>OX243997.1:15000000-17500000 GCA_945859715.1 Apamea sordens | reverse complement strand
TAGTCTACTCCATGTACAACAGTCGTTTGAAGGATTCAATTCATGTGGCCATCAACACTGGAACTCGAATGCTATGACAAACGGCTTATTAGTCAATTCCCACGAATTTACTGACCTCCACAATCCAGTTATTGGGTAACACGATATTTATTTATTTATTTATCCTCACACTGGAACGCCATATGGCAATTACACCAATGGAGTAAAAAATCACTTCATGTGCTGCTTTCGATCCATCCTGTGCGTGGTGGACATCGAACGAGTGGCGATGGTTCGGGTACGCTCACGTAGCGTGCAAGTGCAGCATTTGTCCATAGCCTCGTCACTCTTTCCATATTGCGCACTTTCATTGCGAATTTTTGAAACTCAATGATTTTTCAAAGTAAATGCATTAAAATTGAAAAACACGGAAAATTACCTTATAAGAGATATACCTTTGTAAGGCTGATTGTCGGACTTTTAGACTTCTGAATAACTGTAACGACTGTGAAAGACGTGCGAATGACAGCCGGCGCCAACGGCTTGACGTGCTTTCTGAGCCACAGAGGGGTTTTTATATGTAATGGATGGGCACCCATCTACGAACCGACCGCGGCAAGCGTAGCTTAAACCTAAATCGATCCGTGCGGCTGTTTTTATTATTTAGTCCTTTCACTTGTAGTTTGAAAAATTACACCATGAGCAAGAGTGGTGTTCAAAGCGGGTATGTGACATACAATGGGAGTGTATAGTCTAAAAATGTAGTGGTACGCACGGCTACACATCAAGCTATAAATAACCAGTATAAGCTGACTTCTGATTGTTCGAAAAACCTATACAATGCGAGGTCAGCTAAAACTGGAAATGTATAGCTTGATGCTATACATTTCCAGTTTTAGCTGACCTGTGTAACCTTTGAATTTTCATATTCTTTTTGTAGATGTAAGAACTGCTTATAGTTAATCCAATTTTGTTTTCTATAATACATTTTTCATTTGTTTCATCTACCCAAAGCCTATTAAAGGAATTTCATTAGTGGAGTGGATCTTAGACATAATAATTTATTGATTTTCTTTTCCTCGTTACTGAAAGAATAACAACTTATTTCTTCGTTTTGATTCATAAATAAGTTCCGAGAATACTTTTGTTGAAAGAAAACATGTTTTCAAGTGAATAGAAAAAAATCGCTTTAATATTTTAAGCGATGTATTTTATTTAAGTTGTGATTTGATTGATTTGTGATTTTATACCATTAGTCAAGTTATTAGCAACTACACTAGTATTTGAGTAATTCAGAATTTAAAAAAAATGGACCAGCACCCTGATAACCGCAACAATAAAGCAGCAAATAACGACTCGAACACAATCTGAATCATTTCGAATGAATTTAGGAGTTATGGTTGAATAGGCATACACACATACATAGCCTGTTATAATCCTTTGACTTTGTCGTAGCCGAGTATAAAATAGGCATGTATCAGTTCCAATAAATTAATCTCTTCACCATTCTCAAAAAAAACTTCACTAAACAACCAACAAAATTAACACAACAACTAAAAACTGTTATAAGTTTTTCAAAAACATTGTTTTGTACAAAAATCACGTACGGGCCTAAGCTTCTTGACCCTGCCTTACAAACTTCATTGGAACAGCCACAGAATAAAAATGTATAGACAGGAAACTCATTCCCGCTTTGTAAGCAATCACCTACTACGCTTTAGAATGGGCAACTAACTAGCTTCATCTTTCTGACTGATCGACCCCTTGACTATTCAAAAGTGCCTGTAATTGGTTTATTTGAAATAAATACTTTGAGTTTGACTATTTTACAAGTTTCTTTCATACACTTTATACTCTATCGAACAGTACCTATCGAGGTACTGTTCGATAGAGTATAAGTGTATAAAGTGTATCAACTACCTTTTGGAGTGCACAACATAATTTTTTTTTATACTGTGCACTCCAAAAGGTAGTTGATATTTTGCGTAGACAGAGGATAGTATGTAGACAAGTCCTCAGCGTATGCAGTATGAGATAGCGATTGTTCGACATAAGTACATTACTGCAGCTACGTGCAATTAATATTGCCATACTTAGACTTTTACCCCAATCGTGTGGGTAATATGGTAGGTACTTATTGAGTACTTTGATTGTACTACGTCTACGATTTTTTGATGTTATATTTTACTTGATCTGGTGATAAGCCTAAAAAAAACAGGACGCGCGCGAGCTGAATGCGACCGGGGTGAAGGTGAAGCGTGAAAACAAACTGTTGTTGTAATTGTTATTTTGCATGTCTAGTGGCAAAATATCGTAGACAGAGGATAGTAACTATCCTCTGTCTACGATATTTTGCCACTTTATCAGCTGTGATGCCACATTATGATTTAAAATTATAGTGTCAAATGTTTGAACTGTACGCTTAACGTTTTTATTGACTCCTCCTCCGTCAAAAAAAGTAATCGGGTAATCCCTTAGGACTGACTACCTTATATTTTTTTATTTTAAATCATAAAATGGCATCACAGCAGAAGTGAAAAATGTCAACTAACTTTTGGAGGCTACGGTATGTCACATTGTCAATTATGTCATTGGTTTACACTGTGGGACCTACCTACGCTGCGTTTTCCGACTTATTCGTCAACTGGCGAGTGTCAAACTCGCGCGCCACGCGCAATTTGGCCCCTTTTTTTTTTTTTTTTTTGGGTTGGAAATCATCATATGACCCCTCCCGCTCTGGGCGGAGCGGAAGGGAGTGTCAGACTTTTACTGACTAAAACCCACCCGTGTTTCTTCAGTTGCCTGTGCCAAGGGCCACGGTACCTCTTTCGAATAACCCGCAGCCCTGGCGGCATCGGCCCTAGAGGGCCCCGTCAGTTCGTGCTGACATCTCTTTGAGGCGCGCGTGGAACACAACGCGCCGTCGACCCGGGCCTGGTCCTTACCGGGCGGCGAGCTGCCCATTGCTCGCCGCCCGCAAGCCCGCGCCTACGGTGGCCGGGAGTCGGCTATTGACTCCCGTCCAGGGCGTCTCCTACGGCGGCTAGGGGCGTGAGGGCGCAGCGATTGCCTCTCCCTCACGCGCTCCGCCTCCTCCTTTGCGAGCATTACTGCTTCGCAGAAGGAGGTGACGGCCTCCCATTCACTCTCGCTCCGTACCATGGCCTGGACCAGGGCCGGACGCGAGAGATCGCTGCCGCCGATCGCCGCCACGAGGACACGGCGGTGCCCCGCCCAAGCCGGGCAGACCTCCACCGTGTCCTCCGGGCGATCCACACAGTGGTGACACCCTGGCGTTTCCTCCCGCTTTATCCTGAACAGGAACCTCCCGAAACAACCGTGTCCGGTGAGGACCTGCGTCAGGCGGAAGGTAAGGGCGCCGTGGCGCCTCTCTAGCCACTCCTCAAAGAGGGGACTTATCGCCGCTATTGTGGCGTGCCCAGCACTGGGTTGCGACAATCGCACTCTCCATGCCGCTATGAGATCCCGCCGGAGCTCTGTCCGCTGTGCCGTGATTTCTCGCGGCAGCGGAGTTACGCCCCGGCGTTTTGCCTCCTCTCGCCACTCCCATATGTGGGCGAGGACCTTGGCCTCTAGATCCCATGGCGGCAATCCGGCAAGGAGGCTCGCCGCCTCAACGGAGACCGTGCGGTATCCTCGGATCAGCCGGACAGCCATGACCCTTTGGGACGCGTTCAACCGGCGGGCTGGTCGCTTCCTCAGGGAACGCGCCCACACCGGTGCCCCGTAAAGGGCCATAGACCGCACGACCCCCGCATAGAGCCTCCGGCAGGAAGCGTTTGGTCCCCCTAGATTGGGCAGGAGCCGCCTCAAGGCAGCCCCGGCCCGCTCCAGTCTGGGTGCCAAACGTCGGAAATGCTCCACGAAATTCCACCGGCTGTCGAGGACGAGTCTCAGGTACTTCATCGTCAGCTCGACGCCGATGTGAACCCCTCCCGCCATTATTTGTGAACCCGACGGTGGCACGTCCCGAGGACCATGAAAACACATGGCCTCTGACTTGTGCAATGCCACCTCGAGTCCCAGTTGCCGGATCCTCTCGACGATTGTCGCAACCCCGCGTGTCGCTGCTTCGGCCGCCGCCTGGTGCCACCTCCCCTGCGCCAGGACCAGCAAAACCATTTTTACCTGTTTTTTTTTTGTCGTCAACTTGCTCGACCGTGAAAGTCTGACGTGTTTATGTACATAATCGCATCCCCGCCTCATACCTGACCTCCAACATAGCTTTAACATATCCCGAAATCTAAGTAGATAGTCGGTGCTTAACCAAATTAGCCAGCGCGGGCAAAGCCGCGGGCAATAGTTAGTTATTTGTAGTTATTGGTTTAATCCATTTTTACTTGACTGTACTTTTTATGTGCGAGCGAGTTGACAGCAAAAAAAAATAGGTAAAATCGGAAAGTGTTGGTGAACGTGACTTGTCAAAATGGATTCGTCAACTGGCGAGTGTCAAGTTTGACACTCGCCAGTTGACGAATCCATTTTCCAATACCTACGTCCTCATTACTCCATATCTTTTGTACCCCTTCGGTCATATTTTTTTCGAGCAATGTGAAAGAAAGAAAGAAAGAAAAAGTATTTATTGCGACTCGTACAGGATCATAAAACTAAACTAAACAGAGTTAAAAATTAAAAAAAAAAACAAATTGTATAAAAAAGTAACAAAAGTAAAAAAATGAAACAGAAAGTCCTATACGAGGCTCCTATCTCAGCATGATGCTTCGACATTTAAAAAATAAATGTCGAAGCGCTGGTATTCTGATAGGGCCCGCTGTGATGTCACGGGCAATCACAGTAATAAATAAATAATAAAATAGATATAATATTATGTAAAATATTAGCAATAAACTATATATTATTTATTTTTAATCCGCGCTAGACGTAACCTCATTACTTGTCTATGCCCTGAGTGTCAGAAGCACTCTGTGGCATTGTTGTGACAAGTGAAGGGTCGCATGCGCCGAAAATAAAAAAACCGGCGAAAATCAATAAATAATACGATAAACATTACGGCTGTGTAGTGGAACAGTATTACAGTGAATAGACAATAAAAGTGGAATGTGGTAGTCAATTAACGGCATGGATGAAATGGAGAAATATAAATAAAATAGTAAGTGTTATCGAGTTATAACTATGACAGACAACGAAACAAAACCTTGTGTAGGCAATAACATAACAATTCGTCTAACGATGCTGCCAGTCAAAACGTGGAATAAAGAAGAAAATTTTACTTATTAATTATCGAACATTAACCTATCGAACACAAAAACAAGATGCGAAACAACTCCTATGCCTGGTCAATGAACAATCGCTGCCAAACGCTCGGACCACCAATGCTAGCTGCGTGCACATCAAGGGTAGGTTCAGAGTTTGGTATCTTTTTGAAGCTACAGCAAATGCTGTTTGAATTTTAATCTAAACGCACCAACTGTCTTTATAGCACGAAAAGGAGGTGGCAAGTCGTTCCAGCAGCGGGAGGCAGCGAATTTGAAACTACCACGGAATGCAGCAGTTCTATGCGATGAGGCTAACATGAGGTAAGAAGATGCTCTTGTTTTGATTTTGTTAACATCGCGTGACCAAGACAGTTTCTTATATTGCCATTCTTATACAATGTGCCCCGCCTACTACCACATAAGTTCGGCAATCCGGACTACATCGGTTACCCCGTTTCTCTTGCAACTCTCCTCATTTCTGAATCTTAATCTATGGAACAGCTAAATAACTTCGTAACGAAGTTCCCAACAGTATTTCGGCACGTTGATGCCTTTGTTTATGTTAAGGCTCGAATATCTTTGAGGTATTTTAAAGTTTTGTCCTACGGGTATTAAGTTTGGAACTTTCATCGGGGTGTGGGGGCTGTCACGTTGTCAGGAGGAAGTCAAGTGTGAAACTGATTGACTATAACGTGTGCATCGAATTAGTATGCACTATAGTATAGTTGATCATGTGTAATTATGGTAGACATCCCCGTTTGGTCTTTTGGTGGCAAGCGCAACTGCTGTACGTGGGGGTCCTGGGTTCAATAGGGCAGTTGCCTGGGTAAAAAAATTATAATTATATTTAGTTTATCGGTTAGATTATCGAAAAATAATGGACACGTATTTTTTTCTTTTGTCAATCAAACAAAAAACGACAAAGATAAAGCGCGTCACAATTTGGGAGTGCGGGATCGTGACGTCACTTGCTTGCAAAAGTGTCGCAAGCAAGTGACGTCACGCGGAACTTTAACGGGCGATATCTTCATCACTTTTTACATAATTGACAAAAGAAAAAATACGGGTTCAATATTTTTTGACGGGTAGTCAGAAGCCCGAAAGTCTGACAACCAGTCTTACCAAGGGGGATCGTATTACCCAGTAACTGGGTTGTGGAGGTCAGATAGGCAGTCGCTCCATGTAAAATACTGGTATTCAGCTGCATCCGGTTAGACTGGAAGCCGACCCCAACATAGTTGGGAAAAGGCTAGGCAGATGATGAATCTAACTGACGGACTTATTAGATTTTTTTAGGAAAATAGCCTATTCCTAGGTCGGACAATGTTTTATTGGGTTTTTCATTAGGAATTTCTTAGTAACAGTCCGGAGTTTGGAAGTTGGCGGTTTGATACCCGCGTGCTTCGGAAAGCACGTAAAGCCGTTGGTCCTGAACCTGATCTCTCCCCGGTCGTGTCGGATTGCCGTCCCATCGGACTATGGGAGCAAAGGAACGGAGAGTGTTACGCACACACTTGTGCACTATAATATCTCCTGCGTACTTGGCTTATCTCCGTTGAGATTGGCCACCGTGACCGCAATCGGTTAGGAAGCTATTATTATTATGGAGACTCGTTTTCGCCAACATTATCAGTTGCGATCAGTGCCAGGCATCGGTGTAAACCCCCAATGCAAGCCCGTGATGTATTAATGTGAGGTATCCTTCGGCATTTCGGTATGTGCGTGCGTGTCTATTGGTATGCATTTATTTTACATGGAGGTGACATCGAGGTAGTGACCTAAACCGCGACCGCGAGGTATCGCAGCTACGAATCTTCGGCGTGTAATTACCCTGAGGGTTGAGGGTATGTACAGATACCAACATACGTGAATAATTTCTCGTAGGTATTTTTCTAGTTTGACATATGTCAAGTGTCCTATACTGAGGTATAATTGGTCATCTTCTACATAATGCTACATACTCAAAAGTACTAAGTTCACGTTACGTTTTCTTAAAAAAATAAATACAAATAGGTATACAATAAGAATACTATTTAGTCCTTCATAAGTCTGGCAGAGTAGGTCTTAAATCAAACGTTTTGGTAACGAATTTTGATCAATTAAGCCGCTGAAATGAGAAAGAACAATTTTGCTCGAGGCCCCAGGGGAACTTTTAGTCTTTTCGAAGTGTTTACTTTAACAAGGCTACTTTACAAAATATACATTCAAATTCATTTATATTACATTAAGGTAATAGAGTAGAATTAACGTTATTCGTCAACGTCTAACTTCAAGCTGTGTTTGTTTGCTTGTGCTGTCAAAAAGTATAAAACTTACAGTGGTTTTACAATCATTCTTTCGCAATTTTTATTTAATTTTATACATACAAAGTACATATTGAAATAGGTTCTTAAAATCATCATTCTCCAGCCGATATCTCAATTTATTTGGGGTCAGCGCAACATGTCTTTTTCTTCCATACTCCTCTATTAGCCGCCATCTCGACAGTCACCCCCTTTCTAACATTCACACAGTCCAGCCATCATTTCTTTGGTCTTCCCCTACTCTTATAGCCATCGACATTCATACTCAAAACTTTTCTCACGGCATTTTCCTCTTTCCTCCGTAACACATGCCCATACCATGACAACCGGTTGCCTCACAACTTTTCAGTTACCGTTGCTACGTTCAGAATACTCATTTCTTATTCTATCCATTCGTGTAACACCACACATGCCTGTCAGCATTCTCATCTCAGCTGCATGCTTTTCATTCATCCCTTTTGTGGCGCAACATTCTGATCTATAGGTTAATTAGGTTCTTAAAATAGTCACATTATAAAAAAAACATTAAGAAAATACTAGCCCACCGGCCCGACTTACTGGAACGTCGAACCAATAGATTTTCGATGGATAGGACTATCGTTGCAATGGCTTTTCGGCGAAACGGACGCTAGATCTAATAGCTATTCAAAATTATGGTACATCGATGCTATGGAATTTCGGTAATTCAGACGTTCGATCTGATGACTTCGGGGAATTAGCCATCGGGCATATGACATTCGAAATCAAGCAGTAAATCCTGTTGTTATTGTTAGTTAGTTAGTTGGAAATGTATAAATACTGGTATGGTATTCAATTGTCTCTGGTTAGACTGGAAGCCAACCCCAGCGTAGTTGAGAAAAGGCTAGGCAGATAATGAGTTCGTTGGAAATGTTTAATCTAATTCCAAAAAATACCGACTGCGAAACCGAAACATTCCAACCGTATTTGCTTGCTTGTCCTGTTAAAACTATAAAACTCAACTCAAACAAGTCTGGCAGAGTCTCAACTCAAATAACAATTGCACTAAAATGATTGAAAAGCTCTTGCTTGAAGTTGGAAGGATTTGTTAAAAAAAAATACATTGAAATCACAACAAAACAGTAAGGGCTGGCGCCCACTGGCGGCACGGCACGGCAAAGGATTTGTATTTTATTTTAATTTTATTTATTTGGGACAAAAAACAGTTATGCGTTACAACATTAATAGTTAGCTAAGGTATAATAGTAAACAAACGCACAACCCACACTATTGTCCACGGAATCATATCGATTTTAATAGAAATAAGGAAACGGACGTATACAGAAAGGGACAGTAAGAAAATAAAAATAATCCTGAAAAGTCACACAAACCAACTCAAGACAGCGCTCCCCGTCCAGATTTAATCTGTAGTCACCAATCAGATCACACCATAACGTCAGCAAGAAACAGTCATCGTTAAGGATGACCGTCAATGATGTAAGGATGAAATAGTCATCGTTATGTATACGACGAATATAAATATAACTTAAAAGTATGACAATAAAATTGAAATTCCAATGATGATGACAAAGGACATCGCGGCATGCCTAAGGATACCGCGGCATCGTTGCCGATGAAATTTAAATTTGATTGTCATACTTTTAAGTTATATTTTCTATTCGACGCATAAAAATCCCTTGCCGTGCCGTGCCGCCAGTGGGCGCCGGCCCTAACGGATACTTGCAGTATATTGCTTTTTTTCACGTCAGTAAAAAGTCCAAACCATTTTTATGCATAGGTACTAAAGCATTTTTGTTACGCTCAAAATCCAGATGTATCCAAGCGAACCACCACTTTTTTCCAAATCCCTTGTTAGTCGAGGCACTAAATTGGCCCCTGTGCAAAATTTCAACTCTGCACCCTGTCTGCTACCTAGAAATACTGAAAAGTAAAAACGAATCCTGAAAACGAACACAGTTGCGGGTTCCGCTTGGTTACTGTTATTTATTTTCCGGTTTAAAGCTTTCAAATTGTTTTTACCAGGAATTTTTGGATTTTTCTCAAACTTCGTATTTTGAATTGTATTTTTTCCTAAACAAAACATCTTAACTGTATTTAATTTGTTTGGACAAGAAATATTTTTCCACATTTCGCTAGTTATTGTTTAAATAAATTCTAATTGTGATAGGAAAATTAACTAATTGTCTTTGAATAAAAACTTGAGAGGTGTCAAGGGACACCCGGATGGAACGTTCAAAGAGAGAGAGAGAGAGAGACAGATAGAGAAACACACGCACGCCGCACGGCTTACAACTATAGCAAAAAGAGTCGTTCCAACTTTTGGTCTTATTTTTTTCCGTCTAGCCCCCTTTCGCAATTTGCGATAAGGAACTTCGTTCCAAAAAATCGAAGATATGTGACATCCAACCCGCACTAGGCCTCATAATCAGCTCCCACTGTTGGGACACAGGCCTTCTCTCTTCGAGAAGGAGGCTTTAATCTACCACGCAGGCCCAGTACGGGTTAGTAAATGTCACATGTCTTCAAATTTTTGGTTCTAGGACATGCCGGTTTCCTAACGATGTTTTCCTTCACCGTTTTGAGAGCAGTGGTGATGAAATAATTTACACAAAAAAAGCGCCTGTCTGGGTTCGAACCTACGACTTACAACTCGTAAGTCGTAGCCGATACCACTAGGCCACCACTGCTCCCTAGGCCTCACGCTAGGCTTGCGTGGTGGATTATAGCCCACTCCCTCTCACAGAGAGGAGGCCTCTCTCCCAGCAGTGGGACCGTTGTAGGCTATCCTTATGTTTTTCTCGTAGGTGGCGAGATATGTCGCTGCTATTAGCCCGGTACAAATCTAGACTCCAGGAGGTCTACTCCGAAGTAGTATCGGCCGAATGTTCGGCCGTTTCCTGCTACGAAGTTACTTTTTTGGTTCCGTCTGTTCCGATCCTACACTCCTTACTACACTCTTTCAAATATTGACTATGATCCCGACCCAACTGAGCCGATCTAAATTTTGTTCGCATTTTTCAATAATATTATTTTGGTTCGGCCATGTGTCGGTCCGATCCGAATATTCGCACTTTGCAGTTCTGTCCTACAAAATATGTAACCGCACAAATTGTGGAGTACCTACTTTTTGATCACATGTTGATCAAGCAGTGCTCCACATGTTTTTGGTGTTTACCGATGAAAACAGTTTTTCATTTACACGGTATAAATATTTTAATCCAATATCAAAATATACGGAACACATAAAAAAAACTGCACGTCACAAGGTTTTTCATGAGCAGCGGCGCAAAACTGTTCACTTCACTTTACATCCGAATGGTTTTTCCATTTGATTTGATACAAAACTGGATACCCACTCCGATGTTTGTCTGTTGTGATGTTTGTTTTGATATCTAATACCTATCTGTATCTATCCTTGTTCCTCGTAGTTGGAGTGATATTAAACTACGATGTGTGAATAGGAATGTAGAATGGAATTTGGTCTTCATACTTTCAATTACAGTCAGAAGGATTTGAAAGGAAATTGCCTTCATCACCTGCCTTTTTTCCAACTATGTTGCGTCAGCTTCCAGTCTAACCAAATGCAGCTGAATACCAGTATTTTACATGGAGCAATTGCCTATCTGACCTCTACAGCCCAGTTACTGGGTAATGCGATACCCCTTGGTAAGACTGGTTGTCAGACTTTCGGGCTTCTGACTACCCGTAACGACTGTCAAAGATCCACGTATGATAGCTGGGACGAACGGTTTAACGTATTTTCCGATAAACGGAGGGGTCTTGTTATGTAAAGCTGGAAGTTAATAATGTCAGAAACTGAGAATGTCGTTGAATTGTCAAAATCTATTTATTTATTCTGCTACTTACATCTATCATGTCAGAGAAACCTATTGCGACAGTGTACATCCACCAAAAGATAAGTAACCAGGTTCGTCGGATATAGTTAAAGTTTACTAAGAAACCGATAAATGTTTACGAATTAAATTTAATTTAAAAAATAAACTGTTTGTTTTTTATTCATTAAATTACATTTTATTCGAAAATATCCATTGGTTTCTTACTAAACTTCAACTATATCTGACGACTCTAGTTACTCATCTCCTTTGTGACTGCACATATCTAAACTCTTATCCTCACAAAGATATTGGCATATGTAACTGTGTTATACAATTTCCGTGCTGGTTCCAATCATATAATAAAAAGAATCTCACACACACGATATTTTGCAATATTCTGTGTTTCTGTTCCACAAAAAGTTTGTAAATATCATGTAGGCACTCATATTAATTTTATTTTATACCTAAATCTTATCAATGTCATGAAAAATCAAATTGAATATAGGCTATTTTGCTTGATTGCCCTTCTTAGTTTCAAGCTTGAATATCACCAATACTATACTATAACTTATAAGAGGGCGTATAGTGAGTATAATCACTAAAGCTTACTACTTAGTCGGCTTTAACTCAACACAAAATCAGCTCAAATACCTCCAAGCTATTAAGTACCATCCTCGTCTTCAACAAATTAGTAGTACAGGTTAAATGATTAATAATATACTTGAGTGATAATTAGACATCGTACCGCCATTAGTGGAGCGCTGTTATGCAATACGTCTTACAGTTGTCTTAGTATGCATTGTATACAAGTAGTACTGGTATACATACAGGATAGACGTGTTGTATTAGTGTGTACGATGTCGGTTGTACGGCACTTAGTATGTTATGTTATGATCTGTGTGAAAATTTGTAGTTGTATTTTTTAATTTAAGTCATTTGTTTGACAGACTAGATTCGGCAGCTGTGGGAAGGCTCATCAGGCTGCATGTCACCTGATTCTTTAATAATTAGTAATAAAATATTTAATAATTAGTAAAAAAAATGAAAATAAATAATTTAAAATGGACTAAAATGAAAAATTACATTGAACTACAATGTAATTTTTCATTTTATTCCATTTTAAATTATTTATTTTCATTTTTTTATTCATTTTAAATTATATATTTCAATTTCATCTAATTTATTTATTTTTAATTATTTATTTAAATATAATTTTAATTTATTTTCAAACATTTGTGTCGAGTTTTATGTACTAATATAGTTTTAAGATAATGTAATTCTAACAAAATATCGACATTTAAATAGTCTGAATTAAACGAATTTTATTTTATTTTTATTTGTTTAGAGCTGTGGTGGCTCAGTGGTATTTAGCTCGACTTACGAGTTGTAGGTCGTGAGTTCGAACCCAGGCAGGCACTGTACTTTGTGTAAATTATTTTCATCCCCACTGAAATTGAAATTGATTTATTGAAATAATTGATTTACATAAATATTTACAAACTAGGGCCTTAAACTAGAGGTAGGTAAGAAATAATTGGATTCTTCCTGAACTAGGAATAAACCTGTATCTCAGGTATCTCACTCAAGTGCTTATTCATATAAGTATTATCTAAAATTCCTACAAATAATAAATTATTTATCTACTTTAATTATGGTATATTCAAATTGAGCAAACTATGTACCTATACTACTTTTTTGCATCATCGTAAGACATTTTTGCAACCATATTCTATTACGATTTTTGCAATGTTACATTTTTAATAAGGTCGCGTCACTGCTCTCGAAACAATGACTGAAAACATCGTGAGGAAAAGGGCATGTCCTAGAACTACAAATTCGAAGACATTTGTGACATCTGTCAACCCACACTGCGCCCGCGTGGTGGATTATGGCCCATTCTCTCTCACAGACAGGAGGCTCGTGTCCCAGCAATGGGGAAAATTATAGGCTGACCCCGCGGTTTCACCCGCATAGTCAAAGTCAAATCATTTATTTCAAATAGGCACATAAAAGGCACTTTTGAACGTCAAAGATAAAAAAAAAAATTGATTCTAGTCGCCCCTTCCAAAAGGCAGTTTTCGTATGGAGAAGAATGGGCAAGAAACTCCACCGTTACTCTTTTAAAATGTTCTACATAAGTTTAGATCCCGTGGGAATATCGGGATAAAAAGTATCCTATGTGTTAATTCTGGTTATAAAGTATTTGTGTGCCAAATTTCATCCGTTCAGTCGTTTTTGCGTGAAAGAATAACAAACATCCATCCATCCACACAAACTTTCGTATTTATAATATTTGTAGGATTATGTATGTTATGTATTCATTTGTTAACATAGGTATAGGTACAATAATAATGATATACCGGGTGGCAGGCACTTCGACACAGCCGTTATCATGGATTCGGTATATGATTCTAAACCCGTAGAAATTTTTCATCTGTTATATAAAAAAAAAATAGATTTTCCATACCTTTTCACTGCGTAGGTATTGCAATTATCTATGAACCAGCAGACTTTTTTTTTATAACTGATTTAACATTTTTTAGTCTAAATCTAGGGGATCTATATTGCCCAACTAGGCGCAAAAGCGGTATCTTAATGAAAGCGATAGCGCTAAAAGGCTTAAGGCTTAGTTCATTAGATGCGTATTTTTTAGAGCTATCCGATGGCATAAAAATCAACTTTACGATTTTTTTTTTGAGATACCGCTTTTGCGCTTGGTAGGGCAGTATAATCATGTGCTAAATTAATGGTTTCAGTTTGCTCATCGATGTCACTGCCCTGTATAATGAAGAGTGTGATGTGTGTGTTATGCCAAAGGGCGTGCAAAAGTTTTTAATTGCCTAATCAAGTAATTTAAGTCAACCAACTTTCAATAATCATGCTAGTTGTTTCTAGGCCTAAAAGAAAATTAAATCAAATCAGATCATTTATTAGTTTGCAAACTAAGAAATGGGTTCGATTATTCTGTTGTATTTTGTATTTTCGACTGCCCCATTGGTCTCGTGGTCGCCAGCGCGACTGTTGAGCGTGGGGTCCTAAGTTCGATTCCTAGGTCGTTGAGAGCTAAGGAAGAGAGACTGCAACTGTGTCTGCGTCTGGTCTCCGCTGATATTGGCCGCTATGGCCGAAATTCAGTCTGGAGGACTTTCATAGGAATTAACTATTTCAACTATCAGCAAGGCACTTATGCTTCACTGGTTCTGTTATATATTTATTCCTATAAATTTGCATAATTCACACTAGAATCACCAATACATTTGCAGGAGCTAGAAATTATAGCACTTTTCCTTCACAAACGAACATTGAAAGTGTTAATTATCGGGAAAGTACATACAGTATTTTATGTATCAAGAAAGTCTACCTACAAGGCTGTTGTCGTTAAAGTAAAACTCAATTCTCAGAACTCATCAGTAACGTATTTGATATTCCAAGAATAATCCAAAAATAATAACAAATCCAGAAATCAAAGGAAGAAACGTGCGAATATAAAATATAAAAACAAAAGAAAAATTATTTAAAGAAAAGAAAAAACACTTCTCGTACATAATCAAAGGCGCAAACAAGCACATGTAAAAAAATCGCCAAGTGCGAGTCGAACTCACACACGAAGGGTTCCGTATCACAGTACAATATTTAACACAACATAATTTAAAAAAATACCTTAGCAAAAAAACGCTGCAAAAAACACATGTTGGGGTTTTTATTTTTTTATTGCCGAATGGGCTCGCTCTTGACTTCGATCATTGCCTGATGGAAAGCGATGGATGAGGTCTATGATGGAACGAGCGTGCTCAGAAGATGCCAGTTCACTCTTGCTTCGAAGGCAGACATGTTAAAGGTGAAAGGGAACACAGAAGCTGGCAGAGAGTTCCATACTTTGGCTGTACGCATAATGAATGTGGAGGAGACGCGCTGAGTACGACGCGACAGCTCGGGATATTAACCAAGTGCGTATTGCCCTGTTCTACGTCTGGTACTCCGGTAGGAAAAGGGCGAAGGTAGGATCAGGTCATAGAGCTCCTTCACACACTTTCCCCAACTTGCGCTGAAAACCAGCGCTAGGGTTGTGTCCCGTATAGGGTCTTAGCATTATGCTGAGCGATGGCTATTTTACGTGGATGTTTACTTACAACTTGTTTTTTTTTTTTGACTTTGTATACTTTTTAGGCGTCATGCTTGCCGCAAATAAATGTATTTTCTTACTTTCTGCAGTACAGTCTGTAGAATGTCTATTTGTTGTCATAGCGGCCATAGTAGATGCTCACTCTGTGAAAATTTTAGTGTCTACCTATTAAGGTTCAAAAGACAGCCCTGTGACAGACGGACGGACAGTGAAGTCTTAGTAACAAGATCCCGTTGGCACCTAGAGTCATTCTGGTCAGATCCCCTGATCTGATACCCTGCTGGTCATATTATGTTTTTAATTTCTGTCTGATCCACTATAAACTTTGTCATTCCGGTTTGATCTCTTACTCTTTTTATTTTATTCCGGTCGGATACCCTAGTTATCAATATTGGATACGGAACCCGAAAAACAATGTACTAGACATTAATCATACATTTTGTTCATAATACATACGAACATCGGGTTCAAAGAAACTCCCGAGGCACAAATGTTTTTCTTTGTACTGGGATTTAGTAATTAAATCTGGATGCGTCAAAGCAATCAAAGAGAATAGGAATGAAGTAAAAGAAAAAAAGCTAACGAAAGTATTTCATTCGAGAGTTGAGGATTCTGAACTGAATATTTTGTTCTAGGAATGCTTAAATGAAAAGGTATAAAGTTTTAGTTAGAAATCGGACAAAGGTGAACTCTCTGGTGTAACAAAATGAAAAGTGTGAAATAGATATGAGATCTTGTTAATTAAATATTTTATTTTAGTATTGTAGGATCTGAAAGGTTCTGGAGTGGCGACCGCGTACCGGAAGACGTAGCGTTGTAAGGCCTCCCACAAGGTGGACCGGCGACCTTGTGAAGGCCGCAGGACCTCGTTGGATGCGAGAAGCACAGAACCGGTCGAAGTGGAGGTGCTTGGGGGAGGCCTATGTCCCGCAGTGGACGTCTTTAAACTAAAAAAAATAAAAAAATATGATGATAATGATTGTAGGATTAGGTATAATTTGAATATTTTGTTTACAGATGTTTTCAGCCTGGATTATCACCATCATCATCATTTCAACTGTTGGTTATAAGCCTCCCACAAGCACCACTGCCCTGGATATTTTCAAAATGTTGTCCCATCAAGTAATTATTTTCTCAAACAACATACAGTTCACTTATAGAGAAACTAGAGTTAGACTCAGACTTAGTTCAGAATTTATTTTATCAAAACCAAAAAAAATCTGAGAATACCTCGTTACGAATCCGCAATTACCTCTGAACGCCAAAAAATAAACTGTTCAAAGAAAATCAAACATTTTCAAACGCTCGCCACCGTTACTAAATAAAGCGACATTTTAGTCATTCGAATTTTTAAATTCCATTTCACAAAAAGGACTCTCATAAAATCTACCCGCAAAACTACTTTTGAAAGCTGTCCAAGATTTCACTGAAGAGTATTTTTTTCACTTATTCAATGGATAATAATCACTGAATTTTAAAATTCAAATTTACACTGGCATTCAAACTGCAGTCCCATTTCAGGTGAGGTTGGGTCATTTATAGTGATAGCTGAGCGAGGAATGAGCGAGAATCTGCTATGAACATATAAATTCCAGGGGGCCTACTCCGAAGTGCAAAGTGCGAATGTTCGGATCGGCCCGACACATGGCCTACTCGAATTGTTGCACTGCTAAGTGTTTTAGGAACGCATTCTCTCGATGGCCAGTCTGTAGTCGCAATTTCATCTCAGGGTCAATTAATGTTAAAAATGTAGGGAAATTAGAGGTATTTTTGACAGATTGAGACTGCGATAAGAATGAAAATGTTCTTAAAAATACGAAATACGGATATTGCCACTCAGATGCAACGCAGGTGCACTGCCATACAAAGCTGAAATGTCTCATATCCTTGTTCTTATATTGGAAAATTTAATGAATAATTTTACGTGCTTACGTATTTTTACGAGCTTGGTGCAGTAGAAATAGGTATACATAGTAGCGATCCTGCCCGAACGAGCTCTGCAACGGAGCTCTATTAGAAGTACTACGAACTAAAAAAATACGGTTAAAAATATTTGTCGTTGATTGCAAAGCTTAATGTAAAGCCTTTACTGAGTAAATTATATACCTAGACTATGTATATTACTGTTACTATAAAATCTGTAGGTACGGCTAGTATTTTCAAAAGCAAGTCATTTATTAGCTTTTAAAGAAACATGGAAGACAAAATGCTTCCTCCTCTTGTGATTAATTTTGGTAGTTACCCAGCTTTCGCGTTTGAGCTCAATCTTGTCCAAAACGTGGAATACGTTATTGAATATTATTATAGTGATCGAGTGACGTCATAATTTGTGCTTGTCTGGACAAAATAAAATGGAATTGGAAGTACGGGCGTAACCTGACGAAAAAGGAGTTTCAATTTATCGTAAGATAAAATTAATACTGTTTCTAATCCAGACTAACGATCCCTCTAGAAATAAAAAACGATCGCTGTAGGTGTACCTACTAGGTAGTAAAAACTTTACGTCGTGTCGATACCCAGAAATGCACCGGATTTTTGGCATAGTTACTTCGATTCACACCCCGGGTTCAAAGTGTTCAAATCCAATTGGGTTTCCAAAATTTACGACATCCCATAGCAGTCGAAAATCGGTCCCAGTCAGTCCCATGCAAAATGAAATCTACGGAGTTTTCTCGCTCATCTCTCGCAGGAACCACATACTACGGTAGTTCCGTCTTGCCTTTCTGAATCCATTACCATTATTATGCATATTGGAAGACTCCCGAGTGGCGTGTAATCTATTTTTCTCTCATACAATTATCTTCTGCGACCAATCTTTATGAAGTTAAAAACTTAAAATTGCAGGTTAAAATTTTTCAAGCTGGTTTAAATTCAATTGTGACTTTCGTTTTGATGTTCATGAATTTTTTGTGAACGTTGTTGCTTATGACAAAGGCAGATTATGTAAGTGCCGTGTCAAGTTTAATTTTACTTCTTTCTTTTTAGGGTTCCGTAGCCAAATGGCAAAAAACGTAACCCTTATGGATTCGTCATGTCTGTCTGTCTGTCTGTCCGTCCGTATATCACAGCCACTTTTTTCCGAAACTATAAGAACTATACTACTAACTATACTGTTGAAACTTGTTAAGTAGATGTATTCTGTAAACCGCATTAAGATTTTCACATAAAAATAGAAAAATAAAACAATCAATTTTGGGGGTTCCCCATACTTAGAACAGAAACTCAATTTTTTTTTAAATCAAACCCATACGTTTGGTGTATCTATGGTTAGGTCTTCAAAAATGATATTGAAGTTTCTAATATATTTTTTTTCTAAACTGAATAGTTTGCGCGAGAGACACTTCCAAAGTGGTAAAATGTGTGTCCTCCTCCTGTAACTTCTAAAATAAGAGAATGAAAAGACTAAAAAAAATATATGATGTACACTGCCATGTAAACTTCCACGGAAAATTGGTTTAAACGAGATCTAGTAAGTAGATTTTTTTTAATACGTCATAAATCGTAAACCGCAATTTACATATCATTCAATCAACTCATGATTGATTTTTATAGATAATGGTACGGAACCCTTTGTGCGTGAGTCCGAATCGCACTTGGCCGGTTTTTGTCATCTTCTACATTCACTTTTCTGGGGTTTGTCGTTGGTAAATATGACAGACTTATTGAATTTCTTCCATTTGGTTTGCAACACTATCCATCCCTATACATTTCAATTCACATTCAAATTCATCGTCTTTATCTTGGCATTTTTTAGAAAGCGAGAGTGAATAGGCTTCTTCTGGGCAAGCTCGTTCCACCGTAGATCTCATCCCTGCCTCTGGGCTGGATTGAGGTCAAGAGTGAGCCCATTGTCAATCAAAAAAAAAAAAGTTTTATTATTGTTCAGCAGTTCAGAGCAAAAACAAGTACCTACGTATAAACTTTGTAAATATCTCTGATATTGTGATATTATTATTTGCCATATCAAGTCAGTTAAAACACACTAATTAAATCCTCAAATACAGCCAGTAGTTTTATAACCTAGACAACGATGTTGTATCTTTAATAGTGCCACCATTAACATTTAATTTCGTTTCAAGGTTGTCAACTCATTCAAATATTTCCACGCAGCAGAATTACTTTACCAAAATAACAACCGAAAAAATATAAGCATTCCAACTCGAATCACCTAATCCGCTTACCAAAATTATTATACTCAGTAAACACATTTTTAATTTAACATCAAAAATAAATTACCGACTCAAGATTCAATTGGAAGGCAAGTAGGTAAGCAGGCTTATTCCTTTCTCCCCGCCAATGAATAAATTAGCCTTTTATCTAAATGTGCTATCTCTTTAAAAAGTGCTTTCGAGACATTTTAGGACATAAAGGAAATTGCGATGTAAACGAGGTTTTCCTTTCAATATTACGTCCGAGAATATTTTGGGCATAAATCAGAAGTAGGAAGGCTGGTTGTAATATTCTTGCTCTTTACTTGACTTATATCTTGAGCGATGTCAGATTTAAGAACCTTATTGATGTTACATGGAATTTGGTTTGGGGAATATTGTGTTAGATTTTGCGAATGAAAAATGTGACAGTTTTTTTTGGGGTGGATATTGATAATGGGGCTCCACACAGATTCCATGTTATACTGTAATGCCGCTCGGGTTATACATTATAAAAACAGTCATGCGTGCCCTTAAAAAAACAATTTTGCCTGGGCGCAAGTTTCTCTTTCCTTTTTCCAATCCTGCGCCAACATGGACCATAAAACAAAGAGGTTTTGATATTAGCGGTGCTTATTATTTATATGTAGAATAGCAATAGATTATTGTTTCTATTGCGAGGTTATAATCATAAAAAATTATTATGATTATAACCTCGTAGGGAACAGTTAAATGGCCTAAAGTGTTTGTTACCTTAGTAATTATAATGATAATTATTATCGGAACGTTATATGTTTTTTCGAAGAAATTGATACTTTTTCGTAAACAGGAAGACATGTTTGCAAAAAACACAAATCTATCATAATGTGTGTTTATTTTTATAAGGCAGAAAGGTAAATTGGGATGTAATAGATTCTGATTGAGTAATCTATTATCAGACATACTATAATAAATATTATTATATCAATCTACTTATGCATTTGTCTTCAGCAGGTCTTGAAATACGGGTATTTTTGGAAACCGTTGACATTGGTGTGATACCGAAACCACAGTTGTACCTGTACTATTGGTACCGGAACCAGACATAGACCTGTACTATTGGTTTTTCTAATCAGTATCAGTACTGTACTGGTACCAAATAAATATTGGTCTAAGTTAGAGTGAGTGATTGACGTGTAAAAGCGTTTTTGCAAACCTACGAGTACTTACAGAAATAAAATCATTTATCTGAATACGTATATAGTAAGTAAAAACACACAAAAGGTTTCGTACCAATAGATAATTGTTATAATTTTATCTTTAATATTTTACGTGTTTACTTATTATTTCGTTATTTTTGTACGAAGTTTTCCTTTATAAATCCTGAACTAACAAAGTTATCTAAGCTGTTATAGTTTTCCTTTAAAGTTCATCACATGGACTAACATCATGAATTTTTACAGATTTTTCGAGCCTTTCGAGGGGGTTGGGGGGGAGGGTATCTCGCAAACGGATACCTAAATCAAAAAATCCTCTTAGCAAGTTCTTAATGTTTTTGAAATACCTATCTAATGATACCCCACACTATGGGGTAGACGCGAGTAAAAAAAATCATCCCCAATTTACAGTGGTGGATATCCCCAAAAAAAAATTGTGATTTTATTTTAGCACTTTGTCGACGTGGTAAATACACATATCCATGCAAAATATCATGTTTCTAGCACTAACCGTTTGGAAGGTAAGCCGAGGACGGACGGACGGACGGACATGACGAAACTATAAGGGAGGGTTCCGAGACGTGAACTACGGAACCCTACAAAGATAGTATATCCCTCGTTTACACACAACGGTAGGCTGAAGGTGGTACTTGATTAATTGGTTGTCACACTTATTTGATAACACACTATCTAAACCAAAATTATATTATTGCTATGATTAGCAGACGAGGGACGCTGGCGGTTTAGAACTAACAAACTAGTTTACATATCAAACTTCAGTGTGGGTTTATGTGACATGGTTTGAAGTTCTAAACTTATATGGTAGTATTAATTCAACGTGTGAATACCTTGTGTGGGATGCTACACATTTGTTAGGGTGGGGCATGAGTCGGCACATCCAGCGGCAAAATCTATTTAAATAAAAATGAATCACCGAAATAATAATAATCTTTATTTCACGGACAACAGTAGATCCAACAAACTTACAATTCTAGATGTTAGTAGACAATTTTTAACTTATAAACTATGTTAGTACTTATATTCTATTAAAGACAGGGTGGTTTTTATAAGATGCCTCATAATTATGATGGGGCTTTGATCATGCCTATCAGCAATAACTGTCAAGAGGCTGTTGCTACTGCCCCGCAATCTGGCGAGAAAAGACGTATTCTTTTTGCGCACGACAGCGGAGAAATGTATGTACGCGCATAACTTCCGATCGACTGCACCAACGTGGATAATTTTTTTTTGTTTGTTTGTTATTGTCAGGACAAGGTTTGTATAACGAGAAAATTAAAAGAAAAAAAAATACGGCGGTACGACGTTCGCCGGGTCACTTAGTTTAATATAATAATTAAAGTAGATTGGAAATTTATGTTGACTTGGAAGGCGGAGGACCGGGTTTCGTGGCGAGCCTGGGAGAGGCCTATAGAGTCCAGAAGTGGATTGCGATAGGCCGAGTCGATTGATTGAGATATTTATGTTCGGGAAAATGCCGCTCGACTTTGACCGAATTGTGCCAAGAATACCGAACGGAATTTGCCTAGCACGAGCCTATTGAAATCCGATTATGTGTAGTAATTGCTTCGGGTCGGTTTTGGTGTACATTGAATACTGCCGAATCGACGTAACACACAATCAATCGGAATCAGAATCATTTTGAAGTAAATTGCTAATGCAATAAGTTCGAAAAATTTGTCTGCTCAACACGTAAATAACGCAGTGAATGTTGTTGAACTGTCAAAATGAAACCGATTCCGATTGATCGTGAGTTACGCAATTAGGGTGCAGAACATGTGTGTAGCATCCCTCATGTAATACCATCTCTTATTGATTTTAAAGGCATTGCAAGTGGTAGTTTCACGATTAACCTGACGATAATAAGAGTGGCATCGGTGACTGAAAAGTTGTATGGGAAACGGTTGTCATGGTACCAGTGGCGTAACAATAGGGTGACAGGAGTGGCAAAATGCCACGGGCCCCTAGCCGGAGTGGGCCCCCGAACCGAGAGGGCCATGACCACAGGAAGATCCTAACATACCTAAGTATAGAAATGCAAACTTTTTTCGACCACTAGAACAAAGAAGCAGTCAGGTATTCCATTTCGTAGGGGCGAACTCGCGGGCGAAGTGCCAGTAAAAAAAATTAAAACGTTGGTTGAGCTTCTTTACATTGAGGGAGGGCCCTACCAATCCCATGAATTTGCCACGGGCCCCAAAGCGTATAGTTACGCCACTGCATGGTACGGGCAGGAAGGTTGTGTATGATGTATGTGGATGGTTATAGGAGTAAGGGAATACCAAAAAAATGAAGCATAGATTGTGTGAAAGATGATACGGCTAGAAAGGGGTGACTTCTGAGATGACGAATAATAAAGAAGATGATAAATTGACATGTTGCGCCAACCCCATATAAATTGAGTTAAGGACAGAAGAATGAGTTATCTTAGAAATTAGTTCGATTTCAAGTTAAAGCTAAGTTTGAAAAATCAAGACTGGAATTTGGTTAGAATTCCTTGCAGATACGATAGACAATTAAAAGAAGTTTGTTTGTAAACTTTACTTTTAAGACGGATTGGCAAAATAACTCGTTATTTCGGAAAGTTCTGTAAACTTTGACTTTCTAGTTTAGAAGTCGATTAGTCTTTATTTAAAATTGAACTGTTAATCTAGGAATGGATGCTTACACATTTGATTAAAACTCAAAGCAATGGGTTCTGGATGGAAAGCTGTACGTAAATAACTTTTTACGTAGGTACTTACGAGTAAGTACGTCAACAAAATTACATGCTACGTCTTCAACATCAGGAAAGCAATTCCCAAACCAATAATCATATCATTAGCCCAAAATTGCTCGTAAAATCCAGTAAATACAAATCCAGCCCAAAATCAGTTCAAATTTAAATCGATTCACAAAAAATCGAGTACCACCCATCGTAATCTCGATTCCAATTCCGATTCGATTTACGACACGTTCCGTTTCGCGAAGTATCAGAAAGGGGCGTATCCTAAACGCCATCGTATCGAGTGATCGTATCCTTAACAGATTCTCGATGCCGCCAGCAGATTGCGGGCTCCAACCTAATGTGTGTATCTGTGCTCTTGGTTTTAAGTGACACACGGTTATTTCAAATGTGAGCTTTTGTTGAAGATTCTTAAGATTTTAAATTTGATTGTTGATGTACTCATTCTGAAGGGCACATATTCTGGGGTCGAATCTGTCCACAAAATAATCGAATTGCAACATTTTATTCGAAAATATCTTATTTTACCACAATTTGTTCAACGGAGCATATCTAGTCAAGACCATTGCTATGTACAGCAATTGTTTTGAAGGGTATCATTCGAAAAGCATAATACTTATGTATCCAATAAGATCCTCGTGACTGCCATAATGAAATGAAATGATGTTATATTTCTGTGAGTAGATCTTTTAAGACACTTACAATTTTTTGATCAATTATTAAAACAAGATGGCGCCGGAATTTCCTAGCTGACTGATCTCTGAGAAAAAATGCCGAAACAAACTCATTGGTCATGGTCTCTTTTAAAGTCCGAACATATTATTAAAATTTTATTTTAGACTAACAATGCAGGGCCATATCTGGAAGGGCTTTTTGAAGAAAGATCCATTGCAGCTTTGACATGAGCTGTCCCGACCCCTATTTTCATACGACATAGAACAGATTCTATGTCGTACAAAGTGAAAAGAGTCTTAATCTTTAATAGCTAGAGATTCAAATTGCTTTAAAATTATCCCGCGAACAGTTAGAGGGAACAGAACAGTAACTATTATATCACACTAGTTTTGCAACATTTATATCTGACACTCCATTTCTGTGTCCATTCCAAGAACGGACTTAAGACCTATTTCCTAGTGTCATAACTCATCTCCCCATTAAGACGGTGCCATGAAAACTTGGCACTATTTTAGATATTTCCTTTTTAGACTAAGAATTGGCAATGGGAATTTGGATTTTTTTATATTAATATAAGTGTCGTAAAAATAAGTTATTGAACTACTTACTTCTTTGTTAGTGATTTTTTTTCATCGGTTTCTTGCCCTCATTCGAATTTGTTTTAGGTTAGCGTAATACGTCTTTTTGTCTTTAAAATTGCATAAGCCGTCATCTCCTAGATAGGGCTATATAGGAAGCGATCACTGAGATGATGGCTGTATTCTTATAAATGGGCTTTTATATCTATCTTATCAAATAATAAAATTGAAGTGTCTGTTTGTAATGTCAAAATAACCGCTTATTACTAAATTAATATTATTATGAAAGTATTTAAGCTACACGTCAAGCTATACAAAACCAGTTTGTCTTGGCCTCACTTTGTATGATATTTTCACACAATGAACGGTCAGCCAATACTGGTTTTGCATAACTTGATGTGTAGCCGTGTGTCCAGTCACGAACAAAAGTATGTATAAACTCGGCTTTATTCAAAAGCGATAAACTCCTTTATTTTTTAATGAAATTTTATGTTGTTACGATCATAGCATTTTCGTACCCATAGGTTTATGTAATGTGTCGTATTACAACGTTGCATTCGTTATTTCACGAAAAAATCTGAATTGAAAGCTGCCATGTGTTGACATATTGGTGCTCGTGACTGTACTTATAACAAAAAAAAAAACTGAAAAACAGTGGTGAAGGGCGGGGCGTTTTTGCGGGACTGTCTTGTGTAATTTTGACGTTCGAAAAGTGCTGATTCTCAGCCTAGTTTTAATAAATGCCTCTTGATTTTGGTTTTGATTTTGCCATAGATTATTGTAGCAACTAGGTGCTTACTACGACATGAATTATGATGTACAAACGTGACTTGATTGATGAATAATATTAATCTACATGGTCTTCACATGATCTGACCAAGATTATGTCTGGACTTTAAAAGAGACTGTGACGTCTGAGTTTGTTTCGGTCTTTCTTCTCAGACTAGTCAGATGGGTAGCGGGATCGTCCGAAAGGGTTACCGCTGCCCTGGAACATAAAGGGCTAAGGAAGGAACACGGGTGGGTTTTAGTCAGTAAGAGTCTGACACTCCCTTCCGCTCCACCCAGAGCAGGAGGGGTCATTTGATGATGTCCCATGCTCAAAAAAAAAAAGAAGACTAGTCAGATAGGAAACGCCGACCTCATCTAGTTTTAAAATATGATTGACGTGTAAAAGTGTTTGTACACACGGCTACACATCAAGCTGACCGTTCATTGTGAGAAAATATCATACAAAGTGAGGCCAAGACAAACTGGTTTTGTATAGCTTGACGTGTAGCCGTGTGTACAAACCTACTTACAAAAATAAGATCATTTATCATTTATCAATAACTCGACTCGACTGTCCTGTTGGTCGTGCTAGTAAGCGCGACTGGTCCTGGGTTCGATTCCCAGGTCAGGCAAAGTATTATTGAGTTTTTCCATTAGGAAGTTCTTAGTAACAGCCCGGAGTTTGGAAGTTGGCGGTGTGATGCCCGCGTGCCTCGGAAAGCACGTTAAGCCGTTGGTCCTGCGCCTGATCTCTCTCCGGCCGTGTTGGATTGCCGTCCCATCGGACTATGAGAGTTAGGGAAGAGTGAGTGCACCTGTGTCTGCGCACACACTTGTGTACTATAATATCTCCCGCGCCGAAGACTAGTCTCCGCTGAGATTGGTCGCCATGACCGAAATACGGTCTATAGGAATTTATTTACCTATTTCATATGAATGAGGGATTCTAGTACCAGAAGAACTGCCTGTAAGCCTTTTAGGAATCTTGATTTAGGAATGTTACACAGGCCTATCATTGAAACCGAGGGGCCCGTGGCTAAATAATAACAGCCGCACAGGTCGATCGGTCAGGTTAAGCTACGCTTGCCGCGGTTGGTCTGTGGATGGGTGACCATCTTTACATACCGAGACCCCTCCGTGCCTCGGAAAGCACGTTAAGCCCTTGTCCTGCATCTGATCTCTCTCCGGTCGTGTCGGATTGCCGTCCAATCGGACTATGAGAGTGAGGGAAGAGGGAGTGCACCTGTGTCTGCGCACACACTTGTGCACTATAATATCTCCCGCGCTGAAGGCTAGTTGGGATTGGCCGCCGTGGTCGACATACGGTCTGGAAGGCTGTTATTTATTAAGTATTCATATAAACGAGCGCCAAGATCGTGTATGTACAGACGCCAGCAGGTCAAGCTACCCGAAACTGTCAAATCCCAATCAACCTTGAACCTTAATGCTTTAGCGATAAAGTTGAAAATCTATTAAAGAAATTTGACAGATTGTAGTAGCTTGATGTGCTGGCGTCTGTACCTGCTCAACAGTTACTTTCGGTTATAAATCGGCCTGTATTTTAGGCCAAAATACATAAATCAAAGGATAATGCTCATGGATGTATTATGGAATCCCGTACCAAGCTGCATCAAAATCAAACTTTGTTTTTTATAGACTACACTTATCATAATCTTACAAAAGTTTTTGGAACGAAGTTTCTTATCGCGCGTTGCGAAAGGGGGCTAGACGGAAAAAATTAAGACCAAAAGTTGGAACGACACTTTTTGCTATAGTTGTAAGCCGTGCGGCGTGCGCGTGTTTCTCTGTCTCTCTCTCTCTCTCTCTTTGAACTTCGTTCCATCCGGGTGTCCCTTGACACCTCTCAAGTTTTTTTTGTAAACAACACCCGGGTTTTCGAGGTTTTCAAAAAAATCGAAAGAACCTGAAAACTGAGTACTTTATTTTGTTTGACATGCCATACCAGAACGGCCATTATTTTTCTAAAAAAATGATTAACGTTCAAATAAAATTCTCTTCTATTTTATTCTAGTTACTTTTAATTAATGTAGAATCGGCAAAGTAAATTTTTATTACATGTTTTTTGAAAGACGTGATCATGACACTTTTAAAATTCAAGGTTATATTAATCATATCATTTGAAACGGAACGTCATGTAAAGGGAATAAAACAATATCAACACTTTTTTACTTTAAATTAAATTCCCTGTTCAAAATTAAATCACCGACGCGTAAGGCCGTAAAAAAATTATGAAAATAAATTACTATAATATTTTGATCTTGATGCATGAGACTTTTTGGTATGACTTTTGGTCTTTTGGCCTTTTGCTTATCATCCTTCCACCCAGTATAGCACTTTAACTTCAAGTCTAACGTAAATATTTGAATACCACAGACGGAGAATGTTGGCTGTCGGGAAATATACGGCATAGGGGAGAAATTTTTGTAAGGGAATTTTTAAATCAGAACCTCGCGTGTAATTTTGCGTACATTTCACTGTACACATGCAAAATGTGTACAATGTGTTTATTATATCCCGCCATCTTTCTGGAACAGTCTGTTTTTGTTATTTTGTGAATTTGTCGGGATCATTATTGTGGTTTGCTTTATTAGATTATGTTTGAAATGTTAATGGCGGTGTAGAAGAGATTTAATGCTATCAAGTCTTGAATATCAAAACCTTATTTCGTTTTTTAATCCCAGATACTAATCTGACATTTAAGTCTTTTGTGCGTTTTTTAGTGTATAAGTTTGACATTACACTTGTCAAATTAGTATTTGGGTTTAAAAAACGAACTTTACATACCTACTTGACAATCTCGGGAAATACTAACTACTACTATAGCATAGCAGTAAGGGATGCGCTGGAGGCGGATTATCCGCTCCAGATGCAACTCTGAAGCTGACCACGACTCTCAGACATGAGGGACCGACGAGAGAGAGAGAGAGAGAGAGAGAGGGAGAGATAATATAGCATAATTTATAGTCTATAATGTTCCCACTGCTGATTCACAGGCTTCCTCTCTGTGAGAGGGAATAGTCCGTAATCCACCACGCGGGTCCAGTGCGGTTTGGTAGATGTCACATGTCTTCGATTTTTTGGTACTAGGTTATGCCAGTTTTCTCAAGACCGTTTTGATAGTAGTCGTGATGAAATAATTCATACAAAGCAAAGCATCTGACTGGGTCCAAACCTACGGCCTACAAGTTGTAAGTCACACCCGTTACCACTGGGTCACTCAGTAGTATCCTAGTGGTAACGGCCGACGGCTTGCTGGTTGAGTATTACCAGGACACAGGTCCTGGTAATACTCAACCAGCAAGAAATGGGACACAGTATTCTTCTTTGCCATGTTAATTTATGTTATTTGCAAGTAGTATGTAAAATGTAAGCCTAAGAACCACGACGAGTACCTAAAGACTCAAACTCAAACTCAAATAATTTATTTCAGTTAAACCATTTACAGGCACTTTTGAATTGTCAAAATTAAATAGTCGGTCAGTTAGTCAGAAAGTTGAAGCTAATTGAAGAAGAGGATTTACAGGGTCAAAACAATTAACTAGCATAACTGCAGATGTGATGGGGTATCGATAAAATAAGCACGGTCTGTAAAATTTAGGTACACACAAAAAAAAAACTGATTCTTTTTTAACTGATGTTTTATGTGACTAAAGTACCTATCTGGGGTCGATGACCCCAAAAAGGGCATCAAATAAATTTCTATAAATAATAATAATTATATATTTGCATAAAATCACGGTATAAAAAGATGGCAAAAATACAATTTAGGACAAAACATGTTTTGCTAATATAATAAGCATGCAAATTCTTCAGGATGTAACTGACATTAATTTTTTTTATTTTATCATGTGTATACAGCGTGGCGCTTTAATGGCGACATTAATTTAACACACGTATACGGTTTTGCGTTGTAGTTTTATGAATATATTTTAATTTAATTAAACATTAATATTTATTTATTTATTAACAATTTTATAAAATAGCATCTTAGAGCAACCTGACTTGATTTGACTTGATTACTGCAGGGCAATTCTCGTAATTTTAAGAACGTTCACAGTCTGATCTCAATCTCAATCTGTCAAAAATACGTCTAATTTCCCTACATTTTGACAAGTTTTTGACATTTGTTTGTCGCTGAGATGAGTCTGCGACTAGATTTTGAACGTTTTAAATTACGGGAATACGGGCCCTGGCCACTAGCCCTACCCGTGTGTTAAATTAATGTCGCCATTGTAGCGCCACGTTGTATATCGAAACTCATCACGTCTTCGGAGTTTGGCTAGCTAATTTAATTAGACCCTGAATATTCCGCATTCACAAAATACATAATTGTCTTATCTATACCATTATTTACAACCACATTTACCCACAAATTCATTGGAAATTCCCAGCCATTCTCAGATATTGTGTTAATTTGAAAATATCTCACGATATTAATAACATAACATAATTTTCCTTTCAAGACTCGATGTCGGCGTAAAGTAATTCCATGTTTAGTTATTAAAGAAATAACTTACAGATTTTATGTTCATGAAAGTCTAAGTCTGGGTCGCGCTAAGGCATAACTTTACACAAAGGGCTAATGACAAAGGCCTGAAGAAAGATATGAAATTAAATGCTATTTTATAGCCAAATGAAAAATATAAATCTAGTTCCAGAATATAAAAAGGGAAGCATATAAAATATCTACGCACCTACAGTATTTTTATCCCACGAATTGACGCGCGCTTTACTTGTGGTAACCAAGTCAGCACATAACACACACACACACACTTCCGACTTCGCCATTGTCTTAGAGGGTACCGAGAGCTCCTGTGCTTACACTCACATTCACAGCTCGAGTTTGTACAATTGTTAACCCCAATTACAGCGCGCGTCGCTTCAATGAGATAAAATACTATAACGTAATTCAGAATGAACGAACAATGATGATGATTGCATACGTGACGAAACATTTTTTTATTTAAAACTTTAATTATAATGCCAATTAAAATATCAATTTGATTTCAATACAATTTCAGTGTAACTGAAATATTAATACAACTGCGCAATTCCCCATTCTAATTATAATTATTATTCTCATTAGAAGAAGGTCGTAAGTTAAACAAAAGTGTCAATCTATTTCTTCGTGAAAATGCCACTCGACTTCTAACCCCCACTAAAGTTTAAAGTAAAGTTTTTTTTTTCTATACATAGCAAAGTTCAAATTCCATTGCAACCAAAAACTTATTAAGACCCTTTTGTTACAAATGGTCACTCAAAAATCAACTTAGAATACGTTTAACTAAAGTAGATAACTGAGTAAGTGGCGATGGAATAGAAATTATCTGAAGTTATGAAGACTACTATAGTGGTAGGTATTAACATAACACCCATTTACGAGTGATATGACAATTGTAAATGACGTTACAGTCGCTGTCGGAGATTGAAACGGATATTTTGCAGATATATCGCCTGCGACAGACCGCCGTCTGACAGTTGGAATAGTTGAATAGTTTCAAGGATCCGAGGGGTTTGGTCTGATACACAAGCGACCCATGGCAAAACAAAACACGCACAAAGCATAACAAAACACACTAAGCCGTTGGTCCCGGCTGTCATTCGTGGATCTTTGACAGTCGTTACGGGTCGTCAGAAGCCCGAAATTCTGACAACCAGTCTTACTAAGGGGTATCGTATTACCCAGTAACTGAGTTGTGGAGGTCAGGCAGTCGCTCCATGTAAAATACTGGTAATCAGCTGCATCCGATAAGACTGGAAGCCGAACCCAACATAGTTGGGTAAAGGCTAGGCAGATAGTGATGGTACATCTGCTTCTTATACTGTTTGGGCCCAGTATATGACCATATCTACCGAGGGGACTTTAGTCGGTAACGGACCAGCCGATCGATTCTGTAAAAATCTCACCGTGAAAAGTTAGGTGAAGTGAGCTTAGAGTGAGCTGTCAATAGGGTCAATCCCTAGCATAAGTTGGAATGACAGCTCACTCCACGCTCACTTCACCTAAGTTTTCACGGTGAGATGGTTACAGAATCGCACTGCTGTATAAGGTTGAGGGTATCCATTGTGGATTATGCCCATTTCTGAACTAGAGCATTATGTTTTTGATGTTAAGTATTTTATTTTCCTAGCTTTAACGTTGTTATGAAATAGTATGCAGGATTTTTTGTACTACTTGGAAGTATTGTCAAATTTTTAAAACGAATGCAGATGTTGCGCGTTAGTCATGGACGGTATGCGTAGATATAGTCATCAAAATGTCTGGTGGCATGTGTCATAACTTAGTTAAATAAATAGGTCACATTCAACACGTGCCTATATCATGACTGAAATACCTAATTAGTACAGACGCTAGCACATCAAGCTACTACAATCTGTCAAATTTCTTTAGTAGATTTTCAACTTTATCGCTAAAGCATTAAGGTTCAAGGTTGATTGGGAAAATTTGACAGTTACGGGTAGCTTGACCTGCTGGCGTCTGTACATACTATTATACTATAGGGAAAGTCATCATCACCTTTTTTTTTTTTTTTTTTTTTCTCGCTGAGAAATCCTTTATGCATCCCCGTCTCGCGGGGGACCGAGACGGGGTATGTGGGACTCCCTGTCGGTAAGGACAGTATACCCACTAAAACTCAGCGGTGTTCCTACAAACGCCGTAATGGGAGGGCTATGGGAAATCAATACTTCCACGGCCCTCCTGGCGCACGCCCGCCAAGATGGTATGGCGGGCCCCGCATGCCCCCCAGGTTGGGGGGCTACGGGAATGGCCGGGAACACCTGGCCATTCCCGTCCCACAAGGTGGAGGCCTGTGCAAAACAGGCAACGGAGCCCCCGCACCCGTTGCCTGCTGGCCTCCACGCCCGCCTAAGAGGCAGGCCCCGCGTTGGGGGAGCTACGGCCGCAGAGGATAGGGAGAGCGGCAACAAAACACCGACACTCCTCTTCCCCTGCGGCCCCGCCGCGTCCGCCATCTCACGGTGGCGGCCCCGTCAAGGCCGCGAAAGGAAGGGAGAACCCCTCCCGCCGCGGCCTCTGTCCTCAGCCGCAATGTCTCCCTCACGGGGGACATCGCGGCCCGCCTCAGGTAGGTCACGATGTCGCGCAAGCGGCACCGCAACCTACCCGTGGGCCGCTACGTCCCGGGCTAAACCGCACAGCCCGGACGAGCGGCCCCCGCTGGGGTTCCTCTTAGCTTCACCGTGGCCCAGCTCGCCACGGCTACTGAGCCCCCCCCGCCTCGACAATGAGGGAACCCACCGGGGGGGAAGTCATCATCACCTGCCTAGCCTTTCTCAACTACGTGGGGTTGACTTCCACTCTAACCGGATGCAGCTGAGTACCAGTATTTTACATGGAGCGACAAGCTATCTGGCCTGTATTACCCAGTTACTGGGTAATACGAAACCCCTTGGTAAGACTGGTTGTCAGACTTTCAGGCTTCTGACGAGCTGTAACCACTGTCAAAGATCCATGCATGATAATAATATAATAATAATATAATTTGTTGTTACATGTGGAATGTGAGCTCGACTGTCATTGTACCGATTGTCGTATCGGCCAATGGCCTGATGGCCGAAAGCCTCGATCAACATCTATCGAGGCTCTCGTTAGGCGGTTGGATCAAGGGCCTGATTCAAAAGGCAGTACTCCTCGATACGGCTCGCATTGTGAGGAGGTTTCTGTCTATGGAGCCCTAACCACCGGTAGCTTGGACCCTGCTCCCGACACCGGTGGATCACTATTTTTTTATATTTTTAAATGTTTTTTTTTTGATACTAATATTTAAAAATGTATTAAAATAAGAAAACTAAATAAATAAAAGACAATAATTTATTTAATAAAAACGTTTACAAAAGGTGTACATTTAGCCAAGAGTGGCAAATTTTTAAAATGAACTACAACTAAAATATTTTTGTTTTATTTTATTATTACAGGTGCAAGTAATGATGGTTCGGAATTCGAGTGATAGGTAGCGACCCACCCGAACTAGGTTTAATTCAAACCTGTGTTTCAGGCCATCACTTTACATTTCAATTATATTTTGGAATTAAATTTTTAAATAAATCAATAAATAAATGATAGCCGGGACCAACGGCTTAACGTGTTTTCCGAGGCACGGAGAGTTCTTCGTATGTAAAGATGTTCGACCCGTGCGGCTGGTATTACTTAGCCACAAGCAGGGGCTTGTGGCTAAATAATACTAGCCGCACGCAGTTGTTACTTCCCCTATAGTAGTTGGGTATAGAGAGGGCTCTATACCCAACTACTATAGGGGAAGTAACAACTAATTTCAAAAGCAGCAGGCTAATTCGATTTTATTTTGTTCTTACGTAAATTAGGTACCTATACGATTTTGGCTGCTGTAACTGACTAACTGACAAACAACAGCCTATTTATTTAATTATTTATCACATAGTAACATACACAGGGATACGACATTTTTGCGAAAGGGGGCTAGACGGAAAAAATTAAGACCAAAAGTTGGAACGACACTTTTTGCTATAGTTGTAACTGTTGTAAGCCGTGCGGCGTGCGCGTGTTTCTCTGTCTATCTCTCTCTCTCTCTCTCTTATAGAAAGCAAGCCAGTTATACTTCGTTCCATCTGGGTATCCCTTGACACCTCTCAAGTTTTTTTTTTCCTAATTGTTCTAATCCCGTTTTCGCTTCCGTCTATAACTTAGCAACATAAAGTGATATCTCTTGAACACATCCGGTTGATATATAGAGGCAATACCAGGGGAACTGTAAACCACTCTGGTGTTGTGTTACAGTAATGATACAATTTTCTTGGTAAATGCCATCGCTACACTTTGTTAAGCCGAGCTCACACGGTATTAGTTTCATCACGAAATTAGAGCACGTTGTCGCGTTTTCAGACTGGTTTGAGTGTAATTTAGACCGTGTCTTCATGTCTTAATTCCCTAACGGCCACTTGGCTGAAGATATTAAGGTGCCAAGTGAAGCCTTTGCTATGTTATCAGACACATTTCTAATTGCCAAGCTGTTTCTGAAAATCTGTGAATAATAAGTTAAATTAATCAAGAAAAGCAAGGAATTCAGACGTACGTGGTTATAATATGCAAGATTCGGAAAAAATGCACAGCGCAGCCCGCATGTCGACTGTCAAATTGACAACGCCGGTTTTTGACGGTCGGCGCGCGGACATTCCTGAAGGCCAATTCTCGTAATTTAAAACGTTCAAAATCTAGTCGCAGTCACATCTCGGCGACAAACAAATGTCAAAAACTTGTCAAAATGTAGGGAAATTAGAGGTATTTTTGAGACTGAAATCAGACTGTGAACGTTCTTAAAATTACGAGAATTGCCCCCCTGGTTCTTGCAATGGATGAACAAATACAAATTGACCAATTACAGCCGACTACGATGGTTTTACCCAATTGTAATTTTTGTATATAAATAGTAGGTACAGACGCCAGTACATCAAGCTACTACAATCTGTCAAATTTCTTTAATAGATTTTCCACTTTATCGCTAAAACATTAAGGTTCAAGGTTGATTGGGAAAATTTGACAGTTTCGGGTAGCTTGACCTGCTGGCGTCTGTACAGCAAAAAGCTAACAGATGGCATTAAAAGGTCAGTTTTACAAAAAAAGTGCCTTTTCTTATTATTTTTTTTCATTGTTTTTCCTGTTAAACCTTCAATTCTGCCACTAGTTAAAGACATAAATTTCCCTGTTGATCTGAAGTACTAAAAATACTCAGTTCCTCAAAAAAGACATCTCTCATTTCGTCTTCGTCTCATTTTAAACAGTTTTTCCTTACCTACGTAGTTTCTTATTTGTATCTGCTGATGTTGGGAATCGAGAAACTTCTCATTCAATTGACCTCCCTCGAACATTTCAGCAACAAACCCACATCACTTATTCACTTGGCAAGTAACTGTTACCAAAACGTTTCCAGACTAGCATCTAATTCCAGCACTAATCTACGAAAATCTCCTAATGAAACCATCGTGTGGACAAGCCGTTACCAGCAGCGTCCAGTTATGTCTACGGGCAAGTGAAATATATCACTCGGTGATGTATGTTACATTACAGGAGGATGTATTATACTGAATGCGCTTTCGTCGGTAACGTTAAATAGAACGTATTGCTGCTTAAGCGTTTAGGATTCCCTGAGACAGAAGATTGGTCTTCTTGTCAGACTTAAAATGATTTTACTATGTTTTTATTATTTCTTTCCTCTTTACTGTTTTAAATAAAATGTTAATGACTTATTGAGCGCATTGTGAACTGTATTAATAATTGTTTATTGTTTAATTATTATTATTATTGTTAATTTTAATTATTTTTGTATATTATTTTTATATTTATAAATTTGTATGCCCATGAGGCTGACCACAGCATGAACTCACTGTATATTGTAAGACCTATATTTTAACCTGTGTATCACAAATAAACTGTTTGGTTTGATTTGATTTGATTTGTCTTATTCTTAGCGTGTCGATAGCAATCTAAATGGAATCGGCCCAGAATTCGTCCACTTGTTTGGCGCCCTCACCAGCGTCCATCAGTTCCTGTAACGTGCATCTGACAGGACACGCAGGACACGATATTAAGTGTCCCATCGTTTGTGGAATAGTTCCTGTTCTTGTCAGTGATTGTCTTTGTTTAAATTGATAGAATGATGGAGTGGTACAGTCACGAGCACCAATATGTCAACACTTGGCAACTTTCAATTGCGATTTTTTCGTGAAATAACGAAAGTAACGTTAAAATACGACACATTACATAAACCTATGGGTTCGAAAATGCCATGATCTTAACAACATAAAATTTCATTGAAAAATAAAGGAGTAAATCGCTTTTGAATAAACCCGAGTGTATACATACTTTTGCTCGTGACTGTACAGGTCTTCTTTTGTTTCTTCTCGAGGCTGGGTATATGAACGGATATAGAATGCAGCAGTGAAAAACCTAAGCGGTCAGCAGTAGGTACTGGTAAGAGTTAGTCAGACTTCAAATAACAATAATTATTTATTTATTTGATGTTGTTGTGGACAGGAAGTGCTTAATCTGGAAGAGATCGCAGAAAGCGATAAGGCCACCCATTGTATGTTTTGTAGTGATAATTGTATTTTCTGGTGTACAATAAAGTATATTTGTACAGAAATAAAAACATCTAAAAAATAGGCATAAAATTTGTAAGAGACTGGTGCCAGAAAAAGGCACAAAATACCGTGTGGCACGGGTCAGCCAGTTACTGTCGGCCAGTTTTTACCGCTTTTAGCATAAGCATAATAGGGCTATAGCTTCCTCTCTGTGAGAAGTAGTATACTGTACGAGACTAGCGGAGTGTTCTTGGGATCGTATTCATAATTTTACGAATAAAACGCTTAATAAAGATATTTCGTAGAAGTCTCTCAAATTTTTTCTTCATTTAAACGTAAAATAATGTATGTCTCTTAACTATGACATTAACTTCTTAGGGCTGATTTTTCAAACCCGAAAATATTTTTTTTTTTTTTTTTTTTTTTTTTAATTTTAATTTTAATTCGTGGAATAAAATTGACGTCTGAACGTCAATTTTATTCCACGAATAAAAATTTTCGGTAGCAGTAGGTATTTGTATAGAAGAACTGTCAAAAATTCAAAATGAATCCTGCGATAAAATTATCTTGCGTTGCAAAATTCAGCCCTTAATCAATATTCGTGGAGGTCGGACGAGAAAGCCTTCCAGAGAGGCAATTCTCGTAATTTTAAGAACATTCACAGTCTGTTCTCAGTCTCAATCTGTCCAAAAAACCCCCTAATTTCCCTACATTTTGACAAGTTTTTGACATTTGTTTGTCGCTGAGATGGGACTGCGACTAGATTTAGAACGTTTTAAATTACGAGAATTGTCCTTCAGGTTAAAACCTCTACTATACGGTAAACTATCGCACGAGCCCAGTGCGGTTTGATTCATGTCACATTATGCATAGGAGCGTAGCTGAGCGATGGCCGTTTTGCGTGGATGTGACGCATATTTTCCCCCAACATGTTCTTTTCGTGTTCTTTCTCTGCGTCATGTTTACCGTATCTTTTTTGTATTCAAATTGTTTAAGTTCTAATTTTCGCCGGTTTCCTTACGATGTTGTCCTTCACCATTTCGAGAGCAGTGCCAATGATGACGCTTTTGTAATGCAATTTAAAGGTTGTAGACTCGAACGGTTCCAGTAACAAGCGAGAATAATAACAATTCAGTTACAGAGATACATCAACGTGTGTGCGTAATGTTTTGTAAAAAACTGTAATCAAAATGCTGGGAGTGAAGTTAAATTATGGGCAGTTTCATTCAGTGTTACATGCAGTCAGTTTCATTTTTAGTGAATCGAAATACTACTAAAACCCTGTTCATTTACCTAGTTTTTGGCAAAAGCTAAGCAACTTTAATCTTGTTTTAATATGTAAAAGGAAAACAAAACATGGTTTGAAACAAATTTGTTTTTTTTTACTTAGCCTATACTTACTCTCCCAATGCCGTGCAAAGGCCTTCTCCAAATCCATCCAGGAATCCAATTACTAAATTCCAATGACTAAAATTAAGCCTCAGAAACCAATAATAAATTTCATAGATTCCAAGAATCATGAATGCCAACTCTATTTCAATGTTACTTAAATACGACTTTTAGTAAACACATTTATAAATCTAAGTTGTTAATTTACTACAGGACGAAATCATAAATTGTCATTTCCCAAAACTTAATTCTAGAAAAAAACGTGTAATTATCGTCTTAGATAGCGCAAACCAAGTTGCTGTCTACAAGTAAACAAGACTTATTAGTGTTCCAGATTTTTTAAATCATAATCTATCAAGACAAATAAGAAAATTTTAGCGCGCACCCGATAAGCAATAACAGAGTACACAACATGAAGCAAGTTAGAAACGCGTTGAACTAGCAGTCATTTACGAAAGTTTAACCGTACGAAAAAAAGGGCGCGCGACGACGTTGCCAAAATCGCTTACCTTCGCGCACGTATTTGCATCCTTTTCCTTAAGAAAAACGAAGAAAATTAGAAAAAGAAAAAATAGAAAGAAAATTTAGAGATTTTAATTTTTCTCTATACTATACTCTCGAATAAGATATTTTAATTTGGCGCATCTATTCAATTTCGTCCTGTACACCTAAATGACTTCGAGTTACGTAACTGAAAATAAGATTTAAAAGAAATAAACGTTAACAAACCCCAACAAAAATCGAATAATCAAAACGATATTAATCAGCAATTCACAACTCAACCCCTGATCTACATCCACGGTATGCAAAATTATTCCAGCTCCGGTAACAGCTTCAGCTTTATTAATGTTCGATTCTAGAGTAAAATATTCCCGAACGCCGGGATTTTTACAAGGAGGGTAGTACAAGATAAGCTGACGGATATAGTGGAAGTTTAGATATGTGATGGAAACGTGACGTGTTAGAATGATGGTGTAACGAGAACTAATGTAGGTACTTTCATGTGAAAAGTACCACTTATGCAAATCTTCCTCGTGGGTCTAGAGTATAAAGAACTACTGAGCGTGAGTACGTGGTTCCATTCTTGGGTCTGGTAGTTGGTCTTACGTTCATCTAGTTGGAAGTTCTCAGAAAACTTAAGCATGGATTTGTGTCCGGTTACTGGCGAAAAAAACTGACCCCATTTCAGCACTGCAGGTAGTCACGTTAAGAACGTCTCATGTGCAGGTTTTCTGACATAGTGGACAAGCCAGCAAGTCTGACGTCGACTGTAATTGTCACCGCAATCATTTTGAGTATAACCTTATTATCTAACTTTTATTTATTCACGTAAAAGATCCATTGGTCAACCTATTCAATGTCAATTTAATGACTACCACACTGACCACGGTGGTTATATCCCGGGTGAGAGCTGATAATGCCTTAACAAAATCTAAGCAAAATAAGATCGCGCGCCTTAAAAAAAATATGGATATATGTCGAAGTTAATGTTAATACTGGTATTCAGCTGCATCCGGTTAGACTGGAACCGACCCCAATATTGGGAAAAGGCTAGGCAGATGATGATGATGATGTCGGAGTTATTCGTTTATTCGGAACGCCAGCGCCAGCGAGTCTAGCCTGAGTTCGGGGGGGGGGGGGGGGGACGAGAGCTATAGCTACAAGAGCGGTGGAGCAGAGCTCTCGGGATCATCGAAACATTGAACATCGTACGGACAACATGTGCTTAGAAACTGTCTCGCGTTCCGTATCGTTAAGTTGTGTACCCACAGTGTGTGATTCGCTAGTGTGACTAACTTGCTCGAAAATTATGTTCTGATTTGAAGTGCAAACCGTTTTTCTATTGCGCTATAACCAACACTACCCATAGTACGCCCACAGTAATTAAAATATGCCTAATCTTCACGAGAGACAGGGTGCTGGACATCGTGCTGCTTAGCTTATCATTTTGACACGTTTGGTACACATACGCTTTGCTAGATTCTCAAAGCTCTGCTTAATACCAAGAGTTGAATCTAGTGCGCGATAAAAATCGTCGCGTTAAATATAGTTAGTGTTGCAACATGAAAAAGTTAATTTATCACACGTACGAGTAAGTTGTTCTTTTTTAAGAAATCGATCAATCGAAAGTTTATCTATACATACTCATACAATGCCAAATTAAGTCCAAGGCCTACGGCAGCTGCACCCTAATTGCGTAACACACAATCAATCGGAATCTGAATCATTTTGAAGCAAATTGCTAATCCATTGCTTCATTAGTTCGAAAAATTTGTCTGCTCGACACGTAAATAACGCAATGAATGTTGTTGAACTGTCAAAATGAAACCGATTGCTATTGATCGTGTGTTACGCAATTAGGGTGCTGGTCACAACCACCCAAGGTGCGCCCAGTATTTTTTTTATTTAATTATCTCTCGTGAAAGCTTTTATGACGTAAACAAAAAGCAGGGAAATAAAGAAGTTAAATACAAAACAAAGCCCATAAGTCCACTTCAAAGGTAAAATATCCTGCATTGAAAATTACAATCAACATTGTGGCGGTGTTACTTTTTATTCCCTCAAATTATGGGTGCCATGAAAAATGTCCGTCAATTTATCAGCGCGTTTTGGCTGATGCTCGCGTTTTTTGTTTAAATTAATTAAAACAAACATTTTTGTTGTATGTAGATAGATATATTTGAAGTTTTATGTTTGTTACAGGTGGAATATTTATGCAGGTGGTATAATATACTTTATTTATGTACTAGCAGCGCCCCGCGGTTTCATCCGCATAAGTGACGATCCCGTGGGAATATCGAGTTAGAATGTATTCTGTATTATGCTGATGTATAAGCTATGTATATTACTGTAAAGTTTCAACCAAATCTGTTCAGTAGTTTTTGCGTGAAAGAGTAACAAACATCCATCCATCAATCCATCCATCCATATAAACTTTCACGTTTATAAATTATAAACGTGAAAGTTTTATGGATAACTATACTAATATTATAAATTATAATACCTACTAAAATTATATTATTATTTTATTATTATTATTTTTTTATTAATTTTTTATTAGGTTGCTTAGCTTGGGACTAGATGGCGCTGTGTGAAATGTCCAGGGATATTATATTATTATCTCCTTTATTTCATTTAAATACATATAAATTACATTTTTAAATATTTTTGTAAACAAAAAGATAAAAAAACATTTAAAAATATAAAAAATAGTAGCCCACCGGTATCGGGAACAGGGTCCAAGCTACCGGCGGTCAGGGCTCCAGAGAGAGGAACCTCCTGACAATGCGAACCGTGTCCAGAAGTACCGCTTTCTGAATCAAGCCCTTGATCCAGCTGCCCAACGAGAGCCTCCTCAGGTGTCGGTCGTGATATTATTATTTTCTCCTTTATTGCATTTAAATATATAATAATATATATAATAATAATAATATTATTATTATTATTAGTAGGATGTAAAATGGTACACCACAGACTACCTACAGTATTTGTCTCTCCTTCCCCTTTTTAATCCATCCAAAGGTTGCGCTCCTACCGATAAGACCGCCCATTGTGTCACCCTTTGAAAAATTTCTATATTTATGTCTGTAATTTATATAGTGTACATAATAAAGAATATTCTATTCTGATATGTTTTATTTTATTTGCCTTTTTACATTTATTGCTGGTGTAAAGCCTTCAGATGAGTAACGCTTATGACTACAAAAATGCTCATAGGTAATATTACTCTGAACATATTGTGTCATACAGGAGAAAGATTATATTATTATTATTTTGATTATTGATCCCGTTTGCTCGGAGGAGTTGGCAAAGGATAGCCATGTTTGGAGGTGTTTGGTAAAACCAAATATTTATGACTTGGAAGACCAGCTGAAGTTGGAGGGTGGTTTACAATACCATTACCACACTGGCATTCTAACGTGTACGCACTGTGCACGTACCTTTACAGTGAAGATAGGTTACGTTAGCCACATCAGATCACACGCCCGTAAGGTAACGGGCGTGTGATCTGATGTGGCTCTGATGTGACAATAGGTATAGTAGTCGGAAACAATAGCAGTCACCGTAGCCGAAATCGGCATGGGATGTATAGGTATATACATATATCATAAAACAATTAATTAAGGCGAATGGCCAATTTTTCCAATAGTTAAATAGAATTTATCTAAAAAATAAACTAGGCGGCTTGACACATTTTCTATACAAAATTGGTAAACTACAATTTCCTCAGATAAAATTTACCTGAAGATTACAAAATCAACGTTAGTCTCATAAGTAGAACAGTTCTGTTTATGATCCTCCAGTTTGCAGCTCCATAGGACAAAAAAAAACTTTTTTACAGAAAAACCAAAACATAATTTGGCTCTCAGAACACCTACAAAAAAATACTTGGTCTTCGAAAAAACCTGCTCCCATTATTCAACACCCCGAAACAGCATCTGACAAACAAACAAACAATAGTAAAGATTGATGCTGTAATCATGACTATATTAAATGGCCCCTCATCAGCGGTCACAGGGCCTTTGTCTGAGATGACGTTTATTTGTTGCGCTCCCTCTTCTTGATAATATTCGTAAACGGATATTAATATTATTGACACACGGTTGTTGAATGGTACATACAAACATTTTCCGTTGGTAAGAATTATTGATGTGAATTATTCTAAAAGGTGGCCAGACCACCTAATCTATTTTATAAAAATCTCATCGTGAAAATTTTGGTGGAGTGAATTGTTATCTAATAGTGGTAAGCCCATCAGGTACAATAACAGCTCACTTTAAGCTCATTTCACCTAAGTTTTTACGGTGAGATTTTAACAGAATAGATCAGCTGGTCGCCTACCGCGAGGGCTGTTTTGAGGTGGCGCGGGAAAGAGTATCTGGAAGGACTTGGGCTTTGCCCAGTAGCGGGGCAATATTATGAGTTGATGTAGTCTCATAAAATAGGCCTTTCCAAAAGGATTCATCATCATCACCCTACAGCAGTCCACTGCTAGACATAGGCCTCTCCTATTGCACGCCATTTAACTCGATTTTCGGCAACTCTCAACCAGCTGCTACCAGCCATCCTGCGAAGATCGTTGCTCCACCTAGCCTGGCCCATAAAAGGAAACCCATGGTACGATATTTTCTATACAGGTCGGTTTAACTATATGGTCGTTTACAAATTAAGACCAGCCTGCCCCCTGAGCCGATATCATAATATTGAAAACATTACAACCGAGCCCCAAGATACAGACTGTCTAGTTTGGGGCTCACGAGCAAATACTATATTATAGCCTAGCTGTAAGTAATATTTTAAGTTACTCATGTCGTCTAAACTTGATGTTACCGCTACGACATTTATTTTTTAAATGTCGAAATATCATGCTGAGATAGGAGCCTTTTGGCCTCGTATAGGACTTTCTGTTTTTTTTTCCTTTTGTTACTTTTTTATATAATTTGTTTTATTTTTATTTTTAACTGTGTTTAGTTTAGTTTATGATCCTGTACGAGTCGCAATAAATACTTTTTCTTTCTTTCTTTATTTCGGTTAACCAGTGAACCTGTTTACTGTATTACCTGGACAGTAAATATTTATTATTTCCATTTAATTAATAAATTGTGACAGCGATTTTGTGATAACTCCATTACAGAGCTGATATTATTCACCATCATCTGATAAGACCCAAAGATTTTACTTTTGCAGCTATCTTCGTGTCTTTTTCCTAATAAAACTTTTATTATTATATTACACTAGTTGCGCCCCGCAGTTTCAGCCGCATAAGTTTCGATTCCGTGGAAATATCGGGATAAAAAGTATCTTATATGTTAATCCTGGTTACAAACCATCTGTGTGCCAAATTTCATCCAAATCCGTTTAGGAGTTTTTGCGTGAAAGAGTAACAAACATCCATCCAAACTTTCACGTTTATGATATTAGTAGAATACGATTTTGATCGTCAAATAATGTCCTTCATAATTATGACAAAACATTTCACCGTGTGTCACTCTCTCTTGAGTACGACGCAATTCATTTTTCCTTTGTTATATCCGCTATTGTCTGCGGAATCGACGGCGATTACAACAAAATGTTGTCCATCCAGCCTTCATCAAAGTCTCGCAGTACATAAAATTTGTTTTATTTCGTCCTGTAACAATTCTTTTATAGTTATTTAATGGTGTTATTATTTCTTCATGGCCAGTTATTGTCGCTTTCCTTTTCATTTTATCATTGTTCGTTTACAAGAGAATGATTTATGATCGGAACATTTTAATATTAAAAATACTTGTCGTAGACCGATGTCAGAGGAATCAAGACCATTGTTGGTGTCTTGTGATGTTTTTCTTTTCAAGAGAAAATCTCTTTCGAATCTTCCGTAAGTTATGCTCGTAACTGTAATTTAGCTTTTTTACATACGAAGATGTTCGTGATCGCGAAGACGACAGACGCCAGCACATCAAGCTACTACAATCTGTCAAATTTCTTTAATAGATTTTCAACTTTATTTCTAAAGTATTAGATTCAATGTTGATTGGGAAAATTTTACAGTTTCGGTACTGTACGTCGATGTTGATCCTGTTTTTTGTACATGGATGAAGGTGCGAACACGGCGGTTCAGTCGCGCCTGGAAGCTTAATTGCCCAGTAAGGTGTTTGTGCTGTAATGTACATACTCCAGAAGAAGAATTTGCACCTATTTGACCAATCAATAGCCAGATCTCATCGATGCTTGCCGTCGACCGCGATGTAAAAACAAAATATTTTGTTTTCACGTAGACATCGTAAACCCCCAAGCACCCCACGATGTATCCTTCGGCATCTACGTGCGTGACCATAAGCATGCATTTGTTTTACATGGAGGTGACATCAAGGTAGCGAGCTAAACTGCAATCGCGAGGGATCGCATTGAGGCATCTCTGGCATGTAATTACCCTTAAGTATGTGTGTAATGTTGTGTTATTAAAATTCATTGCTAATCTAACAAAAATGTTGATGTCTCCTTACGAAATACATCAATAATGCTCTTGCCAGGCCTTCTATATTATTTTTTTATTGCGGAGATTTAAACGCTGTTGCAAACAGGATCGATTTACGCATGTGTGATGGTTTGCCAGTTGCGGTATTAGTTCCCATGATAAAGTATGATCCTGTTGTTATCAACCTGGCATGATTCCAACCCTCGATAATGGCAAATCATTTATTGCTGCCTTATTGGACTAGACGTGGTCGCAAGCGCATGTACTAAGCATGAGGTACATATTTATGTGTGTCATATATCACTCTGCCTTAGGTACAGTCAGCAAAAAAAATCAATTAACTCTGTTACTTTTACAAATCATTGATACAAAATTATGCGATACATTGGTTTTCACTATTTCATGTAATAGCAGAGTTAATTATTCTTAAATATTCTATTACTACATGTTTTTTAAGAATATTTTGCTCAATAATTTAAATTTAAACAACTGAAGTGTTAACCGACTTTTGTTGCTGACCGTACATCTTTGGACAATACAGGCTTGATCTCTCTCTCTCTCTGTAAGCCTTATATCAGCATTTGTTTTTTTGGACTGGCATTCCTCATCAATCTTCGTCAGATGTGTTTGTTGTGGGTCAACAGAATACATGTGTAAGAACTGGACATTTTACAATTGAACTAAAATTACCATAAGCCGTCGAGACATACGTGTTGTTTTGTCTGTTTGAGCAGCCTATAGCTAAGAATTGAAACTTTGAAGTGCCGGTGAGATAGGCAGTCGCCTCATGTAAAATACTAGTATTTAGCTGCATTTGGTTAGACTTGAAACTGACCCCAACATAGTTGGGAAAACGCTAGACAGAGCCTAAATATTGCAACTTTAACTGGGTAGCAGAAGTAATGCCCATATCGCTCAAAAAGCAAGCTCCACTGCTGCCCATTTAGAACCGCCGTGTGAACGTATGTATCTAGCTAAGTGCCAGGAATTTATTACTCTGAACAGTCTAATGTATCCAGCGTCTGCGCCTAGATTGGAAATATGTGCGAGAAGTTAGTTTGTAGCCCTATCGCTCTTTACTGGGTCACTTTAATTTAGTATTCCTGCTATATCATCAACCGGCATTTCAACCAAAAATTTGAAAACAAGTGACATCTACTAACCCGCATTGGGCCCGCATGATCCAGCAGTCCATTCCTTCTCACAGAGAGGAGGCCTGTGTCCCAGCAGTGGGAACATTACAGGCTGATTATGCTCTGCTTATGCTATAACATCATCATCATCTGCCTAGCCTTTTCCCAACTATGTTGGGGTCGGCTTCCAGTCTAACCGGATACAGCTGAATACCAGTATTTTACATGGAGCGACTGCCTATCTGACCTCCACAACCCAGTTACTGGGTAATACGATACCCCTTGGTAAGACTGGTTGTCAGACTTTCGGGCTTCTGACTACCCGTAACGACTGTCAAAGATCCACGAATGACAGCCGGGACCAACGGCTTAACGTGCTTTCCGAGGCACGAAGGGGTCTCGGTATGTAAAGATGGTCACCCATCCACAGACCAACCGCGGAAAGCATAGCTTAACCTGACCGATCGACCTGTGCGGCTGTTATTATTTAGCCACGGGCCCCTCAATGCTATAACATCAATTATGGTTAATGCGATACGTTGAAACAACATAAATAAACATGTCTATAAAACAATTTCTTTCTTGCACAACACACAAAAACTTTCATTGGCTATCATAGTTTCGATACTCAACTACGCAAGATTTCAATACTCTTGTCCTTTGTCATTATTGCTGCTGAACATCCCTGCCATCTCATTCCTGTCCTTGTGTCTCGTTAAGCAGATTTGTGAATGCTAGTTTTTGTTATTCTTTCATCAGATACTGGTAAGAGGTTAGAGGCTTCGTAATTACGAAAATATTGCCATAAGACATCTGAAAGTTTAGTATGTGGATACTAAGCATTTGTGGTGATTTAGATACAGTTCCATTGGCCAAGACATCATATTTATATTAATTCATACATTGCTTAATCAGTCTATAATGTATATGTACAGCCGATCGATTCTGTAAAAATCTCACCGTGAAAAGTTAGGTGAAGTGAGTTTAGAGTGAGCTGTCAATAGTGTCAATCAAGTTGGAATGACAGCTCACTCCACGCACACTTCACCTAAGTTTTCATGGTAACAGAATCGCACTGCAGGATCCCTCTCGGTGAGAGGAAGTGATGTGAAATTTGATGGCAATAGTTCTGGTAATGGGTAAGCCCCTAACACTGCCAGGATCCTTGAGTCTGCAATGAAGAACTTTTTTTGTTCAAATGGTTGCCAGTTCAAGAGCATTCCAGTGACGGTGCAGGTCAGCTCATAAACCAGTGAATCTATTACCCCAAATCACTAGATATCACTTCAGTCCAGTCCATCTGCCATCAAAGCCACATTCAAGTTCACATAACACTAAATATGCCAATACCAAGTATTTGTACCATTGACATCTCAGATAGATAGAGGTAATATTATTACGGCTGTGCTATCTGTCTTGGGTAGGCATGGTTCCAAGCTATGTCACCATAACGTGGGCAGATGTGACAGAGGGTAATCCAATAAACTAGGGTGCTAAATGGTGATGATTCAATAGCGTTGGGTACGAGTCCAAGTATTCTTGAATGAAAGTTGGATATGTCTGGATGGAAGCTGAGAGAAACTCGTTTAAACAAGTGAAATTATGTCCCCTTGGTTGTGTCACATTTTTTTATCTGCGCCTCTTCTGAGAAGGCTAAACTTCTAATTATGAAAGACAGATACTCGTAGATGTTAACTAGATTAATATACAGGACATCGACCCGCAAACTGTATTCATGAACCCATCAAGAAAGTTTGTTTTTATTTTTGATAAAAAAGAAGAAAATAAAGTGAAATTGTTTATTCTGCACAAACAAAACGCACATTATAAAAAAAATATAAAGATGCAACATATTCAAAAGCCTCGTACCTACTCAAGCATATATAAAATTGTATTTTTTTTTCCATTCGGTTTATACATGACGAGTTATGAGGTCACAAACATTAAAAAAATACAACCGAATTGAGCACCTCCTCTTTATTTGAAGTCGGTAACAAATTATACGATCCAGTAGCATATTATCCCTACTAGAGTTTGGTTCCCCGGATATCTCATGAATCTTAAGTCCTGGGACTTTTTGTAAATTTACTCGTCTCGGATCCCGAGACATTCGGGTCGAGACTTGAGCTACTGGCCACCATAGCTTACAGTCCCAGAATACAGATTTGAGTAATACGGCACTTATTGCTTTTGCGGGGGAACTGTGTTACAGACTTTTTGAAAATATCCCTCTTAATCAAACGACAGATTTGGAAGTAATTGACGCCTTACCTAGTACCAGTAGCTCTGCAGTACACAACGATCCCGACGAGTCGTTCCAAAGTCAAATGGCAACAAGCAATCAAAAAATCAAAGAAAATATACTCGGAAGTCTTGCGAAAAAATCAAGAGCAACATTAAAAAGGAAGTTCTGGGATATGTATTAAAATGAACGTTGATTTTTACTAAAATTGCTTTTTTATTGATACATCTGGCCCAAAATGAACTCGTTTCTAATTTTATTCCGAGAAGTGTCGAAATCCCGCGACGTCCCGATCGTTGGTTGTCTCGTGTCCCGAGTCCTTAATCACATTAAATAAGACATAATGATATCCTAAATGACTTTTTTGAACTAAACAAAATTAAACAATTAACATTCTTGCCGCGATACCATTTTATTGTTTTAATATTGAACAACATCATGTCATCATCTCAAGACCCCGTGCCTCGGAAAGCACGTAAAGCCGTTGGTCCCGGCTGTCATTCATGGATCTTTGACAGTCGTTACAAGACGTCAGAAGCCTGAAAATCTGACAACCAGTCTTACCAAGGGGTATCGTATGACCCAGTAACTGGGTGGTGGAGGTCAAATAGGTAGTTGCTCCATGTAAAATACTGGTATTCAGCTGCATTCGGTTAGACTGGAAGCCGACCCCAATATAGCTGGGAAAAAGCTAGGCAGATGATGATGATCAGGACGTCATCGCCATGCTGCATGCTCGCTTTCAGCATGCAAGCAGTAGGTTTGGTTAGAACTGAGACCCCCAACAGAAATTACCTCAGCCAGAGTATATACACTGGCCTGCAAAACTAAATATCACACTTTTAAAATTTGAATAACTTTTTAGGTACACAAGATATACTTTCGAAATAAAAAGGACATGAAAAATAGTTAATTTTGTATATAAAAACTTCATAGTTGAGAACCTTCTTTTAAGAAATGGCTGAAAAAAGCTTTAAAAACAAAAGAATCCTTTTCGAATTACAATTTTATCATTCATTTGTTTGTTTTCAAATTTTTTCTTGATCGATGAGTCTTGTTACCAAAGCTAAGTTAGACAACAGCAAATAATTTTTATTTATCATGCCTCTTTCACCTGAAGAATGTGCTAGGATCATGACTTTTCTGGAACTACGCATTGGTGGGGGTCACATTACGAACGGTCCAGAAGGTGAAGCGAAGGTACGAAGAGACTGGAAATCATCTGAGGAGACCTTGTAATGGCAGACCCAGGTGGACTAGTGCACGAGAAGACCGTTACATTGTTTCCACTGTGTTGTGAAATCGCCACCTTAATGCAGTTGAAGTCCAGCAACAGCTTCTTCAGACCCGAAGGGACTACATTAGTGACAGTACAGTGAGAAGAAGACTTGCTGAAGCTAATCTGATAAAATTTGCTATAAAACGTTTTTTTTTTTATATTTTAAATCCCTAACTTCTATAGTTAAGAAAAAAAATGAAATTTTAAAAGTGTAGTACGTAGTTTTGCAGGCCAGTGTAATATATGTATATAATAATTTTATCAACGTTATGAATTGAAACTTATAGAAACTGTCACTTGATAAAATGTTATTCTTGGTAATAAGTTTTATATAAAATAAACAATGGATAAAGAATATTTGATTTGTTATTCTATGATATGATTATTCTAACATTAAACTTTACCTATGTGAAACAAAAATCAATGATTTAACAATCTTCAAAGTATTCTGCGTATTCTATGAAAACAGTTATTTTGTTTCAAATTAATTGGATAATGTTGAGATAAGTTATAAATAAGTATTGGATATCCAGCAATAGATTGACATGTTTTTCAATATTCATTGAATTTCATATTGATTGATTCCACTCAATGAATATCGAAAAACATTTTGCTACTATACGATGAAAATATTTCATCATGTCAATCTATTTTAATCTATTGCTGCGTCAACTAACAACGGCGAGCCGAATGGAAATCGCATATTTATTTATGACTCATCCTTACATTGTCCAATTGATTTGAAACAAAATAACTTTAAATGTCAAATCAGTATAACAATAACATGTCTACACTACCCTTTCCCAACAATACTTGAAATGCGGGCGGTATTCGGAATACCCATCTAAAGTTAACATATCCCGATCCCAAAGTTCCATTGTGACTTTAGTCTCAATGGAGCAGGCTTATAATTTAGGGCTATAACTGTGTATGTTTAATTGTTATGTTAATTACCAGGCCCGAGGGGATACGGGGATAATTAGTCACTCAGACGGTCCTCTGTTTTAAGGTGCGAGTTGATTGCTGCGAAGGATGTGTACGGAGAGGCTACGTACGTTAGCTGTAGGTTCGTTTGAAAGAAAAAAAAAAAGAAAATACGTTTATTTGCGGCAAACATGACGCATAAAAAGAACACAAACACAAAAAAAATAACAAGTCGGGGTAAAAACATGCGTCATATCCACGCAAAACGGCCATCGTTTAGCATAATGCTAAGGCCCTATACGAGATAGAGCCCCAGAGGGAGGCTGCGGCGGCGGAGGCCGTAATCTACCACGCGGGCCCGATGCGGGTTGGTAGATGTCACATATCTTCGAATTTTTCGTTCTAGGACATGTCGGTTTCCTCACGATGATTTCCTTCACCGTTTTAAGTGCAGTGGTGATGAAATAATTTACAGTTGTTAGTTAAGCGCCTGTCCGAGTTCGAACCTTCGACCTACAACTCGTAAGTCGCGGTTGTTACCACTGGGCCACCACTGCTCTCAGACATGACATGACATGTCATATTTAAATATGAGACATTGCTCCTCAATCCATACGGATACAATATAGATATCAAGCCACGCTACCGTACTTGCATAGTGATGATCTCGCCTACATTTTCATACAAAGCGAGTCTTCACGAGCGTAACATGCTCGTTGCAGCAATGTAACTGCGCCTTTATAATAACGCTTTTGTTCGTGTATCCAATGGGCTAAAGGTACGTAGGAACTTCTTTTGTTTTTATCACGCCTGTGAATTCTAGAGTTTTTAGGTCTGTGGCACAATTGTGTATTTTTTTCAAGCCATATACCTACTTAGCTCAAGAATATGTATAACAGTCCACTTCATTCAAACATTCCAGTATGCTTTAATACAATAAAAAAAAAATAAAACTTTTATCACCTTTCTCTAAGGATTTAAAATTCAACGGTCAATTTCAAAGTAAGGCAAAATTGATCCATCCATCCATACACCTGTCTATCCTTTTCCCAACTATGTATGTTGGGATCAGCTTCCACTCTTTTAAATGTAAAGTGATTTTTTTAGGTAGAAACGTGTCGTCCCGTTTCTACCTAAAAAAATCACTTTACTCCACTCGTCATCACTTAAATATCAAAAAAAAATTGTTTCATAGAAAATTGCAACACTACACACTAGGAATTTCTTCTGTATCGTGGGTACGTTTACAAACATTTAAACTCACATACACAATCAGCCAGACCCGGAACAACCACTTGTAGGTCATACAAATATTTGTTCCGTGCGGGAATCGAACCCGCGACACACAGCGCAGCAGTCAATCGCTTAACCACTGCGCCAACCGTGCATTTCAACGGTGCTTTCGTTATTTCACAAAAAAATCGCAATTGAAAGTTGCTAAGTGTTGACATATTGGTGCTCGTGACTGTACTGAATTCATGGTTTCATATTGCGCTCTGGTTAAAAATGTATCCTGTAGTTACAAGCCAACCTTGATCATCATCATCATCATTTTCCTGCCCTTATCCCAATTTATTTGGGGTCGGCGCAACATGTCTTTTTCTTCCCTACTTCTCTATAAGTCGTCATCTCAGTGTAGTCCCCCCTTCCTAACCACATCATCATTCACACGGACTGTGTGATCGATTCTTTGGTCTTCCCCTACTCTTATAGCCAAATAACAAGCCAGCCTTGATACCAGTAAAAAAATAAATGAAAGCCTATCCTCTTCTAAAATAGAAGGCCTGATCTCCATATCAACATTAGACGTACTATGTGCTGGTCACGTTTCCCCATTCAAGCCGTGCACGCGCCGCGACTGCTGATCCGAACAATCACGGTGATGTATCACCGGGGTATGCTGGAAGCTCGTTAAGTGGTATCAACTTTATCTGTTCAGGATAATGGAGTCTTGCTGATGGATTTTGCTGTGAGACGCTAGATTTTTAGGTTTTTACATAAAACATAATATCACGCTTGTATTCTCCGAAAGATAGAGGTGTATATAGTAAATCTACATGTCGCCAGTTATATTTAAGTCTCATGTAATGGATGGGCGAGGAATGGAAGAAGCTTGTGGTTACAACATCGAAAACATGCACGTCACTGAAAACGAGCGCTGGGGCTCTAGCTCGTATAGGGTCTTAGCATTATGCTGAGCGACGGCCGTTTTGCGTGGATGTAACGCATGTTTTCCCCCAACTTGTTATTTTTTGTGTTCTTTCCATGCGTCATGTTTGCCGCAAATAAACGTATTTTCTTTCTTTCACGTTACAACTCATCCACGGCCATCAAAACATACTTACTGCACTAACTTTCAGCAGCTTTTAGATTTCGAATGATTTTGTACGATAAAACGGAAGGATTGCTATCATATTGCTCACACATCACATTACTGGTCATAAAAAAATAATAAATGAATAATTATAATTTTCCAACCCGTTTTGGAACAGCAACATGCCCGCCACATCCATGCCGGATATTTTTTTTAAATTTTTTACGTGGCATTATATTGCAAAGACATGTTAAAACTACAACAAAATGCAACACTAAAGCAAAACAGGGACCTACATTTCAGCACTTAAACCCGTACTTACACCGTAAACGATTCCGGAATCGATTGATTCCTATAATACCTGGAACGTGTCCCAGAACAGGGATCAATGGAGCTTGGACCTCTCTAATTGGGGATCCGTATCGCGACAGTTGAAATTTTGCGACCACTTTTAAAGCCCATTGGCTGAAAGCAGCGTTCGAAAACTTGGAAGGTATGGGTAAAGGTGTATGTGAGTGTAAGCGATTACGATATATTAGGTCCTTACCTATGAAATTGCAGATTTTTGATACTGGCTGTTGTGAAAATCGATATTTTTCAAGAATGAAAAATAGAAATAGAAAATGAAATGAAATAGAAATTTAGAATTCCAAATACAAATTAATTTTATAACATAGCATGACATTTTGTTTTTAAAAATCAGTTGTTCATTTGTTTTCCCGCCTTTCGATTATTTTTTTATATCGCTGTTTCTGTAACCACGGAAAAGTCGAAATTGCGCGCTATTTTCGAATAAGAGTTCCGTCAGGGTCTTATGGTACCTAATACTTACTGAATACGCACTTCTGGTTGTCATTAAAATTTTACTTTGTAAAACAGGTAATTGAATTACCTAACTAATTAATAAGAATTAGGTATCCGTGGAGGAGCTTTAACACCACCAAACGTCTTACCTATTACAAAACGACTTCTGACCTGAACCTGTGAGACACTTAATGTATTTTAAACTCTATTCCAATGTACGTAAAGAAAGAAAGAAGAAAGAAAATAAGTTTATTTGCGGTAAACATGATAAAAAGAACACAAACACAAAAAAAACAAGTTGGGGAAAAACAAGCGTCACATCCACGCAAAACGGCCATCGCTCAGCATAATGCTAAGACTGTATGCGAGACAGTGCCCCAGCGCTGGTTTTCAATTCTTAATGCAAAATTGAAAACTTAGACTCGGGTTTAACGTCAGTTTTTGTAATAAAAACTTTAACGTTGTCGGAATATAGTTCGAAATTTAAAATTGGCTCGATGGTTTAAACCTAGTCTAAAGATAAACCTTGTTTTGTAATAAGGCAGAATATTGCACAAAATTTTATAGTCAAACATTCTCAATAATATTTTACAAAGTAGGTAAAATTTAACTAGAAAGCTCCCGCACTACGTAACCAGGAAATCTGTTTATCTATCATTATCACGTGATTAATCTTTTCATACCCCTAATTTCCTTCACAGAAAACACTTTCACATACATAGCAAACCCCTTTTAACTAACTAAATCTTTTTCACAAAAATTTTAAACTAAAAATTTAAAAATGTGTCCGCCATTTAACTTTACACTATTCACGTTAAAAATATGCTTTTGAAAACTGTTAACTAGTTAAAACGAAGCCCAATCCAACTTTAATTACGAAAACACGTGTAGCACGAAATTATTAGCTTTTACACATTTTATTCTAGTCTAGTTTTCAGCTAGTTTCGTGTTTCGCAAATTGTTTGAAACAACTTCTATTTTTGCTTTAAGCCACAATAATTCTAAGGCTTCCACCGTGTCGTTTCGAGTTTCATTCTGTACTGTTTTGTTGAAATGTTACTTTGAATAAATTTGCTACAAATTAGAAAGGGTTTTACAGGGTTGTTTGTACCTATTAATATCGAGGAGGGATGCCCCATCTGATCATAAACCCTGACCCGGTAAGGACCAGGCCCGGGTCAACGGCGTGTAGTGTTCCACGCGCGCCTCAAAGAGATGTCAGCACTCACTGATGGGTTCCGCAGGGACCGATGCCTGGCAGGGTCGCGGGTTGTTCGAAAAAGTTACCGTGGTCCCTGGCACAGGCAACTGAAGGGACATGGGTGTGTTTTAGTCAGTAAAAGTCTGACATGCTCTCCCGCTCCGCCCGGAGCGGGAGAAGTTATTTGATGAATTCCCATACAAAAAAAAAGGCTTCCACAGCCATATCGTTTTGAGTTTAATTCTGTAATGTTTTGTTGAATAAATTAATTAAAAATTAGAAAGGTTTGGGTTACTTGTACAGGGTTATTTAAGGGATGCCCCATCTAATCATAAACCCTAAAAATGCACAACAATTAGTTTCAAATATATCAAAATAAAAATTTCATATATGAAACGGTGAACAAGTCCATTCTTTCTTAGGAATTATTAATCCGCATGACTTCTCCAGTAAGTGAACAAAGAGATATTTCATAATCACCTTTACAGATGGATTGGTGATTTCGGTTAAGTTATTAATAGCAGATGGGGCAGGACGATATCAATATGTCATCATCAAATTCTCCACGTTTTCTCTGATCTAGGATATTTTTGTTTTACACTAGAACTTGGAAGTCTCCATAGGGTGCCAGAGGATGGACGGACGCCCCCGAGGCCGGCCCAGGAAGAGTTGGTGAGACGACCTAGATGCGTACCGCAGGGGTTGAATCGAGGTGGCTCTGGAAATATTTGGGGGAGACATATTTTGCTCATTGGTGGGACAGTAAAAGATAACTAACAAAAAACTAGAACTTTATTATCGCTTGCACTCAGCCCCCATCCCTCCCGTCATAAGAATCAATGACTTGTACATTTTCTAATAAACTATCACCACTATCGATAAGGTCACTCGGCCCCATATACAGACCGCTCTAAAATAAATCCCCACTGCGAGCCTCAGGGATTTGCAGCATTATAAACAGATTTAGATACTAATTGGAAGGAAAATTTCGTTATTGAGTTAATTAATTTCGTTCAAAGCTCTTTAATATTATGTAAGGAATCTTAACTAACAATATTTTTAATCTTTGATGTGGTTTCTCGAAAATTTGTCGTTTAATGTTGGTCAACTCCTTCTGTATTGGTACCTTGGGAATTGGGGAAATCGGGTGTTTTGCTACCCGTTTATTAAACCCACCCTGTTCGTACAGGGTGGTTGAACTGAGTACTAGTACGGAGAAATAATTTTGAATTTAAGGGCTGTAGAAATGAGACGCACTTTAGTTTAAAGAAAAAAAAGGATTATACAGGGTGGCAGGGAAATCGACGCGCAAACTGTAACCATGGATTCAGTACATAATTCTAAACCGCTTAGAGAAGAAATTTTTCGACGGTTGTCAAACAGAAAATCTGCCGTTTCGAATGTGCAATACCAACGTGTTCAAAGTGTATAGCATAATCAGCCTATAGCGTTCCCACTGCTGGGACACAGATTTCCACTCTGAGAGGTAGTGGGCCATAATCCACCACGCGGGGCCAGTGCGGGTTGGTGTATAGTATACCACATGTCTTCGAATTTTTGATTCTAAGAGATGCCAGTTTTCTCACGATGTTTTCCTTCACTGTTTTGAAAGCAGTAAAAGCAGTATGGAAAAAGTAGCAGTAAATGTGTATGGAACAGCATTTTTGTTTTTTTTAATAACCAAAGGAATTATTACAACGTTCAGAATCACCGAATCAATAATGACAAGTTGCGCGTCGATGTCCCTGCCACCCTGTATTTGATTGAAAACGCAGTTACAATATTTTATTTAGTTTATTAAATTAAGATTAGCGGTCGCAAAATATATAGCAGAAAAGTGCTAAGCGACCAGACGCTTCGGAAATGTCAATTACCCTTAAAAAATTCTATCAACATGAAATCTCTTTAAAAACACGATCATCGAAAAACATTTTTTCATTTTTGATTAGATGCTGAACCATAACCGCTTTTCTCCAAATAATATTTAATGGCTTTAATAAAAACATTATGACCAAGAAAAATAATAATGAAGGCGAAAAAGGGGCCCTTTTGTTCGTAAACGAGTACATTGAACGACTAACTGGTCATAATCGGAGCGATATCAAAGATTGGTTGAATCATTACCATAATGAAAGCTTTGAAGGGAATTCTGTAGGATGATGTTATTTTTCTTATTGAGTGTACAATGGCGGTGTTATGATTGGTCGAGTATTAGAAGATGTCTGAGTTTATGTAAATGCTTATTCATTCATAATGAAAAAGATTTCTTTAGGTTTTGACAGCCATTATTCAGTCAAGTTTTTTTTTTCCATTCAGTTCTAGAAATGATCTTGTTTCTGTTAATAGCTTAGTTAGATATCATCATCTGCTTAGCCTTTTCCCAACTATGTTGGGGTCGGCTTCCAGTCTAACCGGATGCAGCTGAATACCGTATTTTACATGGAACGACTACCTACCTGACCTCTACAACCCAGTTACTGGGTAATACGATACCCCTTGGTAAGACTGGTTGTCAGACTTTCAGGCTACTGACGACCCGTAACGACTGTCAAAGATCCACGTACGACAGTCGGGACCAACTGCTTAACGTGCTTTCCGAGGCGGAGCGTCTTGGTATGTGAAGATGGTCACCCATCCACGGACCAACCACGGCAAGCGTAGCTTAACCTGATCGATCGACCCGTGCAGCTATTATTACGTACATATCAGACCTTGAAAATAAGTTATGATGGTCTACTGTCTAGACCTTTTTCTCGTCCTTAGTATTTGTATTGAGATCATGAACTTGTTCCTTATTTCCATTTTTTGCCTTCGGTTGGTTGCTTTTTGGCATGATTCGTTTATCATAATGTATATAGAGTTGGACTCAAAAAAAAAGCATCGTTGGCCCGGTGATAACGGCCCCGACGGTCGTGGGTTCGAGCCAAGACAGGCGCTTTACATTGTGTAAATAATTTCATCACCACTGCTCTCAATGGTTTAGGAAAACATTGTCAGGAAACAGGCATTTCCTAGAACCAAACCCACACTGGGCCCGCGTGGTAGATTACGGCCCACTCCCTCTCACAGAGATGATGCCTGTGTCCAAGCAGTGGGGACATTACAGGCTGATTATGCTTATGCTGTACTCGAAATATTAACAATATTTTCTACTAAAATCTGAAAGTGGCACATAACCTAAAAATCATGACATTCAAACACCCAAATAATAAATGACTAACCTACAACATAATTTTCTTTCATGCAACGGACACATGTCATTACAATACATACCAATATCAAATTTTAGCTAAACATTTATTATTTGCATAAAACCCATCACATTTTCGATCACGACGAGGCGGCTTATCTAGCTACCTTCGGGATGAATTGGATAGTCGGGATTAATCACATGTTTCATCGTTTCATCCAACTAATTTTAATCACGGTGCTTGTGCAAACCAATACTACCGCATAATCCTAACACCGGGTATCGGCGTGTAAGGGCGAGTGCAGATGGTGCACTAGATTTGATTCAAAGTTTACGTCTACCAATAAAGAAAAAGAAAGAAAGAAAAAATATTTATTAGGTCTCCCACAGGAGTATCACAAACTAAACTAAACACACTCATAGAAAACCTAAAAAATAAAAAAATAAAATTTGAGAGGTGTCAAGGGCCACCCGGATGGAACGAAGTTCCTTTCGATTAATTAGTGAAAGAATTGTAATAAAATTTTATTTTTTTTAAGTTATAATATTTTTTTTTATTCTTAACAAATAAAAAAACACAGACAAAAGAAACTGGCTTGCTTTCTATAAGAGAGAGAGAGAGAGAGACAGACAGAGAAACACGCGCACGCCGCACGGCTTACAACTATAGCAAAAAGTGTCGTTACAACTTTTGGTCTTTATTTTTTCCGTCTAGCCCCCTTTCGCAACGCGCGATAAGGAACTTCGTTCCAAAAACAAAAGTGGAATGAAAATAAAACCAGAAAGTCCAGTACGAGGCCAAAAGACTCCAAAACATAACTGTCATCATTATCATCATTTCAGAAGAAAGATGTCCACGGCTGAGCAAAGTGGCGGAGCTTGGGGGATGGCATTATCATCATCATTTCAGCTGAAAGACGTCCACTGCTGGACATAGGCCCCCAAGCACTGCCACGACCGGTTGCGTACTTCCTGCATCAAAAAGATTCCTGCGGCGTTCCCAGGTCATCGGTGTACTTTGTGGGAGGGCCTTCTAACGCTACGTCTTCTGGTACACGGTCGCCACTCCAGAACTTTTCGGCCTCGTCTGCCATGTGTTCTGCGAGCAATTTGCTTCTTAAGTTTGACACCGACACAGTCCGAAGAATTGCCAAACTTAAGAAGCATGTTCTTAAGTTTGGTAATTCTTCGGACTGTGTCGGGTACCTTGGTTTTCCTGCTGATCCAATTCACTAGATATTGGCAGAATGGTCGAAATTGGCTTTGCTTGCCATAATAAGAAATAGAATAGAATATATTATCTATTCTATACTTATAATAAATCTGTAGAAATGAAAATTCTGTACATTGAAAATATCAAAAAAATAAATGGCAGGGGGTGTTACTAGACCGACACCGAACCCAAAAATGTGATTAAAAAAATTTTTGTCTGTCTGTCTGTCTGTCGGTCTGTCTGTCTGTCTGTTTGTTCAGGCATCACGCAATAACTACCGGTTCGATTACGATGAAACTTGGTACAATTATTCTTTAATATCCTGGGCACCACACTGGGTACTTTTTATGCCGGAAAAGTATATACAATAAAAAACAAACTTGATTTTGCGGTTCGATCCCTAGACCCGATTACTGTTCCAACCGCAAATAATAAGTTTGTCGTAGGTTACGTCACCCGCAATGCACAGCTATTAATAATAAGTATGTAAAGTTGTCGAAAATGTACCACTGACGGGACAAAAAGGGGCAATTCAGTTTTTAAGGGGAGGATTTGAACTTGAAACTGTATGTTATATTTTCACGCCTAAACCACTGAACTTCTGATTTGGCATAGAGATAGATGGCATCCTGGGGAAGCACATACATTTTATCCTGTTAGCACGTTCCCGTGGGATAATTTCCGACATCCACGCGGGCGAAGCCGCGGGCAGAAGCTAGTGATTATTATAAATAATGAATTTGTGTTTATTTTAGGACTTTCTGTTTCATTTTTCTTTGTTAGTTTTTTTGTGTATTAATTTGATTTTTTATTTTTAACTGTGTTTAGTTTAGTTTATAATCTTCCTGTACGAGTCACAATAAATACTTTTTTTTTCACAGTTAAAAATGTATATATATAACCCAATTTGATGGTCAATTAATTTCACAAACTATTCAAACATTTCCTGTCCTTTATTATGACAGGCCTCCGCAACTGCTGACTTAATCCATAAGCCTGGTTATAGTTTACATCAATACACCATTCAATATCCCAGTTAGCATTGACCAAACACCGGTATGCTTGAAGCCTAATACCAGCCGATCGCTCGGTAAATACCGTCACTCTACGTCACCGCACTATTTGCATATTTGATTGGGCGCAACCCAATCATTGTGCTCATTTTGAAAATAATAATTGAATGTGTTGCCGTATGATTGGCGATTGTGATAATAATGTAATTAAGGTTTTGTGTTGGTGGGATTCTGACCATTATGTTATGGGAAGAAGGTGCAGATTTCCAGGATACAATTTTACCTAATTAATTTTTGACACTTGTAATGGACAGGATCCAAGAACTATGTTTGTATTGTATAGTTTTAAGTGTGCACTGGACCGATTGGTTGTAAGAGTTGGGTCCTTTGCCCACTAAAAACTAGAATAGGATATATATACATGGATAGGCCTGTCGAATTAATGGAAGTTCCAGTTGTATACTGCGTAAATAAAATAAGTCGCCAAAGCCTTACCTTGTATCACTACTGTACATGAAGTTTTGAAGTAGTAATAACAATGACGAGGAACAGAGCTCCCACCACATTCTTGTCTTTATTGGCTGGCTTGAGTGGAGATTTGCAAGATCAAACGGGCTAGGAGGAAGGAAGTATTCGAGTAAGATGGTGGTAGGGATTTTCACGGTCTTTTGGGATTGTCTTGATAGCCGTGGAATACCTCTCCACTCCTCATAAGTACCTCAGGGCATGTTGCCCTCTTGTCACTACACAAAGTTGATAGCGACCGTTTTTGAGGGCCCATTAGTGTACAAGTCACTCCTTGCCATTTTATCTGTGCAATTTATATAAAAACATTGGTCAGGCAGGGGCTACAGTCTTTCCATAGTCCTAGAAAACCAGTTCACTTTAGCCATACAAACCCATAATCCAACATCTTTGTTTCCATATCCTGCAATAGTCCTACACCAACCTGGGGTTGTCCTTGGGTGCACTTGCATTGTTCGAACAGGGATAATCGTCGGTTGGTGCCTTATTTAATTAAAAACGACTGGCGGGCCTCTGCCTTGGTTTCGGGTCCTTGTACGTCTTACAAAGAGGGTTCCGAGAAATGTCAAGAGACGTGAGACTAATAATGTTGTGAATAAACAATCCTGATGTTGACTTAAAACAGTAGAAAAGCTCTTTATTTTTCTTTTATGTGAGGATTTTAATTTTTATGAACATTTCTTGAAGTTAAGTAAAAATATGAAGCTAAAACATTGTATTTCAGTTTCATTCACAGCTAATAAAACTAAATTATACCTACACACTAAATCGACACGAAACTCAAGTTTCCATCACTCGAGCCTTTACCGCTAAAAGAAAACGTGACTACCCTACAAATCAAACAATTCGAGAGTTCATTGCCCTCCGCAAAAGTTTTCTCCAAGAGAACTTCAGTATTAAAATCGTTTCTTTTCAGTAATTACTGATTGATATCGTGAATGTAGAATTAATGGTAGATGAAAACGTTGGAGTCGCCAACAATTTATCTTTCGAAGATAGAGCTAACGAAGTCGCGAAAATTGATTTTAAACGAAGTGAAAGAAAAATTGTACCAGACTGAGTTTTAATCAAATTGCATCTTTCTTGATCTGGGAGTGGGGAAAAATGGAGCAGCGAGTTTATCTCAGAAGGGTCTTGATTAGAAGATTGGATATTTTATCAGTCGGGAATGGGAATGAGATCGGTTTTTGAAGGTGTTGCATTCGGTTTAGATAATGAAGTTTTACGAATTAGAATGCCTATGCAAATTATGTGTAGGTATTTATATTTAATTATTTATGTACACACAGTAAAACACATAGGGATATGACATAGTTATAATATGAGTACAAAGGTACTGCTTATTTCTTAAGAAATTTCTTCCAGCAGACCTGCGAAAGGAGAAGTAAAAGAAATGTAGATAGTATGATGATGACAGTTTTTGTATGGAATAAATGTCAAAAATTCAAAATTATTCATTGGATAAATTAATTACCTATCTGGCGTTGAAAAAATCAGTCCCTAGAATGAGAAACACTGGTTGTATACATAGAAACGTTGCATACATAGTATTGGAACGGTATGTTTGAAGTAAGAAGTAGGTTAGTACGAGTACAATATTGTTAGTCATCAATTTATTATTATGTTAGTAAAATAAACTATCCTAATTGTATATTTTAAGGCATTATGAAGACCATATTGTATACCTATTAAAACCTGAGAAATCCATTATCTCTTGAAGAAAAAAAAAGGAAAGAGTAACACTTCTATGCAAATTTTATTTATGTTTTAAATTGACGTTACTTCAAGTTAAACAAATATCAACTTTATTTTAATGTTCATTAAGTTGATTTCAGAGTGACTAGAACTATTGAAAAAATTAGAAAAATGAATTGAAGTTGTAGCGTAAACTGAACTTTATTGTGTAGGAATTAAAGTTATTTTTCCATAAAGTCATATTTGTTTACATTTTTGGCAATTAGGTGGCAAATGCAGATTAGATGTGACGACACGTGTTGACGTCTTATTCCTTTAATTTAGTTACCAGTTTAGTATGAACCATTGACACACAGAAAATTCTTAGAGTTTTATCGTATGTAAGACCGTAAGTAGTAAAGTGAGTAAAGCAGTAAGAAAAGAAAGAAAGAAACAAAAAGTTTACTTGACCCAGGTTAAGTAAGTAGTAGTAGTATGTAAGTAGGTAAGTATTTACTTAGCAACTATAAAACCACCTAAATAGCCGCGGCCGTTGGAAATAATCCAAAACCTGTCTATCCATTACCATACCATTTTATTTAGAAAGAAAAATTGTTTATTCTTCACAAACTAAACAAAACAAAAAAATAATATATATGTCGGAGAAGGAATATCTGTCTCTCGTTAGCATCAAATATATTTTAATTACTGTGGGCGTACTATGGGTAGTGTTGGATATAGCAAAATAGAATAACGGTTTGCAGTTCAAATCAGATTATAATTTACGAACAAGTTAGTCACACTAGCGAATCACACAATCACACAATTCAGCGATACGAAACGCAATTGACAGTTTCTATGCACAAGTTGCTCGTACGATGTCCAATGTTTCGATCCTCTCGAGAGCTCTGCTCACACCGCTTTTGTAGCTGTTGCTCTCGTCCCACCAAGAACTCAGGCTACACTCAGTCTAGCGCCACGAGATGGCGCTAAAGTTCCGAATAGTCAAACGAATGACTCCGACATATATATACACATACCATAAGCCTCGTATTCAACCAATTGATGTATTTCATAACTATGTAGAGCAGTGGTGGCACAATAGTAATGGCGGCGACTTAAGTAGTTTGTACTTGGTCGTAGGTTCAAACCCAGTCAGGGGCTTTAACTTGTGTAAATTATTTCATCACCACTACTCTCAACGGAAACGGTGAAGGAAACGTGAGGAAACCGGCATGTCCTAGAACCAAAAATTTGAAGACATGTGACATCTACCAACCCGCACTGGGCCCGCGTGGTGGATTACAGCCCTCTCACTGAGAGGAGCCCTGTGTTCTAGCAGTAGCAACATTACAGGTTGTTTATAATAACTATGTAACCCGACACAACATCAAAGTGCCTAAACCAATCACAGCCACCTAAAATCCGATGGTAATAGAACAGGAATCTAATATCCTAACACAACGCGATTTAATCTGAATATAAGTTGAACGAGCGCGTATTACCCGAGCACCTGGTGTAGCGGTTTCATAATCAAACGCGATATGCACTAACATTTGCCGCATGTAGTTTTGTAGGGGTTCGAGTGATAAGTAGTTAGCGGTTCAAAATCGTAGAAATACACGCAGTATTTTTATCTTTCTGATATTTTTTTTTTTAATATTTTATGAATGTGAGAACATTGTAGGCCTTGTAGACTATAGATTTGTAGACTATTTTTAAATTTAAATAATTAACCACGAAGATGGCTGGCTGGACGAGCTTGACTCCTACCGTAGGGACTGGCCGGCACTCGCAAAATACAGAATTGTGTGGAAAAGGGAGAGGCAGGCAGTGGGACAATACAGGCTAGTTAGATAAAGAAAACATTGTAAAAGCCAATTATTTAAAAAAATCACCTTTCGAACAAAAAAAGACGAAATCAACATCGGTTCATCCGTTCGGGAGCTACGATGCCACAGACAGACATACACACACACAAACACAGACACGTCAAACTTATAACACCCCGTCGTTTTTGCGTCGGAAGTTAAAGAGTAACCGCGTTGTTTCTCTCCGGCTCTTCTCTATAAGAAACGACCAATTGGAACCGTGCACCTAGCTTCTGATGTTTCATAAGTGCCCATGTACAGACGTTAGCTCATCAAGCTACTACAATCTGTCAAATTTCTTTAATAGATTTTCAACTTTATCGCTAAAGAATTAAGGTTCAAGTTTGATTACGCAAATTTGACAGTTTCGGGTAGCTTGACCTGCTGGCATCTGTGCATAGGCTAATGTGAAATATAAAATATTTTGATTTATGTGTGAAACTGAATAACTGGGGGTAGGAAGTGCAATATACCAAATAGAAAAAGATGAACAGGCTGAGGAATATTTCAGAGGGGCAATTCTCGTAATTTTAAGAACGTTCACAGTCTGATCTCAGTATCAATCTGTCAAAAAATACTTCTAATTTCCCTACATTTTGACAAGTTTTTGACATTTGTTTGTCGCCGAGATGAGACTGCGACCAGATTTTGAACATTTTAAATTACGAGAATTGGCCCTCTGATTGCATTAGCACGGCTATGTGATGGGGTTACGGTACTCTGCGTATTCTGTACAACAAACTAAGTAATATCAAGCAAATATTATTGCTGGGAAACAACAAATCCCTGTTTATGACAGCAGACAATGTAACGCACGCAAATCATTGTGCCTATGGGTGCATGCAAAGGTACATGAGGTAAAGTTAAGTCCCATCCCATCCTAGTCATCAAAGGGGACGTCAATTAAACACGGAGATGGATAGCTGATTGGTTTATTCATAGAAGCACATACCCACATTACGGAATAATAAAAGTAGACACAAATACCTTACAATTTCAAACTCCTTTTGTTGAAAAAGTAAAATAAAGTTGGAACTTTGACCTTTATTATCTCCGTAACCAGAAGAATCCCAGATAGTCCAGTATAAAAAAAAAACAAAGTGACGGGGATTATAAGTGACTGTGAGTAAGGGCCGATTTTTTGATCCGTAGTTAACTCAACCAATTGTTAAAAATAGTAACTAATGGGTAAATATTGGCAAATTGTGTTTTTTATACAATTGTTATTTTATATATAATGGTTATTTTTTTAACTAATAGTTAATTATTTGACCATTAGCAATGATATTATATCATTAAACAAACTAAAAATGTATCAAAAAAACACATTTTGCAAAGGAGGATGGCGAGTTTGGACCCACATTATTTATAAATTAACTAAGTGTCGTTCACTTGCAAGTTTATAATAATAATAATAATAATAATTTTTATTTCATAAAGTGGTACAGTCTGTTACAAAAATAGGATGACAATTTAGGAATAGTTTACAACTGATGAGTAGGTAACAAAACAATTTAACGATTTGATGTCCTAGCTAGGTTACTTAGTAGCCTGTATTAAGGACAATCAGCACTCATTTCCCGAAAAATAGGACAAAGTATTGCTTAGACTGTTACATAATTATTAAGAAAATTTAGAGCCGAATAACAAAAGTCCAATATAGCAATGTGTGTACGCGCGCGCGTGTGTGTGTTTGTGTGTGTGTGCGCGTGCGAATGTGAGTGTGTTTAAGTGTGTGTGTATATTGTGTATTGTGAGTTACTTCATTGTTGTAAGAAGGGATTCGGTATCATCGTAATTTTTGGTAGATAGAAATTCAGTAATCCGCTTTTTGCATGTTAGCTTACAGCATGTTTGCAGTGGGATTATAGCGTTAATTTTATTATATAGAGATGGTCCTTGATAACAAAAGAATCTTGTTGTAAAAGTAAAATATGGATGAGGTACAGTATATACCCTGTTTCTTCTTCTGGGTATAGTCGGCTGATGTGCAAATGGACTGTTAGTGTGTTGATGTAAAATCGTGCTGAGTATGAACAATTGGCGAACGGTAAGGACCCCACATTTCTGGTAGAGGTCAAAAGTTGGATAAAGTATTGAACGAAAAGTGGCTACCTTCAGGACTGCTCGTTGTGCTACCTCAAGAGGCTTGAGAATTGATTTAGCAGCACCACCCCAACTTGTAATACAATATGAGATTACAGACTGACACATTGCAAAATATACGGACCGTATAAGATGAACGTTGGCAACGTGTCTAAGAGTTTTAAAAAGATAAATCAACTTGCGGACACGGCCAGTCAGAAGAGTGATGTGTGTTTTAAAGTTGAGGTGCTTGTCTAGGGTGATACCAAGGTATTTAATTGTGTCAGTAGATTTAATTAGTGGACAGTTACAGTTTAAAGTGTTTAATTGGCAGGTGTGAGCTTGCAAAGTTAGGGAAGTCGGAGGTTGTGATGTGATGTTGAGAGAGAAAGTGATGAGTTTTGTTTTAGAGGTATTTAAAGTGAGTGAGTGAGACGTGAGCCAGCTACGTACGACATCAATCCCTTTCTGAGCGGTAGCTTGGAGACTAGACCACGAGTTGTCGAAGAAGGTGATGGCGGTGTCATCGGCAAAAGAAACAATGTTTCCGGAAGTTAATTTCATATTACAGAGATCATTAATGAATACCAAAAACAAAGTTGGACCCAAGACACTGCCTTGCGGTACGCCGTAGGTGATAGGCAGTTCCTCACTTAGATATTTATCGATCTTGACCCTTTGTGAGCGGCCTGAGAGATAAGAGTGAAAAAGTTGAAGTTGTAAATCTCTGATACCCAAACGTTCGAGTTTGGATAATAAGAAAGAAAGAGGAACGGTGTCGAAAGCTTTAGCAAGATCAATAAATACAGTAAGACATTTTTTGCGGTGATTAAGTTTGTCAACAATACCAGTCAACAATTTTAAGGCAGCATCAGAAGTCGATTTATTTTTTCTAAAGCCGAACTGGTTGGTTGAGAGGAGGTTATTAGTCTCAAGGTAACTGATGAGTCTTTTATTTATAAGTCTCTCCATGAGCTTAGATAGGGCAGATAGCACTGCGATAGGGCGGTAGTTATTTATAGCACTGCGGTCACCACCCTTGAATATAGGATGAATGATAGCCAATTTGAAGGAGGAAGGAAAGGTACCGGAGTCAAAACAGAGGTTAAAGATGTGGCATAGGATGGGTGACAGAAGCATGCAGTACCTATTTAAAAATAATGTGGAAATGCCATCGTGTCCTATTGCAGCATTAGGTTTAAGAGACTTTATAACCGAAATTATCTCATCGGAGCTTGTTCCCAACATGGCGAAAGAGTTAGGGGTGCTTGTATGCTCAGAGCACCTATGTGAACCCGGAAGGCAGGATGAGGGTTGGGTTTGTGTAATACAATCAGCAAGATTCTTACCAATATTAGCAAAGTAAGCATTAACATCATTAACAGATTGGCGCGGAGATGTGGAAGAGGAAAATAATTCTGTGGGAATGTGAGTAGTGATGTTGGTGTTCGTGATACGCTTAATTGTGTGCCATAAAAGTTTAGTGTTCCGTCCAGCCTTGGTCAATTCCTCAGAGTCAAACTGTCTCTTAACTTTTTTGAGAATTTTATTGCAAAAATTTCTGTATCTTACATAAGTAATTTTAATCAGATCATTGTCAGGAGAATGTTTTTGCTTTTTATGCAGGGCATCTCTGTTTCTCATGCACCTCAGAAGCCCTGGGGTAATCCAGGGCTTTAGGATCCTGTTACGCTTTGGGACATATTTGGTTTTTGTGTTCATGGTAATTTTTTGGGAAAGAGTTTGTACTAGGGAATTTGTAGCTTCATTGGGATCAGTCATGGATAAGATATGCGAAAAGTCTGTTTTTTCCATAGCCAGATCTAGGGCAGCATAGTTAATCTTTGAAATTGTGTTTGTGTGGAAGTTATGGTGAGACTTGGAGTTTATACAAAGAAGAGTTGAGAAGTGATCGCTTATGGTGGAATCAAAAATGAAGGTAGAAGACTGTAGTCTAGTACGAAGAACAGTGTGGTCTAGACAGTTATCTCCTCTAGTTGGTAGACAATGTGTTGGTAAAAATCCATGGAATGCGAGACAGTTAAGATAGTCATGAGAGCGATTTTCTAAAGGAGAATTAGAGTCAACTATGTTTATGTTTATATCACCCGTGATGACAACTGTAGTAAAATTGGTTAGGGAAGGTAAAATTTCGTTAAGTGATCTGAGAAAAATGTCAATGTCCTCATTTGAGGGAGATCTATAAATACAAACGATTGCAACATCAGACTTTAGTTCAACAATAAGACCAGAGGCAGAGCCATGAAAATCTGGTTCATAGACTATGTAATCTAGTTTTGAATTTATGTAGACAACCACACCATCACTTTGATTCTGATGTTTAGTGGTGTGATGACGAGAAAAGTTTTGGAGGTGTGGTAAGGTGGAGTTAGATAAGCAAGGAAGCCAACATTCGGAAAGTACGGCTATATCAGACTCAAAAGAGAGACGGGTGAGCAGGGTTTCAAAACTAAGGAAGTTGCGATTAATGGATCTTATGTTTTGCGATAAGATTTTGAGGTAAGGAGAAGGATTTTTAATAATTATTAGACATTCTTCAGGGGTGCATGGGTAAATGTTAGACACAGAAAAATTGTCTAAATTTTCATTTAAGGAGTCCGTGTTATCGAATTTTATTATTTAAGAGTAACATATTAGGTGGTATGACAGAGTCCGAGGTCGAATCGGGGTCCAACAAAAAAGCGTGGTTTTTGGCTAGCTGAAGGGCGTGTGGTGAAGTGTTATGAAATGTAAAGGGAAATAAATTCAGTTTGAATGTTTGTTGTGTGGAGAGGTGAGTAGTGTAAGTGTGTGTGAACATATACAGTAGAGGTTTTATAACTATAATTAATATATAATTTGCATGCATTAAAAGTATTAAGAATATAGTTTTACATTCTATAAGTATTATTCTAAAAGCTAAACAACTCGGGCGTACCCACAAATGTAAATCAAGTTTAAGATTCAGTACATGCAGTCATGCTTCCGGTGAATTAGGAAGGTTCTGCAATTGGGCTTCATTCTTTATAACTATGTAGGGAGATTCCTTTGTTCTTTTCATTAGGATACGGCCATTAGAAATCCAGCAATATTCGTATTTTTGCAACTTAGCAAAATTTCTAGCCAAGTAAAACAATTTTCTAGCTTGCGGGGTTAGCTGGTCTGCAATGAATATAGGCACTGGCTCCTGTAGCTGAAATCCCAGGCTTGCAGAGTCAAGTTTTCGTGTAGGATTATTCCTAATATATTGCTTTACAGAATCCAAGAATTTATTTTTGATAAGAGTGTTGGTAAATTCAATACTTATTGCCGAAGAATTATTTTTCTTGTCGATACGAAATCTAGATATGTCTCGTATTTCAGGTGTTATGTTGACACCCAGAGTGGTGGACAGTTGAGAAACAGTGGTATATAAGTCCTGCTTAGATTCTCGCGGGCGTAGAGGAACATTTCTAATTTCTACATGTGTTTTAATAAGGTTGCGTTCCAAACTTTCTATTTTTTGGTCTAGATTTATTATCTGGGAAGACATTTCAGCGCGCTCCTTCTCAAGCCCTGTGATTTTAGCCTCGAGAGAAACCAATTGGTCAGTCACCCTGTTCACAGAGCTCAACAAATCAGTGTTTGAGGTCTCTATTTTTGTTGTTTGTTTCTTGAGGTCCATGATGTGATTTTCGAGAGCCAGAAGTCGGGCATTTTGGTTTGAGATAAACTCTTCCATCATGTCTTTGAGCTCATTTCTTAGGTCCAAGTCATGTTTGTTCGGACTGTTATTACTCGAGGACCTGGGACGTTTTGCTCTTTGAGTTACATTAGGCGCACAGGACACAAAAGCTTGTTCTATTTCACATAATTTGTTAATATCCGTGTCAGAGTGTGATTGTGTCACAGTTTTTGTTTTTGGAGGTGAACGCATCATTTTATGAATTTAAATAAAACAAAATAAAAAACCAAAAATAAAACAAAAACACAAAAAGTCCTAGCAGTGGGTCAGGCTCGAACTCAGGACGCTTGCCACCACCGACCGCTTATTTCACACTGTGCCACCGTGATCGCTACTGGTTAGATGAAATAGGTGACCATATACTAGCGCCTGAGGACACTGGTTTAGATCCAAGCTTCGGAAAGATACTTTGTGACCATATATGGGCACGCTTTGGGCAGTGTCGCGCGACGTCTAACTCACCGCCGATCGACGAATAGGAGCGCTGCGGCCGATGACTCACTTGTTGCTTTCTAGCTTTTGTAGTTTAATAAGAATAGTTAATTTATAATAGTTATTACATTTACACTGCGAAAATGCAATAGGATTCGGATATAGAAATAGATTAATTAAATTGAAGTATTTTCTTGAAGTTTTAACACTTTAAACAGGTAGAAGAACTAATTATTTTACAGAGTTACTTGTAGCACGTCTAACTGTGAGCGAGCGCGGGGAGGGAGTGAGGGAGTTTATATTTACTATAATGAAGAGTTTGTAAGAGGATTATATAAAAAATATTGAGTCACTAGGTGATGGGAATTAAAAGTTAGAAAAGATTTTTAATTATATAAAAATATGTAATCATGCAGTTACTAAACGCACCGTGTTTCAATTACATTCCAACCTACTCTTTCATTACCTACATGATTTACGTTCTTACACTTTTTTAAGCTTGTGAATTTTTTTTATAAGCAACCCTTGTAAAATATGAGAAAAACATACAAAAGTTAACATTAAAAATGCATTTACATTTTTTATACAAAAATGTACAATATTATTACGATTATTTGTGATAATAGAATGGAACGTTATGCTGTCAATTGGAGTTGGCTATCAGTGTCACAACAATTAGTGTTATATTTTCATTGTTTTTTTTTCAACGGCTAACATGGGATATCTATTATTTTCTATACGATTTTGTGGATTTTTGACGACTTGGCTTTACCCTTTTGGAACTACATCATAATACATAAAAAGTTATTGTATTATTAAATAAGCACTAGGTAAGTATTAGATTCGTTTAAGGTTATAATCTTTTACATTGCATATCTTTTTTCTCCCAGCCTCTACGACTTACTGCCCATTTGCTTTTTTGCTAGTTTTATATAGTTCTACAACTAGTTATAAGTTTCCATACTGTACGATACTCCTAACAGTGGGTCCCATTGTACATACAAACTCGCCATCCTCCTTTAACCATTAGTATTTTTAACAATTGGTTGGATCAAAAAAAAGGCCCTAAGTGACTAAGCGTCTTTTTAAACCCGCTAAATTGTTTAGTACACAGTTCATAACTTAACCCCCACCCCATATTTCAGTACTTACTATTAAAATATTCACTGTTGCGTTTCGAGTTATAAATCACGGATTTAACCCGCATGGAACCACAACAAGTGATCACTTTTATATACCACTGTAATGTTACTTGTTACTTTAAATTACACTATTAGAGAATGAGAGCAGTGGGACACAGACATAATTAGTTTTAAAACTACTCGTGTTAGGAAGACGTTTTAAATGTAGAGTTGATTCTCTTTTGTTAACCAACTTCAAAAAAGGAGGTTTGTTACCTCATAACTCCGTCATTTATAAGCCGATTTGCAAAATGATTGTTGCAAATTATTATATACTTTCAGATTCATCTCATAGACATTTTATCAAAATCGATTCAGTAGTTTGAGTTTTAAACAAAAATTACTCGTAAAAATTCAAGTAAAGGAAATTGTTTGGGGTAAGTACAGCTAAAAGTGAAAAATAAAATCTTTTTTCCGAAAAAAAAAACAATCGACTTCCAAAAAAGATATTACAAAGTGAAAAATAACCTGAATTTCGGAAGTCGGTGGCAAACAATGGAAATGCGAACCCAACGACACCGACTTATTTTTCACTTTGTACTTAGTGTCTTCGGAAGTCGGTTGTTTTTTTTTTGTTTAGGCATTAGGTTTAATTGCGGGGGACTGTCTTTACACTATTTGCTGTATCAGTTTTGTGTTGTGTAGTCTATCTAATAACTCATGCACATCAAAAGTGAGGTAGCTGTCACTAATGTCACTGTCAGTTCACCATAAATCGCTTTTCCTTCTTACAGTACGAGAAGTTCCCCTTCGTACCCAATACAAAAATAAATTAAGCACTGTGAAATGCAAAACAGCATTAATGAAAAAAAGTATTCTTGGTATGGCACCTCGTATCTTTAATAAGATTCCAGATTGTTTTAAGGAAATGACTTATGTAAAATTTAAAAAAAACCTGACTAATTTACTGATAGAAAAATGTTATTATACCTACTGTTGACGAATTTCTAAATGACTTAACAATTTGATGTGACTTTTTAAATTTATTGTGATTTTTTATGTACCCACTTATTTTACTTTTTATGACATTTCGTATTTTTTTATAATCTTTCAAACCTAATTTAATTTTATATTACTAATTGTGTTGTAATTAAATTGAGTATGATTGTTATTTTAAACAATCGTTATGTTAAAATATTTGTATGCTGTAATAGCAAAACATGGCGACCTATATAAATATGTAATGCAAGAACCCAATGTACTTATGTTTGACAAATAAAATTCTGATTCTGATTCTGATTCCTAATCATTGACCATCACTTAGACAAACTGTCAGGAGCAACTGTTTACGTTAAGTTTGATTTGAATGATGTACATTTCCATTTGAAGATGTTAGAGGTGCTCATAAGCATAATTAGCAATGTTCCCACTGCTGGGATATGGAGGCTGTCTCTCAATGAGAGGGATTAGGCCATAATTCACCACGCGGCGGCCCAGTGCGGGTTGGTAGATATCACATGTCTTAAAATTCATCACATGGTTCTAAGACGTGCCGGTTTCCTTACAATGTTTTCCTTCAGCATTTTGAGAGGTGCTCAGTAAATATATAACAAAAATAAATGATGTTACTGGTAGCGGTATCTACAACGCCACATGCGAACAACGCGTCATACTGACGTCACGCAAATCCTGCATCTCGCAAGCAGTTGGGCAATTGCCCGCCAGACACAACACCCGTCTGGTCGGAGGATCCTCCCTTTTCTATGGAGGTTGAGTGAACTTTACACCCTGTTCCTCATACCTCCAAACTACTAAAAAGACATAAAGCTGGCCAGACTGACCAAAATTTTAATTTTATTGCTGTTGGTATAGGTAACACTTTTCTAATACATAAAATTATTTAGTCACCAAGAGTATACAAAAAAAAAATTATGTCGAGCGATAAAAACGGCTACTTTCAGCTACAGACATTTTGTATAGGTACCTATTGAATGTTTTTTTTTTACACCAAACAAAAAAAAAATGATGAGAGCTTTTCACGTTAAATATAGTTTGAACCGTTATCTGTTATATTAGAAAAGACCTTCGTCAAGTACAAGAATGTAATAAAATAATTACATAATATGAGTGTACGTTATTTTCTTTGATAAAATCTTACTTTATTAAAAACCAGCTCCTGCCCACGGATTTGCCCTCGTGGATGTAGGAAATTATCCTTCGGGAACGTGCTACCGGAACAAAACAAACAAAGCCTATGTTATTCCTCATAACATAAACTATCTGCCAATTAAAGTTCTGTCAAAATCGGTTTAGCCGTTTCGGAGACTAGCCGGAACACACAGACAGACGGACAAAAGTTTTAAAATTGTTTTTTTTATAAGAACCGTATGTTATTTTGACATTACTACCAAAAACTTCAAATTTATTTAATTGTATAATTATGGATGATAAATCATTCCAAATTCGTAACCTCACATCGCTAATCACAACAAAAAAATCATCCATCAAGATTAAAAAAACGAATACCAAAATACCCAAACTTATCATCCAAGTCGGAGACAAAGATATAAAAAGTAGAAATAAAAGCAAAACGGATTAACAAAAGAAAATTGGAAGCCAAAAGGAAAATACCTTATTTCGATTCAAATTGCGAAAATAGTTCTAAGAACATCGCTCGCGAGACAGTAGCGATGCTTAAGACGGCCGTTTGTTCTAGAATAAGAAACAAATCTTTTTGTTTTAAAGGAAACTTTTAAGAAAGTGGAGGAAGGAAGGCATTTATTGCGCTAAAAGCCCCGCCGGAACTAACTTTAAAATGGATTCAACTTTGTCCGTTGCATCTAACTTGGCTGTGTATGACACCGTTGTGTAATTATGCTAGGTTGAAGTTAGACGCAAAATGGCGTAACGTAGCATCATAATTATGTTCTACTTGCTTTGTTCTTGTTATGTCTCAGTTACAGCCTGGAGTTTGGAAGTTGGCGGTGTGACCCCCTTTAGAAATCATCAAATAACTTCTCCCGCTCTGGTTTGAGCAGGAGGGCATGTCAGACTTTTGCTGACTAAAACCCACCCGTGTTCCTTCAGTTGCCTATGACACGGTAACTTTTTCGAACAACCCGCGACACTGGCAGGTATCGGCCCTAGCGGACCTCATCAGTTAGTGCTGACATCTCTTTGTAGCGCGCGTGGAACACAATGCGCCGTCGACCCGGGCCTGGGCGGTGTGACCCCCTATGACTCGGAAAAAAAATTGTCGTCAAAAGTAAACATTTCCACGATATTAGCAACGAGGGGAAGGTTCAACATGCCCGGTACAGATTGGTAAAACGTTACATGAAATGTAACACACATTAAAATAAATATGCATAGTTATGGTGTAACATTTCATGTTGCATTGCATAGTTATGGTGTAACATTTCATGATGCATTGCTTAGTTATTGTGTTACATTACATGTTGCATTGCATAGTTATGGTTTAGCAATTCATGTTGCATTGCATAAGTCTGGACGGCTCACTTGTGTTGCATTTCAGCAATCTGTATCGGGCATTACACTCCGGTGTGATGAACATTATAATGAACAAAAGAAGATTTCGCGTAGTCCTTTGAAAGCAAAGGCTCTTTAATCTTATTGTTCTTTACTATTTTCCAAGCGTTTTCATTGATATCAAGTTTGGTCGATATCTCTTTGATTACAACGTCAAGTTTTCTTTAGATGTTTAAAATAGCCTGGCTCTCTTGTTTTTAGATAATGGTAGACTATTCTAGAACTTTTGCTGATAGAAAATAAATTTTTCTTTGTTCTATATTATCGATGGATAAAAGGGTTGTTTCCGTTTACACAGATTTTTGATTCGGCAGATTCAATCAAAATATCTGGGATTTTTGAAGTGAAAACTTCTTTAGCGGCGTTGTGCACTTTTGTTGTGATGGGTAAAAAATGTTAAACTCGCGTCAGGACACGTGACCTGATCGAAAATTCGTAAGACGGAGCTCGCGTCAGGACACGTGACCTGATCAAAAATTCGTAAGACGGAGGGAGAGTAACCGCATTCCAAAATATCAGAAATGCACAACGTTAATATTTAAGTTTTCACTTCTGCCGGCCCTCCCGGAGTGCAACACGTTGATTTTTTTTTTGAAGTGTAAAAGTTTTTAGTTGCGCTGAGCGATTTCTGGTAAGGACAAATCTTACGGGTTCTCATCACCGATATGCTGTAATAGCAGTATATCTGTAGCTATAAGGGTGACGTGTATTTCATAGTTTCAAGTTTTCAATTCTGTCGACAGTTCTATTTTTCTCCACCAAAATACTTTGTACAGAAAATATTTTACTAAACACTGAATAAAGCAAAAAAGAAACACATTGTTTTAAGTTTGCATAACAAGAAAAAATAAAGAGCCTAAAATGTATCCACCTCAGCACTAATTGTGAAATAATTATGTAACGCTAATATTCTTGGTAGATTAAAATAGAATTGTACTCAGCTAAGGACGATGTTCTGTTTCTCAATTAGAAACTGAATAAAATAGCAAATTGAGGATGTAATTGGCAAGCGGACACTTACAGGAACATTTACTTCCGTAGAAAAAGACTCCAGTTACCCGGTCGTTGGCCGGAATGTTACCATTTAATAAATATTATGTTTATATAAACACTAACAGCGCCGCAGTTACACCCGCATAAGTGTAGATCCCGTAGAAATATCGGGATAAAAAATATGCTTTGTGTTATTCTGATGTATAAGCTATATTACAGTAAAGTTTCATCAAAATACGTTCAGTATTTTTGCGTGAAAGAGTAACAAATATCCCTCCATCCATCCTGACAAACTTTCGCGTTTATAACATTAATAAGATTAGTAAGAAGTAGTATAGGATTTAGAACTAGGTATTGTGTATTTATTTCATTTCTTATATTGTTATTTCAATCTTGTCGTATGCTGCACCGGTTGACGTCATCATGACAATGCTGGCTGTCGCTGAAAACCAGCGCGGGGGCTGTGTCTCGCATAGACGACCCTATGCGAGACACAGCCCCCGCGCTGGTTTGGCATTATGAGGAGCGATGCCCGTTTTGCGTGGATCTTATTCTTATTGTGTTCTTTTATTGCGTCATGTTTTCTATAAATAAACGTATTTTCTTTCTATCAAAGAATGACTACACCACGTTTTCATAATTTAATTTAAATTTCATAGTTAGATCTCGTTTCTAGTAAATTGATCCACCAATTACTACAACAACTAGGCTTCAGTCTGGCCTTTCAACGTCTAGAGCTCTTATTTTGAGTGGGTACTTGAATTTAGGAGCAGTGTGAGTTGTAGGTATTGGGTTCGAATCCAGACTGGCGCTTTACTTTGTGTAAATTATTTCATCACCACTGCTCTCGAAACGGTGAAGGAAAACATCGTGAGGAAACCGGCATGTCCTAGAATCAAAAATTCAAAGAAATGTGACATCTACCAACCCACACTGGGCCCGCGTGGTAGATTATGCCCACACCCAGAGAGGCCTGTGTCCCAGCAGTGGGAACATGATAGGCTGATGACTTGGATTCTAAAACAAAGGATGAATTTAATATTACTTATCTTTATATTGATCATCATCTAGCTAGCCTTTTTCCAGCTATGTTGGAGTCAGCTTTCTGTCTAACCCGATGCAGCTGAATACCAGTTCTTTTTTTAATGGTATAAACTAGTGCTTGACTGCGATCCCGAATTTCACATGGAGCGAATGCCACCCCCTACAACCCAGTTGCTGGGTAACATGATACCTCTTGGTAAGACTGGTTGACAGAATTTTGGGCTTCTTTTGACTACCCGTAACGACTATCAATGCTTTAAGAATGACAGCCGGGTACTACTGCTTAACATGTTTTTTAGGCACGGGGGTCTCAAGGCACAAGGGTTATGGATGGTCACCTATCCACGGAACGCTCTTGGCAAGCTTTGCCTAACCTTGAAGCTGCCCATGCGGCTGCTATTGTTAAGCCACGAGCCACTCTCGTTTTAGGCTTTCAAAATCCCATGTTAAAAGACGCACAGGAAATGCAAACAATAAAAAAGAACACTAAGGCCCCTCGCCCACGGCGACTTTTTGTAGCGATGCTGAACGCGCATTTCGTAAACGCGCGACCGTATCGATGCAAACGCGCGACCGTGTCGGAAGACATCGGGGAGAGAACGTTGGGAGGGTGGCGCGTGAGTGGAGAACCGAGCATCAGTGCAACTCGCATCGCGACAGTATCGCGTTTGCATCACGACTGAGAATCGTGGTCAAAGTCAAAGTCAATTCATTTATTTCAAATAGGCACATAAAAGGCACTTTTGAACGTCAAAAATAAAATAAAAATAAAATTGATTCTAGTCGCCCCTTCCAAAAGGTATTTTTCGTATGGAGAAGAATAGGCAAGAAACTCGGTGTGGTGTGGGCGAGGGTAAACAGCTAGCAACCGCATCGCGACTGTATCGATGCGAACGCGCGACAGCATCGCTACTACATCGCTACAAAAAGTCGCCGTGGGCGAGGGGCAAAAGTCTAAGAAAATCATGAAAACAATAAAAAAATAAAACATTAAAACTTCTTTCTTTTTTCTACTTTCTTTTCAACTTTTCATGTTCATTTTCCGAATAGGTTCATGGGTTCCTTTGTAACAGAGGAAGTTATTATATTTGTATTGATCATATCATTTACCTAGCTTTTTTCCAACTATGTTGGGGACAGCTTCCAGTCTAACCGAATGCAACTGAATACCGGATTTTACATGGAACTTTTACCTACCTGACCTCCACAACCCAGTTACTGGGTAATATGATACCCCTTGGTAAGGCTGGTTGCCAGACTTTCGGGCTACTGATGACCCGTAACAACTGTCAAAGATCTACGAATGACAGCCGGGACCAACGGCTTAACGTGCTTTCCGAGGCAAGGAGAGGTCTTGGTTTGTGAAGATGGTCTCCCATCCATGGACAACCGCGGCAAGCGTAGCTTAACCTGATCGATCGACCCGTGCGGCTGTTATTACTTAGCCACAAGCCTTACCCATATTTGTATTGATATTGTAGCTAAAAGGAATCTAGCTCAAGCATCCAGCAAGGTTGTCAAAAAATAAAAGGCCTGTTTTGACATTGACAGTTCTAGTAGTTAATAAAGATCAAATTCGCATAACACGTATTCGTTTGTATGAAAATGACAGAACGCATTCTCAAATTTCAAAACGGGCCTTTTATGTTTTTACCACTTTATTGTGATTGGTATGAATCACCAGCTACAACGTGATATTAAACAAATCCCCTCGAGTTTATCGCACAAACATATTGGAAAATATATTTCACTTGTTGCGGGACTCTAGACTTTACCGTATAACAGTATAATAATATTATGTAAATACTGGTTTCTAGCTTGCTTAACTTAAAAATATACGAAAATTATTTATGTTGGATTTGCTATCTTTAGTCACTTTATAGTAATTGTATTTTAGTTTCATTGTCTTCACATATTATTATTAATTAATGTACGCAAAATATTGTAAAACATTTTAAAAGAGTAACGGCGGAGTTTCTTGCCTATTCTTCTCCATACGAGAACTGCCTTTCGGAAAGGGCGATTAGAATCAATTCTATTTTATTGTAGTTTTATATTGATAAAAACATGAGCTTCTGCCACCTTTGTTCACAGGAAATCAACACTAGTCTTTTTACAAAATCTATGTTTTTAAAAATATTCTTCGTCATTGCAGAAAGACATCCACTGCTGGACATAAGCCTCCTTCAAGCATCGCCACTTCGACCGGTTCTGTGCATCTTGCATCCAGCGGATTCCTGTGGCGTTTACAAGGTCGTCGATCCACCCTGTAGAAGGGCTTCCAACGCTACGTCTTCAAACTCAAACTCAAAGTATTTATTTCAAACTAGCTAACCCGACAGACGTTGTCCTGTCTTAACTATAAATGTTCAATTCGAACTGGAATAAATAATATAAAGTAATTATTTCAAAAACAGTGTTTATTGTAATGCTTTTTGATACACAACATTTTTAGTTTTGTTTTCTGGCGCGTAAACAAAAAATGCTGATGGTTTTCCGACACGGGAACAGGTGACATACAATTGTATAGCGAAGTGTTTGTACCACAGAGTGGTTCATAAAATACTTTGTCAGCACTGCCCTTCCCCCATCAACTTCTGTAAATACACTTACTTCAGAACTACAAACGTACTTTACACCATTTCAATTGAAAGCTGCCAACGAATTTTGCACCCGCCACACGCTGGTAAAAGTTTATTGTTTACCTTTATACTTACCTTTAAAGTAGGCACAAAATTATCCTGCAATTATCCTCCTTTCCTGTAAATTTCTTACATCGGTCTTTATACTAGTTTTCTATGTGTTCTTTTATTTGTTGTTATCTGATGTAATGTATCTGGTGTATTGTGTGTCTTTTGGTCTGTGCTAAATAAATGTTTTTTCTTTCTTTCTTTCTATCTTGAATAACTTTTGCTGCGCCAAATGACGTCATTTGAAAGGAATTATTGTATTGCTGGATATGAGTCAAAAAAAAGTTCTACAAAGTATTAGAAAACTTGTAAAAAAAGATGGATGAAATAGGTAAAGTCGTTCTCAAATTATGGCGTGACCAAGGGAAATAGGGATTCATTTTTACATATATATGTAAAAATGAATAAATAGATAAACCAATTTACAGGCACTTTTGATTAAAATTATGAAGGGATCGGTCTGTCAGAAAGATGAAGTTAGTTGCTCATTCCAAAGCGTAGTAGGTACAGTCACGAACAAAAGTATGTATACACTCGGCTTTATTCAAAAGCGATTTACTCCTTTATTTTTTAATGAAATTTTATGTTGTTACGAACATAACATTTTCGAACCCATAGGTTTATATAATGTGTCGTATTTCAACGTTGTATTCCTTGTTTCACGAAAAAATCGCAATTGAAAGTTGCCAAGTGTTGACATATTGGTGCTCGTGACTGTACCTGTGGAGAAGAACGGGCAAGAAACTCCACGGACACTCTTTTAAAATCAAAATAATATGGTTACAAAAAATTGGTTACATCATTCATCCGGTACGCGGTCGCCACTCAGAACCATTCGGCCCCATTGGCCATCTATTCTGCGAGTAATGTGCCCTGCCCACTGCCACTTAGAGTTGGCAGTTCTTTGGGCTATGTCAGTTATGTACCTTAGTTTTCACACAGATATCTTTTTCTGAAAATAGTCTTCATCTACTAATAATTCTGTAAATTCATTTGAATTTTACTCCACCAGGCATCATGTCACAACGTACACACAGACATACCATACCTTGGTCATAGTATTATTTTAATCAGGGTAAAATTAAATGAAGAAGTTTCCCAAGGGTGCGGATGACACCGAGGGCACTTGCAATTAATACTACTACCTCCATAATAATATTACGAGTATGTATGTAAACCCGGTCAAGTATAAGATTTCGGGAGCATGCTTTGACTAGTGAAGCCTTCAACGGAATAATAAATGAAGTCCAATAAGCGTTGAATTATTCATATAGGTAAGTATGTACATGGTGTAAGGGACATCGATGGGAAAAAAACAGGTATTGCAATTTTGTATCTTCATCTTCTTAGCGTGTCGCTGGCAAATATAATTAAAATTTCCTGTTTGGCCCAGTACTCAGTAACGCTAACACCATTTGCTGACTAACGGCCGAACCCAATAACCTATTGACAGATACCCACTGATGGTAGCCTGTATAATTATTTAGTTCTAGTAGAAAATGTACGGACGAACAAGAAACAAAAGTCAACTTAGAATTTATGGAAATATAATGTCCGTACACAGCACGATATAAATATAGACATAGAAGGAGTAAGACAGAAGAAACACTATAGATGGGACGAGATCACAAAACCACAATAATAATATTAATTCAAATTACTGAAGAAAATTCATAGACGTACCTATGTCTCAGCCATGACAGAAAGTTGACATGAGAGCAGCGCTACTAGTGGCGTATTTCTGTACTAGGTATCTGGTAGGAGTCATCATCTGCCTACCCTTTTCCCAACTATGTTGGGGTCGGCTTCCAGCCTAACCGGATGCAGCTGAATACCTGTATTTTACATGGAGCAACTGCCTATCTGACCTATTCTTTCTTTGCCAATTACATGGTATCTACTTTCAATCTAAAAATGTATCTGAAACAAATCTGCCGAGTCTTTTCCTACCTATGACAGCTTTCAGTCTAACCAAATGCAGCTGAATACCAGTGTTTAACATGGGACGACTGCTTATCTGACTTCTACAACCCAGTTTCCGGGTTACACGATAACTAATACCCGTAACGACTGTCAAAAGATCTACAAATGACAGCCGGGACCAACGGCTTAACATGCTTGAGGCATGAGGCATGGAGAGGTCTCGGTAAGTTACGGATGGTCACCCGTCTACGAACCAACCGCGGCAAGTTTAGCTTAACCTACGATGGACCCGAGCGAGTGTTTTTTGGTAGACAGGAGTCCATCCTAAAAAAACCCCCCGAATATGTAGACAGCTTACTGAATGCTTTCAACGGTTTACGTTGCAAGTAGGTCGCATGTAAAATACCCAAACTGGATTAATAGGATCACAAAGAACTTTGTCGAATAAATTAGCAGCCATTACGTATGCCCCTTTATAATGTCTGTCCACACCTCGGAAAATTAGTTCGGGAAGCGGTCAATAGAGGGCACTATTGTTTGGGCTTTTTGAAATATGATCGTCGTTTACCGATTACTGGACTGATGGAGTATTGAGTTCCCTTTCGGGTCGTATATATTGTGTTCTAATAATTGGTGGGTAAATATTTGCATCGTCTTTTGTTTCGAATCTGGGTTTTCATGTGATTTGATGTTGGAATCTTGAGTTTTAATATGTATGTTTTCTCCCTAGAGAGCTAATTTTGTTGGTTCATATTCCGGAGTTTTGTTTTATCTTACTTTTGTTGATAGTCCCAGGATTCTTACAAGTAGTACAGTCAACAGCAAAAGTAGATGATCAAATTCAGAAATTCAATACTAAATGAACGGAGTTCGCAGCTATATGGCAGCTGGTTGCAGTTTGGTATAATTTACAATCACATACTTTTGAATCACTTCGAGACGACGACGCCACACAGTTCTGACGCGAACTCCGTTCATTAGTATTGAATTTCTGATTTTGATCATCCACTTTTGCTGTTGACTGTACCTCTTCATGATTTGTGTGTTTAGATGTTGGTATATGATTTTTCTTTCATTTTATCATTCATTCATATCATCATCATTTTCTTCAATAGAATAAAATAAAAATAAAATAAATTACTAGGTATTAAAGACTCAGCAATCATTGTGCCGATAGTCGTGACAGTCAATGGCTTAATAGCCAAGAGCCTCGACCAACACCTGAGGAGGCTCTCGTTGGGCAGCTGGATCAAGGGCTTGATTCAGAAAGCGGTACTTCTGGACACGGCTCGCATTGTCAGGAGGTTCCTCTCTTTGGAGCCCTGACCGCTGGTAGCTTGGACCCTATTCCCGATACCGGTGGGCCACTATTTTTTTATATTTTTAAATGTTTTTATACTTTTTATATTGTAATATTTAAAAATATAATTGATATGTTTACTTTTAAATAAATTAATAAATTCAAAACAATACCAGGAAGTATCAACTCTCAACTTCAACTTTTTTATTTCCCTAAATGTTCAACTCGCAGTCACTTTAAAAACAAAGGCCTGTTGAAAATATTCATCGGTCGACGGTCACGTTGAGGCACTCGTGGGCCGTTCGCCGATCGGGAGCGTGATCCGACTGACAACTGCCAATGTGGGGTAAATAGAGTGTTTCAAGTCTGCTGGGCTTTCCGAGAATGTGTAAAAATGTACAATGTATGCAATTCTATAGTATACATCTATACATACAAATACAATTGAAGTGTCTGTTTGTATTGTCAAAATAACAGCTTTTTATTGGCAAAATAAATGCATATGAAAGTAGTAGTAATTATAAAAGAAAAAAACTTTTTAAAATGTTTGTCTGTCTTTCTTATCTCCGAAACGGCTGGACCGATTTTGACACGACTTTTACTAGAAGATACCAAAGCACCTGCCTTCTAATCTCTTCACCACCCTTGGTTGACTAGTAGAGAATGCCTAAGGCATTAAGTCCGCCTTTGTACCTTTTTGTGCGAAAAGTTTAAATAAATAAGATAGCTAATGTATGTACTTTTTTATTTTAGAAAAAAGAATTAGCGTTCCGAGCAAAAACACAAATCATGAAGCCCAATTTTTTTCTAAAATACACGTGAACGAAGTCGCGGGCATAGCTACAACGCAATAAAAATTATTCTACACTTGAAAAGCAACATCATTATAATATAATTATTATGGAAACAAGAAATGAGACCGCTTATCTGCATTTAATAAATAAAATAGAATAGAATACTCTTTGTTGTACACCATACAAATTACAGAACATAAATATATAGGGTGTAACATTTTATAAAGGGTGACACAATGGGCGGTCTTATCGCTAAGAGCGATCTAAACTCATTTTATGAAGTTAGATGTCAACCTACTAGACAAGTTGACTCCCGTCTCTGCCCAGCCCTGATAGCCCACTTGCCAAATAATTCGGTTCTAGTTGTACCAATTATACATATAGGAAAGCCGGGCTGCGGCTGATATTTTCGTTTTGTGACTGTGAATTTACAAATCGAAATCAGATTTTTAACAATACCAGCACCCTAATTGCGTAACACACAATCAATCGGAATCGGTTTCTTTTTGACAGTTCTACAACATTCATTGCGTTTTTTACGTGTTGAGCAGACAAATTTTTCGAACTTATGAAGCAATGGATTAGCCATTTGCTTCAAATAATTCAGATTACGATTGATTGTGTGTTACGCAATTTGGGTGCCGTTGTAAGTAAACATAACCTCGTGTCTGGTTTCAATCAATCAATAAAAAAAATACAAATTAATCAACTCAACCTATTGTCGTCCACCTGGACATAGGCCTCTCCCAGGCTACGCCACAACACCATGTCCTCCGCCTACCGCATCTAGTCTGTCCCAGCCACAATCTTTAGATCGTCCGTCCATACTTGGGGGACGTCCCACACTACGCTTGCCGATACGCGGTCTCCACACCAGGGGGTCTACTCCGAAGTAGTATCGGCCGAATGTTCGGCCGTTTCCTGCTACGATGTTACTATTTGGTTCGGTCGGTTCCGATCCTACACTCTTTCGAATATTGACTATGGTCCCGACCCAACTGAGCCAACCCGAACTTTTTTCGCATTTTTCAATAATATTCGTTTCGGCCATGTGTCGGTCCGATCCGAACATTCGCACTTTGCACTTCGGAGTAGGCCCCCAGGACTCGTCTGTGTCTAGTTTGCGTGTAGAAATACCTACGTCTTATTTATACTCAAATGATCCGGTTTGAATTGCCTCAATGTCATTAATATGCTCATCTGTACAATATAATAATGGATTCAGGATATTGATGGGACTTTCGTGCTTCTGCAGCGCTTTGCAGATATTCGTGTAAGCTCGGTGTTGACGATTTGCATAGCATTATGAGGAAGAAAACAGTGTCAATAATGGGTAGGTTGCGTGGAAGCTCCAACAGCATCCTGAAAACTTTATTAGATAGAGTGGATAGTCCGTATATAAGGCTCTGGGTACGGATGCACGTGCCAACTTGTGTTGGGTTGGGCCACGTCTTATTTAGTTGTTTTAGTCTGTAAAAGTTTACTAACATAGTCAAGTCATTGTTACTAATCCTACTATATGGATTGTGAACACTTGTATTCCGAAATAAACAACGAATTATTTTATAGCCAATGCCACGGGCATTCGTAAAAATGGTATACATAATTAGCCTATAATGTTCCCACTGCTGGGACACCATGCGGGTCCAGTGCGGGTTAGCAGATGTCACATGTCTTCGAAATTTTGGTTCTAGGACCTTTCATGTTTCCTCACAATGTTTTCCTTCGCCGTTTTGAGAGCAGTGGTGAAGAAATAATTTACACAAAGTAAAGCAAAAAATTGTATTATTGCCTCTGCCTATTCAGAGTCCAAAACAGTCATGCATTTCTCCACATACACTTCTATTTAGCATAGCAACAATTGATTTACTGCCAACAATCTGCACTATACCAATAGACCCAGTTTCCCGCTGCTCTTACAACTTGATGACGACCTCTGCTGTCCTCGATTATACGGTATTACTGTTACGTTTTACTTGTATTCTGTCACTCGATATCGAGTGTTCCGGAAAATGGGGAGTCTCTCCCGTTTTCCTTGTTGCGTAGGATCGAATTTCTATTTGGAACATTGTCGCTAAAGATGGAGGAAAGTGTTAGTATTACAGGTAAAGGAAAATCTGCGGAAAATTCGCTTTTTTGTGTTGTGATGCTGTATTAGATTTGTGTCTTACAGAGTATTTGTGTTCTTTACAAACACACACTTTTATTAGAACTTCTCTTTTCGCATATCAGCACAAATCATAATCTATCTATCTACCTATATAAATAATAATAATAATATCCCTGGACATTTCACACAGCGTCATCTAGTCCCAAGCTAAGCAACCTAATGCTTGTGTTATGGTAACAAGATGGCTGATAAACGGTACTTATATACATTTTTTTTTTTTGTAAATACATACATATTATAGATAGAAAAACACCCAGACTCGGAACAAATACATGTAGGACTTACAAATATTTGTTCTGTGCGGGAATCGAACCCGCGACACGCAGCGTAGCAGTCCGATCGCTCAGCCACTGCGCTAACCGTGTTGTCAAAAAAAAGATTAAATGCTGTTCGTTTGGTAAGCGCATCTCTTGAGAACGGCTGAACCGATGCGGTTAACACACAGGGGAGGCCTTAACCCATCAGTGGGGTAGGCTAAAACAAAAACATGGGTTAGTCCGAATAGGGTTTCTAGGGTGAAAGTTGGAATAGTTTGCCGAAAAATTCAGGAAAAAGTAAAAGTTGTTTTTCTAAGTTAATAGAGAACAGGACAACATCTATCGGGTCAGTAATATGAAAAGTTTGACGCTGTGTTATATGAGCCTGTCAGCATAGTAGCAATGTTGACTACCCCAGGTGCACCGGACGAAGGTACATTAAATGTACACTGAAGGATCTTAGTTAGATGAGGAATTTATACAAGGAGTTCAGTAAATAGTGCGACATACTGCAAGGCAAGAATATGAAATAATGGATGGACTGTGTAAACGATGATATGGTTAGAAAGGACGTGAATACCGCGATGACGACTAATAGAGAAGTATGGAATAAAAAAAGTGAAATATAAAAACTTTTTTACAAAAATAGAACAACCGACTTCCAAAAAAAAACACTAGGTACAAAGAGAAAAATAACTTTAATTTCGGAAGTCGGTGTCGCAATTTCGTTTTTTGACATCGACTTCCGAAATTAAATTTATTTTTCTCTTTGTAGTAGTGTTTTTTTTTTGGAAGTCGATTGTTTTATTTTTGTAAAAAAGTTTTTATATTTCACTTTTTTTATTCCATACTTCTCTACACACGTTGTGTGGTCACAGTTCTAACCTAACCTAACCTAGCTGTTTCGATGTAAAATCTTTTGATCAGTCGTTCATTTGATGTCACATAGATACATTGGGATTTTAATTTTTTTCTAAATAAAACATTTGGTCATTTAAATTTTGTTATTTCGTTTATTGTTCTTTTGAAATTTGCTCGAGAAAGTTTTGATTTTCTAATAATATATGCAACCCTATAAATGAATTTTGCCTGTAATTCGTAGAGCTAAATGGAACACACATTAAGCCGAAAGCATAGAAACGCGACACTATCCTTTTCCTTCCTGATCCAATCTCACAACCCCATCCCAAATTGATACAGGAAACCAAAACATAATTACTTTTAACAAATCACCCCTTAAACAAAGCATTCGGACCATTGTTTCCTTCGATAAGTAAGTCATACGTCAAAGTGTCGAACACACATGGACCCATGTTACGATTCTGTCAATAACATTCGGGTATACGAGTACAATGCATTTATTGTCTGCAAAATGGCCTTATGGTATTCATTGTTCTGCAATATTACGGTCAATGGGTCGGGTCGATTTACCTACTGAAATTTGCGTTTGATTTCGAATCGGGATTAAAATGCTTATAGGCGTTGCAACTGAATGAATTATGGGGTAACGGGTTATTGGAAGATATTCATCATCATAGTTGTGTATGTATTTATTTTATTTTAGAAGTATTTATGTATGTTTATTTGTATGTATATATTCTCGTAATATTTGTTTAGTTTTTAAGTGAATTGTTTATTTTTGATTCTATGTATTATTGTTTGTCTCCTTTGCTCTATCACACGCTGTCTACATCTCTGTATTTATTGTCCTATCTCAGGTATGCTGGAAGAAATTTCTTATGAAATAAGCATTACCTCTGTACCTATTTTTTCTGTTCTGTTTTTCAATGTCTGTTTATATATGTGTGTACATAAATGGTAAAATAAATAAGATGGTATTCAGGGATATTTTAATGAGATGGAGCTAATAATGCTTCGTTGGTCTAGTGGTTGCAAGCGATACTGCTAGAAATGAGGTCCTGGTTTCGATTCCCAGGGTGGTCAAATTTTATTGAGTTTTTCCATCAGGAATTTCCACATCATCAGCGTCTCAAATATTTTTTTTTTTAAGTTTTGGTGAACTAGACCAGCATTGCAGGGCACATCTTGTCTTTTGAATCAGAACATAAAAAAAAGTTATAAGGTTCTTTTTAGAAAGTAGTATGCATTGGCACGAGATGGGCGGACGACATTGTAGCCATCGCGGGTAGAACCTGGATGAGGAACGTGGGGATTGGCACAAGAAAGGAGAGGCAGCTCAGCAATGGGTAAAGTCGGGCTGTGGATGATGTCGATGATGTGGATGGTATCGACACAATGGCACATAATATGTGCCATTGTGTCGATATCGTACCCCCGGTGTGATACTGTCACTTTTGCAAAAAATGCAAAAATGAGTTAAATATCTAAAGATGATCCTACAGCACCCCTTTACTTGGTGCAATAACGTTATGTTTGTAGTACGCATAGTTTCCGTATGAGGGCGTGAGTGTCATTGCCGTTTTGGTTTGTTTTGGTGAGGTGTCAAAGTTTTAAATGCTTCTCCTGAAAAACTACATTTGTGCATAAGTGACAGTGTCGCACCGGGCGAATTATATACACCGTTAAATTTTGATCATTTTAATCCTTAAAAGGGGTCATTGTACTCATAATTATGAACAACTTTTACTACGGGACCAACCCTGAAATCGTGAAAAAAAAATCTGTTGATCCATAGATTATGTCGTGTTATGCGAACATAAATCTATGGATCAACTGATTTTTTTTCACGATTTCAGAAGAAGTCAATGTGTGTGCTAAACAGTACTAAACTCATAAATATGTAACAGCTACAAGAATCTCGCAACAAGCTCAGTCGTTTAAATAAAACGGAATCTAAGAACACGTAAATCCGATTGTTCCGTGCAAAAATATCATAACAAAAACTATGTTTTACGATGTTTTTATAGCAAAATAAAAATCGCACCTGTGAACATGTTTAGTTTGAATTGTCCTTTGTCAGAAATTGTTATACGAGATGGATTTGTTCCAGACTTTGCCTGTGTTTCTTAAATCTAGATGTTATGGAAAAAAACTTTTTATTGTGCAATAAACTTGCACGTAGTAATGTTGTATTTCAATAAAATCGGAATTTGCAAACATTACAGATAAACTCAAAAACTCAAACTCAAATCATTTTTTTCAATTAAACCATATACAGGCACTTTTGAATTGTCAAAATTAAATAGTCGGTCAGTTAGTCAGAAAGTTGAAGCTAGTTGCCTATTCGAAAGCGTAGATCTCTATGGAGAAGAACGGGCAAGAAACTCCACGGACACTCTTTTAAATCAAGATATTTTTACAAACTCCTGGGTACATTATTCTTATTGCTTCTATACGTGAGAACAATGTAAAGAAACAAATTAAAATATAAAATTAAAATACAAGCATTCTCTTGCATAATTTGAGTTATGCAAGCCTCTTAGTATCTTGTTGCATACTTGTGCCTTATAGCCTAAGTACATACATACATAACATCACGGCTGTAATTCCCGAAAGGTAAGTCAGAGGTGTACCTACAGTACAGTCACGAGCACCAATATGTCAACACTTGGCAACTTTCAATTTCGATTTTTTCGTGAAATAACGAATGCAACGTTGAAATACGACACATAACATAAACCTATGGGTTCGAAAATGCTATGTTCGTAACAACATAAAATTTTATTCCAAACTAAAGGAGTAAATCGCTTTTGGATAAAGCCGAGTGTATACATACTTTTGCTCGTGACTGTACACCCACATTTCGCCAATCATGTTTCAGTCCCATGTGGCGAACCTATTGCCACCAACCGAACTCACACACAGCCTCCAGGCACCTCCATCCTCCGGGTACCTAGTGAGAAATTCCTGATTAATCGTGATGGAAGTTTTCCCCCCAATAACACTTTGCACCACTTGCGAATCGAACCCAGGACCTCATGGTCACCAGTAGCACTTGGAACCAGTAGATCAACGACAAATTCACTTACTTTATTTAAATGGCAACATTACCATATTAAAAGCGGATGTAGATATCTATATCTATACTTATAATAAATCTGTAGAAGTGAAAATTCTGTACATTGAAAATATCCAAAAAATAAATGGCAGGGGGTGTTACTTGACCGACACCGAACCCAAAAATGTGATTAAAAAAATTTTTGTCTGTCTGTCTGTCTGTCTGTTTGTTCAGGCATCACGCAAAAACTACCGGTTCGATTACGATGAAACTTGGTATAATTATTCTTTAATATCCTGGGCACCACACTGGGTACTTTTTATCCCGGAAAAGTATGTACAATAAAAAACAAACTTAATTTTGCGGTTCGATCCCTATACCCGATTACCACTGTCTGTACTGTACCAACCGCAAATACTAAGTTTGTCGTAGGTTGGGTCACCCGCAGTGGAGTTCATTTTTATTCCTTTTTTGTTTTTAGAGTTATTTAGGTTTATTTTTATATGAGTCGTAGGTATAGATTTTAGTTTTAAAGTATAGGTAGTATATTTGATAGTGTACGTAGTGACCGTAGGTTATTTTATAATACTGTTAGGTAGGTTTAGTCATTCGTATAGATATTAGTTTTTAGGGATTTTGCTTATTTATTGAGTTTAGATTAGTTATTATCAGAAATAGGTTTATTTAGGTAGGTAGGTATTTAATTTTCTGTTATTGAGTTTTTTTTTTAAATTAGTTAGGTACTTAGGTAAAGATATCATATAGGTACCCTCTTAATCACCACTAATGAGACACAATTGGTTTTCTATTGTAATTAGCCACAAAGGGCCCGCGACATAGATGGCATTCTGGGGAAGCACATACATTTTATCCTGTTAGCACATTCCCGTGGGTAAATTTCCGACATCCACGCGGGCGAAGCCGCGGGCAGAAGCTAGTCATAAATAAATGAAAATAAATTATATTTATTGACTAAAACGATACTTTAAATCATCAGATAATAACATCATAATTTAAACCTTTATTGCCGTAGCTTAAATTATGACGATATTTTCCGAAAGTGACAGCCGTCATGGTAATCCGTTATCACAGATAATAATATTATTATAATATCAGTATCGGTCGGTAACTGTTCACTCCTGAATTCGGGTTGCCCTAGAGAACGATATTGTGAATGATATCGGCAGATAAAACCGTAATCACTACGCTTGGTGCCCAGATTGGTGATTGCGGTGTCAGACCGCAGTCACGTCGGGTAATTATGCGTCAGAAATGGTCATGCTAGTGGACGTTTAAAATCGCGTATGAAAAGGTATATTTGAGAGACATTTATTTGTAGCCATGTTGGTAAATACTTGATTTCATTGAGTTTGATAGTATTTCTGGCATCAATATTCAATAAATACAAGAATAGAATAGAATACAAAAATACAAGCAAAAGCATTCTTTCTTATTGTAATGTTATATTATACAGGGTTATTTTAAATTGGCTAGCTAAACTCCACAGACGCGATGGGTTTCGATAATAATATGTAAACACGGTTGAATAAAGATATATTTTTTTTTTTTTTGGGAGTTCGAGGACCGCTGTTAGTACTGTTACTTGAATTATGAGTTGAGAAAAACTGATTTCTTATATTTTATCGTGTTAAGATAACGATACATACCATGTCTGGGAAGTCAATACAAAATAAAACGGATATTTCATGAATTTACAATAACTGCGCTCGATGACCCCACAAAAATATCGTCAAATTAATTAATTTTTTGTTTAACTCCGCCGACGCGATAAGTATGGATATATACTCGTAATATCGATACCTATCGCGCTTCCAGAGTTTAGCTAGCCAATTTTAAATAGCCCTGTATATTGTAATACCATAGTAGGTTTTGCCATACCTAACATAATATACTTCAATAACACAAATGAGACAGTAGAATATTTCACAGATTTAAGTAAAGGTTACCGAGAAATTGCCTGAAATGACCAGAGCAAGTTCAAAAAATATAATTTGCATGCGGAATATTAACATAATATTTTTTAGAATTCTTATTAAAAAAAAAAATATATTAGTTAAATTCAAGTAAAAAAACTCATATACAAACAGATACATAAAAGAATACAGACAGGATAACAAGCACGGACCAAAACGAACAATCACAAGGTAGCAATATGTCTGCTGCAGCATTGCTGGATATAAAGGTAATCCAGTCCGTTGGCGATCATCGCCAACATTTGGTTTATGATTTCATTTGGTAGGTAAAGAGCCTCTCAAATAGTTTTCAATATGGAAGTCTCCTTCAAACAAGTTTTTATTTTAAAAATAAGTATCAAATACCCCAAAAAAACACAGCCATTACGAACACATTTTCTAACATAGCCCCTATATATAGAAAGCATAATATCCACGTGTTCGTTTGATACGTTCCGCTCACAATGGCCATATAAACCGGCGACGGCTGGCGTGACACGCTTCGTTAGTAGTTCTTTCTCTATGGTTCGTGTTAACTTCGCGATACATCGTCCTTTGTATTGTCCAACTTTTTGTTGCGGAAAGTTGTGCGAAAATTTTCGGATGATAGATTCCGCACGTAACTTGGCAGGAGTCGTAAAATATGTTTTGCCTTTTTTAAACTTTCTTCTAAACAGACATGTTTAAAAATAGATTTTGGCAATAAACATAAACTAAAACCAAGCAATAAAAGTGACCATTTTTTTTCAGTAAGTGTATGACGCCTGCATATCAAGCTACTACAATCTGTCAAATTTCTTTACTAGATTTTCAACTTTATCGCTAATAGCATTAAGGTTCAAGGTTGATTGGAAAAATTTGACAGTTTCGGGAAGCTTGGTGTGCTGGCGTCTGTATACTTAATGCAAAAAAATCCTTCCTATTAAATAGGTCCCTCAAGATACGGGTTTTTCCTAGTTTGAAGAGCAGGGACATTCTAATATGTTATAGCCATGCCCATCCCTTATTGAAATAACCCTGATGTTACCTAGGCTAAGTCTTTTAGTAAAATAAATAATTACTTACTCACTTACATAAAATCCGTTTGGAGTTTAAAAGAGACCATGACCTCTGAGTTTGTTTCAGTATTTTTTCTCAGGAATCAGTCAGCTATTAAATGCTGGCGCCGTCTATGTAGTTTTAAAATATTTACCAAAATATTGACGTGTAAAAGTATCGTAATAGACCTACTTACAGAAATAAACATTATTTCATAATTTCATTTCATTTCAAAGTGTACGAGTATAGTGATTGCTAAAAATTGGCAAATTGAACGGTATATTGGTTTTGTCAAAAACAAAAATTAATAAATCCATTATTTTTTTAAGCCTTGCCCCATACTAGGAATTACTCCTGTATCGTGGGTGCGTTTACAAACATTTACACTCACATACACAAACAGCCAGACCTGTAGGCAATACAAATATTTGTTCCGTGCGGGAATCGAAGCCGCGACACGCAGGCAGCAGCCACTACGCCAACCGTGTCGTCATTGTCATTTATTTGCATAAAAAGAAAAACACAAAGTTCACAGAATGAGAACGAGTGATGAGAGAGGGAGAGAGGAAGAGGAGGGGGGAAGGGATGATTAGTTGGATTTTTGCACAGAAAGTTCTTAACATAATTACATCGATCTCTTATTATACCTATAATGTCGCCGTGAAAATTTTACATATTTAATAATCGTCTTCAAAGTCTTTCATTCAAAGGAACCATTTAGTAAATCGCTCACAAACCTTGATCACTGTATGTCCCAAACAGTACACACTTTACTCCAAACCATGTTAAGATATTTGGCTTGGTATTCATTATGTCTCGGCAGAGACGTTTTTTTGTCAGAGAAATAAATCTTCTAGCTTCATATTTCTCCCAACTGGAGACTGACATTTTTTTGGCAAAAAATGCCGTTTCATGTACAGTTTTCGTTTAAAATTGACTCATAAAGTTTTAGTATATTCTAGAATTCTGGAAGTATTCTGGTCATAAAGTTAATGACCCGTATAGAGTGACATTAGCAGAGCATCGAGAACAATGGTTGACCGCTAACGAAAAGGTCAACCTTTATTTTTTGGGTCGTAAGACACACGAGCGTGGGTTTAATATGGAAGTATTTTGCGACAAAACTTGAATGGAATTCTGAATATTTGAAACCATTCATAACTAAAAGCCAGTTCATACATTTTATCAACTTATATCTAATGAACTTCTAGACATATGCCCGGGTCAAAACCTAGTTCTTCGCCTTCTACCATACAGCTTACACTACCTTTTTTACTTCGTCGTTCCATCTTGGTTCGGATGGACTAGCGACTGAGTATTTAAACCACAATTATAACACCTTGTCTATTGTCTATCCCTAGCAAACGTAACGTAACTTTAAACTTTTATTTAATCGAAAATACAGGTACGGTACAGACACCAGCAGGTCAAGCTACCCGAAACTGTCAAATTTTCCCAATCAACCTCGAACCTTAATACTTCAGCGTTAAAGTTGAAAATCTATTAAAGAAATTTGACAAATTGTAGTAGCTTGATGTGCTGGCGTCTGTACCTATAGCTTTTTGTTTAAATCGCGACAAGCACAATTAGTATCACCAGTTGCAGGACGGCTGTGCTGACGTTCATGTTCGGGTTCACCAGTATAGAGGTATGAGGAACAGGGTGTAGAGGTTACTCAACCTCCATGGAAAGCGGAGGATCCTCGGAAAAGACGTGTCGTATTTGGTGGGCTACTGCCCTATGATTCATGTCGGGCCGTTGGATATATGTATGCTAGTTGCGCGGTAAACTCTGCTTCCGAGATGCAGGATTTTGCGTGATGACGTGTAGTTCGCATGCGTCGTTGAAGTTACCGCTACATAACAGACCCATAGATAAATACCTTAACCTAAACATACACATTTATCTTACATGGAACGAATGCCTATCTGAACTCAACCATCTAGTTACTAGGTAACACAAAGTCACTTCAGCCTCTTGTATCTGCAAAAAAAATCATGTTAATTACAAACAAAACCACGATATTTTCCTCAGTTACATAAAACAAAATTAATAAAATGAAAACCTTCGGTCAACATAAAGAGAATGAAATTCAATAAGAGGGACTTTGACTTGTTATAAAAACTTCAAATACCACAGCTTAATAATGTAATTGGAAGGAGGGGAAAAGAAAATTGTTAAAGAAAATTCTTGAAATATGTCTCACAGAGATGGAGGCAGTTAATTAATTCCAAGTAAATATTGAGTAGCCAACCTCTGGAACGTTCTTTGAGGACTGTTGGATGAAGTAAATGAATCTGGGATTGATTTTATGGATGACCTCTTATCCTCCTGCATGTGGGTGGCGCAGTGTTGGCCATGTGGTACGGTAGTATTAATATTGTTGCCACACGGTCGTTGAATGACAGTTTAGAGGTATGAGGAACAGGGTGTAAAAGAAAGAAAGAAAAAACATTGAAATTTGTGTAAAGTTCACACATCCTCCATAGAAAAGGGAGGATCCCCTGACCAGACGGGTGTTGTGTCTGGCGGGCAATTGCCCCGATTGATGTTAAAAAGTTTGTATATATATGCTAATTGCGTGGTAAACTCTGCTTGCGAGATGCAGGATTTGCATAACGTCAATATGACGCGTTGTTCGCATGTGGCGTTGTAGATACCGCTACAGCACAGCACAAACATTTTCCGTCGGTAAGAACCATTGACACACCCCACACACCCACACTCTACATTCACACACTACTTCCACACTACGTTTTCAATACCCTAAATTACTATGTCTATTGTAATTTCTGCATGCTCAAAATGTAGAATATTTTTCCAATTTATTGCAAAATCACTCTTACATAACAAACCTGCAAATAATGAATCCAAGAATATTATAACAAATACTAACACGGACGCATGTAACAGAAAATGTCAGTAAAACATCTAATAAAAACTATATAGATAGAACAGTTGTTGGTAGCAAAAGATATTACGTAAGGCAGTACATGAAAAACAGAGACGGAACACAGTAACGCTTTGGCAAGAACACATAACTGGCTGTTATTTAGATAAGAAAAAGGAAAGAAGTAGGAAAATATAATCCTACTAATAATAATATTATAAACGTGAAAGTTTGTATGGATGGTCGATAGAAGTCCGATATCCCTCCGTATTTCTCAGATAGAGGTTATACAGGAGGAATTTCCCACGAAAAAAGAAGGTTTTAGTCTACCCATGTGCCAAATTTCATTCAAATCCGTTTAGCCGTTGTAGTATGTAAGCATAACAAACAAACATACATAAAATCAAGTGTTTTCTGATAATATTAGTTTGGATATCCCACTGGATGGATGGATGAATGCTTGTTACTCTTTCACGCCAAAACTACTGAATGGATTTGGATGAAATTTGGCACATAATTATTATATAAAATAATAATTTATAAAAACTGACAAAATCATCCCAAACGTTCCTTAAAGAACCAACAATATGGAGTGTCAAATTTCCAACGTTGTACACTTGAGGCCACAAAAAGAGAAGGCTCAGTTATGATTTATTTCAGGCTGTTGGCTGATACGTAACGTCACTGTACGCTGTCGCTAGATTTATAAGGAAGCTCAGCGTTTGAGGAAAAGATACATACAATCTGAGATAGGTATACGAGGAAAATTGCTTACACGGAGTAATTTCGTTTTGGGATCTGGAGATTTGGCAAAAAAATTGTGTATGCACGATTGGTAGATACAGTTTTTATTTAATGCTGTATGAATGGGAGTTGTTCTTAATTTATTTATTTGAGGATAAAACTTAACTGTGAAAATGGAAGAAAAATTAACTGGGTTTAAATTGTGAAATTTATTAACGACGTAAAAGTACGTTTTGACGGGAAAGTAATTATGTCTGGTTTCAACGCTAGGCTGAGCCTACCCCGTGGAGGCCTAGAGGAAAGGTACTGTTTAACAGACATTACTTTGATGTTGGTAGGTTTTAATAAAGATAGAATAAATCACTTTGAGAAAGTAACAGTATAAAGTTTTCCAGAGCGAATTTTGGCGCGGGAGATATTGTACTGCGTGCGGTGTGTGCGCAGACAACGGTGCCCTCTCTCGTTTCTCACTCTCATAGTCCGATGGGACAAAACGTAATCCGACACGTCCGGAAAGAGATCAGCTGCAGGACCATCGACTTAACGTGCTTTCCGTGACACGGTGTCATCTTACCGCCACTTCCAAACTTCGGAACTAAGAAATTCGTAATGGTAAAACCTAATATCACTTTGCCCGACCTGGGGATCAAACCCCATGCACAGCAGCGACCATGCAACCAAGGGCAGTCGAGGCCTAAAGTAGGTACTGTTTTAAACATTACTTGGACGTAGATTTTATCGTAGTTAGTAGAAATAGCGTTTTGAAATTAACACTATATAAAAATGGTGGCAAAAATATTTTACTCGTAGTAATTTCAATAAAAAAATATATTCTCTCAAATTGGTGAAACTGACAGGTTTATTTCAGGGGTATTAATAGCAAAATATTAATCCAGTCTGCTTTTTCGAACATGTAACTGCTACGGTTTTAAAACCGCATGCAACAGATGTAGGATTAAAAATCAGTTATGCATAAATAAATGGTGCTCTATAATGCATACAAAGGCTACTTTGTGTTGCATATTGTGAGCACAAAAGCCAATATTTTAAACATCGATGGGGCATTTACGTATTTTTTTAATCGTCTCGTTACTATTGCAACGCATAAGTTACCTATGGTGTGCGAAGATACTTTATACACGTGGCTCATAATATGTATTAACACTAGTTTGTAAGTTGTTTATGCCCTTACTAACAATATTGGATTGTACTGATCAACAAATAAATGATAATAATACTTAATAATAATTTCATTCGTTCTTAGTCGTGGCTAAATAATAACAGCCGCACAGGTCGATCGGTCAGGTTAAGCTACGCTTGCCGCGGTTGGTCGGTTGATGATTCGTTCTTAGTCGTCGTCATACATTCTTAGTTCGGATACCGAACTAATCTTGTGTCCATAAGTAAGAAAGGAAGAAAAAATAGGTATATTTGTCACAGAAACACGGGCATACGAAAAGATAATTAATTCTAATAATAGAGAAAAATAAAAAATGTTTTTTTTTTTCAATTTATTTATTATAATTTGATTATTTATTTTATTTCATTTTGTTTATAATTTATTTTAAAATGTAATTTATAAGTATGTAAATGAAATAAAGGAACAAGAAAAATAAAAACAAAATTACTATAATCACGAGCACAAAAAAAACTTTTTAACAAAAAACTGAAAAGCAAAAAATAATAAACTTTTTTTATTTAACCTTAATAAGGTAAGTTTTTAAACTAATGTAAGTATACCTAAGTAATTTTGAGTCGGCGCCAAACTATCAATAAACAAAGATCACTAAATTGCCTTACATTTAAACGGCGCCGACTCAAAATTATTTTCGGCGGTTCAATTTTTTGTTAAAAAGTTTTTATTTTATAGTTTTTTGTGGCTATACCTAATCTACTAATTGTTTGCCAAAGGGCAGGAGGCATAATATATGTGGCACTGAATAGAGTAATAATACACCACTCAGCATTAAAATCTGTGAGTGAACAATAAATCACCCCTATTTTCCCACCCTTAGGGTTGGATTTTCTTTTTCATGGGACCAACTTTGGGGTATACCCTTTCCAATAAAAAAAGAATTATCAAAATCGGACTACTCTGTAAAAAGTTATGCTTGGTCATACAAAAAAAAAAAAGATTTTTTTCGTCGGTTGAAAAGAAATAGTCGACGGCTGCACGGCATGACTGTGACTAAGGGTGACTGTGAAGAAGACTCAGCATGATGCTGTGCTATGGGGACCCACAGCACAGCGCTAATTTTCAGTGGTTACCCAAAAAGGACGTACGGAAACCAAGTCAGATCAAACGATTCATACTATAGGGAACAAAATAAAATAAAACAAACAGTACTTATAATATAAAGCAAAATAAGTCTAAGGGACAAGGAGTAGGAAACATCCGTATTTTCGGCCGAAACTGTGCTACTAGGCCAAAAATGTTCTTTGACTACCAATGTTCTTTGAGTCTGGGTGTTTTTCTATCTATAATATGTATGTATTTACAACAAAAAAAATGTATATAAGTAGTTTATCAGCCATCTTGTTACCATAACACAAGCATTAGGTTGCTTAGCTTGGGACTAGATGGCGCTGTGTGAAATGTCCAGGGATATTATTATTATTATTATAATATGACCGACCAAATTAATTGAAAATATTTCATAATATCAATCACCACTTATTTAGAGAGAATCAACGACCAAATGGTTTATTCCACTTAAATGAAATAAAACATTCTTCGTAGGGTGGAATATTTTACGATGGTGGAGCCCCATTAATAATGCTGGGTGTACAATGACGACAATCGCGTTATTCATCGCTGGGCGACGATTTTAATGATAGTCATCTATTACGTGATTGAGTAGCGGTGTTGTATTGTTGTATTTTGGTTTTCATGGTAATATGTAGTGGTTTGTAATTATTAATGTGGTTATAGACTAAATCATGTGAAGACTATGTACTAAACATAGTCTTCATATGACCTGACCAAGATTATGTCAGGACTTTAAAAGAGACTGTGACTTATGAGTTTGTTTCGGCCTTTCTTCTCAGAAAGAAAAATCTGTTGATCCATACAATAAGTCGACTTATGCGAACATAAATCTATGGATCAACTGATTTTTTTTCATGATTTCAGGGTTGTTCCAGTAGTAAAATTGGTTCATAATGATGAGTTAAATGATCCCTTTTAAGGATTAAAATGATCAAAATTTAACGGTGTATATTCAAATCAAAAGCATCATTCCCTGATGTGTAAAATGGCAATAATACAGCAAATTGACGTAGGGTGGCAATTCGCTTAGCAATAAATGTTCCTGAATGTAAAATTCCTGCCTAAGTTTACCATTTAATTTTAAATATTCCTACCCTCTCTTCAAAGCACTCGCCTCAAAAATACCGAACTTCAAACAAAACTAAAACATAAAGGTAGAATTTTAGTCGCCAAGAGCTATTCAAACAGTTTTTAAGTGCCCAACACTAGCAGCAATTCGTTACTCGATAAAATTGAGCTCTCCACACAAGAGAATACTCCAATGAAAGTAGAACAAAAAAAAACAGTTTTTCGCTTTATTAGATTGCCAGTATTTCATTTGGCACATTGTTTTTTTATTAGTTTAGGCTCTGATACGAGTAGGTATGTGTTAGAAGGTTGTTTTTTTAACATGGAGGCACGAATTGTGTCAACAGCTTTGATTATTGCTTATTGGTTCTGTATACTTCGTTCTGTTGAAAGTTGTTATGTTTACTTTGCTTGTAATGAAAGGATATTTAATAATAACATTGATTGTTAACTCGTAGAGATGCTTCTGTCTACATTGTCGCCACTTCGTTAGAAAAACAAAACATATAACCTCCTAGGCTCCTAGATCAAGCCACATTTCAGATTTTGTTTTGAAGTTTATACGTGTTTTTAAATGGTCGTGAATTCAAATTCGGAACAAAGACGATAGCGAAATTATGGCCAGTACGGGTTCAAAACTGCATAAAACCTTTTTCTTTGACAAATCATTATATTGATGTTTTTGTGCTTTATAGCTCACATGGAAATGCACGGTGGTTCCATTTAGGAATACGGGAGTGTATTTTCTGTTTGACCATATCTACCCAATAAAAGTGACAAAAAGGGTATTGTTTTGTCCAAACGTGTGTGCTAAAAACGTTATTTATTTATTGCTCTCCAAAATATTTTTTTGCACGTTCAGTTCACGAAAAAGTCCAAATGTATTGTGTATATAAATAAAAAACGATTGTTTTAATAATTTTGATAAATGATTTTATTTCTGTAATTAAGTCTGTACAAACACTTTTACACGTCAATCATATATTTTTTTAAACTAGATTTGATCGCCGTTTATTATCTTTGGGAAGAAAGGCTGAAACAAACTCAGAGGCCATAGTCTCTTTCACATAAATTACATTAGGTCTGAAACCGACATTTTTACAGAGTAGATCGCAAAGACTATTGCCCAGTAGGATTTTTGAAAGACCTACCTCATCATTCTCTTGCCTTTATTCTAATACTAGCTGCACCCCGCGGTTTCACCCGCATAAGTTTCGATCCCGTGGGAGTATCGGTATAAAAAGTCACAACCATCTGTGTGCCAAATTTCATCTAAATCCGTTCAGTACTTTTTGCGTGAAAGAGTAACAAACATCTATCCATCCATCCATACAACCTTTCACGTTTATAACATTAGTAGGATATCTTCGCAACATAAAATCTACCAACATACATATTAATATGAAATTATAGAAACATACCACAAAACTGTAATTTGTTACTATAAAAATATCAAAGAATGAGCCAAGTGCGTGTCAATACTCCATTTTGGCAAGTCATTAAGGAAACAGAAAAAGCTGTTTGTATATTCAACATCCTTTTCAACTCAATTATGGTTACAATATGGAACTTTTAATGTTTCCACTAACGGTAATAGCAGTTTCTTTTATTATTTAACTAGTCTTTTGACATGTAAATTGTGAGCAATTTTGCTGTCTTAGTAGTCACGAAAATGCTCTAGAAATAAGATTTGATGCTAGATATAAATGTAAATACGGAGGAGCTTTTTTTTTTTGAGGATGGTAAATCCTCAAATGACCCCTCACGCTCTGGGTGGAGCGGAAGGGAGTGTCAGACTCTTACTGACTAAAACCCACCCGTGTTCCTTCCTTAGCCCTTTATGTTCCAGGGCAGCGGTAACCCTTTCGGACGATCCCGTTACCTTGGCAGGCTTCGGCCCTATCGGGCCCCGTCATTCGTGCTGACATCTTGGAGCTTGTGGCCAAGTAATAACAGCCGCACGGGACGATCGATCAGGTTAAGCTACGCTTGCCGTTGTCGGTCCGTGGATGGGTGACCATCTGTACATAACAAGACCCCTCCGTGCCTCGGAAAGCACGTAAAGCCGTTGGTCCCAGCTGTCATTCGTAGATCTTTGATAGTCGTTACAGGTCGTCAGAAGCTTGAAAGTCTAACAACCAGTCTTACCAAGGGGTATCGTATTACCCAGTACCTGGATTATGGAGGTCAGATAGGCAGTCGCTCCATGTAAAATACTGATATTCAGCTGCATCTGGTTAGACTGGAAGCCGACCCCAACATAGTTGGGAAGAAGTTAGGCAGATGACAGACAGTGGAGTCTTAGTAATAGGGTCCCGCTTTTACCCTTTGGGTACGGAACCCTAAAATGTAACATATAGAAAAATTAAACAGAAAAATAACACTTTAGAACCATGATTTATTTAAACTTATATTAATTATTAAAAAATATATAATATAATTAATTATTTAATTATATTTTATTATATTTTATTGTGTATTATTTATTTTAATTAATTTTATTTCTATTGTAATTTTGCTATGGGTTAAATACCTGAAAATAAAAAGTTATTATTATTATTATTAACAGTTTGAAATTTATATATATATTATTATGAACAATGATTATCAAAAAAATAAATTAGGTTTTGTTATTAAATACTTTTTACTAACTACCTGTTCTGTGTCTGTTTTTCATTAAAAATAAACGTTTAAGTGTACTTAAATTGTTCTTTTAATTACAACTGAGCAAGCTAGACATTTATTACGGAAAGTTTTCTCAGTAATGTTTCTTACAAACTTAGAACGTTTGTACTAAATTGCTATTTTAATTGTGTGTGTTGTGTAGCCAAGTGTAAATTTGTACAGTCTGTGTAGTTTCCGGCTTAGCAATAAATAGTCTATGAAAGTCTACACCAATCTCCGAAAGAAATATAGTACTGATAAAGATGTTTCTTGGGAAAGTTTATTACGGGAGAGGTAACAGACCCAAATAAGACTTATATAATATTTGCATTATTTTACACGCATACACAGACCCATAACAGCTCTTTAGGTCATACAAATATTTGTGATTTTCGGAAATGTAAGATATATGTACGAACCACAGCGCAAATGCGTAAAGTTTCATGAAAGCATCTTCTTCCTATCCTGGTCTCATGCTACTTGGGCAAGCATACTTTTGCGTTAAATGACATACATCATCATCTGCTCAGCCTTTTCCCAACTATGTTGGGGTTGGCTTCTCATCTAACCTGATGCAGCTGAATACCAGTAGACCAGACTACCATCACCACCACCACCAGTACCACCTGTGATACCAGTATACATAAGCGTGAAAAGAATAATCTGTTCAGTATTCCTTCTTTTGCTCTTTACCTGCTCAGGCTTACCAAAGAAACTCAGTGATATTTAAGATAAAGGCACTATGAGGCGCGTATGTGTTCCACGCGCGTCTCAAAGAGATGTCAGCACGATTGCGGGGCCCGATAGGGCCGAAGCCTGCCAGGGCAGCGGGATCATCCGAAAGGGTTACCGCTGCCCTGGAACATAAAAAACCCCTTAACCCCCATAACTGCCTTTTTTTTATGCGTCATGTTTGCCGCAAATAAATGCTTTTTCTTTCTTTCTTTCTTTCTTTATAAAGGGCTAAGGAAGGAACACGCGTGGGTTTTAATCAGTAAGAGTCTGACACTCCCTTCCGCTCCACCCAGAGTGGGAGGGGTCATTTGATGATTTCTCATCCTCAAAAAAAAAAGGCACTTAAATATGTACTTTACTTTTTTTCTCAAATATACCTAATTATCACTGTCGTTTTCTAGCGTGTGTGTAGGAAAAGGCTTCTCGTTTTTAACCGAATAAATACCAATATTTTACTTGATACGTTATTACAAACCTAATCACTCACTTTAAGTGATAAATTATTTTTTCAATTCTTCGAAAAACAATAGAAAAGTAAACAAATTGACAATGTCATCGTTCATTTATCCCTTACTTCAGTATTTATTCAGGAAAGTATAAAAGAGAAATGGAATATATGATTAATGACCCAAAACTGTAATTATTCACAGTTCTTGAAGTTATTCTGAAAAATGTACTCGTTATTGATGTTGAAAACTGTATTGAGTGTCACTGTATCTATTAATAAAGGGAATTTACATTTGATGGAACCTCTTTATTACTATTTTGTGCTCCTAAAACTATTGTTGAACACTCTAATGTCATTATTGCACCTCTTTTTGTGAACCCCAAATAATTCCTATTTTGGTGTCTAATCTAAGGTTCTGCACACCTTTAAAAATATATCTCGTCAGACTTTATCGTATCCTATCCTACTTATATTATAAACGCGAAAGTTTGTATGGATGGATGGATGTTTGTTACTCTTTCACGCAAAAACTACTGAACGGATTTGGATTAAGTTTGGCACACAGGTGGTTTATAACCAAGATTAACATATAGGATATTTTTATCCCGATATTCCTACGGGATCGACACCTATACGGGTGAAACCGCGGGGCGCAGCTAATAGTAAATAAATATTACACGTGCCAGACAACTTCAAACGAAAGCCAGCCTAATAATTGAGTTAGGCTGGCTTTCATTTGAATTTGTCTGGGTCGTGTAACATTGATTAAGACTGTGTTGTGTGTGTGTGAATGTGTTTTTTAAGAATATTGATTCTCACTAGAATCCAAAAACATTCCCCCACTAAAGCACATTCGCACCACAACTCACTAAATGTCTTTAACGCTATACCCTGTCCATTAAGTAAACCGTTTTTTGACAGATGGAACTAGTGATTGCAGCAACACGCAATATTTACTTGACTTGAGATTGATACACGTACGTCGTACGGTATCAAGTTATCTGGAATATGTACGTTCTAAGACAGCTGTCAATAAACGGTTAACCTAATGGAGTTAATAAACAAGAAAACACCAGTACAGGACAGTAACAAGACTGTCAAACGATTGACAGAATCAAAACGATGTTAAAAACAAGTTAAGCGCTGAACGCATATTGATTTGATGTCAAGCGGGCCTAAATGTTTTTCCGTCAGTACAAGACGATGGTTCATGTATGTTTGACACTCAAGCAATTACGTGTATGGTTGGCCTTAAGACGAATAACGCATCCTAAATTGCTCCAACAATCTAGTGTCAAAGATTTAAATCGTTAGATTTGCCCTACCGCGTCAAAAGATTAACGCGTTTCGGTTTCGTTTTGACACCTCTGAGACACAATGAGGCAGTGACTTGTCTTGATTGCCATGGAAACGCTATTTAATAATATGTGAGCTCACTCTTCTTAGTATGGATACTTTTTCACGTGAAACATTATAGGCTGATTATGTGTGTACCTAGACACATAATCAGCCTATAATGTTTCCACTGCTAGCAGGACACGGGACTTTTCTCTTCGAGAGGGAGTGGGCTGTGGACACAGGCTTCTTCTCTTCGAAAGGGGGCTGTGAAACGGTGAAGGAAAACATCTAGAGGAGACCAGCTCGTCCTAGAACCAAAAATTTGAAGACGTTTGACATCTACCAACTCGCACTGGGCCCACGTGGTAGACTAGGTACGGTGAGGGTAAATCTAGAGATTTAAATCTTTGTCTGGTGTACAGTGATGTACAAGGCAGGTCTGATTGGATGACCACAATTGTAATGGCACCCAGGGCACTGGAAATCCTTGTGGATGGAGCGCTTACGATGTATTCTCAGTATTGGAATGGAGCTTTAGTTGGGCTCGGTGGATATAATAACGTGTTGGTAGGTAGGGGTGATGGAGTATACTCGTAGAATGACCTATTCAACACAAACTTTATAATGTCTGTAATTTATATGATGTATATAATCAAGAGTATTCTATTCTATTACATTGTCTAAACTACGTGCCAACAACCAACTAACTAATAAGTACGCATATTTGCAGAAAATAAAATTTTATTCTATTCTAATAATTTTTTGTCGAATCAGTAACGTGAATTTTAAGGCGATCATGTCTCATAAAAGTTTTAACTGTATCCGATCTTAATTAATATTTTACACAGCGTTAGTACTTTAACTATACACATAGTAGTAATTTAACCAGAAGGCCAATTCTCGTAATTTAAAACGTTCAAAATCTAGTCGCAGTCTCATCTCAGCGACAAACAAATGTCATAAACTTGTCAAAATGCAGGGAAATTAGAAGTATCTTTTGACAGATTGAGACGAGATCAGGGGGGAATTCTTGTAATTTTAAGAACGTTCACAGTCTGATCTCAGTCTCAATCTGTCAAAAATTACTTCTAATTTCCCTATATTTTGTCAATTTTTTGACATTTGTTTGTCGCCGAGATGAGACTGCGATTTTGAACGTTTTAAATTACGAGAATTGGCCTTTTGACTGTGAAAGGTCTTAAAGTTTCGAGAATTGCCCCTCAGGAACTACATAGAATAGTTTTAATAACACGACAAAACTTCTAAAATTATCCAGTATATAGAATAGTCGGAACAGCGTCCAATTAAGGTTGAGCTCTAAAAAAGGCGGGCAGTTGGTTTTTATTGGCAGTTTGGAACACAACGCCGGGGGTCTCGCTGCGTTGGTAAGTGCATACGGTGACACTGCAACTCTGCTTAGTGACAATACACGGGGATTTAGATTGTCAAGCAACAGATATTGACGAATGATTGACTACCGGACTACTATAGGCCAACCGCTTAAGCGGGGTGCGGGAGGGGTGTGGTGACGTGATGCGAGAGCTCAGTGATTCGTCAACTTGTAATAACTATCACCCCTCCCGCACCGCGCAGCTACCTCAGGCAACGTCTCAGTTAAGCGGTCGGCCTATAGACGTAGTACAGCGTACCAACAACACGTGGCTGATATCCCGACCCGTCGCACTCAGCGCTTCTCCTCCACGTTTATAATGCACATAGCCAAAGTGTGGAACTGTGTTCTCTTCCACAATTAACCCGTCTGCCTTCAAAGTAAGAGTGAGCATCTTGTGGGCACGCTCATTCCATCATAGACCTCATCAATCGCTTTCAATCAGGCGTGGATAGAGGTCAAGAGCAGGACAATTTAGCAATAAAAAAAATGAGATTGCTCGCACTGACTAGACTGTTCCACTCTCTTTCCTCAGAAGACCCTTTCAGGACCTAATCTACATTGTCCTCACATGACCTGACCAAGATTATGTGTGGACATTAAAAGAGGCTTGACACTTGAGTTTGTTTAGCCATTTTTTCTCAGGGGTAGTCAGATAGAGATGTCGACTCCATTTAACTTATTTTGTAAAATAATATGACATTTAAAAGTGATGCCGATATTCTATTCACAGGATAAACAATTTCATTTTATTTCCTATAATATTAAAATTTCCATTTTTTTTTGCTAAAAGTTATAGGCCAGTAATATCGAACATTAATATCGCAAACTAACGGCTAGTTCTGATTTTTTATTAATTTTGTTAGGACCACTACCAGTAGCGTATATCCAAGTTTGCAGCTTCAAAAGACCTGTGCTAACTTTGCAGCACTGAAAATGTATCGTCGTTATCAAAAAAAAAACACAGTTTCTTAGAAAAGTGCAATGCCTACGCGGTCAATATTTTATGGAACAGCATTATTTTCTTTTTTATAACCGACGAAAAATTTCGACGCTATGGGGTCTAAACTCATGTGCTGAATCCAAGGTTACAGTTTGCGCGTCGATGTCCCTGACACCCTGTATAATTATCATGCTAATTATGCTAATAATAAATCTGAAGAGTTTGTTGGTTTGAACGTGCTAATCTTTTGAACTACCAGTCGGATTTTTATTTATTTATTTAATTCATAACAATTTTTAAATTGTGTCGAATATTAAAAATGATTTTAAAACTTATAAAATACAAAAAAAATAAAACAACAATAAAATACATGCCACTTAATTACTATGGGGAAGAGTAATAATAATAATAAATAAATGTCATTTAAAAAACTAGAATAATAATGCTACAAATAATTAAATATAGCCAATGTCAGATGTCCAATGTCAATCACTTGCTTATTTGAAAAATTCTATTAATTTCATCGCCCAATTCTTAAGTCTAAAGGATATTTAACATCACGCTAAGGTTGTCAAAAAATAAAAGGCCCGTTTTGACATTGACAGTTCTAGTACCTAGTTAATAAAGATCAAATTCGCAAAACACGTACCTATTCGTTTGTATGAAACTGACAGGTGTCAAGAACGCATTCTTGACGGCACGGTTGGCGCAGTGGTTAAGCGATTGACTGCTGCGCTGCGTGTCGTGGGTTCGATTCCCGCACGGAACAAATATTTGTATGACCTACATGTATTTGTTCCGAGTCTGGGTGTTTTTCTATCTATAATATGTATGTATTTACAAAAAAAAAATGTATATAAGTAGTTGATCAGCCATCTTGTTACCATAACACAAGCATTAGGTTGCTTAGTTTGGGACTAGATGGCGCTGTATGAAATGTCCAGGGATATTATTATTATTATTCTCAAAATGTCAAAACGGGCCTTTTATTTTTGGACAACTTTAGGAGCCTTCGGAGCTGAGCAAAAAGAACGAAAGTCGGAAAGAACGCTAAGAGAAAACTAATTAATAGCGCGGATGGACGATGCGATGCGACGGGGTGGGGAACAAGAACGAAGTCGTAGGCAGAAGCTAGTCAATAAACCAACAAGCTCCACACACTACCTTCCCGTATGCCCACAAACTTCTATAAATGTTAGTTTTAATCACCCACCTCGAGCCACCTACGCTATATGAAAACACGTCCCGAAGCTACACTGTCGTGGCTTATTGCCTTTGTTATATTACTATTTAAACTGTTTGTTTAGAAACTGAGTAATTTTAATGTACTTGCATATATGTGCGTTATTGTACTCGTTTTGCTTTACTTTGGTGGTTTAGTGACTGTGAGACTTTTGGCTTCCTATGTCTCTTTTGTGTAAAAACTTTATATTACATTCTTTTTCTATTTTTAAAAAAACGTTGCCCCACTCTAGGAATTTCTCCTGTATCGTGGGTGCGTTTACAAACATTTAAACTCACATACACAAACAGCCAGACCCGGAACAACTACTTGTAGGTCAAATACAAATACTTGTTCCGTGCGGGAATCGAACCCACAACACGCAGCGCAGCAGTCAATCGCTTAACCACTGCGCCAACCGTGTCGTCAAACACAAAGTAAAGCAAAACACACTTCCTATTTTTTTCTTTTTTTTTTATGGCATTCGCTCCATGTAAAATACTGGTATTCAGCTACATCTCGTTAGACTGCAAGCCGACCCCAACACAGTTGGGAAAAGCCAAGGCAGATGATGATGATGAATACTTTTTGGAACGAAGTTCCTTATCGCGCGTTGCGAAAGGGGGCTTGACGGAAAAAATTAAGACCAAAAGTTGGAACGACACTTTTTGCTATAGTTGTAAGCCTTGCGGCGTGCGCGTGTTTATCTGTCTGTCTCTCTCTCTTATAGAAAGCAAGCCAGTTATACTTCGTTCCATCCGGGTGTCCTTTGACACCTCTAAAGTTTTTTATGGCAGTCGCTCCATGTAAAATACTGGTATTCAGCTACATCTCGTTAGACTGCAAGCCGACCCCAACACAGTTGGGAAAAGCCAAGGCAGATGATGATGATGAATACTTTTTTCTCTTCTTCGTGTCGCTGGCACGACAGTAATTCAAATTTTACTAGCCTAAAGCTTCGCCACTTACACGGCGTTATCTATGGCAGGGCAAAGGTCACTTTGACTGCATGTTTTGGAGCACAGAGGGCAGGACATATTTATTCCTTGGTAAAATGTAAGATTTTAGTCTAGTGGTCGGAAGCGCTACCGTGTCTCGGAAAGCACGTTAAGCCGTTGGTCCCAACTGTCATTCGTGGATCTTTGACAGTCGTTACGGGTAGTCAGAAGCCCGAAAGTCTGACAACCAGTCTTACCAAGGGGTATCGTATTATCCAGTAACTGGGTTGTGGAGGTCAGATAGGCAGTCGCTCCATGTAAAATACTGGTATTCAGCTGCATCCGGTTAGACTGGAAGCCGACCCCAACATAGTTGGGAAAAGGCTAGGCAGATGATGATGGTCGGAATCGCTACTGTTGAGCATGAGTTCTTGGGTTCGATTCGAAGGGCAGAGTGTTACTGGATTTTCCTAGCAGCAATTTCTCAGTAGAGGACTGGAATCTGTATTTGTGCCTGGTGGCAAAAGGCTCGCTCCCTATTACACGGTAATTAAACACAACAATATTTAAGTTCACCTCGGAGGATGGAACAAAATACCAGTGTATTTTTAGTGGGAATTTAAACAACTTGCGAAATTTGAAATGTAAATTTACATTTCGTCAGTTGTGTTTAATTCCCACTAAAAATACGTTTGTTCTCACTAGTTCGATTCATTTGTTCGATCGTCGAACTAGTGAGATTTTTTTTTCTCAATTGTTCGACCGTCACGTGATCAAATATATTCGTCGTCACAAAAATTCTCACTAGTTCGACGATCGAACTAATGAATCGAACTACTGAGAATTTTTGTGATCAAATATATTTACCGAAATTTTTCTAAAAAATGCCCAACACCAATATATCTGCATTTTAATTGCATTTGAGTATCAGTACCGGGATGTAAATTTAGTTTCTGAATGTTGTTATAATATTTTTTTTTAATTAGGAGCTTGTTTCATAACAAAGTAAATTAAAATATACTGATATTTTAATTACACCTCTCTTTAACCCTTTTGGAAATACAGACATGAGGTTAGGTTATGTTATTTTGGTCATACCATAAATTTTACTCTTGTCTTAATAACAAACTTTATTGATGAGAGTAATAAAATATTAGAGACGAGCAATAAAGCTAAATAGATGAATGACAGATATATATCAGAAATGGAATAGGCCGCCCACATAACATATTTTATATGATTGAGTGACTCAATCATATAAAATATGTTATGTAGGCGGTCTGTGACTTCTAGGAAAACATTAAATTAGACCGGCAATGAAAAGCAATATGTTAATTAGCGATATATTATTATATTCGTCTATATCTATACACCGAGTTCTGGACGATATGCATAAACTTCAACCAGATGTTCAAACCATGGAAATAAGCATATTATTTAATAACAATTCTTATTTTTTGTTAATTTTCATACAAACTATTTCATAATAACCCAATATGCGTGCCTCTTTATCTCTTTATCCGAAGCATTTGATAGATTTATCATTTTAATTGTACTAAGCGACATCATTGGTCAAATTAAGACCCTTTCTTACTGAATAGCTCAATTAAATTTTATTAATGAAATTACAGATATCTTTGTAACGAAGCCTTTTGAAGTACTACTTCCTTTGTTATATTAGATTTGTAAAAGCTATAGAAGCGTTTGCCAAAGTTTATGGACAACGTGATGAACACGGTATATAACGGTTCAGGATAGCCTTTTTTTTTTCTGGAAGTGGTCATCGTATTAGCTGTACAACAGCTTCAATATCATCAGGATTGTTGCAAATTACAGCAGAAGGCCAATTCTCGTAATTTAAAATTTTCAAAATCTAGTCGCAGTCTCATCTCGGCGACAAACAAATGTCAAAAACTTATCAAAATGTAGGGAAATTAGAGGTTATTTTTGTCAGATTGAGACTGAGATCAGACTGTGAACGTTCTTAAAATCACGAGAATTGCCCCTCAGTTCGTCGTGGTCGTGGTACCACAGCTGGCGGCTCTTCCGTCATCATCTGTCATCAGAAGACAGCCGCCACGCAACCATAGATGCGATGCTCTGCTATGGTGATTGTCACCAGCCAGTGTCACTCTTAGCCGACCTCTTCGGTGATTCTTTATAACTTCGTAAGAAAGTTGCTTCAACCGGACGAAGTCGCGGGCAAAAGATAGTCTTCTATACACCGTTAAATTTTGATCGTTTTAATCCTTTAAAGGGGTCATTGTACTCATCATTATGAACAACTTTTACTAAGGGACCAAACCTGATATCGTGAAAAAAAATCTGTTGATCCACAAATTATGTCGAGTTATGCGAACATAAATCTATGATTGATTAACTGATTTTTTTTTCACGGTTTAGGTAATTTAACGCCTTGCAATAATGACCTACTTATGTCACACGTATCGTAATGTACTATTTTTTCTCTGTCTCAAAAAAATCTCCACACCATGGGTGCCTGAAGATGGATGGCGCGGCGCTGCCAAGGCCGGCCCAGAAAGAGATGGCGAGATGACCTGGACACGTCCACGTGGTTTGAGGTGGCGAGGGAAAAGAATTCCTGGAAGGATTTAGGGTAGGCCTTTTTTTTGTGGGTGGGAAATCATCAAATGACCCCTCCCGCTCTGGGTGGAGCGGAAGGGACTGTCAGACTCTTACTGACTAAAACTCACCCGTGTTCCTTCCTTAGCCCTTTATGTTCCAGGGCAGCGGTAACCCTTTCGGACGATCCCGCTACCCTGGCAGGCTTCGGCCCTATCGGGCCCCGTCACTAATACTGACATCTCTCTGAGGCGCGCGTGGAACACATACGCGCCGTCCGGCACGGGCCTGGTCCTGATCGGACGGTGAGCTACCCATTACTCTCCGCCCGCAGGCCCGCGCCTACGGTGGCCGGGAGTCGTCACGCGGCTCCCGACGCCCGGAGCGTCTCCCGCGGCGGCTGAGGCGTGAGGTCCTTTCCCTCGTCCACCCCGCCACCTCCTTCGCTAGCATGACTGCTTCGCAGAAGGAGGGGACTGCCTCCCACTCCCTCTCGCCCCAGACCATGGCTTGAACCAGGGCCGGACGCGAGAGGTCGCCGCCGCTGCCGATCGCCTCTACGAGGACACGGCGGTGCTCTGCCCAAGCGGGGCAGATACACTTATAAAAAAAAAATGTTTTTACTCTTGGGACACAGGCCCCCTCTCTACCAGAGGGAGTGGGCCCTAATCCACCACATTGTTTACTTAGGATAGACCTAAAATAATTACATTAGTAACCTACATGGTTCTAACATTAACACGAAACATTGATATAGGTCGCAGACTAAGTCAAATCAAGTAGAAAGAAATATTTGTTCATTTATTCTGTAATTACCTCTCCCCCGGCTAATGCTTATGTAATGAAGTTTGTTAGACACATTTGCTACGGTCGCGTTACATAATGTTAATGGAATCGATGCCAGTAATAAAGAAAGTATTAATTGAATGGGTAATTAATCTGTAGCGGCTTTCGCTGGAACTTCTATTCGTCGCGATATTAGCTACATTTTGGCTGACCGATAACCGGTTTCTGAATTGAATAGTAGAAGTGGAGAACTTGTCAGAAAAAAAACAAATCCTTTATAATTTACTTAAAGTACTTTTTAAGACCTTTCATTGGATACCAAACACGATATATTAACCTTTTTTTTTGGTAATACTTTTCATCCTGTGTAAGCCGCCATGTTGGATATTTTGTGACGTCATATAGCCTATAACACGCGGAACAACATGACGCTTCCAACAATACCTCGTTTTGAGGTCACAGATAAACATACATACATACATAGCCTGTTAAAATCATAACCCTTCGTTGGCTTTGTCGTAGTCGGGTAAAAATAAAGTTTAATAAGTTATAAATGTGTTTTTATGAGCTACAAATTCAATTATAACGTTAGGAATTTTAGTTGGAAAACCAATGGAATTTGTTTTCTTTATTTCTGTTCTATGATTAGGTACTAATAATCTGGTGAAATAATTCTGTTAAAATATTTTAGAAACATATTTAGAAAATCTAGGCCGAATATACTGGTAATTGGGTGCTTTTTTAGGCAGAGGTAGAATTTATTCAATGTTATTACAGAAATTGAGAAAATATATATTTTTATTTAGGTCCCTCTCGTATATTTTATTTAGGTACTCGTAAATAGTCCTCAGCCTTAGGGTTTACTGCTTATTGCTCTTCTAGAATTGCAAGTCATATTTATGTCAATGACCAGTGGTGGCCCAGTGGTAACAGCCATGATTTACGAGTTGTAGGACATAGATTCGAACCCAGGCAGGCGATTTACTTTGTGTAAAGAATTTCATCACCACTGCTCTCAAAACGGCGAAGGAAAACTTCGTGAAGAAACCTGCGTAAAGATCGTGAAGAACTGTAAATTCGAAGATATGTGTCATCTACCAACCCGCACTGGGCCCGAGTGGTGAATTACGGCCCACTCCCTCTCACCGAGAGAATGCCTGTGGTCCAGCATTATGCTGCATCATAGGCTGATTATGCTATTATGCTATTTATGTCAATCATGACAGTCCTTATCATTATTTATTTAAAGTCGAAGAGTCATTATTATTGTTGACTTGTTCGTCAACTGGCGAGTGTCAAAGTCGCGCGCCGTGCGCGATTTGACACCTTCCGATTTTACCTATTTTTTTTTTGTCGTCAACTCGCTCGCAAATAAAATGTACAGTCAAATAAAAACGGATTGAAACTAATAATATTATAGTTATTGGTTTCAATCCGTTTTTATTTGACTGTACTTTTTATGTGCGAGCGAGTTGAGTTGACTCTCAATTACATATATGATTACTTATTTGACACTTAAAAATACATGTTACAAGTCAATCACAATAAGAGAGCACACGAGTGTATTGCCACGAATCTGATCCTAACCCCCAAACTAGGTCTGGACCTGTATTTTAGGGGTCAGCGTTCAGCCATGGGTTCTATTTTCAATGTAACAGCATTGAGAGTGTCGCTATAGAGTTGACAGACAAGGTTATTGCCATTTGGTAACACATATAGGTAAAAATTAGGAATTAAAATTACAGTTAAAAATAAAATCAAAGTTATAATGCTAAAGGGTTATGTGTGTTTGTATGTTTGCGTGGGGGGGGGGGGGTGTAAGTGTACATGTGGTGGAAGTGTGTTGTGCATGTGACTGTGCATATGGGAGTGAGTGAGTGTCTTGTTTGGTTCGCACCTTTGAATTTGTGTACGGACGGGAAAAAGTAAGAAGGGGTGACAGTGTGTATGGATGGATTTTAGATCATATAAACTATAAATAACTAGCTAATATTAAGCAAATTGATTACCCACTTAAACTGTATATGCATCTGACTGTAAGTTAAGTGGTTGGTGGTTTAGTTGTTGGTGGTGGTGGTTGGCCCTGCGCCTTATCTCTCTCCGGTCGTGTCGAACTGCATGCCGTCTCATCAGACTATGAAAGCGCTCCTGTCTGCGCACACGCATGTGCCCTATACTTTCATCCGCGCCGAAGGCTGGTCTCCGTTGAGATTGGCCGCAGTGGTTGAAATACGGCCTACTATTAAATTAAAATCACATCATCATCTGCCTAGCCTTTTCCCAACCATGTTGGGGTCGGCTTCCAGTCTAATCGGATGCAGCTGAATACCAGTATTTTACATGGAGCGACTGCCTATCGGACCTCCAAAACCCAGTTACTGGGTAATACGATACCCCTTGGTAAGACTGGTTGTCAGACTTTCGGGCTTCTGACTACCCGTAACGACTGTCAAAGATCCACGAATGACAGAGGCACGGAGGGGTCTCGGTATGTAAAGATGGTCACCCGTCCACAGACCAACCGCGGCAAGTGTGGCTTAACCTGACCGATCGACCTGTGCGGCTGTTATTATTTAGCCACGGGCCCCTCGTCTACTAAATTAAAATCACAACCGTCATAATTTGACATTTGTATATAATTGCGATAACACGGCAAATTGACGTTTAACAATTATTTTCCCTGACTACATCTACAGTCTTTCATAGTTATTTTACCTTTGATTTTACAGCACTGTCCAAATCAAAGTAATCTTTATTCTGATTCTAATAAGGTTGCTGTTGGGTTACACAAGTGTGTCAAAACCATTGTGATCTTTATTTATTTATTTATATATACCTAGTAAGAAATGAGTATATAAGAGGAAGTTTGAAAGTGACGCCAGTGACAGAAAAGTTGAAAGGAAATCGTTTGGCTTGGTATGGGCATGTGATGAGAAGGGACGAAATGCATGTGACTAAAAGAGTGATGAATATACATGTTGATGGATGGAGAGGGAGAGGAAGGCCGAAGAAAAGATGGATGGATTGTTTGAGGAATGATATGAAAGAGAAGGGATTGAATGATAGCGTGACGGCTGACAGAGGAGAATGGAAGAAGAAAACGTGTTGCGCCGACCACAAGTAACATGGGATAAGTTCAGGAAGAAGATGATATACTTTATTGTTCACCCGAGAGTTTTGTTATCGTTACAATAAGGTACGTGTTATGTTGCTGCTGTCACATTAAAAAAAACTATGAACGAACTGTAACAACAAATTTCCCTTTTCACACCTCTATTAAAAAACGAAGAACAATTTTACTAAAACAATAGTTCATTAAGTTAATTCATTCAAAAAATTAAATCTTTGTAGATGAACTTAACACAAAAACGCGAGAGCTTACAACAGCTATATTGGCAAGATTGCCTTCCTCAAAAGATTGTAAATGCCAAGGATTAAAAACTCTTTTTTGTTCAACGCGGCAATAATCATGAAACGTTACAAAAGGTTCATGAAAAAAAATCCTTATTCAAGAACTTTTGCCTAAGAATTCGTCCTTAAACAAAACTTCTCTCTTTTCAGGGTCAGATCTTCATATTTTTTGCTGCAAACTGAAACACGCGATGTTGTTACTTTTGTAGGGTTCCGTATCCAACGGAAGCCAACGGGACTCCTTACTAGGGCTCCGCTGTCCGTCCGTCTGTCACATGTCTGCCGCTGGGTGCCACTGGGTAATACGTTACCCCTTGGTAAGACTTTCGGGCTTCTGACGACCCGTAACGACTCCAAGATCCCCGAATTACAGGCAGGACCAACGTCTTAACGTGCTTTCCGAGGCCCCCCGTCCCTCGGAAAGTATACACATCGGGTATATACATCGGGGATGTAATCATCAACCATCTTTATATATGTTAGTTGGTATATAAAGATTGTCACCCATCCCCGGATCAACCGCGGTAAGTGTAGCTTAACCTGATCTATCGACCTGTACAGCTGTGTGTGCAGAACTTAGCCTCAAGCCCGTACCATCGTACCCCTATAACGTACCTACGTAGTAAATTTTTTTTCTTTCAAATCTTTCCGTAACATTGGAACAAAGGTTTGATAAAAGCTGTAAAAGAAAATTCCAGTGTTTGGCTCGACACTGTACTTATTGTGGCCTTTCACGACGAAAGCTGAGCAAGCGATTCTTTTTATAACATCGACAAGTGAAATTCTTCAGTAATTTTGTGAATCATGATTTCACAGTTCAGTTTGACACTTCTTAACTTTTGTGTCAGAAGTTTTTAATGGGTTGCGCGACTTTATGATCGTTGATTCTTTTGTGAAGAGACATTTTTGATAGAGGTTAATAAACGTTGCGGACAAACATGTCGACTATTAAGTATAGTTCATAAGATCAGATAAATTGCATTCCATCGCTACTTAATCAGTAACCTACATTAGTGAAATGTATTCTAAGTTGATTTTTGAGTGAACATTTGTAACAAAAAGGTCCTTATAAGATAATTTTGGTTGCAATGGAATTTGAACTTTATTAAGGTTTTCCATATCTTGAAAATATCTCAATTACTTAGTTCAAATATACGTTAAAACATAAGTTACTCCAAAAACCATCGCAGACACTAATCTGCATGTTCCTTAACAGACCAAGATAATGTCTGAACTTTAAAAGACTGACCACTGAGTTTGTTTCGGTCTTTCTTCTCAAAGTAGTAATAGACATCGACCTCATCTAGTAACAAGTCACTTTTCAAAAAAAAAAAAAACAATATTGGTTCAGCCGTTTGGGAGCTACGATGGCGCAGACAGACACACAGATCCACACGTTAAACTTAACACCCATCAGTTTTCGTCGGAGGTTAAAAAATAAAACTGACATGTAATGTATTTCATCAATTAAAATAATTATTTTGAACAGTCCATTCGTAGTTATTTTACCTCTGACAAATACCTTATATTGAAAATAATAAAGGTAACTGTGACGAACCACAGGTCACATAATTGTGTACAGACTATACTTCTATTGTTTTGTATATCACAAATTGTACCCAATTTGAAATGGTGGGTAGAGTGACTGGGTTCAATGTCCTACAGAGGCTTTGTAGCCACAGTATGTGTATCATATTTTCAACTGAATATTTTCAATAATGAATACTGATGATTAAGCCCAGAAAATAATGGAATCCTCGGACACTACAGTATGAAACAATATCCGAGGCGAATGGCCGAAAATTAAATTGATGTCATTTTTGACAGTGACAAATGGCGATCTTTACCAGCCCAAGGGACGAGTTTGAAGATAAATAAGCAAAAAACATAAATTAAATTCTTCTTAGTAAGTACATACAAATATAATACTTCCCAATAGGGCTGTACAAGAATAGGGCTGTTGTTTCGGGACTAAAAGAACTTAAAATTAGTTTTCATCAAACTTTTATTAATTTTTAGCTAACGAGGTATGAATGCGTTATGTTCATAAATTCTCCTAGAAGATTTCTATACTAAGAAAAAACCGGTCAAGTGCGAGTCGGAGTTGCGCACCGAGGGTTCCGTACAAATTTGTGGGTATGTAACTAAAATTTTACGGTTTTCGCAATTTTACCTTTATCTGTGCTACAAGACGTTGCTTCGTACCAAATTTCAAGATTCTGAGTTCACGGGAAGTACCCTGTAGGTTTTGATTCCCTTGCGAGTGTCGAAAATTTGCGACATAAACGGCTGTATCTTTTGATTGCGTTGGCTTAGAATTTTGTTTTTTTCACAGCTCCAAGGGTCAGTAGACCTGAGTATTTGATATAAATTCCAGCTTGATAGCTCCACGCGTTCCTGAGAAAAAGGGTCTTGACAGACAGACAGACGGACGGACGGACGGACAACTAAGTGATCCGTTTTTTAAAGGTTCCGCTTTTCACCTTTCGAGGTACGGAACCCTAAAAAGCAGAAAAAAGGTATAAATAACGGTAGATATAGTCGCATACAATCATTTTTCATACAGGAAAATGGAACAGTAACGCCATTCCCCAAGTCGATTTTTTACGCATTCAATAAAAATCATTTCTTCCCCAGATCAGGCCCTCATTCTACCCTTTTATACTTTTCTGATTTAAACACGTGTTCAATTTATTTTCATGTTCATTTTCGCGTTTCAATAAAATCTGTCAACCCTAAAGAAAACTGGCGTACGATCGGCAAAAAAGTATGAAATTACATTTTCGTGCGACGTTTTAGTTTACGAATTCAATAACGTTTGTAACATGGCTCCGCGGTTCCATTTCCTGCCTTACATTCTGACTGTACTCATTCATCATTCTAGTATTTCTGAGACAAAGTTCGCTTTGCTGACGTTACATTATGAGCTGTGTTCGGATATTTGTGGAGAAAGTCGGTAGACAGTTACTAGGCGTAGTTTCCTAAGAAAATACATAGTTTGTTCGCTGTCGCGTGGTTTCTGTGTGTGTTACTAGGACTAGTTTCTTTAAAACAAATAACATTTAGCTTGAGATGTAGTGATATTAGTACCCGTTCGGTCGCTGATCCTTGTGTAAGGAAAACTTGTGAATCTAATCCCGATAAATGTCATACCGGTGTCTCATTGGTTAGACTACATTCTACATTGATTGGCCAATGAACTGACAGACGTTAAGAAAACAAAATTACAATACAACATAACATAAAAATTCTAATGAGCTTTCAATTAATATATCACCACAGAAAATTAGAAATATTATCATTCATGTACCTCTAGTGTAATTTTTAATGGTGAGAAATAAACTATTTTGTTTTTTTTTAATTCTGCGTAAGCCCGTTCGTCCATGACTCTACTCAAAAGTAACCAGTTACAAACTCAAATCACCGATGAGTTTCCAGAACGTCACAACTAATATTTCAATGGTGGTTCGTACACGAACCAACCAATCAAAAAAATCAAAAACTAAACTAGACATGTGACATCTACCAACCCGCACTGGGCCCGCGTGGTAGAGCTCACTTCTTCTCAAAGAGAGGAGGCCTGTGAGGACACAGGCTGAGGCTTGTGTCCTCACAGGCCTCCTCTCTTACAGTCATACACCGTAACAGGCAAAAAAAAAAAATATAATTGGCCTGTAAAGATCTCCTGCTAAACATGAAGACTGCTTGAAGTCAAATAATTTATTTCAATTAAACCATTTACAGACAAAAACCTCCAAAAAACTCCATGGACACTCTTTTATATCAAAATATTGATTACATCACTCATGTTGAAATTATGAATGATGTAACCAATATGCAATGTAAATAATATTGCATATTGGTTGGGTACATGATGAGAACGATGTAGAATCTCCTATACAGGGTGGCAGGGACATTGTCACGCAAACTGTAACCATGGATTCAGCACATGAGTTTAGATCCCATAGCGTCGAATTAAAAAAAAATATATCTGTTCCATACATTTTGACCGCGTAGGTATTGCACTTTTCTATGAAACACAAGATTTTTTTTTGATAACCGACTAAAAGTTTCGACGCTATGGGATCTAAACTCATGTTTTGAATCCATAGTTACAGTTTGCGCGTCTATGTCCCTGACACCATGTATTTACCTCTACCTACTTAACCATCATTGTGGGTTTGAAACATGTCAAATGGCTATGATTGGTGATAGTTATGCTATGGTTTGATAGATGACGATAGCTAACAGGAAAATGATTTATTAAAAAAGCGGTCTATGTCGCATACTAAGAGAGTTGAAAATGCCTACAAACTTCTGATTTTGCTTGTAAGGCTTTTCATAATTAATTAAATAGTTTAGCCGTGTCATAAAGCCAGCACGCATTGCATGACCGCCGTAGAAACGAAATGTAACATGATAGATTGTAGTAAGCAAACAACGCAATATCGTTTACTTGAATTTTTTACCCGTAATTTTGGTTTAAAAACCAAACTACTGAACCGATTTTGATGAAATTTCCATGGCACCAATCTGATAGTAAATAATTTTGCAAGTCGGCTTATAAATAACGGAGTTATGAGGAAACAAACATTAAAAAAACAACCAAATTGAGAACCTCCTCCTTTTTTTGAAGTCGGTTAATTACAGATAGCTAATTCTTCGTGGATCACGGATAGAAGTGATCAGGCTATGCATGTTGAAAGAAAGATTCATTTCCAGGCCCAGAGCATATTGAATATTTCAATTTCAAGGACGTAAAATTCAAAAAACGAGGCCCCAATGCGAAATTAGACATGAATCAAACAGTCAGAATTTTTGGTTCTAGGACATGCCGGCTACCTTAACATGTCATGTACTTAAATATTTTTTTTTAAATCATTGTTCCTCTCATCCAAAGCACCTGCCATCTAATCTCTTCACCACCCTTGGTTGACTGGTAGAGAATGCCTAAGGCATTAAATTTGCCTTTGCACCTTTTTGTACAAAAAGTTTAAATAAATAAATCAAACATTTGGCATGCATTTTCATGCCTTTAATTTAACAGCACAAAATTAATTGGTACACCTTCCTTCACGTCATCTTCGCTTCATTCCCCTTACCAGGACAAAAACACCAAACACATGATCTCAAATTCTTCCTCTCAAGTGTTTGTATTCCCATGGCTTTAAGATCCCTTAGAACTTCAGACCCTCAGTTTGTGTGCCCTTCGAAGGACCCTCCACTATTTAAGGAGCGAGTTAAGGGCTCAGTTGTGTTTATATTTAGAACTATCGTATATTAAAGGCCAAAGAGGTTACTTCCTTTTGATCTTAGCAGGAAAAATATCATATCGGTTATAAGGAAAGTTGCTCTGTGGTTCGTAAACAATAAATGACTTTTGTTTGTAATAAGAAATAATTTGTTACTTTGGTTACGAATTGGAATATTGAGTTACGTTATTGTACGAAATTGTGGAGGTGGTTTTAAGAAAAAAGAGATTCAATTTTACCATCATTTACCTTTTTTTTTTTTGTTGCGAAATCATCAAATGATTTCTAGCGGGAGGGCGTGTCAGACTTTTCCTGACTAAAACCCACCCGTGTTCCTTCAGTTGCCTGTGCCAGACGTCACGGTATCTCCTTCGAACAATCCGCGGCCCTGGCAGGCATCGGCCCTAGCGGACCCCGTCAGTTACTGCTGACATCTCTTTGAGGCACGCGTGGAACACAACGCGCCGTCGACCCGGGCCTGGTTCTTACCGGGCGGCAAGCTGCCCATTGCCCGCAAGCCTGCGCCTACGGTGGCCGGGAGTCGGTTGTTGATTCCCGACGTCCAGGGCGTCTCCTGCAGCGACTAGTGGCGTGAGGGCGCAGAGGTTGCCTCTCCCTCACGCGATCCGCCTCCTCCTTTGCGAGCATTACTGCTTCGTAGAAGGAGGTGACGGCTTCCCATGCACTCTCATTCCGTACCATGGCCTGGACCAGCAGTGCGATTCTGTAACCAAAAACTTAGGTGAAGTGAGCGTGGAGTGAGCTGTCATTCCAAATAATGCTAGGGATTGACACTACTGACAACTCACAGCAAGCTCACTTCACTTGAGTTTTCGCGGTGAGATACAGAATCGACCGGCAGGGCCGGACGCGAGACCATCATTTACCTTACAATTCTATTTTCGACTCTATTAGTGGCTTTTGTGGACAGGATGTTTAATGATAAATTATAATTAAGATTTTTTATAGTTGTAATCATGTCCTTAGGTATAAATAGGGTTTTATTTTTATTATTTTATTTAACTTTTTGATACATTATTTTATATTTTGTGAATGTGGGAACGTTGTAGGTCTTTTAGACTGTAGATTCTTAGAGCATGTTCTATTTTGTTAGTACTTGTTGACAGGCCTACACTGCCCTCCTATACCTGTTAACACTGTAATTTGAAAACATTATAAAATCCAATTATTTTTAGTGTCTTGCCAGGTCTTCTGCATAAGAAACTACCAATTGGAATCTCGCTTCTGATGTTTCATGAGCGCACATGTAGGTGTATGTACGTGTGTAGGATATGTGAAATAAAATATTTTGATTTTGAATTTTTTGTTTGTTTCTGGGGTGGCAACGCAGCTGTTGCGCCTCTGGTATTTCATGTGATTATAGACGGCAATGACCACTTTACATCAGGTGGGCTACCTAACATAAGCAAATCAATTACCTATGTGCTACTCATGAACCGATTTGCTATTTAGGGTTTATTTTCAAACACCAGCCAAATTTAAGGGTTTGGTACAGACTATCAAACAATATCTAATATCGTAATAAACTAATATCGTAATCGCGAAAAATTTATCAACTGTCCCGTAGAAAACTTCAATACCTAAACGTATAGGACGGCTGAATTTTTTTCCGCGATTACGATGTTGGTCCCATGGAGAAAATTGTTCGGTCTGATAGTCTGAACCACGCCCTTAAATTCGGCTGGTCTTTGAAAACGAACCCTGTATATAAATGGTTATAATGGAACTGATGGCGCCAGACCCAGAGCCGACGCCATTAAGATTAGCATCAACACGCTAAGAAAAAATAACTATAATATCTAATCGGCTCGTAAAGATTTGCTGTTGAACATGGGTGGCCAAAAGACTGCGCTAAGGCTTATAAGGAAAGCTTAACATCAATGCCACGAATGGCTGTAAGACACAGTAAGTACGGCCACCTTACAGGGTCGTCGGATATAGTTTTTTTTTTTTTATTGACAATGGGCTCACTCTTGACCTCAATCCAGCCCAGAGGCAGGGATGAGATCTACGGTGGAACGAGCTTGCCCAGAAGAAGCCTATTCACTCTCGCCTTGAAGAGATTCGGGTTGTATGAACTGGGGAATGAAGATTACTAAGAAACAGATGGATGTATGATATAATGAATAGGTACTTGTGGTGGGTAGGTTACTAATAAACCCATGGATTTTTTCGAATAAAATTTAATGTAATTATAAGAAAACAAACAGTTCATTAATCAAATTAAATTTTATTTGAAAACCTCCATAGGTTTTTTACTAAACTTCAACTATATCCGGCGACCCTATACTCCATTTACAATAGCATTAGAAAGAAGTTAAAAAAGGTTATTTTTAATGCACACTTTGTAACAAAAGTACAATAAACATTGTTACATTACGATAGACGCCGAATTTATTATGATCTATTTTTACAGCAGCTGTCACACTTACTTGTAACCATTTTATCAATTTATCTTATGAAATGATGTGGCTTTCATTTATTTATATTATTTAACTCCAATTTAAAATTACAGTGTCAATGCTAAAAACCTAAAAGAAGCAGGGATGAACAATACCTGGAACGTTATTCGTATTTAAAAATTAACGTTGGTGAAACTTCTTCATCTTCATCATCAGATGATAGTGACTAAATTAGATGATGAAGACGAAGTAATGTCACCAACGTATTGTGTTGTAAGTTGTTATTTAAAATATTTAAAAAATGATTATTATTTCCATTAATCTTATTTTTTAAATCATCATTGTGATCGGTTGTTTCATTCATTCATTTTTTTGTAAGTTTGTAATATTGTGTGATGAAGACGTAAATAAAGCATAATTTTTAAATATTATTTTTATTTTGTTTTTAGTATACGTCCATATTTGTTAAAACAATTTTAATTATGGTGGATGCGCTGCAGTAGCCCGCGAAATCAGACGAATCCGGAGCAATTCTAACTTAAAGGGATGTATTGATGATTTTTAAGGTTAAAATTGTATTATTACCTACATATTTCTTATTGTCACGCATCATATTATTTTGATTAAGATACAACCTTACACTGACCTGCAAATTGCAAAAAACGCAAGAAAATTTGAATTTGAATTTCGCCAGTTGCTTTATCATAACTTTGAAATAAAATGTTTTGCATTCCTACTTCTACGAGCCTCTTTTTTCTAATGCTATTATAAATGGAGTATAGTTACATGTCTCATTTGGTGACTGTACGTTGTTGTTTTCAGACTAAAGAATAAAACTGCCCATACTTATGGGTAACTCAAACTCAAAGCATTTATTTCAATTAAAGAGAAAAGAGAGAAAGAGAAAAGAAAGAGGAAAAGAGAGAAATAAAAGAAAGAAAGATGCAAAAAAGAGAAAAAAGAAAAATGGAATGGGAAAGAGAGATTAAAAAGTATTCTATTCTATTCTAAACCATTTACAAGCACTTCTGAACTATCAAGGAATTGTCAGTCAGAAACATGAAAGGGTCTGAAAAAAAAATTGTATCTCAACAACAGCGCCTCCTACCGGGTCCAATTATTGTGAATCTAAACCATCCAGGGACTCACACACATCAAAATCGGTCCAGCTGTTTGAGGACTTCAGTGACATACACCCGTATCGAAAAATATAAAGATTGTGTGCCTTTTAGTCTATGCTAAATAATTGTATTTTCTTTCTTTCTTTAGTATCTTACTAGCTGCGTCCCGCGGTTTCATCCGCATAAGTTGCGATCGATATAGTAGATACACGAAGTCGCCTATTCCTAGAACAAAACTGCTAATGACACTTTATTAAGGAACATTACTAAAGCAAAATATAAACACTTACACTGCAAAATTATGCTTAAACAACATCAAGAAGTGGTAGTCAGAAGTTTTAATTGTATTATTATTCTAAAAAGCCAGCTAATGTATTTATTTGAAGAAATGTTCTCGCTGTACAAACACGATTCCCTCCAGACTTGTTAGTTTGAGTTCATTTGTAGGTGCTTGAAGTTTACTTAGATTTTTTTCTTTTCTTACAAGACGAGAAATATCATAAAAAATTTTGGAAGAGAATTTCTTGTTTTATTTATGAAGAGAATCTTAAATTGATAACTTGGTTTCGTGATTCTACGCAATTTCAGTTTTTTTTTTATGAGACGGTACTTTCTTTCATTTTATATAATATACTTGTACAGACGCCCGCACATCAAGCTACTACAATCTGTCAAATTTCTTTACTAGATTCTCAACTTTATCGCTAAAACATTAGGTTCAAAGTTGATTGGGAAAATTTGACAGTTTCGGATAGCTTGATGTGCTGGCGTCCGTACTAAAGCCAAGGCATCAATATTTAATTCTATATTAGCAGAAGCATATAATAAAAGATTCATGCGTTGTACTTCAGGAATATATTTACTTTACTTTTTAAGGAAATTACGCATGGTTTTTTAAGGAAATTTCGAAAAGACTGGTTGACACTTCCCATGACCCAAGGGCTGGCTTTTACCTTGGCCAGAGGCTAAGCATCAATGCCGCCAGTGTCTTGGGTACATTACCAGTCGACAGCGATGTAGATGAATTTTTCGACGCTATATTATAGTTTGTAAATAGTTTTAGTTAATTTAGGATATAATTTTGTTATTTTAGTGTTATCTTGTAAAGGAAAATAAATTGTTTTTCTGTCCTTTACTTTTTTGGGATATAATATTTTAACATAGTGAATCCTTTTTAGAGCTTTAACATAGTCCACACAAAAAGGAAAGTAAGGTTATTTTTGTTAGGTTTGCAACAACATATTTTCCCTTTCCAAATCCCATTCAAATCTGAACTAAAATTAATTATCTTCTTTCCCTCATTCCTTCTGAGTGAGTGAATGAAACTCACTCACTAAGCTCCCATATATTATAGAGAAAACAAAAAGGAAACGTTTTGTTCATTCATCACTACAATGCAGAGAAATGGATGCTACCCAATTCGAAACTCGAATAATACGTGAGTCACTTGTGGCACGAACGCTCTAGATTTAAACTTTACCTTTTAAGAAACACTGAGTACATTTTTGTGGAAGTTATTTAGCTTGTCTACAAGTAGGTCATCATCTGCCTAGCATTTTCTCAACTATGTTGCGATCGGCTTCCAGTCTAACCAGATGCAGTATTTAACATGGAGTGACTGCCTATTTGACCTCCACAACCCAGTTACTGGATAACACGATAGGTACCCCTTGGTAAGACCGATTGTCAGACTTTCGGGTTTCGGGACCCGTAACGACTGTCTAAGATCTGACCTGTCTAAGACCTGTGACTGTGATGACTGTAATGTTCTGTTTTAGATGTTATCTCGTTGTCTCAGACAAACAAGCAGGTAGGTTACCTGATCGTAAATTGTTACCCCCTTTTTTTTTTTGAGGATGGGAAATCATCAAATGACTCCTCCCGCTCTGGGTGGAGCAGAAGGGAGTGTCAGACTCTTACTGACTAAAACCCACCCGTGTTCCTTCCTTAACCCTTTATGTTCCAGGGCAGCGGTAAACCCTTTCGGATGTTCCCGCTACCCTGGTAGGCTTCGGCCCTATGGGGCCCCGTCGCTTTGCTGACATCTCTTTAAGGCGCGCGTGGAACACGTACACGCCGTCCGGCACGGGCCTAGTCCTGATCGGACGGAGAGAAATTGTTACCCCTTGCTTGAACATCTGCAATATCAAAGGAAAAGCTGGAATGTCTTATATGCCTGTGTAGCGAACAACGCGTCAAACTGACGTCACGCAAATCCTGCATCTCTCAAGAAGAGTTTACCGCGCAACTAGAATACATACAAACTTCCCAACCACAATCGTTGGGTAGTTGCCCGCCAGACACAACACCCGTCTGGTTGGAGGATCCTCCCTTTTCTATGGAGTATGAGTGAACTTTACACCATGTCCCTCATACCTCCAAACCGTTCTGATTACAAAGCAAAATGGTCTAACATAACTCTAGATTAGATCTAACTTCGACCTAGTTCTACTAACTGTATCTTCGTTATTATGACTGAGCGTGTAGAAGTTGGTGCCAAGTGCCAAATCAGAGCTAAGTATTCATAATTATGTAGATTAGAAATCGTATGTTGATGGTAATGAATCAAATTCTAGAATTCTGCCGAACAGTGACGACGTTTATTGACGGTATGCCATTTCATAGATATTCATGATTTTATATCGAGCGACTCGCGTCGATGACAGAGACAACTGCAACCGTCGACAACGTATAGTTGATGGCAGCCACTGACACGCGGCGACGGTTGTAGGTACAGATGTAAAACAACCAATTTAAAACGTTTTAAATAAAATGTTGCCGTTTTAGACCCCAAATAAATCATTTTAAACGGTTGAAAACTTGCCTAAAAAAATAAAAGAACTGTGTTTTACACTTCATTGTGGGCAATTTTTGGTCAGCTGACGTCATGTTTCGTTTTAATTAGTTTATAGAAAATCAATAGAAACTACTACACGAAAACTTAAGTATGTAGGTATACCTACCTATACTTATTTATTATATTATATTACACACACTAGACTATAAGACATCATTAAAACAATGCCGTCCGTTTTACTTGCGCATGAAAGAGACAACGTTATTTCGAGTCACGAGTGACGACGTCAACGAGAGTGCGAGAGTGTGAGTTTGGTTTTAAACCGAATCAAAATTATTATTTATATCGTTGGAAAACAATGAAAAAAAGGTTTATTTACCAACATAGAGTTTTTAACTTATCAATCGAGTTTTTATAACTTAGGTTGGTAATACCTACGCTTGGTCGGACGGACCAACTAGAACTAAACCCGCTAAGTATATCAGTATATCACACATTTAAAAAATCTTTACACAGTTTATAGGTACCTACTCCGCCATATCCCTACTTCGTTAAAATCGAGAAAATGTAGTTATAATTAAGAAAAACATAGTCATCAACACCAACCGTTTTAAATCGAAAAAATGGTTTATTTCGATTTTAAACGGTTTTTTTTCGTTTTAAACGGATTGGTTTTAAACCGGCCTTACACCTACATATAGTTGTAGGTAGGTTGACCTAGAAAACAAGATGACAACCGTGATAGAAAATTTGAAAAAATAAGCCGCTGCTATCTCGGATTTTCATTTTCATCTCACTATCGGGTCTAGTCACCCTTGAAAACCATGCAACCATCTTTGATTTTAATTTTGACCTTACTAGGTATTGGTTTTAGTAAATTAGCGCCTCCATGATGAAAAACGTTGAAATTTTCAGTTGCTATCTTGGATTTTTATTTTATTTTTAATAACACACCACTATCATCACAGGCTCACCTCAGTTTTGACCTCACTATCGGCTTTAGCACCATCGAAAACCATGAAAACACACTCTCTTTCTCTCTGGGAGAGACAGTTGCATGTAGGGGGGGCAAAACACTTTTTCGTTACAAATGACGATTCCTGCTAGTTTACTCCTACCGGCAGCTGCGTTAAATAAATTCGTTCCAAAATATACCTAAACAAAAGAACAGCAGATAAGAAATATGATCACTATTTTTTATCTTTGTAACTATTACGTTATCTAGAAGCTAAGATTTTAATAAAGAATGAAGACAATTTTAATAGTGCACGTAGCCCAGAGCCGTCTCCTCCGCATCACTTAAATAGTTGATTAAATTTTCAAGTGAACATGTTACTTCGGAAAATATTTTCACGTACATTTTATAGTAAAACGTAGGTAAGATCTTATAGGTACTGAAATTTGAGCTTTTTAAAGTAAGAAGAATCGCCTTGTCATTATAATGTACTAGCAGCCCGCCCTTACATCGCAAGGATTTTACGACTTGTCAAAAATGAAGATTTTGTTATTATATCTAAATTAAATATTGATGTATTGTACACATAAAACTTTTGGAATAAATTCCCTAAATGATGTTGAAAACTGCATCAAAATCCATTGCGGCGTTTAGGAGAATAGCGAGGTCACACAGACACACGAAAAGTGAAAAGATATAGATATACTCATGTAGTCCATGGTACCTATGCAGTTTATTTAGAGCGTTTATCGCTCCATATTACAATATGATTATTTCAAAATAATGAGTTCTATAATATTGTGAAGCAACTTAGATGGTCTCATATAGTTAAAACTCATTTATCATTGCAATCTGTGAGTGTCCTATTAGGTAAAATTCGGAATCAAATATGATTCCGAAAATTCCTTGAAAACTGTTGGTAGGAAAATCAAATTAATCCCAGATATAGTTGCGTATTTTTATACACGTTGCACTTCTTTTTATTACACGTGTAGTCTGTGGGCCAATTATACTAGTCACGGCTAGCATCGCACCCGTCTCAACTAGTGTCGCACTAGTCACGGCTAGTGTCGCTATGGGTCGACTAGTGTCGCACTAGTCACGGCTAGTGTCACACTGGTCTCGACTAGTGTCGCTATGGGTCGACAAGTGCCACACCGGTCTCGACTAGTGTCGCACTAGTCACGGCTAGTGTCGCTATGGGTCGACTACTGTCGCACTAGTCACGGCTAGTGTCACACTGATCTCGACTAGTGTCGCACTGGTCTCGACTAGTGTCGCACTGGTCTCGACTAGTGTCGCCCTGGTCTCGACTAGTGTCGCCCTGGTCTCGACTAGTGTCGCACTGGTCTCGACTAGTGTCGCACTCGTCTCGACTAGTGTCGCACTAGTCTCGACTAGTGTCGCACTGGTCTCGACTAGTGTCGCACTGGTCTCGACTAGTGTCGCACTGGTCTCGACTAGTGTCGCACTAGTCACGGCTAGTGTCACACTGGTCTCGACTAGTGTCGCTATGGGTCGACTAGTGTCGCACTGGTCTCGACTAGTGTCGCACTGGTCTCGGCTAGTGTCGCACTGGTCTCGACTAGTGTCGCACTGGTCTCGACTAGTGGGGCAATGCCTATACCTATCCTATCCTAATTTCTACCAATCCTATCCAAATTTCTACCACTCCTATCCTAGTTTCTACCAATTTTGAAAATTTTGGTAAGATTGGTAGAAATTTTGATAGGATTAGTAGAAATTTGGGTAAGATTGGTAGAAATTTGGGTAAGATTGGTAGAAATTTCGGAAAGATTGGCAGAAATTACGATAGGATTGGTAGAAATTTGGGTAAGATTGGTAGAAATTTGGGTAAGATTGGTAGAAATTTCGGTAAGATTGGCAGAAATTACGATAGGATTGGTAGAAATTTGGGTAAGATTGGTAGAAATTTGGGTATGATTGGTAGAAATTTTGGTAAGATTGGTAGAAATTTGGGTAAGATTGGTAGAAATTTTGATAGGATTAGTAGAAATTTGGGTAAGATTGGTAGAAATTTGGGTAAGATTGGTAGAAATTTGGGTAAGATTAGTAGAAATTTGGGTAAGATTGGTAGAAATTTGGGTAAGATTGGTAGAAATTTGGGTAAGATTGGTAGAAATTTGGGTAAGATTGGTAGAAATTTTGATAGGATTAGTAGAAATTTGGGTAAGATTGGTAGAAATTTGGGTAAGATTGGTAGAAATTTGGGTAAGATTAGTAGAAATTTGGGTAAGATTGGTAGAAATTTTGGTAAGATTGGTAGAAATTTTGATAGGATTAGTAGAAATTTTGGTAAGATTGGTAGAAATTTGGGTAAGATTGGTAGAAATTTTGATAGGAGTGGTAGAAATTTGGGTAAGATTGGTAGAAATTTCGGTAAGATTGGTAGAAATTACGATAGGATTGGTAGAAATTTGGGTAAGATTGGTAGAAATTTGGGTATGATTGGTAGAAATTTTGGTAAGATTGGTAGAAATTTGGGTAAGATTGGTAGAAATTTTGATAGGATTAGTAGAAATTTGGGTAAGATTGGTAGAAATTTGGGTAAGATTGGTAGAAATTTGGGTAAGATTAGTAGAAATTTGGGTAAGATTGGTAGAAATTTGGGTAAGATTGGTAGAAATTTGGGTAAGATTGGTAGAAATTTGGGTAAGATTGGTAGAAATTTTGATAGGATTAGTAGAAATTTGGGTAAGATTGGTAGAAATTTGGGTATGATTGGTAGAAATTTTGGTAAGATTGGTAGAAATTTGGGTAAGATTGGTAGAAATTTTGATAGGATTAGTAGAAATTTGGGTAAGATTGGTAGAAATTTTGGTAAGATTGGTAGAAATTTGGGTAAGATTGGTAGAAATTTGGGTAAGATTGGTAGAAATTTGGGTAAGACTGGTAGAAATTTGGGTAAGATTGGTAGAAATTTGGGTAAGATTGGTAGAAATTTGGGTAAGATTGGTAGAAATTTGGGTAAGATTGGTAGAAATTTGGGTAAGATTGGTAGAAATTTGGGTAGGATTAGTAGAAATTTGGGTAAGATTGGTAGAAATTTGGGTAAGATTGGTAGAAATTTTGATAGGATTAGTAGAAATTTGGGTAAGATTAGTAGAAATTTGGGTAAGATTGGTAGAAATTTGGGTAAGATTGGTAGAAATTTTGATAGGATTATTAGAAATTTGGGTAAGATTGGTAGAAATTTGGGTAAGACTGGTAGAAATTTGGGTAAGATTGGTAGAAATTTGGGTAAGATTGGTAGAAATTTGGGTAAGATTGGTAGAAATTTGGGTAAGATTGGTAGAAATTTGGGTAAGATTGGTAGAAATTTTGATAGGATTATTAGAAATTTGGGTAAGATTGGTAGAAATTTGGGTAAAATTGGTAGAAATTTTGATAGGATTAGTAGAAATTTGGGTAAGATTGGTGGAAATTTGGGTAAGATTGGTAGAAATTAGGGTAAGATTGGTAGAAAATTTGGTAAGATTGGTAGAAATTTGGGTAAGATTGGTAGTAATTTGGGTAAGATTGGTAGAAATTTTGATAGGAGTGGTAGAAATTTGGGTAAGATTGGTAGTAATTTGGGTAAGATTGGTAGAAATTTGGGTAAGATTGGTAGAAATTTGGGTAAGATTGGTAGAAATTTTGATAGGATTATTAGAAATTTGGGTAAAATTGGTAGAAATTTTGGTAAGATTGGTAGAAATTTGGGTAAGATTGGTAGAAATTTGGGTAGGATTAGTAGAAATTTGGGTAAGATTGGTAGAAATTTGGGTAAGATTGGTAGAAATTTTGATAGGATTAGTAGAAATTTGGGTAAGATTGGTAGAAATTTGGGTAAGATTGGTAGAAATTTGGGAAGATTGGTAGAAATTTGGGTAAGATTGGTAGAAATTTGGGTAAGATTGGTAGAAATTACGATAGGATTGGTAGAAATTTGGGTAAGATTGGTAGAAATTTGGGTATGATTGGTAGAAATTTTGGTAAGATTGGTAGAAATTTGGGTAAGATTGGTAGAAATTTTGATAGGATTAGTAGAAATTTGGGTAAGATTGGTAGAAATTTGGGTAAGATTAGTAGAAATTTGGGTAAGATTGGTAGAAATTTAGGTAAGATTGGTAGAAATTTGGGTAAGATTGGTAGAAATTTGGGTAAGATTAGTAGAAATTTGGGTAAGATTGGTAGAAATTTTGGTAAGATTGGTAGAAATTTTGATAGGATTAGTAGAAATTTTGGTAAGATTGGTAGAAATTTGGGTAAGATTGGTAGAAATTTTGATAGGAGTGGTGGAAATTTGGGTAAGATTGGTAGAAATTTCGGTAAGATTGGTAGAAATTACGATAGGATTGGTAGAAATTTGGGTAAGATTGGTAGAAATTTGGGGTAGAAATTTTGATAGGATTAGTAGAAATTTGGGTAAGATTGGTGGAAATTCGGTAAGATTGGTAGAAATTAGGGTAAGATTGGTAGAAAATTTGGTAAGATTGGTAGAAATTTGGGTAAGATTGGTAGAAATTTGGGTAAGATTAGTAGAAATTTGGGTAAGATTGGTAGAAATTTGGGTAAGATTGGTAGAAATTTGGGTAAGATTGGTAGAAATTTGGGTAAGATTGGTAGAAATTTTGATAGGATTAGTAGAAATTTGGGTAAGATTGGTAGAAATTTGGGTAAGATTGGTAGAAATTTGGGTAAGATTGGTAGAAATTTGGGTAAGATTGGTAGAAATTTGGGTAGGATTAGTAGAAATTTGGGTAAGATTGGTAGAAATTTGGGTAAGATTGGTAGAAATTTTGATAGGATTAGTAGAAATTTGGGTAAGATTGGTAGAAATTTGGGTAAGATTGGTAGAAATTTGGGTAAGATTAGTAGAAATTTGGGTAAGATTGGTAGAAATTTTGGTAAGATTGGTAGAAATTTTGATAGGATTAGTAGAAATTTTGGTAAGATTGGTAGAAATTTGGGTAAGATTGGTAGAAATTTTGATAGGAGTGGTAGAAATTTGGGTAAGTTTGGTAGAAATTTCGGTAAGATTGGTAGAAATTACGATAGGATTGGTAGAAATTTGGGTAAGATTGGTAGAAATTTGGGTATGATTGGTAGAAATTTTGGTAAGATTGGTAGAAATTTGGGTAAGATTGGTAGAAATTTTGATAGGATTAGTAGAAATTTGGGTAAGATTGGTAGAAATTTGGGTAAGATTGGTAGAAATTTGGGTAAGATTAGTAGAAATTTGGGTAAGATTGGTAGAAATTTGGGTAAGATTGGTAGAAATTTGGGTAAGATTGGTAGAAATTTGGGTAAGATTGGTAGAAATTTTGATAGGATTAGTAGAAATTTGGGTAAGATTGGTAGAAATTTGGGTAAGATTGGTAGAAATTTGGGTAAGATTAGTAGAAATTTGGGTAAGATTGGTAGAAATTTTGGTAAGATTGGTAGAAATTTTGATAGGATTAGTAGAAATTTTGGTAAGATTGGTAGAAATTTGGGTAAGATTGGTAGAAATTTTGATAGGATTAGTAGAAATTTGGGTAAGATTGGTAGAAATTTGGGTAAGATTAGTAGAAATTTGGGTAAGATTGGTAGAAATTTAGGTAAGATTGGTAGAAATTTGGGTAAGATTGGTAGAAATTTGGGTATGATTGGTAGAAATTTTGGTAAGATTGGTAGAAATTTGGGTAAGATTGGTAGAAATTTTGATAGGATTAGTAGAAATTTGGGTAAGATTGGTAGAAATTTGGGTAAGATTGGTAGAAATTTGGGTAGGATTAGTAGAAATTTGGGTAAGATTGGTAGAAATTTGGGTAAGATTGGTAGAAATTTTGATAGGATTAGTAGAAATTTGGGTAAGATTAGTAGAAATTTGGGTAAGATTGGTAGAAATTTGGGTAAGATTGGTAGAAATTTTGATAGGATTATTAGAAATTTGGGTAAGATTGGTAGAAATTTGGGTAAGACTGGTAGAAATTTGGGTAAGATTGGTAGAAATTTGGGTAAGATTGGTAGAAATTTGGGTAAGATTGGTAGAAATTTGGGTAAGATTGGTAGAAATTTTGATAGGATTATTAGAAATTTGGGTAAGATTGGTAGAAATTTTGATAGGATTAGTAGAAATTTGGGTAAGATTGGTAGAAATTTGGGTAAGATTGGTAGAAATTTGGGTAAGATTGGTAGAAATTTGGGTAAGATTGGTAGAAATTTGGGTAAGATTGGTAGAAATTTGGGTAGGATTAGTAGAAATTTGGGTAAGATTGGTAGAAATTTGGGTAAGATTGGTAGAAATTTTGATAGGATTAGTAGAAATTTGGGTAAGATTAGTAGAAATTTGGGTAAGATTGGTAGAAATTTGGGTAAGATTGGTAGAAATTTTGATAGGATTATTAGAAATTTGGGTAAGATTGGTAGAAATTTGGGTAAGACTGGTAGAAATTTGGGTAAGATTGGTAGAAATTTGGGTAAGATTGGTAGAAATTTGGGTAAGATTGGTAGAAATTTGGGTAAGATTGGTAGAAATTTTGATAGGATTAGTAGAAATTTGGGTAAGATTGGTAGAAATTTGGGTAAGATTGGTAGAAATTTGGGTAAGATTAGTAGAAATTTGGGTAAGATTGGTAGAAATTTTGGTAAGATTGGTAGAAATTTTGATAGGATTAGTAGAAATTTTGGTAAGATTGGTAGAAATTTGGGTAAGATTGGTAGAAATTTTGATAGGATTAGTAGAAATTTGGGTAAGATTGGTAGAAATTTGGGTAAGATTAGTAGAAATTTGGGTAAGATTGGTAGAAATTTAGGTAAGATTGGTAGAAATTTGGGTAAGATTGGTAGAAATTTGGGTATGATTGGTAGAAATTTTGGTAAGATTGGTAGAAATTTGGGTAAGATTGGTAGAAATTTTGATAGGATTAGTAGAAATTTGGGTAAGATTGGTAGAAATTTGGGTAAGATTGGTAGAAATTTGGGTAGGATTAGTAGAAATTTGGGTAAGATTGGTAGAAATTTGGGTAAGATTGGTAGAAATTTTGATAGGATTAGTAGAAATTTGGGTAAGATTAGTAGAAATTTGGGTAAGATTGGTAGAAATTTGGGTAAGATTGGTAGAAATTTTGATAGGATTATTAGAAATTTGGGTAAGATTGGTAGAAATTTGGGTAAGACTGGTAGAAATTTGGGTAAGATTGGTAGAAATTTGGGTAAGATTGGTAGAAATTTGGGTAAGATTGGTAGAAATTTGGGTAAGATTGGTAGAAATTTGGGTAAGATTGGTAGAAATTTTGATAGGATTATTAGAAATTTGGGTAAGATTGGTAGAAATTTTGATAGGATTAGTAGAAATTTGGGTAAGATTGGTAGAAATTTGGGTAAGATTGGTAGAAATTTGGGTAAGATTGGTAGAAATTTGGGTAAGATTGGTAGAAATTTGGGTAAGATTGGTAGAAATTTGGGTAGGATTAGTAGAAATTTGGGTAAGATTGGTAGAAATTTGGGTAAGATTGGTAGAAATTTTGATAGGATTAGTAGAAATTTGGGTAAGATTAGTAGAAATTTGGGTAAGATTGGTAGAAATTTGGGTAAGATTGGTAGAAATTTTGATAGGATTATTAGAAATTTGGGTAAGATTGGTAGAAATTTGGGTAAGACTGGTAGAAATTTGGGTAAGATTGGTAGAAATTTGGGTAAGATTGGTAGAAATTTGGGTAAGATTGGTAGAAATTTGGGTAAGATTGGTAGAAATTTGGGTAAGATTGTTAGAAATTTTGATAGGATTATTAGAAATTTGGGTAAGATTGGTAGAAATTTCGGTAAGATTGGTAGAAATTACGATAGGATTGGTAGAAATTTGGGTAAGATTGGTAGAAATTTGGGTATGATTGGTAGAAATTTTGGTAAGATTGGTAGAAATTTGGGTAAGATTGGTAGAAATTTTGATAGGATTAGTAGAAATTTGGGTAAGATTGGTAGAAATTTGGGTAAGATTGGTAGAAATTTGGGTAAGATTAGTAGAAATTTGGGTAAGATTGGTAGAAATTTGGGTAAGATTGGTAGAAATTTGGGTAAGATTGGTAGAAATTTGGGTAAGATTGGTAGAAATTTTGATAGGATTAGTAGAAATTTGGGTAAGATTGGTAGAAATTTGGGTAAGATTGGTAGAAATTTGGGTAAGATTGGTAGAAATTTGGGTAAGATTGGTAGAAATTTGGGTAAGATTGGTAGAAATTTGGGTAAGATTGGTAGAAATTTTGATAGGATTATTAGAAATTTGGGTAAGATTGGTAGAAATTTGGGTAAAATTGGTAGAAATTTTGGTAAGATTGGTAGAAATTTGGGTAAGATTGGTAGAAATTTTGATAGGATTAGTAGAAATTTGGGTAAGATTGGTGGAAATTCGGTAAGATTGGTAGAAATTAGGGTAAGATTGGTAGAAAATTTGGTAAGATTGGTAGAAATTTGGGTAAGATTGGTAGAAATTTGGGTAAGATTGGTAGAAATTTGGGTAAGATTGGTAGAAATTTTGATAGGATTAGTAGAAATTTGGGTAAGATTAGTAGAAATTTGGGTAAGATTGGTAGAAATTTGGGTAAGATTGGTAGAAATTTTGATAGGATTATTAGAAATTTGGGTAAGATTGGTAGAAATTTGGGTAAGACTGGTAGAAATTTGGGTAAGATTGGTAGAAATTTGGGTAAGATTGGTAGAAATTTGGGTAAGATTGGTAGAAATTTTGGTAAGATTGGTAGAAATTTGGGTAAGATTGGTAGAAATTTGGGTAAGATTGGTAGAAATTTTGATAGGATTATTAGAAATTTGGGTAAGATTGGTAGAAATTTGGGTAAGATTGGTAGAAATTTTGATAGGATTATTAGAAATTTGGGTAAGATTGGTAGAAATTTGGGTAAGATTGGTAGAAATTAGGGTAAGATTGGTAGAAAATTTGGTAAGATTGGTAGAAATTTTGATAGGATTAGTAGAAATTTGGGTAAGATTGGTAGAAATTTTGATAGGATTAGTAGAAATTTGGGTAAGATTGGTAGAAATTTGGGTAAGATTGGTAGAAATTTGGGTAAGATTGGTAGAAATTTGGGTAGGATTAGTAGAAATTTGGGTAAGATTGGTAGAAATTTGGGTAAGATTGGTAGAAATTTTGATAGGATTAGTAGAAATTTGGGTAAGATTAGTAGAAATTTGGGTAAGATTGGTAGAAATTTGGGTAAGATTGGTAGAAATTTTGATAGGATTATTAGAAATTTGGGTAAGATTGGTAGAAATTTGGGTAAGACTGGTAGAAATTTGGGTAAGATTGGTAGAAATTTGGGTAAGATTGGTAGAAATTTGGGTAAGATTGGTAGAAATTTTGATAGGATTATTAGAAATTTGGGTAAGATTGGTAGAAATTTGGGTAAAATTGGTAGAAATTTTGGTAAGATTGGTAGAAATTTGGGTAAGATTGGTAGAAATTTTGATAGGATTAGTAGAAATTTGGGTAAGATTGGTGGAAATTCGGTAAGATTGGTAGAAATTAGGGTAAGATTGGTAGAAAATTTGGTAAGATTGGTAGAAATTTTGATAGGATTAGTAGAAATTTGGGTAAGATTGGTAGAAATTTTGATAGGATTAGTAGAAATTTGGGTAAGATTGGTGGAAATTTGGGTAAGATTGGTAGAAATTAGGGTAAGATTGGTAGAAAATTTGGTAAGATTGGTAGAAATTTTGATAGGATTAGTAGAAATTTGGGTAAGATTAGTAGAAATTTGGGTAAGATTGGTAGAAATTAGGGTAAGATTGGTAGAAAATTTGGTAAGATTGGTAGAAATTTTGATAGGATTAGTAGAAATTTGGGTAAGATTGGTAGAAATTAGGATAGGATTGGTAGGAATTTGGGTAAGATTGGTAGAAATTTGGGTAAGATTGGTAGAAATTTTGATAGGATTAGTAGAAATTTGGGTAAGATTGGTAGAAATTAGGATAGGATTGGTAGAAATATGGGTAAGATTGGTAGAAATTTTGAATTATATACATTTATTTATTTAGTAGCATAGTAAAAACCATTTAATTCTTAAATTTTTTATTATAGTTTTATTTACCTATTATAATTTTTATTTATTACGTAATCAATATTGATTATCCCTAAGTTAAGTTATTTATTGGACGCTTCATATTTCTTTAAAAAAATATTTTCCGTATTATGGGTGGTAGGTAAGAGTATCTTTTGGTTAGGTCCGTGACGTATTGCGCCGGGCCGTGGTGTCTTGTAGCCTTACACGACACCCATCGCCAAAATTCCTTCTTCATGACAGACTCGAGGTGATGAGCCGCACCACAAAAGGCAATGGCGCGACTCCTATGCATATTTCACTATACTATGTAAGTTCCTAGGAACAGCCTATTGACCAAAACGTGGAATGTACATGCAACGATGGCAGCCGTTCATAAACATGTCATTTACATGTCCACTTTCAAAGGTTTCATCACAGGCCTATTGATTTCAAATATCCCAGGAATATACTATCCGAATTATCTCTCGATGTAACTGTACTCGAATGACAATTATGAACTGAAATTAATAATCTCAATTTCCGAATTCAGAACGGATATTGTTCGGCTGGCTGCGATTGGCTAAAGTACTATTCATTATAAATTGCTTTCGTGTTTCCGTTCTATTGTTCAGTTTCGTAGGTCTTTTTGGTAAGAACTTTCATCAGATAAAGTATCCATTTTCTGGTTGCAAAGGTTGACTTCATGTATGCATTAGTATGATGTGTGATGGTCATTGGTTCATTTTTAGAATAATTTAGTTGAACACCTTTCCCTTTCTAAATCTAAGTTTATTTTTGGAGTACATTTAATGTTATTGGGACGAAGTTCTTTAACGAGGCTTGCGGTAGGAGTTGACTAGTAGAAATCGTCACATAACGAAAACGTGATATGACTTTCTATACGACTTTCACAAGAAAGAAAAAAAAAAAGAAAGTGTGAATTTGGTTTAAATGAAAATCAAATTTTTCGTCATAGGTGTCGTTTTCACAGTTTTTGAGGCTGATAAAATCGATAGTGAGGTCAAATGAAAATCCAAGATGGCGGCAGCGAATATTATCAAAAATCATGCAAAGAACTTCGTTCCTGACGGGGATCCCCCGACCGCACACTTTTTTTTAGAATCCTTGGTTACCCGAAAAACTATATTTTTAGCCGTTCTAGGAGTACCTACAGTTACATTTAACGTCAAGTTAAACTGTGTGAATATCGCATTGTTAGGCTGAGATAGCCTGCGTGGTGATCATTATTGAACCTTATATTTATGAATTTGGTTGACATTTTTGGATTATGTAGGATTTTTTTTTTTGTTATTTATTTTAAATTTAGTTGTTTTTTTTTTATTATGAAATATTATTGGACATTGTTATTATTATTATTTTTTTTTACATGTTATTGGTAATAAAAATGATTATTCCATTTTATTCATATTATTGGACTTTTAGAGGTATGAGGAACAGGGTGTAAAGTTCACTCATCCTCCATAGAAAAGGGAGGATCCTCCGACCAGACGGGTGTTGTGTCTGGCGGGCAATTGCCCAACGATTGATGTTGGGAAATTGTATTTATGCTAATTGCGCGGTAAACTCTGCTTGCGAGATGCAGGATTTGCGTGACGTCAGTATGACGCGTTGTTCGCATGTGGCGTTGTAGATACCGCTACATCACTCCCCTCCGGAGACCGGAGGTCGATAGTGGGCTGAGTCTTGTATCTTGCGACGATTGCCAGGCCAGCTGAGGTTCCAGTGAGTCGGAACCGGTTGTCGCATAGTTCACGGTGAGTCGGAACTGTCTGCGGAGATGTCCCCAGTGAGTCGGGGTGGCGCTGCGTTATACTCCAGTGCGTCGGATACCGTACAGCGCCGGGTTGAGGCTGGCTGCTGCGTCGACCAGGAGAGGGTGCTCTGCTTGTTGACCGGCCGAAGGTGCAGTGTGCTGTGCCAAGGTTGCTGATGAGGCTGAGGGTGATGACCAGGTATGCGCGGACGCTGCATGCTGGTGGTCAGGATACCCGTTGAAGCCGTGGATGCTGGCTGGCTGGGTGACTCGCCGCTGAAGCTTGCGGGAGTGATGATGATGACGTCACGCTGAAGTGTTTGCACGAAGGCTGCGCTGACGTTCATACTCGGGGTCACCAGTTTAGAGGTATGAGGAACAGGGTGTAAAGTTCACTCAACCTCCATTGAAAAGGGAGGATCCTCCGACCAGACGGGTGTTGTGTCTGGCGGGCAATTGCCCAACGATTGATGTTGGGAAATTGTATCTATGCTAATTGCGCGGTAAACTCTGCTTGCAAGATGCAGGATTTGCGTGACGTCAGTATGACGCGTTGTTCGCATGTGGCGTTGTAGATACCGCTACAGACTACAGATATTATTACCTATTGGTGAATTTGTTATTATTATGATATATCTATTGTGTTGACATTTTTGATGATAGATGATTTCTTATTTAGGTTGTTTTTATGAATTCGTTATTATGGACATTTTTTAATTACCTATTGTGTTAAGATCATTTTGGCTGAATTTTGTTTTTAATTTTTTTATTTGTAAACATTCAGACACAATACGTGTTGTTATTGAATAAATGAAATGAAATGAATGAATTACGGCCCACTCCCTCTCACAGAGAGGAGGCCTGAGTCCCAGCAGTGGGAACGTTATAGGCTGAATACGAGGCTGAAATCGGAGCATTTTTGGCTTAGTACTTAGTTCTTTTTTTTCATACTTGGTTTCTCAACTGTAAAACCAAGGAATTTATAACGTTTTACTCAAATAAAATAGTTTTCTTTCTAGCGTTATTTTCTTGTAAACGATTTCATTCATTAAATCATTATAGGTACTATTGGACTCAAAACTGTCAAACTTTCACCAAAGAAGCATTTGTTTCGTCCAATCATTCACTAAACCAACTTTAATAAGTGGTTTAATAACTTAATTTACGCCATAATTGATTGCGTCGGTGATTGATTATAATTGAAGAGCTATTTACTTAGTTGATTGATCACGTTCCAATCGATTGGTGTTGCTACAAATTGCACAAGACTATATCTTGGATAAATAGTTTATTTGTCGTTCAAGTGAGTACGCACCTGGGGGATGGCTCAGCTAAATACCAACTCGCCACTTTAGACTCAGTGGAGCGCAGAGCTAAGATACTCATTGGAGATAAAAAGCTGGTGGAGGCAAAGCTTCACAGTTTGGCTCACCGGCGAAGTGTCGCCTGTCTGTCCGTCTTCTACAGACTGTACTTCGGGGAGTGTGCTCAAGAGCTACATGAGCTCATCCCGCCTTCACCTTTCTACCATCGAAAGTCCAGACGCACTGCGGGATACCACCCCTATTTGGTTAATATACCATATATACGCACTAAGCGCTTCTCGTCATCTTTTCTGATGCGCACAGGTAAGGAGTGGAATCGTCTGCCTGCGTCTGCATTCCCGAGTTCATACAACCCGAATCTCTTCAAGGCGAGAGTGAATAGGCTTCTTCTGGGCAAGCTCGTTCCACCGTAAATCTCATCTCTGCCTCTGGGCTGGATTGAGGTCAAGAGTGAGCACATTGTCAATAAAAAAAAAGATAAAAAAAGTGGGTTGTTTATGACTTACCGTGACTTACTTGGAAAACCTTAAATAGGCTTCTTACCCAAGTAGGCCGCAGCAAGGGCAACCTCCACAAGTGGAGGTTCATGGACGGCTCAAACTTCCGGTGTGTATGCGGTGCCTCTCCACAGACAATGATGATTAAATAAATGAAATGGCTCACCTCCTATCTTGCATCGAATGGCCTGTCACATACGTGAGGACCTCAAGGCTGCGTCAGCGAATGCTATCCATATTGCTGAATTTTGGGTTAAACCAATTTAAGAAAAAAACTATATCTTTGTCAACGACACGCTAAAAAGAAAAATGGATAGTTGGACAGATAGATTACTCTTTGCCGAGCTTATTAATAGACGCAGAGTAAAGTGACAATCAGTATAAATTTCAGATTCATCATCATTATCAGTCTACGGGAGTCCACTGCTGGACAAAGGTCTCTTCTGAATAAGGTATCTGATGTATTTTGTGTCTTTTAGTCTGTAATAAATAAATGTTGTTTCTTTCTTTCTTTATTTCTTTCTTCAATAGGGTAGTTGCTTGGATAAAAAAAATATTAATATATTTAGTCCGTCAGTTAGACTATCGACAGATATTGGACACGTATTTTTTCTTTTGTCAATCAAACAAAAAATGACATGACATGTTTCTATTGTCCTGTCTCAGCATACCTGAGACAGGACAATAGAAACAGAGTTGTAGACAGCGTGTGATAGAGCAAAGGAGACAAAAAATAATAAATAGGATCAAAGAAAAAAAACAATTCACTTAAAAACTAAACAAAAATTTCGAGAATACATACAAATAAATATACATAAATACTTCTAAAATAAATATTACTAGACTATATATAAAATCAGCCTGTAATGTTCCCACTGATGGGACACATGCCGTGAGAGGGAGTGGGCCGTAATCCACCACGCGGGCGCCCAATGCGGATTGGTAGAGGCCACAATGCTTCGAATTTTATACTTCAACAAAACCACATCTATGTCCACATAACTCAATAGCTACTACGCAAAAGCAATCTTTCTACCCACCAGAATAGTTCCCTTATCCCAAAGTGATATTATCCCTTCGTGTCACGTCACTCGCCTTAAAAATATGGCCCGGAAATTTCATTTAGGTCACAGTAGCCCAGGCTATTGTGTGAAAATGGCCGCTCAATTTACGCGTCACCTATTTCTAGTGTACTATGATCTAGTGAAACACCGCCCGACCACATTGGTAACCCGACAACCAAAGGGCAATGGAGAACAGAAGGTTTGGTCGATAAAGTAAGATTCTCCAAAAATAAACCTCCTTCTTAATTGGGTTCAATTAGAGAGGAGGCATCCCACTGTTCGACAAAGGCCTCTCCCTATGACTTCCAGTTCTTTCGATCCAGGGGGCCTACTCCGAACTGCAAAGTGCGAATGTGCGGATCGGATCGACAAATGGCCGAACCGAATATTATTGAAAAATGCGAAAAACTTTCGGATCGGATCAGTTGGGTCGGGACCATAGTCAATATTCGAAAGAGTGTAGGAGTGTAGGATCGGAACCGACCGAACCAAATAGTAATTTCATAGCAGGAAACGGCCGAACATTCGACCGATACTACTTCGGAGTAGACCCCCAGCACCCTAATTGCGTAACACACAATCAATCGTAATCTGAATCATTTTGAAGCAAATTGCTAATCCATTGCTTCATAAGTTCGAAAAATTTGTCTGCTCAACACGTAAATAACGCAATGAATGTTGTTGAACTGTCAAAATGAAACCGATTCCGATTGATTGTGTGTTACGCAATTAGAGTGCTGGGCTAAAGTGGACCACTGGTCGTTTGTTTTGTCCACCTCGTCCTGCCATCTTCTACAAGGTCTGCCGCGACGCCTTCAAGCTATGTCAGGCCTCCGGCTCAGGGAGAAGTTAGTTAGAAAAATAAATAGAAAAATCCGGAAAAAAAAAGTTCAGTTCAGGTCCTTCGGTCACAATCTTAGAAGAAACTTATCTAGATACTTACTCCTCAAAAGTATCCTTGTTCCAATTGAGAGTATAACTGGCGAAGCAGGTTACTATCAAAACTCAAAATGGTGAAGGAAAACATAGTGAGGAAACTTCCACGTCCTGGAACCAAAAATAAACGAAGACATGTGAAATCTACTAACCCGCACCAGTCCCTCGTTGTTGTTTACGGTTTGCCCACTCTCTCTCACAGAGAGGAGGCCTGTGTCCCAGCTGTGGGAACATTACAGGCTGATTGCTCTTGGTGACTGCTAATCACCAAGCGGAAAAGGTTTAGAGTACTTGCTTTCGAGTATTTGTTAAGCTTACTAAATAATAACAGCCGCACAGGTCGATCGGTCAGGTTAAGCTACGCTTGCCGCGGTTAGTCTGTGGATGGGTGAGTATCTTTACATACCGAGACCCCTCCGTGCCTCGGAAAGCACGTTCAGCCGTTGGTCCTGGCTGTCATTCGTGGATCTTTGACAGTCGTTACGGGTAGCCAGAAGCCCGAAAGTCTGACAACTAGTCTTACCAAGGGGTATCGTATTACCCAGTAACTGGGTTGTGGAGGTCAGATAGGCAGTCGCTCCATGTAAAATACTGGTATTCAGCTGCATCGGGTTAGACTGGAAGCCGACCCCAACGTAGTTGGGAAAAGGCTAGGCAGATGATGATGCATATTTAAATAACGCCTTGAGGACCGTCTACCTTCCAAAGACAACTTAACCTTACAATTTATGCAGAAATTCTTATTTTTAAATATCTTTTAATACATATATCAGAAAGGCGTTTTATTATAACAAACGCTAAGGATTTGTCACAACAGCCTGTCAGTCTTACTTTTATTAATAGCATCAGAAAAAAAGCTACCATAACTTCGTTGTAACTTACACAATGACCCTTCCGCCCCCTGCCTCGTTCCTCATACCCCTCCGTTCTTTTCAGACTAGATACTGTTAATCCTGTCCCGTATAGTGTGGACATGAAACAAATTGCTTCATTAATGTTTTTCATTCTTCCTTTTGTTCTCCCCCTCTGTTGGTAGCGTTGTGTTCCTTTTTGAGTACGTTGTGAACTGTGGCATCGGTTTCTGCTCTTTAGATCCGAGGGAAGCTATTGTTTTGGTTTTGTTTTAGTGTCTAGTTTGTGATGTTGATTTGTTTTACAATTGATGGTGGTGAAATTGATGAGGGGCTTGTGGCTAATTAATAACTGCCGCAGGGGTCGATCGATCAGGTTAAGCTACGCTTGCCGCGGTTGGTTCGTGGATGGGTGATGCACGTTAAGCCGTTGGTCCCGGCTGTCATTCGTGGATCTTTGACAGTCGTTATGGGTAGTCAGAAGCCTGAAAGTCTGACAACCAGTCTTACCAAGGGGTTTCGTGTTACCCAGTAACTGAATTGTGGAGGTAAGATAGGCAGTCGCTCCATGTAAAATACTGGTACTCAGCTGCATCTGGTTAGACTGGAAGTCGACCCCAACATAGTTGGGAAATGGGTAGCCTTTTCCCAACAATGTGACCCCAACATAGTGGAAGGTGAAATTAATATTCTTGCAACTTGTGTATTTCAGTGCTTTTCATTTTGACAATTCGACAAAGTTTATTGCGTTATTTACGCTATCGAGCAGACGAATTTTTTAAACATATGAAGCAATGGTTTAGGAATTTCTTTCAAAATTCTTCGGAATGTAAAAAAGGGTGTTACGCAATTGAGATGCTGTATCATTACATACCTAATTAAAAGGGGATATTGTAACGCAAACGCTGACATTGCCAAATGAAAATCAATATTAAAAGTTACGAGATGACGATAACTTATACACACTTAGTACAGTAAAGTCAACGTAATGTAATGCTGAGTCGGTAAAGCAGATTCTACAGTGCAAGGAGCAGACAAAAATAGCCCTTAAGGCAACGAACGAATTTGGCTGTGACTGGACTTCCATATAAATATACGACAGTTAAATTACTAGTGGCGTGTTTCGTGAAAGTGAGTCTGCTGTGAATAAAAATGCAGAACTGAATCAGAAACAAAACTCATAATGTTGAGCAATATATGCATATAAAACTTTACCGCTACAAAATTAAATTACAGGTTGCACGCAAGTGTAACGACACACTTTCTTGAGTGCAAGTTGCTTAAGATTTTCGCTATGGTAAATAAGTATATGAGAAGTCTTTGCTGGCAGTCTTTCAGCGTTCTAGATTTTTCCTCTTTACTGATTTATGGAACCGTGAAAATAAAATAAACAGACACAAGTAGGTACTCTTAATTATATATTTATAAGTAGCATTATGCAGTTACATTTTAGCATAAGCATAGGATAGCATAATCACCCTATAACGTTCCCACTGCTGGGACACTGGCCTCCTCTCTCTGAGAGAGAATGGGCCGTAATCCACCATGCGGATCCAGCCTAGGGCGGGTTGGTAGATGTCACATGTCTTTGAATTTTTGGTCCTAGGATATGCCGGTTGCCTCGCGATTATCCTTCGCCGTTTTTTAGAGCAATGGTGATGAAATAAGTTACACAAAGTAAAGCGCCTGTCTGGGTTCGAACCCACGACCTACAACTCGTAAGTCGGGGCCATTACCAGTGGGCCACCACTGCTCGCTTTTTTTTTTTTTTGAGGATGGGAAATCATCAAATGACTCCTCCCGCTCTGGGTGGAGCAGGAGGGAGTGTCAGACTCTTACTGACTAAAACCCACCCGTGTTCCTTCCTTAGCCCTTTATGTTCCAGGGCAGCGGTAAAACCTTTCGGACGATCCCGCTACCCACCACTGCTCGCTTAGTTACATTTTTATTTGCAAAAAAGGCTCTAAGGCTGTATACAGGGTTATTGGTAAAACATTTACAACCTCTCAGAACTATATTGCTAACATCATAAACAACAACTTTTGTTCTATGACTTACCTAATGTGTTATACCAAAAACCCTGTATATTAAAAATATAATAAACACAGTCATTTTGAAGAATGTATACGGGCCACGTTGTCCTCATGGCTTAATAGGAGATCATTAAAGTTCACGGCTTGATCGTTACAGCTCTAAGTGGCAAACAGTCAGCATTTCTTTTTAAATTGATATTTCTGCTGAGTGTGCTGCTATGATTTTACTGGTATTTTAAAGTTGTTTTGTTTTTACTAGCACATTTTTTTACAGGTAGTTGTGATGTGATTATCTGAAAGCCAGTTTCCGTAATTAATACCTTCAAAATCTAGTCGAAATCTCATCTCAGCAACAATCAATATCAAAAACTTGTTAAAAGTCTAGGGAATTTACAAGTATTTTTGACAGATTGAGACTGAAATCAGACTGTGAACGTTCTTAAAATTACGAGAATTGCCCTCTGACATTTAAGAAATTGATTTCTCAAAAATAATACAATTCACTTATGATGAGAAATACAAGTTAATCTTAATACTTGATATGCGAACTTATGAAGACCGGTAGGTACTCGTAAATAAACTAGTAAGTGACAGTCGTTACGGGTAGTTAGAAGCCCGAAAGTCTGACAACGTCTTGCCAAGGAGAATCGTGTTACCCAGTATCTTGGTTGTGGTGGTCAGATAGGCAGTCGCTTCTTGTAAAATACTGGTATCCAGCTGCATCCGGTTAGACTGAAAGCCGATCCCAACATAGTTGGGAAAAGGCTAGGTAGAATTATAGATTTCTATTCGTCTGACTATGTTTTTAGAGCTGTGCAATGTCTGATACAGAAAAAGATGAAGTTATTATTTAAAAAACCAACCACACTGTCACTTCAAAGATAACTTCAAAAAACAAGAGATCAAATTAAACATCCCTGCAGGTAAAATTACGCAGTAGACCCTTATCATAATTACACAGACTGACCATAATCACGACGACCCCATTAGGCCTAAAATGTCATCAAGATAAAACAAAACAAAGTCCCTAACAAGTAGTAAATTGGACAAAAAATCTTCTTAGTTGAAACCTTGAGGGTGAAATTTTCTTGAGCGCCGGTTGGCCCCCAAAAAAACGTAATAGCGAAATAATCTTGGACCTTCAATAACAATGGTGACATACGGACTGGAAAGGTAGCGAACTGTAAAAAGGAGGTCAGTGAAATAGGTTAGTTAGTAGTTATTACTTTTTGCTGGAGTGTTTATTTGCTGGAGTAGGCAGCACGTAACGGGTGCGTGAGACTTAATTTATTGGAAAAGAGCTGATGTTGTACGGGTACAGGTACCCGTAAAACATCAGCTCTTTTCCAATAAACTTCACAAAAATCGTCATCACATAATTATAGGTAAAGACAAGAAAAAGAAAGAAAAAGTATTTATTGCGACTCGTACAGGATCATAAACTAAACTAAACACAGTTAAAAATAAAAATAAAACAAATTGTATAAAAAAGTAACAAAAGGAAAAAAAAATATGAAACAGAAAGTCCTACAGGAGGCCAAAAGGCTCCTATCTCAGCATGATGCTTCGACATTTAAAAAATAAATGTCGAAGCAGGTCTATAATTATGTGATGATGATTTTTGTGAAGTAAGCGTAAGCAGCCTCTTCTTTTGACGAGTGTGGCATTACTAACGGCCTTTAACAGCCGATCTATTCTGTAAAAATCTCACCGTGAAAACGTAGGTGAAATGAGCTTAAACTGAGCTGTCGTTCCACCTGCCGATCGATTCTGTAAAAATTTCACCGTGAAAAGTTAGGTGAAGTGAGTTTAGAGTGAGCTGTTAATAGTGTCAATCCTTAGCATTAGTTCGAATGACAGCTCACTCCACGCTCACTTCACCTAAGTTTTCACGGTGAGATGGTTACAGAATCGCACTGCTGATGCTATATGGATTGACACTATTGACAGCTCACTTCAACTAAGTTATTAAGGTGCGTTTTTTACTGAATTGCTTGGCTGGACTACCTTCTGGCATTCTTGCTCTTGTCATGTTTTTTTGGCAACTAGGAACTAAGATGATGTACTCTGAAGAGACTGATTTCAAAATATTATCTACCATTTACTTTGATCCCGTGGCCAAACAACTGTTAAGTTGAACAGTTTTGGGGGTTCCTATAGTCACTATACTCCATTGGTTTAGGTAGTTAACTAAAGGTAAACAAAAAAACCACGTGATTAATGGGTGCTTAACCTTTTGTTACACATTTTAAAATAATTTTATTTATTGAACAGGCTACAAGCATACCGAAATTTAATCAAAGCCACGAACTTTTAACGAAATTATTTTATTTTTTACCAGCAATATTTCGAGTAAAATTATACTAAACAAAAGAAACTGACTAAACGTAGTACCTGTCACTTCAGTTGTCATGTCACGTCACAGTTGTACTCTCCAATTTAGCAATGTTATCTAATTCGTTGTATTAAAGGTTTAGAGAACCAGTTTTTCGGGCTTTTTAAATAGGTATATTATGAAATATTATAGTATTATAAATCAAACTAATCTAGCAGTTACATCTACTAAGGGCTGATTTTTCAATCATCTGATAACTTTATTCGAGGAATAATTTTGAAATTTTGACAGTTATTTCATACAAAAACTGTCAATCGTCAATTTTATTCCTCGAATAAAAGTTATCTGGCGATGGAAAAATCAGCCCCAGGAGTAGTTTAAGAATACATTAAGTAATTTAACACATTAATAAAAGAGGAAACTATCGTACAAATCTAAAATGAAAATTTGATTTTAACGTATTTTTAAACGAGAAAGTGCCATCCATAAACAAATCCTTTTTACGATTTGTTTACCTTTAGTTAATTACCTCAACCAATGGAGTATAGTATAGTCATTTCAGATGCGTGGTCATACCAAGTTCCACCAGAATACCTTCAAGAGACGACAAGCAAACTGTGTTTATGAGACCTACTTCTTTAATCATATGCTATCATTTTCTGAACGGAAAATCCATACGTTCTTCGTAGCGTATCGATGGTAATCTAAATGGACTCAGTCCAGAGTGGTAATTGCGTAACACTATCAGTAGCAATGCCTTTCATTTTGACAGTTCAACAACATTCATTGCGTTACTTACGTTGTTTAGCAGACAAATATTTCGAACATTGTAGTATAGAGGCATGAGGAACAGGTGTAAAGTCCACTCATCCTCTATAGAAAAGGGAGGATCCTCCGACCAGGCAGGTGTTGTGTCTGGTGGGCAATTGCCCAATGATTGATGTTGGTAAATTGTATCTATGCTAATTGCGCGGTAAACTCTACTTGCGAGATGCAGGATTTGCGTGACGTCAGTATGACGCGTTGTTCGCATGTGGCGTTGTAGATACCGCTCCCGTTGCAATGGATTAGCAATATCATTCAAAATGATTCAGATTGTTATTGTTAGTGTGTTATGCAATTAGGGAGCAGAATTGGGCTACATATTTGGTGCCATCAGTAGCGTCCATCAGCTCCTGTAACCAGATGTCTGTCAATTTTACTTTATCACGCGTTACGCCTGAACGGATTTCAATTTTTTAATCCCGGTACCACGTTGTTGTGGAATAATTTCCGAAGTCCACGCGGACAAAGCCGCTGTGAAAATAAGACAAAAAAAAAGAATGATCATGACCTTCAATTCTGCTTTTAACCATTTTCGCCTGTATATTCGCACCTTCAGTTCTGCGACATAAGCGCCCTGTCATGGTGATTTTCTCCAAATCTGACGACGGAATCGGCTGATAGTGCCTCTTCCGCGTATAATCCCTGCTAATACCTTCAAGGCGACGACGCCTTGAGTGCGTTCCCTTACACGGCACAGATAATACCTACCTTTTTTATACGTCTTGACTTACTTGATTTTACTTTTTCTTGGAGATTGTTGAAGATTTGTTTGATTTAATTTTTTTGGTAATATTCGCGCTTGCTTGAACGTGAGGTGTTTGAAAAGTAATAGAGACGTAAGCTGTGACTATTTATGGTCTGTCTTCCTTTCGGAGCTGTGGCAGTGGCTTTAAAGCAATGTGCAAGGTGACCCAGTGGTAACGGGGACGTTACTCATGAGTTGTAGATCGTGGGTCGAACCCAGGCAGGCACTTCACTTTTTATAAATAATTTATCACCATGCTCTCAAAACGGCGAAGGAAAACTTTGTGAGGAAACCGGCATGTCCTAGAACCAAAAATTTTAAAGAAATGTCACACCTACCAACTAGCAGTGGGCTCACATGGTAGATTATAGGATATAAATCGAGTTTGTGTTTATTATGTGTTCCTTCAGTGCACTCTACAAATAGTACATAATGAAATTGAGATCCATTTCTATTTTGGAAGTGAATGAAGTGGTTATTATCTATGTACCTACGTTAAGTTTTAACCTACACCATCTTGGATCCCTTATCATGAAATGAATAAACCTTTTCCAGTATAAACATTCCTGTATTTATAGTCTTGCACACATACAAACTTGGTATATTATTATAGCAATATTTACTATTTTTTTAATAAGGTGCTCAATATAATGCCAATACTTATAGACTTCATAAAGACAACCTTTTGCTTTTGAAGCTCGAAGAGAACTAATTTAGAAACTAGGCGATGCTTCAAACATCACGTTTCTATTCCGTGCCGGAAACCAGTACTTTTACGGCAACTGTTAAATGAGATACTTTTAAACTTCATGACTACACTGATATAATAATAAATAATAATAATAAATCGTTTATTTATAAAAAGGGAACACGTTTTACATTAACCTTAACAATTAAAAATAGCGCACAGTTGCTAATTTGCCTGAACTAGGTTGAACCTGTGCTTCAGGTTAAGAAGTGCATACATACTCAATATAATAAATTAACAATGAATAAAACGTAAAAACTAAATTAAAACTTAGGTAAACAAAAGTGAAATAGCGTGTTAGCAGTTTTATTTGCAGACAATAAGTAGGTCTTCTGTCTGTGCATAATTGTTTGTTAGTAAATAATTAAGTATATTATATAAAACTCATTTGAGGCAAATCACTTTCAATGTTTCTATTCAGTACTTAAAATCACTACAAATATTAAGGCTGATTATTCCATCGTCAGATAACTTTTATTCGAGGAATAAAATAGACCTTTGACAAAAGATTGCATGCAGCGGAGATGAGAATGTTGAGATGGATGTGTGGAGTGAATCAATCGGAACAGTAATATTTTGAAACACCTTTTTATATTCCCCTTCCCTTTTTATATTTTATATTCCCGCATGGAATAAATATTTGTATGACCTACATGTATTTGTTCCGAGTCCGGGTGTTTTTCTAATATATATTTATAATATGTATGTATTTACAAAAAAATATATATAAGTAGTTTATCAGCCATCTTGTTACCATAACACAAGCATTAGGTTGCTTAGCTTGGGACTAGATGGCGCTGTGTGAAATGTCCAGGGATATTATTATTATTATTTATTAATACCTACCTCGCTTTCCATACAATACCTTTCGGTTTTCCTCTATTATTTGCGACTTATTTACATTGACAGATACAGACTGAGATACATGATATTTAAACCAATATTTCTATGAAACCCTAATTCTCCCAAAAGACCCTCAAATGTCAAAGACTTCTCAATAATTATAAGGCATTCAAAATCAATAACAAAGTCCCTATATGACGTTATAAGCAAGCCTCTAACAAAGTTTTAATACTGGCCAACTAGCTTCCTAACAGAAGATATTCTATACCAAAACCACTTAACCTAGACCCCTGCTAATTAAAGCTTGAACTTTACCACAGTAAACATAAGGTATATTTTGGAATGGTTGGAACGTCAGTTTATAATAGACATGACAATGACACCCGACCAAGTTAGCACAGTACTGTTCACTTGTGTTCCTTCTACTGTCCGGAGTAACTCCTTAATTATGTCAAGAAATGTAAGGGAACCCAGTGTTCTCTTGGGTAGGGTGACGCTGTTTTGGAGTAGGTCCTGGTTTGAATATTAAAATCAAGGTTCTGGTGGACAATTTTGCTATTTGCTATAATGAGTTTTGGTAGCAAAAGTGTGATGTGTTACTGTAATGTCCGGACCGCAGTCAGTGTCACTTGAGAAATATTTCAATAATATCTTGTATTTTTAGTTTGTCGGAGTCATTCGTTTGACTATTCGGAACGTTAGCGCCATCTCGTGGCGCTAGACAGAGTCTAGCCTGAGTTCGTGGGGAGACGAGAGCAACATCTACAAAAAGCGGGGTGAGCAGAGCTCTCGAGATCATCGAAACATTGGACATCGTACGAACAACATGTGGATAGAAACTGTCGCGCGTTCCGTATCGTTGAGTTGTGTGTGTATGTGATTCGCTAGTGTGACTAACTGGTTCGTAAATTATAATCTGATTTGAACTGTAAACCGTGTTTCTATTGTGCAATAACCAACACTACCCATAGTACGCCCACAGTAATTAAAATATGCCTGATGTTAACGAGAGACAGACATATACTTTCTCCTACAAGTTTATTTGATTGTATTCTGTACTAATAATAAAGCTGAAGAGTTTGTTTGTTTGAACGTGCTAATCTCTGGGACTAATAGTAGGATTTGAATATTTTTATTTTTTTGAATTCTTGAGGAAGGCAACAGGCATCATCATTTAACATCACCACGGTCCCTTAGAAGCCGAGCAAAAAGGAGAAAACTCAGAAAGTGAGAACGGAATAATAGCGTGGGCAGACAACGCGATGCGAAGGGAGAGTCGGGAGGATAAAAATTTCACGCAAGCGAAGTCGCGGGTTGAAACTGGTATTAAAATCCTACTAATATTATAAACGTGAAAGTTTGTATGGATGGATGGATGGATGTTTGTTTGTTACTCTTTCACGCAAAAACTACAGAACGGATTTGGATGAAATTTGGCCCACAGATGGTTTATAACCAGGATTAACATATAGGATACTTTTTATCCTGATATTCCACGGGATCGAAACCTATGCGGGTGAAACCGCGGTGCGCAGCTAGTACAAATATAAAAGGTATTACACGTCATTCCTACACACTCTGTGATCGGTTGCTCCTCTGGGAAACCTCGGGAACAAAATATTATATCTCGTCTAAGTCTGGTTTCCGTCTTCAGGAACTCGCGGTAGTAGAGAGTGTTATGAATTTAATATCACCTAAGATAGATTCTTATACGGAAACTTTCATATTTCCTAGACTTTGATAAAGAGGCTTTATCTCTATCAAACCCAGAAATGTAAACATCACGCTCGTATTCTCCGAAGTGTTAGGCAGGGGTGTACCTATAGTACAGAAGACGCCAGCAGGTCAAGCTACCCGAAACTGTCAAATTTTCCCAATCAACCTTGAACCTTAATGCTTTAGCGATAAAGTTGAAAATCTATTAAAGAAATTTGACAGATTTGAGTAGGTTGATGTGCTGGTGTCTGTACTTCCACATTTCACCAGCTATGCATAAATCTCATGTAATAAGGATCGAGCCTACTGCCATTCTTCATCATCTCCCTACCCGTATCCCATCTTACTTGTGGTGGGCGCAACACGTTTTCTTCTTCCATTCTCCCCTATCAACCGTCACGGTATCATTCACTCCCTTCTCTTTCATATCATTCCTCACACAATCCATCCATCTTTTCTTCGGCCTTCCTCTCCATCTCCATCCACCAACATGTATATTCATCACTCTTTTAGTCACATGCGTTTTGTCCCTTCTCATCACATGCCCATACCAAGACAAACGATTTCCTTTCAACTTTTCTGTCACTGGCGCCACTTTCAAACTTCTCTTTATACAGGATGAAATTGAATTCATGGGCATCCTTTTAAGGGGTCATGGTAATCATCATTATGAACAACTTTTACTATGGGACCAAACCTGAAATCGCGAAAAAAGAACAGCTGTTCCCTACATTTTGACGAGTTATGCGAACATAAATGTAGGGAACAGCTGATTTTTTATTCGTGATTTCAGGTTTCTGGTTTCAACCTACCTCGCTTTCCTTAATATACCTACCTCGCTTTCCATACTATACCAACCTCGCTTTTCATACTATACCTACCTTGCTTTCCATATTATTATACCTACCTCGCTTTCAATAGAAAGCGAGGTAGGTATAATAATATGGTTCGTTCTATACTAGTTCTGTACTATATATACCTCAAATATAGAATACTATATCTGAGGTATATATAGTATAGAACGAGGTAGGTTTTGCATACTATACCTATGTACCTCGCTTTTTATACTATACCTACCTCGCTTTCCATAATATACCTTCCTCGCTTTCCATACTATACCTACCTCGTTTTTCATACTATACCTACCTTGCTTTTCATACAATACCTACCTAGGAGGAAAGAAAGAAAGAAAAAGTATTAATTGCGACTCGTACAGGATCATAAACTAGACTAAACACAGTTAAAAATAAAAATAACTCGCTTTCATAATATACCTACTCAGAACTCAGAATAGAAGAAAAGAATAGAACTCAGGATCACATGCTCAATAGTAGCGCTGGCAACTACTAGACCAACGAGACAGTCTAATGCACAAAGCAAGTTTAAATGTCTGAAAAAATCTGTGTATGGACGTCAGATTTTGAAATCGACAGCGAGGCACCGGTGACTAAAGTAGTTTGGTGTGTAGCCAGTAGAAGTCTAAGAAATGTGATTCTAAGATATTTCATTCTTTGTATGCTTTCATAGTACGGCTTGGCTTAAGAACTTTATTTTAATCCATCGCTCAGTCAAGTTGGATTAGAGATGAACGTGGATTCTAAGATAAAGTTTTCCGTCGAAGTATAATAAAAAGTTTTAGATATCCCCTTCAAGTTGATCCTTTGACAGAAAACCATTATAAATCGTAGGAATAAAATCGATGTTTAGATTTTAAAACAAAATGTTTATTTAGCTAAAAAAGTGTACCTTACACACTTACCCAGTAATACTTTGTCTGACCTGGGAGTTGAACCCAGGACCCCCCACGTTCAGTAGTCGCGCTTGCAACTGCGAGACGAGTCGATGCAAATGTTAATATAATATTATTATAAATACAGGGTGGCAGGGACATCGACGCGCAAACTGTAACCATGGATTCAGCACATGAGTTTAGACTCCATAGCGTCGAAATTTTTCGAAGGTTATAAAAAAAAATCTTCTTTTTCATAGAAAGGTGCAATAGCTACACGGTCAAACTGTATGGAACGGCAATTTTTTTTTTTTTATAACGGACGAAAAATTTCGACGCTATGGGGTCTAAACTCATGTGCTGAATCCATGGTTACAGTTTGCGCGTTAATGTCCCTGCCACCTTGTATAATGACCAACACTGCCTGTAAACTAAATTAATATTTAAAGCCCCGAATAAAACTTTTCCATCTACGAAATCTTCACAATGTACATCACCAAAATTAAATTGATACATAGTCTCGTTATTTACCCACATTCTCAACCAGCTCGCTCCAACAAATAGCCAACAGTAGCCAACTTAAATATTAAAGCTAACCTAACAGTAGGCATTGACACGCTCGATGGCAGGTTGCCAAACTGTACGCTGATAAGTTCAAATAAACGCCTTCGTTACTGAACATAAAACATGGAGTATGGTAAAAATGGAGTGCTTACAGTGATTGAATTAAAACATTTATTTGTTAAACACAGGTGCATACACACACAACTACAGACCGACAAAGGCCAGGATTAAACGGGGCAGGTCACGCAGACAGGTTTTCAGATTAAGGGTCTTTGAATAACATAACGCCTATATTTCCCGAAGGCTAGGGATATACAGTGTGGCAGGGACATCAACGCACAACCTGTAACCTTGAATTAAGCACATAATTTGAGACTCCCTAGTGTAGAAATTTCCAGTCGCTTAGCAAAAAAAAAAAATCTGCTGTTTCATAGGAAAATGCAATATCTACGCGGTCAAAATATATAGAACAGCTAACTTTTATTTTAATAACCGATGAAATCTATCGATGGGAGGGTGTTTAGGATCATGTGCTGAATCCATGGTAACAGGTTGCGCGTCAATGTTCCTGCCACCCTGTATATAGCGATTTATTTATTTATCTATTTCAGGCGACGCAGGCCCATAGTTAAATACCATAACCTAAACATACATATTTTTATTATAAAATAGTACTTCACAAGCTAGTTCTGGTGCTGTTCCGGGGTACTTGTCCGCGGAAGCGACACCACGTCCTGCGGCCAGAAGTCTTCGTCCATGAAGACGGGCAGATAACAATTCGGTTCACGCCGGCCACAAACGCCTTGAAGTTGACGTTGCGGTACGACTCCAGTAACTGCATCCTCGGCGTGAACCTCGTCTTCTAGCGCACGTACTCCACGATGTCCTCCGCCTTAGTAGTATAGTGTAGGCGGGAGATGTAAACCGGGTTAATTTACTTATAGTAACACCGACAATGGTTGCCAGTTATGTTTAAGTCCCAATAGGGGGCGACCTTGTTGCCACCAACCAGGCATAAATCCAGACTTCAGGCTGCTACTGAGAAATTCCTAAAAACCATATAAAACCTTGGCCGTCCTGGGAATCGAACCCAGGATCTCGTGCTCAGCAGTTATAATGCTTGTGACCACTCGACTAACGAGGCAGTCAACAGCAGGGTCTTTGAAAAGTTTGTTAATTTAAGTGTGCCAGTAAACAATAACTCATAGTAACATGCCATAGAACTGAGGGGCAATTCTTTTAATTTTAGGAACGTTCACAGTCTAATCTCAGTGTCAATCTCTCAAAAAAACCTCTAATTTGTCTACATTTTGACAAGTTTTTAACATGTGCCCACAGTACTTAATTACGGGGACTGTCTGTAACAAGGAAAGAGTCACAATGTTCGTCATTAGTTGATCGCTTATGTCATACTACTCGTATAGAGTATTATTGATGATTGCCAAGATCGACATAAATATCATAACGATGTGAATGCTAATGTCAAACCTGTTGTGTTTCCGCACGTGTGAACTCCATTTCCTCTTACTCTGCGTCTGAACATTAACAGCCCGGGGCTAATGTGCCACTAGCAACTTTAATTGCCAGTTTATAACATCGTTGTCTTTAGTAGAATTCGGACTATTAAGCTGACGAGAAAAATAAGAAATTAATGACTGTAACAGTGGTAAAGTTAATGAGATGATGGTCGTAAAAAAACCATCTGTTTCCTTAATGGAAGTGATTCTTTTGTTTTAAAAGGTCTACGGTCAATATAACAAACATAACTTCCAGAATATTGTTCTATTCCACTTAGAAATAATTGAAAAAAAGAAAGAAAACTTTACTAGCTTCTGCGCTCGACTTCATCGGCGTGAAAATTTGCTGTTTTAAAATAAAATATATATCAATACACTCGGCAATTGACTTATGGCTAAGTAATAACAACCGCACGAGTCGATCAGGTTAAGTTGCGCTTGCCGCGGTAGGTCTATGGATGGATGACCATCTTTACATAAAAATACCCCTCCGTATCTCAGAAAGCACGTTAAGCCATTGGTAGCGGCTGTCTTTCGTGGATCTTTGACATTCGTTGCGGTTCGTCAGAAGCCCGAAAGTCTGACAACCAGTCTTACCAAGGGTATTATTGTATTACCCAGTTACTAAGTTGTGGAGGTCGGATAGGCAGTCGACCCATGTAAAATTTTGGTATTCAGCTACATGCGGTTAGATCTATGACAACACTCTGCAATACTGTAGCCGAAAGAATATTCGGAATCGGAAACCGGTAGTTCCGAAGATTACCCCTACATACAAACTCACAAAATTTACCTTTTTATAATATTACTATAGATAATGCCTCTTAATATATCAATAGGGACATTGGTTAAGATAATCCATTATGTTGGAAAATAAATAAATGCGACCAAAAAAGTCATAAGCCCCTAACGCCCAGCTCATAAGGTCCATTTTATCCCATATGTGTTTTACTTACCTTCACCAATTGATAGGATAAAAATAAATCCAAGATTCAATAGAAAATATATCGCATCTGTTTACGACAGAACCTTTTTAGTCAAAGATAGATTGAATCTAGGTTGACAGCAACACAGGCCTTTTCTAGACATACCTACTTATTTTCTTTTTAACGGTATTCTAAAAACATTTGAAAAGGAAATTCTAAAACAGTTCTCGCGATCCAGGAGCATGAAAATGTTTACTCGTTCTTGGCGTTAAGGCACTTGTCTCACCGCCGATGAGAAAGCGACTAGCGTTTTTTTTTGAGGACGGGAAATCATCAAATGACCCCTCCCGCTCCGGAGCAGAAGGGAGTGTCAGACTCTTACTGACTAAAACCCAACCGTGTTCCTTCCTTAGCCCTTTATGTTCCAGGGCAGCGGTAAACCCTTTCGGACGATCCCGCTACCCAAGCGACTAGCGTTTAGTGATTTTCTCGCTGAAGAAACGTAGAAAAGATTAGGTTCCGTATGAGAAAAAGACACATATATATTAATAGTGGATTGTTGACTGTTCACATACACCGGTGAGGACTCGATTGTCAGCGACAAGAGCTATCGAAGAGAGTACTCGCTCAGCAACATTCGCTTGGCGGGCACAGAGAGAGACTGACGCTAGGAACATACGCATCTCAGGGGGTAATCGCTCGTCACCGTCGCACACTCGCAGCTCATTGCTTGCCAACTAGTTTTTAGTTGCTAGCTCGCTTCTCGCTAATCGCCGGCGGTAGGCCAAGTGCCTACAATAGCCTTTTCGTGGAATCTGTCTGCATGAAATGTGTACTTCTTTTGTTACTTTTGTAGTCGTGAAGGATCCAACAGTGACTTTGAAGATGTACGCAGAATAAAATCGGTAAATTGTCAGAATCACATAATAATAGATAATAAAATAAATCATGGAATAATAACTGACATGACAGTTTCCTTTCCAGTGATCTATTGGTTAGATGAAAAAGACACACGCTTTGATTTATGAATCATAGTTAGATCACACTATTAAAAACAATACTGGCACAAAAAATAATTGTCAGGGCGTTTTTTTTAATTTAATTTTTTATGATTACTACATTTCATTTTATTATTTATAAATTATTAAATTCCAAGTTAATTTAAGTATAATGTTACAATAATTTAGTTTAAGACAATGTTAGGTCTTGAACTAAATTATTGTAACATTATAGATCCATTTGGAATCCATTTGCCTACACACGGTGAATTAACCGTAGTTTTTCACGGCGACACCGTAGTTTGTCTTACCGTGAAAAGCTATGCTTTATATGCTGTGTCTAGGCACGGTCGTTAGTGTTGTATATATCGCTATGGAAGATTGTTTACAGACATGATTTTTACAGGCACGGTTTATGCGCCGTACCGCGTGTCGTGTACAGTCACGAGCAAAAGTATGTATACACTTGTCTTTATTTAAAAGCGATTTACTCCTTTATTTTTTAATGAAATTTTATGTTGTTACGAAAATAGCATTTTCGAACCCATAGGTTTATGTAATATGTCGTATTTCAACAAAAATCGAAAAGTAAAGCGAAAAAATCGCAATTGATAGTTGCCAAGTGTTGACATATTGGTGTTCGTGACTGTACAACGAGTAAGGGTCAAATAGAAATATGTTATGTGAACTTTTTATTTACTATACCTACTTATGTATTCATGGGCCTTAGGACATCAGTTCACGAACGGGGTCAAACGCAGTTGACTGCCATTTAACTTGTGAGATACATAACACCGTATAAACGACCCGATCGTGTTCTGAGAATAACTTACAGACGCCAGCAGGTCAAGCTACGCGAAACTGTCAAATTTTCCCAATCGACCTTGAACCTTAATGATTTAGCGATAAAGTTGAAAATCTATTAAAGAAATTTGACAGATTGTAGTAGCTTGATGTGCTGGCGTCTGTACATAAGTACACATTTTGATTTACATGTGGAGTACTTAAATATATTGGTGCATCAAAGGTTTTGAGACTGTTGAGGATTTGTATTACGTGTAATAACGTCTTTATTGATGCTACTATTAAGAAAGAAAGAATATACATTTATTAACCACAGACTAAAAGGCACACAATACAACATATTGCATTCTAAAAGAAAAAAAGAAATATTTCAGCGTATTATTAAGTTTACTAAAATCGTTTTTTAGTAAAGTGCGTCTCGAGTTTGAAAGTTTAGGTTTTACGAATAATGTACAGACTGCGAAAATATCTGTATGACTAATATGACTTCGTATCGTCAAGCACTTTCGTAATGAGTGACCGAAGTCAATAAACCCAAAATGTGCCACTACAGAAAGGTTGATGTAACGTTATTTGTTCTCTTCCCAACCATGACTAAACCAAACTAATCGCATCATTATTATTTATTATAACAGTACTTTTCGCTCACGGCTTCGCCCGCGTGGGTATCGGAAAATATTCCATAGGAATGTACTACCGGAATTATGACTACCCTGTGAGTGGGATAATTGCGTAACACAATTTCAGTAGCAATGGATTTCATTTTGATAGATCAACAACATTCATTGCGTTGTTTACGTTGTTGAGCAGACAAATTTTACGAATATATGCAGCAATGCATTAGCAATATCCTTCAAATTGAGATCGACAGTGTGTTACGCAATTAGGGTGCAGGGTATAAAATATATGTGTGCCAAATTTTATCCAAGTCCGTGTAGCCGTTTTTGCGCCAATCCGGAACATACGTCTAGACAAACAAACAAACGGACACAAATTCTTCGTTACTATTTTATCACATCTATAGCTAAGATATATAAGATATCCCAATTCCATTACTTACACCAATATCCAGAAATATGACCTTATACCCAATCAAAAACAAACGCGGGAATTCGCGCAATTTCTTACAATCCCAGTATCGGATAGCAATGACCATAATTCACGTTTACGCGTGATGTCCACGATGGGCAAACCGGCTTCGGCTTTCGGCTTTCGTCATGATTTATGACCGGTCAGAAGATTGTGGGCAGAGAAATAAATCTGGAGATATTAATACCCTTCGGTCGATTGAGGTTATGAAGAAAATTATGAATCGTCTCGTGTCTACTTCGATTCTTCTGGTGTGAATGACTGACAGCGGAGTGGCGGAGTTTAGATTGGATTTTTATTAGTTTTCCTTAGAGGGAATATAGGATACAGCTTATTTATTATTACTGCTGGGTGTTTACTGTTTGCACGATACGATTGTGGTATAGCATCTGGATTACCAAACGTAATATAAAACGAGTATAGTCCATTGCAAAAAAATCACGAGCGCTTATTATGTCTAACGAGTTGTAGGTCGTAAGCGCTTTACTTTCTATATTTTTTTTCATCACCTCTACTCTCGTACCGCAATGAAAACATCGTGATGAAACCAGCATGTCCACGAACCAAAAATTCGAAGACATGTGACATCTACTAACCCACAATGGACCCGCGTGGACGGACCACACCCTCTCACCGAGAGAAGACCTGTGTCACAGCAGTGGGAACATAATTGACTGATTATGCTTATCATGTGACTTTTATGTCAATTCAGATTAGGTTAAAATTACAATGATTGACGGGCACTTGTATAATACAACAACAGCTATACCTATTATCTGACATGTGAATGTGGTAATTATTAAAATACCTACCGGTATTTAGGCAAAAACTGGTATCTGTAGTAACGCTTCAAATAACACAAAACAAGGTAATAAAGACATTATTCAGATATTATCGACTAACACCAACCGTTAAAATTTACAAAAACACAAAACTATTTAACATAAAAGGTCTATATATATGTATATCAAATATGCATATTCATACAAAAAAATAATAACAAACAGCACACGGTCACAAATATCATTCAGTAGGAAATAACACAAGAAGCAGTAAATTAAACACTCTAGAAATCTCTATTCCAAGAACAAATTATGGCAAATATAATATAAGATTTGAGGGAGCCAAATTACATACCTAATAGGTTGCCAAATGTTAACAAAATGTCAAAATCTATAAATGTATTTAAAGTTAGACTAAAAAAATATTTGGCAGATACAGTTTTGTAATCCTTATAATTGAAAGTGATATTAGATAAATAACTAATTTAAATAGTCATTCTTCCCGATGTTGTACCTTTATTAACTATAAGATTTTTTTGTTTGTTTCTCTTGTAAGTGAATATTGTACATTTTTTTTAGACAAATAAATTCTTGAAACCGAACGCTCCAAGTAAACATTTTTTCCACGATATACGAGCAAAAGCCATTTTGTTTTAAAAAGACCACCCAAACAGACAGGTTACAGCCTACTACAGATCAGGATACGTCTGCTCTGGAAATGATTATTCAGCCCAAGAGTCGTTACAAATGGTGGATGGTGGGTACTACTTAGTGGTACAAGGACCTTACATTTCTGTAAAGTTGATGATGATATTGGTCCTCCTAACGATATATACCCATGCAGGCTTTTCACATATGACTATAGCTGCACGATTTTCATCGCATGGCGAAAATCGCAAGTTCCAAACTAGAATAGGTTTCGACTTATGTCGCATGCGGTGGGCGACAAAAATTTACCGTGAAAATGCTTAGTCGCAGGCGATCGCCCGCCGCATAAAGGTCAACATTTTAGTCAACTGCAATTTTTATCAACCTGTGTAAATAGGGTGACGATTTCGTAAATGACTAGCCACACGCTGAAAATCGGTCGTGTAAAATAAATTCCCCATAATACTGCACCTGATTACCAAACTATTATACTAGGGTCAGCTTTCAATCTAATTAAATGCGATTAAATCAGTCAAAATGAGTCAAAACAACTGTCACCAGATAAATGGTCTCCAGTTCGCCACGTAATAATCAACACAAACCAAACCTCTAATAAATATTCATTTATTCGTAATCCATAAGCCAAGTGCTATTACAATATTGGCGCTGCAGCTTGGCCAACCTTTATGACCAAGATTTATGTGAACGTATGCACATAATAATATTTCGCTTGTGGACAGTTATCGCAAATATCATTGACCTGATTCATATTGTGGCCGTAATTTGAATTTAACTTGACTTGACTTGTGTGACTGCAGCCATCACTAGTATCAAGGTGTGAATAAAAATATGTTAAAGTGATTTATGCTTGTTTATAGAGAAACCTTCTCTCTGAGCACATTTAGAAAGTTGCTTCATTGACTATGGATGGAATTAAATAATGTTATTTCACTAAAAAAAACATTGCTTATGCCAAAATAATTTTTGATAATGTTCTCTACAGTGTACAAGACTCTTAGAAATAGAATTTTGAAAAAAAAATATGTCTGACCTCGTGACAGAAAGAAAGAAAACCTTTATACCTTTTTATTATTAACTAGCTGTCCCTCGCGACTTCGTTTCGTTAAACAAAATGGATTTCATGGCTTTTTTTTTGCGAAGCTCTAATTATTTCCTAAAATGTAAGTTAAAAAAAACCTGCTTTCAGGACCTAAAAACTAAGTAACTCCTTATAACATCAACTATCTACCAGTAAAAGTCCCGTCAAAATCAGTGCAGCTGTTTCGAAGATTCCATTTAAAAAATTGTTATACTTTTATATGCATTTTGTTAAAAGCAAGTACCTAGGTAAAAAATTTGAAATTAGAAACGCACTTTAATTTTACTTGTTTGTATAAATATAACCAGAGAGCAGTAGTGGCCCAGTGGCAATGAACCCAACTTATAAGTTAAAGGTCGCGGGTTCGAACCCAAGCAGGCGCTTTACATTGTGTAAATAATTTAATCATCACTGCTCTCAAAACGGTGAAGGAAAAAATCGTGAGGAAACCGGCATGTCCTAGAACCAAGAATTAGAAGTCGTGTGCCATCTACCAACCATCACTGGCTCCACGTGGTAGATTATAGCCCACTCCCTTTCGAAGAGAGGAGGCCTGTGTCCCAGCAGTGGGAACATTATAGGCTTATATATGTTTAGATAAAACCTTGAGGGGCCCGTGGCTAAATAATAACAGCCGCACAGGTCGATCGGTCAGGTTAAGCTACGCTTGCCGCGGTTGGTCTGTGGATGGGTGACCATCTTTACTTACCGAGACCCCTCCGTGCCTCGGAAAGCACGTTAAGCCGTTGGTCCCGGCTGTTATTCGTGGATCTTTGACAGTCGTTACGGGTAGTCAGAAGCCCGAAAGTCTGACAACCAGTCTTACCAAGGGGTATCGTATTACCCAGTAACTGGGTTATGGAGGTCAGAATAGGCAATCGCTCCAATGTAAAATACTGGTATTCAGCTGCATCCGGTTAGACTGGAAGCCGGCCCCAACATAGTTGGGAAAAGGCTAGGCAGATGATGATATGTTTAGATAAAACCAACACCAAAATCGCAACAACTCGAAAACTAATCTAACTCCCCTAACAAAATTTAATCCTCCCTCGAAAAATATATTGCTCCTCAAACTCTCCCATAAGAGTCCCCATGAGATATTGCTAGAAGATTTATCACGGCCCCATTTTCAATTGGACCCGAAAAAGATCTGACCTCATTAACCGAGTAACATATGTGGGGAATGCTGGGGATAAAAAAGTTCCGATTGACCGTCTCCGTCGTAAAAACATGATGTCTAAATGTGGCGGAAAGTGGGGGAATTGGGTACTTTGTTTTGTGTGGGAGGGAGATTATTCAGAAGATAGACGAAATTACCCCATGAAATGAAAGAGGATCAAGTGTGGGTTATATTTTATGTATAAACAAAACTACCCATTTATTTATTTAAATGTTTAAATTACTTATTAGCTAATAGGCTAGATTGTAATGTAAATAAAGGGTAGTTGCTTGGGTAAAAAAAAATATTATTATATTTAGTCCGTCAGTTAGATTACCGAAAAATAATGGACACGTACCTATTTATTCTTTTGTCAATCAAACAAAAACTGACAAAGATAAAGCGCTTCAAAATTTGGGAGTGGGGGTCATGACGTCACTTGCTTGCAAAAGTGTCGCAAGCAAGTGACATCACGCGGAACTTTAATGGGCGATATCTTCATAATTTTTTAAATAATTGACAAAATAAAAAAAACGGTTTCAATATTTTTTGATAATCTAACTGACGGACTAATTAGATTTTTTTTTGAAAAATAGCCTATTGTGTGCTAAAGGAAAAAAAACTTTTCGCATACAAAAAAGGTACAAAAGCGGACTTAATGCCTTAGGCATTCTCTACCAGTCAACCAAGGGTTACGACTTACGACCTGTATCATTACCTAAATATGATCCGGTCATTTCATTTCATCTTACCGATATTATTGTATTTGTAATGTTTGTAATAATAATTAATTGTATTTTAATTTGTATTGTAATCCAAATTTTGACATTTTTGTTTTGTATACCATATTCTATTTTAAATTCTTATACTTATTGTTAAAGAGTGTATGCCCAATGGGTAGCTTTTTGAGTTTCCATAGAATAACTGTAAGACCTGCTGTATCACCAAAAAGCACACGAATAAATACTTTGACTTTGACTTTGATAGTTTCCTTATTATTAAGACCCACATAATAATTATATATACAATGACATTTGCGTACTTTGTAAAGTATTCTATTTTAATTATTGTGAATGTGAAAACTATGTGGGTCATTTTATTGATATTATTTTTCTCTCTGTTCTGTTAGTTTTTGTCATGGTCTGGCAGTTTGAGTAATTAATGGGGCCTACGAAAATTTCCTTTCTTTGGTATTGTTCGTCGAATCGTTGAGCTACGTTTGCACGATTTCTGACAAATGCGTGCACTGACTGGACAGGTCCTCTCAAACTGTGTGGTTCTTTCCTCAAAAGTCCATCTCAGACATAGATCGATGTCTGAGAGGTCTTCATATGATCTGACTATGATTATGTTTAGACTTTAAAAGAGACTGTTTACAATGTTTTTATTTGACAACACGGTTAGCGCAGCGGCTGAGCGATCGGACTGCTGCGCTGCGTGTCGCGGGTTTGATTCCCGCACAGAACAAATATTTGTAAGTCCTACATGTATTTGTTCTGAGTCTGGGTGTTTTTCTATATATAATATGTATGTATTTACAAAAAAAATGTATATAAGTAGTTTATCAGCCATCTTGTTACCATAACACAAGCATTAGGTTGCTTAGCTTGGGACTAGATGGCGCTGTGTGAAATGTCCAGGGATATTATTATAATGTTTTATTACAATAAAGTAAAAGCAATTATTGTTATTACCGAACGTGCAATGAACACAAGGGGTGTTCATTTGCATTCCAGTATAAATTTTTAGTAAAATAATTTAAAAAATAAAATATAATTATAAATAATTTATATTTATAATATAATTGTAAATAATTTATATTTATAATTTTATTTTATCGTTTTAATTATTTTACTTATAATTATAAATTTTCCTGTGTTTAGTATCGTGAGGAAACCGTCATAACCTAGAACCAAAAATTCTAAGACACGTGACATCTACTAACCCGCACTGGTGGTAGGTTATAGATTACAGCCCACTTCCTCTCATGGAGAGGAGGCCTGAGTCCCAGCAGTGGGAACAGTATAGTCTGATTATGCATGACAAACAAAACAGTGATAGAAATAAAACATAATCAGGGGTAGAGGGGTAAATTTTACAAATTGATTATATGCAGATCTGCAGCGTGAGTAATTACCTGCTACGATCAATTACTCTTATCTCAATCCCTCAGTCGCCTTTTACGACACTTACAAGAAAAGGGTAGGTACTTTTAACCCATTTGACCCCATCGAAGGACATTACAACTATCGGCACTATATTCTGTAATTAAATTCTAGCCTTAATGACTTTTTGATCACAGCAATTAACAGCAGGCTATCAGTACTGAATATAAAACAAAGAAGGGACTTTAATTTATTTAATACATGAGGCGCTGAATACTAAATCGATTCATTTATAAACTAATTCGTATTTCATTGAATCGGGACTGGTTCGCAGAGTTGTTATGTATTTTTAGGTGCAAATTGCACTTTGATGTTGTGATGATTAAAACTGTTATTAATACATAGTGGGTGGTTGTCTGTTATGTATGGTTTACACTGGAAAATAGTCTGCTCACACGTTATCATCATTTCAGCCAAAAGACATCCACTGCATATAGGCCATTTTTTTTTTTGGTCGCTGAGAAATGCATTACCCATCCCCGCTTGGAACGAGACGGGGTATGTGGGACTCCTGTCGGTTTGACACCGACAGTGTACCCACTAAAACTCAGCGGTGCACCCACATCGCCGTGATGGGAGGGCCAAGGAAAACCGGCTTACGTCCATAATCCTCCCGGCTTAGCTGGCGGGCCCCGCAGGGGGGCTACGGCCGCAGAGTATAGAGAGAGCGGCCAACGTCATACCGACACTCCTCTTTCCCTGCGTCGCCACCGCGTCCGCCATCAGACGGTATAATGAAGTACTTGATACAGTAATTCCTACCATCAAATTATGATTATTTAATTTTAAGATTTTTTCTTTTGTGTTTTGGTTTATTAACCCCCGACGCAAAAACGACGGGGTGTTATAAGTTTGACGTGTCTGTGTGTGTGTAAGTGTATGTCTGTCTGTGGCATCATAGCTCCCGAACGGATGAACCGATTTTAATTTTGTTTTTTTTTGTTTGAAAGGTGAATTTGTCGGGAGTGTTCTTAGCTATGTTTGATGAAAATCGGTCCAAGATGGCCGCCGCCGCCGCCACAAAATGGCGGATTACATATTTTTTCACAACTCCCTCAATATGGGTATCAAATGAAAGGGCTTGACTAGTAAAATACTATAAACACTACGATAAATTTCAAATCCAAGATGGCTGCCATCACAAAATGGCAAATTACATTATTTTTTCACAACTCCCTCAATATGGGTATCAAATGAAAGGGCTTGACTAGTAAAATACTATACACTATGACAAATTTCAAATCCAAGATGGCCACCACCACAAAATGACGAATTACAAAAAACCTGATTAAATACCAAATTACGTGAATCTTAAAACGCAAGAAAATAAAAGAAATGAAATAATAAGAGGTCCTTACAAAAAGCATGAAATAAAAATTAAATTTAAAAACGTAAACGTAAACGACAACGTGTCACCCTTTAAAAAGAAAAAAAATTACCTTGAAATTATGACCCTACGTAAGTACGTATGAATTTTTTTGATTAAATATTGTGCCGTCGGGGACCGCTACTATTTTAAACTTTAACAGAACGTTAGGCTATTAATTAGAGGCGATGGCGATGGAAAAAACAGCCCTTAGTTAAGTTGGAAAAACTACAACAGTTTTTATTTCTAAATGCTGAACACTATAATCCCAACACAACATTTTAGATTGACTGTTATACATATTAGTATTGTGGTAATAGCTTATAAAAAATTACTTTTTACGACGAAATTATCGGTATAAAATTACTAATATTGATACTATCTATATGTAGATTTCCTCACGTGTGTTTTTAATTTTCAGTGCAAATAAAATATAAAAACAAAATAGTTGATGTAATATTGTAGAATTTATTTGACGCTCACGATCAAGCTTTCGAATATTGGAACAGTGATCACCTAGTAGACTATGGCTAACGAGTATCAGGGCTACAAAACACAGCTGATGCACCAACATATATGTATTTTAGTTTTTAATAAATACCTTTATTGAAAATACTTTTACCAGCTTGCAAATATTATTCTGAACAAGAAAGTCTGTTATAGTTTTTTTAACCTACGAAAAATAACGGAGGAGGTTCTCAAGTCGACGCGTAATAATTTTTTTTATATGTATGACCACGCATAACTTTTTACAGTCCGATTTTGATAATTCTTTTAGGGTAAAAAAACCTAAAATATGACAAAATTATTACAGCTTTATTCTTTACAAAACATTAGAATGTTTAAGTAACTTTTAAAATCACACACTTTAATAATAATCACTAAAGAAAATAATGTTTGTAAAAAATAACCTCGCGGAGGTAGAACTCGTAAATGAATTTTATTAAGCCATTGTATTGGACATCAAAGATAAGCGCTACGGCGTAGCTTCGTAGCAATACTCGTAGCCGCGTAGCGGAAAACGGTAATCCGTAGCAGTTCGCTTAACTGTTTACTTATTTACAGCCTTTAATTGCAGATTGGTATTAAATATTTACTGTCAGCGTTTAAAATGGCATTTTATAGCTTTTATCTATGGCCTCCAAACGTTAGTTGGCATTTTTCCACTTCAGCTTTGACGCGCCACATTATGATTTTAAATTCTAGTGATCCAAACGTTTGAACTGCTATAACATTTTTATTGACTAATTGATCTACTTTTTTCTTGTTTATTTTTAATGCAATTTATTTAATGTTTTATTTATAACATATTCAGCCTATAATGTTCCCACTGCTGGGACACAGGCCTCCTCTCTGTGAGAGGGAGTCCAGTGCGGGTTGGTAGATGTCACATGTCTTCGAATTTTTGGTTCTAGAACATGCCGGTTTCCTCACGATGTTTTCCTTCACCGTTTTGAGAGCAGTGGTGATTTAATAATATTTACACAAATTAAAGCGCCTGTCCGGATTCGAACCTATGACGTACAACTCGTAAGTCGTCATCATCATCTGCCTAGCCTTTTCCCAACTATGTTGGGATTGGCTTCCAGTCTAACCAGATGCAGCTGAATACCAGTATTTTACATGGAGCGACTGCCTATCTGACCTCCACAACCCAGTTACTGGGTAATACAATACCCCTTGGTAAAACTGGTTGTCAGACTTTCGGGCTTCTGACGACCCGTAACGACTGTCAACTAGTAAGTCGCGGCCGTTATCACAGAGCCACCACTGCTCTCTGTTTTATCTATAATTCTCTGTAATAAATTTTCATGATGAATCAAAATTAAAATTAAATAAAATAATCATTTATTTCCGGAGATTATTTCGGAACGTAACCGGATTTAATTTAATTTTGACTTATCATAAAAAATAATCAAGTAATCCCTTAGGAGTGCCTGTCTTTTTTATTTTAAATCATAATGTGGTATCACAGCTTTAACAAAAGCACATTAAGTCGTTGGTCCCGGCTGTCATTCGTGGATCTTTGACAGTCGTTACGGGTAGTCAGAAGCCCGAAAGTCTGACAACCAGTCTTACCAAGGGGTATCGTATTGCCCAGTAACTGGGTTGTGGAGGTCAGATAGGCAGTCGCTCCATGTAAAATACTGGTATTCAGCTGCATCCGGTTAGACTGGAAGCCGACCCCAACATAGTTGGGAAAAGGCTATGCAGATGATGATGATGATGAATGTGGTATCACAGCTGCCGCAGTGAAAAAATGTTAACTAACTTTTGGAGGCTACTGAAAAAAGGATTTGTTTGTTTCTGTTGAACTACCAGTCTAACATGAATGAATCTTTTTGTATTTGGTAGCCTGACTCTTGAGGAGGGTTCATCATGCACACGCGTTTAAGAGCCGAACAAAAAAAAAAAGTTAGAAAAAACTTCGATGCTATGCAATATGGTGGGTTATAGTACGAATTCGCGGGCAAAAGTTAAGCTAGAGTTCATAATAATGGCTGTAAATAATGGTCTTCTCAAACAACTAAATCAAGTGTCCCGTGACAAAAAAACTATCTCCTTTAAACCTTTGAACAAAAAAACAAAACTTTATCCTCACAGACAACTAATCAACTAATTTCTTATTTACGTCCCCCACACAGTACAGAAACTGAGCCATGCAATACCATGTTCTCAGTCCAAGAGAACACACAAACAGGAAAACAAAGTTAGTTTGAGTCAGGAACTGGGGCCAAGTTTGTGTGTGCTCTCACCGCAATATCGTACCCTATCGATCGCACTTGATCCCGGAATTAAAAGGCAACAAAGTGAGCTTAACTTGGCAACCAAAGTTGTAAAAGTGCAACGTTGACTGGACTTGGATTGGAAATGTATGAGATTTGAATTGAATTAGATTTTAAAGCTTACGTGGTTGTTTGTGTCTCAGATGTTGGAAGTGGTTGCCAAGTGTCAGGTCTGTTCTTAAGGTTGCATAATAACGTGTATTTTTGTAGAAAGCAGCAGTGCGATTCTGTAACCATCTCACCGTGAAAACTTAGGTGAAGTGAGCGTGGAGTGAGCTGCCATTTCAAATAATGCTAGGGATTGACACTACTGACAACTCACATCAAGCTCACTTCACTTGAGTTTTCACGGTGAGATTTTTACAGAATCGACCGGCTGGAGCTAAGCTAAATATGCTTGCGGGTTATAATGTAGCGGGATCGTCCGAAAGGGTTGCCGCTGCCCTGGAACATAAAGGGCTAAGGAAGGAACACGGGTGGGTTTTAGTCAGTAAGAGTCTGACACTCCCTTCCGCTCCACCCAGAGCGGGAGGGGGGTCATTTGATGACTTCCCATCCTCAAACAAAAAAAAAAGCGTCAGGTCTGTTCTTAAGGTTGCATAATAACGTGTATTTTTGTAGAAAGCTGGAGCTAAGCTAAATATGCTTGCGGGTTATATATATTATGTAACGGGATCGTCCGAAAGGGTTACCGCTGCCCTGGAACATAAAGGGCTAAGGAAGGAACACGGGTGGGTTTTAGTCAGTAAGAGTATGATACTCCCTTCCGCTCCACCCTGAGCTGGGGTCATTTGATGATTTCCCATCCTCAAAAAAAAAAAGTGTCAGGTCTGTTCTTAAGGTTGCATAATAACGTGTATTTTTGTAGAAAGCTGGAGCTAAGCTAAATATGCTTGGGGTAAGAGTCGGTTCAGTAACCCACACAACATTATGAATTTACAGGCGTACCCTGTAAATTCATGATGTTGTACGGAGAGTACAGTAATCCCCGTATGATGAGGCGGAGGTCTACCTACACCCACATGCCAGCTATGTTTAAGTCCCATGTATTACGGGACGAGATTTTCGTCATCTACTGGCCACAAATCCAATCCACTTACGACTATTAGACCAACGATTTAGAAAGAAAGAAAATACTTTTATTTGCGGCGAACATGACACACACAATAAAAAATATATAAAAAGTCGGATATTAATGCGTCACATTCACGCAAAACGGCCATCGCTCAGCATAATACTAAAACCCTATAGGAGACAGAGCCCGAGCGCTGGTGGCGCTGGTGGTGGTGGTGGTGGCTGGTGGTAGTCGTGGTCTATACACTGAACGACGTTACTCCGGCGACCTCTAGGGTGTTACGTTATAATTAAGTTAAATTTAGATGTAATATTTATTTATTTTATTGTGAATTTAAGGGCAACCTGTAAAAATAGGTTTATGGTTATGTAATAATAAAAAAATAAATAAACGACACACAATATAATTTTTATTGTTATTAAGTGTGGGGGCGTTTAGTGTCCCGCAACGTGTTAATGGAATCGATGAGGATCATAACCATGCTCTTTCAATTGCCTGTCAGCACCTTGAGACGTTGTCGCTTCCCCTAAAGGTTAGAACTTATTTTACTAGACTTTCTCATAACTGAGGGTACTAGTCACTAAGAGCTGCCCAGTGTAAACACTTGAACCAATTTACAGATTGATTATAGTCAAAGTCAGACAGTGATAAAAACATGACATTTTTGACATTTAATTCAATCTTGTCTTTCTCAAAAACCCAGTCGAGACTAATTAAACAAATTAGCTACAAAGGCTTTTTGTAGAGTACCTACAAAAAAAAACTTTCACTTTCACATTCTAACAAAACAAAAACCTGTAAATCTTCCATAATCTAATTAGGCAATTAAGTAACAGGTACTTATTTACTTAAGTATTTTCATAGCCCCTATTTTGTTAATACTATTATATTCGTAAATCTTCTTAAAATGAGTCTGACTACCGTTGCCTTGGCAGAGCATTCTGTTTGTTTCTTAGAATATATTACTGGAGATAAAACCTCCGCTGTTTTTTTGGAGTGGATATTTAAGGCTATTTGGGGCATTTAAAACAATTTAGGGAACGTTTGAGGAAGTATGATACAGAAAAAGTTTAGTATTGTTATTTTATTTTCTCGCAAAATCGAAAATGTGTGTTCAAACCAACAAACAACATATTTTTATTATAATACTTCTTTCCCTGTATATATTATAATTAATTGCTGTCAAGGTTTTTAATCCCTTACTGAACTGAAAATAATACATCTTTCACACGACGAAACCACTTCCTTAGATCATGCAAAATAAACATTTTCTTTAAACAACACCATTTTATAAAAGCATGCACCACGTTACGTACGACGTGAAATATTACGTCACTTCCGTGTGCCGCACGCCCCCTATTTCCGCTAACAAGTGCAAACTTAGTTGACGTTGCAGGTTTGAAAGGGGACTGGAAAGTGAAGTTAGAAAAATAGTTGCAAGTAATAGTAATGTTAGTAGGTTGTTGGTAATACTGACAGTACTGTACGGTCAGCCTGCATCTTCCACTGCTGGCCAAAGGTCTCTCCTCATGACTTCGAGCTCGTTCGATCCAGGACGAAAGTGGACCATTGGTCGTTTATTTTCTTCAGCTCCTCCCGCCATTTTCTATGGGGTCTTCCGCGACGCTTTCTCGCTGTGTCAGGGCTTCACTTAGTGGTTATTTTGGCCCACAGCTCATTGGGGATACGGCAGACGTAGGCAATGAAGTTGGTAATGATCTTCGATCAATAATAGTATTAGATTCCCGATAAGCGCTTCAAAAACGGCCCGAAAAATAAGACCACTAATACTTTTGTGGTCTTATTTCAAATTAGTATGTTTTTAACCTTATTACTTAGACTTTAAGTTTTATTTTAGAATAAATGATTGAAAATTAAAAAATAGAATGATTTTATTTTCAAGCGACATTTTAAATATATTTTGCAATGGTAATTAAACTTTATGTTTAAGCATAAAGGTTTATAATAAACTGAAGTTGTTAATGTTATTAAACTTTTTTCTAAGAAATTTAGATGTTTACGTGTGTGCAAACGTGGCCACTTGAGCGACTGATTTTTGTTCGTGATCCTTAATCTGGTACAATTATTGATCGAAGGTAATGATGAAGAAAAATTGTGGTGGGAAAAATAAGTTTGAGAATCTGTGTTCTAGATAGTGTGTAAGTCAAACTGAGTTTATAGTAGTAGTAGTAGTTTATTTAGAGGTGAATACCGTAAGGGCCCGCAGTGTATATTCATGAAATACCGGGTGGCAGGGACATCGACCCGCAACCTGTAACCATGAATCCAGGACATGCTTTTGAACACCTTAGCGTAGAAATTTACTGTCGGATATAAAAAAAATCTACTGTTTCATAGGAAAGTGCAATACCTACCTACGCGGTCAAAATCTATAGAACAGCTATTTTTTTTTAATAACCGATGAAATCTATCGACTTGAGGGTGTTTAAAAGATATTCGGGTGTTGTAAATTAAAATGAAGGTTTATGAGCTCTCCATAGGGTGAGTTGTTTAACTTGTATACCGTCCATTTATAGATTTAAAGTCTTGAGGAAAACATAAGCGGTACTTTATTGCTTTCAGGAAATTATTAAAAAACAATTCTAAATGGAAGGAAAATTACTATTTTAAACGTCGTAATACGAGTATTGTTTATAATCGCTTTTAATTAACTAAAAGCGGTTATGATCTAATAAAATAGATAGGCAGGTATTTTTCGATGTTGATCGGTTTGGTCAGTGGTGTTAAGACGACTGTGAGAACTCGCCATCATCAGCATCAAAAATAATGCCCTCCAGACGGTCACGGCGGCCAATCTCAACGGAGACTGACCTTCGGCGCGGGAGATACTATAGTACACAAGTGTGTCGGAGAAAGGCCTTTACTATCGCACGCCATTTTTCTCGATCTTTGGCTTTGAAAGCTGGTAGTCAGCCTTTCTGCGAAGATCTCCACCTGGCCTGAAGGCTGTATGTTTGCCGACTAGCAGTCTCCTCTCAGGAAAACATCACGGGAATAATTTTTAAACTCTTTCCTTTCTTTGGTGGAGCCACTATACTGCACTCACTGCACTGCAGTGTCATCTCCCATGGGATGAAATAATTTTGAAATACAATAAACTAACATAGTTTTTAAGTTTACTAACACAATGAGTCCTTGTTACTTAAATAAATAAAAAAATATTATTATTGTTATTATACGATTTTGGTCTCAATCATCTTAAACAGCCTTTAGAATGCCCCGAAAAGCGCGTCTGAGTAAACTTACTCTCAAAAGTAGACCTTTTCAAACCGCGACTGTACATATTATGTTCAGAGACAACACTTTGGTATCACACAGTCGACACTCACGTCGTCTGGCTGGTTGCCACATGTCTGCTAGCTAGGTACTCATGTTGTTTACGATGCGAGTTGGTTGTTACATCTTCATAAGGTAGAAGAAATAAAGTAGAAGCAACATTTACCTAGGTTTTCGTAAGACCTAACTGAGTTTAAAAGAGTACCCATGGATCTTCTTGTCCGTTCTGGAACGTTTTGGAACGGGAAACTAGCTTCAAATTTCTTACTGACCGACTCCATGGCAATTTAAAAGTAGTTTAATAGTTTAATTGAAATAAAAGCATTGAGTTTGAGCAGCTACTGTGTCTTTATCGTTTTCTGAAGAGCTTGAGTGATCTGTGTACAGACGTCAGCACATAAAGCTACCCGAAATTGTCAAATTGTCCCAATCAACCTTGAACCTTAAAGCTTTAGCGACAAAGTTATAAAATCTATTAAAAAAATTTGACAGATTGTAGTACCTTGACGTGCTGGCGTCTGTACTCTCACTGTCAGCTCTTTGTGAGCTTTCAGTACCGGGTTGAATAAATTAAAGTTTGTCATAAGCAAATTCGATAATTATTCCCAGAAAACCGTGGAACGGTTTCTAGGAATATTGAATTTGTCTCGTAACCGTTTTTATACATTTATATATTTTATCGTGTGTCATACGCTTGTCAGCTAATCTGACTCTCTACTATTTTTAACCGACTTCAAAAAAGGAGGAGGTTCTCAATTCGACGGTATGTTTTTTTTTGTGTGTGTTTGTTACGCGATTACCTCGCCAATATTATTGTGGACCGATTTTCAAACTTATTTTTTTGTTCGAAAGGAGATACTTCTGAAGTGGCCCCATAGAAATTTCGACAAGATCTGATAATGAGTTTCGGACACAGACAACGGAACTCTTCAATAAATACCAGCAAATCAACGGCTATTGCTGCTATCGGTTATGTATGTATTGTTTACGCAATCACACAACATAACGTTACGCCTGTACGCTCTAAAGGGGTATGCAGATGTGTTCAGTATACGGTACACCCTCATTTCTGTCAAAGTTGTTATTGGGGTACCTCTAATCTTGTAAGTATATACAATTTTGTGTGGGTAGGTACAACTAAAAATTGAAAAATAAAAACTTTTTTGAAAAAAAAACAACCGACTTCCATTTTTTTCTCCATTCTGAAGGCTGATTTCTCAATCGATAGATAATTTTTATTCGTGGAATAATATTGACGTCTGGCAGATTTTGTATGGAAGAACTGTTAAAAATTCAAGATTTATTCCTCCGATAAAATTATCTGGCGTTGGACAAATCAGCCTTTAATGCAAATTTATATTCATCTCTTATTTGTGCCATCTATTTATAACGGACTCACGAAGGTTGCATGATACAAGTATGTATCATGCAACCTCCATCTACAGTATGATATTCAGGTTAAATCTTTTGATTCCTTGTAAATATTTGGAAGGTATAAATTCCAGCCATAATTTAATTGTTGTTAGGGAGTTTATGAGGACTGTATTTTAATATTCAATGAGGCGAGCTTACAGTCTTTGACAGTCGTTACGGGTAGTCAGAAGCCCGAAAGTCTGACAACCAGTCGTACCAAGGGGTATCGTATTACCCAGTAACTGGGTTGTGGAGGTCAGATAGACAGTCGCTCCATGTAAAATACTGGTATTCAGCTGCATCCGGTTAGACTGGAAGCCGACCCCAACATAGTTGGGAAAAGGCTAGGCAGATGATGATGATGATGAATGAGGCGAGCTGATACTGGATTCAAGATTTTATTTTCGACAGTACAATGGTTTGACTTTGACGTGCGCAATGCTCGCGGAAGATAGTAGTGTGTGTCGCCCCCCTTTTTTTATGAATGGCATCTCGTAGTTGTCCTTGAGAGGTCGTGACTACTTAACCGGACTATCCTGTGGTTGCCTTAAGAATTCTTAAAGCCTCCAGCCAGGGCTACATCTAAATTAATACTAAGCGATTGCACGCTAAGGGCACCCCCTGTGGGGTACGAACCTCGGCTTAGGGCATCGCTGGGAGAGGGCAGCAAGGGGACAGGCTGGATCGAATTAAATGTGTCGCCCCCCGCCGCGGAGTCCCTTTATATGGAGATGGCCGGCGTGGGCGCCTCGTCGCCCGCGGCCCGCTGTGCCCCCGGCGACGACGGTCGGACCGTCACCGGTGCCTCCTCCGCCGTCGTCATCGAGCGGGAATGTTCCAAACAATTTTACTGTACCGATAATGGCAAAATGCAAAAAATAAGAAAGTACTCCTATGCTAGCTAACTAACCCTAGCCTTTAACTCGATCTTAACTCAAAGAACGTTGCAAGAATTAGCATCTAAAAGCTATTGAACCATTACCTGGGTAGCTGTAGTCAATTTCTCAGATCACTCGATCCCTTCAGATACCTTGTGAAATGCATATTTCAAATACCTCTTCTAATAACTTAAACTTACTAAGCTGTATCAACGTTGGACGACTTTGGGTAATTGTCACTTGAATTCTAACCCTGCAAATACTATTTTAGTTCCTCAGTTTTAAATTAAATTATTTGAATCGTAACTACTGAAGTTTGAATTGGTTTGTAACACAAATTAGTCGCTGTCAGAATCAGGGTTAGGTTGTTACATTTACTTTAGAATATTGATTTGGGGTTAATGAATAGATTATGTACGTATTATGTATGTCTTTCCAAGAGTTATCGTATTACCCAGTAACTGGGTTGTAGAGGTCAGACAGACAGTCACTTCATGTAAATTACTGGTATTCAGCTGCATACGGTTAGACTGGAAGCCGACCCCAACATAGTTGGGAAAAGGCTAGGCAGATGATGATGTATAGATTATGTACGATCACCAAAAGAGATAAGTAACCAGGGTCGGCGGATATAGCTAAAGTTTAGGAAGAAACCGATGATGTTTTCGAATAAAATGTAATTTAATTAATAGAAAACAAATAGTTGATTTTATTTATTAAATTAAGTTTCTTTCCAATGCATCCATCGGTTTCTTACTAACCTTTAGCTATATAGCTTTTGCTTAGATAGGAGCCTTTTGCCTCGTACATAGGATTTTCTTTCATTTTCCTTTTGTTAATTTTTTTTATATAATTTGTTTTATTTTTATTTTTAACTGTGTTTAGTTTATGACCCTGTACGAGTCCCAATAAATACTTATTCTTTCTTTCTATATCCGACGACACTGGTTATTTATCTCTTTTGGTGCATCCTGCGTTTTTCTTATTACTAGTGTTAAAGAAAACGTGGATTTGGGATAATTTTTTTGCAACTATGTTTCGTTGCTGACGATAATGTACTAAAGCCCTTATTGCAAAACATTCCAGGCTAGGCATGCATTTGACCATGAAGTTAGTTAATTTATTTTTATTTATTCACACTAATAAGTACAACATCTTACAGTATTCCACGACGATGTTATTCACACCTATTAAACTATTAATAAAATATATTTAAACATAAAATTCAACAATAAAAATAAAACTAAAATAATAAAAATTACAACATTTTGTTTTTTTACTAGCTTTTAATATCCCACTGCTGGGCAAAAACCTCCCTACTCTGCTTCCACCTCTCTCTGTCCAGAGATGCCAAGGACCAATCTTTATCAAACAAGTCCAGGTCATCCCATCATCTCCGCCTGGGTCTGCCGCGATGTCGTTTGCCATTAAGCGGGACCCACTGGGTCGTAACACCAACCCTGAAAAATGCTTCGAAACGTAATAATCAGAAACACAATATCCACTAAAACCGAATTATTCAATCATCCGTTCAGAACCGACCCATTAATTTGTCACAGCAAATTAACGAAAATGCCACAAAACAATACGATAAATCAAATGGAGCGAGATATCAAGCATGTGTCGAATTCCACATTTTATGCTTCGCATAAAACACTGGCAGGGTGCCAGCCCGTCTGGCATGCCATTTTATTTCCAAATTGGCGCGAGCTTATTGAGATCATTGCTTAACTTTGTGGCACATCCTAGCTCGTATGAGGCTATAAATTTAGGGGGTGGTTTAGACCACCTGCGTGCAGTGGCGGGGTTTTGAAGACTTTATTGGGTAGTATTCTGTGGATCTATCATAAAGTCTGTTGCAGTTCACAATACGCTATGGATATAGCTAAATACAAAGAAGAGTTATTGCACAAGAAGTGGTGTGAAATGGAGAAACGTCGTTTGAACAAGTTGTTAAAGGAGCTTGAGAACATTAAATACCTCTAACTGGAACTTGATCAGGAGTAGTTCTTCAAAGAAAATTTGTTAGTATCACACTAACTTAACTAACTTTTGACAACACGGTTAGCGCAGTAGCTGAGCGATCGGACTGCTGCGCTGCGTGTCGCGGGTTCGATTCCCGCACAGAACAAATATTTGTAAGTCCTACATGTATTTGTTCTGAGTCTGGGTGTTTTTCTATCTATAATATGTATGTATTTACAAAAAAAAAATGTATATAAGTAGTTTATCTGCCATCTTGTTACCATAACACAAGCATTAGGTTGCTTAGCTTGGGACTAGATGGCGCTGTGTGAAATTTCCAGGGATATTATTATAACTTCGGCGATAAGACCATCGCTTGTGTTGCTCTGTATCATTAGATATTTTGTTCAACCTTAGATAATTTTTATTGTTAATTTATTTCTTAAAAATGTTATAAATAAGGCAGTGTTATCTTTGCTCGTGTAGGGTACGTAAGTTAATTATTACAATTTGTATGGTTCATTGACGTTTGACTTAAGTAAGTTTTTTCCTTTATTTCATTTGCAAACTTAATAGTTATAGTTTTAAATATTTTTTCTAAAAAAACATATGGGCCTTTTATTTTTAAGTTCTTGAAGTACATAATATTATAGTTAGCTAGAATAATGTATGGAGTAAAATCATTTATTTCAAATAATCATTTTGCCTACCATCAGACTGTTATCTTACTCGTATATTATTCGGGTATATACTATTGAACACAGGAGTTTTTGTCAGATTACAAAAATGTTTTTATTTAAATTGCCACACAACGAGTATCACTGTTCTACCTTCCAAATTATTCTCTCTTTTATCCCCAAGTCAAAGTCATAATTGACAGTAAAAAAAAAAAACAATAGACTAAATTGACAACTTTTTACATGCTTGAGTACGAAATAAAAGAAAGAAAGAAAATATAGCACAGACTAAAAGATACACAATTATTTTAAGGTGCACAACAAAACAATTCTTCTTTCATTGTTTTTTTTTTTATTATGAACTATATTATTCGAAAAAGCTAATTTAAATAACAGAAGTCACGGACAAAAAAAGAATTCTACAACGACACTAAGCAAAGATTAACAACCCGTAACTTTATTCGTATTTGTATTTTGAAGTACCACAGATTACAGACGCCAGCAGGTCAAGCTACCCGAAACTGTCAAATTTTCCCAATCAACCTTGAACCTAATGCTTTAGCGATATAGTTGAAAATCTATTAAAGAAATTTGACAGATTGTAATACAGCAAAACAATACTTCTTTCATTGTTTTTTTTTTTATGATGAACAATAATATTCGAAAAAGCTAATTTAAATACCAGAAGTCACATACAAAAAAATAATTCTACAGCGACACAAAGCAAAGATTAACAACCCGTAAAACATTCATCGTATTTGCAATTTTGAAGTACCACAAAGTAAAGACGCCAGCAGGTCAAGCTACCCGAAACTGTCAAATTTTCCCAATCAACCTTGAACCTAATGCTTTAGCGATAAAGTTGAAAATCTATTAAAGAAATTTGACAGATTGTAGTAGCTTGATGTGCTGGCGTCTGTACAACAGAATACCAGAGAGAATTACGACATAAGCGCTACTTTAATCTCTTCACGTTGGGAACGCCATGAATATTTATGAAATATTAACGCCACACCACAATGGCTCGTTTTCCTTAGTTTTTTTTTAACTTGCACGAAAGTGGCTGGACTGGAACTTTTTGTCATTATAAAATTAGCATAGTGTCATTTCATATTTCATTAACTTTGTCGTGTCGTTGATGTCAAGCTGTATGTAAGTTTAATTATTTTATTTCGTATCGCACGTTTCAACTGTCAGGGTTGTCAACCCCTGCAGATTGCAGTTAAAATAAAATGTTTTATTCAGAAAGTAAGTTTGTTAAATTAGATTAGAATTTCTTTTTTTTTGACGTTCCTCTCTCTTGGTTTTCTAGTCTAGTGAGTGTTTTTAAAGATTGTATCCGTAAAAGCACTCACTAGACTAAAGCTTCGGCCAAACCCGCGCGTCAAGTACGTGGACGCGTTCCACGTACTTGACGCGAAGCGGGAGCGTCAACAACGCGAAACTTAACACCTGCGCGAGTGCGGTCGGGTGGGGTGACCGTCATGTATCTACAAAATGACAGCCAGGACCAACGGCTTAACGTGTTTTCCAAGGCACAGGGGGGACTCGAAACGTAATGGATGGTCAATGGTCACCCATCCACGGACCTCAGCAAGCATAGGTTGACTTAGATTAACTATCTCAGTATAAAGTAAAAAAATGGCTTGATGGATTTACCCAGCATCCTTAATGCGTTACACACTTCCAATCACAATCTTAATAATTTTGAAGGATATTGCTAATCCATTGCTTCATATGTTCGAAAAAAATCTGCTCAGCAACTTAAATAATGGAATGAATGTTGTTTAACTATCAAACTCGAACTCAAATCATTTATTTCAATTAGACCATTTCAGGCACTTTTGAATTGTCAAAATTAAATAGTCGGTCAGTTAGTCAGAAAGTTGAAGCTAGTTGCCCATTCCAAAACGTAGATCTCTTTGGAGGAGAACGGGCAAGAAACTGCAAGGACACTCTTTTAAATCAAAATATTATTACAAAATCCTGGGTACATTATTCTTATTGCTTCTATATGTGAGAACAATGAAAAAAAAAGAAACAATTTAAAATATAAAATTAAAAATAAGCCCCCCAGTCTCAACCGACGGTGCCCGTTCACGAACATGACGCGTGGATCAGCACCACCCAGCTCAACCATTTTGTAGGGAACCGAATGATCCAACACACGCGCCACCACCAGTGAGACATTTAAGTGAGCATGACATGATATCAACATGAAAGCAATTGCTACAGTTAGTATGTTACGCCATTACCCCGCTGAGTCTAAAGATAAACGTTTTGTAATAAGGCCGATTGTGTTAACATCGCCTATCTACTAGTTACTGTTCCTTCCTTTGGTTGACCTTTATGACTAAGGTAGAACGATAAGAAAACACGATACAGTTTATGTCTTCGGCTTCACCCGGTTCATGTCGTTTTATTTCGGAAGTTTATCAACATGTACCTAGCTACTGGATTTATTTAATATTTATTTAAACTTTTCGCACAAAAAGGTACAAAGGCGGACTTAATGCCTTAGGCATTCTCTACCAGTCAACCAAGGGTGGTGAAGATATTAGATGGCAGGCGCTTTGGTTAAGAGGGATAATAATAATAAAAAAAAAATCTTATAACTAAAAAAAGCAAAAGCTCTCTTAAAGTTTAACGAGCTTTCCACTAGTATGATATCGCCTTTAACGATTGATTCTTACGCAATTAAATTCGCATGCTAAATAGACTGTATAGCCAAATTGTGATATTTTATGGCCTACTTCACACTCAGAATAAGAGACGATTTCTTACAAATTCTGTAAATTTTTTTCAATATTTAAGGTGGAAGTGTAAAGTCAGCCCGCGAGAATTAAATTTACTTACGTTATTTGCAATTTGCAGGTCAATGTCAGATTGGTTTTTTGATTTAATGATAATTCGCGAACGTAACAAATAGGGCTTTAATAATATAAAAATAATATTGTTACGACCGCAAATCATATTCAGATCAAACCACAACCTGAAGGCTACCTGAAGGTCTAGTAGATAAAAACGTTCAAAATCTAGTCGCAATCTCATCTGTGTCAATCAATGTCAAAAATTTGTCAAAAATGTAGGGAAATTAGAGGTATTTTTGACAGATTGAGACTGAGATCAGACTGTGAAAGTTCTTAAAATTACGAGAATTGACCCTTTTTTGTATGTAACGGGATACGGACTTAAAATGATTTCGCCGGCTACTATGACGCTTAACCCTTAACTAGTGAATATAGTGCCTGTTTTTTACGTCTACTGAAAAACAATTCAGTGCAATTCTGAGTAGATAGGTAGTTATTGTTAACATTCTAAGAAAAAAACCAGTTTCCCTTGTTGGGAGGCAACTTTTCAAACCTTAGACAAGTCACTGCTTCATTTTAATTTTAGAGAGCATCTCTTTTCCATTGCAATAAAATCCCAATTCGTTAAAACAAAACAAATAAATTCATTTCCACAGTGTAAAAATAAGTCCATAAAAATGAACGAAAATGTACAAATTAATTGGATAGGTCAGAAACAATGGAGAGTCGTGAAAGCCTTCACCATTGCTTACTGAAACTTTCAGAATAAAAATAAACAATACTGTAAAGTTTTTAAAACCGAGTTGAAAGCCAGATGAAGTTGTTGCTTCAACTTTTGAATGAGAAAATGTATAATCAGTAAAAAATAGAGTGTTTAGTTGGAGCTTAATATTGCTGAAAAAGTTTGTTTGGCTTAAAAAGTTTTGGCAAGGTTTTGTTGGATTAACTTTAAAAATGTATTCATTCTATCCATTTAGTGACTCTCTGAATTAATTATTATAACCCGTCATGGCCTGTTATTTTAAAAAGATAAAATTCGTATAATATTAGCATTTGGTAATCACTCAAATTGTTGATGGAGATGTTTCTTATGCGGGCTTTACACAGGTGACCATAGCCGTACGATTTGCCGCGTGGCGAAAATCGATTGTCTAGATAGCAATTCGGCTAGGCTCGAGTTGACTTAATTGCAAGTTCCAGAGTAGAGCAGGTTTCCACTTTTGGCCAGGTTTTGTTACATGAACGCTTTAAAAATGTGTTCATTTTATCTACTTACTGGCCCTCCAAATTAATTATGATGACCTGAAGGCCAATTCTCGTAATTTAAAACGTTCAAAATCTAGTCGCAGTTTCATCTCGGCGACAAATAAATGTCAAAAACTTGTCAAAATGTAGGGAAATTAGAAGTAATTTTTTGACAGATTGAAACTGAGATCAGACTGTGAATGTTCTTAAAATTACGAGAATTGCCCCTCTGTTGTTTTAAAAGGGTTAAAAGTCAAGAAATATTGGGATTTAGATTGATAGATAAAACGTTTATTCAGTACAGTAGTTCAGTCAGTTTTTCTATCTATAATATGTATGTATTTACAAAAAAAAAAAATTGTATTTATGTAGTTTATCAGCCATCTTGTTACCATAACACAAGCATTAGGTTGCTTAGCTTGGGACTAGATGGCGCTGTGTGAAATGTCCAGGGATATTATTATTATATTATTATTATTAGTACAACAAAAGACACAATACAAGTAATAAAAAAAAGGTGAAACAAAAAAGAAGTAAATCTATAACGGTCGATCACTCTGGGCGGTGTGTGTCTCATGGTTGCACCAAATGGGAGTCCAGCTCAGCATGTGCCAGGTACAATACCTGACGCTGGTATTCCGTTGCATCCCGTTAGTGATACACGGGATTTGGAAATCGTTTATAGTGCTAATGGAAGGCTTTCTTACGATCTTAGTAACAGAAGTCTTATCAATGAAATTGCTTGAAAAGAACATGAGGGCTTTGGCTTGGAACAAGAACAGGACGGGCTTGTGGCTAAGTAATAACAGCCGCATGGGTCAATCGATCCGGTTAAGCTACGCTTGCTGCGGTTGGTCCGTGGATAAGTGACCATTTTTACGTATCAAGACCCCTCCGTGCCTCGGAAAGCGCGTTAAGCCGTTGGTCCCGGCTGTCATTCATGGATCTTTGACAGCCGTTACGGGTCGTCAGAAGCCCGAAAGTCTAACAACCAGTCATACCAAGAGGTGTCATATTACCCAGTGCGGATTGGTGGATGTCACATATTTTAAAATAATTCTCATGTCAAAAATTAAGTTGAAATTGCTTACTAGTCTTCTGGCTAGATTGTAATTTATTATTAAGAACCTGGTTCTTTTTAATAAAGGATAAAAACATTTTTGTGAAAACATCTGCTAAGCAACGTTTATAATCTTGGCCCGAGGGTAAGCTGGAGCACGTTGGAAACAACCTCTGGGCTACAATGAACAAGAGTTTAATATTTCATTGCTTACATTTTATGGTTCGATGGCAAAGTGAGGTTTGCAAGGCGACATAGCAGGACGAGATAAAACAGACTTTGAATTTAGTATCCCGTTGTTCAACAGAAGATTTATAAAATATTCGGTTAACGTAAGGTTTCTTTCAGTGTCATTATGTCAACATTCCTTGTGATAAATGTCAGCTTTATTTTTAGAGCAGACTCTCCTCATTACAAATAAAATGTAAAAGAAACTTGATCATTTATTCTGTACAATTTTGTACCTCATCCAAAACATATTTCAGGACCCAAAGTCACTCCTACTCTTCATACATAACATAACATCACGCCTTGTTTTCCATGAAAGATTGCACAGAGGTATACATATAGTACACCCACATTTCTCCAGCTATGTTGAAGTCTCATGTAATAGGGAGCGAGCACCAGGCTGCTACTGAGAAATTCCAGATAAAAAAAACCCAATAACTTGTCCGACCTGGGACTTGAACCCAAGACCACATGCTCAACAGTTGCACTTGCGAACACAAGACCAACAATTAAAATAATTATTTGACACATCTCGAGACCCTCAGCCTTTGGCAGGCGTACGAGGGGTCAAAGCCAACTCGCAGAGGCCCCTAGACAATTTTAAATGATAAGGATGCACCAACCGACGATTATCTCTGCATGCACTATGCAAGTGCACACACAAGGCCAACCCCCGGTTGGTACAGGACTATTGTAGAACATGGAAAATAATATAAATAATAATTATTATAATAATCTCATCTCAGCGATAGTCAAAGTTGTTGCATGCGACTGCTAGACCAACGAAGGGATTAGTCCATGTTCAACCCCCACAGTCTTTACCCCCGACCATGTTCAACCCCTAATTGTTGTTCATGTCCATGTTTAACCCCTGGGGGGGGGTCAATGGTAAAGATTGTGGTGGTTGAACATGGACTAAACCCAACGAATCAGTCTCCCTATTCACCCTTACCACAAAATAGACTATTATAGATTTACCCTCAATAACAATATCACAGTAGACTGCCAATAGCCAGAGTAATTCTATTTATCAGCCAACAAAGAACTGGACGACTTCACAATGCCCATTGTGGTTCACGTTACGACTTATTACGTTGTGATAAGATTAGTTTTTTGTTTAGCCGTTGGTTCTTGTCAGTTTATTGATCGATCGTGTATAGTGGAGATTAGTTTGAAAGAAATGTGGATTGATTAATAAGTCGCGAACAATAATAATGTACCTACCTATTGCATGGTACCAATTAATATATAACTACATAATCTTCTGCTTTTTCATCTCGCTGACATGACAGTTATTTTAATTTTGTTGGCCTAAAAGTTTGCCACTTCCACGGCGTTATCGATGGCAGCGCAGAAGGCACTTTGACTGCATGTACTTTCACTACGATGGCGGCACCTAGGGGCCTAGACAAAATTCCTTTTCTGTAAGCGTTAACGCCAACGGAAATATCAAATTGTATGGAGTTGACATTTGCTTACCAGATGTCACGTGACTGAAAAAATCTTTTTGCATGAAATCAGTGCTCTAAATGGAATACCTCCCAATTCTTGTGGAAGGCTATACTAGGCTGTCATTACGCTATGACCTTCAGGAGCCGAGCAAAAAAAAAATTCAGAAAGAACGTTTTACGAAAACTAAGTGATAGCGCGAGCAGACGATGCGATGCGATGGGATGGGTAGGGGCAATAAGAAATTTCACACGGACGAAGTCGTGGGGAGGTGCTAGTTAATATAATAAATAAATACTTACGTCACCTGTAACGTAAATAATACCAGCCTATTATTGTTGCAGCCTGTTGTTGTTGCGCTCTTACAACAACACAGAGTTTAACCCATTCATTTCTCTCTACACACACACACACACCCCCCCCCCCTCACCTACACATACATACACATACGCGCAAAACACACACAACTTCCCCTCCCATCCCCATATACAATCACGTGAATAATGATTTGATAAGTATTCTGTTCAATTGCAAAATTATCTAGCTATAAAAGAGCGGAGTCTTCTAATACAGGCTTTTTCTTTGCTTAAAAGGAGGCTCCAATCATTACCTTGTTGTTCTGTTTTGGTTTTGATATAAATAATTATTAATTTAATTTAATTTTTTAATTTAATTGTCCCACTGCAGGCCAATGGCCTCTCTTCTCATACAGAAAATCCGCCGCGATCCGGACGAAGCGTTTTGCCTCGTCGTTTATACCGCGTACATCGAAGGACTGGAATAATTTGCCTGCAGCGGTCTTCCCGTCCGATTATAATTTGGGTGTTTTCAAGGCTAGAGTGAATAGGCTCATAATAAATTAGTGCGCTTACCATCAACGATTGCATCTCTGCTTTCCATCAGGCGGGATCGCAGTCAAGCACTATTTTATACTATTAAAAAAAAAAAAAGAAAAGGCACGAGCATTGATCACCACGCTTGCTAAAGATGGGTTGACGATTAACACGCTCAGCGCCATGTGTATCTTTTGCGATACACACTGTCTAAACACTTGTGTATCCTTTTTGATACACAAGCACCATTCCAGTCTAAGCGCCGTGTATCGCTAACGCGCACACTTTCCATACATTTTGTATACAAAAAATGTTGCCCTGGCCTACGGAATTTTCCTGGTGTAGTGGTATTGGCATATGGGGCTTGGTGCTGAGCATGATGTCATGATGTTTTTCCCTTCAACTATGTTAGCAATGTCCATGATAAACTCAGAAAGTACCTATACATGAATTGAAAAGTCTTTATATTACTCGTCAGGATTTGAACTTACAATCTATATAAATAATATATATATTATTATCTATCTATATCTGTATATATTATCTATCTTGCTGGCCTATTTTTTGGCCAAAGAATCAGCATTGCCACACAACGTGGCAATGCTGCCAGCCTTTTGGGCACGTTTCCTATTGACAGCGATGCGGACGAATTTTTTGATGCCCTTTGATTATTTTCCCACCTTTTATATACTTGTACATATTATTATTTTAAGACTGTTAGTTTTTTAAAGTATGTAAATATTTCATAGGTAACCTAATAAATATTGTATTACGATAGAGGTGAGGTCTGAACCACTGGGCTATGAAGACTTACTTAATTACAATCCAGTAACTGGGTAACATGATACCCCTTGGTAAGAGTGGTTGTCAGACTTTTGGTCTTCTGACTAACGGTTTAACGTGCTTTCCAAGGTACGGAAGGGTTGTCTCAATATGTATGTGTGGATGTTCGATCATCGTCGAACCAACTGCGGCAAGCGCAGCTTAACCTTCGACCGATCCTTGCAGCTGTTATAACTTAGCTGCGAGCACCTTCCTAAAATAGTCCACTTTTATATATCAATGAGTCTATCTTAGAAATTCGAAGGGCTGTTTACATTACAATCGAAAACCGAGCAGCCGTAAAGTTTACAGTAAGTTTCCACAAACCTTTTTGCTTACAAATCAATGTTGCAAGAAAACGCAATTAACGAGCGCCATTTCTTGCCTACTTTGATAATAAGACTAAATAGTTGAGTCAAGTTAATTTTCTCCGTGTCATAGAATCATGATTACCAAGCAAAAGTGTCCGCAAACAGTGAGTTGTACTAGGGTTGCCAGAAGCACGGATTGAGTTCGGACAGTCCGGATTTTCTTAGTACTTATTTCGTGGTTGGGGCAAGGTTATTAATTTATTTAGATTTTATAAAGATACAGATTGGTCAGAAGACTTTACACAAGTCCGTTCCACTTTCTTAAAGTCTGTTATGATTATATTTAAGCACTTAGTTCATGTGTTTTTAAGTGTGTCCTTATCACTATTATTTCTACACTTTTTTTACACTACACTAACTCAAAAGGTTTTGGGGGACATTAACGGCAAAAAAAAACAAATAAAAAAAATGGGATTTAAATTTACTTACTCGTTCATATGAGCCTACACAGACTTAACAGTGGGGTATTTTTTTCCATACAAGGTCATAAAGGCTACTCGATAAAATTAATCTTCCGACAAATTGTTCAGGATACATTCGTTCGCTCACAGTTATGTAACCTACAACTTAAAACAATATTTTCTATCTTTGTCCTGCCCGTATATCCATTTTTCGTATATTAATTCATTGGTACAGTCACAAACATAAATACGTCACTCTGATGCAAGATTCTATAGCGATTTTCTCCTAATGTATCGATAGAAATTATAAATGGTGTTACGATCATAGTCAAAGATCAAACTATTATCGAAGAGGTTTGTTCTCAAAGTTTTCATCGTAATTTCATGATAAAATCGCTTTTAAATTTTACGGAAGTGTAGAAATTTCTGCTCGTGATCGTACAATTTTTAACTTTTGCCCTCTATATCAAGATACTCTAAAACTTATCCCCTGCTGTGGGGATTTTCTTTATTCATTTAAACTTTACTTTACACCAGAAAAATACATTACAAAAAAAAAAATACACTGCAAAACATACAATGGACGGCCTTATCACTTCCTTCGATCTCTTCCAGCCAACCTTGGGAACAACAATAATTTTGTCTTATCCACTTTTTGGTCGTTTTTCACTATATCTTCCGTCCTGCATTTCCTTACCCAACGCTTAGCCACCTCAAGTATTACTTGAATAGTAAGAAAGTTTTAATGAATGTACTTAACGAGTTTGTTCTTCGCAACACTTGCGGTCCCTTATTAAATATATATTGTCTTTTGAAGTGAGATTGCTTTTTTGGAAGTAATTAGCATTGGGTTCATTAATTTGTGTCGTAATTTTATCAGAAAACTAGCTACTGCCCACCCCACTGCCCGCCCCACTGCCCGCCCCACTGCCCGCCCTGCTATTATCTACTTCGTTTTTCTTTAGTGTTATTTCTGGCTTTTAGTCTTTTTGCTCGGCTCCGAGGGTCCTAGTGTGATCTTATAGCATATAACCTCAAAAATTGGGCAATCAAATGCAGTGAGAATTTTTCAAATCCGCCTGGTACAGACACCAGCACATCAAGCTACTACAATCTGTCAAATTTCTTTAATAGATTTTCAACTTTATCGCTAAAGCATTAAGGTTCAAGATTGATTGGGAAAATTTTACAGTTTCGGGTAGCTTGACCTGCTGGCGTCTATACTTCCAGAGATTAGCGCGTTTAAATAAACCAACAAACTCTTCAGCTTTATTATTAGAATAGATTTTCAAGAATAACAAACTTGCCTTTTAGAAGGTCAGAGTAGCAAGAACTTTACCATTCACGATATTATTTTTTACGTAACGCCATTGTAATATAACTCTAACTTCATTGTAATAACGCATAAATCGCTGTTAATCGCATAACGCTGTGAGTTTTATTCAACTTTCGGCAATCATTCTAGTTTATACTTTACAACAACGAAATAAGAGGACATTATTGTAGAGTCATGAACTCATGAGTAAAACAATCGTTTATTGATTCATTACTCTGGTTCTTTCTATAATTTATAATAATCATTCATTACTATACAGGAATATTTTTTAAGCAATGCGCAAAAAAATTTTGGTGGTTCAGTATCAGTCATAGAACACATTTCCATTATTTGTTCAAAACTTTTTTATATTTTTTTATCCGACTTTAAATCAGCAAAATATGGACACTATCTATTCGTAATAATATCAATGAGCGCGGGCGCCGTACGGCTTACGAGTGATGGTGCAGGGGGGGGGAAACCCCCTTCCGGGCGGCAGGGTGGCGCCAGGCGGCGTCGGCCGGCCGGCCGTTCGGCTCGACAGTCTGCTCGTCGCATGCGCGTGCGCGGTCGTCATTACGTCACGTCCAGTCGCTTTCCCGCGCAGTGCGCAACCCCCGCGTTGTGTCGTACTTATGGTGTCGGATTTTAGTAACCGCGAGTTCTATGAGATGGTGCGAGTCTATTTGTTAAGTGGTGAAAGCCTACGAGCAGCTCGCAGAATGTATACTAGGGAGAGCATACCTCGAATGCGAGCCCAAGGTATCGTTAAAAAGTGCCTTAATTTAATTGATTAATGCGTTATTTTCTGCATATTGATGGTCCTAAGCCCATGAAAGTATGAAGGAAAAATTGGAATTACTCTTCAAATAACTTCAGATCACGGCCTAATCTTAAAAAAGTTTAATTCAAACCTGATAAAATCAGCGATTACTGATCGCTGATTTTATCAGGTTTGAATTAAACTACATTAAACAACTACTACATTGTATGTAACCCACGTAAATATCTATCTACCCACGCCCACGAAAAACGACCGAGCGCTTCGCCATGCCGCGCCGGGCGGCGCGTAGTGGCCATAAAATCAATTTCAAAATAGACATCTTTCGTTAGCGATAACTTTATTTTTTTGTACTAAGACTTATCAAAATAAAAAATAGGTGTTTAATAAAACTCATTTAAGTTTAATTTGTCAAAGTTTGCGCACTGAATAAAAATTAATCCTGTATAGGTATTTAATTGATTCGAATTTAGATTGATAATATCTAATAATTGTACACCTAATGGCAAAACATAGAGAACCTAAACTGCATTCGCGATTTATTTCCCAATAAAAACATTTTTGCAAAAAAAACATCAACCGACTTCCAAAAACGACACTACAAAGTGAAAAATAATTTTAATTTCGGAAGTCGGTGTCGTTGGGTTCGCTTTTTCGTTGCTTGCCACCGACCTTGTTGTTTTATTTTTCACTTTTAAGTTGTAATTTTTACCAGTAATTTTGGTTTCAAAATCAAACTACTGAACCGTTTTAGATGAAATTTCTATGGGACCATTTGGAAAGTATACCCTTTCCAACAAAAAAGGAATTTTTCGGTTGACAAGCGACGGAGTTATGCGCGAACAAACATAAAAAAATAAAAATACAAACATCCGAATTGAGAACCTCCTCCTTTTGTTGAACCTCCTAGAAGTTGGTTAAAAATGTAAACAAATATGAGTTTATGGAAAAATAACTTTAAAAAATATACAATAAAGTTCAGTTTACGCTACAACTTCAAACATTTTTATAACTTTTCAATAGTGCTAGTCACTCTGAAATTAACTTAATAACCATCTGTGATTCGGTGGATGTCAATAAAGCAAATTATACAAAAAAAATGTGTGCGTGCAACCTGTAGAGCTGGGTACATGGATACCTGTAAGCCACTGTTTAAAAAGTACAACATTTTACTGTTAGCATGCATGTATATTAAAGAATTGTGCCTATTAGTACGACAACATCCTGAAAATTTTATTAGCATAGAGATGTAACCAAAAGAAATGTTTTCTCTAGAGATAGCCACAATGCAAGCTCGATTTATGTAAAATAAGTTCGTTTATAATAGCTATTAAGGTATACAATAAAATACCAAACGCCTTTAAAATTAGAGAACTACCTCTGCCTATGTTTAAAAAAAACTGATTCAGTGGCATAACGAAAAATGTTTTTACACTGTTAATGAATTTGTGTCACATGTCGAAGAAAGAAAGTAATGTCAATAAGTTTACATATATTTTATTTATTTTTTAATTTGACATTTACTTACTATTAATATTTTTATTTAGACATTATAAAAATATTCATGGACGATGACATTTCAATTAATACATAAAATCTGACATTGTAAAACAAACATATGGTAACTGATGTAATGTTAGGACATTTTTAATTATAAAATGTATTGTGAAATTACATATTATAATAATATAATAATATCCCTGGACATTTCACACAGCGCCATCTAGTCCCAAGCTAAACAACCTAATGCTTGTGTTATGGTAACAAGATGGCTGATAAACTACTTATATACATTTTTTTTTGTAAATACATACATATTATAATTATATAGAAAAACACCCAGACTCGGAACAAATACATGTAGGTCATACAAATATTTGTTCCGTGCGGGAATCGAACCCGCGACACGCAGCGCAGCAGTCAATCGCTTAACCACTGCGCCAACCGTGCCGTCCATATTATTTGCTATTAATTTATTTAATCAGACATTTTGTAATGTTTATAGTGATAACTGAAGGAATATTATGACATTTTTAATAATTTAATGTATTCTGGAATTAAAGATTGGTACACCATATGTGATAGTAGAATGTAAATGGGCCACATTTATATTAATATAATACTACTTTGTACACCTACATTTGGGCAAATAAAGTACCTATTTTTATTATTTTTATGTTTTAACATATCTCGGGGCTATGGGGTCCCAGTCCTTTGGAAGGTGTACGAAGGGTCGAAGCCAACTCGCAGAGGCCCCTTAGGAAATTTTATTGAAATGCGGCACCAACAGACGATTATCCCTGTATGCACTATGCAAGTGCACCCAAGGATAACCCTCGGTTGGTGTAGGACTAATGCAGGATATGGAAAAATACAAATTTGGACTATGGGTTTGGGTGGCTAAAGTAGACTGGTTATCAATAACTATGGAAGAACTATGGCCCCTGCCTGATCAATGCTTTATATATACACGGATAAAATGGCAGGGGGTGACTTGCACGCTCAATAATGGGCCCCCGGAAACTGTCGCTAGCACATAGTGACATAGCAACAAGGGGGCAACATGTCCTGAGGTGCTTATGGTGGAGAGGTATTCCACGGCTTTCAGAACAATCCTAAAGCCCGGAAGATGGTCAAGATCCCTACGAGCACATAATGGAATACTTCCTTCTCCTGAGCACGTTTGCTCTTGCGAGTCTCCACTCAAGCCGGCCAGTAAAGGCAAGAATGAGGTGGGAGCATTGTTCACTCCAGCCGGCCACTAAAGGCAAGCCAGAGTTGAGGAACAAGATTTCTCCCGGGAGATAGGGTCCGTGGGGTCACTACTGCCCAACAGCTTGCCATATGCTGCCCTGCGGGTTTTGGAACGAAGTTCCTTATCGCGCGTTGCGAAAGGGGGCTAGACGGAAAAAATTAAGACCAAAAGTTGGAACGACACTTTTTGCTATAGTTGTAAGCCATGCGGCGTGCGCGTGTTTCTCTGTCTGTCTCTCTCTCTTATAGAAAGCAAGCCAGTTATACTTCATTCCATCCGGGTGTCCCTTGACACCTCTCAAGTTTTTTTTTTGTATCTCTCTTGGTCTGGCTCTGGCTCACCCTAGAACTGTTTCGGCAAAGTAAACTCTTCCGGCGCAGACCCAGAGTTCGGAGCGGGCAAGCCCCACCACGACGTCAACATAGAGATACGGCGATGGGGTTATTATTATGAATTCAATTAATAAACAATAATTTTCAATTTTTGCCACATACAAAGGTTATTTTAAATAATGCATCCAACCACATTAAGCTAAACAGTCGATTAAATAAATTCAACAACGTACTGAATGATAAATGAAATATTTTGTCATTAAATGTATTAACTCGGCTATCAGTTACATTTTGGCTTATTTTAAACCACATAGCATATCATTTATCCCACCCCGGCGTTGTTATAATTTAACGTTTAATTCTAGTTAATCTAAACTGCTGTTTTCAGTTCAACCCTGATTGTAGTTTTAACGTGAAATTACTTGTTGAATTGCATAGAAATATAAACCAATTGAAAGCTTACGACTCGAGGGGTTCGAGCAGCGGGTGCTGCGTGGAGAAGCTGCGATGACAGCCGCGGGGCTGCGGGACACGCGGGCGGGGCGCTCTGCAAGCTCAGCAAACTTAGCTGGTTGGTTAGCTGCTTAGAAGCTTAGCTGGGTTCACACCGAGCGATCTAAATTTGGATCAGCGTTCCATGATCGTGGATCGGATTCTTTGGCACGATCCGTTTTAGGAAATCCGCGATACGGTCGCGCGCTCCAGTGTTGCGGGTCAGTGGTTTTGCTAGATTAAGTTCCGTAAAACACGCGCTCGATATGTAACCGCACGTACGGCAGCGTCGTTTGACTGAACTTCGAACCCAGACAGGCGCATTACTTTGTGTAAATTATTTCATCACCACTGCTCTCAAAATGGTGAACGGAAAACATCGTGAGGAAACCAGCACGTCTTAGAACCAAAAAGTCGTAGACATGCGACATCTACCAATGGGCCGCGTGATAGATTGCGGCCCACTTCTTCTCACAGAAAGGAAACCTGTGTCCCAGCAGTGGGAACATTATAGGTTGATTATAATTGTAATTTATAAATGGATATTAAACGGCGACTTTGCACATTATCCATATTGCCAGATCGCCGGATCTTCACACAACCGTCAACACCGAGCGCTCAACGAATGAAGTTTGGATCGGCCGCGCATTTGGATCGGACTCCTGCCGCGTCCGATTGGAGCGCGGTCCAATTACAGTCAGTTAAGAGTCGGTAAACTAACTTGCACTAATGTCACTTTACCATCTCTGGGTAACATTGGTTCACCGCGCGGGTGTAAATATATCCTTAACGAAGCCGAGAGACACTTGTTCTTCCGTATCATGATCATTATTTTGTAATGGACCATATCTCTCAAAATTCCAACTATAGTACGTTTTTTTACGAAAACAAGTTTTAAATGTTACGACTTTACATTAAATACGTTCACGAACCTTGTACCGTTGCATGCGTCCATAATCAGTGTTTGACTAATGTAGAAAAACAGCGATTTTTTTCAAAAATATAAACGTGGTGTTCAAGCAAATATTTTCGCACCAAGTTTCTCAGTTTGATGTACATACAGAATGCGTACAATCGTACATGATGGGTGTTGTAACACTACATACTGACAAAACATTACTGGTACACAGGTATTCCTAGTACAGGCTCCAGTCTACACAAAATCAATGTATTTTGTATACACAATTTATGTAAGTATTGTACTAATTTTTCATTATGTGGCGGAGAAAATAAACTTTTTTTTTTTTTTTTTTTCAATTTAAAAAAAAATGTTGCCCCACACTAAGAATTTCTCCTGTATTGTGGGTGCGTTTACAAACATTTAAACTCTCATACACAAACAGCCTCTCTCTAACTCAAATTACGAACAACACTGATTTCACTTCACTTTCTTAAAGACAGAAGTAGGTATGATGACTGGTAGCATTCACTTTTCCTCAGAATAGAACATTTTAAAGATAGAAATAAATCATTTTAATTGAGACACACGCAAGAAGGTAATTACGAGGGGCTCGTGGCTAAGTAATAACAGCTGCACAGGTCGATCGATCAGGTTAAGCCTCGCTTACTGCGGTTGGTCCGTGATACTGAGACTCCTCCGTGCCTTGGAAAGCCAGTTAAGCCTTTGGTCCCGGCTGTCATTCTTGGATCTTTGACAATTGCTATGCTTCGTCAGATTAAGCCATAAATTCTGAAAAATGAGATAGGCAGTCGCTCCATGTAAAATACTAGTATTCATCTGCATCTGTTAAGACTGAAGCCGACCCCAACATAGTTGCGAAAATTTTATTAAATCATAAGCAACTTCCAAAAAAAAATGAAATCCCACAAAAACATTTCATGTTAAATGTTGCCAAGACGAGACCAAGTAGCTCGCACTGTCAAAAAGTAATCAGAGGGGCAATTCTCGTAATTTTAAGAACGTTCACAGTCTGATCTCACTCTCAATCTGTTAAAAAATACTTCTAATTTCCCTACATTTTGACAAGTTTTTGACATTAATTTGTTTGTCGCCGAGATGAGACTGCGACTAGATTTTGAACATGTTAAATTACGAGAATTGGCCTTCAGATCTCATGTAGAGCCAAGCTTTTAACTCTACACACCCTCTACCCGTTTCGTTACTACAAGAACCATTGTGTTATGAGAGTTTTTCACCTTACGCTCATGTGAATGTAGAATACGGCCAGAGGGCCGTATTCTCGTAATTTTAGGAACGTTCACAGTCTGATCCATCCATCCATGACGCAATTACCCGTCAGACCAGAGGGTCTGACGGGTAATCGCGTAATACACCAATGGATTTCATTTTGACAGTTTAACAACATTCATTGCGTTATTTACGATGTTGAGTAGACAAATTCGAACATAATTATGAAGCAATCGATTAGCAATATCCTTCAAAATGATTCAGATTGAGATTGATATTGTGTTACGCAATTAGGGTGCAGATGTTATATTATTTTGTAAACTTTAGTAAAGAAAATACTTTGATTACAAGTTATTTTAAACCTCGACTGTTACATTTTATGATCACAAATCGTAGTTCAGTAACTGCTCGATGTGTCATGCTGAGATTGACGCTTGAACGTTACGGGTCGTGTTTTCGATTTCCGCTTGCAACAAAATATAGCCCGCAGGTAATACTTTGGTTCTAGATGTTTATGTCTGTAAAGCTTCGGCCAAACCTGCGCGACCAAAGCGAATGCAAAGCCGGAGCACTGCGAAGCCGGTGTTTATCTATGGTGCCTTGGAGCCGGAAGCTCGAAAGTCTGACAACCAGTCTTAAACAGTTTGTCCTACGCATCACGTCAACGGGAAGTCAACTAGAAACGAGATTATTCGAACTGAACATGACGTCCCTGTGACGGCGGTGGACACGCGGCCTTAGTAAATGTAGTATCACTACTTCGGCGCCGTCATCTCGTTCTCGTTGATGTTGCGTTGACGTGGACGTGATTCGTGGCGGTGGACAAACTGCATTACGGTTACGTAACTCAAAAACGTAGACGCTTCATGTAAAATATTCAGCTTTATCCGGTTAGACTAGAGGCTGACCTCATTGTAGTTATGAAAAAGTCTAGGCAGATCAATCAATCAACTCAGCCTATCGCAGTTCACTGTTGAACATGGGCCTCTCCCAGGCTGCAACCTGTCCCCTGCCTTCCACATCCAGTCTGTCCCAGCCACCTTCTTTAGGTCGTCACTAGTCAGATGATGGAGTAGTTTTAACAACTCTTTTAATAGCAGAAAAGAGATCTTTAGTACGAAGAAAGGACCACATGAACCATCCCAGTTATAAATCTCTATAAAAAAAATCTTTTACAATAAAAATAGTGTAAGTACAACACGCAATACAATTAACAAAAACCACTCAAATACTTCATGCTTTTATTAAATATTTCAAGTGACTTTTGTCGACAGAAATTGCAATACTTTTGAATCAGTTATTTCAGCTCTCCGAGTCGAGTTGATTTTTAGTATATTTTTTTATCTGAATTAATCATTTTATACAAGGTTCGTTGTTACTTAAAAGTATGAGCTGGGAAAATATTTTCTTTTGTTTTATTGTGTTTGAATCAGGTTCCCTACGTGTATTCGAAAGTTGTTAAGTCGATTTTTATTATATCGAACACGGTATGTCGATAATTCAGTTGTACGGTATTTTATTACATCGATGCTTTATTGTGCGATGTAACGTTTGTGCGAAACACCCTACAGCGATTGCTCACTAGTTCGACAGTATGTCGGTTCGAAACGCCTACTGTTTTCCGTGACATTTTATTAATAATCTTATTTTGCATTATAGACGTACAAGAAATACATTATAAATACCATACATATCTTCACGTCTTTTTTCCTAAAATGAGGAAGACAGGTAACTAATTCACCACGTTTAGCTATGGCATGGGCCAAAGATAACGTAGACAATATCAGTGCCCGGTTGCTAGCCAATCCTTCGCCTGATACCTTCAAAAGCCAAAACCGTTATGCCTCAATCGTCTATTTCAATATGCACGGAAAAGAATGCAACTGGGGCACTCTAAGGTTTTTTTTAATCCTCACCCAGTACGGACGCAAAAATGTCATGTTTTTGCTTTCGTACTGCTTCAATTTGCTAATACCAAAAATAAATTAAAAACAACTAAAATACTCATCTAAATGTTTTATTTTAATGAAAAATCATACGACAAAAAAGATATAAACTTAAATCAATAAATGTGATATTGTCTACGTTATCTTTGGCTCATGCCACAGCTAAACGTGGTGAATTAGTTAGGTACCTGTCTTCCTCATTTTAGGAAAAAAGACGTGAAGATATGTACGGTATTTATAATGTATTTCCTTTACGTCTATAATGCAAAATAAGATTATTAATAAAATGTCACGGAAAACAGTAGGCGTTTCGAACCGACATACTGTCGAACTAATGAGCAATCGCTGTAGGGTGTTTCGCACAAACGTTACATCGCACTAATAAAGCATCGATGTAATAAAACATCGTACAACTGAATTATCGACATACCGTGTTCGATATAATAAAAATCGAATTAACAACTTTCGAATACACGTAGGGAACCCGTTTGAATCACGTCTGTGAAGTTCCCACGTCATGTTATTATTAATTTGATATTTAAAGTGACTAATTAACAATAAAATACGACACATTGCATAAACCTAGGTGCTCGAAAATACTTTGTTCGTAACAACACAAAATTTCATTAAAAAATAAAGGAGGAAATCGCTTTTCAATAAAGCCAAGTGTATACATATTTATGTTCGTGACTGTACAACATGAGATTGCCCAGACTAACTAGTTTTTAATTCCGGAAATTGGCCTTCAGGCTTGAGAAAAACCCAGCATTATTTGGTATCCCTTGTATGTTTTTGACCCTTGTCTACCTACAGATTTAAGGCTCGTTGCGTGAGCTAATCTACCCACATTAAGCGCGAACATGTTGTTTTACTACTGAGTCCACGGATATGTCGTGACAGGCACTAACGTCATTACGTATGTGTGACCACCCCGCTTTGTGTTGTTAGCATTTGGAACGTTGCGAAGGGATTTTGAACTCTGTTGAGTAGGTAAACAATGTATATTATTGATAAGTACCTAGCTATGAAGTTTTAAATTATTATTAATATGGGGCCATTCCTTTATAATAAACTTAGCGATAAAATTAATCTATTACTGATGACAAAATCGATATGCAAATCTCACATCAAAACTTACTTAAAAGATCTGGACTACGGCGACACAGAGAAACTATTACATACCTGCTACTAAACAACTTATTACAATCTACCATGACATATTAGCTTTGAAGACATTACACGCGCACAACCACAAACACACATACACACCCGCCAACACTACACAACTCACACTTTTGTACACTCTTACTGCAAAAGACGACATGTATAATTATTTGTTTTTGTCTCACTTTTCATTTTTTATAGGTACATAAAATATACTTAAGTTACACTGTATTTTTTTGAACCACGATGAAAGAGACTGGCCTCCACGACACAGGGAATCCTAGTGTGGAGACCAGTGATTTATGTGTTATAGCTGTGTATTTTTCTGAACAATAAAGATTATTATTACAATACTCAAAAACTTTAAGATCAACAATTTTATAATGTAACTCGTAAAGTTACATTATACAATTGTTTGTGTAGAGGTATGAGGAACATGGTGTAAAGTTCACTCATACTCTATAAAAAAGAGAGGATCCTCCGACCAGACGGGTGTTGTGTCTGACGGGCAATTGCCCAACGATTGATGTTAGGAAGTTTGTATACATATATATAGTATTTCACGGTAAACTCTGCTTGCGAGATGCAGGATTTGCGTGACGTCAGTATGACGCAATGTTCACATGTGGCCTTGTAGATACCACTACAATTGTTTTACGACAATTACCATTACATCTTAACATTTATTCAGGACTAGCTGCTGCTCGCGACTTCATCCGCTAAAAATTTCGCGTCGCATCGCATCTTCCGCCCGCGCTATTACTTCGTATTCTCTTAGCGTTCTTTCTGACTTCTTTTCTTTTAGCTCGGCTCGTAAATGTCGTAGCGTGGTGTTAAAACAGTCTATAATCTTCCTCGAGAATTTGGCTATCAAATGCAAACAGAATTTTTCAAATCTGACTTGTAGTTCTGGAGATTAGCCCGATCAAACTAACAAACTCTTCAGCTGTATTATATTAGTATTTATATAGATATCTTACAAGCATATTTTAACAAAGTACGAGCAACTCAATATTCACCCCGCTGCAAACTTCAAAAATGCCTGACAGTTAAAAAGCTAACATTTCTACGACGCGAAAGCTTCTTCCGACTTAAAACGTCTAGCCAAGCAGTTTCTATAAGTGCTGAACAAAATTGTAGGCAGCACGTCCACATCATAAATACAAGAAGTCAGATTTAGTAGGCTTTCATCGTGGAATGTATAGAAAATCCAATAATAAATATTAGTGGGAGAAATCGGTTGGGCGATGCTAAGAATATTGCTAGAGGTGCTATTTTCTTGGATAACGGTTTTCTTTTAGATGTAGATGAAGTAAATACCCAAGTGAATAGATTTGTAGATGAAAAATATCTAACTAGAATTTAGAGGCTTTTTAACGTAGGTACATACTCGTACAATGATATACACAAAGATTCATAAAATAATACGCTTTCGGCGCACAGCTCCCAGTTGACGGACGTCTCACGACTCTGTCAAAAAGGGGCGCGCGTCGTATGTTTTCCTAAGGAAGCTTTTAGAATGTTCTAGATGCTTCGACTCGACCTCATTGGCTGGGCGGGAACGAGAAGCGTTTCCGCCAGAAGCGTGTGGATTGTGGCGGGAGCGGTTCGAAAGAGGTTCGCGTTATAACTTAAAATTGTGATCAACCAGCGTTTTCGCGTCAAGACAGGTTAACATCAGTTACCGTGTAGCTCAACCCTATTTTAGAGAGCTCAACGTTATTTAACATCAGACGAGATAGAATAAATTATATTGAATAGCCAATCTAATTTTCAACAGCTTTCCAGAAAACAGAAACGTTGAAATCATAACTACAATACCCAACACTATCAGTCTTCGTGAATCGAAATTTAAATCTATCCAATAATCTGTTATGTACAGATATTATCAAACGGAATTTGTTAATATCGGTTGGCATTGTCTGAAACAGAGTAATGCCAATTCTAGGCGTTTGTGCCTCTTCTGCCATAAGTAGGTGGTTGTCTGTATTCCTATCACGCACGCTATCGTCGTAATTGGAATTCCCTTCGAGATTGTGATCTTATGAGCGAAGATTTGCGTCAAATAAATCACGTTGTGGATGCCATTAAAATTGTAATGACAGTAATGCTTGATTATGAATATTTGGGTAAGAATTTTCCCTTGATGTTTAAGTACTTTATCAATATTTTTTTCAGTATGTTATTGATCACGTAAGTCCCTTTTGGGTTTTCAAGTGTTACATATTTATAACAAAATATATTTACAAGGCCGATGTGAGCGAAACCGGTGGGGGAGGACGCCCTAGAATGACATATATAGTGACCTTATTGATGATGATGATTTCTGTATGGATTTCTAGTGGTATTAACTACACTTTATAAAATTAGTAGTTTTCTTTATTGGTTTTGTTTTCATTTAATTCATTTTGATTATTTGTGTTCTTATCAATTAAGGGACATTTATCGTCAGATACTTACCAACCATGTTAATATCTTTTTTCTTCCCCGAATACAAAGTTGTTTCTTCAGTCAATTCAACCTCACATTTTCGTTTTTTCTCCCGATTCTTAGTAGTGTTTGCTAATGTTATTGCCTGTTTGGAATTACACTTACCTCTAACAGCCTAAATAAAATACACCGTGATTTTTTAGTCGTCTGACAAAGGTGGTCCACTCAATGTATCCGACATAAAATACCTCTAGGCGTGTTTTTTTTTACCATTAATTAAGATAATAGGTACAAAGAAAAATAAATAATATAAATAATACATTAGAATTATGAAACATCCTGTTAATAATGTTTACGTATCAAACAGTAGAACATACCTAAACATCGCACGAGTCGAGTAGATAGATCTTCGCTCGCAACAGAATGTTTCAACTACGTTATGCATCATAATACTGATTTTTTTTTTCTTTTTTTTCTCTCAAATGCCATTTTTTTTGTTATAAATGTGTAGCAGTCATTGGATACATGAAGTGGGCTGCCGTTGTCAGACGACTAAAAAGTCACGGTGTATATTGCTTCTTGTTGTTGTTGTATGTTTGGACTCTTCTCCAACTCTTTCTTTGTTTTAGAATAGAATACTGTGATTAGCCATTTTCTTTTGCGACTTAATGTCTAAAAGTCACACACTTATACTGGATGAGACTTTCTGTATCGTTGAGAAAAGTAATTAAGAACTGGTTTTCATTGCACTTTCTGTTTGTGTATATTTTTGTGGACGATACTTACGATTACGACTTACGACTTAGCATAATCAGCCTATAACGTTCCCACTGCTGGGACACAGGTCCCCTCTCTGTGAGAGGGAGTGGGCCGTAATCCACCATGCGGGCCCACTGCTGGTTGGTAGATACTTAGAGCATCCAAACCTAATAAAATACAGTTGGGTAAATTAAAACTACTGTACTTATTATTATCGTTATAACATTTTCTTTTACATTACAAATTAATTTAATTTAACGACTAGTCTATTGATGTCAAAAGTTATTAAAAGATCAGCTCGTAATTTTAAGACCTTTCACAGTTTGATCTCAGTCTCTATAAGTAAAAAAATTCCTCTAATTTCCCTACATTTTGACAAGTTTTTGACATTTATTTGTCGCTGAGATGAGACTGCGACTAGATTTTGAACGTTTTAAATTACGAGAATTGACCTTCTGATATTAAATTTTCGTTCAGTTTTAATATCATCTTCATGTCTTTCACAAGTAGGTTGAGATTCTATTTCTAGTGCTCATAACTTTGAAGTATTCTAATTAGGACTGGCATCTTACACCTAAGTGCGGTCTAACTTTATAACGATGATACTATTAGATTCGGTTTCATGGTTTTTGGAACAAAGACTTCGGTGTTTTCTCGAAAAATATCAATATCCTTTATAGGTAAACTTCTATTTTTAACAACGTTTTTTTTAGAATATTTTTATGCAAGTCCATGGCGTGATATGTAGGTCATAATCCTATTATTATGAAATAAATAATTTGCCAGAATATAGGTACTGACATAATAACATGGTCAAATAATTTTAGTCTCACTATATTCGACTTATCAATCGTGCAAATATTTATATATATTGCTAAAACTGATACTTATTTTGCCAACACCAAACCGTCACAGTTAGAATTTATTTCTCATAAAATATTGAAAGTGGAGTGGTATTGGCGCTTTGGTAAATTGGCACTTACTGTTAGTAGAACTGTTTCAGATAGGGGGGAGATTAGTCCAAAACCGGCTATGGGGATAATACCGGAACAAGACAGTTGAGATTCTTACATGTTTGTACGCGCGCGTTTGCCGCTGCAGCTGGCCATTCTGATTAGTTTGATAACAAACATTCAATGGCATTAATAATAATTTTGTTTTTTTTTTTTTAATTAATAAAAAATTGTACTGGGATCGATCCATCAACACTGACAGGACTATTGTTGCCAATAAGCCTGATATAGTGGTGGTGGATCGATCAGAGCGACGCGCAATGATTGTTGACATAACCGTCCCGCATGATGAGAACCTCGTGAAAGCCGAGAAAGATAAACAAATCAAGTATCTTGACTTGGCTCGCGAGGTTGTCGACATGTGGGATGTGGACTCAGCGATCATTGTGCCGATAGTCGTGACAGCCAATGGCTTAATAGCCAAGAGCCTCGACCAACACCTGAAGAGGCTCTCGTTGGGCAGCTGGATCAAGGGCTTGATTCAGAAAGCGGTACTTCTGGATACGGCTCGCATTGTCAGGAGGTTTCTCTCTCTGGAGCCCTGACCACCGGTAGCTTGGACCCTGTTCCCGATACCGGTGGGCTCCTATTTTTTATATTTTTAAATGTTTTATATTTCTTGGATAGCGTTTCATTATACTTGTATGTCAAGGTAAGTGAAAACTGTATTCTTGCAAAGATCTTTTTTTAAGTTAAGTATGCATTCAAGTATCAATGAATAAAGGTTAAGTTTTGAATATGCTATGTTCTTAGCTTATCCTTACCTTACTTGTCTTTGTCTCCTTAAAGTGCGTTTAGGGCAAAATTGCACGGGTTAATATCGGGTACTACCTAGTACAGACGCCAGCACATCAAGCTACTACAATCTGTCACATTTCTTTAATAGATTTTCAACTATATCACTAACGCATTAAGGTTCAAGGTTGATTGGGAAAATTTGACAGTTTCGGGTAGCTTGACCTGCTGGCGTCTGTACATTTATTATGATTTTATTTGAAAAATACGCAAAAGAGCCATGCATGTGTGCAATGTCATATAAGTCAGAACTGCGCCCATGAAGGCTGTACAGGTTGGGAACCCGAAGAACATGATGAGTTCCATTGTTACCATACCATTGTTCCATTTGTGGTATGTTGTAAATTTGGGTATACCCGGTTTTGGACAAGACAAGAGCCAAACCCGTAAAAACACTTTTTGTGTAATGATTATTTTATATTATTTAGAATTGATAAAAAGTGATTTGGAGTGATAAACATTTGATTTATAAAATAAACTAAATATAGCTTTTCAAAGTTTATTTATATTCTTATACGTGTGTTTTATGAAATAACGTATATGCCTTAGCGTCCCGATTTTACCCCATTTTCCCATTTTTATGTACTTACTTACCTGGTCAGGGAAGAATGCTTCAAGTTGACCATTTTTTTTACTAACCTACGCTGCACTCCTGCGCAAAGGCCTCCCATCACAGATATGTGCCTCCCATCCACTCCTTCCAAGTGTTGCGAGCTCGCACGTCCTCCTTCGAATTTCACTATAATCATCTAAAATGTTCCGTCGATGCCTAAGGTAGGGCGCCCATGAGCAACTTTTGTCTCAGCGACTAATATTTATCTCTCACATCAAGTTTACAGGTTTGTATGTAAGTGGGCGCATATAGCGACGCGACAAAGACAGCACTTTCATACTTTTGATGTGAGAGACAAATTAGCTGCTGAGACAAAAGCTGCTCGTGGGCACCCTCCCTAAATATTCTCTATCATTATAGTCTTTGTTAATAACAGTTATTAAATAAAAAAAACTATTTTGTGAATAATAAATAAGACTAGCCTTTTTGAAACAAAGCTTCCAGTTTGAGATTTTTCTCGTAAATTCTCAACGTTTTTAATGTAACGCGAAGTTGGTCGCAGGAATAAATAATACATATTCCCATTTAATTTACATTGCAAAATATTTTCGTTCTGCGAATGAAAACAATGCAATAAAAGAAGAATGCCAGACATGCTTATATTAATTTCTGGTAGAATATTTCTGTGTATTTTTTGCCTTCATAAGATAATTCCTAATGTATTATTTAAAGCATTCAAATTCAATTGATCTTCAAGAATCATGCATGCTGTGGTCTCCTATTAAGTGAAGCAGTTCACCTACTAATGTCGCCCTTTTTATAAGTGTACATCTTTTGTTGGAGATTCTAAATCAATGAATAAACATCTGTTGGAGTCTTCGATCAATAATAGTAAGGTCGGAGTCATTAGTTTAACTATTCGGGACAGCAGCGTCAGGCCGCGCTCGACAGACCTAGCAACCTGCCTAGTTCATGGCAGGCGACGAGAGAGAGAGACCAGTGTGGTGTGGAGCAGCCCTCTCATGACCATTGGACATCGTACGGACAACATGATTGTGCTCAGAAACTGTCTCGCGTTCCATATCGTTGTGTCGTGTACAGTCATGAGCACTAATATGTCAACACTTGGCAACTTTAAATTGCGATTTTTTCGTGAAATAACGAATGCAACGTTGATATACGACACTTTACATAAACCTATAGGTTCGAAAATGCTAAGTTTGTAACAACATAAAATTTCATTAAAAAATAAAGGAGGAAATTGCTTTTGAATAAAGCCTAGTGTATACATACTTATGCTCGTGACTGTACAGTCAACAGCAAAAGTAGATGCTCAAAATCAGAAATTCAATACTAATAAACGGAGTTCGCAGCTATATGGCAGCTGTACTAGTAGTAAATGTTTGGTATAATTTACAATCACATACTTTTGAATCACATCGACGCCACACAGTTCTGATGCGAACTCCGTTCATTAGTATTGAATTTCTGATTTTGATCATCTACTTTTGCTGTTGACAGTACCTACAGTGTGTGATTCGCTAGTGTGATTAATTTGTTCGTAAAATTATGATTTGGTTTGAACTGTAAACGGTTTTTCTATTGCGCAATAACCAACTCTACCCATAGTACGCTCACAGCAATTAATATATGGCTGATGATAACAAGAAAAACGTATCTTCTCCGTAACATCGAATATTGATTAAGTTAAGGTATTTGATTAAAACAGCACACATGTATAATCTTCTTTATTTCATTATCCAAGAGAAATATAAACAGTTCCTTTTGTAACATTACACAGTTTATTTTAAACAGTAAAATATTTCATAAATGTAAAGTAATTAGATCAACTGATTGGCTATAAATTATATTTAAAAAATAATGTCCTAACATTATTTAATTACAATAATTATTGAATGTCACTATCAAAGAGTTTATTTACAACTTTAGGCCAGCTAATGTAAGAAACGCTATTATCATCAAATGCTATATTCTATTACATTTATATCGATATCATTATTATATCGTGTCGTGTAAATTAATTAAATATACGAACGAATGTCATAAAATAACGTTACACATACAAATACTTTCTTCTCTATTTCTCCAAGAATATAGTAAATTTTCGTGACAAAGTAAAAAATTAAAAGCAGTTTTACAAAGATACGTACGCACTGACAGGTGGCTTTCTGAAGCGCGCAGTGCGGCCGGTTGCGAAAATCTAGAGGGTTCCTTTCACTTCGCTACTCGCAAGGTCAATCGCTAGGCTCTAGGCGCTAAGCAAGCCACCTGGCCTAAGAGCCTATCCACATCTCCACGTCACAGCGTCGTCAACGTGGAACGGTGCGGTAAAGTGTCACGTTACGCTGCCGCGTCGTGCTAGTGCACGGTACGGCAACGTCGCCGTGGGACGGCGCGTGGCTCGATTGTCTTAGCGATTAGTTATGATTTGTGAATAAAAAATGTCGGAGAATATTGACTGTGATTTATTGATTTCACTTGTTGACGAACGTCCAGTGCTTTGGGACAAGACAATAGATGATTTTAAGGCACGGCGACGTGCAACGTTGCTGCGTCGTGACGTGCATTTTTACGTTACGTTAATGTAAATTTGCACGTCACGTCAACGTACCGTGCCACGTTACCGCACTGTTCCACGTTGACGACGTCATGACGTGGAGATGTGGACAGGCCCTTAGGCTTTAAAAAATATTCCAAATGGGAAAAGTAACCGCACACTAGGCAAAAATCTCTTATATACTTAATCAAAAAGTCTGCGTGTCAAAAGAAAATCATGTAACTCTTTTTCAAAATACAATGAATTAGCATTATTTTATTCTAGAAATAAGTGTTTAATCAATGTCTTTATATTAGCAGTTCACATGTATTCTATTTAGTCTATACAGCGTTATGGTCCTAGTTTATACAATACTTTATTCCATATTTATTGAGCTTACTATATTATTGATTTTTTGTTACGTCCAAAATTGTGGGTACAGTATTTTTATTCTTTGCAAACATTTCAACGCCTCATGTTTCAATTAAAAAATGGCGATTGCTCATGTGAGATTATGGAGTCGGCCGTACACCGTATCATAAAATTAAAACGATAAATTTTAATAAGGTTCCATTTGATCAATGCTCGTTGGATGAATGTGTTGCAATACTGAAGGCCGTTACCATAATTAATAGGAATACCTACATGGAAATGGAGACCGGTCCTCATTCTGTTTGACATTTTCATTTTTTATTTTGTTTTTTAATCAGATACCTACGTCCCAAAAGGTACATTATTGGTAAAAGAATTAACTCTTCCGTTCTGAAAATTTACACACCCTTAAATATTTTTATTCAAAAATTATCCTCAAGATGTTAGCCACGAGTTTCAAAATCGTCTTTTAATACAATTCATTACATATACTCTTACAATGTTGTGTTCCTGCTCCAATTTCCAGGCTGAGATAATCTTCTAATTCCCAGTTACGTTTCATGTATTGTGACATAAGGCGTGGAGATGCCAGCCACTTGGCTGGAACACTGCTTCTGAGCCTGGCCGGCTTTTGGCACCAACACCAACTGTTCCAGATCGCCCTGTCAGCAGAACATTGTGTTATAATCAGATAAGACATAGCAAGTTATGGTCGAGAGATTTCGCTGTGTTGTTGTTTTGCAGGTGAGGTATTTGTCGGTTGGACTGAAGTAGAACGATTAAATTATACAATGTGGACACAACATACGACAATAATTGAGTATTTTGGTACGGTCAGCAACAAAAGTCGGTTAATACTTCAGTTATTTAAATCTTAATTATTGAGCAAAATATTCCCAACAAACATGTAGTAATAGAATATTTAAGAATAATTAACTCTTTGCTATTAAGTACATTAAATAGTGAAAACGAATATATCACATCATTTTGTATCAATTTTTGTAAAACTTTATCATGTTTTGTAAAAGTAACAGAGTTAATTGACTTTTGTTGCTGACTGTACCATGAAATAAATCATAGCATCGGAATTAAAAAAGTGATTTTTTCAAACAAATTAAATAGTAGTAGATGATGGAATGAATATGGGTTTTGCCAATCTTTGACCAGCTACAGTGAATAAACTATTGGATATATTTTATTGAATTTTTGTATGCAGACTGGGAATGGCATTAGATATACGCAGATTAATTTACTGTCGTATAATTTTCTCCACCTTCCGCTTGCCGCGGTTGGTCTGTGGATAGGTGATCATCTTTACATAACGAGACCCGTTCCTCGGAAAGCACGTTAAGCCGTTGGTCCTGGCTGTCATTCGTGGATCTTTGACCGTCGTTACGGGTAGTCAGAAGCCCGTAAGTCTGACAACCAGTCTTACCAAGGGGTATCGTATTACCCAGTAAGTGGGTCAGATAGGCAGTCGCTCCATGTAAAATACTGGTATTCAGCTGCATCCGGTTAGACTGGATGCTGACCCCAACATAATTGGGAAAAGGCTAGGCAGATGATGATAATTTTCTCTACCTTATATAATTACAGACCATTGTTTTGTGTTCTACGAAAAGGTCAATAGGAGAAATAAAGACAACAAGAAAACGATCAGAAATGATTTTGTTTTTTATAGAAAATCAGACACAAAAACACAAATTCAAAAGTTGAGGCACACTTGGGTGGGCTGCGCGGCATTGCAATAATCCTCCTACATCACTTTCGTACATTTTGTATGAACCATTGCGCACTTCCGGCGATCGTATCGCACTTTTTCTGTATTGAAATGTGCCCTGCGGCTTGTGCTGTGGCCGATGCGGCTGCATTGTGTGTATGGCTTTAAACTACAAAACTCAATTTCGCCAAAGAGACTTTGAAATCTCATTTTTTTGCAGATAAAAAAATGTAGATAGGTATTCGTTTCATGTTGTGCCCAAATTCAGATACAAAAAAAATTGAAATATGTACAACAGTGGGTAATCGTAATCAGCCTTATTACAAAACAAGGTTTATCTTTAGACCAAGGTTTAAACCATCGAGCCATTTTTATTAAATTTCTAACTATAATCCGACAAAGTTAAAGTTCTTATTACAAAAACAGCAGTGCGATTCTGTAACAAATGGTTACTTCACCGTGAAAACTTAGGTGAAGTGACCGTGGAGTGAGCTGTCATTCCAACTAATGCTTGGGATTAACACTATTGACAACTCACTCTAAGCTCACTTCACCTAACTTTTCATGGTGAGATTTTTACAAAATCGATCGGCTGACGTTAAACCCGAGTCTAACTTATCCATTTTGCATTAAGAACCTTGCAAAAGACCTTTGTTAGAATAAAGTTTAAAATACAGTAACCGTCTCACAGGTTAAGGCCAAGGTCTAAGGTTAGAACTGCCGACCGATTCTGAAAAAATCTCACCGTGAAAACTCAAGTGAAGTGAGCTTGATGTGAGTTGTCAGTAGTGTCAATCCCTAGCATTATTTGGAATGACAGCTCACTCCACGCTCACTTCACCTAAGTTTTCACAGTGAGGTGGTTACAGAATCGCACCAATGGTTTTGTAACAAGACGGATTCAGTTCGAAAATATAATCAAACATGAAATCATTTATACTCAAAACGTTGAATTACCGCTTGGATTGACACAGAAATACAAATATATTTTACAAAGCAGGAGCAGATAACACCTTTTTCATTTACTCTTCTCGAACCCAAACCTCAATCAAACAACAAAGTTCCATGTAAATATAGAACGGTGTCCCTTTGACACGGTCCACTGAAGATTTAATTTAATAAACCGCATACTTACAGAAAAGAGATAGCCGATAATGAGATCGGCGTCCCTGGGTGTATCAAGGGCATCTTTCTCGAGGACATCAGTCCTTAGCCAGCGACAGTCTACGTACGCGCGGACTGTGTTGTCGTCGTGAACACTGTGGACAAAAATGGCGTTAGTTTACGTGATACCCTCATTCATATACACACACAAAAATCTCTAATCGCACAGTCACGTCTGTACAATAGCTTTTAGTTTTTTGCTCTTAATAATATTTTGTTTTACGTTTGTTAGTTTTTATATGCCGCATTGCGCTGAAAATTGGAGGAATCACTGATTCTGATAGTACAGGTTTACTTAGTTTCGAAATCAGGGGAAATAAATTTGTGACCCGATTTGATCTTGAAATTATTTATCTCGGTAACTTGTGTTCATACTACATAAAATTATGTAACTCTAGGAATAGAGTATGGTTCTTTTAATAAATAAATACTTTGATAGTGTTTTCGAGTGATCTTTACTATCTATACTAAAATTATCAGGTAAACTTTGTTCGTTTGTTTGTATGTAGGGGGTAATCTATGGAACTACCGGTCGGATTTCAAAAGTTATTTTTACATTTGATAGCCTAATTCTTGAAGAAAGGTTATAGGCTATTTTTATCACGCTATGGTCCTGTGGAGTCGAGCAAAAATAAATAAAAGCGGCCAAGTGCGAGTCGGACTCGCCCATGAAGGGTTCCGTTTTACGATTTATGACGTATTAAAAAAAAACTACTTACTAGATCTCGTTCAAACCAATTTGTGTTAAACGCAACGAGCAGATAGCATTGCCCTGCGATGTGTCAATTAAAGTGAAAAATGTGCCATAAGCTGATGAACTAATATATTCGTAAGTACAGATAGCCAGCACATCAATCTACCCGAAAATGTCAACGAAAATCAACCTGGAACGTAATACTTTAGCGATAAACGATAAAGTTGAAAATCTAATAAATAATTTTGAGATTGTTGTAGCTTGATGTGCATTCAGAACCTTATCAAGCCTAAGTATTTTAGTAAACATAAATCACTTTTTACAATTAAAAAAAAAAAAATGTTTTACATCTTAAATTCATTTAAACCTTATTCAATTGAAAATCCTAGGATTTAAATCCAAACAGATTGAAATTCTTTTTTTGCTAAGGCTTAGCAAAAAAGGAATTTCAACGTAAAATGTAAAAATCTCAGACGGTTTTGTACCTAAATGTTGTGTAGTTGTGTAGTATACGTTTTTAAAATACCTAAAAATACAAGCTAAAAGCTAACGAAAACGAATGAAAACGTATGTTAGATTTTTTATTTTTGTGGATTTATTGACTGAACTTTCTCTTTCTTCATAAAATGCACATGTGGAACATAAATTCAACTTCGCATCGGAAGTACATTTTGTGTTGATTACAGAGGGAAAATTAGCCTGCAGTGCGATTCTGTAACCATCTCACCGTGAAAAGTTAGGTGAAGTGAGCGTGGAGCAAGCTATCATTCTAAATAATGCTAAGGATTGACACTCTGGACAGCTCACTCTAAGCTCGCTTCACCTAACTTTTAACTGTGAGATTTTTACAGAATCGATCGGCTGTTTTTAAGAACGCTCGCATTCCAATCTCAGTCTCAATCTGTGAAAAAACGTTTTTTGACCTTGATTACCGGTGAGATGAGATTAAAATAATAATTCTGAAATTATTGTTGAGATTAAAATAATAATTCTGGAATTATTGTTGAGATTAAAATAATAATTCTGGAATTATTATTGAGATTTGTTACCGTTACAGGGCAAAAGCCTTCATCTTCTACAGAGATATGATTACGAATTGAATTATTTGAAGGATTTTTATGTACGAGAATTGGCCTTCTGGTGCCGGCAGCATAAGGGTAAGCATGATTAGTCTATAATGATCCTACTGCTGTGCCCAGACCTCTTCTCTTTAAGGACTGGTCTGTAATCAGTCCAGGTCGGCCCAGTGCGGGTTGGTAGATGTCACATGTCTTAGAATTTACGGTTCTAGGACATGTCGGTTTCCGCACGATGTTTTCCTTTTACCGTTTTGAGAGCAGCGATGATTAAATTTTTCAAAAATTATAGCGTCTGCCTGGATTCAAACCCACGACCTGTGCAACTCGTAAGTGAGGGCCGTTACCACTGGGCCACCACTTCGCATAATATATATTCAGCCTCAAGCAGTTTAATTCATAAAGTCTCGAAGAAGTGCCCACTGAACTCCAACTTTTCTTTTCCCTCATATCTAAAACCCTTTTAAGAATCAAGGCCACAAAACTAAAACATTTACCATTTATTACGTATTTTCCTATATACCGTACAAAACGAAGTTATTCGATTCCTCTGCTACCCTTATCGAACTATTTCTGTTACCAACGTTATGTCTGATAGGGTTATACCTCCCGGGGGTATTATAGCTCCACTGTTCAGGTCCCTGTAGTGTGATTCTATCTGTGTACTATCTCAGTGTGATTTGGGCCTTTTTTTATAGAAACAAGGCACTCGTCGTTTTGGTTTGACATTATAACTATTTTTTTTTTGTGTCCCTCGAGGTGGTTGGAGAATTTCTAAAAGCAGGCGTACCGACAGGCGTAGGTTTATGAATATATCTATACGTCTATACAAATAAATACAGTTGGAATATCTAACAACAAAAAAAAAATAGATTTTTTGTTGTATTAAAGAAAAATGTATTTTTTTAATTGTTGTTTGTCTGACTGTCTGTTTGTTTCGGCTAATCTCTGCAACGGCTGGACCAATTTTGACGGGACTTTTCCAAAAAAGTTAAAACCCATGAAATCCAATTTATTTTCAGACGCGAACGAACTCGCTGTCACAGCTAGTAGTGAATAAATGTGTAGTATTGTATAGTATTTATTACGAGTTCACCGTTCGTGTTTTATCTGACTAGATAGTGACTTAAATACGTGTTCTAACCAACGCTATCGTCGTGCGAACACGCGACCGCCGCGTTCATTTGGTTCAGAAAACCCGAACGCGTCGTCGCGTCGATAGTGGATGCTTTCCGAACAAATGGGTGACATTATGAACGCGACGACCGCATATTCGCGCGACCGCTCGCTTTGGTTAGTACACGGAGTGAGAATGTGCAGTAAGGAAATAGTATGTTTTTAACATTCATCAATAACTATTTCACAATGACTAGTAGTTTTTCTATTAGGAATTTTTTAATAAGAGTTTGGACAGTGGCCGCTGGAGAAAGCAGTGGAACCTCGCCAAAAGACTCACGGGGTAAGCTCGAACTGAAGCACCTGGCCGCGTAGTCTTTAAAAGATGCCCATCCATAGACAAATATCACCCATCTCTCCACTAATCCAAGGCTTTTACTCTAGAATGCATATCCGGTAGGCTCTTAAATCCTAACCTTTCCTATATACGGGCACGTCTTCCTTACAAAAACCGCGCCCCCCGGTCTACTTCTTGATATGCAATGGTCGCTGTACCACCATGAACATGAGGCTACAGTCTGGTCAAACCACGCTGGGATCGGTGCAATTCATTCATTCATTCAAGAGTTTGGACAGTGCCCGCTGGTCCTGCAACCTGATCTCTCTCCGGTCGTGTCGAATTGCCATTCCATCGGACTATGGCAGTGAGGGAAGAGGGAGTGCACCTATGTCTGCGTGCACACTTGTGCACTATAATTTTAAGCTTGACGACACGGTTGGCGCAGTGGTTAAGCGATTGACTGCTGCGCTGCGTGGCGCGGGTTCGATTTCCGCACAGAAAAATATTTGTATGACCTACAAGTAGTTGTTCCGGGTCTGGCTGTTTGTGTATGTGAGTTTAAATGTTTGTAAACGCACCCACGATACAGGAGAAATTCCTAGTGTGGGGCAACGTTTAAAAAAACACAAAAGACACCCGGATGGAACGAAGTTCAAAGAGAGAGAGAGACAGACAGAGAAACACGCGCACGTCACACGGCTTACAACTACCTATAGCAAAAAGTGTCGTTCCAACTTTTGGTCTTAATTTTTTCCGTCTAGCCCCCTTTCGCAACGCGCGATAAGAAACTTCGTTCCAAAAAAAAAGAATATTTCCCACGCCTAGGCTAGTCTCCGTTGAGATTGGCCGCCGTGGCAGCCTGGAGGTCTTTATTTATTTACAATGAATGAACAGAGAAAACATTAATTACTTTAAATTGATGAATACTGTCCCAAGACAGGTTACCGCAATTAACATAAAGCCTACATTACACGGTAATTTACAATTGTTCAATCAAATATTAAATAATTACCTAGTTGAAATGATTGTCAGAATAAATATTTAAAGTAATTTCACGTCCAATTAGGGCTGCCAATTTAAAGAACTGTCATGAATTTAATTTCACCGTAGGTACTTACAAAAGCGGATTTCAGGAATGAAATGTATTTTCAATTTAATATTATTTATAAGTAAATTGGGAACTGTAGTGAGAAATACGTAGGTAGTATGTTTCTAAGTAGTTTTTACTATTAATTAGGTATTGTGTATAAAAAAGGGGGGGAAATAATCAAAGGGCATCAAAAATTCGTACACATCGCTGTCAATAGGAAACGTGCCCAAAAGGCTGGCAGCATTGCCACGTTGTATGGCAATGCTGATTCTTTGGCCAAAAAATAAGCCAGCCCTCTGGTCACGTGAAGACTCGACCGCTTGGAGATTTCCTCCTTTTTATATACTTGTAGATATTATTATTTTAAGAGCTTTTTAAATTATGTAAATATCTTTCATATGAAAAATAGGTATTGTGTTAACACAAAACAAAATAGCTTTGTTCTTAGACTACAAATGTTGGCAAATCTTATATGAGTATAATTCTTCTGTACGTGTGTATGTCACTGAACTCCTCCTAAACGGTTGGACCGATTTTGATCAAAGTTTTTGCGTGGGTTTTAGTGGGTCCCTGGATGGTTTAGATTCACAATTGGCCAGGCACACACCTGTGTGACCTCTAAAGAAGAGGTCAATTAAGATAATTTTAAGAACTAAAAAATTAGTTTTTTACTATGAATGTACTTTTTATCATCATTAAAGTTTATATTAAATCGTATTACAATGTTTTATTTTTAAATAAGCCATTCAATAATTTTGACCGGATTCTACATGGCAATACTCCTAAACACCGCGTGTTGGTTGAAAATTATCCGAAAATATGTATATGAAGCCGCGGTCGGAATCTATTTTGTATAAAAAAAAACAAAACAAAATAAAATTTGAATACTGACATCAACGTACTTACCTTGACGTTAATGTCACTATTAAAATTGATTGAACTCTTCAACAACTTCAATATACGAGTAATGTAGGCTCCTGCAGACAGGTGCGACGCGATGGTGTGACGCGACTCTGGTACAACAAATTCAATTAAGTTTTCATATAGATTTTTTTCTACTAGAGTCGCGTTGCGCCTGTCTGCGGGAGCCTTAACGCCACTCCATTTACCAAAACTGAAACAAAAGCTCAAAACTCTAGAATATTTTTAATGAACCCAGCCCTTATAAACCATTGTTTTAAATCACCTATTTTATTTAAAAAAAGAGTAGTAAAATATTTAATTAAACGTCTGAAACAGTAAAATTCACTTGAAGTTTTCATTTCGTAGCTACACACAAAATTAAATAACTGTCATGGCTGCTCCCTAATGGGGTAACGAGATTTTCTAACCGGGTCTCTGTTTATTTAAACTATGTCGTTGTCGCCATGTTTGTCTGGCATTTCTGTGTTAGTTTCAACTTTATTTTCTTTTAGTTAACTAATTTTAGCAGTGATATTAGTCTGTAAGTCCGAAATGTTAACGGCTTTTAAGTTATCGTAAGTAGCGGTAAGACTTATGGTAGTAGTGGTAAGAGGGGCCCGTGGCTAAATAATAACAGCCGCACAGGTCGATCGGTCAGGTTAAGCTACGCTTGCCGCGGTTGGTCTGTGGATGGGTGACCACCTTTACATACTGAGACCCCTCCGTGCCTCGGTAAGCACGTTAAGCCGTTGGTCCTGGCTGTCATTTGTGGATCTTTGACAGTCGTTACGGGTAGTCAGAAGCCCGAAAGTCTGACAACCAGTCTTACCAAGGGGTATCGTATTACCCAGCAACTGGGTTGTAGAGGTCAGATAGGCAGTCGATCCAAGTAAAATACTGGTATTCAGCTGCATCCAAGTTGACTCCAAAAATAGTTGGAAAAAGGCTAGGCAGATGATGATTAAAAAAAACAGCTGTTCCATACATTTTTACCGTGCAGATTATAGTGCACTTTTGTATGAAACAGCAGATTTTTTAATAACCGACGAAAAGCTCGATGAATTTTGTATTGGATTCAAGGTTATACATAGTTCGCGTGTCGATGTCCCTTAGACATTGGTACATAATTATTCATAGTTATCCAAGAAAAAAATAATATAATAAATATCATATTGATTATATTAAATAAATAATGCAATACAGACAAAATATGTTTGCTTACAAACCTCCTAAAACGCTTTAATGCACAGTATAAAAAATATAGAAAAAAATATATAATAAATATCATATTAATTATATTAAATAAATAATGCAATACTGACAAAATATTTTTGCTTACAAATCTCCTAAAACGCTTTAATGCACAGTATAAAAAATATACATATAAACTCATTGGACGCCTGAAGGAGAACATCGCCGTCGAGGTAGACCATGGTGAAGGTGGTGTGACTATCGAAGTTTGCATGGCCAACATGGCCAGATATCGCTCAAGACAGGGAAGTTTGGAAGGAAAAAGAGGAGAGGAGCAGACGCCAGTAGGTCAAGCTACCCGAAACTGTCAATTTTTTCCAATCAACCTTGAACCTTAATGCTTTAGCGATAAAGTTGAAAATCTATTAAAGAAATTTGACAGGTTGTAGTAGCTTGATATGCTGGCGTTTGTACAATGACAAGTCAGCTTATACTAGAAATGTATAGCTTGATATATCGTCGTGCGTACCCGTGGTCAGGCCACCCAAAATATTTATAGAACCAATACTAAGAAATATAATCATGGTTATGAAACAAAACACCATATAAAACATGAGGGGCAATTTTCGTAATTTTAAGAACGTTCACAGTCTGATCTCAGTCTCAATCTGTCAAAAATTACATCGAATTTCCCTACATTTTGACAAGTTTTTGACATTTTTTTTGTCGCCGAGATGAGACTGCGACTAGATTTTGAACGTTTTAAATTACGAGAATACGTCTTCAGATAATGCAGTTAGTTAGCCTTCCTTTGCATAGAACTAAACAAAGGGTATTGAACACTAGAATTTAACAGCATAAATATCGGAAGTTGGCTCAGTAAGCAGAATTTAGTTATAACCGTAACGTTATAATATTATAGTTTCTATTAATTTTCGCAAGAATCTTGAAGTTAGCTTTCACGCCATTGTTGTGGTTTATTTAATTAATATCTGTGGACAGATCTGATCCAATATCTTGGCTTCATAAGACTGTTCTAGGAATACTTTATTTCGCTTTATAATAATCAAGATGTTCAGAAGGCCAATTCCCGTAACTAAGATAACATAAATAGAATATGCATGGTTGATTTGAGTTCAATGACAATTTTTTTTCTCTGTTTTATTCATTTCTACTGGTCAAGAATTGCATTTTAGGGTTCCGTACGAAGAAAGAAAAAAACAGAAGGAAAAACGGAACCCTTATAAGATCGCTTCGTTGTCCGTCTGTCTGTCCGTCCGTCTGTCAAGACCTTTTTTCTCAGGAAAGCGTAGAGTTATCAAGTTGAGGTTAATATCAAATACTCAAGGCTGCAATCCCTTGAAGCAGTGAAAAAATCAAAGTTCTAAGTAAACGAAATCAAAAGATACGGAGTTTATGTTCAGTTTATGCCGCATATTTTGACACTCACAAGGGAATCAAAACCTATAGGATACTTCCCGTTGACCTAAGATCATGAAATTTGGCAAGAAGCAATATCATGTGGTACAATTAAAGAAAAATATCCGAAACCGTAAAATTGTAGTTACACACCTACAAATTAGAATGGGGAACCCTCGGAGCGCGACTCCGACTCGCACTTGACCGGTTTTTTATGTAAAAAGAGTTTTATTCTCTATATTTCAGAGTTGGTCCCATCGCAAAAGTAGTCACTTTTATGGAATCCTTTCAGGAGTTGAAAGATTGCCAATTACTTCAGTCAGCTGATAAAGAAACCGTATGCAGTAAAACAGGCTCATACTACATACCTGATAGCAATATGGTGCCAGCGGAAGTCATATAAAGGTACAGCTAAGTATATGGAGCGCGATGTCCCTGAGCCAGCATGGACTAGCCTGGCCGCCCCTCGGCCAGCCAGCTCCAGGGATAGGAAGGATCCTGTGCGTCTTCGTGACCGCAATGAGAACAGGGTTCCTTGCCCGTAGCCGCCGCTCTGGAGGAAAAATATAAATTAGATAATTTTTTTTTTTTAATTTTTGGGTTGCCAAGTGGCAAAATTGACGTTGGGAAGTTTGTATGCTAATTGCGCGGTAAACTCTGCTTGCGAGATGCAGGATTTGCGTGACGTCAGTATGACGCTTTGTTCGCATGTGGCGTTGTAGATACCGCTACATCACTCCCCTCCGGAGTACGAAGGTCGATAGTGGGCTGTGTCTTGTATCTTGGGATGCTTGCCAGGCCAGCTGAGGTACTTGTTGACCGGCCGGAAGTGCAGTGTGCTGTGCCGAGGTTGCTGATGAGGCTGAGGGTGATGACCAAGTACGCGCGGACACTGCATGCTGGTGATCAGGATACCCGTTGAAGCCGTGGATGCTAGCTGGCTGGGTGTCTCGCCGCTAAAGCTTGCAGGAGTGATGATGATGACGTCACGCTGAAGTATTTGCACGAAGGCTGCGCTGGCGTTCATGTTCGGAGCCGCCAGTATAGAGGCATGGAGACGACGAACGACGAACGATAAATCGTTCGTCGTTCGTCGTCGTTCGTTCGTTCACCGTTGTTCGTTCGTTTATTCGCGTATGGCGTTGTATATATCGCTACAACACCGTATATAATCATGATCATGATGATAATTAAATGTTTTACATAACATACATAATTAGCCTATAATGTTCCCACTGCTGGGACACAGGCCTCCTCTTTGTGAGAGGGAGTGGGCCTTAATCTACCACGCGGGCCAGTGCAGGTTGGTAGATATCACATCTTTGAATTTTTAGTTCTAGGACATGCCGGACAGGACATGCATTGAAAGTTTTAGTGGAACCTTACTTCATCAGACAAATCTATTTGAAATAATTTATATTTTTTCATCACACTTTAATATTATTTTGCAAAGCTGATAGTTCTAAGTAGGTACTTATTAGGATTATTTTAATGCCAGAGATATTTATTAAAAGACCACCTCAGACATCGATCTACATGGGCTTCATAAATAATTATGATCTGACCAAGATTATGTCTGAACTTTAAAATAGACTGTGACCTCTGAGTTTGTTTCGACCTTTCTTCTCAGACTAGTCAGATAGGAAACGCCGACCGCATCTAGTTTTTAAAATATGATTGACGCGTAAAAGTGTTTGTACAAACCTACTTACAAAAAGAAAATCATTTATCATTTTAAAAACCCAGTGTAGGTTTTAAAATTATCATCCCGACTTCAAAAATATAAATTCAAATATTCTTAAACTCTAAATCTAATAAAATATTACGTTTATTTCGTAGTCCAGCCTAAATTTTTCATTACTACGACCACGCTTAATCCAGTCAACCTAGATATCTCTAAAACCTAATTTGTGAAGAATTTGTTACTTCTCGAGGCGCCTAGTTTAAATAAAGTCTTTTTTTGAGTAATATAATTTACTTCGCAAAATAAGACTTTATGTCAACTGGGCGCCTACAGATGTTAAAACTTCTTCACAAATTATTCTTAAATAAGTTTTTAACACCAATTTAATGATTTTATTTTTGTAAGTAGGTTTGTACAAACACTTTTACACGTCAATCATATTTTAAACTAGATGAGGTCGGCGTTTCCTATCTGACTATCTAAATGGAAAATGGTCAGAAATCGAAATTGTTTATAGAATAGAATACTCTTTATTATGTACATCGTAAAAGTAACTTAGTAGTAGTAAGTTTATCAATTTCTGCATAGGTAATTTAAAATATGATTTAAATAAAAAATTTATTAAGTATGTAGCAGGTAAAGATTGTACTGTATCTTGATACAAATTAACACTTGCGATAATAATAAACCTATGACTGTATAACTGACTGTATGTATACTGTATGACATTAAGGGCTAATTTTTCCAACGCCAGATGACTTTATCAGAGGATTAATTTGGAATTTTGAACAGTTCTTCCATACAAAAACTGTGAGACGTGAACTTTATTTTTTCGAATAAAAATCATCTATCTATTGAAAAATCAGGCCTTAAAGTAAAAGCTAAAATAAACAATTCGAAACAACGATATTTTTACTCTTCAAGTGCTTTGTTAAAGTTATCATATCAATTCTTTGAGCAATTCACTTGGAAGTCAGCAAAGCAATTTATTATAAAGTATTTGCCTCTGCAAAAGAAATAGCTTTATTTCCTTGAAAGCAATGTCAGTATTTTTATTTCTCTTTTTGCGAAAGAGGATATATTTAAGTTTCGTCATTCCTTTTCACCAATCTACCAACTTCAGTAGCTCGAATCGGAATGTAATTACGTTCACCAATGCAAATGTACGGTAACATTAAAAAAGCAGACATGACCATTGTTTGACATGAATATGATAATTAAAATTATCGTCCAATAACAGCTCGTTTCTACCTTTCATTCCTCGTAATTAAATTCATTGGTATTCATATTCAACTTACCTCCGGCCGTAATCTCAGTGAGATGAATAATGTGAATTCTCTGGGGAAGGTCTTCCCCGCTGAGAACAGTTCTGATGACGCAATCCAAATGTAGGAGTTAGGCCTCAGGCTGAAAGCATGCGGTCGATCAGCTACAGGCCCCCACCTAGCCTGTGCAGGGTGGAAATTGCGCCTAGCTCCCGGCGCCAACGGGTTTATTGTACCTGAGAAGAATGAAATTATAATGTACGTTGACGTTATTACTTTACAGGTGAATAAAGTTTTAATTTAATGTTGCTTTGTGTTAAAATTGTGTTATTAATTAATTTTCGTAAATTAAAATGGATGTGTGACTTGTTTTGTCATGACGACAAAATTGTTGTTTATTGTATAGTTATGGACATAATTTTTTTTTTTATTGACAATGGGCTCACTCTTTACCTCAATCCAGCCCAGAGGCAGGGATGAGATCTACGGTGGAACGAGCTTGCCCAGAAGAAGCCTATTCACTCTTGCCTTGAAGAGATTCGGGTTGTATGAACTCGGGAATGGAATGCAATTTAACCCCTACGTCAATTTGTCGTGTTATAACAATTTCATACAACGGAAAAAGAACCACAGTAGTTATTTAAATACAGGGTGGCAGGGACATCGACGCGCAAACTGTAACCATGAATTCAGCACATGAGTTTAGACACCATAGCGTAGAAATTTTTAGTCGGTTATCAAAAAAAAAATCTTCTGTTCCATAGAAAAGTGCAATACCTACGCAGTCAAAATGTATGGAACAGCAAATTTTTTTTTGAATAATCTACGAAAAATTTCGACGCTATGGGGTCTAAACTCATGTGCTGAATCCATGGTTACCTACAGTTTGCGCGTCGATGTCCCTGACCCCCTGTATACAGTGTTTCTCGGTTTAAGCATTTGTTGATGAAAAGCTTTTTTAGGGAAAAGTAATTATTTGCGTCTATTATGATTTTTAGTATGTATTAGTCGTATACCTACTATTTATTTCCTAATTTATGTTATAGGTATTTTGTACCAACCTTTTTTGCTGTTTATATTGTATATCAGTGGAAACTAGTCAATGTCCTTTAATTGCATATAGTCTAAGAACACTGTTTATATTAGCTGTAAGTTTCCCGAATAGAATAAAATAAAAACAAACACGGACAATTTCGTTTGGTAGTCTATTTGCTTAGCAATTAATTTTCCTGATTATACATCACGAGTTGGATTTAAAAAGAGTAGCACTTAATTTGAGCACTTGCTCAAATTAAGTGCAACTGTTACACAATGTTCAATGTTCATTCGATACACTCGTCAATCAAAATGCCTTGTACTACGTCAAAGCCAATTAATAAAGAATTCTGCAACAAGCTGTTTTGACGCTAAAATCACTTTATCAAAATGTCACCTACATTCTGCATGCTTGATCGGTAGTAGTTGGGCAACTTCCAGTCGACCTATCGATTTCATGCTGTTACGATGTCAGTTAACGAGCTAGTCTGGAAATAATTTAAAATCCAATATTCGTTTACGTTTAGACGGGGAACAGTTTTCTAGTGATGCGGAACGTTTACTAAAATGTTTGCTTTTAAGGTTTCAGAATTGAGTGGAGGTATGCGGAATAGAACTTAGATTGAAATTGGTTTTTAGTAGAGCATGCGGTTTTGAAGGTTTTTGAATGTCTGACCTTTTTATTTATTCGTGATGTCGGACGAGTTTTATGCAGCGAAGCAATATTTTTCTTCGTTTGCCATCACTCAACTAGCATAGCATTATCAGCCTATAATGTTCCCACTGCTGGGACAGGCCTCCTCTTTATGAGAGGGAGTGGGCCGTAATCCATCGCGCGGGCCCAATGGGTGTTGGTGGATGTCACATCATCATCATCGTCTGCCTAGCCTATTCCCAACTATATTGGGGTCGGCTTCTAGTCTAACCATATTCAGCTGAATACACATGTCTCCAATTTTTGGTTTTAAGACATTTCGGTTTCGTCACGATGTTTTCTTTCACCGTCTTGATACCAGTGATGATGAAATCATTTACACAAAGTAAAGCGTTTGTCTGGGTTCGAACCTACGACCTACAACTTGGTAATGTAATTATACACACAAAAGTCGTAATTCGGGGCCGACGCTGTTCATCATCACTCAAGCTTCTAAGTAATTATGTATTAGTTAAGTAACGTGCCCACCCAAAAGGGTTAAGAATAAAGCGAAATTAAATAATAAGCCCGATTTAATCCGTAAACTCGCATTTCAAAGTAAGTTCGCATTCCGCTGCCTTAATTACGACGGAAATCTACTTACCTTCACAGACGAAAGAGTTACATGCCCGTCCTTGTTCCCCGTACCCCTCGCAGGAGGGTTTCGAGCAGTATCTCCTGCGGGTCTGGCGGCCCCCTCCGCAGGTCCTGCTGCAAGCCCCCCACTCGCCCCAGCCCGCCCAGCCTGCAATATTGATAGATGAACTCTCCTCCGGGAGTTATTGCAATAGTTTTTCGTAGTTTTATTTGTGGAGAACTTTCGTACCGGGAGCTATGGAATTTCGTTTGTTAAGCTCTATAAGGGGGAGTTCATTCTGTTTTTGATAGGTGGCTCGGAGTTGAGTAGTGAAATGTTGGGTTGTTTACACTTTTAAGTCTTGTTTTGGAACGTATTATACAAGTTTGTGAACGTGACTGTTGTCTAACTTTACGTAGTCCAAAGGGAGTATGTTTTTGATTAAAATACAAGTGCTGAACTAACAAAAGGGCAATTCCCTTATTTTTAAGAACGTTTGCATTCTAATCAGTCTCAACCTGTCAAAAATACTTCTAGTTTTCATTCATTCACAAAAAAATGTATATAGGTAGTTTATCAGCCATCTTGTTACCATAACACAAGCATTAGGTAGCTTAGCTTGGGGCTGTGTGAAATGTCCAGGGATATTATTATATTATTATTATTCATTCTTGTCAAATTTTAGATAGGTATTGTTTGTTGCTGAGATAAGAATGCGAAGATTAAATACTTTTAATTACGGGAATGGGCCTTCAGAAATTATCATTTGTCACATTCAAACTCTCAATTAACAACCGATTTTCAGAGTCATTGTTTCTTTAAATCTACTTCCATATTTACTCCACAGAATATCCAAACAGAAATACCAAATCATTAAAAGTTTCTTATAACAATCCGAGGTTCGTAAATTTTCATAGTGTTTGTTATAAATGGCGATTCCAGATCTGAAAATACAAACTCATTTCTCTTAGTTTACTCTTCAAACTTCAGCAGTAAATTGCGAACTTCGTTCATCTATTTCTTTTACTTCGCTGTGTAATTAACAGGTAAATTTTAGTATTCATTAACGGAATTCAGGTAATGGCGCTCTGTCTCCGGCCGGGATTGAATTAGTGGCTACGGAATTATGTTATTTGGATGGCTGCACAGTTCCAATACACACTAATAATGTTGAAGACAAGAAAGTTATGCGGCTCTAGCTTCTGGATATAGATGAATGTTGCCTAATTTTTGCTGGACAAGATACTCGCAATGCCATGGAAGGTGAAATTCGTCGTTAAGTTAACAAGGAAGATTTCATACACCATTGTAATGACTTTAAAAGCGAAAGTGATATTATATCAGCGATAACGATGACAGAAAAGTCGAAAATGTATTGGATTGACATAAGCTATACCCTGTCCATTAAAGTAACCGTTTTTAGACAGCTGTCTTAGAATGTAACTATTCCAGATTACGTAAAAGTTAAAATGTGTAAAAAAATATATATATAAACTGCTCTATCTTGTTGAATTATCTTATTAATGGCTTCTTACAGACATTATAATACCGTACGTGTATTGTGTGTTGTTGCAATCACAAGTTCCATCTGTCAAAAAACGGTTTACCTAATGGACAGGGTATAATTATTATTATTTTCTTTAATAAAATCGTTGCCCCATATTAGGAATTTCTCCTGTATCGTGGGTGCGTTTACAAACATTTAAACTCACATACACAAACAGCCAGACCCGAAACAAACTACCTGTAGGCAATACAAATATTTGTTCCGTGCGGGAATCGAACCCGCGACACGCAGCGCAGCGGTCAATCGCTTAACCACTGCGCCAACCGTGCCGTCCCGATAATGAGAAACTTATATCAATCCTGTTATCTTTGTGATAATACGAAACGCTTTGAAAGTGATTGTCACTTGTCTAAGCCCTTTTATTGTTAACCAGAAACAAATGAGGACCAACAAAGAAATTTATAAATATTCGAATGTCTTACCAACAGCGTTCCATATGGCTATATCAACGCCAAGGCTCCATGGTACTGCCGCAGCTGTCGCTTCTAACCACGGACCATCAGGAGGCGTCGTCTCCAAGTCTACAGCAGGATCACTGATCCTTGCGAAGACCACCAACTCACTTTGCGAAGGTGTCATGCTCCAATTGAAGCAGTCACCGAGTTGTGGACTTATTTTTAGATTCACCTGCCTGTTGACAAAATACGTTATCTTAAATCTTTATGCTCTTTAAAGGTCAATAAATCTGCCTACTCTTTTTCCAATTATGTTGGGGTCGGCTTCCATTCCTAACCGGCTGCAACTGAATTCCAGTATTTTACATGGAGCGGCTGTCTATCTGACCACCACAGCCCAGTTACTGGGTAACACGATATCCCTTTTTTTTGGATGGGAAATCATCAAATGACTTCTCCCGCTCTGGACGGAGCGGGAGGGCGTGTTAGACTTTTACTGACTAAAACCCACCCGTATTCCTTCAGTTGCCTATGCCAGGGGCCACGGTATCTCTTTCGAACGACCCGCGGCCCTGGCAGGCAACACGATACCCCTTGGTAAGACTGACTTCTGACTACCCGTAACGACTGAGAGAGGCATAGATCTACGAATGAGAGCCAGGACCAACGGCTTAATGCTCACGTGTGGGTCGCAGTCACCCATCCAGGAACTGATTGTGGCAAGCGTAACTCGTTCGAACGACCCGTGTGGCAAGGTAAGCTGAATAAATAATGTAACATGATCATATTATAGAAACTCTTAGCTAAGTCGCACGAGATAGGGCACTTTGAATTTTCCTTTCATAGCTTCGGATTAGATTAAAGCGGACACATTTTCTTGAATGTATAGGTTGCTATAACGAAGTACCTACTCCGCTACTACCTATTATAATTTTCTGATATTATTATGTTAGCTACTTTCATTGTACAAAATTGTTCTTGTGACACGAGAAGGCGTAGAATAATGTTGGGAAAGATATTATCATTTTTGTCAATTTTATTTATTAAAAGCTATGTCTTTTCTTCCACACAACTTTTCAGTTACCGGTGCCACTTTCAGACTTCCTCCTATGTACTCATTTCTTATTGTATTCATTCGTGTAACACCACACATTCCTTTTAGCATTCTCATCTAAGCTGCATGCAATTGCCTTACATTCTTTGTTTTCAAACAGAATTAACCGTTTACATTTCCCATCGTCATGTTCGTTTAGTTATGATAAGCTTGTGAATGCGGTTCTAAGTTTCTCCATTTACTCAATTCGCAGTCTGCGGCCCTTTGACATCAGTTATAGTAGGTTAAGTAGTGGTAGCTCGAACTTGCCGGTACTCGTAATAGAAAAGACGGTCAAGAAATATCTTAGAAGACTCCAGTAAGTGTGCCAAGCATTCTTGGAACTGAAAACTTAAATACATTCGTTAAAGCTGTCTCTAAAAATACAAGTGAAGATGATATTTTTTTTAAGAGTAAGATCTTTTTCGTGTCTCCTTGTTCATACTTTAAACGTTTATTCGAGAGCATTTTATAAACGTGGGTTATGTCTCTTGGAAATAGAAAAATGTAATATTTCTGTGAACTTGGTTGACATTATAAAGTCTTTAGTCTTTGTTTTGCACTGTAATGTTCTTTTGAGCAACAAATTATGTTAGAAATTAAGTTTGCAAAATTGCTCTTTTGTAGGAATAATAATTACTTATAGTCTGTAGTAAAATCTGTTTCGGCCTTATTACAAAACAAGATTTATCTTTAGAACTTTAGGTTTAAGCCATCGAGCCATTTTTTAATTTCGAACTATACTCCGATAAAGTCAAAGTTCTTATTACAAAAACTGACGGTACACCCGAGTCTAAGTGGTCAATTTTGCATTAAGAACTTTACGTTTGGCGGAATAAAGTTAAAAATACAGTAACTGGCTCGAAGGTTTAGGCTAGGTCTAAAGTTAGAACTCGTATTGTAATAAGACGGTTTGAGTTTAATTAGTTTTGAGTCAAGAGCTTAAAATCTACTTTTAAAACCATTTAAAGGAAAAGCTTAGTTAAATTGATAAAGTAACAAAGTGCAACAAGCATTCCGTTTCTCTTTAACGCAAAATAAAAGAACAAATTCTGCTTCACTACTTCTCCGTTATGTGCAAGAATGCAAAAAGAAAATGAGCTCAACACTTTTATTCGAAACAATCTCGTTGCCGGTCCATTGTTTTATTTATAGTTATAAGAAGGAACAAATCATTTGAGAATGCCGCTAAACTTAAATGGGACTGGGCCGAACATGTCTGCTGCATGTCAGATGACAATTGGGCTAAGAGAACCACCGACTGGATCCCACGAAACGCACGATGCCATGGGTCCGTGGGGCTTTTGATGATGAGTACAATGGCCCCTTTTACGGATTAAAACTATCAAAATTTAACGTTGTATAAGGTACCTACTGAGTCCTATTACTTTTTAGATTATTAGATTTAGTTCTTTAAAAAACAATTGTAAATAATAGGTTTTTATAGATTTGTGAAATGACCGCACTGTCGCATTTGTACACCTGTACCTAATGATAGTCGTAAGGGAGATTTTAATGAATAAATAAATAAATTTTACGTTCATACAAAAGCCATTAAGACTCAAGGTAGTAAATTATTCAGAGACACAATCCTCGATAATAATGTCCATTTGTCTGGTAATTACTGAGTCAAAAGTTTGTATAACTTGGATACATTAAAATTGCTCATTTTGTTATTAATATTATTTATTGAGGACGTTGCTGGGTGCTTTGGGTATGATAAAACAATAAATGGTAGAAATATTTTGCTATGAATTTGTAATGGATGTTGGAAGTTTATTATGATGATTTATAGTTTTAATGTTGGTAATTATAGGATAGGGGTTTAAAATAACCGCATTCAAATAAACAAAGATTTTTTATTATCTTCTAAAAATGATCAAAGTCAAAGCATTTATTTCAAAGGCACTTTTGAACGTCAAAAATTACAGCAAAATAAAATAGAAAAATAAATAAAAAAATATAAAAAAAATTATTCAAGTAAAGTAAAGTAAACATATGATTTACGTTAATTACAATCGAAGAAAGTTAAATTCTAACTGTAATGTAGACCTGCCTGATCTAGAAAAAATAGAATTGATTCTAATCGCCCCTACCAAATGGTAGTTTTCGTATGGGAAAGGATTTTCTTCTTCTTCCTTCGTAATTCCTTTTTGCTTTGAAAATGTTTTAGAATATTTTACATTCATTAATTATATAATAATATGTGAAGACTAAGACATAAAATAAAATAAAATTACTATACCAAAATAGGTAAAATAATTAAAAATGAAACCATGACATATAAATTAATTATGTGATAGATCATTCTTTTGACTTCAGCTCACGGCAAAAGTTGTCCCTTTTAGGAGTTTTCAATGAATAGCAAAGATAAGTCAGATTGATTTTAATTAATTCAAGTTTAATTATTATGAAACAAAAATTAAGAATGTTATGAATCAAAAGTTTGGTTTAGCTCGCTTAAGAAGTAAATTAAAGTCAGAAGTCCCTGATATTTGTGGTAAATCTCGAGCAGGCACTCTCAAACATAGTCTGAGAGCTCCGAAATCGTTTGCTGATGCAAGCGTTTAACGCTTATTTTATTTGTGTACTTCCCGGTCTTTAGACCAAACCGTTCTTAACCTAAAGCTTTTACAATATACTGCCTGATACTCGATACGATAATTAACTAAGTGACAAAACGAATTGTGATACAAGTTACAGAATTCGAACTCTGAACATTTATTACGTACAAGCTTTAGCCCGCGGCTTTGACCGCGTGAAATTTCTTATTATAACGTAAAATATAGCACCACCCGCACTATTACTACGTTTTTGCTTAGCATTCCTTTTGCTTAGCTCCTAAGGGATGTTAAGTAGCATTTAGCCTTCCTCAAGCAATGGGCTAACAAATGCAATGGTAGTTTCAGAGACAAGCGCGTTCAAACAAACAAAAAAACAAACAAATTCTTTAGCTTTATTTTTAGTCTATACTAATATTATAAAGAGGAAAACTTTGTTTGTTTGTTTGTAATGAATAGGCTCAAAAACTACTGAACGAATTAAAAAAAATTTTTCAACATTCGAAAGCTACATTATCCACGAGTAACATAGGCTAAATTTTATTTTGGAAAAAATAGGGTTCGTAAGATATTTGGGTTTTTCGGACACAAGGTGTAAAAAATCAACCAGAAAAGTTACTTATTTTGCCTACGCTGCCTAAACTATAAAAGATAGAACCATAAAATGTTCAAATTAATTGTAGATCTTATAAATATCTACAAAATGTCTGATTTCCTTTTGAGATACGCAATCCTGTCACAAATCCGAAATCTACGCGGACGAAGTCGCGGGCAGAAGCTAGTATAGAATATAGATGATTAGGTATGACATAAATTGTGTCTTTTGAAAATCATTGCCTGCCTAGCCTTTTCCCAACTGTGTATGTTGGGGCCAGCTTCCAGTCTAACTGGATGCAGCTGAATACCAGTATTTTATATGGAGCAACTGCCTATCTGACCTACACAACCCAGTTAGGTACTGGGTAATTCGATACCCCTTGGTAAAACTAGTTGTCAGACTTTCGGGCTGCTGACGACCCGTAACGACTGTCAAAGATCTAGGAATGACAGCTGAACCAACGGATTTACGTGCTTTTTAAGGCACGGAGGGGTCTTGTTATGTCCGGATGGTCACCTATCCACGGACCAACCGCGGCGAGCGTAGCTTAACCTGATCGATCGACCCGTGCGGCTATTGTTACTTAGCCACAAGTCGCCACAAAGCGAAATATATATATCAGAATTAAAGTTTCAAAGTACAAGTACACATTTACAACCTAATTAGGAACATGGCAGACTTATTTTAATCTCATTTGAATTTGGCGATAACTGCGGCAGCTGTACTTTCACGATTTTCTTTAGTCTTAAACACAACAGTTTTGTAGCTTCAGCGGTACATAAAAGAACTATTCGTGGATAAACAGAGCAGATATTTTCTGGAGACTTCATTTAAATTCAGTGATAAAAGTCGCAATGAATTCGGCAGAGTAAATAGTAGTAAAAACATAAACGTGTGCATCACAATTCATTGTTTACTTTGTTGTTGGCTAAAAATTTAACGAGTTTTCCTACTGCAGAAAGACAAAGGATCTGTCTCGTAATAGAAAAATGGACGTTTTTCATTACTAGCTTTGTAATGTATGTTTTAATATTAATGGTAAATAGAAATTTGGAATAATTGTAATTTGGAATTGAAATTTATAATGACAGTAATTCATATTTTTATGGACCAATTTATTTAATGACTATTTTGACATTGTAAAAAATATGCTTATTGAATTGTATTTATAACTAATCTTTAATGAATAATGATGTAATGCAATTTTGATAAATATTATCACGGTTTATGCACCATCTGTTTAGTTAGAACTTTTCTGTATTCCATTATTTTCCCGCCTGCAATGTAGCATGTACACCATGTTTAAACAAATAAAATTTACTTACTTTGAGATTATACGAGTAATAAACCATAATATTTCTTACTAGCTGCGCCCTGCGGAATTAACCGTCTATGTCTCGATCTCGTGGGAATATCGGGATAAAAAAATTAGTATCCTATGTGCTAAACTTATGGTTTACGGCCTGCGAGTGGCGAAATTGGGGCCGTGACATCGCTTGAGCAGTCAGGCTCAAAGAGGTGGCACACGCAGTCTGCGCGACTTAATGGAAGAACGTGCGGTTGTAGGATCGGCCGCTGTTAGTGATGCGGCCCGCTAGGCATGGCGGGCTTATACCAGTCGGGGCGGCGAATGTTCAAGTATCTCCCGGGCCCCCGGCTCATGTACTAGAAGGAACAGTGGGGTTTTAGTCGATAGGAGTCCAACATCCCTACGTATTTCCCAGATGGAGGGCATAGAGGAGGAATTCCCCACCAAAAAAAAAAGGTTTTAGTCTACCCATGTGCCATATTTCATTCAAATCCGTTTAGCCGTTGTATTGTGTAAGCATAACAAACAAACATACATAAAATCAAGTGTTTTCTGATAATATTAGTTTGGATATCCTACTGGATGGATGGATGAATGTATTTTAGCCCTTTATGTTCCAGGGCAGCGGTAACCCTTTCGGACGATCCGGCCCTGGTAGGCTTCGGCCCTATCGGGCCCCGTCATTTGTGCTGACATCTCATTGAGGCGCGCGTGGAACACATACGCGCCGTCCGGCACGGGCCTGGTCCTGATCGGACGGTGAGCTACCCATTACTCTCCGGCCGCAGGCCCGCGCCTACGGTGGCCGGAAGTCGTCACGCGGCTTCCGACGCCCGGAGCGTCTCCCTCGGCGGCTGAGGCGTGAGGTTCTCTCCCTCATACCTCCCGGCACCTCCTTCGCTAGCATGACTGCTTCGCAGAAGGAGGTGACTGCCTCCCACTCCCTCTCGCCCCGAACCATGGCTTGAACCAGGGCTTTCTGTCCTTCCACCTACATAGTTATATTACTTTTCATAGAACTTGACGGTACCTGCTCCTCGAATCCAAAAAAAGGTAGTTGGCAGAAACTTTTTACGACGAGCTTACGTGACTTCTTTTCGTGATACAAGCCCAACATGTTCTAAATTGAGTGGGAATCCAACTAAATGCCTTGTCAGAGCGTAGCTTAGATATAAGACCGCAGTAAATTGAATCTGTAGTCACTTTTCGTAGATGATTGGACTCGTAGGAAAATAAAATATATTATGTGTCATGTTAGTTTTGACATACAGTTTAGTTTATTGTGTTTGCTTTGTTCTGTATTATGAAAGTAAATGATTTTTATTTTAGTAATTGTTTACTAAAAATACTGTTTTTGTCTAGCACTCTCACATAGTTCTGTCTCATTTGAATGTAAGCCGTCTAAAACCTGTCCGTTTCCCAATTTATTTAGAGTCGGCGCAACATGTCTTTTTCTTCCATACTTCTCTATTAGTCGTGACTCGGTAGTCACCCCCTTTCTAACCACATCATCATTCACACAGTCCATCCATCGTTTCTGTGGTCTTCCCCTACTCTTATAACCATCGAAATTCATACTCAAAACTTTCCTCACAACATTTTCCTCATTCTTCCGTATCACATGCCCATACCATGACAACCGATTTCCACCCAACTTTTCAGTTACCGGTGCCGCTTTCAAACTTCCTCTTATGAACTCATTTGATATTCTATCCATTCGTGTAACACCACACAACCCTCTTAGCATTCTCATCTCAGCTGCGTGCAATTGCCTTTCATTCATCCCTTTTGTGACCCAACATTCTGATCCATACAAGACAGTAGCAAACTAAATTATCCCGCTAACAATAAATTATTCATAGCAACACAAAGGAAAATAATGAATCCAGAATAAAATTCAAAACCAGATCTTAGATAAACAAACCAGACGGGCAATTCTCATAATTTTATGAACGTCTGATATCAGTGTCAATCTGTCAAAAATACCTCTAATTTCCCGACATTTCTGACAAGTTTTTGACATTTGTTTGTCCCGGAGATGAGACTGAGACCAGCTTTGAACGTTTTAAATTACGAGAATTGGCCTTCTGATCTTAGATAAATAAACCAGATCTTTCACTCAATCGTAACCCTCAAAGCATTTTCAAATAACTGCTTTCCATTGCTCTGTATCTTCAACCTTATTTCAATAAAGCTGAGTTTGTGAGCGATAAACACCGACGCCTGCATTCGAAGTATATTCCAATCACGCAGCACTTTTGCTGGGAAAATTTAATTATACGGATCGCGATCTCTCAGAAACTTCGTTGCTTTAATTGAGTTCCGCACTAATCTTTAACTTGCTTCCTCTGTGTGGCAAGACTCAAGCGATAAGCGTTTATCGGTTGAAAGTTTTAAAGATGTTTTCTAGAATGTTCGATAGTTTACGATTCTAAGTTTGGAAATTACGCAAGAAGTGGTTTTCTCAAGTTCTTTGTCCTTTGTTAATGGCGGTAGTAGTTCTTTTGAAGAGATTGTATGTATATGCGTACAATGGAGGCACAAAATATGGCATAAATATTTCATGTAAATGGTGCAAGGATTATATTTACAATATAATTGGTATTTAGGAGTAAACTAAAATCATGCAATCAACGCGACAAATCTTTCACTTGCATAGACGCGCGTTTCATCATGCATAATAATGTAAAAATACACAGTTTTGAACATGAAAACCGTTTCCCTCTATTTTGAACTGTGGTAATTGCATAGTTCAGTAATTCCTTCTATTTTGAACTGTCCTGTATTCCTGTAATTAATTTCAGCAACATTCCCTTCCAAAATTAGACCGACAAACGCAGCCGTAACTCAAAGCCACAACTTGCTACAATTTCAACAACTTCTCACTTGACACATCCGTGTACGCTTATAATTTAACCCATACTGCTAAACTTGTGCGTGTTTACGAGGAAGACCGGAGTCTTCCTGGGCAAACTTCAGTACTTTTAATACCGCCGCGGTGGCTTTCACTTAGTTTGTTTTGTTAACCGTTTTATTACGCTACACGGTAAGATTGAGGTCTTACATGGCACCCTGATCTTCACATCTTCTATATAAGCGAGATGAGTTGTGACGGGGTTGTGGTGAAGCATCAGAATTGAGCGTGGCATTATTTGGGTAAAGTTTTGAGTCAAATATTTGAAGGGAGTACAAGTTGGTTGGGAATAAAATAAAGGTCACATTTTAGCGAAAGAAAAATTCTAACTCAAGATAGACAAGAATAATCCCAAAAGTGCCTTAAATCTTACTACAAAACTTTTATACAATCCTCTTTTACTTAATAATATTAAGACGCGAATCGTTAGTGATGATCAAAAGATTTATCAAGTTCATAGTAATTCCCGTATCAAAGAACCATCAAGTCGTTATGCTCGAGGTAGACTTACTGTTTTAAGGCGTAATGGCACAAATAACAATTACGACGGCTTATATTGTGGGTGGAGACAGGGGAGTCATATTAGCGCGTAATATGTACGACGCTAATGAGACGATCATAATTACATCCACTATCACGCCTCCTGGGGGTGCCCTTGTTATAGAAGACGGATGAAATTTAATTTAAAATGGCGGGAAGTCAACATAGAAATAAATATACAAGATGATAAGGTATGCTGGATGCGGAAGGCGGAGGCCAGGGTGTTGAGGCGCAGCCTGGGAGAGGCCTATGTCCAGCAGTGGACGGCGATAGACTTAGTTGATGATTCAATGAAAGTGGGGAATGAGAAATAATTTGTTCGTATTGTTGGCTGGATACAATAAAAAGTTAAAAAAGACAAAAAAGTAACAAGAATAAAAACTCTTTGCACTTTGTCCAAAGACGATATTCAAATTTAAAATATCATAAATATGAAGGACAATATAATTTCTTTCCTTTAAGCTCCGCCCATAAAAAAGCCTCAGAAAGTCAAGTTAAAAGCCCAAGAAATCAATAGGTACTGAAAGAAATAACAAAATAAATCGAATCTCTAGCATTTAGAAGCTAAATCATTTGAAAGAAAGTTGTAAGCCTTTGATAGATTATTAAAACCAACCACAGCTGAAGTATGTTTTACAAAATCACTGATTTCCGTGAAAAGATATAACTTCCCATTTTCATTACTAAACTTTCATTTTATCGGTCTTAACCAAAACGTTGATTAACGTGTTTTGATAATGATCCCTCATTAACTTAAAAATATATTTGTAATTATCGCCCTATTAAAACATTTTATAAGGTCCGAATCATAAATTTAATGATGGTTTGAAGTTCTTGAATGTCCTTCAATGAATTTTTTAAGGGAATGATCATTATTTTAATAATGATACAATTAACACCACAGAGCATGGAGAGGCATCGGCGGCCATTTCTAGAGGTGGTATTAGCTTTGATGGCAGTTGGTGACAGAAGTTTTGCGCTCAACGCACTTTCAGCGCCATGAATTTTTGTATTGCCGTCTCTGGACGCTCCGAGCTATTTCAATCAACTCAGCCTATCATAGTCCAATGCTAACTTTTGGACATAAAGAAAGAAAGAAAGAAAATACATTTATTTGGCACAAACTAAAAGACATACAATACACCAGATACATACATCAGACAAAACAAACAATAAAAAAAAATAAGAGATTAAATAAAAAGTGTGAAGTCCGATGTAAGAAAATCGCAGGAGAGTGTGCCTCACGGCTGCGCCAAAAAGGCCCAGTTCAGCAAAAATGCCAGACAGCTAGTGCCTGACGCTGGTTTTCAACTGGACCTGATGTGTGGGGTGACAGATGTAAATCAGTTACACATAATAAACGTTATTATTATTATTATTACTGCTGGATACGGGTAGGCCTCTCCCAGGCTGTGCCACAACAGCCTGTCCTCCGCCAGTCTGTCCAAGCCACCTTCTTAAGGTCGTCGGTTCATCTAGCTGGGGGGCGTCCCACACTACGCTTGCCGATACGCAGTTTCTACTCTAGGACTCGTCTACTTCACCGTCCGTCCGACCGTTTCTTCTTCCTTTCCTTCGACAAACATAGCCATCCTACTACCACTTCAGTTTGCTGACTGTGAAAATTATGTCGGTTAACCCGGTTCTTTTCCGGATAACTTCATCCCTAATTTTATCCATCAAAGAAACTCCGACCATAGCCCGCTCCATAGCGTAACTTTTCACTGACTAATTGTAGATGTTCTATAAATATTTTAAGACTCTTTTTGCATTTTACAGCATCGAGGTAAGTCTTACCATAATGATATCCGATACTTTAGGCAAGCGTGGGCCATCGTCTACCATATTATCGCTTACAATACGGCCTATGTATCATAGCGGTCTGAACGTAGGCTCTCCGAACTTTAGCGCGTATTCTCTCGAGTAAACTCTCTTTATGTCACCATTTGTTTCCTACAAAATGGTATTGCGCAGCCTTCTGCGTAAAGTTAGAACCGGCCATGATTAATCGGCCAGCTGAGACAGTGGTCAAACGCGAGCCCATCGGTAATAAAAAATAAACGCTAAGAAGAAAAAATTATAACTCTCAGTGCCTGTAATTTTATCGGAGGAGCTCTCCAAAATACATAAATCCTACTTATCTAAGTCACCTGTCCCACCGCCATCAGCGATTTTTTTACTCAAGAAAGGTACTAAAGATTGTAGGTCCCGTGTAGGTAAAAGAGATGTACTCGTAAAATAGTTGATCGCTGACTGTTCACACTGCCGGCGAGTACTTGTTTATCGCAGCGACAAGAGCTGTCAAATGGAGTATTGGCTCAGCGCAGAACACTCGCAGAGAGACTCACGCTTGGTACAAACGCACATCGTCATCATAATTATGCTATGTTGTTCCCACTGCTGGGACACAGGCCTCCTCTCTTCGAGAGGGAGTGGGCTATAATCTACCAGGCGGGCCCAATGCGGGTTGGTAGATGTCACATGTCTTCGAACTTTTAGTTCTAGGACATGCCAGTTTCCTCACGATGTTTTCGCTCACCCTTTTGAGAGCAGTGGTGATGAAATAATTAACCAAAATAAAGCGCCTGTCTGGGTTCGAATCTACGACCTGCAACTCCCAATTAGCACTGGGACACCATACGCACATCAGCCAGTAATCGCTCGTCGCCGTCGCGCACGCGCTGCTCGTTGTTCGGCAACTTGTTAATCGCCGGCGGTGGGCTAACGACCCTACGGATTTTGCACCGAACTATATTATATACATACATCATCATTATCTGCCTAGCCTTTCCCCAACTATGTTGGGGTCGGCTTCCAGTCTAACCGGATGCAGCTGAATACCAGTATTTTACATGGACCGACTGCCTATCTGACCTCCACAACCCAGTTACTGGGTAATACGATACCCCTTGGTAAGACTATGGTTGTCAGATTTTCGGGCTTTTGACTACCCGTAACGACTGTCAAAGATCCACGAATGACAGCCGGGACCAACGGCTTAACGTGCTTTCCGAGGCACGGAGGGGTCTCGGTATGTAAAGATGGTCACCCATCCACAGACCAACCGCGGCAAGCGTAGCTTAGCCTGACCGATCGACCTGTGCGGCTGTTATTATTTAGTCACGGGCCCCTCTCTATATTATACACATACGCTGGACTAAATATAGTATACGAATTGACAGTTGTCTTTGTGCCGATTCAAAGCGCCCCCGCTCGAGCGTCTCAGGAACTAAAATTGACACATTGCCGCAAATGGCCGTCGTTTTGTTTTAGTATGTGTCTGACGATTTAGTTCTCAATCGTGGAATAAGACTTTTTTGTGTATTTTGTGATCACTACGAGACGTTTAGAATATTTTCATCATGAGAGTATACGCATCTTGTGAAACACGTTATCAAAAATATCAGTTCCACGGACGCTCACCGCCGCTCACGTTGCTGTCAGCGCCAAAATGTCGAAAATCATGTCTTCATTTTTTCATCAATAGTATGAAGTCCAGCGTACTTGTTTAATAGAAGTCAGTGGGATTTTGTTAAAGAAACACATTTTGTTTTTCTTAATAAATGAGATTTCTTACCTATCTGTAGTATTGTATGGTGAACCAGCATATTGGCTGATAGAAGCCAACTCTACGCCCCCTCTGTATATTGACACTAGAGCCAAGTCTAGTGTTTTACTCTGAAACAAACGAGAAATAATTTAATACAACCTTTAATTTCATACGTTAAAAACAGGTACTATTATGTTGAAATGTCTAGCATAATATTGTAGCAGTGATGGCCTAGTGGTAACGGTGGCCTTATGAGTTGTAGGTCGTAGATTCGAACCTAGACAGGCGCTTTGCTTCGATCAATAATAGTACTAGATTCCCGATAAGCGCTTCAAAAACGGCCCGAAAAATAAGACCACAAATATTTTTGTGGTCTTATTTCAAATTAGTGTGTTTTTAACCCAATTACTTAGACTTTAAGTTTCATTTTAGAATAAATGACTGAATATTTAAAAATAGAATGATTTTATTTTCAAGCGACATATTAAATATATTTTGCAATGGTAATTAAACTTTATGTTTAAGCTTTAAGGTTTATAATAAACTGAAGTTTTTAATATTATTAAACTTTTTTCTAAGAAATGTAGATGTTTACGTGTGTGCAAACGTGGTCACTTGAGCGACTGATTTTTGTTCCTGATCCTTAATCTAGTACCATTATTGATCGAAGGCGCTTTGTGTAAAATATTTCATCACCACTGCTCTCAAACCGGTGAAGGAAAATATCGTGAGGAAACCGGTATATGCTAGAACCAAAAATTCGAAGACATGTGACATCTACCATTCCGCACCCGCGTGGTGGATTACGGCTCGCTCCCTCTCACAGAGAGGAGGCCTGTGTCCCAGCAGTGGGAACATTATAACTTGATTATGTGTGTATAAAATTGTATCTTTTGTATATAGGTACTCGTAAATTAAGACTGATTAGAAAATACTCAGCCTAATAAATACGATATACATCCACTCCATCTCAATAAGCAGGTAAAAACGCAGACAAGAGCTAGTATGTAATACCTACAGAATATTTTTTACCATGCTCATAAAAATCTTCATTTGGTCAGTTAGATTTTGATTTATTTCGTGTAAAGAACAATAATTTACATTAAATGTTTTTTAACCTTTTCCAAATATTATATGTAGAGTTCAGAGTAAATTAATAACAAACATTCATCAAATTATTTTCCTGTAAAAAAATTAATTAAAGTTAAAGGGATGTTTATTTAGGAGTCTTTGTAATTTTACATGCGCGTCCTTGAAAAAAAATGTTTTAATAAGGCTCCCGCAGGCGTGCCGCGACGGTGCTATGCAATTCTGATAGAACAACATGCACGAAGTTTTCATATAAATTGTTCTACTAGAGTCTTGTCGCACTGTCTTGTCAAGCCTGTCTGCAGGAGACGTCATACTCGTCGGTACTCATCATCTGCCTAGCCTTTTCCCAACTATATTGGGGTCGGCTTCCAGTCTAACCGGATGCAGCTGAATACCAGTATTTTATTCATACTCGTCGGTACTATAGGAAGGAAATTGTAATTTGTATAAATCCTTTATTGTATTATTAAATAATTCTGAATTTGATTTATAAAAAAACGTTGAGTATTGTGAGGGGCTTGTGGCTAAGTAATAACAGTCGCACGGGTCGATCGATAAGGTTAAGCTACGCTAGCCACGATTGGTCCGTGGATGGGTGACCAAACCAATTTCACATATCAAGACCCCTCCGTGCCTCGGAAAGCACGTTAAGCCGTTGGTCCCGACTGTCATTCGTGGATTTTTGACAGTCGTTACGGGTAGTCAGAAACCCTAAAGTCTGACAACCAGTCTTACCAAGGGGTATCGTATTACCCAGTAACTGGGTTGTGGAGGTCAGATAGGCAGTCGCTCCATGTAAAATACTGATATTCAGCTGCATCCGGTTAGACTGGAAGCTGTCAGATAATGGGAAAGGCGCGACACGACGGCGCTACACTACTCTGGTATAACAATTTCTACGTTTCAAGTTTTCATAGAAATTGTTCTGCAACGCAACTCTATAGAGTTATGTTGCGGTGTCGTGTCGTGCCTACCTACGGGAGTCGTTATACTCGTCAGTACTACAGGAAGGAAATTGTGATGTGTAAATCCTTTATTGTGTTATTTTTTAATTTTATTTATGAAAAACGTTTTGTATTGTAGGCTTTATTACGGTTATGAAGGAGCTATAAATATTTGACTTGCTTCTAGTATTAAATATTTCCGTAAGTAATTGTTTCTGGTGTTATAAGTGATCGTCTGGAAAATGGTTGATTATGCTGCATTAAGCTAAGCGATGGCAATTTTGCGTGGATGTGACGCATATTTCCCACCAACTTGTTCTTTCTTGCGTTTTGTTTTCTTCAAAAATATTTTCTCTTTCTTTTCTTTATATTATATAATTATTATAAATGCCCGTTTTTAGTAACACTAGGTGACATCTAAATGTAATGACTAAATTTTATTGCAAGTTGGATTTTCAACCCTCGGCGCTGAGATTAGCGTTGAAAATCCAACAGTGTGCTCTTGTCTATTTAGTCATTACATTCAATCAATAATTTATTATCACTTAAGAAATAATAAACAAAACTCATTTTTATCACAGCTTATTCGGAGATCAAAATTAAGAAAAATAAAATATAAAAAACAGCTGTCCTACTTTACGTCGAGGAAAAAAAGAAAATACAATAGAATAATAAATTACTTCATCTCGTTAAAAAAAGCCAACATTTGTACAGTCACTCCTCAGAAAATTATAATTTTACACAAAAGTAAAGCGCGTACATCTTTCTGGAAACAAGGAAGATACATACCCACCCTTATTTGTCTTTGTGGGATAAAGAAACAAAATACGGATTTACCAAAATGACTGCGACATATCCATAAAACGTGAAGATAATCGCTCGACGAGTAATAAACCTTAACACGTGGGAAAACCTACCTTACCCTGTCCTGATAGAGTTTACTTTTCTTTTGGGGAAAACGGAGGAGTTTAGGTAGGTAACATGGGTATCTGTCTTTTCTCATACGTTTGTGTGAGGGTTTGGTCGAGAAATATTAATATTTTCGCTTGTCTCTGGAATATTTCTTTGCCTCTCAGAACAAAGAGACTAAGTTCCTTTTCGGAACATAAGGACTGGCCTCTGGGACGGTGCAGTTGCAGGAAGTTATGTCTTTAAGAAAACATGTTTATGGACTTTGGAAGGAAGTGTTTTAAGAGTAAGTTGGGGAACATTCGTTTTGGGTCGCGCTTTGTGAAGAGGAATAGTCCCATCTGATGGAAAATGGTTTTAACCTTCCTGTAACACCAAGGAAATTGCCCATGTGTCTACATTTATAGAAAAAGAAAAGTCTTATACGTGCTTGTAATTTTAACAGCAACCAGCACCCTTATTACGTAACACACGAAAACGTAAACTAAAACCATTTATTACAAATAAACCAATTATAGGCACTTATGAATTGTCAAGGGATCGGTCAGTCAGAAAGATGAAGCTAGTTGCACAAAGTATTGGTTACATAATTCATGTTGAAATTATACGTGTGAGAACGATGTAGAAAGACGTGCACGATAAAAGCGGCCGTTGGAAAATGATGAAAAAAATAAATTACTCTTCCGCTGTACAGTCAAAACAAACCAAAATGGACAAAGTACCTACTATGTTAGTCTTACATACGTGGTACGTAAGTACAGTCACGAACAAAAGTATGTATACACTCGGCTTTATTCAAAAGCGATTTACTCCTTTATTTTTGAATGAAATTTTATGTTGTTATGAACATAGCATTTTCGAACCCGTTATTTATATTATAGGTTTGTTTGTAATGAGTCATATTTCAACGTTGCATTTGTTATTTTACGAAAAAATCACAATTGAAAGTTGCCAAGTGTTGACATATTGGTGCTCGTGACTACATACGTGTGCGACTGTATGCGTGCGTAAATTTGTAATGTGACCACAATTTTCTCCCACAATCAGTATAACTAATTTAGTAAATAAACAATGTTTTATACATAAACGTACAAATTCAGTGAATGTATTATGATTATGACATAATAATCTATTTTCTGTGTTTGGTGGTGTGCGTTAATTCCGGGACACGTTGTATATTTTTTTCCTAAGAGCTGTTTCAGTAATTATTTGCACCCGGTCTATTATTTTTATGGTCGTAGGTTATTGTCAGCCACAATTTATGTTTCTGGGTCCGCCACTTCTATTCAGTGATTCATATTTTTTATCTTTCCTAAACTGTTATAGTGGATCTGATACTGGAGCTCTACTCCTTTTTTGTGCGAAAAGTTTAAATTAATAAATCAGCACTTTTCGAACGTCAAAATTACATGAGAAGGTTGCAGTTTTTAAAAGAAGAGCAAAAGAACACTATCTGTCCACTTCATCATAGTTGTGTATGTATTTATTATTTTGAGTATGATTTTAATTATTATCATTCTAGTGATATTTATTTTAGAAGTATGTATGTTTATTTGTATGTTAGTATATTCTCGTAACTTTTGTATACTTTTTTAAGTGAATTGTTTTTTATTTATTTTTTTCTTATTTACTTTTTCACACGCTGTCTACACCTCTGTATCTATTCTCCTATCGCAGGTATGCTGGTAGAGATTTCTTATGAAATAAGCATCACCTCTGTACCAAATTTTTCTGTTCTCTTTTTTTTTAGTCACTTTTTATTTATGTGTGTACATAAATGGTAAAATAAATAAATAAATAAGACAGTACCCAAAACGCGCTCTTCAACACAGTTGTCTCTACTCCCAAAGTGTTTTTACCCATCTGAAAAAGCAAAATTAATCGAGTATAGGGTTCACTTCGAAGTTCTGCACTACTGACGGAGGGGCCCATACCTTCGTTGATGGACATAGAGCAAATGAGGCAATGTCTACGTTACAAAATACGTTCCTCCCACCCCTTCAAGAAATGCACTAGAGATGCTGTTTTAATGTCGTTAATTAAGACAGTACCAACATTAAAGTTTGCCACGCTGAGACATAATATGTCATACTCGAGGAGTAGTTCTAAGTGAAGCTCAAACTTTGGGTATGGAGTTATGAACAAGTTTACTAACAGAAGCTCTATTACAAGTTTTTATGGGAAATTATCTTATTATTATAACGTGAAATAATGGGTAGGGAAAGACCAAAGAAACGATGGATGGACTGAGTGAATGATAATTCATGGTTAGAAAGGCGTGGCTACTGAGATGACAACTAATAGTGAAGTATGGAAACAAGACATGTTGCGCCGACCCCAAATAAATTGGGAACTTCAACGACTTATTCATTAAAACATACACAAACAAAAATCACATACAGTTTTCGTTTAATTTTTTTGTTACACTTACTTAAACTAGTAATTTTAATACACTAGTGCTGTGCACTTAGCACAGATCTAGTTAGAAGTTAATAATTAAAGGCCATGTAAGATACCGTTAGTTGAATCGGTTACAAGTTAAAAAGTAAATTGAACATGAGACGCTGGGAACTACAGAAATATAATTACGAGTAACAAAATAACAAAAAAGGCGAACAAAGGAAACGGAAGTAAGTATTTCACTGATGAAATTCGTCCTACGTTAAGCCCGAAGAAAGTACGAAGTAGACAACATCATATAGACAGGTGTCAGAGTATTATAAGCACAAGTACTGCATAGTGTTTGGTGTAAAAAAAGGCTATGAATATTGTAGACAGCATAAAAGTTGGAGTCCCTCAGGACGTGAAATATTTTAGAAGTGTGCTTCTTTAAAAATGTTCGTAAAACCTTAAATTGCGTTCATGTTTTAAGTAAGCAAGAAGTAGCAAACACAAACAGCAAACTCAACTCAAATCCAAAGTATTTATTTCAATTATAACATTTACAGGCACTTTTGAACTTTCAAGGAGTCGGCCAGTCAGAAATATAAAGCTAGTTGCCCATTCCTTTGCGTAGGTAGTAGATACTAATGGAGAAGAAGACTAATGGCAAGAAACATCATGGGAAAAAAAAAATTGTTACAAAAAATATTAATTACATAATTCATGTTTAATTTATAATTATATGTGAGAACGATGTAAAAAAGACGTACACATTAAAAGCGTCCAGGGTACAGCTTATTGCAGTGAATGTACAAGTTTTTTTTTCCTTTTTATTTATAGGTACTTATATTTAATTTATAATATATTTTTCTTTTCTGGAACGAACTACCCTCTCACTAGGAGCCGGGCCTTGATAGCTGCGCCACAGTTATTAACTTTTGCAGTTATCATCGGTTTACTATTTTTATGATTGTATCTGTTTTTGTTCCTAAATAAACGATTTATATTTATTATTTTTTTATCTCGCGGGCCCCCGACTCATGGTACTAGAAGGAACAGTGGGGTTTTAGTCGGTAGGAGTCCGACATAACGCTCCATTCTTAAATACAATAAATAAAGGATACTGCATATAGAAAAAAAAAATATATAAAAGATAAGCCATGCTAATAGAAGACCGAGCGGTCTACTCTATAAGCACGAAATCCGTAGTTCCGGCCGTAATTACAGGCGTTTCCTACTGCGTATCACCTAAGGACATCCGAAAAAGTTAATTAATCGGGAGCAGGATTTTTTCCGAAGTATCGAATTATTTTCGGACGGTCCCCAACCGGGTATCTTCATTGGGGGACTTAGACAGAAGGAACCCAGTGGCAACTGACTGCACCCGTTCACGAACATGACGCATGTATCAGCACCATTCAGTTCAACGATTTTGAAGGAAGCTAAAACACAAGGCGGCACAGAAAAGTTGCTTCATTCGTCTCTAAAACACTAATTTTCCCCTGTTAATCCCATAAATTCATCATCATCACGGATCGGTTTGTTCATCCGGAGATGGCAAGATGCGCTGGACTCCTTCAACAAGAACAGCCGATCTATTCTGTAAAAATCTCACCGTGAAAAGTTTGGTGAAGTGAGCTTAGAGTGAGCTGTCAATAGTGTCAATCCCTAGCATTAGTTGCAATGACAGCTCACTCCACGCTTACTTTACCTAAGTTTTCACGGTGAGATGGTTACAGAATCGTACTGCTGGTCTTTAGAAGCTTAAAACAGAGAAAAGTGGAAAGAGATTAAGAAGGTATTTGCCCAGCAGTGGGACATCACAAGCTTTTAGTAATAATAATCCCATAAAATCAACCCCTGAACAACATGGGATCTAAACCCCGTACAAAATTACTATGACCCATAACATCATAGACACGATAACCCAAGATTACACATAACTTCATATCTACGACCCTATCCATACCTTTATTGAACTTAGAATAATAAGAACATAGTGCCCCATAAAATTATATGGCAGGTTATCTCTGCAAGGTAATATTAACCTTACGACCTTCATTATAAGATCGTGATCTGATATTCACAGTTATATGTTATTATACGTTTTGGAATTACGTGAAAACGTGTTCAATGTTATCGGGTTCAAGCGTGCAATCTGATTGAAATACACGTTTATGTTATTAGGAAAGTTTTTTATTGAGTCATTCAGTAATTTCAGTGGAGTTCAGTTGTTTATTTGAAAGTTATTTTGTGTCAGCATACTGAAAACTTTATGAAAGAAAGTACTTTTCATACAAAATGTAGCTACGGTTTTTAAACCAACTTATTTTTAGGACTTATAAATAAGTTTCGTGAAGAAAACTTGAAAATGTTTCTCGGTGTTTGTCGAACAACAAGCAAACTTTTGGAAGTATTTTCATGTGGTTTTTACTATCTTGCGAATAATTTCTCCTACAAAACATTGATTTTTAATCGCCCGAACGAAACCAGGGACATGTTTTTTTTTATCAAGTACCTGGTACTTGTTGACAGGCCTACGCTGTCCTCCCATATAGCTACTTAATATTATAAACACAGTGTGTCGTGTATTTTATAAGCTATGTATTTTTGTGGTGTACAATAAAGTATATAAATAATAAATAAATAAACGTGAAAGTTTGTATGGATGGGTGGACGTTTGTTACTCTTTCACGCCAAAACTACTGAATGGATTTGGATCAAATTTGGCACATAGATAGTTTATAACCAGGTTTGACACATAGGGTATGCACATACTTTTTATCCTGATATTCCCACGGGATCGAAACTTATGCGGGTGAAACCGCGGGGCGCAGCTAGTTCTAATAATAAAGTTAAAGAGTTTGTTTGTTTGAACGCGCTAACCTCTGAAATGTCCAGTTGGATTTAAAAAATAATCTGTTTGCATTAATTTGATAGCCCAATTCTTGAGAAAGGCTATAGGCTATTTAACATTACGCTAGGAACCATAGGAGCCCAGCAAAAAGAAAAAATAGTAATAAAGAATGCTAAGCGAAGACGCAGTAAGGGCAAGCCGAAAGGGTTACCGCTGCCCTGGAAAATAAAGGGCTAAGGAAGGAACATGGGTGGTTTTTAGTCAGTAAGAGTCTGACACTCCTCATTCATCATTCATTTCCCATCCTGGGTCATTTGATGATTTCCTATGCTGAAAAAAAAAAAAAGGGCAAGCGATTTATAATAGATATAGATATATTAGTATGGATTGCGTAAAAAATATTATGGACCGTACCTTCTTCTTCTGCCTAGCCTTTTCCCAACTATGTTGGGGTCGGCTTCCAGTCTAACCGGACGCAGCTGAATACCAGTATTTTACATGGAGCGACTGCCTATCTGACCTCAACAACCCAGTTACTGGATAATACGATACCCCTTGGTAAGACTGGTTGTCAGACTTTCGGGCTTCTGACTAACCGTAACGACTGTCAAAGATCCACGAATGACAGCCGGAACCAACGGCTTAACGTGCTTTCCGAGGCACGGAGGGGTCTCGGTATGTAAAGATGGTCACCCATCCACAGACCAACCGCGGCAAGCGTAGCTTAACCTGACCGATCGACCTGTGCGACTGTTATTATTTAGCCACGGCTCCCTAATTATAATAATTTTTATTTTATCACCCATAAACAGACTAGGTACTTATCACATGACAGTACACAGACATAACATTACAAAATTTACACGAAAATATCATAAATCCCCTAATATAAAACAGACACATTGCCAACCACACCGGAGTAAAGCAATTTGCTAAAATTAAACCATAAAAAGTTACTCTCGCAAATTGTGCTAGGTATGACTTTCACTTCAGACTAAAATATAGAGCGTATATTATAATCTAGTTTAGTTTTAATATTTATGACGAATTTCATCTAAACCGCGTTCAAAAGCTGTCAATGTCAATTTTCCCCAACAATGATGACACTGACAGTTCAGTTTCATTGGTGAAATTCGGTCGTAGTGTTAATTAATAATAATAATAATATCCCTGGACATTTCACACAGCGCCATCTAGTCCCAAGCTAAGCAACCTAATGCTTGTGTTATGGCAACAAGATGGCTGATATACTACTTCTATACATTTTTTTTTTTTGTAAATACCTACTTATTATAGATAGAAAAACACCCAGACTCAGAACAAATACATGTAGGACTAACAAATATTTGTTCTGTGCGGGAATCGAACCCGCGACACGCAGCGCAGCAGTCCGATCGCTCAGCCACTGCGCTAACCGTGTTGCCGTGTTGTAACTTACTATTGCATAGAATCAAGTTCTTCTAACTGACCTAACAGCTGTGTTGCTGGGGAGTTTGTTGCGCCACTTTTTCTTACCAGCCTAAGGACTAGAAAGTGGTTAAGGATAGGTGTTTTGGGGGAGTATCTTACGTAATTTTGACGTTGACACAAACAGTGCTGATTCTGAGCCTAGTTTGAATAAATTACTTTTGATTGGCAAATCTGCCCTTATTGTTGGTGATAGACTGGTACCTTGATCGTTTAGTGCTAATTTCTTACATCGGACTTCACACTTTTTATTTAATCTTTTTTTTTATTTTATTGTCTGTTTTATCTGATGTATGTATCTGGTGTATTGTATGTCTTTTAGTTTGTGCCAAATAAATGTATTTCCTTTCTTTTCTTTCTTTCTTTTTACAATAAAACTTCAGTAGCTGCCTGGAGTCTGGATTTGTGCCTGGTCAATGAAAATAGGTTCGCACTTGTACCACCTTGTTGTTGTGTCTAAACTGGCGAAATATGGATAATTATATATTATTGGAACGAAGTTTTGGAACGAAGTTCCATATCGCGCGTTGCGAAAGGGGGCTAGACGGAAAAAATTAAGACCAAAAGTTGGAACGACACTTTTTGCTATAGTTGTAAGCCGTGCGGCGTGCGCGTGTTTCTCTGTCTGTCTCTCTCTCTCTCTTATAGAAAGCAAGCCAGTTATACTTCGTTCCATCCGGGTGTCCCTTGACATCTCTCAAGTTTTTGTTTATTTAAATAATAACAGCCGCACAGGTCGATCCATCAGTTAAAGCTACGCTTGCTGCGGTTGGTCTGTGGATGGGTGAACGTCTTTACATACCGAGACCCCTCTGTGCCTCGGAAAGCACGTTAAGCCGTTGGTCCCGGCTGTCATTCGTAGATCTTTGACGTTACGGGTAGTCAGAAGCCCGAAAATCTGACAAACAGTCTTACCAAGGGGTATCGCATTGCCCAGTAACTGGGTTCTGGAAGTCAGATAGGCAGTCGCTCCATGTAAAATACTGGTACCTATTCAGCTGAATCCGGTTAGACCGGAAGCCGACCCCAACATAGTTGGGAAAAGGCTAGGCAGATGATGATTATTTATTCTAATGCAAAAATATGTTGTTTTGTACGCCATAAATGGCAAAACATGCAGATCTACCTGTTATTTTAAGACATATTTATTGATGTATACTCATGTTATACAATAAATATATTCTATTCTATTCTACCCAACTCATCTGCATAAGCCTTCAAGGCATACCAGGAACCATTTTATTTGTAAGTTAGCTATACAGGGTCAAATTAAATTAGCTAGTTAAACTCCGTAGACATGATTGGCATCGATATCTTAACATGACAAAACAAAAATAAAACGAATTAAAAAAAAATGGCACTTTAAATATCCGTTTCTTTTTGTGTAACACATACTAGTAAAACAACGCCAGCGGTCGTTGACTCAAAAAAGGAACACCAAATCTATTTTATTTCTATTTTATCGTGTTTAGATATCGATACTCATCAAGGCTAAGTTTGCAGAGTTTCGCTAGCTAATTTAATTTAATCCTGTATAACGTCACTGAGATTATATAGAATGTGGTTACGTGGTTTAGTTAATTGAATAATGATTAGTTTCAATTTCGTCGATCATCCGCGGGAGTGGTAACCACACATTTAGATTTCCGACTGAATCAGGTTTCGTGAACAATTTTTTTTTTGCCGGAGCATCATGCTGAGTTAGGAACCTTTTGGCCTCGTATAGGACTTTCTGTCATTTTTTTCTTCTTGTTAGTTTTTTAATTTTTTGTACTTAGTTTTTTTTACTGTGTTTAGTTTAGTATGTAATCTTCCTGTACAGTCACGAACAAAAGTATGTATACACTCGGCTTTATTCAAAAGCGATTTACTCCTTTATTTTCGAATTAAATTTTATGTATTTACGAACATAGCATTTTCGAACCCCTTAAGTTTATGTAATGTATCGTATTTCAACGTTGCATTCGTTATTTCACGAAAAAATCACAATTGAAAGTTGCCAAGTGTTGACATATTGGTACTCGTGACTGTACGCGTCGCAATAAATACTTTTTCTTTCTTTTCTTTATTTAATGCAGAATATATCTCTCTCTGTTCTTCTTTTCTCTTGTATTGGCAGGAACTAGGTGCAAACATTGTTATAACTCATGTCTGTGATAAATATTAGAGCGAGACTGACTAGCCTCACATGACATGAGTTATAGGGTACCGCGCCCACGCGACGATGCACGCGCGACGATGGGCTGGACGTACATTTCTGTTATGCCACTCATGGAAGCTATTTCAGGCATTTTATGTTAGTGATTCTAAAAATACATCATATTTAATTGAAACCGCACAGCATTATACTGAAAAAACATTATGATGAAACTGAAAACTTGCGACGAATCGAAATAGGAGGTGCAGTAACTGCTACATAAACATAATAAATTGTCATTTCTCAAATCTAAATTCTTGAAAAAAATCGTGTATTTATCTTCTTAGAGACTGAAAGCTAAGCTATTGCTTTCAAGTAGCAACGAATTATCGTCGCTTTAGTATTTGTTTTTTCAAAGTTATCAAAACAAATAAGAAACTTAATGTATCAATTTTAGCGCGTGCCCGATGACAAGCAATCTATTCATCGCTGAGTTCATACCATGAAGCAAGTTGGCATTATGTTGAACCAGCGGTGTTTACCTACTTTTGACCGTTCCTACCAAAAAAAAGAGTGCGCGACGACGTTGCAAATCGTTCGCCTACGTCCTGCTATAATTATTATTATAAACGTGAAAATTTGTATGCATGGATGGATGGATGGATGTTTGTTACTCTTTCACGCAAAAACTACTACACGGATTTGGTTAAATTTGGCAGACAGATAGTTTATAACCAGTATTAACACATAGGATACTTTTTATACCGAATTTCCCACGGGATCGAAACTCATGCGGGTAAAAATGCGGGGCGCAGCTAGTATCGCATCTAGTATCACGTTGAATCGACGACACGGTTGGCGCAGTGGCTGAGCGATCGACTGCTGCGCTGCGTGTCGCGGGTTCGATTCCTGCACGGAACAAATATTTGTATTGCCTACAGGTAGTTGTTCCGGGTCTGGCTGTTTGTATATGTGAGTTTAAATATTTGTAAACGCACCCACGATACAGGAGTAATCCATAGTGCGGGACGTTTAAAAAAAAAAAAAATTGATATTTTAATTTGTTACACCTTTTCAATTTCATCCTGTATTTGATTGAACACTATTGCATTTACAAGAAAATGCAAATTATGATGTTAATTTATTCATGTAGGTAACCACCTACGTATCATGCAACCACATGCAACCATACGATGTATCCTTGCACCGGAGCCAAATTCTGTACATCGTAACAGTGTCATTCACACAAATCTGGAATAACATTGACTTGGCAAAGTCCGGCCATTCCCCATACTACGCTACAACATTAATTTAGTCGCATGGTTAAGCCTTTTAATATTTTAAATTGGAGTGGCTTTGTTACAATGTCGTTATGGCTCGAAAGTTTGACAAACTGCGTTTTATGTTCTGTTATACATTCACAGATTATCATCTGCCTAGCCTTTTCCCAACTAAGTTGGGGTCGGCTTCCAGTCTAACCCGATGCAGTTGAATACCAGTATTTTACATGGTGCGACTGCTTAGATAAGCGGTCGCTCCACACCCCAGTTACTGGGTAACACGATACGACTTCATAAGACTGGTTGTCAGATTTTTGGCTCCTGACGGTCATCAGAAGACAGAAGACAGGACTAAACTAATATTTATCTTCTGTCCTTTTCTTAATAAAATAGAAAGAAAAAGATGCACTGAACTTAAATTTAGTTTAGTTTGTGAACAAGGAAATCGGTGCCAATAAGTGTTGATTCTCAGCCTAGTTTGAATACGTGTTTTTGATATGGTTGATTGACTATGTTATTAACTAATTTGTGATTGGTAACGAAGTCGCCATTTAAGTAGTGATAACCTGTCTACTCATCGGTGATTTGAGTACGTAACAGAGAGGCAATTCTCGTAATTTTAAGAACGTTCACAGTATGATCTCAGTCTCAATCTGTCGAAAAACCTCTAATTTCCTTACATTTTGACAAGTTTTTGACCTTTGCTTGTCGCTGAGATGAGACTGTGAGTAGATTTTGAACTTAATTTGAAAATTACAAGAATTGACCTTCTGGTTATTTGACGTAGCGTCGTGAATGACGGGCCTAACGTTAAAACAGGCGGCGATAGATTTTCTATTGTTTCACGGTATGTACTATGGTTTAATTCACTAAAGTTAATTATGATGGCAGTTTAAACCGTAGGCCGTAAATTTCAGCCATCTATGAAATGGCTGTCCGGTGGTTGATATTATGATGACAATAGAAACCGTACCCTCCATTTTGGCTTTGCCGCATTTGGGTAAAAAAGGGGTAGCTTATGCGGATCTATACTTATTATAAAATAACCAAAGTCGCTATTCGCGTCTGTGTGACCGCATTGTTCTTCACAACGGCTTTTGAAAGTTTTTACCGGAATTTAGATATTTTTTCCTGAAGCTTAAACCTCCAGGAAAACAATCTCAAGATGGCGCTGGCGGTCAAAACCTTACATATATTGTACAATACTTACATCAACATTAAACTAACTTAAAATAAAGAAATCTCAATGTTTTGTCAAGTCGTAAAAACCAAGTGAAGCAGGGGCGGGTCGCTAGTATGTTTATTAAAGAAAGGTTTAATTACATTAAACCTTTTTTCATGTAGTGCTAAAGCTTTTATACGGAACACAGGAGAAAATATGGTCCGTACACCAACAGTAATTAAAAATAAATCCCCGATGTCAGCGACAGTCGGGCAGGTAGGTTTTCCAATCGCTGTGTTTTCTGCGAAAACACGTTTGTGGTCCGTGTCAAAGGAACATGTAAAAATGAATGAAATTATAAATAAAAACTGTTTTGAAAATACATTGCTAGGGACCTAGCAATGTATTTTCAAAAAAGTTTTTATTATTTCAGCTGAAAGAGGTCCACTGCTGGAGATAGGCCTCCTCCAAACATCGCCACTTTGACCGGTTTTGTGCTTCTCGCATCCATCAAAATCCTTCTTAAGCCGGCCTTCTTAAGCTCAGCTGTCGATCTTGTGGCCTTCCAACGCTACAAATCATTTATTTCAACTAAACCAATTACAGGCACTTTTGAATTGTCAAAGGGTCGGTCAGTCAGAAAGATGAAGCTAGTTGTCCATTCCAAAGCGTAGGTACCTATGGAGAAGAACGGGCAAGACACTCCATGGACACTCTTTTAAATCATAAAATTATTAAAAAATATTTTATTACATCACTCGTGTTGAAATTATCCATGTGAGAACAACGTCTACAACGTCACCTACGTCTTCTGGTACGCGGTGGCCACTCTAGCATAACCTACCCTTTTGTTTTATATTATAACCCCGTACAGTAATTTATTATCGTACCTAAGCCACAAATGCGCTTAGAGGCGGAATCACGGACACTAGCCCAATATACAATAAAATACCTACAGTGAAATTAAGATTTTGTAGCTCATAATTTTATTATGAGCCACAATATTATGCCGTATGTTCTTTTACTTTTATTTTTTTATCCATTCAGGATATGCTGCAGCATTTATTTTTGCAGCCTAACGTCAAACCTTTTCAGTACGAATTTTGCTTAGTATTCCCAATTTCAAGACACATTTACACTCAAAATTCCACAATATTTTTAAAACAAACCTCGCATGATTCAAAATAAATATAAGTACCCCTTGTTCGTTCCCAGCTGTTCAACACTACGAGTATCTACATCAAAACCCAAAAACAAACGAAAACAAAAAAACAAACCAAACCTAAAATCAAAATATTATCAAACGAAAGGGTCGAGAGGGTTAAAATGAAGTCCTAATTACCACAACCCTCTACTACCGAGCTGGTTCAATTGCCTCATTATTGTTTTTCATTTGTGATACGGACTTGCGAGCGTTGGCCTCGCAAATAGCGAATCTTTGCCAAGCCGACAGTGGACCTAATTTGTGGGATTGTGGATGCGGACGACCGTAAAGATATGTTAAGGGGGAGTTGAGTGGTAGTTCTATTTTATTTTTGAAGGATTGGGTATTTTTTTAAAGTTTTGACTGGTGATGAATGTGACGAGAGTACTAGAAACTTTTTAGTAAATTAAGTGTTATATTTAACTAGATGTGCGGGACAAAGACCATTATAAAAATAATAGTAAGTTACATATGTAGTATAACAACATTTATAGGTCTCGTAAACTATGTATTTTTGTTTGTGTTTTTATTTTATACGATAGTTTTTTTTTTGTTTAATGCAAAACGGGTCTACTCTTGACCTCGATCACGCCTAATGGAAAGCGATGGATGAGGTCTATGATGGAACGAACGTGCCCAGAAGATGCCTGTTCACTCTTGCTTTGTAGGTAGACGGATTTCTATTAATCTCTATGTTAAATGTGTGTAAACGCTAACATTGTCCCGGTCATAAACTCGCAAGTCCTGCTCGTATCAAGTCGAAACAGGCTGAAATCTGAGGGGAGCTTTACACGAATAAAATAGTTCAATTGGTAGGATACACAATAACATTGTTTTAGTATACCCACTACTTGTACTCATGTAGATCGGTACAAATATAGGGCAATTTTGTGTGTAATAGCCACTAGTTCTCAGCACTTCTTCTCTGCTACTACTACTTGAGTAAACGGATACAGATATAAACCATTGTCAAATCTGCGAGGAGTTTTCATATGTATACTTGTATCCACCAACCCAGCGAATAGGTGTACCGTGTAGACTAAAACACATAACAACATAGCATCACGCTTGTTTTCCCAAAAAACATTGTTTTTGCTAAAAAAATAGGCCACTCTATGGTCATGAGAATAGTTGATCAATCACTTGGCAATGTCTCAAAAATCATGGCCCTAGTGTTTTTCAACCTCAAACGGTACGAACATACGAGTACATGTAACACTCATAAGATTGAAAACTAATTATATTTAAAGTAGGTAAGTGAATATACGGAAAACATAGTACTTCACTTAAGTCTAAACTCTCAACATAATTTCCAAGAAATTGCTTTAAAAGGTTTGTATAAGCAGATTCTGAAATTAATAAATCAAAAGGTATTTGTTATTATCAGAACAAAGCTATCCTTTCATTCGCTTGCAATTCGTACAGTACCTTATTTACAAATCGGCTTTTATACCCGTTTGACTAACACACTAGGCAGCCTTCTAAGTGATTGCCGAAATAAAATCAATGCTCGACCCAAAGACGAAAGTTGAAAATTCAACATCGCGATTTTATTTACCTAGGCATTAATTTCGCTTAATGTTTGTGGAAACGGGCGTTTATTTCCAAAACGTTTGGAACATTTTGTACAATAATTATTATTTATTGTTAAAATCGTATCTTTGTCTAAAATTATCTTGTCGTCTTAACGTTTCCCTGACAATTTATTGTGGACGGCTTCCATTTTGAATACTAATACAAAATAATGCTTATTATTCCTAGCTTTATTTATCTCGTGGACGGTGGTTAGGTTTGTCCTTGGTTTTATAAATCGTATTATATTTATTCTCATTACGTTGCTTGACTTTCAAAGTACCTTTGTATGGTCTAATTTAAATGAACGGTTTGACTTTGAAAGAAGTAGGTGTTCGTCTATTACAATTGGAAAGCTGGCTAATTAGTATCAGGTATAGCGTCTAACTTTGATAAACTGAACCCTCATTTTATGAAAGTCAGTAAACGACAACAACAGTAACGAAAATGTGTAGACATTTTTTGTTTAATTGTATTCCTGATAAGGGAGATTTGTAGAGTACGCAAATTCCATCTTCGGTTTTCAATCAATACTTTCAATTAATTAATTTATTCATTCAGAGCAAATCTGTCACAATAACTAAAATCCCAATAACTGCTAAAATGCTGAAAATATTACTTTTTCTCGCATAATATATCAGAAGGTCAATTTTCGTAATTAAAAACGTTCAAAACCTAGTCGCAATCTCATCTTAGAGACAATCAATGTTAAAAACTTGTCAAAAATGTAGGAGAATTAGTGGTATTTTTGACAGATTGAAACTAAGATTAGACTGCGAACGTTGTTAATAATACTAGAATGGCCCCTCTGATTGTTTGATTTATATTATTAGGTATAATGACTTTGAGAAGAGAACCGAAGTTCGTAAGATTTAAGTTTAAACGGTTAATCATAATAATTAAAAGATAAATGCATTTTTTTTTTCTACCGACACTTAAAAAAAAGTCGTTTTTCATTTTCCGCCGAAAATGGAAAACTGGCCGAAATTCTTTTTCGGTCGGACTCTAGAGATTTGTGTACAAGGAAACGAATATTTCTTATTTCTCTAACGAAATAAAGTGACATGGGAAAAAAAAGGAATTATTTAATTTAGGTCATCCGAGATACAGGTGAACGGGCACTTTAGACACTCCAGCAAGTGGGGCATGGTCGGATATAGGAATACTTTGTAATGTCTCTTTGTATGTTTGTAAGTAACAACGCATAGTTTTTAAAACTGCTAAAAGCTATTAAACTACAAACGACAGCTGCTAAAAGCTATTTGTAAAAAACGTATGTACAAAAAAGTGGTTGTTTCAATTAATTCAATTTTCTTCATCTGCCTAGCCTTTTCCCAACTATGTTGGGGTCGGCTTCCAGTCTACCCACTGAATACTATATTTTACATAGAGGACTTCCTATCTGACCTCCACAACTCAGTTACTTAGTAATACGATACCCCTTATTACGACTGGTTGTCAGGCTCGGGCTTCTGACGACCCGTAACGACTGTCAAAGATCTACGAATGACAGCCGGGACCAACGGCTTAACGTGCTTTCCGAGACACGGAGGGGATCTTGGTATAATTATGCCTAGACCCCCTCCGTGCCTCGGAAAGATTAGATTTATAATTAAAAAGGTGGTCACCCATCCACGGACCAACCGCAGCAAGCACAGCTTAACCTGATCGATCGACCCGTGCAGCTGTTTTTACTTAGCCACAAGCCTCAAATAATTCACTATCAAGGTATTCCAAGTATTATAAGCTACTTCACGATATCGCTGGAAACTAAAGTAAATACCAAAGCGACTCTAACTTGAACGAGTTTATCAGACGATCTGAGCTGTACTTAATTAAGCTACAGCCAGCTTCTCGTTTATTGGGTTATCGCCTCTATACTTCATAGGGGATCGGTCCTGGGAGAATTTGTTGGTAGGTATGTGACGCTTTTCTCATTAATTTGGCGTCTGTTGAGTTTATGATGTCATCAGTGGGGCGGAATGCTTTCTAACATACCTACTGGGGTCTTAGGTTATCTCATATTATAGATTTTTATGAGTTGAACTAGATGTTAAGCATTTGGATATATGCAGTTACCTACTAAGCTATGGAATGTGCCACTAGCTTCATCTTTATGACTGACCGGCTCCTTGAGAATTCAAAAGTGCCTGTAATTGGTTTTTTTGAGCTTGAGGTTCCAGTCAAATCAGTTAGAAATACTTAAATGATAATTATTATATTTCTGTAAGTAGGTTTGGACAAACACTATGTGTTTGTACAAACCCGACGTCGTCGTGTAAACACGTCAATCATATTTTAAAAACTAGATGAAGTGGAAATACTCGTACATCTTGTGGTTTTAGTCAGTAGTTTTAGTCAGTAAAATGATGAGAGACCCCTGACCGCCCCGAACGTTCACAGTCAGAAGGCTAAAGTCTCATCTCGGCGACAAACAAATGTCAAAAACTTGAGGCAATTTTGAATTGAAACACTCTCAATTCTCGTAATTTTAAGAACGTTCACAGTCTGATCTCAGTCTCAATCTGTCAAAAAATACTTCTAATTTCCCTTCATTTTGATAAGTTTTTGACATTTGTTTGTCGCCGAGATGAGACTGCGACTAGATTTTAAACATTTTATATTACGAGAATTGGCCTAATGGTCATACATGCACGCGGGTTGCAAGTACTACGCACAATTCGGTCATTATAATGTCCTAGAGCGTCCCCTCCCAGCGTTCATACATTTTATGTATGTATGTAGTTGCTTTAGCGAAAACTCGAGAAACCAACGGCGAAATACATACTCGTACTAATAAGTAAATCGTTCAGTCGGCGAACAATTCATCGAAGAAGCGAATGTCAAGTAACTATTTCAGAATCGAAAAAGAAAAGCTACGTATGAAGAATTATTTTCAAGAACTTCGTTTATAAGAGGTTAACAAGAAATTCAGCTCGCATGAAATGCCTTGAGTTGCAATTAGATTTCTTGAAAACTAATAATATTGAATCCCTTGTAAATCTTTATTTTCGTTGACTTCTAGAAACACGATGTAAAATATCTTTGCACCTACTTTACTTATAACTTCATAAGTCTGAGGTATTCCCGGCATCGCTATTTTACTTAGAGAAATTAATTTTACTATGAAGCATTCATGCGAAAATATGTTGAAAACACACGCTTAGAACTTCAACATGCAATGTAAACTTAAATTGAGTTTCTCCCTACGATAGTTTTAAGAAAAGTTATGCATAGTATTTACTTAATTATAAATTCTCTGAACAAAATACACTTCTTTATAACAACTCAGACGCAGCTTTATTACTAACTAGAAATAGAAAATATTTATTGTGCAGGTAATACAGTAAGCAGGTTCACAGGTTCACAGCAAGTTAAAACGACATGAGTGGCTTAAAATATTACCTACAGCTAGGTTACAATATGGTATTTGCTAGTGAGCCCCAAACTAGACATTTAGTCTGTATCTTGGGGTGAGCCCCAAGATACAGACTCTGGGATCACTCTGGAATTCATACTCTGAGGAGTATGAATTCCAGAGTGGAGACTAGAGATTCGCATAATCGCAATCGCTATAAAAACTTCTACATCATCATCATCTGCCTAGCCTTTTCCCAACTATGTTTGGGTCGGCTTCCAGTCTAACCGGATGCAGCTGAATACCAGTATTTTACATGGAGCGATTGCCTATCTGACCTCCATAACCCAGTTACTGGGTAATACGATACCCCTACAACCCCCCCCCCTATAAAAACTTCTGCATATTGTCGAATAAAAAGTAGCTTATATTTTAATCCACAACAATCACAGAGCACTGGTGGCCTACAGAGCACGATTTACGAGTTATTCGTCGTAGGTTCGAACCCAAGCAGGCTCTTTACTTTGTGGAAATTATTTTATCACCACTGTTCTCAAAACGGTGAAGGAAAACATCGTGGAAACCATCGGCATGTTTAAGAACCAAAAATTCGAACACATGTGACATCTACCAACCCGCACTGGGCCCGCGTGGTGGATTACAGCCCACTCACTCTCACCGAGATGAGGTCTGAGTCCCAGCAGTGGGAACATTATAGGCTGATTATGCTATACTTGAATCCAGGCCATCGGCTACTTGTGTGCCAAACATCCAAATCTCTTCTGCCGTTAAAGAGTAAACTGAAAACTGTGAAAATTGTGGCAACTCAATAATTATTTCAACGCTACCTTCGCAACAAGCACTCGTGAAATCAGGCAGCATATTGTAATTAATTGGAGAAATGTTAGATACCGATATTTCCTTTTGAAAACTTTTGATTAACAGACATCAGAGGGTACTCCAACAACATGCTTTACGTTTTACGTATAGGTACCTATTCTAATCCGAAGTTTGATTATATCAAAGGCTAATTACGTGGAATGTGGTGCTTGATGTGGATGAGATCTACTACCAGATATTTATATATAGATTTGAATTTCGCTGAGATGAGATTGCGATTTGAATTTAAAGTACTCGTAAAACATCAATTGCCCGTTTCCCAGTTAATTTCAAACCAAAACGCAGTATTAGTTATGTTATTGACTAAGTAACAAAAAAATATCATTTCTTCGGAACAGTGCAAACTCGATGTATTTACCAAACTTATTGATTACGTTTCTATTCCATTGGGAGCCACATACAAAACAAACACAAAAATGGAACATTGAGGAAATTAATCAAATATTTTTTAAACAAAGTTAACTTTTTTATTTTAGGAAATTTCTCAACAAACGTTTGCTAAGGGTCAAATTAAATACTATAGTTGTCGAAGGGCTTGTGGCTAAATAATAACAGCCGTACGGGTCGATTGATCAGGTTAAGCTACGCTTGCCGCGGTTGGTCCGTGGATGGGTGACCATCTTGTCATCATCATACCAAGACCCCTCCATGCCTCGAAAAGCACGTTAAACAGTTGGTATCGGCTGCCATTCGTGGATATTTGACAGTCGTTACGGGTCGTCAGAAGCCTGCAAGTCTGACAACCAGTCTTACCAAGGGGTTTCGTATTACCCAGTAACTGGGTTGTGGAAGTCAGATAGACAGTCGCTCCATGTAAAATACTGGTATTCAGCTGCATCCGGTTAGACTGGAAGCCGACCTCAATGTAGTTGGAAAACGGCTAGGAAGATTATTTAGTAACAGTTTTCATTACCATTTTCTGATCTCCAATCTCTCCGTAGGAATCCAAACAATAAACTATAAATGGGTTTACGCTATTGGATGTTGAAGATCACGATAGATATTAATAGAAAAAAAATGCTAGAAAATGTAAGTACGCAACAACTATAGACAGAAAATAAAAAGTGACTCCCTGGCACAGCATTTGTAAAATTTTCTGTACCGTACACAACAGTACTGGGCACTGGGCACAAATCCAGACTCCAGGCTGTTACTGAGAAATTCCATGTGAAAAACCCAATAACACTTTGTCCGACCTGGGAATCGAACCCAGGACGCAGTAACAGCAGTAACGCTTGCGACCAGTAGACCAACGAGTCTGCACTAGACAACAATACACTTGAACACATAACTTGAAACATTTACCAATGTTCCACAAGATTAACATAAACCAGTTGAACACAGCATTGACTGTTGAAGTGTCATTAATTTATTAATTTGGTTATATTTCACGCGGGTCCACCAAACTCTGATTTAATTTAATTTCATTTACTGCATTTAATTAAGCACACCACTGAAGTTGGTTTCAATTGTCTATGCTTAATTTCGAGTGGATTTAAATCAGTCAATATGCCATTGCAGATACCAATTTCTACTCATTTCGCTTCATATGCTTTGCCTTTCGGATCATGATTCCGTTTGGGATCATTGAGGTCTATCCAATGTTCTACCACTGAATAAGAGGCCTCTCATCATCATCATTTCAGCCGAAAGACGTCCACTTCTCACCACATAGGCCTCCCCCAACCACCTCCACTTCGACCGGTTCCGTGCTTCTCGCATCCAACGGGTTTCTGCGACTTTAACAAGGTCGTCGGTCCACCTTGTGGGACACCTTCCAACGCTACGTCTTCCGGTACGCGGTCGCCACTCCAGAACCTTTCGCCCCCAGCGGCCATCTTTCGACAACACGGTTAGCGCAGTGGCTGAGCGATCGGACTGCTGCGCTACGTGTCGCGGGTTCGATTCCCGCATAGAACAAATATTTGTAAGTCCTACATGTATTTGTTCTGAGACTGGGTGTTTTTCTATCTATAATATGTAAGTATTTACAAAAAAAAAATGTATATAAGTAGTTTATCAGCCATCTTGTTACCATAACACAAGCATTAGGTTGCTTAGCTTGGGACTAGATGGCGCTGTGTGAAATTTCCAGGGATATTATTATTCCAGGGATATTATCTGCGAGCAATGTGCCCTACCCACTGCCACTTAAGTTTGGCAATTCGCCGGGCTATGTCGATTACCATGATTCTCCTGCGGATCTCTTCATTCCTGATTCGATCACGGAGAGGCTTCTAATAATACACGAAATCCGTGTAAAATATTTTCATAATTTTTTTAACCAAAGTTTAATCCCGTGGAGGGAACACCGGATTAAACCTTGGTTTTACAACTCCCACCCGAATTAAAAAGGTAACCTAATAATCCTTACTGACAACTTTTTATCGCAGTCCCACGGCACTTGGTTCAACAAAATAATATCTTCCGGGCGTATTGGTAGACTTAGCTTTAAGGTCGGTAGTAAGAAATTAAGCATTTAACAATTTACCCAAAACTGGGTGTGTATTAAAAACGTGTATTGAAATCACACTTTCTTTCTCTCACTCTCTCTCTCTCTTTCTATTATACCATAACCTGTTAGGGTTAATGGAGGAACACCAAAAGGAAAGGCCGTTATAAGGATTTCAATAATACGTTTATTATCCTTTTATATTTATATATTGGAAGGTGTGTCTACTCTATTAGCTTTGGGTGGAGATCACACGTCTCACGCAATATTAATATACCTATAGGTATAGGTAATAATTGAACAATTAGGTTCTATATACACGGTTATTGGTAAAACACTGACAACCTAGCAGGACTGGATTACCAACATCATCAACAACAACTTTTGTTCTATGACTTTTTACAAAACATAATACGTTTACCAAAAACAAACCTTTAAGATTTCGTTGTTCTATCTAACCCCCGCTCCCCTGCGCTGAATTTTATACTAGATACGGCAGTTTGTTTATCTGACTAGCGCTTTCTTTTGTTTTGCGTAGAGTTTTTGAAAGAAAATCGAATATTTCAATTGGTTGAATCGATTTTTTTTTTCATTTTTGTTTAAAGGTCTGATGAATTAAAATCTGATGAATTAATAAAAGTCATAGAACAAAAGTTGTTGTTTATGATGTAAGAAATATAGTTCTGAGAGGATGTTAATGTTTTACCAATAACCCTGTATACTACCTTGGTATTGAAATAACTCAATAACTTCAAGATCAGTCGTAATACTAGTCAAAAGCATCCTTTTCAAAACAATTATAGGCCGATAATAACTGTCTAAAGTCAAACCAATGCTAAAATAAGACAACGTCTCGCCTAATAAAGGCTCATTGTTCTTAGAACAGGAGATAAGTAAACGATTTAATCTCAATGACACTAAAGACATCATTTTGAAAGCAGTAAAATGTTACGCCATGCCTCTGATGGTTTAGTATATTATTCATTATTTGTGACGTAAAAGTCAGACGATTCGAAGAATTCCTGGGTTGAGTTTGACTCTTTAGGATCAAAGACGTGACCAATTATTATTATGATAGGATAAAACAAAATATATCTCCTCGTATATAATATAATTAAGTCCTCATTCAGAAAAAAAAAATACAATGATGAAGAAAGTAAGGGCTGCTACACATTTGTTCGGGTTGGCACATTTGATTCGGCGGTAGTTGTGGAAGCAAATACTAGTTTTAATCAAGTTTCATTTGGTTCGTGCGAATCATCTACTCTCGCTGAAACATGTTCGGGTGGGTTTGGCTCAATTTGAGCTCAATCGAGCGGCTTTTTCTCCGAACATATAATTATAAGGTGTAACAGAATAAACGCAAGTCCTGAAAGTAGTTTGTTCAACATTGATTTTTCAAAAATATATGTATTTTGCCATACTGACCGGTGATTGAACCAAAGAAAATTAAATCTTATTTATAATAATAAGACTCAATTTTAAATGCATAAAGTAATGTAAGGGTCAACACAATTTTCTTAATAATAATAGTTCGCTTTAAAACAAAAAGTTTTGGTCATTGTATTATGCTTTTAACTCGATACTCTAATTGAGGGTATGTCTTGCGTTAATTATATATCTTCATTATATTCAATGTGAGCGCATAACTGCCCGGCTGTGCGGAATCATGCCGAGCCGAACCAGTGTGTAGCACGCCCTACGAAAGCGTATGTATTAGCGTTCGGGTGTATTTAGCCACGAGCCCCTTCAACGTATTATACGACTACGCTAATGATTCGGATATGAAAACATTGTTCTAAAACTTTATCTCACAACGTGATGTTTCTACAACCACAATGTTAATGACCATTTGTCTAACAAGCTATGGGTAAGTACTGTAATCTGCATTCGCGATTTATTTGCCAAACATGTAAGCAAATATGAGTTTATGGAAAAATTACTTTAATTCCTACACAATAAAGTTCAGTTTACACTACAACATTTTTATAACTTTTTCATTAGTGCTAGTCACTCTGAAATCAATTCAATAACCATTAAAATAAAGTTGATATTTGCTTAACTTGAAATAACATCAATATGAAACATCAGTTTGAATAGACTGAGGTTATACGTATTTGGTGCTTAATAGCAACCTCCGCCAGTCCGTTAACAGTTAAAGGCAAAAATACTAGACAAACAAAATCAAAATATTTTACTTCACATAAACCTATATAGTACTCATGAAACGTCAGAAGCTAGGTGCACGGTTCCAAATGGTCCTTTCCTATTTAGAAGAGCTGGCAAGAAAGTTCACGGTTACTCTTTTAAAAATAATTGGCTTTTACAATGTTTTCAAATTGCAGTGTTAATGAGAGGACACTATCGGCCTGTCAACAAGTCCTAACCAAATAAAATATAGTCTAAAAATCTACAGTCTACAGAGTTCTCATTCACAAAAACGAAAGGATCTATTTAAAAGATAAATAAAAACCTATTTGAACCAAATTACATGATTTCCATTACAGCTATAACAAATCTGAATTAATATACTGTCCACAAAGCATTGATTTAAATAAAGAATTACAAAAAAAGGTAAGAGTCTCTTTAGCTGACAAGCGAAGTCATATCATAGAAAAATATAGAAATGTATTAAAAGTAGAACCGTTCTTAGGAATAATAATATGGAAATTATTAGACAAACCCTCGTTTAATTTATTTAGCCTGGTAGATAACGCGAGCTCGTAAAGGGGTGCATAGATACTACGTATATACTATGTAATGCTGGTAGGTACCTATGCCATGTTATAGAATAAACACGACTAACAAGTCCTGAAGGTAGATGACGTTTAGATTCGTCTATTGAATTAAAAAATGTACGTGGTTTTTAATTACTAAAATAATTGAAAAAATATATACACCCTTGTATATATTTTTTCAATTATTTTAGTAATTAAAAGGCATTAAAAGGCAGGGATATCGACACGCAAACTGCAACCATGAATTCAGTACAGGATTCTAGATCCCCTAGCGTAGTCATTTTACATAGAGGTGGATTTCTAGATTTACTACTTTATTTTGATATCAAATACTAACAGTCTTTTGTTTAAGTAACAGTTAGACAGTTTCATCCTTAGTGAAGTTTAAAACTACTGGGAAGTTGTAAATTCAGAAGTGGTAAATTGAAACATCTAGGACGACTATATATGTGGTATAGTATTTTTATTTTTAGGTACAAATATAATTATATAATTAATGTATGCAGAATATTGTAAAACATTTTAAAAGAGTAACGGTGGAGTTTTTTGCCCATTCTTTTCCATATACGAAAACTACCTTTTGGAAGCGGCGACTAGCATCAATTTTATTTTAATTTAATTTTTAACGTTCAAAAGTGCATTTTTTGTGCCTATTTGAAATAAATGATTTGACTTTGACTTTGCCTATACCTTTTCCCCAACTATGTTGGGGTCGGCTTCCTGACTAACCAGATGCAGCTGAAAATAAGTATTTAAAACGGAGCGACTGAACGTTCTTTCCGAGGCACTGAAGGATCTCGGTATGTAATGGATGGTCACCCATCCATGGACTGACCTCGGCAAGCGTGGCTTTGCCTTGACGATCAACCTGTGCGGCTGTTATTTCTTAGCCACGACCCACTTTCAGTTACGGTAAAGTTAGTACCCACAAATAACAGCATTCATTTTTGTATTGTATCTATGTAGGTGAAAGAATACCAGCGTCATGCCATTATGCTGGGATAAAAGCCTTTTGGCCTCGTATAGAACTTTCTGTTTCATTTTTCTTTTTGACACTTTTTTTATAATAAATAAAAAACCAAGTTATTATGGAAACGGATCCCTTAATCAAAAAATTGTTGTCACAAACCCACAATATTTTTGAAAGACCCATCCAAAAACACCCCACACCATATGGTAGACGAGAAAAAAAAACATCCCTACTAGACGTGTACAGGAGGTATTTTTTTTTTCATGTTTTTTTTTTCTAACTCTTTGTTGGCGTGATTAATATGGCAAGGATATACCTTGCCAAATCTTAGCTTTCTAGTATCAAGTCTCTGAGCTAAGCTGCGGACGGACAGACAGACGGACATGGCGAAACTATAAGGGTTCCTTGTTGGCTACGGAACCCTAAAAAGACATAAAATATAAACAAACAACGTAGTCTCTTAATCAAGAATATAAAGTAGTTTCTTGAACTCAAATATTTTAATTACAGTGGCTGAACTCGTTCACTTATTCTGTTACACATTGTATACTTACCTACATAACGTTTTGCGAGCAACACTTCTATTCTATTCAACCACCATTTTTTAAAGCTTGTGAAAAAGAAAAAGAACCGCTATTCTGTTGTTCTTTCATTCCAGATAACGGAGGAGGGAAAGCGGAGAAGAAAAATATAAACACTTCTTCTAAAGTTTAGTAGCGTGTAGATTGCAAATTCCTACAGCTGCATCTTTTCTATTGAGTGGGTTCACGGTAAAAGATTGAGGGAGCACTGGACTGGTTAATTGATTGAAGTAAGTAAATGGAACGGTGAACATAATACCCAGGTACCTACTATAGTAAATGATATGCTGATGTTTAGAAGGTTCTATAATTTTCTTTGAGACTAATTGACTGTCTCATTTTGTGTCTTATATTTTTACTGTGTATAGTTCAGTGAGTTCAGTGATGTGATCACCTGTAAAGAAAGAAAGAAAGAAAAAAGCATTTATTTGCGGCAAACATGACGCATAAAAAAAGGACATAAACACACAAAAAAATAAAAACAAGTTGGGGTTAAACATGCGTCACATTCACGCAAACGGGGTTGCATTCGCACTGTACGAATCGCAATGCAGCTAAATACTAGTATTTTACATGGAGCGACTGCCTATCTGAACTACACAACCCAGTTCCTACTGGGTAACACGATACCCCTTGGTAAGCCTGGTTGTCAGACTTTGGGGCTTCTAAGTACCCATAATGACTTTCAAATGTCTATAAATGACAGCCGTAATCAACGGTTTAACGTGCTTCCTGAGGCGTGGAGGAATCTCCGTATGTAATGGACGGTCAGCCATCCGCGGACCGACCTCGGCAGGCGTTGCCTAACCAGAAAACCTGAATACCAGTATTTTACATGGAGCGTCTGCCTATCTGACCTGCACAACCTAGTTACTGGGTAATACGATACTCCTAGGTAAGACTCATAATCAGCCTATATTGTTCCCACTGCTGGAAAACAGGCCTCACACACACAGGCCTTATAATTATGATGATAAGACTGTATTGATGAGCATAATTTAATATTAACATAAAACGAGATCCACACGAGAAACAATAAAAATATTGCGTCTATGATTGCGGTATATGACAAGATAATTACGAAATATACTCATAAGTAAATAATATAATATATTGATATAAAAAGAACTCACCTGATAATGTGTTTGTACGACCACCGCCCTAAAAACTATGGACGCATCTTGAACTCTCGTCTCGAGTGGCTTTTCCGCAAACTTTGGACACTGACTGTCACAAACTATTGTCCTGCACAAGAACAAAACGACCACCAACAAATCTCTGTTCGTGAATCTACCCATTGTTGGCCACAACATTGCTAAACGCATTTTGAACTTTAACTTGGTGTTGATAAATTACATTTTTCTATGGCACGTCCATCGCACGACACTAATTCGCTTCACCCGCCTTTTCCTCTGACGTTTCCTGGCTTGCATTTTTTATCTGAAACAAGGAAAATATGTATTAAATTTTCTGTTACTTTGTTCCATTTGAGTAATGAATAGATTAATGTTTTATGAAGGAATATTAAAACGTCAGACCACACAGAGAGGCCTGTGTCCCAGCAGTGCAAACATCTGATTATACAATCCACTTGCTATTTTAGCAGTGTTGCTACCCGCATTTTTTTTTCTAATTTCAATATGTAGGTACAGTCATCAAAGTAGATAAGTAACGTAGTGTAAGTAAAGTAGGGTCGTCGGATATAGTTGAAGTTTTGTAATAAAATTTAATTTACTTAACAGAAAACAAACAGTTCATTTATCAATTTTTTCTTTCGAATATATCCATCGGTTTCTTACTAAATTTCAAGTCGACCCTGGTTACTTAATCTCCTTTGGTGAATTTACATAGTAGAATGTTTAGTTTACGTTTGACTTACAACTTCTGTCTACAACTTAACATTTTTAAGAACCATTCAGCCTTAATTGCTAACTAACCAAGAAAACCTCGAATTTGTAAAGCATTTTGTATCAACCTAAATTCCAATCTTCTTGCAATCAATGAAAGACTTCTAACAATTACAAAAACATTAATTACGTGCTAAAGTAAACCGAAGTATTCGACTAAAACCGAACTAAAATTAAAGTAATTGGTATCTTGAAAGCTTGATGCTCGATAATTATTTAACACAGAAACTGTAATTTAAACTTTGTTTCACGTCAAAATTTAACGGTTTTATGGCATGCCATCATGAAAACCTGCAATTAACTCTTAATAATTAATTTTCTATTATACTTTGCCGTTTCATGACGAAGACTTGACGAAATTAAGATTGCGATGACAATCTCGCTCGTGTGTAATTATTGCCTCGTGTTCCGTGTGTAATAAATTTTAAATAGCGTACCTACCTACTTATTAAGATACATTTTATTAATACGTTTTAGGTTAACTACAGTTTTTAATGAGATATTAAAGCAAAATTGTACGAGTAGAGGCCTTTGCCTTGGCGGTGCAACAAAAATAGGCTGGTATTATTTTTATTATATTAACTAGCTGCGCCCCGCGGTTTCACCCGCATAAGTTTCGACCCCATGGGAATATCGGGATAAAAAGTATTCTATATGTTAATCCTATTTATAAACCATATGCGTGCCAAATTTCACCCATATCCGTTCAGTAGTTTTTGCGTGAAAGAGACATACATAATCCATACATATAAACATCCATCCACACAAACGTTCACGTTTAAGACATACAAACTTTTGCGTATTAAGTAGGAAGAAGGATTATTTTAATAAATACGCTAAAATAAATATTAAGGCCGTTGTAATGTCTGATAATTATTATTTGGTACAGACACGTTAAGAGCGTCAAATTTTTTAAATCCTATCATAATTGATACGCGTTGCCATGGGCTTTTATTGGGTTTGTGATAAAAGGATTTTCCTTTTATATTAATGGTTTTGTAGTAAAAGTGTTGTGATCGATATGTAGGTACTCTTTTCATATTCTTAAATGAACAAATATTTACTACTGCCATAGGCAGTAGGCCAATTACTGATGGCTGAATTGAAAACTAACATGGACCGGCTTGACAGACATTTAGATAACAACTTAGTAAATATAATAGTTTGCTTGCTGACGTATATTCAGATACAAACAAAAGAAATCACATTTGTTACAAAAATATTAAACTGGAGATTTAAAAAAACAATTGATAGGTGAAATATTTGCTATTTGCAATAACTTCAGAGTAAATAGCTTTTGCCAAACCTCTGCAGACTCAATATCCAACGTAACACACAAGGGGCATCAAATAAGAATCCAGTCTACCCGCCCACTCATACCTACAGTTACAACTTGTATCGTATATCGAAACAAAATTAATTCAAAGGGTCGCGGCAAAAAAGATGTAGATACTGGTTCAGTACAGTTCGCGGCTGTCAACGATGAAGAGGGTATAATTCATTGTTTTAAGCCTACATGGGAATTGTTACATAATAATTAAGAGTAATAATTTCGCGTAACTGAAAATGGGTCGGAGAGGAAGGAGGATCTGGTGATGGTTTTATGTACTCATGTCACACTCTGTCAAAAGAAAATGTGAAATTCAAGATGGTTGAACGTTTGGATTATATCGCTTCTAGCGTCTGCCCGCGAGTTCGTCCGCGTGAAATTTCGGCTCCCGACCCACCAGCCCGCATACTATCACCCACCGCCCGTGCCCTCATTCCTTAATTTTCTGACTCTTATCATTTTTACTAGCAAGATGTTCAATAGCTTACCTTACTCAAGAAGATTTATTTTATAACTGACTGGTAGTTCCCGAGATTGGCGCGTTCAAACAAAAAACAAACCCTTCAGCTTTATTATAAAGTATATAGATTTAACGCTATTAAAATAAAAAGTCTAGAGATAGTGGCGTAGCTTTGCATAGGACTGCTTGCAGATATTAGTGTAGATAGTACTGTTAGTGTTCTCCTTTTTCGTGTCGCTGGCATGACTGTATTTTAAATGCTGTTTTCCCAAAACTGTGCCACATCCACGGCGTTGTCGGTGGCGCAGAGATCACTTTAACTGCATGTTTTGGGATACAGAGGGCAGGATAGGAGGTGGAGCATGGTTTGTAACATAGCTACACAATCACACCCTACTGCCGTTCCGTCAAGGTAGCCCCACTTTACCAGATTGGATTTACATCTTCCCACTTGTGTCCGGAGACGGTTCAGAGACTTCCAAGTGGATCACGAAAGGTTACGCCCTGCAGGGAGATGCTCCTTTGGTACTGTTAGTGATTAGGATACTTTTTTTTTTGTGGATGGGAAATCATCAAATGACCCCTCCCGCTCTGGATGGAGCGGAAAGGAGTGTCAGACTCTTACCGACTAAAACCCACCCGTGTTCCTTCCTTAGCCCTTTATGTTCCAGGGCAGCGGTAACCCTTTCGGACGATCCCGCTACCCGTGATTGGGATACTTACAGATAAGCAGATCATACACGGATAACACAAATTATCAATAGACGCAACAGAACTATTAGATCATGATATAGTTTAAGATCTAAGCAATAATGCACAAGAAGTAATTGTGGTAGACTACTAACCAGACACAAAGCAACAATTGTTTCATAATAATATACAAGCTCTTAACACAAAGTCGATTCAAATAGAAACTAACAACATAATATATCCCAAATCCTTGTTCACATACTCCGAATCCCTACAACTAAATTTGTTGACAAAGGTATTAGATTCGATCATTACATAGGATGAACTCAATCTGCAAAGCATGAGTAATCCTTCAAACACGGCCTACTTAGGGTTCCATATCCTATTATATGAGCCCGTAAGCTCCAAAGAGTGCCACTCCCCTTCTCATATTCAGAGATAAACGAAAACCTTCCTACAGCTGTGCTAATAATATGGTATATGTTTTATGTAACAAGATCCTGATATATGTCAAGAATGTTTGAAATGTTAAGTGTGTTTAAGATGGTGAGTATTTACATAATTTTAGGGTCGACTGGAATTAAATACATCATTTTCTTCTACAAGGAAAACATTTCCTTGTAGAAGAAAATGATGTATTTAAACAAAAAGACCCTTACAAAAAGACAAAAAAAAAGGGAATGTCTATCATGGGTGTGAGCTTCGAAATATTGTGAAATATAGTATCATTATCACATAATACAGTTAGTCATAAAAAGTCTACTTCTATAAAGAAACACACGGTTTTGTAGTAATACACATATCTTTTTTATGTAGGACACGAAACGAAAACGTTTTCTAGGAAACTGGGTCCTACAGATGGGTCCTACAGTTTATTTTATTTTATTCTGTTCGGGAAACATACAGCTAATATAAACAGTGTTCTTAAACAATATGCAATTGAAGGCCATTTACAAGTTTCCACACACTAATAAACACTAAAAATAAAAAAGGTCAGCAGAAAATACCTATAAATGAGGAAATAAATAGTATACGATCGACTAAGGGCTGATTTTTCCTACGCCAGATAAATTAAAAAAAAAAAAGATTTAAATTTAGAATAAATTTGAATTTTTGACAGTTCTGTCATACAAAATCTGTCAGACGTGAATTATATTCCACGAATAAAAATTATCTACCGATTGAGAAATCAGCCCTAATACAAACTAATTTAGACGCAAATAATTCCAAGAACACCTCATCCATGTATGTCATAAACACTACTTAGGGATTATGTGGAAATGGATTGGCAGTAACGTTCCCTTTTCTAATAAATCAATACAACCTATGTGAATCTGGAGATTATTACAACATTTCCGCTGGCCATTAGTTGCAGCAGCCATTCGAAACCCCATGATTATCTATGAAATATTGGGATTACTGGGACCACATAACCAAAAACAGAATGGTATGAACTACGTAAGGTATTATGTAGTAGGATGCTTATTAAAATAATTATTCGGTATATTGCATTGATGTCATCACATCAACGCCGGCTATCGCTGAAAACTAGCGCTGGGGCTCGGTCTCGCATAGGGTCGTAGCATTATGCTGAGCGTTGACCGTTTTGCGTGGTTGTGACGCATGTTTTCCCCCTATTTGTTCTTTTTTGCATTTGTGTTCTTCCTCTGCGTTATGTTTACCGCAAATAAACGTATTTTCTTCGTTTACTTTTTCTTTCTTTATATTGTTCTTCTTTAAAATAAATTAGATTTAACAATGATTGCTAGTTTAATATTGTTAAAGGTAAACCTAGATAATGATCTTACAATTGTATTCCAGACAATTTTCAGTAACATCACAATGAACCTCAAACGATGTACCATTAAACCTAAATACCTACTCCAGAGATAACACACATTTCCACAAATGTAGACACACGTCATTTATTCCCGCTTACTCCTTATACTCCATCGTCTTAAATCAAAGTCGTATCAAAGGACCAAGAGACAGGGTTCAATATATCAGCATTATTACTTTAACAAAGGTTGAGGACGTCATTTACCGATTCTGTTTCACAGGCCAAGGAAAATTGATTTATTGCCCGATAAGAGTGGCTTGCGGTATCTAGGAATACAGTCCTTTTTTAAAGTGTGTGTTTAGATATACTTTTGACCGATAGTGATAAAGTGAGGCTCTAGTGGGGTAAATGACCTCATTCGTTTGTTCAGTGAAAATTATAACCTTTACTGGACATTTTATTTTGTTTGGGATTATGTTATGTTCTAGTTAATTCCGCTAGTTTATTATTTTTATTATAATTCAACTTAAATCCAATAATAATAATACTTTAAGTAGCATTGTAAAAGTGTATATATACGATTCTTTTCAAGAATTTTTAAAGTAAAATGTATGTTTTCTCATGACCAAGAATATACTTTTATTATTTGATGAGATGTTACTTCCTGATATTAAACTTGAAGGATGTATGTGCCAACATAAAAAGGAAGCCTTACTTTAGACAAAAACCAAACTACATACGATACCGATGTGGGGGCACAATGCACACATAATACAATGTGAGCACTCTTATTTAACTTTGATTTCGGCATATAATAAGGAAATAACCTAAAAAGAGCTCATATCAAATTATTTATGATTTCTCTAAAAATAATGGCGAAACGTAATATCCCCATTTAATAATAAAATAGTAAGAAATCATATCCGCGTATTTGATTTAATGATAAAACCATAAAAATGAAGAGGAAATATTTTTTTGTTAAATCATACCTGCGGGCCTTAGAAACCATACGAACGTTAAGTATACTATTTCGAAGAAATATTTGATTGGTCTTGTTCGAAGTACGAATCGGTATATAATTTGTTATGATTGGAATCAAAGAAGTTGTAATATATGTTAATAGATAAATTGAAGCACTGAGTACGCTTCAAGAGGATGAAAACACTAGAAAAGGCTGCTACTGAAACAAACAAGAATGAAATCTGAAAAGAGAGAGAATTGGAAAAAGCTTTACCAAAAACAAGAAAAAAACCTAAGCAACAAAGCTAAACAGATTTGAACAAAACTACTCTAAAACACAAAACAACGGATTCACTACAAACATTAAAGAAAATAACCGGTCATATTTTTAAAGAGGAAAATGAAACAGATGAATATGTATAGACTGATATCTCTGTCGGTAACGTTACAGCATAGCTCAGCATATTTTGCGGTACATTAAGCACTTGAGTTATATCCAAACAAATGGTCTGACGGTGGCATATGGAAGGAAATTAAACTAACATTTTTCAACATTAGGACGAGTTCAAGTTAACAGTTGTGGGAAAAGAGGGGTGCGTGTGATGCCAGTAATTTGTTCTGAAATGTGACAGGAGGTTGTTTAGATTCCAGGACAGTTGTCTCTAAAATAACTGTTTACATTTTTATTTGTATGTCATTCTGACTGTGGTGTTTTAAAATCAAACCTATATGTACAGACGCCAGCATATCAAGCTACTACAATCTGTCAAATTTATTAAATAGATTTTCAACTTTATCGCTAAAAGCATTAAGGTTCAAGGTTGATTGGGAACATTTGACAGTTTCGAGTAGCTTGACCCGCTGGCGTCTGTACCACCGTTTAATTAAAGACACCATTGAAATATTAATGAACCAGAACAGTGATTCCAAATTATACTTACTCCAAAACCGTAACAGAATCTCATTTCTCACAACGCCACTAAAACCACACTCAGGTTTATCCCATGCCAACCCCGTTTTTTCCTTTTCCTACTTAAAAAACGAAGCGTCGAGTAGTACACGGAAAATTAAGCCCGCTAATTCCGAAACGCTGACTTAACGCATCTGAACACACCGTTATAAATGGAGTGATTTAACTGGATAACAGACCTTTTCAGTGTAAATGTGAAAAGGGTTTTTGAGTTGGCAGTTTTCGTACGGTAAGTACATATGGTTTTGGAGCAAAAAAAGATGCGAAATTAGTTGAAAATTACTCTGAGGGAAGTTATTTCGCAGCGAACCCCATTCACGCTTTTATCTTGGGGTGAGACAGAGAATAACAGACTGGATGATAATAATATATTTAATAGTAATCTCCTTTAGTCGATTAGATCTTCTTATAGTCTATTTTTAGATAATTGATCATTACAGGTGAATATTGGAAGAACTTATAGTAATAGGATTTCATGGACCAGAGGGTTCTCAGACTAAGTAGTTATGGATTTTCATTTATTTCTTAATACTATTTGATGGCAATTGCTTCGAGGTTGTTATTCAGATAATACGCACGCGTCTTTTCAAACAATTGAAATAAATGGGTCACTCCTGTGTTCACCTATATCATGAACTAGCAAACTACTAAATAAAATCATTTATCATTTACTAGGGGCTATATTCACTGTCATACATACAGCATCATAATGATAACCCATCTTCTGTTATAAAAATAAGTTACGAAAAAACACTATGTGGCCTATAATAGATAAACACTACAGGGTTATCCTGGATACTAAGAATATAGAAAAAGTCAATGTATCATACAAATTGAATACAAACAAAGATGCTTAAAATCCCGCGTTCGAAGAACTGGAGATATCCTTCAACCCGACCTTCATAACTTGGGATTCGAAACAAGACCTCTTTGTAATAAGAAAAAGGTTTTATATGAGTTATGGAATAATCTATGAAGTGTGGATAGCTGTGATGTAGGTCTAGAAGCGGATGAATGAATAAGTTTTAGGTTGGATAATATACAGTTTATTATTTTTTATATGGTTTGTTTTATAGAAATTTTAGATATTAAATGGTATTGGGTAATAAAGATACTGTTCTATGGACCTATTGGCAGAGAGATTATAGATGAGATCGCAACGTTATGACATTAAATGTTGACGAGAGAAACGTGTTTCTACTAATGACAACATACATAGTGTCAAGTGTGGTGATTATAGAAAATATTTTCCAATAGTCAGTCCCAGGTAAAAGCAGACCATAGTTAATATTATTGATGATGACGATGGCGGGTATTATGATTTTAATGAGAAAGAGCTACCATGCGGATCAACCTAAGAAGAAAATAATGTTGTTACAGACGAGTCTCAGATCGCTGACTTTAAGCATGGAAATGACGACGATGACAACAAAATCACGCAAACATTATTCCAAGCTTTCAAAAGTTTAACTCTGCAGGGACAAAGAAGATTTTCTATACAATGTAAAGTAGGTAACCCTTAAGGAAACAACAGTCGTTGGTGTTGCACGTAGCTCGACATAGAATATGTTAATGCTCCAGCGACAGGTGGCGTTGACTCTGACAGTTCTCAGAGAGCTACATACAAGTAGAATTTATATTTTAGCACGAGGCTTTTCTTAAGGCATTTTACTCCCGTCGTTTGTAATTGGTGATATATTTTAATGAGGTATTTACGTAGGTGGATTCTGTAAAGGCAAATTCGTAATTTCTGGAAATATTCGGAATATGTTTTCTAGTTCTATCGTTTTATCTGCTTGTATTTTGTTGTTATTCTCTTAAATTCCAGTAATCCTATGTATATAGGCATTTAGGTAAAATCTAACATTTCGTCCTTCATATGTCATGTAGACTAGACAGACACTTACCGAACTTATGACCAAGATTGTGATTGTGTTCTAACAAAACTGTACCTGACTTATGTTTATCGTGTGTACCATTGTTGACGTCTTTATCTGCTGTACCATAGCCTCTTAAAAAGTCAAAGTCAAATCATTTATTTCAAATCCATACTAATATTATAAATTCGAAAGTAACTTTGTCTGTATGTACCCTTACACGTCTAAACCATTGAACGGATTTTGATAAAATTGCCAAGGAACAGTTGGCATCCTGGGGAAAGACATAATATAGGGTAGTTTAAGTCCTGGTAGCACGGTCCGGATAATTTCCGACATCCACGCGAGCGAAGCCGCGAGCAGAATCTAGTTGGCACTTTTGAACGTCAACATTTACAAGAAAACATAATTGACTAGCTGGGCCCCGTGGTTGTACCCGCATAAGTTTCGATCCCGTGGGAATATCGGAATAAAAAGTGTCCTATGTGTTAAACCTGCTTATAAAATATCCGTATGCTAAATTTCATTCAAATTTGTTAAGGAGTTATTGCGTGAAAGAGTAACAAACATACATTCATCCTCAAAAACTTTCGCGTTTATATATATATTTTTTTGTATGCCTATACTGTCGCACTACTGGACAAAGGCCTCCCCCAAATCCTTCCAGGCACTCTTTTCCCGCGCCACCTCGAACCAGCTATATTATTAATTATATTGATTACTTATTATGTATATTACTTTACTATATTAATTATATTATTAATTACTTGATCTATGCTGTGCCCGACAGGGTCCATAATTGTGACTAATTTAATTATTTTCTATTATCTATGAATATACATTATGGTACGCAATAAAGAACTGAGAATTGAGAATATATATAGAACTAGCGGCCCGTCCCGGCTTCGCACGGGTGGACATAAGATTTTTTTAATATTTTTACGTTTTACTTATATTAATACACTCGAGAGCAATGAATCCGGGTCACTTGAAGAATCCTAAAAATCTCGGAAACTAAAAATGCTAGGTTAATGCAATAAATTGTATTTAATAGACAATGTAATACTCCTTAAATGAAGGTATTAAAACTTCTTAGTTATTGTAAAGTTATATCATAAAAAAATCAAATTTGAAAAAGGGCCACTTTCGAAGATGGAACTACGAAATTACAGCATTTGGTTTTGCTTTTGTTTGTAATCTGTCATTTATGTGGGTACATAAACCATGTTGATAGTGCTCTATATTCATTATTCAAGCTGAAATTATGTCGCTTACGCCTGAAGAATGCACCAGAATACTTACAATGCTGGAAACCGGCCGGAGTCAGCGCGATACAGCCAGGACTGTCGGTGTGTCGCTGTCAACAGTACAAAGAGTTCTCCGACGTTACGAAGAAACTGGTTCTAACCTACGCAGACCAGGAACGGGCAGAACCAGGTGTACCACAGCACGAGAAGACCGATACTTGGTGAACACCATGCTTCGAAATCGCTTTCTCACAGGAACTGAACTCACAAATCAGTTTCGACGCCTCGGAGGAAGTAACCCAAGTGCATGGACAGTAAGACGTCGGCTTGCTGAATCTAACTTAAAACCCCTTAGACCTGCAAACGGCCCTAAACTGGAGCGTGGGCATCGTATTTCAAGACTAAGATATGCCCAGAGCCACGTAAATTGGAGTATTGAAGATTGGACAAAAGTTATGTTCTCCGACGAATCAAAATTTATGCTCTACAAGCACGATGGAAGACACGGAGTGTATCGAAGACCAGGGGAAAGATTCAAGCAAGCATGCATCGAAGAAAAAGTAGCCTACGGTGGTGGGTCTGTACTTGTGTGGGCCGGAATTTCTTCTGAAAGTCGCACAGAGCTGTTGATCATAGAAAACGGCTCTTTAACTAGCGTAAGATATGTGGAAGAAATCCTCAATGATCACGTTGATCCATTTATGGTCAATTTAGGTGAGGATGCTATATTTATGCATGACAATGCCCGACCTCATACAGGTAGGATTGTGAATGACTACCTTCAAGAGATGAACATTACTCGTATGGAGTGGCCAGCGCGCAGCCCGGATATCAACCCGATCGAGCATGCTTGGGACGAGCTAGGCAGATGCGTAAAACAACGAAACCCTCCCCCAATCACGCTTCGTGAGCTCAAAATTGCTCTCACAGAGGAATGGGAGAATATTCCCCAAAATCGTATAAGGAACTTGGTGTACAGCATGCCAAACCGCGTAAACGCAGTAATGGAAGCACGAGGAGGCAATACGAAGTATTAAAATTCAAGAAAATCGTAATAAAGTTCAAAAATTTCATGTTTCCTATTTTTGTTTTAAGGAGAGATCAGCAGTTTTTTTCTTTATGTAATTTTGTGTTAATAAAATGTACGGTGACTCATATTTTTTTTACTTTCATTTAAGGAGTATTACATTGTCTATTAAATACAATTTATTGCATTAACCTATCATTTTTAGTTTCCGAGATTTTTAACATTCTTTAAGTGACCCGGATTCATTGCTCTCGAGTGTATTTATATATTAATATTGTAGAACATACTTTTGTTCTATCATCAATAGTTTCCGCAGCGCATACGACGAAAGACGTTTTAGGGCACTTTTTTACACCTTGGGTTACGTTACTTAAGTTTTAGTAAGGATCCCTAATCTTTTCAAGCAATAAATATAGTCTGTGTCACTCAGGGTGAATGTAGCTTTCCAATGGTGAAAGAATTTATGAAATCGGCACAGTAGTTATTGAGTTTATTCATTACAAACAAACACACACACACAAAAATACAAATCTTTCCTCTTTATAATATTAGTATAGATTACTAGCTGCGCCGCGCGGTTTCACCCGCATAAATTTCGATCCCGTGGGAATATCGAGATAAAAAGTATCCTATATGTTAATGCTGATCATAAACCATCTGTGTGCCAAATTTCATCCAAAACCGTTCAGTAGTTTTTGCGTGAAAGTGTAACAAACATCCATCCATCCATTCATACAAACTTTCACGTTTATAATATAGTAGGATAGGATACGAGTAGTAGGAAGTAGGATAGGATTCTAGTTGCCCCTTCCATAAGTTAGTTTCGTATGGAGAAGAACAGGCAAGAAACTCCATAGTTACTTGTGTTACTAAGCGGCTGAAGACAATCTAAGTCAAAGGATAATGCTCTCTTTGCTTAAATAGCTCCTATCTTAGCAACTACGCATGCGTTCAGACCCGATACCTTGTAACCCTAATCAAAACTAGCTTTAACAAACAACGTAACTACCTCTGTTTTGGTACTAATTGATGTAATCTCGGCGAATGCTCTGTTATCGCATTAATTGGTCCCTAGTCTACGTTTAGGTATCAGATCGTGAATGAGTGATCATCTCCTGTTATAGGTCTATTAGCCAATGGACTATGTCTAAGGTCGAAGGCTGATTAGGATCGTTTACACGTGCAAAGTTGGTTGGTGGTTAATGGAGTAGAGATTTTCAAGACATTGGTTTATTTATAAACAATGATTAAAGTTAAGTGACGTTCAAACGTCATAAATGTATGGCTAAACAGTCGCTAATCACTACTTAACTTTAAGCAACGTTTATGAATAAAGGGGTTTCTGAATCTAATTAAATAGAAATACCTACTTTAGTGGCTTATTTTTGTTATCATCTTAACGATGATAATAATGCTTAGCTAATGATATATTTATATAGATCTGACTAAAAATAAACTAATTCCGACCGACCGCCGACCTCATCTAGTTTTAAAATATGATTGACGTGTAAAAGTGTTTGTACAAACCTACTTACAAAATAAAATCATTTATCATTTATTTATCATTTAATTGCTGGGCTCCAGCATAAATTGAGTATATATCAAATTCAAATTTCAAAGTATGTACCCTATCTTTACTAAATACAATAATATATGAAACAGTGGGTAGTACAGTAAAATCCAATATCCTATTCAATAATACTTAATAGCTTTGGTCTCAAAATAGCTTAAAATGTAATACAATTCGAAATACTCAATTTGGTACATTTCTTGGAACCGTCTTCGTAATTGGAGGACTGCGGTGAAGGCCGAAACCTTACCGCACTCATTTTTCTATTCCGCATTCAAATAATTATTTATTCTATCTTTGGATCTGTTTTCTTAAGCAAGGAGAACAAATCGTCGAGTCCTTTCATATTAATGACTGGTGCTGATTTTAATTAATGCTGATTATTTATGTTAATTATTCTCTGTCAAAAGCATAAGATTAGACAGACTGAATAACAAAGGGGCAATTCTCGTAATTTTAAGAACGTTCACAGTCTGATCTCAGTCTCAGTCTGTCAAAAATACCTACCTCTAATTTCCCAACATTTTTGACAAGTTTTTGACATTGAGTGACGCTGAGATGAGATGACGACTAGATTTTGAACGTTTTTAGTTACGGGAATATTGGTATTCAGATCTACGATGGAAGGTGTTGAATTTTGTTGATAGAGAAGAATGGAAAAAGAAAATATACGAAAGGATTTAGATATAAAAAGAAGAAGCCCCCCTCGGGCTTGTAGCTCAGTAATAACAGCCGCACGGATCGATCGATCAGGTTAAGCTATGCTTGCTACGATTGGTCCGTGGATGGGTGACCATCTGTAGGTACATTCCCCTCCGTGCCGCGGAAAGAACGTAAAGCCGTTGGTCCAGGTGGACATTCGTGGATCTTTGTCAGTTGTATTATTTATGTCGTGGATCGTCGTCAGAAGGCCTGAAGGCTTACGACTGTCAAGTATTTAGAAGAGTATTTGGGGCTTTCAAGTCTGATAACCAGTCCTACGAAGGGATTTCAACATAAAAAAAAAAAAAATATTAAAGAAACAGTCTGACAAGTCACCATAATAATTGGCATCGAAAATGTAGGCAATGCTCTTCGCTGCCAATAACGTTTCGGGCTTCATGACGGTCGATTAAAAAAAAAATACATTGATAAATACAGAATTTTACCAATTATCAACACAAACTGTTTAAATTGAAATATAAACTTCTGCCCACCTGGACATGAGTGGCCTTGTGTAACCTGGAAGTCTTTAAACAGACTCCGGATCCAGGTTGGCCGATCTAAGGAGAACCTGTTCAGGTGGAGATACTTAAACGACTCCGCCTTGGAGTGTAAATGTCGTGCTGTTCCACAAACGATGGGATACTTAATATTCCTACGTGTCCTGTCAGCTACCTGTTACAGGAACTGATGGACGCTAGTGATGACCCAAACACGTAGCCGAATTCTGGGCAGAGTCCATTTAGATTGCCATCGACACGCTAAGAAGAATATAAAACAAAAAAGTAAAAGAAAAAAAGTTTAAAAAAAAGTAAAGAAAAAAAAAGAAAAAATAGAGAAAGAAGAAAAAGAAAGAAAAAAGAGAGAAAGAAGAAAAAGAAAGAAAGAAATAAAGTAGAAGAAGATATAGAGAGGTAGCGCAGGGCACTCACCCTCCGGTGCAACATGTTGGCCCGTAGATTTGTTGGTGTATAGACCTAGTAAAAATGAGTTACAAGGTTTACTGCCAGAATTTGTAAACGATTCTATGGGTAAATTACACCAAAAGATCGCTGAATGTCCTGCGCGTCCAATATAACAATGGTTTCAGGATGTTGTCGAAACTTCGTCGCTACTGGAGCGCGTCGGAAATGTTTGCGCAAGCTTGTAACTACATATTTTACGCGATTGTGCGCAAGAAAACACACAAAACACTTCTAAGGAGACTGAGAGACAGTTGTAACCGCATCCTGAGAACTGTAGCGGAGAGTTTCAGCTCTCCAATCGTAAAGCAGTTTGTGCAGAGGGTGATTCGATTGGTACTAACGCTAGATAATAAGTTGTTTTAATATTATGTTACTAATACTCTATGTATTCTTTGTTCCGAAAGAAAACTTTTTTTTTTGCTGGCCGCTTCAGCCGCATGCTCCCGCATGCGGCTGCGGCCAGCAAAAAGCCAGCGGCCTGCGGCTGACCGCTAGGCAAAATTCTCCCCACAATGGGTGCCTGAAGATTGACAATGCCGCTGAGGTCCACCTAGAAATCGGTGGCGAGATGACCTGGACGCGTACTGCGAGGGCTGCTTCGAGGTGGAAGAGTTCCTGGAAGGACTTGGGGAGGCTTTTGCCCAACCGTGGGACAGTATAGGCCAAACAAAAATAATAATAAAAAAAACACGCGTTTACTAAAAAATACTAACACATGGAGCGACATCATAAAACAACTATTTCTATCAACACAAGAGCTCGTTTTGCATTTAAAACTAACATTTTATCTGCTATTGACATTTTTATTCATGTGCACGCATGAATATTTTTTTGATAGCTATTACTTCAAATATTTTAACTAAAACGCTATAAAACGTAAATAAAAAAGATAGATGCCTGAAGCAAACACGTTTCCACGCCGCGCTGCACATAAAAATGATTTTGGAAATAAAATTGCCGTAAAATGACATATGTATTAGGTATGATTTGTAAATTGTGGCTCGTGACTTACATAACAACTAATCAATGTGCCTAGCCTCTTTCCAACTTGGCTGGGCTCGGTTTTCAGTTTAACTGAATGCAGCTGAATAACAGCCAATCTATTCTGGAAAAGCCAAAAATCAACATTTTTGGCTAGCACTTGTACAATATATCAAAAAACGGGGGAAAATACCCTGAATTTAGGAAAACTATTAATCTGTGAATTTGAGAATAACCCTTTGTGTACAAACAAATTAAAGTTTTTCAATTATTGCCATTTGTTATCGTTATGACCAATATGGCGGCGTCCTGATAGCAGACATGCGTTGTGAAACCAGAATGGAGTAAATACAAAAACATTAAATATATTTATAAAAAGGTATCACTTATTATTAATTCATCTATTACACCTATTTCTAATGTGTTATTAATGGATAATATTTTGATAATAATATTCTAGTTCGATTAATCATCTACTTGGCCAGTGTACTTCCGAACGTTTTATTTTGATATACCTACACTGTCTGTCAATGTCATGGGACTGACTGTCAATCAGTCTCGTGTCGTGCGTTGCGTTTGCGTGTTCGTTTCGTGGCTTCAGTGTTATTTTGCGATTTTTCTCTACGACTTCCTATATTATTACGTAGTTGTAGTTAGTAGAGCTTACCAATGAAGCAAAATCATAAAATATCCCGTTTAGGTTATAATGACATTAACGTTACTATTTTGTCATCTGTCATTGACTCAATATGTCTCCATTTTACTCACAACAAATGTAAAACATTTTCAATTGTAATTTTGTAGTAAATTAATACAAATATAAATCATTGCTTAATATATGTTTGTAGATATATATTTTTTTATATGTTTTTAGAAATGTACACGTCCTAGCCAAAGCTCCATACAAAAATGAAACGTCTCCTTTCGCCGTGAAAACTTATTTGGACCTGTCAATAGTGTCAATCCGGAGGAATGGCAGCTTACTTCAAATGAGTTTTAATGGTGAGATATTTGCAGAATAGACAAGGAGCGACGGCCTATCTGACCTCCACAACCCAGTACTGAATTAAAGAAAGAAAGAAAAAGTTTTTTTTTCTTGACTCGTACAGGAAAATTATAAAACTAAACTAATCACAATCAAAAAAAAAAAAAAAAAAACAAATTATATAAAAAAGTACCTAACAAAAAGAAAAATGAAACAGAAAGTCCTATACGAGGCCAAAAAGCTCCCATCTCAGCATGATGCTGCGACATTTAAAAAATAAATGTCGCAGCGGTTGTATCCTGATATGTGATGACAGTAATGAATAAACAATAAAATAGATATAATTATGTAAAATATTAACAAATAAAATAAATAATTCATTTTTAATCCACGCCAGACGTAAACTGGGTAACACGATATCCCTTGGTAAGACTGGATCTATCAAACTTTTAGGCTTCTGATTACTCGTTACAAATGTCAAAGATCCACGAATGACAGCCGAGACCAACGGCTTAACGTGCTTTCCGAGGCACGAAGGGGTCTTGGTATGTAAAGATGGTCACCCATCCACGGACCAACCGCGGCAAGCGTAGCTTAACCTGAGCGATCGACCCGTGCGGTTGAACAAAATGTTGTATCTTTACTACACTTTTAATAGAAACATTTTATGTTCAGAGTTTCAGCTTAAATAAATATTACAAAAATTCCTACTTGAACTTTCGCTATAATCATTGGTATTGTACGTTTTCAGCCCTTCGTTTCAGCTCATTTATTAGGTACCTTTATATTGATAATAAATAAACAGTAATTACAGAAAATAACGATCCTTTTTTGTTTTAATAGCCGAATCAATAACTGTATCAGACTTAAATAATAATTTACAGGTCCTCCCTAACGTATAGGGAGGGCCTGTAAATTATGTAGTCCTAATTGGAATATGAAGCTGGAATTATGTTTAGATTATATTTAATTTTTACGTTTGTTTATATTGCTTATGTATTTAGTATTTTAACTGAAATAGGAGATTAGTTTTTATAGGTTAGGTATGTTTGGTTATCTAAGTACTCGTTTGGTAAATATAAATTTTGTTTATTAGGGATTGTTTTTTTTTTTGTTTTTTTTTGTTGAGAATCTATAAGTGTTCGGGCCCAGTAACTGTGTCACATTTTTGCAGACATTGTTTTTCTCTTCTACAACAAAGGATAATGTTATTTTAATACAAATAAATAAATAAAATAAATAAATATCCCTGGACATTTCACACAGCGCCATCTAGTCCCAAGCTAAGCAACCTAATGCTTGTGTTATGGTAACAAGATGGCTGATAAACTACTTATATACATTTTTTTTTTTTGTAAATACATACATATTATAGATAGAAAAACAATCATCATCAATACCATCAAAATTCTCATTTATTTGATACCCTGTGCCCGCGACTTTGTTCGTGTGCATAGTATTTCATGGGATTTCATTCAAAATTGCCTTTTATGTGCCTATTTGAAATAAATGATTTGACTTTGACTTTGTTTTAGTTATTTTGCACGGAACCCTAATTCTTTTTCAAAAATAAAAGTAGCCTAAATTACTAAGGAGTAATTTAGGCTACTTTTATTTTTGAAAAAAAAAGTTGACTAGCAGGTAGTTGATGATATAAGGATATCATCAACTACCTGCTAGTGAACTTTCCGTAAAAATCGGCCCAGCTGTTTCGAACATCAGTCGGAATATACAGACAGACAAAATTTAAAAAAAGGTTTTTTTCTTATACCTACTTATGTAGGTACCGTGTATGTGTTTAGTAAAAAGCTATTATTTTGACATTACAAACAGACACTTAAATTTTATTTATTTGTATAGGGAATTTTCAAAAATATAACATCGGTAGACAATGTTAGCACACATTACGCAAAAAAGCTAAAAACTATTTACCCTAATAAAAACTAAACAATTGCGCCATCTACATAATACAACAAAATAGTTAAATATTCGATTTTATTAGACAATCGAATAAACGCTTGTTTTGAATTGTAGGTATGTACTTAATAAAGCTAAATTCCGACTAAAATGGTCAACTTCCACCCTATGAATAGAGACTCGATATAATGCAACCCGAGTGGTATTCGATTCAGATCGAAATATTGCGTATCATTGCGAGAACGTGTAACCAATACTGGTCTACCAAATAGGTTCCTGTTTGGGTCCTGCTAGGAATTAGTTTTTCATTTAGTGGTTTTGTCCTCGTGTAGACTCTATGATTTCCAACTGAAATCATTCGGCATATGGTAATTTACAGGGTTGACAAATTAGTGTACTAAAACTACAACTTGAATGGTGGTGAGGTGCTGCACTCCCAGCTAGGTTATAGAATAATCTGAATAAGGGTGTAGCGGTATCTACAACGCCACATGTGAACAACGCGTCATACTGACTTCACGCAAATCCTGCATCTCGCAAGCAGAGTTTACCGCGCAATTAGCATAGATACAATTTCCCAGTACAGTGCCAGTCCCTATTTGGGGTATGTAGTAGGTGTTTCACGTATTTTATGTGCTATCAAAATATATACTTAATGCTATTATCACTATCTTACCAAGTGGTTTCGTGTTACCCAGTAACTTGGTTGTGGAAGTCAGTTATGCAATCGTTCCATCTAAAATACTGGTATTCCACTGCAATAGGTTTGACTTGAAACTGACCCCAACATAGCTAGGAAAAATTAGGCAGATTGATTCATATACTACCGTAAACTATTCTACTAATATTATAAATGTGAAAGTTTGTATGGATGGATGGATGGAATGTTGTTTGTTACTCTTTCACGTAAAAACTAATGAACGAATTTGAATGAAACTTGGCACACAAGTGGTTTTGGTTTATAACCAGGATTAACATATAGGATACTATTTATCCCGATATTCTCACGGTATCGAAACTTATACGGGTGAAATCGCGGGGGGCAGCAGCTGCCCCCCGCGGTTTCACCCGTATAAGTTTCATCTTCATGATGTAGATCGTAGCTACAAAGTTCAAACGAGGCTTGGTCCGCGACTTTATCTTAGACTTTATTCAAAGCTTTATTTTAAAATAACATCGCGCCTTGTTCCCCCGAAGGTTAAAGCAGAGGTGCACTGATAGTACAGTCACGAGCAGAAGTATGTATACACTCGGCTTTATTCAAAAGCGATTTACTCCTTTATTTTTTAATGAAATTTTATGTTGTTACAACATAAAATTTAGGTACTCATAGCCTACTCCTACACGAAACTCAAAACCCTTAAGAGAGGATGAGGGTAACAGTAGGGTAGGAGTAGGTTAGGAGTAGGGTAGAAGTAGGGTAGGAGTAGGGTAGGAGTAGGGTAGGAGTAGGGTAGGAGTAGGGTAGGAGTAGGGCAGGAGTAGGGTAGGAGTAGTGTAGGAGAAGTTTACGAGTAGGGTAGGAGTAGGGTAGGAGTAAGGTAGGAGTAGTGTAGAAGTAGGGTAGGAGTAGGTTAGGAGTAGGGTAAGAGTAGGGTAGGAGTAGGTTAGGAGTAGAGTAGAAGTAGGGTAGGTGTAGGGTAGGAATAGGGTAGGAGTAGTGTAGGAGTAGGGTAGGAGTAGTGTAGGAGTAGGTTAGGAGTAGGGTAGGAGTACGGTAGGAGTAGGGTAGAAGTGGGGTAGTAGTAGTTTACGAGTAGGGTAGGAGTAGTGTAGATGTAGGGTAGGAGTAGGGTAGGGGGTAGGACACCACGCGAACAAAGTGGCACCGGGCAGCTAGAAATAATTTATATGGCAAAACAACGTTTGCCGGGTCCGCTAGTAATTTAATAATAATGAAAACACTTTTAAGAATCACATAATAATTACCTGCATATTCTTACGCAATACATAAAATTACTAATATACTATACCTATATACACAAAACTAAATATATATAAAACATAATTATACACCCAATTAAGCACATCTAATAATATTGAATTGTTTGAATTGCCGCTTAGCTCTTTTCCTCTCTCCTAAATTTTGGTGTGCCCGACAGGGTCCATATTGATCTTTTACCTTTTATATACCATCTAGATATGTAACCCATATGGAATGCAATAAAGATCTGAGTATTGAGTATTGAACCAGACTCCGGGTAGGTACTGAGAAATTCCTGATGGAAAGACCCAATAACACTTTACCCAACCTGGGAATCGCAGCCACGACCTCATGCTTAGCAGTAGCGCTTACGACCACTAGACCAACGAGTCTTATGTAAGTTAAAACTCGAATAAAATTTTATACACCACCCAGTTCATCGTTTACTCAAGGACCAACAAATAATAGGTTGCTCCCAGTCAAAAAAAAAATGTGCAGAACGAAAAGTATCTATGTTTTCCTTTCATCTGGGAGAACACGAAAATTAAAATACCACCCAAATACTTTTAAAAGTAGTCATCAAAGCGAACTCATATTCACAAAATGATGAAATTTATATCGCAGTCAGGAACGAAATAATCACATAACTTTTTCAATTATTTATCAAAATACGCCTTGACTTTTACAATAGCATACGTACAAACGGTTTGTGCCCATAATACGGTCTCGGAATCAGTTTTTGTTTTGTGAGCGCCGCTTTGGAGCACAAAGGAGAACAAATTTTGAGAATAATAAAGTGTTTAGGACTAGCGCGATTGTTGATGTCCTTCCAACTTTTGCTATTTGATGTTTTGACGGCAATTTCTGTAATAATCGCTTACGCGCTTTTGTGAAGTTGAACGATGTTTTATTGTTGGTTGTGTTTACAAACAGATCAAAATTTTGGCGTTTATGATTGCAATCGGTAAGTAATTTTCTTGCTTGACGAAGAGATGCTCGATGGAGTAAAGTTGTGGCTAAAGTTCGGCCAAAGAAACCGGGACTGACCAAAAGCGTGTTGGGTTGACGATATTGTGAAAGTCATGGGAAACATCTGGATGAGAGATGCACAGAACCGGGAAGTATGCCAGAAGAAAAGGGAGGGCCAGCAGTTGCTGATTCCGGGCTGAAATGATGATGATGATGCGTTTTCAAATTCAAATTCTTAAATAATTTATTTTCTCTTTACAATCACATCAAAATATTTTATACAAGCTTTGGAACCACGTAGGTACTCGTAACATTAGTTTGTAAGGTTTAAAGGCTGATTCTCGTACTTAATAAACGTTCAAATTCAAGTTGTAATCTCATCTCAGTGACAATCAATGTCACAAGCTTGTCAAAAATGTAGGGAAAATTGTATTTTTTTTAACAGATTGACTAAGATAGAATGCGTACGTTCCTAAAAATACGGGAGTTGGCCCGCTGATGTCTGTGTCAGAAATACCTGTACATCAGATAACCAGGGTCCCACCACACGGTATGTAGATAAACATAATTAGTTATTTAGTAAACGTGAAGGGATATAGTATTTATTATAGTATTTATATATCTTAGGATATAGATATGGTAGTTTATCAGCCATCATGTTACCATAACACAAGCATTAGGTTGCTTAGCTTGGGACTAGATGGCGCTGTGCGAAATGTCCAGGGATATTAATATTATTATTAATTATAGACTTACAGATAAAAACAATAATTTCCTTATAGCTGGAGTAGATTTTTTCATATTCATATAATTATAGCTTCCAGGCATTCAATTTGATTTCATTTCTGCCCTGAGACATAAATCAACTGTTTAGATTCAAACTAAAATCTTCATGACTTAGCAATCTTCTTCATTGTTTCAAATCAATTCTCACAACTTTAAACGAACACTTCATAAAATGAAATAAGTATTTTCTCCAAAATCCAAACTACAAAAAGTCGCAAGTGTACATCATTAGCGTCCGACCCTCACACCAGAACGAACTTTCATATTACAGTTACTGCGCTTCGAAATTCGCCCGATCTGTTCTACCCAAGTTATATAAACTTTGATGGAAAAGGTGCTGTAATAAAAAAATCATAAAACCCTTTTTGCTAACTCGATAGATTACGGTTCACAGTACTAAAGTTGGTTCTCTGGAAATACGAGAACAGTAATCAGTTTATAGATAAGAAAATACTCAGTGTTTCATTCGCTATTTTTATTTTATTTTTTATCTTGATCCAGTTGTGTTTTGAAAAGTCGTAACGTTGATCGTCACTTGGTTTACCTACCTTTGGTCGCTGTGAATGGAATACCAAGCGTGCGCTGCATTGTAAAGTTTCAGGTAATGGCACGTAAATGGAATGCTGTTTTCGCTGATATACGGAGAAAATAACAAAACACGTAAATGGAATGCTGTTTTAGCTGATATACGGAGAAAATAACAAAACACGTAAATGGAATGCTGTTTCCGCTGATATACGGAGAAAAGAACAAAACACGTAAATGGAATGCTGTTTTCGCTGATATACAGAGAAAAAACAAAAAACATACGAGTATAGCTAGAGTTTTCGAATTTCTGACCGTATAAGGAACACAATACTGCGCACCAAAACCAAGATAACAGACGTTACTAAGAAAACCACTAAATTTAAGTGGGACTGGGCCGAACATGTCTGCCGCATGTCAGATGACAATTGGGTTAAGTGAACCACCGATTAGGTCCCACTAAACGCACGACGCCATCGCGGCAGGCCGAGACGAAGGTGGCGAGACGAGCTTGACTCCTACCGTAGGGACTGGCCGGCACTCGCAGAAGATAGAATTGTGTGGAAAAAGGAGAGGGAGGCCTTTGCCCTGCAGTGGGACAATACAGGCTAGTTAGATTAGATTAGACTAGCTGCGCTCCGTGGTTTCACCCGCATAAGTTTCGATTCCGATTACATAGGATACTTTTTATCCGAATATTCCCAAATATTGGGATAAAAAGTATCCTATGTGTTAATACTGGTTATAAACCACCTGTGTGCTAAATTTAATTCAAATCCGTTCAGTAGTTTTTGCGTGAAAGAGTAACAAACATCCATCCATCTATACTGTATACAAACTTTCACATTTATAATATTAGTAGGACAATATAACATAACATCCCGCCTATTTTATGTGCAGGGTCAGGCAGATGTCTACCTATACTGTACCCACATTTCGCTAGTAATGCTTAAGTCCCTTGTAATTAGGGGGACGAGCCTTTTCCCATCAACCCGATACAAATCCAGGCTCCGGTCTGCTACTAAGAAGTTCCAGGCCGAAAAATCCAATAAACTGCCGCAATCGATTCCAAGACCTCATGCTCAGTGGTGGAACTTGCCACAAATAGACCAACGACGCGAGTCAATCCGCGTTACGACAGTCAAGGACTTAAAACATCAAAATCCCAAAAGAACACAACGGTCTAAAGACAATTCAACAAAGATGAATAAATTAGACGTTGTAGCGACAATAGAGGGCGCCACATTAACATTAGCAATGAAAGTTATTACGTCTACCATTCAGACGACCAATTCATTATACCAAAGCACTCCGAACTATTGTTTCGAGGAGCGGGAACCGAATCAGATGGCACAATGGTTGAATTTTTGTTTGAGATTTAGGTTCCTACATAATTTGGCTTTGTAAGGACTATGATTTTTGGAATACAGTCTGTATATATAATACCTTTTCAACACACAGGACTTTGAAAACTATCTCTACCTTGGCGGGCTACCTTGATGGAACGGCAGTAGGGTGTGGTTGTGGAGCTGTGTCGCAAACCATGCTTCACTTAGCCTGCCCTCTGTGTCCCAAAACATGTAGTCAGAGTGACCTCCGCGCTGCCACTGACGACGACGAAGTGGCAAAGTTGTGGGCCAACAAGATATAATATTCCGTCGTGCCAGCGACATGAAAAAGAAGAAGGTTGCATCGCTTTTGGGTTCACAATGCAGTGTATTGAAAACGTGAGCCTTTTACTTAACATTCCTGCTCTACGGCTGGATAGTACGCCAAAGATGATTATACAGGGTGGCAAGTCGACGCGTCATTATTATTATTATTATTTATTTCAAGATAATCGGATAACAGAGGTCCGTAGTGTTAGTAAAGTACCTTATACCTAGCGTTAGTATATACATAAATTAAAATAACAATTTGGGTATGAGTCACCTTGTAAAGAAGACGAAACCAGTTTCTCAACCGGTCATCTTCTCCACAAAGTGCCTCATAAAAGGGGAAAACACATTCTCAGTCACTGTTTTTAGAACGCTGTTGCCACTGGCCCGAGTTCTAGCTGCCACAGACGCTATTTTCTTCCGCACAATTGCGCGGAAGCCTGGGCCCCAAGTCTGCTATTTTTATAAATTCGTCATTCCAACACGATCCCATTCCCATCCCATTGTTATTTTGCTTTTTTAAAAAAAAACACCTACTTATTTTATTATTGATTCGTGTCGAAAATCAGTAGCATAGTTTCCCCACACTAGGAATTGCTCCTGTATCGTGGATGCGTTTACAAACATTTAAACTAACATACACAAACAGCCAGACCCGGAACAACAACCTGTAGGTAATACAAATATTTGTTCCGTGCGGGAAACGAACCCGCGACACACAGCGCAGCAGTCGATCGCTCAACCACTGCGCCAACCGTGTCGTCAAAATTTGACGAGGATGTACACTAAAACAGACTAATATTTACAATTCAGACTACCAATTTATTATACCAAAGCACTCAAAACTATTGTTTCAAGTAGCGAATCTCCGAATTAGACGGCACAATGCTAGAGTTACCATTCACAGCGTCTAAAAGCCTTTAATATTTGTAACTTGGAATCAATTAGTACTTTGTTACTTGAATTTCATTGGGTTAATTTACCTGGAATTTGGGTTTTTGATTTAAATAGGTAAATAATTTGCCTTTGGTACCGTATATGTAGGGTATATACGGTACCAAAGGCAAATTATTTCTGGCTTTATAAAATTACAACGAAAAGTAATTGTACCGATTTGTTTGATCCATACTAAAGGTGAATTTTAATTTCCAATGTATATAATTTAAAAGCTAGCAGTCTAAAAATAAAAATATTAAGAAAGAGGAAAGAAAAAGTATTTATTGAGACTGGTACAGGATCATAAACTAAACTAAACACAGTTAAAAACAAAAATATAACAAATTATATGAAAGAAATTAACAAAAGGAAAAATTAACCAGAAAGTCCTATACGAGGCCAAAAGGCATGATGCTTCGACATTTAAAAAATAAATGTCGCAGCGCTGCTATTCTGATAGGGTCCGCTGTGATATCACAGGCAATAACAGTAATAAATAAATAATAAAATATATATAATTATGTAAAATATTAGCATTAAAATAAATATTAATTATTTTTAATCCGCGCCAGACGTAACCTCATTACTTGCCCTGAGTGTCAGAAGCACGCTGTGGCATTGTTGTGACAAGTGAACGATCGCATGCGTCGAAAATAAAAAACCGGCGAAAATCAATAAATACATTAGACATTACGGCTGTGTAGTGGAACAGTATTACAGTGAATATACAGTAAAAGTGGAATGTGGTAGTTAATTAACGGCATGGATAAAATGGAGAAACAGAAATAAACTAATGATGAGAGTGTTCTCGAGTTATAACTTTTAGAAACAAATGTCAGACAACGAAACAAAACATTGTGTAGACTGGCAATAACAATTCGTCTATAGATGCTGCCAGTACAAGCTTGGAATAAAGAAGAACATTTTATTAATTAATTATCGAACATGTACCTATCGTACACAAAAACAAGACGCGAAACAACTCCTATGCCTGGTCAGTGAACAATTGCTGCCAAACGTTCGGACTGCCAATGCTAACTGCGTGCACATCAAGGGTTTGTTCAAAGTTTAGTATATTTTTGAAGCTGCAGTAAATGCTGTTTAAATTTTAATCTAAACGCACCAACTGCCTTTAGAGCACGAAAAGGAGGTGGCAAGTTGTTGCAGCGGCAGGCAGCGAATTTGAAACTACCACGGAATGCTTCATACATACTAATAAGTATGTATGAAGGTACAGACGCCAGCACATCAAGCTACTACAATCTGTCATTTTTTTTTAATAGGTTTTCAACTTTATCGCTAAAGCATTAGGTTCAAGGTTGATTGTGAAAATTTGACAGTTTCGGGTAGCTTGACCTGCTGGCGTCTGTACAAACTTCTACTATGTTAACGTGTTAACGTGGAAAGGAACGTAGGGCATCAAAAAGTTCGTCCGCATTGCTGTCAACAGGAAAAGTGCCCAAAAGGCCATACAACGTGGCAGTATTGGCACGTTGTATTGCAAAAAAATGTAACCTGTCTATTTTCAAAGCAAGCATGAAAAACCCCAAGTTCAAATTATTAGAATTTTATAAAAAAAAAGCATAATTATATAATCAGCCAATAATATTTCCACTGCTGGGACACAGGGCTCCTCTCGGAGTGTGGGCTATAATCTACCACGCGGACCCGATACGGGTTGGTAGATGTCACATGTCTTCGAATTTTTGGTTCTATGACATGCCGGCTTCCTCACGGTGTTTTCCTGTACCGTTTTGAGAGCAGTGGTGATGAAATTATTTACACAAAGTAAAGCGCCTGTCTGGGTAACGCGTCAGTCGGGGACGTTGCTACTGAGCCACTACTCATCATCATCATCATCTGCCTAGCCTTTTCCCAACTATGTTGGGGTCGGCTTCCAGTCTAACCGGATGCAGCTGAATACCAGTATTTTACATGGAGCGACTGCCTATCTGACCTCCACAACCCAGTTACTGGGTAATACGATACCCCTTGGTAAGACTGGTTGTCAGACTTTCGGGCTTCTGACTACCCGTAACGACTGTCAAAGATCCACGAATGACAGCCGGGACCAACGGCTTAACGTGCTTTCCGAGGCACGGAGGGGTCTCGGTATGTAAAGATGGTCACCCATCCACAGACCAACCGCGGCAAGCATAGCTTAACCTGACCGATCGACCTGTGCGGCTGTTATTATTTAGCCACGGGTCTATTATCGATCTATTCTGAAAAAATCTCACCGTGAAAACTTAGGTGAAGTGAGCTTGAAATGATTTGAAGTTGTCTAGGATTGACATTATTGGCCACATGGTGTCAATCCCAGACATCTTCAAATTCACTTCACCTACTACTACTACATATTTCTACTGTTCTCAAAAGAAAGCATAAATAAACCCTACCAAAACCAATTGACTTTATCAAATCGATAGATTTGTAGCCGTATCTACAACGCGATATGCGAACAACGCGTCCTACTGACGTCACGAAAATCCTGCATCTTGCCAGCAGAGTTTACCGTGCAATTAGCACAAACTTCCCGACATCAGTCGTTGGGCAATTGCCCGCCAGACACAACACCCGTCTGGTCGGAGGATCCTCCCTTTTCTATGGAGGTTGAGTGGACTTTACACCCTGTTCCTCATACTTCTATAGATTCATTCTTCGAACTTTTTCACTAAGATAAAGGCGTAAGAAACGCTGGTGCGACCACCTAGAGTCTTTCTTCACGGATTAGCCGAAAACAGTAGCAGGCAAAGATGAATGGCGAAGTATGTGGGAGATCTTTGCCCAATAGTGGTACAGTCGCATACTGTACTAAAACTTAATATAAAAAAAATGAAAATAATAAAAAGAAAATTATACAAACACACTACCGTGAAAGTCGATAAAATCCTATCCTATTATATAATTTATTATTATAAACGCGAAAGTTTGTAAAGATGGATGGATATTTGTTCCGACGAAATATGATTGACGTGTAAAAGTGTTTTTGCAAACCTACTTAAAGAAGTAAAATCATTTATGAAAGAAAAAGAAAGAAAGAAAATGCATTTATCATTTATGTTACTCTTTCACGCAAAAACTACTGAACGGATTTGGATGAAATTTGGCACACATAGTTTATAACCAGGACTAATACATAGGATACTTTTTATCCCAATATTCCCACGGGATTGAAACTTATGCGGGTGAAACCGCGGGGCGGAGCTAGTAATATTATAAATGCGAAAGTTTGTAGGGATGGATGGATGTTTGTTACTATTTCACGCAAAAACTACTAAACAGATTTAGATGAAATTTGGCACACAACAAGGACTAACACATACGATACTTTTTATCCCGATATTCTTACGGGATCAAAAGTTATACGGGTAAAACCGCGGGGCGCTGGTAGTCCATACATATTTCTATTTACATGTACAGCACAATAATACACACACAATAAAGTTTTGTATTCAAAACGGGGCCACGCATGAAACCTTATGGGGTATACAGGATAGCGAACGCCACAGGCTACGAATTCTACCACGGTGGAGCGATCTACTAGCCTACTTAAATTTCATAGTTTCCGATCCTGATAAGATCTTTTGTTTTGATTTTGCGGTAGCCTGGGGTTGTTTTTAGGGTTCCGTACCCAAAGGGTAAAAACAGGACCCTATTACTAAGACTTCTTTGTCTGTCCGTCCGTCTGTCTGTCCGTCTGTTTGTCATCAGGCTGTATCTCAAGAACCGCGATAGCTAGACAGTTGATTTTTTTCACAAATTATGTATTTCTGTTGCCGCTATAACAACAAATACTAAAAATAAAATAAATATTTAAGGGGGCTCCCATGCAACAAACGTGATTTTTTTGCTCTTTTTTGCTCGATATCAATAATGGCAACAGGTAGGCACTTGAAATATTTACAAAATACTCAGTTTTATTTTTACTTTAATAATAAAATTAAAATAAATTTAAATATTTATTTTATTTTAATTTGGGGGGGGGGGGTGGGCTCCCATACATCAGACGTGATTTTTATAGATAATGGTACGGAACCCTTCGTGCGCGAGTCCTACTTGCACTTGGCCGGTTTTTATTAGTAAATGTTATGTATTTTTTAAGCTAGATCAATATCAGACTTCGAAAAGAGGTCAAATCTGCTCTAGGTTTGATACAAGATGATGATAACCACAATATATTTGAAAAGAAAGAGAGTTTGTAAATAAATTAATTACATTTCCTTAATGTAGTTGAAACACGATGTCAAACTTAGTAAAAAATACTAAACTTTTTATGGAGTGTATAAGTTTTCTAAATCCTACTATCCTACTTCCTACTATCTAACAAATATTATAAACGCGAAAGTTTGTATGGATGGACGGATGGATGGATGGATGTGTGTTACTCTTTCACGCAAAAACTACCGAACGGATTGGGATTAAATTTGGCACAGATATGGTTTATAACCAGGATTAACATATAGGACACTTTCTATCCCGATATTCCCACGGAATCGAAGGTTATGCGGGTAAAACCGCGGGGTGCAGCTAGTTCATACATAGAATTACGCCTTTTTACCATGAGGGTAAGCAGAAACTACAGAACCACGCCACCTCAGGCTCTTGTACGCACATATTTTACTACGGCCTACTGACACTTCTGCCTATCCCCATGAGAGAAGGGGTGAGTTTATTATATGTATGACTATATCTATGATGATAATGAAACACTCTAGGAACACAAAACATATAAGATAAAAACCGTTCAATGAATATAAAAATACCCTCAATAAAGTAATAACCATTTGTATTTAAAATTATCTTTACAAAGCATATAAATTGAACAAAACACGATCAAAATAACGCCAATAAATAATTTCTAATACCCGTAATGTGCTCAAATGTTTTCGGAAAGATTATTTCACGAGCCGAACTCAAAATTATTTGATTTAATCATTTTTGAATACTTGAGTTTCATCGAGATGTTTCTGACGGATATTTTAACTTAGATTTGGTTTTGAGTTAGAGGTGAATGCAAATAATATTTTTGTTGCTCATTTTATAGCTTATCAAGTTTCGATTAATCGAAACATTATGATTCATCATCATCTGCCTAGCTTTTTCCCAACCATGTCAGGGTTGCATTCCAGTGTAACCGGATGCAGCTGAGTACCAGTATTTTATATGGAGCGACAACCTATCTGATCTCCACAACCCAGTTACTGGGATTACCCAGTAACTATTAATGAAACCCCTTGGTAGGACTGGTTGTCAGACTTTCGAGCTTCTGACGACCCGTAAGGACTGTCAAAGATTCACGAATGACAGCAGGGACTTAGCGTGCTTTTCGAGGCACGGAGAAGTCTTGGTATGTAAAGATGGTCACCCATCCGCGGACCAACCGCGGCAAGCGTTGCTTAACCTGATCGATCGACACGTGCGGCTGTTATTACTTATTCACAAGATTGGATAACTATCAATGCTTTTTATATCATAATATCAAATAGGTACAGTCTGTCGTCAGTATTATCTGACCCACCCTAAAAACAAACGAATTTGGACCCTCTGGCTGTAAAATTAAGGTTTATTCAATTTATATGAGCTTAACAGACAAGTGCTCGAGTGCATAAGTTTCGACCCCGTAGGAATATCAAGATAAAAAGTATCCTGTGTATTAATCCTAGTTATAAACTATCTGTGTGCTAAATTTCATTCAAATCCGTTCAGTAGTTTTTGCGTGAAAGAGTAACAAACATCCATCCATTCATCCATACAAACTTTCACATTTATAATATTAGTAGGATTTGCTCTAGGAATAAACTTACTAAAGTCGCATTATATGCAGTTACTAAGAACTCCTCTTTGACTCAATTTCTAAAGAACGGTGGACTACAATTTTTTATATTTTTTAATGTTTAAGTTTCGTATATTATATTATTTAAAAATATAATTTATATGTATTTAATAAAATAAAGTATTAATAATAATATGTACATGTATATAAAAAGAGGGAATAGAATCACAGTGCAACACAAAATTTGTCCACATCGCTGTTAACAAGAAATATGCCCAAAAGGTAGGCAGCAGTTAGTACCTAGTAAATGGAATTAAATGAAAAGAAGAACAACAACATAACATTCGATAACAAAGAGACTGAAACCCCATAGTTACTTCAAATGACCGGTGATTACACCATTCAACGCGACTGCTCACACGAGGCCAGTAATGGATTGTAATTCCTAGAAACCTTTCATTCAGGTATTGATTTGGGTTGATATAACGTTGTAGGCACATATTTGATGTATTTCATTGGGACTGTAGATATCATTAATGGCTTCTATGTTCCTAATGTTATAGCGCTGGAATTACTCGCTTCACAATTTCCTATCAATATTGATGAAAAAACCCAATTGTAATATTGTGTTAATGTAAAAGTAAATCGGTCAAATTCGGTCACTCTAAGTTTTTCCTAATTTAATTAAAGTAATACGGTTTTAAATCGATGACTGTATAGTCAACCTAGTAATTACTGTTCCAGTTTTGACAACAATTATATTTATAGTTTTAATAGATTTATCTTTATAAATATTTAAAATATTTATTCCTCCTATATATTCTTCCTTTTTTTTTTGTTCTTTTTTTTTCTTTATTTGTTCCTTTTTTTAAATTTTTTTTTCATGATTGCACCTACCACTGTTTTTCTGTGCATCACCCAGAGGTTGACTGGTAGAAAATGTCTGTGGCATTAAGTCAGCCCTGTACATGTATGTGCTTGAAGTATTAAATTAATAAATAAATTCCCATTAAATTGAAACTTTACTCACTTTCACATAGACAACTAGATCTTTCATTCAGGTATTGATTTAGGATGTTGATTTAACGTTGTAGGCACATCGTTGTAGGCCGTCCACTGTCTCTTAAGATACAGGTATATCCTAGTTTAAGAGATAGGGTAACGTAAATTGTCAACAGATGTACCATGTACTTAGATCAACATGTTCTACCATGTAATGTATGTATATAATCTTGTATATCTTTCTAGTAACTATTGTAAATTTTGTTTTCCTCGCCATCTGTACCTTCTTGATCAATAAACAATTTATTATTATTACATATTTCCTCAAATATCTGCCTACAACGTTAAATCAACATCATCATATGGTCTTATGGTGTTTCTTCTTCAAAATTGGCGTTATACAGGCCAATTACACGGAATTACACGGTTCACTTTTTCCTATCAATTTTGATGAAGAAACCAATTCAAATCGTTTGAACCAGAAGGCCAATTCCCGTAATTAAAAACGTTCAATATCTAGTCGCAATCTCATCTCAGCGACCATCCATTTTAAAAACTGGTTTAAAAATGTACTTTAGAGGTATTTTTGACAGATTGAGACCGAGGTCAGACTGTGAACGTTCTTAAAATTACGAGAATTGCCCTTCTGGTAATTGTTGTATTATTTTAGGCAAAAACTCCCAGTAAATTGAAACTTCACTAGATAAGGTTAAAACTGTCTTACTGCCACATAGAAGTCAAAGTCAAATCAGTTATTTCAAATAGGCACATAAAAGGCACTTTTGAATTTCAATAAAATAACATTTACAAAAAAATAGAATTGATTCTAGCTGTCCCTTCCAAAAGACAGTTTCGTATGAATAAGAATGGGTTAAAAACTCTACTATTTCTTTTTAAAAATGTTTTGTATATAATTATATATAAAGACGATAGAATAGAATAAATATTTATTTTGCAAATTTAGATAATACATAATGTGTGAGAATACATTAAAAACAACCGAATACGACACCAACAATAAAAAATATAACAATAGGTTAAAATAATCAAAAATAGCGCAAAGCCAAATAGTCCTTGTCGACTTTACGAAGTGCAAGTGACATTCAACCTTAGGGTGACAAGAGAATTACGAGGTCGACTTTATCTACCTACTTAATAATATAAACAAACTGCATTTTTCATAAAAGTCGTGCAATAATAAAGTTTACAATAACTGCAATTCAAATGAAATATATAAAAATATTATAATTATATAATATATTCAAATATTCACAAAACACCAACATGGAACATTTAACAAAAATGAATATCTAGTAGGCTGAGAGATAGTTTTTAAACCTCAAACAAAAAGCTACATAAATGAGTTTTAGTGAACCTCGCACATTGTTCTGTTACCAAGGGAAAAAGACCATAAACGTAGGGAGAAAATTTTCCCGTTCAAATACTGAACTTGAATGAAAAACATGCCAGATGTGAAAAATGCAGTCTCGTTTGCAGTTGTTCATGTCGCTCCTGTTTTTGATCCATGACCGTCCTTACTTTTTTTTTCAGTTTAAAACTGGAAGTCCGAATTTTCACTGACTGACGACGGTAACGTTAAATTTTTCCCGAAAATAATGACTATGCTACGCAAAAAGACTTCGAATTTACCAAGGGGTAAATCTCGTAATATTAAGAATGTTCGCAGTCTGATCTCAGTCTCAATCTGTCAAAAATATGTACGTCTAATATCCCTACATTTTGACAAGTTTTTGACATTTGTTTGTCGCCGAGATAAGACTGCGACTAGATTTTGAACGTTTTAAATTACGGGAATACGGGCCCAGAAATGCTTCTCTGAATAATATTATTAATTTATACTTCACTAACCAATTATTCGAAGCTATATATTTATTTATACTTTCATATTTTTATACTTCGATCTGCACAAGATTGCTTGATAAGAGAAGCCGAAGATTTAGTTAATATTACAATTAGAGAGATTGGCTATAAGAGTAGGGGAAGACCAAAGAAAGTTGGATGGACTGTGTTTATTTTATTGTTTTCTATTATATTCGGGAAACTTACAATTAATATAAGCAGTGTTCTTAAACAATATTACAAGTTTCCACTGATAAATACTTGAAACAAAAAAGACAACAAAAAAGTCGGTGCAAAATACTTAGAAATAAATTAGGAAACAAAATAACATAATCGATTAATACAAACTAAAAATCATTTAGACGCAAACTATTTCTATAATGTGTTAATGATGATATAGTTAGAAAAAGGGTGACTGTCGAAAGGACTTATAGAGAAGTATGAAAAAAAAAGACATATTGCGCTGGAATGATGATAATTATTACGATTAGAGATGCCTATTTACAGCAGTGGACTGACAGCTGATCATTCTGATGCCAATTCAATATCAAAGACCTTCTGCATTTTGCAGAGGTATTCGCTCTACGATGGAACCGATACGGGCTGGTATTGTAATAAAAGTCTGCATAAGAATTCAATACCGACATTTTTAAATTCCTCCTTCAAAATCCACTCCGCTAGCCAGTAAGAAGCCAATATTGTAAGATAAAAGACTAAGAATCTGCATAGTAAACACAGCCGGGAGATAAAGCAAGCAACTCTTCGCTTAACTCCAAAGTAAAACCACAGGCTAAGAGCATACTTTCAAATTCACATCTTATGAACTAGTTTCCCTAAAACATCTAGGTGGTACAACAAAATGTGTGGGAGAGCACATTATGCATAATATCAAAAGGAGCTTTAACAAGAACAGAACTCCAAACTTCATTAAAACTGAACTCAAAGTCAGCTAAGTGAAACACTACCTGGTCTGAATCTGATTTACATAGTTTGTTAATTAAATTGTTGTATTAAAGAGTTAGGCCTGATGTGTATAAAGTTGGAGATGAAAATCCGTATCAGAAAGTTTTGTTCGTGAAGTAAGGCAATCCAACTAGGCGGAATTTCCAGTTGGTTGGGTCATCCATCATATCTAATTTCTACAGAATGAAGGTTGTTGGCAAATAGTTCTTGCTCTGGGGGGCGAAACTTATGAATTCATTAATGTAGAATAGAACGCAAGGATATCTTACGTTATTCAACTTTTTGAAAGCTTGATTGAGTAGAAAAGAAGTAACTGATGAAATGTGCCTGCTGATAGAGATAAAATAAAATAAAAATGTTTATTCAAAAATCAAAATCAAAAGTCGTTTATTAAAATTAGGCTGAGATTCAGCACTTTTCGAACGTCAAAATTACAAAAGACAGTCCCCCAAAAACGCCCGCCCTTCACTGATTTCAATTACAATGGGCATTTAAATACATATATTTGGAGATCACCTTCTAAGCAAGGGATTGCTTGTCTTAGGTGTCTCCGCACTTCCACTTGTCATTTTTAATGCAATTGAAATGCAGACAATGTAAACATGCAAGACTAAAAATAAAAGGGTATCTTAACATTAAAAAAACTGCTCTAGAAGCTGCAAAAGAATGAGCGTTATGCAGAAAAGTGACAGATCGCGCGAGTAAGTGTTATGTGTGTGTCACGAGTAAGTGTGTTAGTGAGTACGAGTGTGAGTGCGATTAGTGAGGTTGTGTGAGGTGTGAGGGAGAGATGTAAGTACGGAAGAAAGCGAATAAATTGGGATACCTAACGGGCAGGAGAATGATGATAATAATCATTCAAAAACGTGTTACATATATGTACATATACATATATATAAAAATGAATCCCTATTTCCCTTGGTCACGCCATAACTTGAGAACGACTTTACCGATGTAATCCATCTTTTTTTTTTTTTTTCTAATACGTTGTAGAAGGTTCTTACGAAAAAAAAATAAGAAAGTTGCGCAGAAAATGAGAAAATTTAAGAATTACGCTTATACGCCATAACTACTGAACGGATTTAGATGAAATTTGACACATGGGTAGACCATGATCTGGAGAAGGACATAGGCTACTTTTCATCCTGGATCGCAGACGATGTCGCGGGCAATAGCTAGTTGTTTATAAAACTGTTTTGTTTTAGTTACATACATAACTATAGTCATCATCTGCCCAGCCATTTCCCAACTATGTTGGCGTCGGCTTCCAGTCCAACCGGATGCAGCGAAAATACCAGTATTTTGCATAGAGGGACTGCCTATCTGACCTGGGTATTAACATAACTATAGCAATGTTTACAAATTAAATCAATATGAATAATTATATTTTCAGCAGTAAGTTAATCCAATCTATAATTAATGTATAATATAATCGAATTGACATCAATGATAAATCATTCACACTCGGTACAATGGTCACGGAATTGACATTTGAAGTGATATTTATTTTTTTGAACATTGATAAAACAAATGTTTTAAATTTTTCAACGAATTATCACTATTTGTAATAGTTATGTTACTCTTATTTGAAAAGCAGTTTTGAGTATTGAGTTCCAGGTGTAATTGTTAAGTTGATGTCAAAAAACCAAATCTCCAAAAAAAAAAAGTCAAATCCTGATCTGAAGGCGTATTCTCGTAATTTAAAACGTTCAAAATCTAGTCGCAGTCTCATCTCGGCGACAAACAAATGTCGAAAACTTGTCAAAATGTAGGGAAATTAGATGTAATTTTTGACAGATTGAGACTGAGATCAGACTGTGAACGTTCTTAAAATTACGAGAATTGCCCCTCAGATCTCACAGACTATTGAGAGGATTTGAGTTGCCGAATGTAAGATAAACCCAATCACCATTATCACTGGCAATATTAATTCTGCCGTTGACAATTTCCAGCAGTTGCTGTAATAATTATAATTCTCGTCCAATTATAAGCTTACAATATAATATTCCAGGAATTAGTCACTAGCCACCGTTAACGAGATCCACAATCAGCAATTTCCTATTATTTGACCTTCGCAATTGCGTAGGATGTTAGTATCCTTCCTTCCTTTTATTCCCAAATCCGGTAGGTATCCGGTCCCTGGTTAACAGGTTCCAATTACATACCTTCCAAATTGGGTGAGTTGATTTGTTACTGGCCGGTGTTATATTCACACATGGAATGATTCTGAGCTTTTAAATTGTTGGGTGATCAATCCGTTTGTCCGCGTGACCAATCTTTGGTCACCAATATGTTTGTTAGCGTGATTATACTTTGGTCACAAATATGTTTGTTTGCGTGATCATCTTTTGCTGTGATAGGCTTTCCAAAAGCCTTATCAAATTCTTGATGCTGTCAATTAGTTAGTATATATTAGTATTATTATATTATATTAGTTATCAATTGCTATTAGTCTAATGAATCCGTCGGTGGAAGGGACCATGATATTATGACCATACTTGATCCGATTTATTGGACATTTACAGAAAATCTGATAAGTAAATCTAAATCTGCTGCAAAACTCCCATGCAAAGTGATTGATTGACTTTTACAACAGCCAATGATAATGAGTTGATCTGCAATTTCAAGTATGATAACAGTACGGTACTATTTGTACCGAAACATCGTGATAAATATCTTGAATGGTAAAAGCTGCCAATTTTGTACCATTTGGCTACTTGAAAATCAAAATTACTGTTGCAGAGCAATCTAAATAGGTGCTCGCAACGCAAATGTTGAATTATCGACACAAAATATTGGGGTACGCTAACGTTGGGTCAATTTATTTGAAATTCGTTGGCGAAGTATCTCTGCCAAGAATAAAAAATGTTCTGCTTTTTAGCGAAGTATCGCCCGGTCGATTTTATCGGTGGTATCCGATAAAAACGCTCGTCTAATTTGTTACTGTTACCTGACCTGAAAATCTAATGTCGGTTTGCCTTTAAGGTACAAAAGTACAATCAAATAACTTTCAAGTAACACTGTCTTCGTTTCACAGAGCCTATTGTTGGCAGAGATGTAGCCTACATTATGTCTGTATATTATTTTATGTTACGTATAATTCAACCTCACAGAAAAAAAAAAAACTATAAGAAGTTTTTTTCAGCTAATATCCGTAACTTAATATAAATAGGTCTGTATCAAGACGAAATTCAATTTTATAGTTACACACAAAAAGCGCAAAATGTCCGCATCCAATAAATTAGAGATCGTAATAATTAAACCTGTTTGCACCGAAAATGATGAAGCATAAAATAATTTTCACGTCAAAATATACGTTACATTAACGTGTATTTCCCAGCCGCAGTTAAACACACGTTTAAACCCAACGTGTGATATTAATATAAATAAATTAGCCTTTATAACAAATTATTCACAACAACAAACAATGCTACTTACTTCTATGGCAATTTTATAGAATCCCCTTTTTTATCACAAACACAAAAAAGTTAGATCACCGATTTTTATTCACAGCCACGCTCCCGTTGAAGTTATAACAGAATAAGCGGGTGGATCGCTTGGGACGTGCGACCTCCCCAACGCTCGGGCCACGACTGAAGCTCCCTCACTACAATCTAGATACGAAAGGGTGTGAAGTAACGTCCTATCAACCCCTATATTATAGGGACATTAGTGACTCCCTGATCAGTTAATTAACTAAAACTTTACAGTTAATATAACGATAATTTTGTAGGAAATTAAGATCGAGTTATGTTCTAAATTTTCGGCTAGATGCTGATTTATAGAAGATATTTCCTGTTGCGACGAAATATGGGGCAAATTTAAAACTTACATGTTGAATGACTGTTCTAGATTAGTTCCAGAATTTTCTCTTGGACGAATAAGCCGTCACGACTCTTTATATTTCCGGAGCTTGCTGCTTCGTCGTAAAACCCTTCAGGTGGGAAAAGGTACCCGTTTTGTAAAATTCAGACTTAAATTTTTGAGCACACCCATTTTATTTGCTCGTAATACTTTTACGTGATACGTTTCAATTTTCGTTCTAAAGTACTGAATATTATTATTTTTATGTTTTAAACTTCCTGAGGTTTTTTGCCGTAGAATAATCGAGACTACCTACTAGCTTATAATTTTTTGTTTTCTAGGAAATTTTATTATTCACATTTCAGTTTGTAAACAAAAGGTTTGAGATGCAGAATATTTATTTATTTTTGGTGTATGTGTGGTGATATGATGAATGTTTTTTTTTTGCCAAAACATAACAGTAACTCATAATTACTGCAGTACTTGTAATAACGACCGCAGTTTTTGAGAATAATAATTATAAATTTTACTGAGAACATTTTCAAAGTCTTGTTGGTTTAGTGGTCGCAAGCGCCACTACTGAGCATCAGCTCCTGGGTTTGATTCCTGGGTCAGGCAGTGTTATTGGGTTTTTCCATATGGAATTACTCAGCAGCAGCCTGGAGTCTGGATTTGAGCCTGGTTAATGGCAATAGGCTTGCCCCCTAAAATGTGGGTGTATACAGGTTGACAGGGAAATTCGATGATTCCTTGAAAGGCGTTATACTAGAGGTCATTAGCAACAAATTTAGTCCAGTTAACTAGGGTTCAGAACCCAGTTACTGGGTGTAACTGTGTTTTGGAGGTTAGATTTGAGAAAAGGCAGAGATGATAACAATGTAGAACTTGTCTAATAGTTGCCAGAAAAGAACAAGATTTTTTGTAACCGAAAAGCGTGAATAAAGAACGAAAAACAACGAACTTTTTCATACTATTTTCCATTATCCCATTCTTTATACGCGCAAGCGATATATTTTCTCGAAAGCCTATTCAGAAAACCTTGTGGTATATTCAAGAAAGCTAATATTTACAGAATACAAGCTTATTTAGCGAATATCAGTATTTTTCCAGCCTACACATTGTGGAGGCGTGAAAAAATATAAAATAATATAGAAAAAAATTGATAAGGGGAAATGTTGGTGTTGTTGGATAAATGTACATATGGCGTATAAAGGGATAGATACACAAGATGCGGAGCGGTGTAGCGGCAAGGCTGATGTGCTTTTGTTACGATCGCAACTTAATTTTCGTCACCATCCTTTCAATTTTGTATCCATCCATATTGTTGAACCTATAACCTCGACGAGTGCGCTCGGTATGTTATTAACATAAGTCGGGTAAAACTGAAAAAAAGCGAGAAAACACTTTATAAAAAGTTTGTCATAATTAATATAAAATGAAGCAAAATGAAAGAGAGAGCAGTGGTCGCCCAGTGGTAAAGTCAAATTCAAATCATTTGTTTCAAATAGGCACATAAAAGGCACTTTTGAACGTCAAAAATAAAATTAAAATAAAATTGATTCTAGTCGCCCCTTCCAAAAGGTAGTTTTCGTATGGAGAAGAATGGGCAAGAAACTCCACCTTAACTCTTTTCATTTTTTTTTCCAATATTTTGCATGTATTCATTATTAATATGTGAGGACTATGCACCTAACGGTGGAGACCGTTACTCTTTTAAAATGTTTTACAATATTTTGCATACATTAATTATATGTTTCATTTCATTTATTTATTCACAAACAATTTACATTGTGTTTGAAATCGTTCCCTAAGATAAATATAATAAAAAAAAAAAACATTAACAAAACATTGTGAAGACGATGCACCTAAAAATAAAATTACTATACCACAGTAACTTACTAGTTAATAGGTCGTAGGTTCGAAACCAGACAGACGCTTTAATTTGTGTAAATTATTTCATCACTTTTACTCTTAAAACGGTGAAGGAAAACGTCGTCAGGAAACCGGCATATCCTAGAACAAAAAAAAAAAACGAAGACATATGACATCTACCAACCCGCACTGGTGCCGCCTGGTGGATTACGGCCCACTCCCTCTCACAGTGAGGAGACCGTGGTCCCAGCAGTGGGAAAATTATAGGCTGATGTATGTTATGTGAAGCTGAAAAGACGTAATAAAACTCACAACGACCACGTTACAGTAAACTGCAATGATGTATGTAGCCCCGTAGGGTAAAGGCGCTCCCTTACAGAAAGCATTCGCCTGTAATGTTTATTATTATTATTGTTTTGATCTTTTTTTTTTAAACTTTTCCCCCACTAGGAATTTCTCCTGTATCGTGGGTAATGTAACCTTTTACTTCGACCTATTTAATTAGGTATATCTATATGTATTAACCTATCCTACTGGTTTCAATTATCTCTCTACACTTCCAAGCAGTTGACAGCTTGCGCAGATACATGCAAAGTCCTAACCGTTACAGTGGAATCCTTGATTGTTACATTACAAGCAAATTCTCCCGGTGAGAGAGCGCCAAGGGCATATAGTACTTAACTCTCCAGGCACCTAATACAATAGCATAAGCGAGATTCATCGTGTAGATGTGAACACTTAAACGCCCACAGATTTCATTGTGGGCAATTGAAAGTTTTGCGCTTTTGGGTTTGACAGGCTTAGGCGTTCGTCAGACGTATACAGTGTAGACACCGAGTAGACGTAGAGTAATTCATATGCGGCACGGTTGGCGCAGTGGTTAAGCGATTGACTGCTGCGCTGCGTGTCGCGGATTCGATTCCCACACGGAACAAATATTTGTATGGCCTATAAGTAGTTGTTCCGTGTCTGGCTGTTTGTGTATGTAAGTTTAATGTTTGTAAACGCACCCACGATACAGGAGAAAAATCCTAGTGTGGGGCAACGTTTTTTTGAGAGCATGAGATCGCGTTTTTATTGAGTTTGAATGTAAAAAATCGCTCGCGGGATTTCCGCACCTAGTTGTGTAACGCGTTGCAGTATTCATGAACGATGCCTAATAGCTACGTGTGGTATGTAGTAGCCGCGTATGAATAGAATAGATCATGTATTTGTTCAAAACATAAGTATGCACACACATGGTATGCAAGATGTTACATAAAAGTATAGCATAGTTATGTTGTTTTTTTTTTAATATTAATGCTGTACCTACCTATCTAGACGAAATTGTAATTTATATAATACATAGAAATTAATTAATTACTGTTATTGGTGTATAACCGTTGTAATTAATAATAATAAATAAATAAATGTTTTGCCTTAACGGCGTACAAATATAAACAGGTAGATTATTTCTATTAGTAGGTTTGTCCATTATTCAAAGCAATTAACATATCAAATTAAATTTAATTAATCAAATTATAATAAATATACTACAGAATAGTGTCAAAAACTCGTCATCGAAATGTATAAAAGATTTTTATTCCTAATTACTGTGATTTTTGACTGGCTAATGTTTAATTAGCCAGTCAAAAATCACAGTAATTAGGAATAAAAATCTACATTATTTATGTCACGAGTCAGATTAATTTACTTAAATGTTATACACAACATCTATAATGAACAACAAAAAAAAAAACAAATGCTAAAACAATAATTGTAAATAAAAAATAAAACTATATCAATACTTTGTCAGTTAAGAACTCGAAAATATTATAATAAGCTTTTGGAATTAGAAAGTTCTTTATTTTTTTCTTAAATAAGTTATCATTCAATTCCTTAATGTGTGGCAGAATGTGATTGAATATCTTTGGCGCCATGCAGAACACACTTTTATAATATCTTTATTTCTCCCACAAAAACAAGACTTATATGATAAAAATTAACTAAAATAACAAAAACAATTTCAGTCAAGTGTATGTGCGGAGCTGGTGTCTATTATAGGTATAAACCTATAATACAGATCACCAGGTCCTCACCCCACGAAATCAGGTATAACTTATCGAAGAACTTAAAAGGGACACGTATAGAAGAATTTAGTAGAGACCATGCATCAGTGTTGTATTGGACTTTCTTACACACAATGCACTATACGTCGTCGTAGCCGCGTACGCTACGTCGTAGCCGCGTATGCTACGTCGTAGCTGCGTAGGCGTTGTCGTAGACGCGGAAGCGGTGTCGTAGCTGCGTAGCCATAATTATTGTGTATGCACAGTCACGGGGTTTTCACATATCTTTAATCCTGCATTTACACACAGTCATAAAACAGGCACACACTACTGTTTTTGTTGAGCTAAAAAATTTCCTATTGAATAAATGTCTATATGCTGTAGAAGAACTGTAATTTTATTTAATAGTAATTTTATTGAGATATACATGGGTTGTTAAATTTTATTGGTTTTAGTTCATTCTGATTTATTGACCTAACTATGATCTTTATAATTAATTGGATTTTTTTATTTTTTATTAATTCTATCAATGCTAATTTATATTTACTTAAATAATTATTTTATTGTTATTATTTTAAATTTTAAGGTGTTAGCCATATTGTTTAAGGTCGCCATGTTTTGCTATTACAGCATACAAATATTTTAACATAACGATTGTTTAAAATAACAATCATACTCAATTTAATTACAACACAATTAGTAATATAAAATTAAATTAGGTTTGAAAGATTATAAAAAAATACGAAATGTCATAAAAAGTAAAATAAGTGGGTACATAAAAAATCACAATAAATTTAAAAAGTCACATCAAATTGTTAAGTCATTTAGAAATTCGTCAACAGTATAATAACATTTTTCTATCAGTAAATTAGTCAGGTTTTTTTTAAATTTTACATAAGTCATTTCCTTAAAACTATCGGGAATCTTATTAAAGATACGAGGTGCCATGATACCAAGAATACTTTTTTTCATTAATGCTGTTTTGCATTTCACAGTGCTTAATTTATTTTTGTATTGGGTACGAAGGGGAACCTCTCGTACTGTAGCGACTTTGTCAAATAACTTTACATTTTGTTTTATAAACAGTGCCACTTCCAAAATGTACAGTGATGGCAACGTTAACAGTTTATGCTCCTTGAAAACTGGCGCACAGCTGTCTGTTGCTTTCAGACCACACATTGACCTTATGCATCTTTTTTGTATTTTAAATGCTTGTTCCCTACCAGTAGAATAGCCCCAGAAAATGATGCCAAACCTCAAAACCGAAACCACAAGTCCGTGGTATGCCGTTAGAAGTGTGTCAATATTTACTTTTTTTGCGAGTTGGTAAAGCGCATAAGCAGTTTTACTAAGTCGATTGCATATTTTTTCTATGTGGGGTTTCCAGATCAGTTTATTGTCTATCATTATTCCTAAGAATTTAGTTATTTTTACGTCTTCTATTTCAATATTATTATAGGCACAGCAAACTTTAGGAATGTCACATTTTTGATGAAAGTGCATTATTTTTGTTTTACTTAAGTTCATAATTAAATTATTATTATTTAGCCAATTTATAATGTCAATTAAACAATTATTTATGTCATTTTCATATTCATTTATATTTGTGCATTTGATTAGGGCTGTACGAAAAGAACCATCATATGTCTTGTGACTCTGGGTAAATCATTTATATAAATCAAGAATAACAGTGGTCCCAACACACTTCCTTGTGGCACGCCGTATTTGATAGCTCTTGATTTAGATAGGTAGGTTATTAATTCTTTTGTTTTGAGGAAATGTAAATTAATTATTTTTAAATTGTTGATATAATTTAAGAAATTCAAATGTAATTTATATTAGTGTGTATACTGTGATTGTGTAATTTTGTGTGTAAATTCAGATACAAGTTACTTGTTTATGAATAAATGACTATGACTATGTTTATCATTTACACTTAAAACAAGTTAAAAGGCTGAAGTGCATGCAAAACTCGTAGAAATCTTGTCAAAAAGATCAAGGAAGTGAACAAAATATCTAACCACCGGTAGTACTTGCAATGAATACGCGAAGGGTTTTTGACGAGCCTTTTACAAAACTTGTTGAAAACAAGTCGAAAACATAATAAAAAAAGGTATCCCAACTTGTACTTCAGGTGTAAACGCGGGGTTTAGGAGGCATGTAAATATTGCTTAGTCAAATCGTTTATTTTTTCTTCACAAATAATGGTAAGATAATAATGGTATTCATTTAGAGAAGCTTAGAAACTAGTGACACTAGTTAGTGAGAGACTAGTGTCTGTACTAGGAATATGGCTGTATAGCAGAGTCCCACCACAAGGTATTATTATATCCTTTATTTAAAAGTAAACATATAAATTATTAGTATATGAAAAGTATAAAAACATTTAAAAATATTGATTTATTATATTATTATTACTTTTTTATGAAAATCGTCTGCTTTTAGAATGTTTGTAAATATGTGAGCATCATGTATCTATCACATAATTAATTTATAAATGTCATAGTTTCATTAATCCATTTTAATTCTTTTACCTATTGTGGTATAGTAATTTTATTTTAGGTGCATCGTCTTCACATAGTATTATATAATTAAAATGTATGCATATTGGAAAACATTTTAAAAGAGTAACGGTGGAGTTTTGTTGCCCATTCTTCTCCATACGAAAACTACCTTTTGGAAGGGGCGACTAGAATCAATTCTATTTTATAATAATAATAATAATAATTTTATATAAAATAGAATTAAAATAAATGATTTGACTTTGACTTTGGAATGTTAACATAACCAGTTATTTAGCAAATGTGAAGGGATATAGCGCATAACATAAAATCAATGATAAACACACAGATTAAAAACAAAAAGAGAAGTAATTGGAAAAAAGGTGATCTAAAAAGGTGCGGAATGGACAATTTTGGATGACGTAGTAATTCCTCAGTTCTAATGGGAATGGCTCCATAACTTAGATTATAAAAATCTAAATTATGGAGCCATTACATTGGAGCGATCTTACAACCTTTTGTTGCTAAGTGAACGATCGTTGTAATACGATTGATTTTTAACAGACTTCTAAAAAAGGAGGAGTTTCTCGATTCGGATGTTTGTATTTTTTTTATGTTTGTTCGCGCATAACTCCGTCCCTTGCCAACCGATTTGAAAAATTCTTTTTTTGTTGGAAAGGGTATAACTTCCCAAATGGTCCCATAGAAATTTCGACAAGATCTGATTATGAGTTTCGGAGACAGACAACGGAACTCTTCAATAAATGCCAGCAAATCAACGGCTAATAGGCTGCTATCGCTTATGTAAATACCTATTGTTTACGCAATCACACAACATAACGTCACGCCTGTACGCTCTAAAGGGGTACGCAGATGTGTTCAGTATACCACGGTACACCCTCATTTCTGTCAAAGTTGTTATTGGGGTACCTCTAATCTTGTAAGTATATACGAATTTGTGTGGGGTAGGTACAACTAAAAAGTGAAAAAAAATTTTTTTTTTTTTTAAATAACAACCGACTTCCAAAAACGACACTACAAAGTGAAAAATAACTTTAATTTCGGAATTCGGTGTCAAACAACAAAAATGCGAACCCAACAACACCGACTTTCGAAATTAAACTTATTTTTCACTTTGTAGTGTCGTTTTTTTATCATATAAGAAAGTATAATATATGTATAACGTATTAAGTTTAGTAGGCGTTTATAACCACATTGGCCGTTTGGCTTTAAAAGACTAACACCAGAATCGTGTCACTTCAAGAAACCTTCCAACAAAGGACGCCTTTGCCGCTATGATGATAGAAATAGGAAGACCATATTATTCACAATACCTTCCTTACTTCCCACAAGTCAATCTGCCAGGATAGCATACACCTCATAAACTGATTGTTCAATGGCGTGGCCGTTTAAACTGTCGCCGGTAGATTCCGCTGAGCGGTTCGGCGGGCACCAATCACGGGGTTAAGATAGATTGCCAATACCGGTGCGGCTTTTGTGCTCCGCTTGGGACTTTGATTGGTTCCTTAACTATTAAAAACTTTTTTGCAAAAAAAAATCTACCGACTTCCAAAAACGACACTACAAAGTGAAAAATAACTTTAATTTCGGAAGTCGGTGTCGTTGGGTTCACATTTTAGTTGTTTGCCACCGACTTCCGAAATTAAAGTTATTTTTCACTTTGTAGTGTCGTTTTTGGAAGTCGGTAGATTTTTTTTGCAAAAAAGTTTTTACTTTTCACTTTTAAGTTGTTATTTTGGGTTTAAAAACCAAACTACTGAACCGTTTTTGATGAAATTTCTATGAGACCTTTTAAAAAGTATACCTTTTCCAACAAAAAAATAATTTTTCAAATCGGTTGGTAAGCGACGGAGCTATGCGCGAACAAACATTAAACAAAAATTAAAAAAATACAAACATCCGAATTGAGAACCTCCTCCTTTTTTAGAAGTCGGTTAAAAATAGATAGTCGCATGTTTTCCCACAATTTGTTATTTTTTTGTATTTGTTCTTTTTATGCGTCAGGTGTCTTTCAGATTGTCGAATCAGACGTTCAAATTGGTAGACCCAGAAAGTTTAAGTCCTATAATATGGGGGGAGCCCATCGGTATTTACAGGACTGAAATCTAGACTCCAGGCTGCTACTGTACAGTAGCGGTCCAAAGCGGCGCGCCAGTTTCACGAAGCAATAGATTGACACTTCTGTTTAACTTACGACCTTCTTCTAATGAGTAATTCCTATACTTTATAGTATACACACACACACTCTATTCACACACTCAACACACACATTGAATACTTAATCACGCTATTGACTACAGTTACTTATTCGTAAAATTTTAGGATTATACCCACAGAAATCAAAATAAATAAATTATAAGGTAGATGGATGCAGTTAACTTAAAGAGTCATTCAACCGCGACTAAATATAACGTTGTTCATTGTGGGTTAGCGACGTGTGTTCTATATCTATATATTAGCGGTGTTGTAGTTCCTTTTAAAATGCAAGCAAATTTGAACATTGAAATGAAAGCGAATATTATTGCGCTGCGTAAAATTGGACTTAATATAACACAAATATCTGATGAAACCGGACTGAGTGTAAGTGTAATGATTAAATTATTTTATTAAACAATTTATCTTATTAAAGTAGAACTGCTGATCCTTAATTTTTTAAAACGTTTTATAAAGTCTAAATAGAAGAAAATATAATTCCGAAGTAAATTTATTTACCTAGATTATTGAATGATGGATTAATATAACTATATTAATTCTATAAATATATGTAACATATCTATTGTCATTATAATTTTGTTTCTAAATCGTAGGTAATATTAGTATTTTGCTTAGTAGCCTAACAGTACTCCTTTTTTTATTTTAGAGAAGTAATTCCATGGCCGGCACGACCTCCTGATGACCTCAACCCCATAGAAAATCTATGGGGTTTAATCACACAGCGATGGGACGCAAGGAATGAGAGGACTGATGAGCAATTGAAGCTGCATTGCCTAGAAATCTGGGAAAATATAAGAGGAATAGACATATGTAGTAATATTGTAGGGTCGATGCGCCAGCGTTTATTTGATTGCATTGCTAATAATGGGGGTTATACGAAGTATTAAATTATAAGTTGATTATAGCAATACTAAAATTATATTGTGATATCCGTAATAAGGATTATTTTGAGGTTTAGCTTCAATCTTCTTTTCATAATGAAAATGAATACTTAAGCTATAACCGCAATAAGTCCTAATAAATACGATTTGTTAACTTTGACATTTGAGATAGGCAACTTAGGTAGGCTACTACTACTGAGTAATTTAATTGTATTGTGACAAGGAGTCCGCACTTTTTTTATTTACGTGGGTAGATTTGCTAGTTGTAGTTTGTTAAAGTACTCTAACAAACTACAACTAGCAAATCTACCCACATAGTGGTAATTAAAGGACAATATTATTATATTAAATTGAATCTTTGCGACAAACACACTTCTATTATTTCTAGTCCTTTAAACCAAATACAACCTTATTGCATTAAACATATGGTCTTAAATCGAACTGGATTCAAGTCATCGACCGGCCCGTGAGTGAGAACAAAAGCATTCCTGAGCGATAAGAATTTTTTCTAAGTGGTTACGGACTAATGAGTGAATACAAATAAAATAGACTATATTACGTGCAACGAATTTACAAAACGCATAATTACGGTGAACCGCTATTACCTGCTTAACTTCAATAAATTGTTCTTTATGAGAAAATAAACTGTTTTAACTAGACGTTTATTTATTTCTAGTTTATAAAATTATAACGAATAAACAATTTGAAATTACTTATAAAACATTTTTATTTTTAACCCCATATTACAATAACAATATAATAACTTATTATTATCGTTTATTAATCTATCGAATAATAAAAAAAACCGATAAAGATTATTGTTGGAAAAGAAAAATTAAAAGTCCCATCTCGAGATTGGAACCCAGACCTATGCGTTCGACAATCTAATACGTAAGACTACCAGCTATCGGTACTTGATGAAATGACTTCAATTTTAGCAATGGTATGAACCAACCAAAGTCATGCGTAATTACGTAGCCTATGTGCAAAAGCGACGGTATGTTTTTTGTTTCGTTCGACGCCAGCCAGTGTGCGAATTCTGAGATGTGCGTTCTGTGTTGTACATCACTACACACAGACGTAGGTACAGACTTTACTGCGCGTTCACAGCAATACAGTCCTTAAGCTGGTAATCAATTAATGACCCTTGACTGTACCTAGTTCCTAGTGGAAACATCCAATAACATTTTGTTCGATCTGGGGAACGAACCCAACACCACATTCTCCCACTCCTCAGTCGAGCTTGTGACTATTGGATTTCTAAATACTCGTTGTAATTATAAAACTCAATTTTGAGTGAAAACATTCATGAAAAGGTTTTGGTACCTAATTAAAAAAGGACTACACTTAGATTATAATTCGCCTACTGCTCTAAGTAGGTGCCAACGCTACAAAATAATTAATCTTAAAGCTTTTTAATTACAATCTTATCGACCCTCGATTATGGTAAAAGAGATATTAAAAGTTGAATTTCTACAAAATATTAATTTAAAACCATTTACGCATTTATTAAAATGAAGATAAAAGTGTAAAATTGATGATAAAATTAATTAAACTTCTGGATTTGATTTGTTCATAATGGACGTTAATGGATGCGATTAGCTGTAAGTGATTGAGCTTAAATACTTCGATTAAATGAATGTCAAAAATGTTAAATAAAACTGTTTCTAAGAATGTCTACATACACAGGCCACAAAAACTTTTCCTACTGCAGTTCTTACAGTCCGGCCCGTCAAGAGTACGAGTTTCTGACCAACCTATCAGTGTGACAGTTTTAGTAGCTAATAAAGATCAAATTCGCAAAACACGTATTTCGTATGAAACTGACAGGTGTCAAGAATGCATTCACTCGTCAGTCGTAAGTTAAATTATTGAACTTTTTGTTGACAAATCAGAGAGACGGAGTCTTGATTTTTGTCAACAAAAAAGCCCGGCCGTCGTCAATTTACTCCGGAAGCCCCCAAAATTTTGCTCCTACCAAAATTCAGCTACATATCAAACCCTCTTAATATTCCACCTAATCCGAAAAAAACACAGAGCAAGACCTAAACAAAATAAAAAAAACAATCTGTAGGTACTAATAAAACAAAGATCAACCAACTACATTTGGTCGGAAAAATAAAAAACAAAGGATCGAACCGAAAGTTAATAAAAGAACGAAACCCGACAATACCCGACTAGGTTCGATCCATCACCCGACAAGTTCGGATGAAGACCGAACGTGTGATTACGGCATAATGAAGGTGCCACGGACCCCTAAAATGTGCCCACATATTTATAGAGTTGTCTCTTTTTGTATTTACCGTTCTCCTTGTGCAAAGATTTTGTGGGAAAAGAGTGGGCATTTTGTTAAGTGGATTTTTCTTTAGTGTGCATTTAGATTTGGATTGGGATAAATGTAGAAGTTTAGAATGGATAGATTTTAGTTTAAAACTTCAAAAGCAGCGTTTTATTCTCGCCTGATGAAACTCGTTCGGTTTAAGGGGAGAAGATAAAACGCATTCGTTTTTTTATTTTCCACAGTGATCGAGTAATTCTACTTCATTTTAGACTGAGTAACAAATATTGCTTTTCCTGTAATTTGAATATCTTCAAACTCAAAGCATTTATTTCAAATAAACCAATTACAAAAATAATAGTTGGCATTTTAAACAGTTATTTCTATCCATTTACTTATTTGAAATGCCAGATGTTGCCCGCGACTTGGTCTGCAACCCAGTATGAAAAGTAGCTGATATCCTTCTCCAAGTCTTGGTCTACCAGTGTGTCAACATCCAAATCCGTTCAGCCTTTTAGTGTGGAAGCGTAACAAACAAACATACTGAAAATCTAATATTTTCTCTTTATAATATTAATATTAGTGTAGATAAAGTAGACCAACATAATCCTCTTCATATCACATCATGCTAAGACTCCATAGTACAATATTCCCTATCTTCACAAATATTAAAGCCAACTAAAGGACCAAAGGGAAGCGATAAGCGGTCATTACTGGTCCTGCGGTACGAAAGCCGATTTCAGCACTCACGACTACACGGAAGAAAGATTGTATTATGATTTATTCTTATAAATCATAATATCTTATTTCTCATTACTTAATGAGATACGTAATTTCTCTTACTACTAATAAGCTGACGTAATAAATTGGGATTGGTTTAACTAAATAAATTAGGGGTTCAATGTGACTAAGAGTTTTTATGGAGTTTTTTTATCGTGAAATTGAACTAAGAAGTTTCCCTTTTGACGCATTTTTCACCATTGTAAAATTGCTGGTATGAAAGTAAATCTGTTTGATAGAATGATTTTTTTTATTTATCAGGAACAATTTATATTGTGTTTGATACATTAGTTTACATTACATACATAGATTGGTAAACATGCTATCAAAGATATAACAAGAGACCTTTGTTTCTTTTGTGTCGCTGGTACTCTTCATCGTTGTTTTTTTTTTTATATAGTTTGAGCCCAGTAGGTGATCATGATGACTGCGGCATCAGCGGCATCCTTAGGTTATCGGAGGTGCAAGTAAATAAGGCTCCTGATTGACACACGCTTCCATCTTAAAAGAAAATGTGGTAAGTTAGTTGAGATCTTTACTTTGTATTGTTTGTTTAGTGTGCACCATGATGAACATGAACAAAGTTTTATTATAAAAAATCCTTTTATTTTTGGTGAACGGTAGGTAGGTACAACAACGATCAAACACGCTTATGATTAAATACCGAAACAGCCATCATCTTATTTGTGAACTATTGGTATAGCTGAATTATTGGTATAGTTCACAAAAAAAGATGATAACTGTTTCGGTACTTAATTAAGACCACGTTTAGTTAAGACACAGGACCTAATACGATCGCCGTCAGTTAAAAAAGAAAGAGAAATAAAAAAAAATGTTTATTCTGCACAAATAAGATTTACATTACAAAAAAAAAATGACATAATACACACACTACTATGAAGTCGCCAAAAGCCTAATATTCAAAACCTTAAAAGTTAATCGTTGAACAATGTTGTCCATTGCTTGCATGTAAGAAAAATCTATGCATTTCTCGACAAGAAAGTCAGTGAATAACACATACCTACCTATCTACATGTTACATGGGACTTTATCCGAGCAGTGAATACAACTTTACACTGCGTAAACACAAAATAGAACGGGATAAAAGTTTCTATAAAGTACGATTTCGTTTCGATCCTGTTACGAGTCTGTTCGCTTGTGAAGCGTACAGTCGCCCACGCAAGTTGTGTCGTACCAAGTTCCTATTTGTGTTCAGCCTGACGTATTTATGTTGAGCGGTGTACTTTTGAGATGATAGTATGTTATTGCACTATGTGTTGTCAACATCTTGTTGATGTTGGAGGAAAACAAAGTGGTGTTAGAAAATATTGTAAGAAAACCCCGAACTAGTAGTCTTAAATGGTCAACGCGTAATAAGGTGTAACATTCAGGAAAGAAGAATACTTGTTCTCTCTCCGTAAGACAAAAGGGTTTAGCCCGCTGTCTGTATTGCAATAAACATTGATATACAAAACATAATGAATTTAATGGCTTTAGAAGATATGCTGCTTTTAGCATAGTCGCTTTTCGGAATTTCGATACAGCCACTGAGATCTAAACCACGGTGATAATTTAATCATCGGTAACTGACGATTCAGCAACCCACAGAAGTATTATAAGCTAATCAAGATAAGTACAAAAGTAGTAATTAAGACTTTCTTGTGCGAAAATAGGCATCCTTGTTTCCAAAACTTTACTTCATTAATATCCTACCTACAATTTTCTATTCAATGTCTTAAAATACTTATCCCTCTAATAATCCATTGTTACATGTATATATCCTGCTCATAATTTATTAACATCGCATACAGCGCTATCTTCACCGCTAAGATGTGGAAAGGAATCAGGGCGAGCACTAATTAGTGGTGCGCTCTCGATGTGTGTTTGTGAAGACAGCTGCAGTATTTGTGGTGTACAATATATCTTAGTGCAATTCCTGAATATTGTTTACTGTGTAAATGAAGACTGAAGAAGAGATTAATAAAAAAGTTGATAACAATTTGAAGAAAGACAAGAAACTATTAGAAAGCAGAAAGGAAAGAAAGTGCTTGAATTTTTTTTCTTTTTTGTTGAATGTTACGACAACTTTACTAACGCTTGTACCTCAAAGCGATGTAGAAATTTTAAAAAGTAGTGTCATAAGCATGCTTTAGCAACTCATGCCCATGATGCGTTAACAATGGACAAAGAACATTATAAGAACCAAAATATTGCTACAGGAAGTCTACTGCAAAGTAAAATACAGGAACACAATACAGACTTAACAATTCTCTTCAGATCTGTTGGGCACGTTCCTACCATATTTACGTAAACCTCATCCATTATTTTCCATCAGGTGAGAAGGAGGTCTAGAGCAGGCCCAGGGAGCACGTGCGGTCGTGGGATTGGCCGCACTTGGTGATGGGGCTCGCTAGGCATGGCGGGCTGATACCAGTTGGGGCTGCGGCGAATCAAAATCAAAAGTCATTTATTCAAATTAGGCTGAGAATCTGCACTTTTCGAACGTCAAAATTACAAAAGACAGTCCCCCAAAAACGCCCGTGGCGCAACAAACTCCCCAGCAGCACATCCGTCTGTGAAAATACTTGATACTTGATTGTATACAATACTAGGTATTAAGTAATTAACATTACAAGACACAGAACATCAAATTAAATTATTTGCCATATTTTATGCTAGTTAGCCACACCAATATACCAACAAATATAATAAAAACTATACATACATAAGCTAAAAAATAATTAATTAAAATTAAAATGTAAATAAAAACTTACTACTTATATAAAAGCCTCCAGGCATAAAGGGCGTGACAGTATTTATGCATTCCTGGGTTCTGTTCACATAGCTGTCACGTAAAGTCATCAATGATAAACTAGGAGTATCAAAGTAAAATAAATAAATAAGTTAATACTAATAACAATAACTGTCAGTATGCTAATTCTGGAGAAAGAACATGAACATTGTCTTGAGTTAATTAGGGCGACCAACTATTCTTGTCGTGTAAGTAGTCGTTGATGGAATAGTATGCCTTTGAATATACAAGTGTCTCCCGGGCCCCCGACTCATGGTAGTAGAAGGAACAGTGGGATTTTAGTCGGTAGGAGTCCGAACCCTCCGTTGTGCATAGACGAATGGTATCCATGAGGATTTACCCACACAAAAAAAATACCCATACTGCAATAAATAAATATTAAATAAAGTACACGAGAAAATAAAAATCTATTAACAATCATACATAAATGTAGGTCTTAAATCCAATGCCGAAATAAGAGAACATTTTAAAAATGCCGATTCGATACTTTGAGCACCTGTGCCCATATAAATTACTAGGCGTGGTTTGTACATATAAATATAGCATTTGTATTGCGGCACAGAATTTCGAAGCGATATATCCAATTTTCATTTAAAATATCCTATTGCAATGCATTTGTTAATTAAATACGGGCTGTTTTTCATTGTATTGAAACTGTATCTAAAATGTTTTTAATCTGTATTTAAATGGGTAGGTAATGTGGTTTTCTACATTCACCGTACAATTGGTGGTGGCGGGTTTGTTCTGCCATTTGTTGATTTTTAACAGTTCTTTCGGGTATTGAGAATCCCGAAAGTCCAACAACCAGTCTTACCAAGAAATATCGTGTTACCCAGTAACACGGGTTGTATAAGACCCATAGGCAGTCACTCCAAGTAAAATACTGGTATTAAGCTGTATCCCGTGAAACTGCAAGCTGACCCCAACATAGTTGGGAAAAGGCTAGGCAGATGCTAATGACAATGATGATGGTGGTGGTGGGGTAAACCAATCTTCTCGATAGATGCAAAATAGTCCTGCCACTATTTTGACAAAAACACTGACATAACTAATATCTCTCGTACTTAACAACAACACTGATAATTATCCTAAAGAGTTTATATGTACAAAAGGAACCTTCGCACTGATCACTCCATATCCTCGCAAAGAGATCCTGTGTGAGTTTAATAAGCCACGAGTTGAGAACCTCGCTGACGATGCAGGAATTCTGAATAGCATTACTGACAATACAATGAGAGATCCTAAAGTGGAGATAGCGAGCGAACTTTGTGTGGACTTTCTATCTTTAGCTTACGTTGAAATTAGATTCTTAATGTGCTGTTTTTAGAGTTGAGATAGTGGAAACTGATGCCGACATTAACATTAGAGATAAACACACATAATGTAAGTTGTTTTGGTATCTAATGCTTATTTATACTCATACTTATTATCTGACTATTACCTTTACGGCTGAACAGATTTCAATGAATGGACATCATTCATTTCGTACCCAAAAAAGTAAAGAACAAAAAGCCAGAAAAAAGTCGTAGTGCTGGCATATAATTATGTATTGTATATGATTTTTTTTTTACTTTCATACTCAAATAGCAGCCAGGTTAAATATACACGTATATACTACGTTGTAATAGTGAAAATGTTCAGTATGTTATTTTTAATACAAAGTCAGTATTTCTTCAAATGTTGTATGATTTCTTGTATTTTCAACCCTTCCGCTGCTATCAACGAAAGGATTAATTGTATACCGTCGCTGTAGTAGTAAAAAATGTTGAGGGTGTTATTTCCAATAAGAAAACCGCATTTATTTTCTCTGGCACTTAAATGTTTTGGTACAAAATGATCGACACCTGAAGGTTTATTCTCGTAATTTAAAATGTCCAAAATCTAGTCGCAGTCTCATCTCGGCGACAAACAAATGTCAAAAATTTTTCAAAATGTAGGGAAATTAGAAGTATCTTTTGACGGTTTGAGACTAAGATCTGACTGTGAACGTTCTTAAAATTACGATAATTGCCCCTCTGAATGCAGTCCTTTGTCACCCAGATAGACCATGACCTGGATATAGTATAGGTACTTTTATCCCGTGTGTACGTTTCCGCGCGATAATATCCGCTCATCACGCGGGCAAAGCCGCGAACAAAAGCTATATTTCTATTGTTTTAAGTAGGGTAACATTTTAAAAATCAATTTTTATTGAATTGGTATTTGATGCGGAAGTATCACAAAACCATGGATGGATTGTGTGAAAACTGATTACGACTAGAAGGGATTGTATACTGAGATGAAGTTTGATATAGCAGGTGTGTATTTTTTTTAAAGTATTGTATGACCTAAACCCACAGTGTAGTCACGCTTCTCTGTGACTTAAGTGGACTACTTAAGTCGGTTTAGGCGCATTAGGGCTAATTCTCATTTTGGCAACCGACTCGCTAATGGACTTCTCACTTGGGCTACTTCTCACTCGGGCTACTTCTCACTCGGGCTACTTCTCACTTGGGCTATTTCTCACTTGGGCTACTTCTCACTTGGGCTACTTCTCACTTGGGCTACTTCTCACATGGGCTACTTCTCACTTGGCCTACTTCTCACTTGGCCTACTTCTCACTACGGGCTATTACATAGAAATGCGTGACTGAAGTGAGGGTTTAGATCACATGAGCTATAACGATATGTACGATACGTGTAACTTAAGTAGTCCTGCTAAACGCCGTGCATTAATAGCCTAGTGATATACTATTTTGTGACTGCCTATAACCAAAAAAACAGATCACCATTTACCCTTTACTTTTACACCTTCTCGCTTACATTCCGATATACGTCCTATAAAATTCCCAACTGTCATCTGTTCAAGACAGATGGCATCGATAATTCCCTCGACCAACTCAAACGGTTATTAACCCAATTAGAAACTGCACATATTAAAGTAAAACATCGATAAATCATCCCGACAACTGAAGTCCTGACCCTTTACAGCAAGAAACCCTAATAAATAATACGTACATGTCATCTGAGTAATTAATCAAATAACTATCGACTTGTGTTTAAGGCCTGGTTTAGATCATGCTAGTGGTTGTAGTTGTTTTGGATAGTAAGGAAATATGACCTTGAATTTGATTTTGTAGACTATCGACTCAGAAACTGTAGATGGGTTAAACATTTCGCTAAAATACCGAAAACTAAAATTATAAGCGCGAAAATGGTAGACACTAAAATGGGAAACTCAGAAATGGTAAACGCCAAAAAGGTTAACGGTAAGAGCGGAAATGCTAGGTAAACGCTAAAATGGTAAGCGGGGAAATGGTAAACACTAAAATGATTAACGCTAAGATGCTAAACGCTAAAATGCTAAATGATAACTGTTCCTTTTAATCCCTCTGCCGTTTAGAATCAATTTGGAAGGGACTAGAAACCGAGTTCAAGATACGCGAATCAAAAATTTTAAATAATGGAAAACCATTTTACGTGGATAGTGTCACTGGCATGGATATCAAAACTGATAATAATATTAAGAATAACTTTTTACGACCTTAGATATTTTATTCGCAAAGGTGTTAACTCAAACTTAACGGTACAATTTTATTTGATACTTTTACTACTTCGCACTTCCCAGTTTGTGGGAATAACTTCCAGGTGGATTCACTCGGATATCATAAAAGGCAACTAAAGGATTATGCCAGTGGAGTGGATAGCAGCAGTCATCTGTGTTAATGCGATCATTAACTCACTTGCGAAATGGTGTGTTTTACGCCCAAGTACACTTGAAAAGTTTTTTTTTTTGTGTTTTGATTTTGTGACTAAGGGTAAATATGCAATCAGCATATATAAACTACGTTCAAGAGCTGCCAGTGTCTTCCATCTTATTTTTTAAATATTCCCCTTTACTTAGAAACGTTGTTTAAAATTAAGACTTCATTCAAACAATCCGTTGTTTGAATGGGTCTTAACTTTAAACAATTACTGTTAAGTAGACACTAATGATAAGATACTTAACAAACTTTAAGCAACTTTTATAAGTAAAGCGGATTGTATTTTGTACTCGTAAATACCTAAGCACTAGTTTTTGACATTAGCTAAAGAACTACTTAATATTTTGAAGCTTGTTGATATATTAAGATCGAAGAACATTGCATTTATCTTATCGTTTATTTTCATTCATTCATTCAGCCGAAAGACGTCCACTACTGAACATAGGCGGCGGTGCTTGGGGGAGGCACCGCCTCTTCTAACGTTCTGCGTTTCCCCCATCTAGCGGATTCCTACGGCCTTCACAAGGTCATCGGTCCATATAGCGGATTCCTACGGCCTTCACAAGGTCATCGGTCCATATAGCGGATTCCTACGGCCTTCACAAGGTCATCGATCCATATAGCGGATTCCTACGGCCTTCACAAGGTCATCGGTCCATCTAGCGGATTCCTACGGCCTTCACAAGGTCATCGGTCTATCTTGTAGGAGACCTTCAAACGCTATGTCTTCCGGTACGCGGTCGCTACTCTAGAACCGTTCGGCCCTATCGACCGTCTGTTCTGCGAGCAATGTGCCCTGCCCACTGCTACTTAACTCTGGCAATTTTTCGAGCTATTTTATTTAAGCAAAAAGAAAAAAAACAACCGACTTTTTCACTCTTTTCACGTCACAATCCAAGCCACCTCATTCACAATAAAATATTTGTTCTGCAACACGTTTCCAAGCTGCAACTTCGCGCAACGTAGCCTGGGACGTGACTACCTAATACAAAATGGAGGAGAACCTCTTCCGAGCAACTTGCTTCAGCATTGTGAATCGTTCAACAGGTCGTTCAATATATTGCTCGACATTTGTCGTCCTTCCAGGAGGCCTTAATCAAGATCTAACCAACAATACGACTGTCTCACGCAAACAGCTATTAGTCTCGGTTCTCTCTAGTTTTGGAGCAGGGATGGTCAGCCATTGGCAGAAATTGTTGGCCGTAATTGAGGCAACCTGCCACGATGTTAAATTATTGTCATTTAAAGACAGTCTTTCAAGAATAATTTACGTCTAAGTGTTTAGAAAACACTGTTAAGATTGTTTTTTACTGACATTAAATACAAAGGACATTGTTCGGCGTCCATACATTGTTATCCTAAGAACTAGCAAGGACGTGAATATACTTTCTGTATTCTAAATAATGCATATATTCGATTGAAACTAAATTAAAATCGCGGACACTTCTAAGAATTGTAAAACACTTTCGATTCGTTTCAATTTTGAGTTTATAATTAGGCCAATAGAAACATACGGTAAATAACTTCGAGTTTATTAGTGAAAATACGCTGTACTTCATTTGTAAACGTAACATGCTAAGTATTTAGGTAGTGAAAAGTATTCTTCCTTTATACTAATTTATTTGTAGATAAGACTAGTTTAAGGCTATGGACTGGACTGTATCGTTTTGTGTGACTTAGGAGTAAGTAGGTATTGCATTTTACTATGAATGCTACATACATAAAATCTCTCTTATTTACATAAAAGGGGAAGGCCACCCAGTTTGCCTGATGTTTATTTTTGATACATGTAATAGGGGCAGGTCTAATAACCATATTCCAGGCGCACATCTAGACTCCAGGGTGCAACTGGGAATTTCGAAAATCCCGGTATGCGAGTGACAAATTGACAATTGTCAAAATAAAGGGACGAGACTGTCATTACTTTCAAATGTCAAAGTGTCATCTATCAAATCATCGACTGTCAGTGTCGATGTTGCTCGTTTTATACGCAATTTCAAGCGCTTTATTCTGTTTGTAACTAAAAAACTTATTCATGGATTAAGCGTTGAGGGTGTTGAGTTTTGTAATTACAGTCCGCTACGCACAAAGACTTGGCTGAATGAGCTAAATACCCTTTGCCTATTCAAAACGTCAAAACTAAACAAAAAATAATGCCGCCAGGGAATAAGGTCGAAATTATTTCCTTTTTAAAATGTTTTCGAAATTATGAAGTGTCCGTTCTATTTTAATAATTGTAATGTCAATTATATTAGAAACTAGTCATTATTTTAAAGGTTTCATACGTGCTGATTCATAGGTCATTTTTTGGAACGAAGTTCCTTATCGCGCGTTGCGAAAGGGGGCTAGACGGAAAATATTAAGACCAAAAGTTGGAACGACACTTTTTGCTATAGTTGTAAGCCGTGCGGCGTGCGCGTGTTTCTGTGTCTGTCTCTCTCTATCTCTCTCTCTTATAGAAAGCAAGCCAGTTATACTTCGTTCCATCCGGGTGTCCCTTGACACCTCTCAAGTTTTTTACAATCTCCTTTAAAAACTATGCGATGCAATCTTCGATGCAATGCGTAATTTTGAATTCTGTCTGATTAACGTATAATTATCTATTAATAACATTTGTATTTTGCTTCATTAAAGATACACCGTGTTATTCACTTTATTCATAAACTTTGGCAAACGCTACTATAGCTTTTAAAAATCAAATCTAACAAAGGACGTACTTAAAAAGCCTTCGTTACAAAGATATTTGTAATTCCATTTAATGAAATTTAATTGAGCTATGCAGTAAGAAAGGGTCTTAATTTGGCCTATATTGCCGCTTAGTGCAATTAAACTGATAAATCTATCAAATGCTTCGGATAAAGAGATAAAGAGGCATGCATATCGGGTGATTTACGTCAAGGTCAATTTGTATGAAAATTAACAAAAAATAAGAATTCATTAATGTGTCCATAATGAAAAATGCTTATTTCCATGGTCTGAACATCTGGTCGAAGTTTATGTATATCGTCCGGAACACGGTGTATAAATGTCCACTACTCTTGTTAAAGCATTTGATTTCTTTCAGTTTTATTTTTTAGGTGTGTTTTCGTAACATCTTTCATTTAGGCCTCTATTAAGGGGATCTATTGAATTCTACGACAGTTAGAACCCGAGACAACTCGAAAACACAATCTTTTGATCACTGCCTTGTTTTCATGATGAATTGCTTTTCATTTTGACGTACTCAATAATCTTCTTATCCCCACTGAAGCAATTAATTCCGGATATTGCCAGGATTAACCTACAGGCTCAATTATTTTCAGTTCGTCCGGTCTTCATTATCCATCCTGATTGGACCCATGTTTAATCATTTAGCACGTATATTGGAAATTTATTGAAATCTAGTTAGACTCCGCTCGCTTTTTATGCCACTTAAAATATTTAAAGCTACCCTGATTTTTTCATTAAAATTGCAGCTGTGAAAAGGTAAAAAATTAAACAGATTTAAAGAAAAAAAAACAACATTATTACAACAATAAGAACAATGTTCCTAAACCAAAGATATTATAAGTAAAATATACAATTTTAACTCCATAGGATAAGAGGCATAAGCATAATCAAGCTATAATCTTCCCACTGCTGGGACACAGGCCTCTGAGAGGGGGAGTCTGTGCGCGTTGACGGATGTCACAAGTCTTCGAATTTTTGGTTCTAGGACATGCCGGTTTCCTCAAGATGTTTTCCTTCACCGTTATGAGAGCAGTGGTGATAAAAACTTGAGAGGTGTCAAGGGACACCCGGATGGAACGAAGTTCAAAGAGAGAGAGAGAGACAGACAGAGAAACACGCGCACGCTGCACGGCTTACAACTATAGCAAAAAGTGTCGTTCCAACTTTTGGTCTTAATCTTTTCTGTCTAGCCCCCTTTCGCAACGCGCGATAAGGAACTTCGTTCAATAGAATTTACACCAAGTAAATCGCCTGCTTGTCTTTTAATTCAGCTTGCAAGATTTGACCAAAACATTTTATTTTATTTTATTAGGGAAAACAAGCAATTGTACATTTTGTCTTACATCTAAGTATACAATAAAGTGGGTTAACGTACAATCAACAACGTCTCCACATATTACTATAAGTATTAATTTACTTACATACAGTACGGAAGAAAGGTAGGGCTTATTTTAATAATGATACTTAATTATTAGGTTTTAAGAGCATTAACTAATTCTTTTTTAAATACATTATGAGCTAACGTAAATATGTCTATTTTAACAAAGTGTTGGTTATATATTTTTTAACATACTAACTAACAAACTTTAAAAATAGCCCGATTGGTTATACGTGCTCCGCAAGTACCACGTTCAAACTTGACTAGTTAGCAAACCTGCCCCAGCAGTCTCGACATTCATAGCGATCGCTTTACGACCGAATTCGGTCGCAAAGTCCGTAATCGACAGGTGAGATGTATGGAGTGACAGGACTTTGCGACCGAATTCGGTCCTAAAGCGATCGCTATGAATGTCGAGACTGCTGGGGCTGAACTCAGAATCGCGCCGGCTGGTTAACGGAAACAACTTATGCTTTATCTCTTTTTCACTCCTGAAAATTAGACATGCCTACGTCCACGTATCATCTAGTATAGTGTGACGTTACAATACCTAGTCGAATTTTGTATAGGAATGTTATTTTTACTTATAATATAATTGCCTAAAACCAATAATAATTAATCTAACCCGATACCGGTGGGCTATTTTTTTTTATATATTTGAATTTTTTTTTTGTTATAAAAATATTTTTTAAAAAATGTAAGTATTTAAATGAAATCGAGTCGAGTAGTTATAACCCGTTATAACTACTCGACTCGATTGCTCGACCGTCCTAATCTGAACCAAGTTTTACTATCAATATAAATCAGTCATGTAGAGTTCCAACAAGATAGATAGCGTAATATCTTGGGTCATCTTAATTGTCTTCAGCGAGAGCCAATCAATCACTCGAAAAAACAAGGTGGAAGGTTTTTCAGCCAATCACGAGATTGGATGTAGATTGTGAATATTAAAACAGGATTTACGATGATAGCCATTTAATGCTTCCATTTTTAAGAGGATTTTTATAGTGCTGTTTGTTTCGTGCTGATCGATCAAGATTAATGTCGAGATTTTTAATAGCTGTTGATTTTAGCGAGGCTGCCAGTTACGATGACTTTGATACAGATAACTTGGAATTCGAAGTATTTACAACCAAATAGAATAGCCATTGCAGGCCATTCAATTTGAGGGTTTGCAAAAAAAAAACACGAATTTAAGGAAGTTTTTAGAAACACACAAATGTGTCTCAAATCCCAAAGATTTTCGCCTAGGCTAAATGGGGTTCTTGAATGTTCCAAAGGGGTCACACTATCACATCCTAGAAGGAATACGTTGAAAAACAAGTTATTCTGTTCACTACCTATATTTTCTTCGTTACAAAGCAAAGTGTTGAAGATACGAAGAAACTTACAGGAAAATCACTAGAAAAATTCCATATTGAATTCGCAAATCCATTCTAGACATTTCTTATTTTGTAATATTGGTAAGTGCCAAAAAGACTTGAGTGGGGCTTGTGGCTAAGCAATAACAGCCACACGCTTTGATTGATCAAGTTAAGCTTCGCCGCGGTTGGTCCGTGGATGGGTGACCATCTTCACATACCAAAACGACTTCGTGCCTCGGAAAATACGTTAAGCCGTTGGTCCCGGCTGTCATTCGTGTATCTTTGACAGCCGTCACGGGTCGTCGGTAACCCCAAAGTCTGACTACCAAAGCTGTTTGTTGTTCCTATTTAATCAAATAATAAAATAAATAAAACCAGCCTTACCAAGGGGTCTCGTATTACCCAGTAACTGGGTTGTGGGGGTCAGATAGGCAGTCGCTCCATGTAAAATACTGGTATTCAGCTGCATCCGGTTAGACCGGAAACCGATCCCAACATAGTTGGGAAAAGGCTGGGCAGGTGATGATGATGGTAAGTCCCAAAAACTTCACCTAGATAACAAAAAAAAGTTCTAGTTTCTGAAACTATCTTTCTGCGCGAATGTAAATATTACAAAATATTATTAAAATTAATATAAAATATTAATATATAATATATTAATATAAAATACTATTATTAATATTTTAATACTCTTTATTGAACACCATACAAGTAATATCTATATCTATACTTATAATAAATCTGTAGAAGTGAAAATTCTGTACATTGAAAATATCCAAAAAATAAATGGCAGGGGGTGTTACTTGACCGACACCGAACCCAAAAATGTGATTAAAAAATTTTTTGTCTGTCTGTCTGTCTGTCTGTCTGTCTGTCTGTTTGTTCAAGCATCACGCAAAAACTACCGGTTCGATTACGATGAAACTTGGTATAATTATTCTTTAATATCCTGGGCACCACACTGGGTACTTTTTATCCCGGAAAAGTATATACAATAAAAAACAAACTTAATTTTGCGGTTCGATCCCTATACCCGATTACCACTGTCTGTACTGTACCAACCGCAAATACTAAGTTTGTCGTAGGTTGGGTCACCCGCAGTGGAGTTAATTTTTATTCCTTTTAGTTTGTAGAGTTATTTAGGTTTATTTTTATATGAGTCGCAGGTATAGATTTTAATTTTAAAGTATAGGTAGTATATTTGATAGTGTACGTAGTGACCGTAGGTTATTTTATAATACTGTTAGGTAGGTTTAGTCATTCGTATAGATATTAGTTTTTAGGGATTTTGCTTATTTATTGAGTTTAGATTAGTTATCATCAGAAATAGGTTTATTTAGGTAGGTAGGTATTTAATTTTCTGTTATTGAGTTTTTTTTTTTAATTAGTTAGGTACTTAGGTAACGATATCATATAGGTACCCTCTTAATCACCACTAATGAGACACAATTGGTTTTCTATTGTAATTAGCCACAAAGGGCCCGCGACATAGATGGCATTCTGGGGAAGCACATACATTTTACGAGTATCCTGTTAGCACGTTCCCGTGGGTAAATTTCCGACATCCACGCGGGCGAAGCCGCGGGCAGAAGCTAGTTATATAATATAAGGACAACACGTCAGCCTACTCAAATAACCCGCCCCTAATATTTTAATATAATATAATATATTAATATAAAATATTATATTATTTTTCTTTTTTAACTAAAGCATAGCGAAATACCAATATTACAAAAATAGAATCTTAAGACGTAATCCCATAACAAAACCGTGCAATAAAAAATAAATATGACAATACCATTTCGGCGACTGTCAGGAAAGCGAAATTTATACCAGGCTGGTTATACACTGCCTACTCTCTATGCATTGTGTCGCTCCCAGACTTATGGCCGCTTGGGACTTGTGCTTTTTATTTAAGCTTAATGGCTTTTTGAAATGTTACACCGGCAAGTCTCGCTTAGATAGGTGCGTATTGGATTGGGAATCAGGGGATAACAAGGTAAAGTGTGCTTAAGAACTCCGTTGGTTTGCAGCGTGACAATTTGTTGAAAATGTCAAGCAAAATATACAGAGTGGAATTTTGTAATGCCACCTGAAGGGAAAGTACTCTTAATACCGTAGATAGAAAATTTTACTCAAAGAAAAAATTCCTTTATTTGTGAATAGAAAGAAAACTGCATTCAAAGATTTTCGTAAATTCGCTTGCCACACCCGGGAATTGAACCGACTAAAATCTGTAAAAATTACACCCTGTACTTTTATGGCATTGATCGTTAGGATCAATTTATAAGGATGATTCCTTGAGTAAAATTTTCTATCTACAGTATTAAAAGTACTTTCCCTTCAGGTGGCATTACAAAATTCCAACCTGTATATCAGTTACAATGATAATTTTCAGTGTGTTCAACATTAGAGCAGAGGTGAAACGGACTTACGAGTTTATAGGTCGTGGGTTCGAACCCAGGCAGGCGCTTTACTTTTTGTAAATAATTTCATCACCACAGCTCTTAAAAACGGTGAAAGAAAACATCGTGAGGAAACTGGCATGTCCTAGAACCAATAATTCGATGACATGTGACATCTACCAACCCGCTCTGGGTCCGCCTGGTAGATTACGGCCTACTCCCTCTCACCGGGAGGAGGCCTGTGTCCCAGCAGTGGGAACATTATAGGTTGACTATGCTTTATGTTATGCTACCATTCCATTGCTAAACATTGATCTTCTCTTTTGCATCTACTTGTTATATCTGCACCAATTCAAGTACAAAGTCGGACCGATATACGCTTTTTTTTGGGTGGGAAATCATGAAGTGACCTCTCCCGCTCTGGGGTGAGCGGAAGGGCGTGTCAGACTTTTACTGACTAAAACCCACCCGTGTTCCTTCAGTTGCCTGTACCAGGGGCCACGGTATCTCTTCGAACAACTCGGCCCTGGCTGACCGATAGAGACCCTGGTTATGGCATTTTCACTTTAGACCATTGACCATTAAACCTTTGTAATCTCTTTGTAACGTGGATCCACGCGAGGCACAATGGCTTTTTAATTGTTTCTGTAATTAGAGCATTTAACTGGTCGTGGCATTTGTTTTCTCCCCTAACCCTTTTATATTGAACCCAATGGGTGGCTTTTATAAAACATAATCTATCTTTCATGATTGATTCATTGATTGATATCTCGTAATGTTTGAAAGCTTTTATAAATTTCAAAACTAACTTTCGAAAACCAATATTTCTGAATCGTCACTAACAAATTACACGTAGACGTACAATATTGTTAAACTATTAAAATCTGTGAGATATATCTACTTCAATATAATGAAGTAACTCACCTGACCGAGCAAATACATAATTTACTTTTAAAGTCTACTGCCCGCTATTTCAGTGAGGTTCATAACATCACGCCCGTATTCCCTAAAGGTTTAGGGCAGAGGTGTGCTTAAACACCCACTTTTCGCCAGTTATGTTTAAGTCCCACGTAATAGGGTGCGAGCCTATTGAAAGAAAGAAAGAAAGAAAAAAACTTGAGAGGTGTCAAGGGACACCCGGATGGAACGAAATTCAAAGAGAGAGAGAGACAGACAGAGAAACACGCGCACGCCGCACGGTTTACAACTACCTATAGCAAAAAGTGTCGTTCCAACTTTTGGTCTTAATTTTTTCCGTCTAGCCCCTTTCGCAACGCGCGATAAGGAATTTCGTTCCAATACGTTTATTTACGATTACGTTTTTGTTTATATTGCCAATCTAGACCCCGGGCTCACACATTCCAGGTAATTTTTTCAGCTGGAATTTTTCAGTAGAAACTCAATAACACTGCCCGGGAACCATCGAGCTATATGACCTCTAGACCTACGAGGCAGTTTCAGTGAAAATTTTGAAATAAAATCGATTATGATGTATCCATAGGTAGGTAGATAAAAAATCAGACGAACATAATATGTTTCAAGAAGTCTTAATAGAATTTGCTTCTTCTTTTTAGCGTGTCAATGGAAAAAATAACACGAAAAATTTTTTATAATTATCATTTTTTAAATTTGTTTGGCCCAAAATTCAGCAACGCGGATACCGTTTGCTGACGCAGCAAACGGTATCCGCGTTTAGGGTTCACGTGTGCAGTTATAAAATAAATAAATAATAAAAGTTTATTTTGGAACAAAAAAATACAAGAATAAGTAACAAGTAAAACGATGATAGCTGCAAAAGTATAAACTGTAGCGCAGCTAACAACGCCCTTCTCCAGATACAGAATGGAATGATGTTCCATGCAAAAAGTGCTTAAAAGGTAATTTAAATTAATTTAGACTTAGTTAATAATAAAACAAAAAAAAATAAGTAAAAAAGAACAAGACAAAAATAAAAATAAACAGTATATCCTACTAATATTATAAACGTGAGAGTTTTATGGATGGATGGATGTCTGTTACTCTTTCACGCAAAAACCACTAAACGGGTTTGGATGAAACTTGGCACACAGATGGTTTATAACCAGGCTTAACATATAAGATACTTTAAACTTAAAAACGAACGACGAAGAAACTTATGCGGGAGAAACCACGGGGCGCAGCAAGTAAAGTAATATTTTTGTTACTGCGTCACTTTACTGCATTAAAATTGCGGTCACCCCTAAATCCATGAAAAGTCATAAGTATATTATGGCTCACTTATCTTACACTCACCAACGCCCTCTGGCGAAATATAAAACGAAATAATTTAAAGATTAGATGTTGAATTTTTATTACAGTCCTTTTTTTATCGGTCATAATAAAATAATGTCTTTGGCATGTTGCAACGTGTCGTGATGCCGAGTGGTTTGGCAATCATTTGTACCAAAAATTACAGTATTTTATAAAAATATACATACAGGGTGTAAAAAGATCCATCACATAGCCACGCACATATCTCTGTACATCAAACTAAAGGCTTTTCCACCAAAGTTTTATACCTAGAATAAGTCTTACTCTGAGATTTTTTTTTTTAATTTTTGACAGTTTTTCCATAGTAGAACTATCAGACGTCAATTTTATTTTAGAGATAAAAGATCTGACTTTGGTGAAATCAGCCCTAAGTAACATTGCGCGAAAATAAATGCTGGAAAACGACTTTTATTTCTGGTGTGAAAAAGCGCTTTACGGTAGTGCGCAATGTAACACACGCAAAATGTTGTGCTGTTATTTTTGGGTGCAACGGTACAGGGGTGGTGGGGCTATTTAAAGTTGTGTTATAACAGTAAACACTTGTATTCCTAAAAAAAGTCAGTAAACGTTGGATTTTGACCTAGGAACCTTACCGTGACGGAGAATATACAACATGTCCCGGAATTAACGCACACCACCAGAGACCCCAATTAGAATATTATGTTATAATCATAATACATACACTGAATTTTTATTATTATGTAAAAAACATTGTTTTTTTATTAAATTAGTTATACTGATTGTGGGAGAAAATTATGGTCACATTACAAATCTACGCATGCACACAGTCGCACTCGTAAAAGGGTCTAGCTTAGTGGGTATTTCATCCATTTTGGTTTGTTTTGACTGTACAGCGGAAGTGTGATAGTAATTTACGTATTTTTAATTATTTTTGGGATAAAATATTACCTATATTAAAAATTACAGAAATCGATTCAGTAAACGATTCTGAACAAACTACTTTCATAATGTGCATTAATTCAGTTACACATTGTATACATAACTAGAAGATGAGGCACACATGGGCACTCATACAACAAAAAAAATGGACGGGGTGACTCTCTGCTTCGTCAAGTGTCTTTTTACACCCGTTATAAGAACTTATACCGAATACAACTCACACTACACAGCTTTTAAATATTAAAGACCAACAAAGTTCACTAATTATTTGATAAAACTTTGGCAAACTGTTGCCTTTACAAAATGAAATATTTATATGAAACTTCAACTCACAAAGATATAAAGAATTTAAACATAAAAACACTAAATAAAACATGAATTTAACAACTCTATTCTTATAACACAACACGCGTTGCCTTTACAAAATCAAATATTTATATGATGAAACTTCAACTCATAAAGATATAAAGAATTTAAACATCAAAACACTAAATAAAACATGAATTTAACAACTCTATTCTTATAACACAACACGTAAATACCTTTAAAAAGCTTTCTATAAAACTATTTTTATTCAGTGTCACTAAATGGCTGGAATAACAATAAAAATAAAATCTTACACTAACTTTGAAACATTTTGTTTTTATGAAGAAAGATAAAAGGGTAACATGAGCTGAATATTCTTGTTTTAGAAGTACATAAAAGCGAGCTTTTTAAACTCTTTGGAGACCTACTTTTCACTTACTTAGATAGTCTGCTAGTATTTTTTGCATCTAAATAAATGTAAAAGTATCGAGAGGCTTTTTGTATCTGATGTTATAAAAGACGTATTTTTGTGTTATTGTTCGCTTTTTTCATCTATATTATTATGAATGCGAAAGTAATTCTTTTGGTATAACTGTCTATTGGTTTGTCGGGTACTGATAATGGGCTTGTGGCTAAGAAATAACAGCCGCACGGTTCGACGTGGTTGGTCCGTCGATAGGTGACTGTCATTCGTGGATCTTTAACAGTCTTTACGGGTTGTCAGAAGACCGAAAGTCTGACAACCAGTCTTACCAAGGGTTGTGGAGGTCAGATAGGCAGTCGCTCCATGTAAAATACTGGTACTCAGCTGCATCCGGTTTGACTGGAAGCCGACTCCAACATAGTTGGGAAAAGGCTAGGCAGATGATGATGTTATACACGACGTATTTTTGTACTTATTCATTCCGATAATAACATCCCGTGGGATAATTTCCACCCTCCAAGCGGGCGAAGCTAGCAATCTATACTTACTAATAATAAAGCTGCATAGTTTGTTTGTTTGAACGCGCTTATCTCTGGTGGAACTAGTCGGATTGGAAAAAAATTTTTTTTATTTGATAGTCCAATTCTTGAGGAAGACTTTAGGCATTTAACATCACGCTACGACTGTTACAAGACGAGAGAAAGAACGTAAAGCGAAACGAATAGTGCAGGCAGGAGATCCAATGCGACGGACGGATCGGGAAAACAAGAAATTTCACGCGGACGAAGTCACGCACTAGCTAGTATGTTACATGTTTTCAAAACTACAATATTTCAATCAATCAACTCAGCTTAATGCAGTCCACTGCTGGACATAGGCCTCTTCCAGGCTGCGCCACAATACCCTGTCCTCCATCTTCCAGTCCGTCCCAGCTACCTTCTTTAGGTCGTCTTTAACTTTAATTTAGAGTTTGAAGAATAATATTCCATTATAAATAAACACTTTGGCACAGTCACCAAAATAGCTCTTAAAAGGCCAAGGTTTTCCGCTGCGACTTAATAATATTTTTTTCTACTTTTTCACAGCATCAAAGAAATTATATATTTGTGAAGTTATTTATAAGTCACTTTCAAGATTTCAGAATGTATTCAGGCCATTGGTAATTTTTTTTAAATAAACTCATTAGTAAGCAAAACGTAATATATTTTTTCTCGGAAAATATTTCTTTTAATATATAATTTTAGACTTCTTATTTCATCATGTAAAAAGGTTTGCCAAAAGTCATTTTTAGTACGAGTAACTTTTCCTTCATATTTTTAACTTTTCTTATACAGACCAGCCTGCAGGTCAAGCTATCCGAAACTGTCAAATTTTTCCAATCAACTTTGAACCTTAATGCATCATCGTCAAAGTTGAAAATCTATTAAAGAAATTTGACAGATTGTAGTAGCTTGATGTGCTGGCGTCTGTACTATCTACATCAAAAACTTCGCTGAACTCTGAGATCCATCTTATCGGCTCCTGAAAATTATTCTTTAGCGCTGCTCGTGCCTCTTTCTGAAACAACTTTCAGATTAAAAATTCTGTCTCAGTGTTGAGACAAAGCTTCACCCTTGCTTTTTTAATCAGCGCGTTAGAAAGTAGGACAGAAGGTTCCTGAAAATATCGATGTTGGTACACAACGATGCTTTTCAACAGATTGCTGAAATATTTTCAGGATCGATTAGAATAATAGCGATAGGTAATGGAAAGGTGAGCGAAATTACTATACCCTGTCCATTAGGTTAACCATTATTTGACAGCTGTCTTAGAACGTACCTATTCCAGATTACGTAAAAGTTAACTTTAAAATGCGTAATAAAATAAATATATAAGCTGTCTTATCTTATTGAATTATCTTATTTATGACTTCTTACAGTCGGGATCTCTTCTTTTCGCATAATATTCTTTTTTCTAATATACTTTGGCATTTTGGTATAATTTGTTTTGCCATAGTACTATACTTTGCCTTATTTTTTTTTTGGCATACAGTTTATGTTGGCATAATTATCTTGAAGGCTAATTTGTTTTGGCATGAATTTAATTCGCATAATGTTACTAGGCCTAATGACTATTAGCATAGTAGTATTTAGGCATACAATTATTAGGTATGATGTTTCCTGATATTTACAACTGTTATTGAATTATATGGGTTAGGTTAGGTTAGAACAGTGACCATTAACGTGCCAAATCGAGCGAGCGAAGCGAGCGTGCCGCAGCAGCGGCCGCCGAGCGCCAGATCCCCCCTATTGTTGGTGTTGTGGGTTGTGGTTTGGGTTAGATGAGGTTATAACAGTATGATGTTTCCTGATATTTACTTATTCATTACAGAATTTTGATTTGTTTTTAAAGAATTAAATTACAACTTTGCAATAATACACTTAGTGTCACAATAGTTTTATGACACCACCGTCCACTTAGAAAAATAAAAAAAATATTTTTTCTACCTATCAGCCCTATTTAGTTACGTCTTCAAAAGGCTCAAAGTTAAGGTTAAAAAAACGTTAAGTTTGTATTTATTTGCGCAAATACTTATTCGTTTCACAATTTTATAAATTGGTCTATAAATTGTCGATTTTATCTGGACAGTTTCGTTTTAAGTGTCAATTATGTTTTGATATGTCCCATTCCTATGGGACGGTGATGGAAAGGTCACTGTCCTAGATTCGATTTCTAGCAAAAAACTGTTTGAAGTCATTTTCAAGAATTTCGTTAAAGAATCTTTTAGAAGACATGAATTAGAAAGAAAGAAAAGTAAGTTTATTTTTCACAGAAACATGATTGGTGTTTTGCTAATTTTATAGCATGAAACTTTGACTGCCCCGATGGTCTGTTGGTCGCAAACGCGACTACTGAGCATGGGGTCCTGGGTTCAATTCCCGGGTCAGGCAAATGGTTTTTGGTTTTTAGGGTTCCGTACCTCAAAAGGAAAAAACGGAACCCTTATAGGATCTCTTTGTTGTCCATCCGTCCGTCTGTCTGTCAAGACCCTCTTTCTCAGGAACGCGTAGAGGTATCAAACTGGAATTTGTATCAAATACTCGGGTCTACGGACCCTTGGAGCTGTGAAAAAATCAAACTTCTAAGCCAATTCAATCAAAAGATACAGCCGTTTATGCCGCAAATTTTCGACACTCGCAAGGGAATCAAAACCTACAGGGTACTTCCCGTGAACTCAGAATCTTGATATTTGGTACGAAGCAACGTCTTATAGCACATATAAAGGAAAAATTGCGAAAACCGTAATTTTTTTGTTACATACCTAAAAATTTGTACGGAACCCTCGGTGCACGAGTCCGACTCACACTTGACCGGTTTTTTCCATTACGAATGTCTCAGTAACAGCCGCAGAGTTTGGAAGTTGGTGGCATGAAGCCCCTGTGCCTCGGAGAGCACGTAAAGCCTTTGGTCCTGCACCTGGAGGCCTACTCCGAAGTAGTATCGGCCGAATGTTCGGCCGTTTCCTGCTACGAAGTTACTATTTGGTTCGGTCGGTTCCGATCCTACACTCCTACACTCTTTCGAATATTGACTATGGTCCCGACCCAACTGAGCCGATCCGAACGTTTTTTCGCATTTTTCAATAATATTCGGTTCGGCCATGTGTCGGTCCGATCCGAACATTCGCACTTTGCACTTCGAAGTAGGCCCCCTGATCTCTCCCCGATAGTGTCGGATTGCCGTCCCATCGGAGAGAGTAAAAGAACAGAGAGTGCACATGAGTATACGCACACACTTGTGCACTATAATATCTCCTGCGTACCTGGCTAATCTCCGTTGAGATTGACCACCGTTACCGAAATCGGTCGGAAGGCTATTATTATAGCATACAATTTTATAGTGTATTTAATTGTTTATTAGGTATCTGATTTGGTATTCAAAAATGCACACGTACACACGGCTACACATCAAGCTATACAAGACCAGTTGGTCTTGGCCTCAATTTGTATGATATTTTCTCACAATGAACGTCAGCTAATACTGGTTTTGCATAGCTTGATATGTAGCCGTGTGTACCTATTATTTTTATAGGGGTCTCACATATGCAGATTTAAATCTTGAAAACATTGGTTTCATTTTCATTACGAGCGAAATATTCCCTAATAGGCTCTCCACTTTTCTTAAATAAGTACTCGTATATCGTAAAAAACAATACTGAGAATTCTTTATTTTCTCAATCATAATAACTTGTTATTCTTCGACAAGCAATCAAAACAAATATACGTAAATGGCAAACAAAAACATATTTTCAAATGATTCGACATCTATCAAAATAATAACGAGAACAAATAAATCTAGATAGATCAAAGAGAATTTAAAACATACGAGTATTTAATAGGTATACAGCATGTATCAGAAATGTATGGTTATATTTCTCTGACGGCACGGTTGGCGCAGTGGTTAAGCGATTGACTGCTGCGCTGCGTGTCGCGGGTTCGATTCCCGCACGGAACAAATATTTGTATGACCTACATGTATTTGTTCCGAGTCTGAGTGCTTTTCTATCTATAATATGTATGTATTTACAAAAAAAAAATGTATATAAGTAGTTTATCAGCCATCTTGTTACCATAACACAAGCATTAGGTTGCTTAGCTTGGAACTAGATGGCGCTGTGTGAAATGTCCAGGGATATTATTATTATATATTTACGGGGGTGTTATAGACCATCAAACCGAACCACTTTCTCCATGGGACCTACATCGTAATCGCAAAAAAATTATCAACCGTCCCATACAAGACTTCACTTCACCTACTCGACCCAAATGCATGGGACGGCTGATAATTTTATTTTAAATTACATTTTTCGCGATTACGGTGTTAGTTGTTTATAGAAAGTTGTTCAGTTCGAAGGTTTGTCATCATTATTTATTTATAGCTGCGCCCCGCGGTTCACCCGCATAAGTTTCAATCCCGTGAGAATATCGGGATAAAACGTATCCTATAATTATATGTTTATCCTGGTTATAAAACATCTTGTGCCAAATTTCATCCAATTCCGTTCAGTAGTTTTTGCGTGAAAGAGTAACAAACATCCATCTATCCATCCATACAAACTTTCACGTTTATAATATTAGTAGGATTTATATATACCTACTTTATAGTAGGTACACCAAAAAAAAAAAAATTGAATTGATCGAACACTAAAAATCAACCACCTGGTGATCAGATGATCACCAGGTGGTTGATTTTTAGTGTTCGATCAATTCAATTTTTAAAAATATACATCATCATCATCAGATGATGATGATGATGTATATTTGATGTAGACTGATGTCTACAACAGTTCACTGCAGGACATAGGCCTCTCCAATTGCAGACCAATTAGCTTGATTCTCGCCAACTCCCATCCAGATACTACCAACCACCCTGCGAAGATCGCCGCTCCACCTAGCCTGACGGCGTCCTACCTTACTTTTGCCGATTCGCGGTCTCCACTCAAGAACACCTCGATGGTTTGTACCACACCCTTAAATATGTGCACACCATTCTGATACACACTGTATTCACAGCCAGACAAATCGATAGCGAACTATAAAGGTAGCTCTAAATCAAATTAGTAAGACTAATTTCGAGGTCTACTATTGACTGAAATGTATTGAGAACATTATTTCGTTCGTGTATTGAGTATTAACTAATGTCAGTAGGTACTGTAAGTACATGTTCGCTCTGTAATTTTGCTCAGGTAATACGTGACTCGTGAAAATGTTCTATGTTTCTCCTTTTGGTATCTTTAGAGGTATTCTCATCAGTAAAACAAAAGGAATTTCGAAGTAAATGATAAATGATTTTATTTTGTAAGTAGGTTTGTACAAACACTTTTACACGTCAATCATATTTTAAATCTTGATGAGGTCGGCGTTTGCTATCTGACTAGTCTGAGAAGGAAGGCCGAAACAAACTCAGAGGTCACAGTCTCTTTTAGAGTCCAGACATAATCTTGGTCAGATCATATGAAGACATGATCGACGTCTGAGATGGTCTTTTGAGGAAAGAACCAGACAGATTGAAAGGACCTGTCCAGTCAGTGCACGCATTTGTCAGTAATCGTGCAAACGTAGCTCAACGATTCGAAGAACAATACCAAAGAAAGGACATTTTCGTAGGCCCCATTAATTACTCAAACTGCCAGACCATGACAAAAAATAACAGAACAAAGAGAAAATAAAAATAATATAAATAAAATGACCTTCTGACCTTCCAGTCTTCACATTCACAATAATAGAATACTTTACAAGGTAAGCAAATGTCATCTATATATATAAAATTCAAAGTCCTGACTGACTGACTGACTGACTGACTGACTGACTGACTGACTGACTGATAGATCAACGCACAGCCTAAACCGCTGGTCCTAGAGACATGAAATTTAGAGGGTGTGTTCTTCGTGAAGAGTAGGCATCCACTAAGAAAGGATTTTTCGAAATTCCACCCCTAAGAGGGTGAAAAGGGGGGAATTCGTTTGTATGAAAAATCTTATTCCTTGAGTTAATAAACTTGAAACTTGGCACGAATACTTATCTAAATAAATTATGAAGATTGTAAGTTTTTTTTCTTCTAAACTACCCCCTAATAAGGGATTGGGGGGTTTCAAAGTTTATATGGAAGAATTTTAGCGCGCAGTCCGAGCTACTCGAAACTCAGTATTTATACCTAATATTGAAAGTAAAGAATAATGTGTATCAGGGTTTTTTGAAAATCTACCCCTGACGGGCTGAAATGGGGTAGTCAATTTTTCAGGGGATGATTTTACTGCATGGCTTGATTAACTCGAAAATTTGTATAAATAATCTTTGAATCAAGTTATGAATAATCCCAAACGATTTTTCAAAATTCCACCCCTGTGGGGGTGAAAAGCGGGGGATACAGTTTGTATGAAAAATCTTATTCCTTGAGTTAATAAACTTGAAACTTGGCACGAATACTTATCTAAATAAATTATGAAGATTTTCAGTTTTTTTTCTTCTAAACTACCCCCTAATAAGGGATTGGGGGGTTTCAAAGTTTGTATGGAAGAATTTTAGCGCGCAGTCCGATTTACTCGAAACTCAGTATTTATACCTAATATTGAAAGTAAAGAATAATGTGTATCAGGGTTTTTTGAAAATCTACCCCTGACGGGCTGAAATGGGGTAGTCAATTTTTCAGGGGAGGATTTTACTGCATGGCTTGACTAACTCGAAAATTTGTATAAATAATCTTTGAATCAAGTTATGAATAATCCCAAACGATTTTTCAAAATTCCACCCCTGTGGGGGTGAAAAGCGGGGGATACAGTTTGTATGAAAAATCTTATTCCTTGAGTTAATAAACTTGAAACTTGGCACGAATACTTATCTAAATAAATTATGAAGATTGTCAGTTTTTTTTTCTTCTAAACTACCCTCTAATAAGGGATTGGGGGGTTTCAAAGTTTGTATGGAATAATTTTAGCGCGCAGTCCGATTTACTCGAAACTCAGTATTTATACCTAATATTGAAAGTAAAGAATAATGTGTATCAGAGTTTTTTGAAAATCTACCCCTGACGGGCTGAAATGGGGTAGTTAATTTATCAGGGGAGGATTTTACTGCAGGGCTTGATTAACTCGAAAATTAGTATAAATAACTTTTGAGTCAAGTTATGAATACATCCCAAACAATTTTTTTAAAATTCCACCCCTACTGGGGTGAAAAGCGGGGATACAGTTTATAAGAAAAATCTTCTTCATTAGGTTAATAAACTTGACTACCCCTCAAAGGAGGATATAGGGTGATAAGTTTGTGTGGAAGAAATTGAATGCGCGGTCCGAGTAACTCGAAACTCAGTATTGATACTTTTAACAGAAAATAATTAATAATAACTAGGTAATAAGTATGTAAAGTTGTCGAAAATTTACCACTGACGGGACAAAAAGGGGTAAGTAATTCAGTTTTTAAGGGGAGCATTTGAACTTGAAACTGTATGTTACATTTTCATGCCTAAATCACTGAACTTCTGATGTGGTATAGAGATAGATGGCAGCCTGGGGAAGCACATACATTTTATCCTGTTAGCACGTTCCCGTGGGATAATTTCCGACATTCACGCGGGCGAAGCCGCGGGCAGAAGCTAGTAGTATATATAAAATTCATTAATGTCAAAGTGTATATAAAAAAACAACAAAAGAAAAAAAATATAAACATTCAATATGTAAAAATTGGAAGCAACTCAATCCCAAGCCTTTTTGTCCTCGATATAATCCTTAACGGTATAAAAGGCTTTCTGGCACAATGAATTTGTTTTGAATTTATTAAGGCTTAGATCTTGAACGGGGCTTGGAACTTTATTATAAAAGCGTATACATTGGCATCTGAACAAGCCACCTTCTTCTTTAGCCTTGTTGTAGGCAAAACAAATTAGTGTTTGTTCCTAATATTTATGATATGGATATCACTGTATTTAAAAAAAAAAAATATTTTTATGGGCCTAAAAAGATTTTCATAAATATATTGAGAAGGAACAGTCATAACATTATCTCTTTAAATCTATCTCTGAGCGACTGTCTCGGACTTAATTTATAAATTGATCGAACAGCTCGCTTCTGTAAAACAAAGATAGTCTGAATATCAGCGGCGAGGCAGTATTATATTCTATCGATTTTTTTTTCAATAGAGTGGCACAATAGAGCGTTCATATTTAAAAAATTGATTAAATATAAATACAAAAGGTAAAGTTAAAATAAAACTGAGGTATATTAAAGTAATAACTGAAGTTTATTTTTTTTAGATAACATCATCTAAATGATGACCCTCTCTACGACGGCACTCCACTAACCACAAACGGAAATGATTGAAAACTTTCTTCAGTAATGCTGGTGTAATTGCTGCCATTTCACCACGGATATTCCTATGAGCCTATATCCTTGAGCTGATCGATGTTTCTCGGATTATTGCTGTAGACTTTGTGTAAGACAGACGATCTCTTGCGAGTAGACATTTTGTGGATCTTCTCGTACCGACTGCATAACTCTCTCAATATTTTCTTCGGTCCTAGATGTTTTTGGACAACCTTTTGCGTGTGATTTAAACGTTAAACCGGTCAATTCTAAACGCTTTACCCATATTTTAATTAAATTAGCATTCGGAGCTTCGCTAATTCGCCGTAATCTATATTCAAAACAATATAGTCGCCTAGTAACAATGTATGAACGAGAGTTCTCGTGAAATGCGCGCACACAAAAGCGCGATGCTTCCCGTCGAAGTGACTCATGGTGACTAAAACTCAAAGAGTATAGAACTCCATGAGGCCGCCTATCCAACGATGTAGGCTCCCCCGCCCGCGCGCTGTCTACCCCGCAGAAAAGATGATGCCATATGCACGTTCTATTACGCCACCCTGTATTTATTGTTAATACAATACTCTAGAGTATTTTTTCACAAAAAGTCTGAAATATCTAATGAAATAAGGTACTAAGTACTTTTGTAATTTATACCTAAATACATATGTGAGCTATAAATCCATGACTTAGTAACGCGTCCTTGAATAATATAAATAACTACGTTGTAAACCGTTCTACTTTCGTCAGAAAAAGCTGTCTGCTAAATCCACCGAAAATACGACCAAAAAAATTCATCAAAACGGCTGCAAATCACAATTACTAAGCTTTAACGAAACCATTTCTAATACACACTATTTCATAAATATGTATGTGTTTTTCTCATAGAATAAGAAAATATAGAAACGATACTCATGTTGTACTTATAGTCGACCTCAAAATTGCTTTACCACTTTTGACAACAACTTCCATGCAATTCAAATTTTACAACAGATAGAAACTATCTTAATGTGATAAAGCAATTATGGGGTCAACCATGCCTACTTTTCCTTTTTTTTTACAATGGGCTTACTCTTGACTTCAATCCAGCCCAGAGGCAGGGATGAGACCTTAACGGTGGAACGAGCTTGCCCAGAAGAAACCTATGCGTGCTAATGCCGCAGAAATAACTACAAACTGTGCTCACCAAATCCAAAATAGGGTTGTCAAACGTGTAGGTGGCACCTCACGTCCTAAAAAACGCGATCGGTCGCCCGAATACGCCATCGAGCGTTCGTAGTTCACTTGTTCGGAAGCCGCCCACTGTAGGCGCGACCACAGGTCCTCCTTCGCCGAAAAAATAAACATGAGGGTCACATCATGTTCGCAACGATGATCATTAAGACGATGACGATAAAGGTCTATCCACACATATCAGGGCCGTGTCTGGGACGTGGACGGTTCTTGCTCCGTCAGGGTCTCAAAAAAATATCGGTGTGTACATTTTATATGAACTCGTTCACACACGTGCGTGTCCGGGACGGTGTCAGAGCTTCAGTGCCTGCCTTGCGTGTTACGTGCTACGGCCCTGTCACGTCCCGGACACTGCCCTGATATATGTGGATAGACCTTGAGGGTCGCTAGGTTAAGTAAGAATGCGGCCGTAATGCAATGCGGGCCAAAACGGATGACACTAAACCGACTGTTCCTTCTTAATATAACAGTAGTTATGAAAATCTGTCACTTTCACCAGTATTTAACATTAAGATGTCAAAAAACGTATTTATTTGGACAGCCAATATGGTGTGACCGTTCACCACTGTGGTGAGCGTGGTAACGGTCGCGACTTACGAGTTGTAGGTCGTAGGTTCGAACCCAGACAGGCGCTTTACTTTGTGTATATTATTTCATCACCACTGCTCTCAAAATGGTGAAGGAAAACATCGTGAGTAAACCGGTATGTCCTAGAACCAAAAAAACTTGAGAGGTGTCAAGGGACACCCGGATGGAACGAAGTTCAAAGAGAGAGAGAGAGAGAGAGAGAGAAATACGCGCACGCCGCACGGCTTACAACTATAGCAAAAAGTGTCGTTCCAACTTTTGGTCTTAATTTTTTCCGTCTAGCCTCCTTTCGCAACGCGCGATAAAGAACTTCGTTCCAAAAATCGAAGACATGTGACATCTACCAACCTGCACTGGGCCCGCGTGGTATCCACCACGCGGGCCCAGTATAATATGGCCCACTTCCTCTCATCGAGAGGAGGCCTGTGTCCCAGCAGTGGGAACATTATAGCCTGATTATGTTCACCACTTTCTTAGCTTTAATCCCATATCTACGTGAAACGTTTCTAACGCCCAGAAACTATAGCCATTTAGAATGCGAAGCGCTAGTTTCGTTTCTATAAATACTTATCCTATGGCATTGTACAGACGCAATCTCGTTACACATTTATGATACTAGATATGCGCATAAAATACAAATAACTGAAAGCGTACGCTTTATCAATGATAATGATATTCTAGATTTAATGTTATGGGTCTATTTTGTTTTCTCCGAAGGGTAAACAGAGTTCTCACGAAGATTTTGTAAAGTTGGCAGAGGTGTGAGAATACTTGTAAGTTCTTTGGAGATGTTTAATGTAAGGTTGTTTTATCGATTTCCGTGACTACTTACTTTCACAGATTAAAGATTAATCCAAATATATATAACTACAAAGATATTACAATTCATATTTACTCCAGTTGTTGTATTTACTGCGTTATTTGATAATATTGAAGAAAATATTTTCTGTGCCGACTAATATCAAAGTTTTATATTCAACTACCTAGCGACAGTTGCATACATTTTGACCCCGTAGGTATTGCTCTTTTCCAGCAGCACTAACAGCAGATTTTTTTTGATAACCGAGAAATCATCATCACACGGTTGTTTTTTTTCCTGTATACACATAAACCCTCCGGAATAAATTCTCTAAATGATTGTGAAAATCCGTTGTATAGTTTAGAAGAACCAAGTGGTCGAATACAGACAATAAAAGTGACTTTAACTATTATAGTGTATTTAGAGGAATGAGGAACAGGGTGTAAAGTTCACTCATCCTCCATAGAAAAGGGAGGATCCTCCAACCAGACGGGTGTTGTGTCTGTCGGGCAATTGCCCAACGACTGATGTCGGGAAGTTTGTATGTATGCTAATTGCGCGGTAAACTCTGCTTGCGAGATGCAGGATTTGCGTGATGTCAGCATGACGCGTTGTTCGCATGTGGCATTGTAGATACCCCTTCATGTAGGTATATAAATATAAAAGTTAACTAAGGAAACGCTAGTTACTATGAATTAGATTCATAGTAACTAGCGTTTCCTTAGTTAACTGCTCTAATTCTAAAATATCATTCCACAAGGTATCAATAAACTACAGACTGTGTTTGAGTTCACACCTCATGGGATATTATGATGAAATGGCGCGTCGCAGAGCAGGCATGACTGATAGATATAGCTTGTTGAACGCAGTTCTCCCATGGGATTCCTTTGTCTTGGAATAGACTGTGGCTTAATAATCCCGGAAATTTGGTTAGGAAGATACGGTTATTTGGAGTACGGAGTTAGGAGCTGCTGTGCAAGCTGAAGTGACAATGGGCCGGCCATATTAGCTGTAGTACCGATGACCGTTGGGGTAAACGTGTTCTTGAGTGGAGACTGCGAATCGGTAAACGTAAGGTGATGCGCCATCAGGCTAGGTAGAGCGACGATCTTCGCAGGATAGCTGGTAGCAGCTGGATGAGAGTGGCCGAAAATCGAGTTGAATGGCCTATGACCACCTAGAGGGCCTATGTCCAGCAGTGGACTGCTGCAGGCTGATGATGATGATAAAGAGAAGTTAGGAGCATGTTAAAAGATATTTTCAACATATTTTTTGCAAGGAGATAGAGAGGAGGGGAAGGAGGGTTTTTGGAGGAGTTTTTTTTTATACTTCATAATGAATGTTGTTGTCTGAAATGTAAATAAATAATAATAATAAAGCTAAGATTTTAATCGCCAAATGGACTGTCTAGACTACCTCTATAGCGGAGGCAATGAAGAAATCAAGATTTAAGATTAGAGAAGAGAAGAGAATTCTGTAAATACATATTTGTTACGGCCGCGAATCGTATTTTAATCAACGTACAACTTAGTTTTGACCAGCAAATTGCAAAAAACGTAAGAAAATTTGAATTTCGCGGGCTATCTTGGAGCATACACCTTAAGTTTATTCGTAAACAAAAGAGTACAAAATATATTTAAGTAGACAAAATAATACATAGGCTCGCGACATTTACATAGGCTCGCACGGTTAACAACCTCGTTATGAAAATGAAGCTCTATTGAAAGATAACTTTTGGGTAAATATTTTAACGGTCTGTTATAATTCTAAGACAAGCCACCTTGCAGAAAATGTTCTCAATTTGCGATTTGGACAATTTGCGAATTGGACAAATTGTGAATTGGACGTTGTGAGAATTGGACATTTTGAGCCCTCTGGACATTTTGCGAATTGGACATAATGCGCCCAAAGGATTGAAACATACATTCTCCTCTTCTTCTTAGCGTGTCCATAGCAATCTAAATGGACTCGAATTCGGCTACTTATTTGGCGCCATCACCAGCGTAACGTGCAGTTGACAGGACACGCAGGACACGATATTAAGTCTCCCATCGTTTGTGGAACGGCATCACATTTACACTCTAAGGCGGAGTCGAAAAAGACAAGTTCTAAGAGATGTCACTATTTATGGAACGCAATAAAATTCTGAAAGAGCCGTGTGAAATCGTTTAACAAAATCCGATTTTTATTACATCTCTTTGAGACCCCAAAAAGGAACGAAAACGTAAAACACAACCAATAAAAAATCACGACAAGAAAATTCGTAACAGAGGTTCTTGATTTTCCTTTAAAAAGGCACATTTACCGGGCATAGGTCGGTGACTTTAGGTACCATAAGTACCTACAGACAGTCCCCGAAATCCTCTAAAGTTATTCAAATGAGCTGGAGCCACAGAATTCAGAATAAATGCATATTGGATTTGTTTACGTACGTCGAAACGGAATAGAGACCATACTTCTGTATTTAAATTCTCTCAGACAATCTACATATTATTGCTGGTCGAAACGATACCTGATTCTTTGTTTAAAAAGATACCGTGTTATTGTTTTTGGTTTCTCGCATAAACTATTTGGTGACGGGTTCTGCTTTCTTGTTGATATAATTATATTATTGATATCTGTTTACGGTAGCGGCCACAACTTTATCACTATTGTATTATGAACTAAAAGAGACCTGTGAATTGTGTTTCGGCATTTCTTGTCAGGGATCAGTCAGCTAGGAAAAGCCAACGTCATCTAGTTTTTTTTAAATATTGACCAACAAAATATTGACTTGTAAGAGTGTCTTAAAAGATCTACTGACTTAAATAAATATTTCATTTAATTTCACTCGATTCCAGAAAAAAAATTGGAAGTAAATAAAGATTAAGAGAAAAAACATCTCGGAATTTTCCATTACAAAAAGTTACAAGCGGTGGGTTGAGTCGCCCAGTGTATCTTGAATGCGGCAACAGACCTACCGACCCCATTTCATAATAACAGCACCCTAATTGCGTAACACACTATCAATAATAATCTGAATAATTTTGAAGGATATTGCTAATCCATTGCTTCATATATTATATTGGTCGGCGCCTCCGCTTTTCTAGACTGTCAATTGACTTCTCATACAAATGTCAATGTCAAAAATGAACACCTAACTCTGGTGAGGCAGCCATCTTGTTAAACAAGCAGTTGACTTCGGTTCACGGTAAAGTGCGCATGCAACCACGTGCTCGGTGGTCGTTATATTTTGGGTGCATCCCTCTCGATCTAAGCGATCCATAATTATCTTGCGAAGTGTTTGATTGAATTATCGAGAATAATAAGTGAACTGATTCTAACGAGTGTTATTTTATTACAATACTGCCTTCCTGCCCGATAATCCACGCCTGAACATTGAGAACATTTATTAGATGAAACTCCAACCACTTCATGTTCGGAAAATGTATTTGCTCAACAACGAAAATAACGCAATGAATGTTGTTGAACTGTCTAAATGAAACACATTGCTACTGATAGTTAAATTAGCTTAAATGTTTTAAGCAATTACACCGCAGGGTATTACAATTTATAGTTAATAACTTTAAAAGGTCAATAGTAGAATACAGTGGTAAATCCTAAGATTATTCAAGAAAAGTTCAACCAGCGTTCATGCAACGCATACAAAAATAGAACACAACATTCAAAGGTCACAAAGACCTTAGATAAGACTTTTTTCAATAAAAATGACAAATGACTGCGAACGGAGACCTCATCAATCTACCAACATAGGATGTTAAGTAAAAAAAACCGGCTAAGTGCGAGTCGGACTCGCGCACGAAGGGTTCCGTACATTATCTATAAAAATCACGTCTGTTGTATGGGAGCCCCCCTTAAATATTTATTTTATTTTAATTTTATTATTAAAGTAAAAATACAACTAAGTATTTTGTGAATATTTCAAGTGCCTACCTGTTGCCATTATTGATATCGAGCAAAAAAGGGCAAAGAAATCGCGTTTTTAGTATGGGAACACCCCATAAATTAAAAAAAAATAGTATTTGTTGTTATAGCGACATACTTTGTGAAAATTTCAACTATCTAGTTCATATTTGAGTTGATTGAATGAAAAGTAAATTGCGGTTTACGATTTATGACGTATTAAAAAAAAACTACTTACTAGATCTCGTTCAAACCAATTTTTGGTGGATGTTTACATGGCAATGTACATCGTATTTTTTTTTTTAGTTTTATCGTTCTCTTATTTTAGAAGTTACAGGGGGGGGGGACATTTTACCAATTTGGAAATGTCTCTCGCGCAAACTATTCAGTTTAGAAAAAAAATATATTAGAAAGCTCAATATCATTTTTGGACACTATCCATCCACACGTATGTATGGGTTTGAAGAAAAAAAAATTTTGTGTTTCAGTTCTAAGTATGGGAAACCGCCAAAAGTTATTGTTTTTTTTCTATTTTTGTGCGAAAATCTTAATGCCGTTCACAGAATACATCTACTTACCAAGTTTCAATAGCGTAGTTCTTATAGTTTCGGAAAGAAGAGGCTGTGACATACGGACGGACAGACAGACAGACATGACGAATATATAAGGGCTCCGTTTTTTGCCATTTGGCTACGGAACCCTAATAAAATATTCTTTACACAGATGGTTTACAAGGAGTGGTCACGGGACTTTGGCTTTACAGCATCATAAAGCCTCGACTCTATTCATTTTACGAGTTGAATTTCATCACCGTTCGCTGAAATCCTACTTTCCAGTTATCTTTATATTTATTTTACGACGCGCACAGATGAGATTTACTATATTAAAATTCAATGCGAACGCTTAATGTGGACTAAGTTTGTTAAAGATTTTTAGAGTGATTCTATAAAATTGTTTATAATATTCTGCAGTCCGATTCTGTAATCATCTCACCGTGAAAACTTAGGTGAAGTGAGCGTGGTGTGAGCTGTCATTCCAAATACCTAATGCTCAGGGATTGACACTATTGACAGCTCACTTCACCTAACTTTTCACGGTGAGATTTTTACAGAATCGATCGGCTGATACGGCATTGAGAACGAGAGTACAAAAATATCGAGACATGAACACTAACGTACGCTATGGCTGGTCCAGGTAAAATCGCTTAGTGAGCTACAGAAAAGCGGCTAGCTTGGACCACCTTTGATGGTTCGCACTTAAAATCGACGCAATCTGCCAGAAATCGGAGGTTCCTAAGTCGAACCGATGGCTGTTGGAGCCCATGTCTTTATAATTAGATACAACGGATTCGCAATATTAAATGTAGGTCACCCACAGGCCTGGTAAACTGATAATGAAAACCAACAAAACTGATGATAACCAGCGCCTGGGGCTCTGTCTTGTATAATGGCTTAGCATTATGCTGAGCGATGGCCGTTTTGCGTGGATGTGACGCATACCTAATTACCCCAACTTGTTATTTTTTTTTGTGTTTGTGTTCTTTTTAATGCGTCATGTTTGCCGCAAATAAATATATTTTCTTTCTTTCCTGTTTTCTTTCTTTCATGATGCTCGCAGGATGCCAGATGATCGAGCTCAATAGAGTGTTAAAGGCTTATGATGATGAAAGAGATATCGCTACAACCATAACCCTTCGCAACCGCATTAATGATTCCGTAACAATTCACGAAAAGGGTCATTCTGTCCATCATCTTGGATAATTTTAATATTACATAGATATTCCGCTCAGGAAATACTATCTGACCTGTTGATTCCATTCGACGGACGTGCCCGATTGATTTATAGTGCGGGCAGGCTTTAACGGCCTTGCATAACTCTGAATCCCAGATAGAATACCGAAAATGAAATAACGGTCCCTAGCCTACTATCCAAATAAACCTTTATAAACCCAATATTAATAACTTAAAAGATACTTCTCTTCCTATGAATATTTTTTCTTTCAACCTAGTTCTCGCTCGAGTTATCTTTTCCGAGAACTTTTTCTACGTAATATTCAATAAGTATTTCTATTTTGATGGGTTCTGAGCCAAATCCATTACTGTAGATTTTAAACTTCGATGTCCAGCAGTTTATTTGATGGTTTTAGACCTCCTCTGTGAGAGGGAGCGGGCGGTAATCCACCACGCGGGCCCAGTGCTGGTTGGTAGATGTCACATATCTTCGAATTTTTAATTCTAGGACATGCCGGTTTCCTCACGATGTTTTCCTTCACCGTTTTGAGAACTGTGGTGATGAAATACTTTACACAAAGTTCAGTGCCTGTCGGGGTTCGTACCTACGACCTAGAACTCGTAAGGCTTGGTCGTTACCACTGGGCCACCGCTGCTCTCTCGATTTTAGAGGCCATGGATTTATCTACGTATAATATTTATGAGTTTAGGTCCCCCGGTGCTGAATAAGTGTTCAATTCCAAAGTATGGATGACGCCCCGGTTACCTTTTCTCTATAATTTTTTACATCAATAAGAGACACCTGTATGGAAAAAATCAACGGGTTGCATTCCGGGAGTGCCGGCAGAAGTGAAAACTTGAATATTAACGTTGTGCATTTTTGATATTTTGGAATGCGGTCTACTTTCCCTCTGTCTTACGAATTTTCGATCAGGTCACGTGTCTTGACGCGAGCTCCGTCTTACGAATTTTCGATCAGGTCACGTGTCCTGACGCGAGTTTAACATTTTTTACCGATCACAACAAAAGTGCACAACGCCGCTAAAGAAGTTTTCACTTTTCGTAAAAAATACCGTTTTTCGTAACTGAAGAATGTTGCCAATATAAAGTTCATTTATTTATTTATCACCACCCCAGTTTGCTCAGGTTGTAAAGGGATGTTATTAATTTTAGTAACATCCCTTCACAACGTGAGCAAATATCCTCAAACTTTATTTATCCAATAAGGAACATCTAACCAATATCCAGAATGTTAATAAACATCCCAATCCCAAAATCTCTAATTGTAAATCCTGTTGAGACGTGTTACTTCTAATAATGCTGAAGTTAGCCGAAGTTCCGACACGACGTAGAATATATTGGTACAGAAGTACGGTTACATACAAAGAGCTAAAACAGACACACGCATAACGCGTAGGTACTAAAAGAGGTGCACGCACAAAGCGTAGGGACTAAAACAGGTGTACGCACCAGAAGATGTCCAACACCTCATTATAGATTGTATTCGCAATAATTTTGAAAGGTAACATTTATGTAAAAAATTTAAATTAAATGCATTAGATTTAGGTAAATTCCAATGTATTCTGGTTTACCCTGCAAGCAAGCTAAGCTTATTTATCTACTATATAAAAATAAGTCGGGTTTTTCTTCCTGACGCTATAACTCCAGAACGCACGAACCGATTTCCACGGTTTTGCATTCGTTGGAAAGGTCTCGGGCTCCGTGAGGTTTATAGCAGGTAGGAGTAGGGTAGGAGTAGTGTAGGAGTAGGTTAGGAGTAGGGTAGGAGTAGGTTAGGAGTAGGGTAGGAGTAGGGTAGGAGTAGGGTAGGAGTAGGTTAGGAGTAGGTTAGAATTAGGGTAGGAGTAGGGTAGGAGTAGTGTAGGAGTAGGGTAGGAGTAGGGAAGGAGTAGTGTAGGAGTAGGGTTGGAGTAGGGTAGAAGTAGGGTAGGAGTAGGGTAGGAGTAGGGTAGGAGTAGTGTAGGAGTAGGGTAGGAGTAGGTTAGGAGTAGGGTAGGAGTAGGGTAGGAGTAGGTTAGGAGTAGGTTAGAATTAGGGTAGGAGTAGGGTAGGAGTAGGGAAGGAGTAGTGTAGGACTAGGGTAGAAGTAGGGTAGGGGGTAGGACACCACGTGAACGAAGTAGCGCCGGGCAGCTAGAAATGATTTATATGGCAAAACAACGTTTGCCGGGGTCAGCTAGTAAATTTATATTTAATAGTCTTAAGAAAATTTTGTAAGTAACTTGCTTAAGGAAATGATGGGGCTGTCATGAAAAAAGTCAAGTCCCTAATAAATAAAGAGGAAAAAAAAGGTGTACGCACACATGGAAGCGTAAGTATTAAAACAGGCCCACGCACATAATACGGCGCTCTCAAACAAATGCCAGTCGTGAGTGCGCTTTCACTCGCTGTACGTGAATCGTGACTATGATTGTGTGCGTGCGAGCTCAGTGTATAGAGTCGACCTTCTGTGCCTGATTTGTACCTTTGGCGTTAGGTCGGATTAATTTAAGGATTCCATAATAACAATTACTTCTTAGAGGGACGCATGAAACATAGAGGAATGGATTATAACTATTTTGAACTTGAATTATTGTTTATTTATGCTAAATGTTCTAGGTTAGTGTGATGTTCTATGTTTCTCAGAACAATTATTTAGAACTATTATACAGCGTGCCGCTTTAATGGCAACATTAATTTAACACACGTATACGGTATCGCGTTTCCGTTTTATGAACATATTTTCATTTTATTAAACGTTATTATTTATTTTCAATTTTCTAAAATAGCATTTTGGAGCTACCTGTACTTAAAGAACTGCAGCACAGGGATCATTTGCCGGGGTCAGGGATCATAACATTGCATTAATGAAATTAAAACGAATAACGTGCAGAAGAGAAGGCTAATTTTATTTTATTTTATTTTATTTGTTAGGTACACCAACGACCTGTTCACTAGAAACGTTACATAATAGAAAATAACATAAGCATTGAGTTATGGTGAATTAGTCATTTACAGGCGTACACAGCACTTACATAAAAAATAGCGTCTTAAATATTAAGATTTTTTACTCGTAGTTAAGATAGAAAAATTAATTAGAAACAAAGATACAAAACATTAAGTGAGACACAAAATAATAATAATAATCGAAATTAGAATTAATTGATTGAAGGAAAGAGAGAGAGCCTTATGTCGGCAGTCAGCGCTGGCGGTACGGCTTCTGAAGTTTTATGAACGCCCATGTAGGTTTATGTGAAAAAAGAAAGCAAAATTCAAATATTGAATTTTGGTTATTTAAAAAAAATCCTAATTACCCTTTACACTAGAACACATTACTTTCTATGTGACAGAAATACCTACATGCTTCCTTCTACCTCGGACGAAACCTTTGACAATTTATGATAATAATTAGTAATGTTGGTTAAACCTACCCAAGTATTGCTTCATTATTTAAACTTTATTAACAATACCGAGAAGCGGCGAGTCTATCACTATAACTCAACCCCGTTTGCAATACCAGGAAAACGAACGTAATTGCAGAAACAATCCGCAGTATCTCCACCTACCCTACTTCACTACATCACCGCATGTCATTCAGTTTAGCTTTTCTGAATTAAATATTCAGTACCAGCTGACTTGTTTTGCTGGTAGAACTATATTTATGTATTTTAGATGCCACTAGCTACGGGGTTTTTATTGGAACGAAGCTTGCGGTTGGAGTAAACTGGCAGAAATTGAAACGTAACAAACTGTTGATTATATGGTGTTGATATATTGATTGTTGATGTTTGAAGTTGAGTATCCCACCCACGAAAAAGCGTTGCCCCCCATGCAATTTTCAATTACATGTAATAGAGAAAGTTAGAGAGAGATATAGTTTTCATGGTTTTCGAGGGTGAGGAGCGATAGTGTGGTCTAAATAAAAATCCAAGATGGCAGCTTCAAAAATATTTGCACCCGCCATCTTCGTTCCTGCCGTTTTTTTAGTATGTTACTGTACAGTCACGAGCAAAAGTGTGTATACACTCGGCTTTATTCAAAAGAAATTTACTCCTTTATTTTTTATTGAAATTTTATGTTGTTACGAACATAGCATTTTCGAACCCATAGGTTTATTTAATGTATCGTATTTCAGCGATGCATTTGATAGTTCGTAAAAAAATTGCGTTTGAAAGTTGCCAAGTGTTGACATATTGGTGCTCGTGACTGTACTAGCTGTGACTGATAAAACTCCATCAAAGCTTGCTTTCCTTGTTTTTGCGATTGGTGGATAGTATGCTTAAATGGGGTGCTGTGAAGTGTAAGTGGGGTGACACAATATCGTGTCCAGGTCCTGTTGTCTGGTACGCTACAGAACTAGCCACTAAATTATCTAAATCTCACAGCTAAAAAATAACATCATATATAAACTGCGTGAAATGTGGATATAGGCAAAAACCTTTGACTTGCCTTCGGAAAATATGGGCGTGATGCACGAAACGCTCACAAATGAAATGCTACTTTGAGATCGTAATAAGAATAGGTTTGACCTTTTCGCCATCGTGCATCATCGCGTAGGGTACTGGGTAAGCTTTGTATAAATCCTGCTGACTCATCTTATTTCTATTTTTAACACACAATAACATACAGACCTAGCTGAAATACACACACGTACAAGGATAATCAGCCTATAAGTATTCTCTTACAGCCCACTAGACCTACATCTCGTAAGAAGGGGCCGTTATCTTTGGGTCACCAATGTACTCTGACATGTGCAAAAATAGCAGAAAGTGAAATAGTCTCCACGGTATAAAATGTCCGTCCGGCGAGACCCGGGTAGTCATCCAGTCTACTACTCTTCAGACGGGCTATTATTTTCAACCAGGGCTAAAGCCATAAGCTATTCTCATACCACTACGAGATAGTTCATGCCAATACGAGAAAAGAATATCAACTAACAACCTTTTCACAGAAACCCTTAAAAATAATACGAATACATTTGAAACTTCTACAAATTCACCAAAAACATGAAATAAAAATGTTTTCGACCCAATTTCAAGATATGTGACATCTACCAACCCGATCTGGTAGTACCGCTCACTGCCTCTCAAAGAAAGTAGGCCTGTGTCCCAGCAGTGCAGCACTGGGAACATTTTAGGCTGCATTATCTGCATCATTTGCCTAGCGTTTTCCCAACTGTGTTGGGGTCGACTTCCAGTCTAACCGGATGCAGCTGAATACCAGTATTTTACATGGAGCGACTGCCTATCTGACCTCCACAATCCACTTACTGGGTACAATACAACACCCCTTGGTAAGACTGGTTGCCAGATTTTCGGCCTTACTACCCGTAACGACCGTCACTGATCCACGAATGGCAGCTGTTACGAACGACTTAACGTACTTTCCGAGGCACGGAGGGGTCTTGGTATGTAAAGATGGTCACCCATCCACGGGGAACGGCGGCAAGCGGACCTTAACCTGATAGATCGACCCGTGCGGCTGTTATTACTTTGCCACAAGCCCCACTATACAGGGTTATTTGTAAAACACCAGCAACCTCTTAAGAGGTCATTGTACTCATCATTATGAACAACTTTTACTATGGGACCAAAACTGAAATCCTTCAAAAAAAATCAGCTGTTCCCTACATTTATGTTCGCATAACTCGTCAATATGTAGGGAGCAATGCGATTTTAGGTTTGGTCCTATAGTAAAAGTTGTTCATAATGATGAGTACAATGACCTCTTAAGAGGTTGTTGGTGTTTTACAAAAAACCATGTATACATTACAGGCTGATTATGCTATGAAATAAAAATACGGTTCGCAATACCACTTCAATCGGTACATCGTTTGCCGATTAAAAAAAAAATACTAGTAAGAACTGCATTGCATACGGAAACTTGAAGCCTTGTTAGTGAATGTAAACGTGCAGTTTTTGTTCGTTTCCTTTGAAGAGCAAATAAGTAACATGCAGACAGAATGTACTTTGAAAATATCTTTGCTATGGCACTCAAAATATAGGTACAGAAGGTCGTCTGTATACAATAAATCTGTCTTGCCTTTTCCCAGTTTGTACTTCAGTCTGAAATGCCAGTTCCATCCTATAATCGTCATGTTATCATACAGCTTTCCAATTCAAACGAGTACAGTTTCAGGTGTTTATTAATTTATTTATTACTAGCTGTGCATAAGTTTCGATTCCATGGGAATATCCTATATAAAAGTATCCTATATGTTAATCCTGGTTATAAACCATCTGTGTGCCAAATTTCATCCAAATCCGTTTAGTAGTTTTTGCGTGAAAGAGTAACAAACATCCATCCATCCATCCATACAAACTTTCACATTTATATTATTAAAATATATAAAATATTATAAAGTAAGACTATTATTATTTACCATTTATGTACACAAATATATAAACAGACAAGAAAAAACAGAGGTGAGGAGGTTTGTGTTCTATGTGCAATCAACTGGGAACTATAGGCCGACTGCTTAACTGAGACGTTGCCTGAGGCAGCTGCGCGGTGCGGGAGAGGTGATAGTTGACACAAGTTGACGAATCACTGAGCTCTCGCATCACGTCACCACAACCCTCCCGCACCGCACTGCTAACTCAGGCAACGTCTTAGTTAAGCGGTTGGCCTATACCTGTATACACTGAGGCACCACTGCTCATTGTATGAAGCTGGCTTTCTGTATCTTTATCTTCTTTATGGCTGTAGTGCTTGAAAATATCTTCGTAATTCTTGGAATTGTTTGTTTGAATCGCGAATGGCATGTTTTTACGGATTTACTCGTTTGTTGAAGCTTCTTCTATGAATAAACTGCAGGATATTGGTACTGCAATTTTGTTTTACCAGTAGCTCTAAAATAATTGTGTTTAGATTGGGACTGGTAAAGTTATATTAATCACATTACCCTACTTTGGTCTTTTTAACGTGGTCGCTCACAATAGGCCTTATTAAAGTCAAGGGGGCTTAAAGTCACCCAAAGGGCAATGGAGAGGGCTATGCTTGGAGTTTCCCTGCTTGATCAAATCAGAAATGAAGAGAACATCAGGAGATCCAAGGTAAGTGACGAAGCAGTGAGTAGGGAACAAATGGCCGATGGGGCCGAAAGGTTCTGGCGTGGCGACTGCGTACCGGAAAACGTTGCGTTGGAAGGCCTGCCACTAGGTGGACCGACGACCTTGTGAAGGCCGCAGGAACTCGTTGAATGCGAGAAGCACAGAACCAGTCGCAGTGGGGGTGCTTGGGGGAGGCCTATGTGCAGCAGTGCACGTCTTTCGGTAGAAATGATGATGACGATGACCCTCTTTTGCATCGCACAGTCGGGTAAAAAGGTAGTTCAAGTCTATTTATATATTTGGGATCTCCAACAAAGGATACACATATACAATCAACAATATTAGAAAAGATTATTTTACGTGTACTCCTTCAATTACAGGAGACCACAGGAAAAAAAATATAAATAAAAAAATATTTATTTATTTATTTTTATTTTTATTTATTTTATTTTATTTTAAATAGAACGGCCGAAGCCAATTACACTATTAAAACATACAATCGTTATCGCAACATATAATCGTTTCAAAATAAAAACACCTATTTATTAGCAATGAACAGAAGGTTCAAAATAGTAACAACAAAGAAAGAAATCTAAATTAAGAATACTATTTAAATAAATCAATGTGCTGGGGGCTTACCACCAGGTCTTATAGCAGAGCACAAGTTGAATTGCACAGCTTTTTTAGGGTTCCGTACCCAAAGGGTAAAAACGGGACCCTATTACTAAGACTTTGCTGTCTGTCCGTCCGTCTGTCTATCACCAGGCTGTATCTCAAGAACCGCGATAGCTAGACCGTTGAAATTTTCACAAATTTTGCACTTCTGTTGCCGCTATAACAACAAATACTAAAAACAAAATTAAATAAATATTTAAGGGGGGCTCCCATACAACAGATGTGATTTTTATTGTAGATAATGGTACGGAACCCTTCGTGCCCGAGTCCGACTCGCATTTGGCCGGTTTTTGTACTTAAGTTTTGAACAAAAAAGCAGTGCAGTTCAACTTCTGCCCTGCTATAAGAGCTGGTAGTAAGCGCCCAGTGCAAGCATTATTAAAAACATAGCTGACCCTCAAATGCTGTTTCTAACATCTAAGAAAAATCAACCAACCTTATTACAGATATTCTCTCTACCCCCAAAACCCACAATACATAACTCACGAGGCCCATTAGGTACCTTAAACACACAATCAAATAATGTGGCCCATAACGCCTATTTTCTTCCATTGTGCCTTCCAATATTTACTTAGGCAATACTGCTCGGACGATAAAAATAATCATTCCTTTATTTATTGGAGCATAGCTCCGGACCGAAGATCCGAAGGATTCTAGTTTATTTATAGCTCTGTCCATTCATTGTACCTACGTGATTATGGAAGTAAATGTTGGCACAATTAGGCACGTTAAGGAATTTGTCTTGGACACGCTCGGCGAATGGGGTTCCAGTGAAAGCGGGGAATGGCGACCATTGGTTGTGTTTTGCGCCATTTTGTTTCTGCTGTCATTTATTTTGCCGAGGGGTAGAGTGTTTATGATGGAGAGTAGGGTGCTTGTGTTGTTATACTTATTGCAACATTGCAATGGCGTCTGGTGTCTTATGATGGAGCTTGTCAATCAATTTCTTTTCTATCGTTTTATTTATTTGTTTTTTACTAGCGACCCGCTCCTGCTTTGTACGGTTTTTACGACTTGACAGTATATCGAGTTTTCTTAAATACTCGTATATTATATAAGTTTAATATAAATCTATAAAACAAAAACCTTCCGGTATAAATTCTCTAAGTGATGGTGAAAACTGCATCAAAATTTGCGTTGCGTAGAAGAACAACGCGGTTACGCAGGCAGACTAAAAAAAAAACTTTAATCTATCTATATAAATAAAAATGGATCTTCGAAATGTATGTACGCCCATAACTTTCGAACGACTGCACCAAGTTGGATAACTCTTTTTTGTGTGTTCGTTATTGTCAGGACAAGGTTTGTATAAATAATTGGACCCGGTAGGTAGCGTTGCTTTTTCGGGTGGGATGACGTCTACCGGGTCCGCTAAGTTCTATCAATCAATCAGCGTTTTACTTATAGGAATAGGGTACGAGTAGGTTAGAAGTAGGGTAGGAGTAGTATAGGAGTAGGGTAGGGGTAGGGTAGGAGTAGGGTAGGAGTAGTGTAGGAGTAGGGTAGGAGTAGGGTAGGGGTAGGGTAGGGGTAGGACACCACGCGAACGAAGTAGCGCCGGGCAGCTAGAAAAAATGTATATGGCAAAACAACGTTTGGCGGGTCAGCTAGTTTATAATAAAATGTATTATGTTGTAATTTTACTTTAATGTGTTATTGTGTGTATATTTCAAAACATTGATTGGCCTGTGGCCTGCACTAGTATCTCAGCTGGATAATCCGCCTATAATGTTCCCACTGCCGGGACACTTGCCTCGTCTTTTATGAGAGGGAATGGGCTGTAAATCTACGAAGCAGGCCCAGTGTTGGGTTGGTAGATGTCATGTCTCCGAATTTTTGGTTCTAGGTCATGCCGGTTTTCTTACGATGTTTTCTTTAACCGTTTTGAGAGCAGTGGAGATGAAATTATTTACTCAAAGTAAAGCGCCTGTCTGGGATCTCAACTGATGATGATTAAATTACTGTCTTGTCTTTCAGTACTTTCTCCTAATCTAAAAATAAATAGAATTCAGAGGTATTTGAGAATTACTCGCTCAAGGTAGCTCCATAATTATAATTCTGAAGAACTCTCTAATCAAAGTTGATTGAAGTTGATTACTAAATATAGGCCTTATCTAGTCTGCCTGAAAAAAACCTGCGAGAATAACACCATTATCTGGTGATAAATTGAATTTTTGTCCATCTAGCTCGATTGTCAGATTGGATTTCGACAGATGGACGGACTTCCCAAAGGTTTGATTGTAATTGAGAGCGTGAAAAGGTTTGACCCTGATTGATAACAACCTTTGTTCTGGATTTAGAAACACGGCAAAATGAGGTGATACCTAAATATTAGCCCTAGGGTTGCCAAAGGTTTGATTGTAATTGAGAGAGTTAAAATGTTTGTTCCTGATTGAAAAAAAACCTTTGTTCTGGATTTAGAAACTCGGCAAACTGAGGTGATACCTAATTGGTAGCCCTAGTGTTGCCAAAGGTTTGATTGTAATTGAGAGAGTGAAAAGGTTTGTCCCTGATTGAAAACAACCTTTGTTCTGGATATAGAAACACGGCAAAATGAGGTGATACCTAAATGTTAGCCCTAGGGTTGCCAAAGGTTTGATTGTAATTGAGAAAGTGAAAAGGTTTGTTCCTGATTGAAAACAACCTTTGTTCTGGATTTAGAAACTCGGCAAACTGAGGTGATACCTAAATGTTAGCCCTAGGGTTGCCAAAGGTTTGATTGTAATTGAGAAAGTGAAAAGGTTTGTTCCTGATTGAAAACAACCTTTGTTCTGGATTTAGAAACTCGGCAAACTGAGGTGATACCTAAATGTTAGCCCTAGGGTTGCCAAAGGTTTGATTGTAATTGAGAAAGTGAAAAGGTTTGTTCCTGATTGAAAACAACCTTTGTTCTGGATTTAGAAACTCGGCAAACTGAGGTGATACCTAAATGTTAGCCTTAGGACTGGGTAACCACCTTGTTGGGTATATATAATATTATAACACGACATGAGCTACGTATTACCTACTCTTGTGGTTCGCGCCAGTACTAAAGTAGATAATTATGCAAAATTCAAAGATCAGTAAAGAAAATATTGTACCACCTGTAAATAAAGTATAGTACTTATAGTTAATTAAGAAACAAAGGCATATGTTGTTAGAGAAACACACTTCTGAGGTCCCTTAGATGAGAAATAGGTGCATTCACTTTGCACTAAGCGTAACGTTTCATAACATAGTGTAAAATATTATGCACCGGTTGCCATGGATTTAAGTACATGATTCTGGACTCTGGATTCTGCGTTGAAATGTTTTGTTAGTTATTAAAAAAGCAATTGCTTTTTCATGCATTTTGACGACGTAGGTAGCCTTTTTTTGTGGCTAATAACAGCGGCACAGGTTGATCGATCAGGTTAAGTTGCTACGCTTGCCGCGGTTGGTCTGTGGATGGGTGACCATTTTTACATACCAAGATACCCCTCCTTACCTCGGAATGCATGTTAAGCCGTTGGTCCTAGCTGTCATTCGTCATTTTTGATAGTCATTACCAGCCCAAAAGTCTGACAACCATTCTTACCAAGGGGTTTCGTATTACCCAGTAACTGGGTTGTAGAGGTCAGATAGGCAGTCTCTGCATGTTAAACACTGGTATTCAGCTGTTCCGGTTAGACTGGAAGCCGACCCCTACATCGTTGGATAAAGGCTAGGATGAGGTATTGTTTTTTTCTATGAAACAGCAGAGGTTTTCTAGAAACATGTGCTGAATTCATGGTGACAGTTGGCCACGAGTAAGCATAAGTGAAATACAGGGTGTATTTCACTTATGCTTACTTATTTGACTTAACATGATGAGTTGAATGTTTTTATCTTTTATTATAATACAGGCACCAAACATTCTTGAATACAAAACTACAATCGCTATAACTTGGACCATACTTCCCAGTTCCTTAATGGGTGTTTGCAAGGCACTATTCGATAAAATACATTATGTTCCTCATTTTGCCGTCTCTTTTATTTATTCTCTTCCATCCTTGTCTCCGTTGTTTTACCTTTGGCAAAATTAATGGAGTTATTTCAAATCATTTTATAACATTTTGGTCCAGAACTGAAATAAATAAAAAAACAGACACTAATTTTATTTTTATTTCAACTTTTATTAAAACCGTAGCAAGTGTTGCAGGCAACAAGCAAAGGAAATAAAATACTAAAAAAACGAAAATAAACGACACAGTTTTTGTACTATTATGCCTGCCTGTCCGAAGCAGAAGTGTAGCGCAAACACCCAAAAATATAACCAACAAATAACTCTGAAATTCCCGGTTGCATCCCATATTCGTCAAGTTAACAGACAGCTTTCCATTGCAAACGAGTATAGTTTCAGGTGTTTGTGTTCTTTGTGCAATCAACTAATGTATACTTACCAGTATACACGTGAGGTATATTTATATGCAACCGAGGTATACAACTCAGGTGTGCCGAGTTGTTCTACATATTGTTACAGCCAGCGATAGTACTAATCTCTTTAGTTACCGATCGAGGAGTGTTGGTTGCGCAGGTTAGTATGTTTCAACTTGCAGCTATATTTTGGCTAGAATATCGCATTAGTTTAATTGGTTATTAAAAAAAAAAATTAATGTTCCATACATTTTGACCGCGTAGGTCAAAATATATTACACTTTTCTATGAAACAGAAGATTTCTTTTTTGATAACCGACGAAAAATTTCTACGCTATGGGGTTTAAACTCACGTGCTGAATTCATGGTTACAATTTGCGCGTCGATGTCCCTGCCACCCTGTATTTAACGGCGCCGAATAGTCTTTACCAGAAGTGGTCATCGTATAAGTTTTTCAACAGCTTCAATATGATCAGGGTTACGTGGGAATATAGCAGTCAGTCATGGTCGTTGTACAACAGCGGCTCCATTGATATCTGCCAGGACTTATGAGTTGTAGGTTGCGAGTTCGAGCCCAGGCAGGCACTTAACTGTGTGTATTTAATTTCATCACCACTGCTCTCAAAACGGTGAAGAAAAAAACATCGTCAGGAAACCGCTATGTCCTAAAACCAAAAATTCGAAGACATGTGACATCTACCAACCCGAACTGGATCCGCTTGGTGGATTACGGCCCACTCCGTCTCACAGAGAGGAGGCCTGTGCCCCAGCAGTTGGAACATTTTAGGCTGATTATGCTAGTCCTGTATGATATAAACACACACTTGTTTAAAAACACAACATATAAGATATCACAAAGAATGTGAATATTAAGTGGTAATTGTTCAGTAGCTAAGATTTACTAAAACGGGTGTGTACCGTCTTACTGATTTTAATTAAGATATCGCAGAAACGTAAATCCTCTCTTATCTTAGCATAACATGTTTTCTGGCTTCGTTTACATGAATATAAATCTTTTAATATTTACACAAGGAGCTTACTTTAACTTGAAACTGTAGGTATGGTTTTCATACGAATTAGGTACACACGGCTACACGTCAAGTTAAACATAACCAGTTTGTCTTAGCCTCACTTTGTATGATATTTTCTCACAATGAACGGTCAGCTAATATTGGTTTTGCATAGCTTGATGTGTAGAGTATTTTGTACGTACACATGACGTACAAAATACTCTTCATAAAATTATTACTTTATCTTTGACATATTATATCTCGGGAGCCTAGAGTCCCGGACCTTTGGAAGGCGTACCAGGGGCCGAAGCCAACGCCCTTTAGACAATTTTAAATAATGAGGAGACACAAACCGACGATTATCCCTGTGTGCACTATGCAACTGCATACACTATTTTATTGTGGCACTGATTTAAAGAGGCAGTTGTAAATAGCGGTTTTGGTAAGCTAAAAATTATAAATGGCACGTTTAATAACTAGTTCAGCAGTTAAAACTAAGCAGCTAAACAAAAATGAGTAATAAAAAATAATGAAATGGATCAGTGAATATTATTATTGAGGAGGAAAATAATTGAATGGGCGGTAAAAATTATTGAACAAGCGGTTACGTCTGGGCATATATTTAAAATGTTTGGTTTTGTATTCAAAAATATGTTTCTGGCACTCGCCGGCCGCTACCGCGGCACCGCTCGCTTCGCTCGCTCGGCTCATGCGTTGTGTGGTCACAGTTCTAACCTAACCTAACCTAGCTGTTTCGATGTAAAAAAGGTATATGCGTGTTACTAACCGACTAATTGATTTTTTATTACTGTCCATGTTTTACTGTCGCAATAATTAATCAACCGCTATTAAATTAAATAACTGCTCAATATGTTTTTCAGATCATAATAACATCTCACGGCGGCTACTACTTTTAGAACAGCATAGATAAGCATGTTTTGTACTTGTAAACTTCATGAAAGAAGAAAGGTCTCCGAAGGAAATGGCTACTACTACACCACAGCACACATCAACTGCCTCGTTGGTCTCGTGGTTGCAAGCGCAACTGCTGAGCGTGGTGTCTTGGGTTCAAATCACGATTTAAAAAAAAATGGTCAGACATAGTGTTATTGGGTTTTCAATTAGGAATTCCTTAGTAACAGTCGAGTTTGGAAGTCGTTTCAGATTGCCGTTCCATCGGACTATGAGAGTGAGGGAAGAGGAGTGCACCTGTGTTTACGCACAAACTTGTGCACTATAATATCTCCTGCGCAGTCGGTCGGGAGGCTAATATTACACACATACATATACATACATATTTGATTTTTGTCTTAAAAGATTTTCAAAGCGGATCCAACCAGGAAGAAAAAGAATAACAATGAACCTACCAACGAAAAGTCACAAATGTACAGTCAACCCACTATTTATTACACAACATCGGTTCAAGACATATAGCGGTGGTGGCGAGTAACAAGACCACATTTATTGTTACAGCGAAGCAGAGTACAATCTTTAATCACTGGTTCGTGAGTCTTAGCACTATTTCGGACTTTGTTACGTGTTTTAGTAAGAATTGAATTGCTTTGAAAAAAGAAAAAGAAAAGGAAAAAGATTTTTGTGAACTTCGATTGGTATTGTGTGTAAAGTTATTTTCATCCCGTTTTGGTTGACTAAGATATTCCTCTTCTGAGAAAAATTCTTCTGCAGATTCTACAGTAAAGAACGAGCCTCTACGAGCTTATGCATTACGGCTTGAGTAATGTTGGTCCAGTGGAAAAGGCTGCAACTCACGTGATGTTATAGGTCGAACATTCGAACCCACCCAGGCCAACTTTGTGTAAATTATATCATCACCATTGCTCACAAAACGATGAAGAAAATCCTCGTGAGGAAATCGGCAAATCCTTGGACCAAAAATTAGAAGACATGTGACATCCATCGTTCCGCACTGGGCCCGTGTGGTGGGGATATTAAAAGGCTAATCATGACTACGGCTCAATATCTCCTTATCAAAAATTACCAAAATGTCTTCCTTTCAGTGAAACACAAAGCTAGAGTCATGCAAATCGTGACCTTGAATGAAAAGCTTTTAAGGCCCCAGTAAGTCAAGAACAAATACCACTTCAAAAGATTCATGTTATAAACCAATAATTGAGAGGAATTTCCATCAAAAGATTCCTTAGAACACGTAATACCTCTACATCAGAGTACTCCGGTGTCTGATTGTGACAGTAAATTACACGCTAACGACACAACACTAATTGGAACAGCACTAATGTGTCGAAGCTGAAAATATTGCGAAGATTAAAGGGAGATAGAGGGGATCGATCTTGGTTAGTGTTTGTGATAGAAGCAATTTGCAATTTCGAGAAATTAGTCCATTACTTGCAGACACCATTTTTTTTTTAAACCTCGTGTAGCCGCAGTAGTTATGTTATTTTAAATCTAGTGTGGCCAGTGTTGTGTGCGTGTAGTAAATCCTCTTTAGAATAAAGATGTAAAAGGACGATAGACGCTTTTCAATTTTTGGAATCCGATTTGGGATTCCAAAATTGAATTTCTTTTTCTTTGACTGATTTAGTGCAATCGTCCTAAAGGTGATCTTATTTTATTTGATAACCAGAATTGTGATCGTTAGATAGGTACGGTATATTTTAAAGAGATTACAAGGCTTAATTCAAAATAATGTGAATGTTTTATTCTATGATTGCATGACGGTAAAATGTGTCCACACTATGTAAACTTCCACCGAAAATTGGTTTGAACGAGATCTAGTAAGTAGTTTTTTTTAATACGTCATAAATCGTAAACCGCAATTTACCTTTCATTCAATCAACTCAACGGAACCCTTCATGGGCAAGTCTGACTCTTACTTGGCCGCTTTTTTTTGATGTGATAACGTAGATTTGTAAATCTGTATTGGTTTTCCTAGAACCAAAAATTCGAAGACATGTGATATCTACCAACCCGCACTGGGCCCGCGTGGTGGATTACGGCCCACTCCCTCTCACCGAGACGATGCCAGTGTCCCAGCAGTGGGAACATTATAGACTGATTATAATTCAATGAAAAATTGATTTCGTCACAAATGTTGACTCCTGGAACAAATCACTTAAGTACAAGCTTAAACCGACTACTGAATTTCATAGTAAACAAACGCTGTATAATCTCCACGTAATAGAAAATCAGAAAATTAAACTATGAAATAATAGAACCATATAATATCTAGAGTCAGCAAGAACTAAGAATCGTTTTATTCCAACAATTACTTTCTTTCTTGTTTGCAGTTTCTCTTCTAGATAATTGGTTTCTAAAGCAATTTCTTTCGTCTCAGTGACTTTAAAAGAACAACTATGTATCCGTTATTAGAAAATTTATAATGCTTTGTTATCTTTTGTATTATTTTTATTACCAGTTTTAGCTTGTAAGCCAGGAGGGATGTTTTTATTACTCATAATATTCTATTATACCTAATAAAAGTTTTAATTTCATTTTAGATTAACGTTTTCAAAGATATAACAAATTCCAGTAGGTTTTATGGGAAGCAGTGGTGGCTCAGAGGCTACGGTCCCCCGACTTACGAGTTGTAGGTCGTAGGTTCGAATCCGGTCAGGCGCTTTACTTTGTGTAAATTACGAGAATATCATCACCACTGCTCTCAAAACGGTGAACCAAAAATTAGAAGATATGTGACATCCACCAACCAGCACTGGGCCCGCGTGGTGGATTATGGCCCACTCCCTCCCAAAGAGGAGGCCTTGTCCCAGCAGTGGGAACGTTATAGGCTGAGTATGTTGTAGTTTTTATTTAACCAAAAACTCGTTTTATAAAGGAAGTTTATTTTATTTTATTATTTTTTAAAAGCGTAGCCCCACACTAGGATTTTCTCCTGTATCGTGGGTGCGTTTACAAACATTTAAACTCACATACACAAACAGCTTATAGAAGTATAAATCTCTAAGTAGTCTAGAAGTATAAATAAATAATCTATTATTATTATTATTTTTTTTTTTTTTTGAAAAAACGATCTTCAGATAAATCAGTTTTCATCCGTTTTTCATAACAGACACGAACACAAAGAAAACGTTCATCAAAATAAAAATTAAAAATTTCGAGACATTTTCACAAAGTTCCGCGAAAGGATCACAAGAAAAAAAATCTTGGGAAGCTTCCGAACCAAATCTGGATAAACAAAAGCCAACTTCGAACATAATCCATAATGTATTGGTCAAATCTGAGACCAAAACAACTGTCTACCTAAAACTAGAAACCGATGTTTATGCTGCAAGTGCACTACGGATGAATAATTCCAACAAAATACGGGATTATGTTAATATTAGGAATCAGTGCGAGCTGTTTGCCGTCCCCTGTATATTTACTATACAAAACAATGCAGCAGAGAGAAGGAAATAGTGCTGGACGATTTTCCTTTTTCGCCTACATAATAAATCCAGTATATTCGCAGTCAGAACCTCAGATGAAGTTTTGGGAACACAAACTCAATGTTATACAAGACAAAGTTCAAATTCCATTGCAACCGATTTAAGAACTTTTTATTACAAACGGTCAATAAAAAATCAACTGAGATTACATTTATGGAAAAAGTGGTTAAATGATTAAATGGTAATACATGTAAGTTATCTAAGATTGCGAATTCAAGTTCATGTAAGTAACATTTTAACTATTATTAAACATTCTTGCTATTTTCGCCACTGGCTGATTTTTGTTTTAAGAAACTTTTTGATAATGGAAAAGTAAAAGCGTTTTCATTTCTTTCTTGAGAGGATTACGTGCGATGTTTTTATAAAGTCAAAAACTTATATGTGGTATGTCAAAGGTCGGAGACATTAGTTGAAAAAAAAGTATTACATGAAGGTAGGATAAAATATAAATAATTACCAAATGAAGTTAAAATTTACTTCCATTTTAAGATCGTCTAGATCGAATATTCTTTACAAAAAATGAAAACCCCCGCGCAACTATCGACATTCAATATCGCCAGCCCTAAAGTGCGAATCCAGTCTAATATGGCGATATAAAGTCGGAAAGTCCCACCGTATCGCCAGCCAGCTGAATTGTACTGTAACACGAAGCGTCATTTCGTATAGATGTCGGGAATTTAAATGACACTTCATTTGAAAGTTTAACAGATTACATTTTACATTCTATCGAATGGTATCGGAAGGTAATTCTCACGTATTCCGTAGATAGGCGTAATATGCTTTGTCGTTCAACTTAATAGCAAGTAAGAATAGATTCTTACCTGCTATTAAGTTGAACGCACCGTGCACTTTGTATCTCAGGCTTAAGTCTCTAGACTTAAGCCACAGACTACAGATAGTTAAATTGCACTGTGTATTGAGATACACAGTGCAATTTAATTATCTGTGGTATACCATAAGTTGAAGTAACAATAAAAGTTGCACCGTCAATATAAAGAGTCTGGATGATGCCGGTCATTTGTTGCTTCAATTACATTGTATGCTACAGTCAAGAAATTTACATAGAGTAAATGGGGCTTGTTATTGGTAACTTTGATTCGCTCCCTGGCGTCTTTATTAGCTGGGTATACATAACACACATAATCAGCCAATAATGTTCCCACTGCTGGAACACAGGCCTCATATTTTCGAGGGGGAGTGGGCTGTAATCTACCACGCGGGCCCAATGCGGGTTGGTCGATGTTATATGTCTTCGAATTTTTGGTTCTAGGACATGCCGATTTCCTCACGATATTTTCCTTCGTTGTTTTAAGAGCAACAACTTATAAGTTGTGGTCATTAACACTGGGCCACCACAGCTAGGCCAGCTCAGGGACAAAATGCTACCACTGATGTATGGCCTACTACATATTGTTAACCATACTAATAAAATCGTTTCAACATTTCAAATTCTCGCCCTTTTTAAAGTAAACGGTAAAGCTCTTTTTTGTTAGCCTATTTTATGTCCCACTGCTGGCCAAAGGCCTCCCCTTTTTCTTCCAAACCTCCCGGTCTTGTGCAATCTCTGGCCATGTGGGCTCTGCAAATTACAATAGACCATTTTCATTATACAAAGGAGCAGAAGACTGAAAAATACTTAGTAAATAAAACACACGTAAAATAAATATATTTATATATATATTTATCCTCACACTGGAACGCCACACGGCAATTACACCAATGGAGCAAAAAATCACTTTATGTGCTGCTTTCAATCCATCCTGTGCGCGGTGGACATAGAACGATAAAACACAACACAAGTAAAGAATTTGCGAATGAAAAACAAATAGGGAATGAAAAACTTTAATTCATTTTCATAGAGGGTCTACGAATTACGAAAGGATGTTTAGTAATTTTATTGCGAAGTATGAAATAAAATATATCATGAAAGGTGAATTTTCTTAGATGCTCAACACACACACAGTTTGCAAGATAACTGGAAGCACTAAATTTAAAGAACTAGTAAACTTCTGCTCAATATTAAATCGTCAAATTCTCCTGGAATATAATGTTCTGTTTGAAACCCCAATTTCTAGCACACACATCTCAGTACAAAGGCGTCACAAATTCAACAGGACAAGCCAGAACATGTTGAGGCAGGTCGTAACGCGCTAGCCGCAAAGTTCCAAATGTATGCAAGGATGCTCTGTACAATGTACATCTCGACGCCAAATTACCTTTCTATTAAACGAGGCGACAGAAACTACAGCAAATGTAGGAACAATGAGTGAAACATGACAATTTGTTATTATGGCTATTTTCTGCTAAAATAAATTTTGATGTAGGTATATTAATTTCTCATTAGGAATTACATAGTAGCAGCCCAGGCTATAGATATGTGTCATGTCACGACAACTAGCTCTCCCTCTATTATATGGGATTTATAAAGTCACAAATGGCAAAATGTGGGTGTATTCTACACACACACACCCCTACACAACACACACACACACACACAAACACATGAATCAACACAGCCTATCAGTCTACTGTTGGATATATATCTACAAGGTGCACGTACCAGGCTGCGCCACAATACTCTTTCCTCCGTCATTCGCATCCAGTTTGTGCCAGCAACCTCCAAACCTCTACTTAAACCTTTTGTGAATAAAAGCGAAGATGTTTTCATTTTAGTCAACTACATACAAACATCAACAATACGAATTTAATTAAACGTTGAATTTTATCAGTTGAACTACAAAGACGTCACCATCTAAAGTGACATGTAGCAGCATGCCTGTGGGTATTCGGACAGGACGGGACATGTGACCACAAGACCACAAACCGTCACTAAATGTATGCAAGGATCGCTTCACGCTTCGGAGCTACATCGAAATAACGCACTGTTACACTGAATGATCGTTGTGCAACTGATGAAGTTAGGCTTGCAAAGAGGGCCTAAAATAGAACCTTGTGGAACGACCTTAAATTATTCTTATATTTTTTTTTAAATTGATAATTCCAGCTAATAACAAAGTGGATATTAAATCATGTTTCAAAAAACTAAACCCAGATCCGAACTATTGATTGAAAAAATACCACCATTATGACAATTGGGTGAGTCAAATGCCTTAGGAAAATCTGAAATATCATTTAAAATTCACACATTTATAAAGCTATCAATGAAGCTCAAACATTAACTTACTATTCTTACAATAATTACTTCATTAAGACATAACTCAATTATCAAGTAATAGTTGTACAAAACAAGACCTCCCATACATTTGGATTTTAAACCGGGCTTTTCAGAACAGTATTGTACTTGTAGATTAAATTAAAGCTACTAAAATGCATGGCGGAATTGCGTTAAATCGCAGTGCTATTGGAAATTGCTATTTAAACGAATATCCGTGGTGAATGTTTGGCAATCTGTTTATTTACACTAAAGCTTGGAGTTCGTGCAATGATTTAGAATGTTGTGTGTTGAATGCTTAAAAAGTTTTACCTACTGATTTTTGTCATGTAGGTATGTTGCAGGATTATGATCGAAAAGACTTAAATAAAATGGAAACCGAAATTCAACATAAAAAGGGACACCCGGATGGAACGAAGTATAACTGGCTTACTTTCTATAAGAGAGACAGAGAAACACGCGCACGCCGCACGGCTTACAACTATAGCAAAAAGTGTCGTTCCAACTTTTGGTCTTAATTTTTTCCGTCTAGCCCCCTTTCGCAACGTGCGATGAGGAACTTCGTTCCAATATTACCAGATAGCAGCGAAATATTCAAATATTGATCTTTATCGATATTTTAGGTACGTTACGCATACATTCATTGTGCAGTACAACAGGGCATATACCTAGCATAATCAGCCTATAACGTTCCCTCTGGTAGGACCCGAGCCTCCTCTCTATAAGAGCCTTCTTGTCCTTGAATTATTGGTTCTAGGACATGCCGGTTTCCTCACGATGTTTTCCTTCACCGTTTTAAGATGTGGTGGTACTTATTGGTTCTAGGACATGCCGGTTTCCTCACGATATTTTCCTTCACCGTTTTAAGATATGGTGGTACACAGTGGTGGCCCAGTGAGTAAGGCCGCGACTAACGAAGTGGAAGGTATGATCACAGACAGGCGCTTTAATTTACTTTGTAGATAAAAACCATTTTTTTTTAAATTTGACTTACTTTGTTCTGGTTTTTCAAGACTCATCTGCTTCTCACTAACACAAAATTAAGTAGATTTTATAAAAAAACCTACTTACTGAATTTGTCTTTAATTTCCTCCACTAAATACTTTCCCGGAGTTTCCTTTAAGTTCCGTCGACAAAGATAAATGGTACGTAAGGTTTGCATCCAGATACTATAATAAACTTTTGTTCATGACGCTACCTCGAAGTTTCCTCGTGTTTTCCCACAGTTCAGGTAAGACTATATAAATTCTTAGTCTCCATGAATTTCCTCAAGCTTTTTCGGTCCTGTCAGCGTTTTAATTCTTCGAGTAAAATTTTCTCGGAGCTGTTTATGCTCTACTGTTTTATTGTAGTGTTTTTATTTGTTAGCTACTGGATACGAGTTTATTTTGCGTTTATTCTCAGCTAGTTACGTGCAAGGTTCTTTGTAAAATTATATTTTTATGGTTGTAGTTTCAGAATTAAACATCGGTTTTTAAAGAGTAGCGGGCTTTTATCGCGGACCTGCATTTCTTAAAGTATGATTTTGTAATTTTCCAATAAGAGAAAAGTCTTTATACTGATAATTTTATTCTGTTACAAAACAGCACCGAAATGACTTCCTCAAATAATTTCCAAAACCCTATTGTCTGAAAATTGCCTTAAATTATCTACACGAGTATCTTTTCATAAGGAAACAACATTAAAGTCACCAACAATGAACTGCCGAACGTTAAAAGCGATATTTAAAATCTAATTTATCCCTTTAATACTTCAAAAGCTAAAGAGAAGACACTTTTATCTCCACGCTTGATCAGATAAGGGTGACTGTTAAATAAATGTCTTTATAATAAGGTTTACGGGAATTATCGGCTTTTGCCGCCACGGGGTACTTGGAACTCTAAAGAATTTCGAATTTATGTTTCTGGATTTCAGGATAGATCGGTTATTTTGGATATTAGTAACAGGAAATTGGACCTGGATTTCGTAGCCAGCTGTAGAATCTAAAAGACTGATAATGGAATAGTTTTCAGTTTATTATTAGCAAAAAATTTCTTTAGGAATTTCACGTTCTAATGGAGGACGACGTTGATACGCTGACGTTTGCAGGATTAAGTACTTAGATGAAACCTAATTCAGGTGCTTACAAAAAAAAAAAAATATGGATGAGTTTGAGTATAGAGCCATGTATAAAATAAACAACATTTTGTCCCTATAATTTAGCTTCACTTCAACATAAAAAATAACAATAAGAAAGCTTAATAATACACTAATGTTATAAGCCAACATAAGTCTCGGAAAATACGTCCATACAAAAACTCTAATTTTAGTATCCACTTAAGTCTAGACAGGCAGAGAAATAATACTAGCAATAAATTTATTTCTACCACGATATACATTCTTGCCTTGGTTGGAATGTTCAGAAAAAGATATATTATTGCCTAAACTTTTGTCTGTAGCAGGTGCTTTCTCAGAAGCCAAACATTCTAGGATTTTTTCTCCGTTCAGTTATACGTAATAGCGTTTATGTTAGTTTATTCTGAAAGCTGCAATAGATGTTATTCTTTAAATATGGTTGAGATGTACCCAGGAATTTGTAATACTAACTTGATTTAAAAGAGTGTCCGTTCTTCTCCATAGAGATCTACGTTTTGGAATGGGCAACTAGCTTCAACTTTCTGACTAACTGACCGACTATTTAATTTTGACAATTCAATCAAACAAAAGTGCCTGTAAATGGTTTATTTTAAATAAATGATTTGAGTTTGGGTCCTATCTAATACTAGCTTTTGTCCCCCGTGACATTTTTTTGCTCCGTCACATCGCATCGCATCGCCTGCCCCGTGCCCACGCAATTACTTCATTTTCGTTTAGCGTCTATTCTGGCTTTTTTTTGTTTTTGATCGACACCTAAGGCCCTAGTGTGATGTAAGTAGCCTTCTTCAAAAATAGGGCATTCAAATATAAAAAGTTTTTTTTATCGGACTGGTAGTTCCATAGAGCGCGTTCAAACAAACAAAAAAAAAACAAACAATCTCTTCAGATATATTTTTAGTAATAATAAGTGTAATTGGTAATGTGACATATTTGTCAAAAAAATACAATATTGTCATACCTTCAACACAATATACGCTGTGTATTAAAGCACAAAAAATAGTGGAATTTTCTGATTGTCACTTGCCGCCCATCTCATGTTACTTGGGGTCAGCGCAGTTATGTTTTTCTCTTAATATTCTTCTGTCCACTCCCTTTTCTGTCATACCATCTCTCTGTCGCACAATCCATCCATTATTTTTCTTTTACGATTATCTTTCTCTCCTCCTCCGATATTTTTACCACTCACTTAGTCACATGATGTTTCATTTCTCCTCATAAAAAGCTGGAATATAATTATGGTGTTTATTTTAAAAAGAAGCTACATAAATTAGGGTTTGATTTTTCCAATGCCAGATAATTTTACTCGAGGAATCATTTTGAATTTTTGACAATTCTTCTGTACAAAATCTGTCAGACGTCAATTATTTTAATTATTAATTTTTTGAATAAATATATTATTATTATATATTATTATTAAATATATTATAATTTTATTCCAGCAATAAAAATGATCTGTCAATTGAGAAATCAGCCCTAAAGGACTATCGTTTAGTCTCGGCGTCTAAAGTTTAGTTCCTGGTTCCACAAGGGAAATATGATAGCAGATGCTCCACGTATAAATAGAAACATACTGCATAAAATAGGGAACCAATCTCACGTTCTGGTGTTAATTCAGTCGCTAACAGTTTTTGTGTTTAAGCAGGTGCAGATATTCACTCGGCAAATATTAAAAACAAAAATAACAATAGATAGCAGAAGAATATTGTTTTAAGACAGGATGATGTTTTCTTATACAACTATCAAAATTTTAATGATAATAGTCCTCGAGACCGTATTTCGGCTATGGCAGCCATTCTCAACGGAAAGTAGCATTTGGCGCGGGAGATATTATAGTGCACAAGTGTTTGCGCAGACGTAGATACTTTACATAGTCCGATGGGACGGCACGAACTCAAAGACGACCAGAGAGAGATCAGGCACAGGACCAACGGCTTCGAGACACGGGGGTATCACATCTCTAACTTCCAAACTCCAGAATACTTCTGAGGAATTCCTATTGAAAAAAGCCAACCAGCATTGTATGCTCTACAACAATATAAATTAGAAGAGAAATAAACTTCCAAAAAACCATTGGAATCAAACACAGCACATGTCCCAACACTTCCCAAAATCCAAGATCATAAATCTAAAAAACCTACACACGAACTTTCAATAAACGACCAAACACAAGTATTCGTAACGTGTAAGGACGATAAGTGTGCAGTAAGCCTAATAGGAAAAGTTAGAAATTGCCAAAGTTTAATGGGATCTTTACGAATTGTGACACTTTAGTAGCAGTGAAACTACTAAAATGCTTTTATTGCAATTATACTAGCTCTACGCCTCGTCATTGCTCGTAAACGGTTTAAGAGTTTTAGTACTTGTTCGCTAGTTTTATTTCAGTTTTTATTTCTTGTTAACAATGAGGAACATCTTGAGTTTGTTAGTTTTTAACAGCTTCTTGAGTTTATGGATTTACAATACGATTTTCATCCATTCGACGTTGTTTTTGTTTTTATTTTGTTTTATGAACTGTTTTACATCCTTTCATGGAATAAAGAACTATTTTCTCCTAGCAGTGCCACGTGGTTTCACCCGCATAAATCTCGATCCCGTGGGAAAATCGGGATAAAATATATCCAATTTATTTAAATGGATACAGATATGACAAGGTACTGCTTATTTCTTAAGAAATGAAAAAGAAATGAAACTTACGTATGTATGTGTGTGTATGTGTCTTATGTGTTAATTCAAGTTATTTATAGACTATCTGTATACTAAATGTCATTCAAATTCGTTAAAGCGATTGAGTAACAAACTTTCACATTTATTACTAGCTTTTACCTGCGACTTCGCCCGAGTGGAGGTCGGAAATTATCCCACGGAAACCCGAAATTAATATTATCATATGTGTAAAACCAGGTTTTATCTGTGTGCCATATTTCAGGCAAATCCATTGAGCCGTTCTTGCATGATTGAGTAACAAACATTTAAAATTAAGAATATACAAACTTTCACATTTTTTGTATAAAATAATAAGTAGGATTCTATTATGCTTCTAAAATCTCTACCTTACGTGACCAGAAAATTTAATAATGATGACAACCACCGGTAGCTTGGACCCTGCTCCCGACATCGGTGGATCACTATTTTTTTATAATTTTAAATGTTTTTTTTTATACCTACTTAATTTTTATATTAAAAAAAACTATTTAAAAATGTAATGAAATAAGACAAGTAAATAAATAAATGACAATTTGAGGGCACGGTTGGTGCAGTGGTTATGCGATTGACTGCTGCGCTGCGTGTCGCGGGTTCGATTCCCGCACTTATATTTGTTTAAATATTAGTTAGTATAAATATTTGTATGGCCTATAAGTAGTTGTTCCGGGTCTGGCTGTTTGTGTATGTGAATTTAAATGTTTGTAAACGCACCCACGATACAGGAGAAAATCCTAGTGTGGGACAACGTTTTTTTTTTTGGAAAAAAAAAAGAAAGAAAAATAATTAATTTATCTTCTTCCCTCTTCTGGCATAAAACCTTCACAACTTCCCTTCTTGTTTTCTTATACTTTAATTAAATGAAATAATAAATATGTTAAATAATTTCTTGCTTGTCTTTCGAGACATGCTTACCTGCTGGTATTTCAACAAGACGAACCAAGTTCCCTTAACTTATTAATAAGTTGGAGGTTTACGTTTCCACGTTAAAATTCTGTACGTTTCATTAATTTTCTGTGTGTATTAAGTGAAGGGAGCTTAGAGAGTGACGGGCCTTTGCTCGCGGACGCATTTAAAAAGAACAAACTGAAGAAAAAGAATAATGAAAGATAAATATGAAACAAATATCTTTAAGAATTCACATAGAAATAAAAAGATTGTATAATCTAATCCACCACGAGGGGCCCGTGGCTAAATAATAACAGCCGCACAGGTCGATCGGTCAGGTTAAGCTACGCTTGCCGCGGTTGGTCTGTGGATGGGTGACCATCTTTACATACCGAGACCCTCCGTGCCTCGGAAAGCACGTTAAGCCGTTGGTCCCGGCTGTCATTCGTAGATCTTTGACAGTCGTCACGGGTAGTCAGAAGCCCGAAAGTCTGACAACCAGTCTTACCAAGGGGTATCGTATTACCCAGTAACTGGGTTGTGGAGGTCAGATAGGCAGTCGCTCCAAGTAAAATACTGGTATTCAGCCGCATCCGGTTAGACTGGAAGCCGACCCCAATATAGTTGGGAAAAGGCTAGGCAGATAATCTAATCCACCACCAGGGCACCAGCAGTATACATTAGCTCTGTATCGAGGAAGCTGGAAGTCATAGAAAGAGGTATATTACCAGCAGAGGGATGATGCAGGTAAAAAGTAATTATAGTTAAATCGTATATTTGTTTAAGAGATATAAAAATACAGGGTCAAATTAAATTAGCAAGCGAAACGCCGCAAACGTGATAGAAACACGAGAAAATAAAAAAGTTTCTTTGTTTTTAGGGTCAATCACCGCTGGTAATGTTGGACATTATATTTCCTAAATTAGTCCATGCTAGCGTTACTATTCCTCTACCCCTTTCTTAAGGTACATGATTTTGAGGCAAAATTTTTTTCGAAATGGTTGAGCTGGGTGGTGCTGATCCACGCGTCATGTTCGTGAACGGGCGCCGTCGGTTGAGACTGGTCATCTCTTAACTGCCAGGGCTTATTTTTAATTTTATATTTCAAATTGTTTTTTTTTTACATTGTTCTCACATATAGAAGCAATAAGAATAATGTACACAGGATTTTGTAATAATAACTTGATTTAAAAGAGTGTCCGTAGAGTTTCTTGCCCGTTCTTCTCCATAGAGATCTACGTTTTGAAATGGGCAACTAGCTTCAACTTTCTGACTAATTGACCGACTATTTAATTTTGACAATTCAAAAGTGCCTGTAAATGGTTTATTTGAAATAAATGATTTGAGTTTGAGTTTGCATCTTTACCAAGTAACACATTCATCGGGCCAATGCCAGCTCAATCAAAAAGTCTTAGCAAAATCAGCCTATAATGTTCCCACTGCTGGGACAGAGTAGCAGCAGCAGCAACTTCCAGCAGAGGGAGTGGGCCATAATCCAACACGCGGGCCTAGTGCGGGTTGGTGGATGCCATATGTCTATGAATTTTTGGTTGTAGGACATGCCAGTTTCCTCACGATGTTTTCCATCACCGTTTTGAGAGCAATGGTGATTAAACTAAATACACAAAGTAATGTGTCTGTCTGGGTTCGAATTCAAGACCTCGACTCTTAAGTCAGGGTCGGCACCACTGGGCCACCCTGACAACATTCAATATGCCCATTTTATGTCAAACAATAGTGTTTGACATAAAATTGTATTATTCCTTTGCAGTGCCAAAAAGTGTGTAGGAAAATATAACGCAATAACGTATAGACTTTATTGCGTTATATTTTCCTGGTCTTTCTTTTAGTTCTTGCAATAGCAGAAAATGCTACTTTAATACAAAAGCATTAGTATTATATCACACGGGACTTTAAGAAGTTGGGAACGTGACTACGGCACGGAGGGCTTGGTTAAAGTAATACGAGGGAATGAACTTTACGTTAGAACTTTATATACTTATTTGAGTTATGTTATTATCATCATAAATAATACTTGCCATATATAACTAGATCTAATCGTGGCTCGTCGCTGGCTGGCTCGTGGCTAAATAATAATGGCGACCCGGGTCGATCGTAGGTACACTGGTTTGTTCGTGGATGTTTGTTTGTTTGTTCCATTAGATATCGAGACCCCTCCGTACCTTGGAATGCACGTTAAGCCGTTGGACCCGACTGTCATTCGTAGGTATTTGAAAGTCGTTACAGGTAGTCAGAAACCCATAGTCTGACATAGTCTGTAGTGGTATCTCGTTATCCAGTAACTGGTTTGTGAAGGTCATATTATAGGCAGCTCTTCATGTAAACTAATAGTATTCAGCTGCATGCCGGTGAGACTGGAAACCGACCCCAGCATAGCTGAGAAAAGGCAGATTAATACATGCCTAGATCGCTGATCGCTGGAATGTGGAGGTCAGACAGGCTGTCGCTTCATATTAAATACTGGTATTCAGCTGCATCCGGTAAGACGGGAAACCGACCCTAATATTGTCGAGCTGATGATATAGATCGCTGAATTATTGATGAAAACTTCTATTATAACTATGCAAGACGATGATCGCATAGTTTTTGAATTCTGCTATTTTTGCATTCTGATCATAGTCTCCTTTATGAAACCCTCCGAGACGGTAGGGGGAATGGTTCATTCTATACCGTACAAAATACAGCGTGGCGCTTTAATGGCGACATTAATTTAACACACGTATACGGTTTTGCGTTGTAGTTTTATGAATATGTCGGAGTTGGTTGTCAATTAAAATTGTGGGTAGTCAACAGAATTTGTTATGATTTGTGTTTATTATCAATTTAAGTGATTTTTACTATCAATTATTGTCTTATAAATCGAAACATAATTTATTGAGTACTCGGTATACGCCCTAATTGATTTTTGGCAACTTATTTCGATAATTTGTATCCGTTGGTTTTATTCAAAACAATGGATGACATGTTACTTTGTTTTTAAAATGATTTACTTTGTGAAACCACCATTGTTTATTTATGACAATTATTCTTGTATTATTTGATTACTTTATAATGTAACTCTTATTAGATTTAGCGTATTTTAGTGTTTTGTATCAAGTAAACACTTGACGTGCGTCATTGGACAGAGTTGTCGTGGAGGGATTGCAAGGTGGCATCATCCTATAAAAGAGCGTGCACTCGTTTTGCTCGTCAGTCGGTCTTCGGATTCGACTCAATACAGAGCACCTGCTCCCGACAAAACTGTCGGTTTACCTGGTACAGCGCTGCTGTATATTACATAGCTGTGTTGGCTTGCTAAATAGCGAGTAGATACACTTTGTGTTGGGTGGCTTAGGCCACTATACGAACTGTGACCCTAAAGGGTTTGTTCGATTAACTATTTTTAATATTTACCAATTATTGTGTCTTTTGAGTGTATTTTTGTGTACTGTATTAAAGCTCTGTAATTGTTTATACCGTCTTGTTTATCCCAATAACATGGGAACTCCAAACCCTGACGATATACCGCTCGGCACTCCTGATCCTACATCAGAAGTGGGATTAGGTTTAGCCCAGGAATCTCAGGGTGTTGGTGATCCATGGCGAGTAATGTTAGAGCTTCAGAACCGTAATATGGCTCAGCTAATTGAATCGCTTAAGACTCACTCTGCTCCGTCTACTGTAATTCGCTTGCCTGATTTTGACCCAGACCTACCCAATTCCAATGCTCAATCTTGGAGTACAACCGTCGATATTTGCCTATCAGAAAAGCCTCTTCAAGGTGGCGCTCTTATTATTGCCCTTACTAAAGCCTTAAAGGGCAGTGCTAACGCATGGCTTTCCCAAGTGTCGTATGCAGGCATGACCTGGACAGACTTTAAGAGTCTCTTCCTCTCTCGTTACGACGTTCCGGAAACTATTGCAGCTACCCTCATTAACCTTCATAACAGTCAACCAAAAGAAGGAGAATCTTTAGCCGCATATGCCAGTCGACAGGTCACTTCACTGTCATCTAAATGGAATAGCCTGAGTGTCGAAAACATTGCTGTTTCTACTGTACTGGCCCATGTCTCCAAATTTGATTCCCATGCTCATCGACTAGCATTTACTACCGATGTACATACTAGGCATAAACTTCAACAAGAACTGAGTGTCTTGTCCCATCTTAAGAGAAAGTCTCAGATTTCCTCTGACCAGCACGATTCTTCTCAAGCTAAGAGGTTCAAACCAGGTACCATAGTATGTCACTTTTGTGGTATAGTAGGACATAAATCATCAAACTGTCGCAAGAAGGCCGAGAAAACCATACATCCTAGACCAGCCACCCCGTCACGTAAGGCGACACCAAAGAAGATTGTCTGCTACCGTTGTGGGGAGTCGGGGCACGTCGCTCCTCGCTGCCCACAGGCGACCGGAAAGCGGCCGGGAGGTTCCAGCGAAGATGCCGGGAGTCGGCCTTCGAGCAGCCAACAATCCGTCAAACGAGTTGAAGCTTGTGATGTACGACCTATCACTGGTGTTCTACACCAATCTGGTGAGTCGCTTACATTTTGTTATGACTCTGGGGCTGAATGTTCTCTTATTGCTGAAACATTTTCTGAAAAGTTGTCTGGCAAACGTATTTCTTGTATGGTCAATATAATGGGAATAGGAAATTCTAACGTAATATGTACCGAACAAATTCTGAGTGAGGTAGAAATAGATGGTTACCATTTAGAGATACTCTTTCATGTGATACCGGATGCCTATATAAGTCATAGTATCATGATAGGCCGTGAGATATTAAAATTAGGTTTTACGGTTAATATGACCGAAAATAGTCTTACCTTTACAAAAGTTAAGATTATTGATCAATGCTCTATTCCTGGGACTCCGAATTTTCATGATATTGATACTGATATTCCATCTGAATATAAATCACAGTTGATTGAACTCCTTCAAAAGTATTCTCACGCTTTTGTAAAAGGACTACCATGTACTAGAGTCACATCGGGTGAACTTAAAATTCGCCTACTTGATCCACATAAGACGGTCCATCGCCGGCCGTACAGACTTACTCCTGATGAAAGACAGTTAGTTCGTTCCAAAATTAATGATCTGATAGACGCTCAAATAGTTAGACCTAGTTCCTCTCCCTTTGCGAGTCCTATTTTACTGATAAAGAAGCGTGACGGATCTGATCGAATGTGCGTAGACTATCGTGAGCTCAATAGTAATACTGTAGCAGATAGGTTTCCACTGCCCCTTATAGCTGATCAAATCGCAAGATTATGTGGTGCTAACTTTTACACTTGCCTTGATTGTACTTCTGGATTTCATCAGATACCTATTCATCCTGATAGTATTGAGGCTACTGCCTTTGTAACACCTGATGGCCAATTCGAATATTTGGCTATGCCATTCGGTTTACGAAATGCTCCTAGTGTTTTCCAACGCGCTGTAACTAATGCATTAGGCAAGTTGGTCTATTCTTACGTGATTATCTACATCGATGACATCATGGTGCCCAGTAGAGACCCCTGTGAAGGTTTACAACGACTACAAGAAGTCCTTGAATCATTATCCAGAGCAGGATTTTCTTTAAATCTCAGCAAGTGCTCTTTTCTAAAACGTAGAGTAGAATATCTTGGGTACGAAATCACTTCTGGGGAACTTCGCCCAAATCCTCGAAAAATAGAAGCTTTACTTAACTTACAGCCTCCCAAAACAATTCACCAATTGAGACAGTTCATTGGTCTTGCATCATATTTTAGAAAATTTGTGGAGAATTTTTCACAGATTATGAAACCTTTGTTCTTCTTAACTACTGGTAAACAGACTTTTAAGTGGACTGATGAACATGAGAGAATTAGGCAAAAAGTAATTTCAATTCTTACTAATGAGCCAGTTTTAATGATTTATAACCCTGAATATCCCATTGAATTACATACTGACGCCAGTGCTGATGGTTACGGAGCCATTCTCTTTCAAAAGATTGAAAGAAAAATGCATGTTGTAGAATACTATAGTAAAAGAACAACTGCAACAGAAAGTAAATATCATTCCTATGAATTGGAAACTTTGGCCGTTGTTAATGCAGTTAAGCATTTTCACCATTATCTGCAAGGACATAAATTTACTGTTGTAACTGACTGCAATTCCCTTAAAGCTTCGCGCAGTAAGGCTGATTTAACACCTCGAGTACACAGATGGTGGGCTTTTCTGCAGGCATATGATTTTGATATTATGTATAGAGAAGGCAGATATATGAACCACGTGGACTTTCTTTCAAGAAACCCCCTTCCACAATCAATTAACAAAGCAGAACAAAAACGTGTTGATATTACAACTCTGTCTAATAGTTGGCTTTTAGCTGAACAACAGCGTGATTCCGAGATTTTATCAATCATTACTAATTTAAAGAATAACTCTCTACCCCCTGATGTTGCCCAAAGTTATGAATTACGATCGGGAATCTTGTTCCGTAAAATACAACGCAATGGACAAACTCGTTGTTTACCTATTGTCCCAAGAGCTTTTAGATGGTCTGTTATAAACCACATCCATGAATCAATCATGCATTTAGGTTGGGATAAAACCCTTGAAAAGGTTTATGAGCATTACTGGTTCGATAAAATGGCCAGATATGTTAGGAAATTCGTAGATAACTGCATCACGTGTAAAGTCTCGAAATCTAACTCGGGTAAAGTTCAAGTCGAGTTACACCCTATACCTAAAGTCAGTATACCTTGGCACACAGTGCATATAGATGTTACGGGAAAACTAAGTGGAAAGAGTGATCTCAAGGAATACATCATTGTTGTAATTGATTCTTTTACAAAGTATGTTTTACTGTATCATACTACCCAGATTGACGCATCAAATTGCATTAAAGCTCTTAAATCTAGTGTCTCTTTATTTGGAGCACCTTCCCGGGTTATAGCTGACCAAGGTCGTTGTTTTGCCAGCAGAAACTTTAAAGATTTTTGTGATTCCCATAATATTGCTTTGCATTTAATAGCTACCGGTGCATGTAGGGCTAATGGGCAGGTTGAACGCGTAATGAGAACATTAAAAAGTATGCTTACCGCCGTTGAAACAAGTGAGCGATCTTGGCAAGATGCCATTGATGACGTTCAAATTGCTCTTAATTGCACAATTAATCGGGTTACTAAATCTAGTCCTTTAGAATTATTGATTGGTCGAGTTGCTAGACCTCTAGGTTTGATGACTGTAGACAGTGAAGAGATAGAAGTAAATCTGTCATGTGTAAGAGAACAAGCAGCCCTGGGTATAACTAAAAGTGCTGAATATGATAAAGCACGATATGATAAGACTAAAGCTATTTTGAAAAAGTTTCAAGTTGGAGACTTTGTACTTATTGCTAATGAGGAACGCAACCAAACTAAATTAGATCCTAAATATAAAGGTCCCTATAGAATTTTAGAAATATTGGATGGTGATAGATATTTGTTAAAATCTTTGAGTAGCAATAGAATTTTCAAATATGCCCATGATCGTGTACGAAAAATGCCTGAATGTCCAGTCACTGTTATTGATGATGTCAATGTTGACACTGATGATGATGTTTCATCTGCTACTGACATACTATAGCTGAATGGACAAGATATCTATGTTGATTCTTGTTTCGGATGTCTATGTTGACTCCTGGATTTGGACGCTGAACTTGACGCTTATGCGGGTTGTCTATGTTGACGCCTATGCGAGTTGTCTATTCGACTCCAAGTTACTTGTCAAATCCCATGGTGTGATTTTGGCTGGGAGACTATGTCTCTACTATAATTGAGCTATGTATTGTCTGTAACAGTATGATCATTTTGAATGATTGCGATGCAGCTGCTATTGATTGATTTTACTTACCTAATTCAGGATTTTTCTTTACAACATACCTTTTGATAAGGCATTTGTTAGTCAGAAAGGCCGATCGATATTCACTAAGTGATTTTTTTTTTTTTCCAGGATCACACGAGGCCGTGTAGAACGTCAGTTCTGGCCGTGTCGGAGTTGGTTGTCAATTAAAATTGTGGGTAGTCAACAGAATTTGTTATGATTTGTGTTTATTATCAATTTAAGTGATTTTTACTATCAATTATTGTCTTATAAATCGAAACATAATTTATTGAGTACTCGGTATACGCCCTAATTGATTTTTGGCAACTTATTTCGATAATTTGTATCCGTTGGTTTTATTCAAAACAATGGATGACATGTTACTTTGTTTTTAAAATGATTTACTTTGTGAAACCACCATTGTTTATTTATGACAATTATTCTTGTATTATTTGATTACTTTATAATGTAACTCTTATTAGATTTAGCGTATTTTAGTGTTTTGTATCAAGTAAACACTTGACGTGCGTCATTGGACAGAGTTGTCGTGGAGGGATTGCAAGGTGGCATCATCCTATAAAAGAGCGTGCACTCGTTTTGCTCGTCAGTCGGTCTTCGGATTCGACTCAATACAGAGCACCTGCTCCCGACAAAACTGTCGGTTTACCTGGTACAGCGCTGCTGTATATTACATAGCTGTGTTGGCTTGCTAAATAGCGAGTAGATACACTTTGTGTTGGGTGGCTTAGGCCACTATACGAACTGTGACCCTAAAGGGTTTGTTCGATTAACTATTTTTAATATTTACCAATTATTGTGTCTTTTGAGTGTATTTTTGTGTACTGTATTAAAGCTCTGTAATTGTTTATACCGTCTTGTTTATCCCAATAACATGGGAACTCCAAACCCTGACGATATACCGCTCGGCACTCCTGATCCTACAAATATATTTTAATTTAATTAAACATTAATATTTATTTATTTATTAACAATTTTATAAAATAGCAACCTGACTTAAAGAACTGTAGCGCAGGGGTCATTTGCCGGGGTCACGGATCATAACATCGCATCAATGTATTTGAAACAATTAACAAGCAAAAAGAAGGCGAATTGAAGGAAAGAGACAGAGCCCTATGTCGGCGCGCGGCGCAGGTGGAAGTTTTCAAGTTACGATTTTTTTTTATGTTGTTATAATTTTTATGATTAGGTAATAGCCACTAGCCCTACCCGTGTGTTAAATTAATGTCGCCATTGTAGCGGCACGTTGTATAATAAAATATTATTTACCTTTAGTTATTATTAACAATGCCTTTGTTTTAGGCTCTTTCATCGTCTAGGACGATGAAAGAGCCTAAAACAAAGGTCATCGTTTACTAACCGACCTTAAATAATTCAGGCTGACAGTTTCCTTAGCTATCTCTTTTGTGTAAGACGATATTAGTAAACAATAACAATAAAATGTGTACAACAGGTCGAAATAGCGCCACAGGGAAAGACGCAAAATAAATAATAGTGAACGCAAATAATTGGTTGGCAGCTGCCGTCAGAGCAATCAAGTTAATTTTGCTGGTTGCTTGTAAGTAAATGTGACATAGTTTGTTAATTCTGGAATGTACGGTATCCGTTTATATTGGTTTCTGAAACTAATAGAATTTATAATCAGGATTGTTAACTTCAAATGATCTATTATTAGATTGGTATGCTTGGTTTAAATTAGACAGATGGTTTCTACACGGCTTATTCTTGGCATGTCATCATAATTAGCCCAGAATGTTTCCACTGCATACCATAGTCCACACAGGCCTCCTATGGGTGAGACAGAGTGGGTTGGTAGATGTCACTACATTACTTCGAGTTTTTGGTTCTAGGATATGCTTTTTTCTCCACTGCCTGACGATATTTTCCTTCACCGGTTTGAGAGCAGTGGTGATGAAATAATTTACACAAAGTAAAGTGCTGGCATGTCATGTCTAACTTAAATTAGACAATATTAAGTAATTTCGTCGACTTTGCATCAAACTCTAAGCAACAATTTCAATTAAACCATTCACAGAAAACCATTAAACTATTTCCAGAAAGATGAATGGTTAATAGATGGATGGTGGCGTTCTGTAGTTTCTCCCATGCGAAGAAGGCGAGAGTTCATGTATGAATGTTTGAGAAAGAAGCCCCGTCGGACACGCGTCATCATCATCATCATCTGCCTAGCCTTTTCCCAACTATGTTGGGGTCGGCTTCCAGTCTAACCGGATTCAGCTGAATACCAGTATTTTATATGGAGCGACTGCCTATCTGACCTCCACAACCCAGTTTTTTTTATTTTTTTTTTATTGACAATGGGCTCACTCTTGACCTCAATCCAGCCCAGAGGCAGGGATGAGATCTACGGTGGGTTATACGATAGTTACGATAGTTACTGGGTAATACGATACCCCTTCGTAAGACTGGTTGTCAGACTTTTGGGCTTCTGACTACCCGTAACGACTGTCAAAGATCCACGAATGACAGCCGGGACAACGGCGTGCTTTCCGAGGCACGGAGGGGTCTCAGTATGTCGCGTCGGAAACGCGTATCATACTATTGTATAACTAAGAATAAGGTAACTAAGAATTGCACTGTTGAGCGCTGTCCGCAACAAAGAAACAACTCACGACCCTGGTACGTGTGACCGGCGTTAGTGTTAAGTCCTTCGGATGCTTTACACCATAGTGCTAAGCGTACTTACGACCAGGCATGTCGGTTGGCAACTGCTGTCCTTTCGAAAAAACAATATGCAAAAGTGTCTGATTTATCTCAGTGGCAATGAACTAAGTAGCTGGTATTATTGTGTCCTTACTACAATAATACCAGCTACTTAGTTCATTGCCACTGAGATAAATCAAACCCTTTTACATATTGTTTTTTCCAGGTCCTTACAACAATAATTATGTGACGTCAAAGAGCTCTTCCTCGTTATTAAACAACATTGTAAACCATCTTGGAACATCTCAAACAGACAGCCTCAGGCATCCCTGTATTACCTTCAAAACTTTTTCTTTCCATTAAATCTTTCCAACTTTACAGACTCCGTCAGATCATTAGGAAACTTAATCAACCTCGCCTTTTTTCAACTATGTTGGGATCGGCTTCCAGTCTAACCAGATGCAGCTTCATACCAGTATTTTACGCGTGCTTGGAGTGACTGCCTATCTGACCTCCACAACCCAGTTAATAGGTAACATGACCTTTCTAGCCATATAGCCTTGGTAAGACTGGCAGTCAGCCTTTTGGGCTGACTACCCGTAGCGACTATCAAAGTTCTTGGTGTGTAAGATGGTCACCCATCCACGGACCGACCCCGGCAAGCTTGGCCTAACCTGATCGATCGACCTCTGCGGCTGTTATTACTTAGCCACGAGCGCCTCAGCAGGAAACTAACACAATATTATATTTTAATTCGATCTAGCGTTATTGAATTCCTTGAAAGGAAATTCCGAGGAGCAATAAAGGCATTCTTTGGCGCAATGCCATTCTCAAGGCACCGGCGGCGTTCCGTCCTCACCCCAGTACGTTGATTTTTATTTTTAACTATCCACATTTTATAGTATGGAGCTAAAGCTATTGGTTTAAGAGGTTTTAACTTAATTTTTACGTATATCTACTTGAGAAAGATGGGTTTAGTAAGAAAGAGATAGAGAGATTTTACTGTGACGGAGTTTATGAAGTTGGAAAGGAGTTGATACGAGTATCATTCACGTTGAAGAAAAGTTTACCCGTTGTTTTAAATTGAATTCTAATTTATTTCTAATGCTACGGCCACATTATCGGTATAACGCGAACTACACTTCGCGCTCTCAGAAGGCCAATTCCCGTAATTAAAAACTTTAAAAATCTAGTCGCAATTTCATATCAGCGACCATCAATGTCAAAAACTTGTCAAAAATGCTGAAAAATTAATCTTTGAAAGATTGTGACTGAGATCAGACTGTGAACCTTCTTAAAATTATGAGAATTGCCAGTCTGTTGTTACAACAACAGACTGGCAATTCTCATAATTTTCTCTTTTTTTTCTTTTTCTCTTTTTCTCTTTTGTTTTTTTTTTGTTTTTGTCGTCGAGTGGTGTGCGAGAGAGAGAGAGCACGAAGTTTAGGTCGCGTTATCGCGACAATGTAGCCGTAGAATTAGTGTGAGCTACATAGTAGGGCAAAAACCTCTACCTTTTTTATTTAATAATAATGTCCCTACCTACTACTATTAATGTTAAATTGGCTCAAAATAATATGAAAATAAAGGTCATATTCGTTTCAAAAGAAATATGAGATAAAGTCATATTATCCTACAGCAACACAATTTTCCAATACATTAACCATTTTAAATACATCAATTTTTTGTTGAACCCAATTCCTTTTTCCTCCAGAATGAAATTCATATTCATAAAGTAATAATACACGAAAATCTCTATTATCCCGACTGAACGTACTGTGACACGGCATACGCCATACGACGTAGGTACATATGTCACGCTGTCGAACAGGGCTGCTGAACACAGGAGCCATCTACATAATTAAATTGAATTTACATCAAGACTCTATTCACAGAGGCACAGCCCTACCTACTTATGTACGGGACAATTAGGACCTTTTAACATAAGCCCGCGTGCATTTAGCGCGGTTCGCGAAATTTTCGCGTAATGGAATTTTGGCTTAGAATTCTTCGCTTCTCTTCGCTTTCATGGTGTAGGGTATTAAAACAAAGCGTTGGATATAATTTGGTATAAGATGGAAGTACAGAAACCCCCAATTTGGTCTTAAACTCGCCTGTATTTATCTGTAAACTGAAGATTTTTGGGGAAGGTTATTGGCGAAATTCATTCTTGCTGGAGCGGAATGGGCTTGGACCTCGCAGGTAAAAACACCAGAAGGTAGGGTATATCCAGCAATGGACAAATGATTATTCTGTGGCAACTAGAAATAACTATACTACTAACCCACTATGGATGTTACTTATCCGAAATAAAGGTTATTTTTTTTTATAATTTCTTACTAACTGACCGACTATTTAATTTTGACAATTCAAAAGTGCCTGTAAATGGTTTAATTGAAATAAATGATTTGAGTTTGAATAAAACGATATGGAATAGATATTATTATTATAATGTCGTTTATTTATTTATTTTTCTTATTTTATTACATTTTTAAATATTAGTATAAAAAAAAACATTTAAAAATATAAAAAAATAGTAATCCACCGGTGTCGGGAGCAGGGTCCAAGCTACCGGTGGTTAGGGCTCCAGAGACAGAAACCTCCTCACAATGTGAGCCGTATCGAGGAGTACCTACTATGTACAGTATTATTATAATTATTATTATTTAGTCCATCTCGAAGAGAGGAGGCCGATGTCCCAGCAGTCGGAACATTAAAGGCTGATTATGCATTTAGCATCCCAATTACGTAACACACTTTCTATAACAAGCCCATGGATTTTGAAAGAATTTCCGAACACATTGCTTCTTGAGTTCACCGAATTCGTCTGCTCAACAACGTAACTAACGCTTCAATCAATGTGTTTGGATTATCAGAATGAAAGACATTGAAACTCCATATGTGTTTCGCAAGTACCCCGCCGGTTAGATTAGAAGACAACTCCAAAAAAGCCAGGCGGATGATGGTGAGATATTATAATATCACTCCACATATGAAAATGGAACGGCTTCTGCAACAAATGCTATCTTGATCCCGTTTACATGTTTAGACAATAATTTATTCTCAGGTCGCGGGCCATTTTAGCACCCAATAAATTTATCCGATGTCAAATAAAGCCGATGGGTACTAGATTTATAAGGGACGGTATTCGGGACGCTTACCTTGGCGTTTTGTTTCAGAAATTATTCTTAGTAGAAAGAAAAGGTTGTTTTAATGTTTTTTAGAATAATTGCTGAGCAAAATACAAATAGAGAGAGAAGATAGATTTTATAAAAAACCTATTGTATTATAAAATCTCTCTTGAGAAAATCTAACAAAAACTTTTTTCCAAAAAAAAAACACTACAAAGTGAAAAATTACTTGTAATTTCGGAAGTCAGTTTCTTTGGTATTTTCGTTTTTTTGCCAACGACTTCCAAAATAAAGTTATATTTGTAAAAAAGGTTTTATTTTTCAAAAATTAAATGCACTACCTATCCCACACAAATTCGTATACCTACCACTAGATACTGATATGTAAATATCAGTGACAGAAAGTTAATATAACATCATCAACACACTAAATACGTATTATTGAATCTCATCATAATTTGACCAAATTTATATGGGATCACCTCATACGTTGGTCCCGGCATTCATTAACTGGGTGGTGGAGGTTAGATAGGCAGTCGCTCCATCCCCCCCAGTGGGTTCCCGCATTGTCGAGGCGGGGGGGCTCAGTAGCCGTGGCGAGCTGGGCCACGGTGAAGCTAAGAGGAACCCCAGCGGGGGCCGCTCGTCAGGGCTGTGCGGTTTAGCCCGACGTAGCGGCCCACGGGTAGGTTGCGGTGCCGCTTGCGCGACATCGCGACCTACCTGAGGCGGGCCGCGATGTCCCCCGTGAGGGAGACATTGCGGCTGAGGATAGAGGCCACGGCGGGAGAGGCTCTCCCTCCTTCCGCGGCCTTGACGGGGCCGCCACCGTATGATGGCGGACGCGGCGGGGCCGCAGGGGAAGAGGAGTGTCGGTGTTTCGTTGCCGCTCTCCCTATCCTCTGCGGCCGTAGCTCCCCCAACGCGGGGGGCATGCGGGGCCCGCCTATCAGGCGGGCGTGGAGGCCAGCAGGCAACGGGTGCGGGGGCTCCGTTGCCTGTTTTGCACAGGCCTCCACCTTGTGGGACGGGAATGGCCAGGTGTTCCCGGCCATTCCCGTAGCCCCCCAACCCGGGGGGCATGCGGGGCCCGCCATACCATCTTGGCGGGCGTGCGCCGGGAGGGCCGTGGAAGTATTGATTTCCCATAGCCCTCCCATTACGGCGTTTGTAGGAACACCGCTGAGTTTTAGTGGGTATACTGTCCTTCCGACAGGGAGTCCCACATACCCCGTCTCGGTCCCCCGCGAGACGGGGATGCATAAAGCATTTCTCAGCGAGAAAAAAAAAAAAAAAAAAGGCAGTCGCTCCATGTAAAATACTGGTACTCAACTGCATCCGGTTAGACTGGAAGCCGACCCCAAAATACTTGGGAAAAGGCTAGGCAGATGAGATGATGACCTCAGGACAATAACCTTTCAAACAAAAAAAATATATATTAAAATCGGGTTATACATAAGGGACGAAGTTCAGAGGCAACAAACTTGTCTTTTCAACGGCAATTCTTAGAAATAAATCCATTTCTATTTCTCGTACTCGTTCTTGAACAGATAAGTTTGAAGAACTATACTTAGATGAACATCATTAAAACTCTGTTGAAGTTTCTTGTGACAAGCATGAGCCTGTCACAAGAATTCATTCACAGTGTTAAAAATTCTTATTGTTAATAATAGCCCCCCGACTGATTTCCGTCACGGTGGTAAATCTCAACGGGGATTAGCCAGGTATGCAGGAGATATTATAGTGCATAAGTGTGTGCGTGAACACACACGTTTCACGCGGACGAAGTCGCGTGCAGAAGCTAGTTGAGCTAGTTGTCCTTTAAGTGTCCAGGTTTCCTCACGAATTTGTTTATTCACGACGTCAGCAATGTCCTAGAAAAAATCTACGAATTACGAGTAAAAACGGTATAGTTTTTTAATTGTAACTTTTCCAATTAATTCAAATTGTAAATCCAACCAATTGAATTGAAAAATCCTATTGCTTTTCTATTCAAACCATAATCGTTAAACAACTTAATCATTCAAATTCAAACATTGGAATCCAATCATGCAGAAACTCGTTTGAATTGAACAAAAGCACATTTTAATGGAATGATAATTACTTGTGCTTATTAAGTATAAGCTTTTGTATCGATCCGTTAATGTTAAGCTGATGTCAGACGCTACGGTCTACTGCCGGTCAATTCTGTAAAGATCTCACCGTGAAAACTTACGTTGATTCCACCTGATGCTGGGGACACTATTGATAGCTCTTTTCACTTAAATGTTCACGGTGAGATTTTAGCAGAATAGATCGGCTTAATGGTTTACTCAAGTGATCGTTCATTTTTTGTTTTTTCCAAGTTCAAGTTCAAATCATTTATTTCAAATAGGTACATAACAGGCACCTTTGAACGCCGACATTTATAAAAATACACAGCATTGATTCCCCTTCCAAAAGGTAGGCGTATATGGAAGAATGGGAAGGAAACTCCACCGTTACTCTTTTAAAATTATTTACAATATTTTGTATACATTAATTATATAATTATGTGTCGTTAACACGACACCGATAAAATTACTTGAAATAAACGTTCATTTGGTCATTTCATTTAATTTTGCGACCATTGCAAGCATTGCGCGAGTGAAATATACCGAATGCCTAAAATAAACGCCGTTGAATTTTTTTCCCTTTTAATTATTTTGTTTTTATTTGTTTCAATTAGTTACACCCAGGCTGCTGCGCTTCATAGCGCTTTGGCAAACGCCAAGACGGAACTTTTGCCCCTTGTCGAGCGACCAACCAATCGATTCTGTAAAAATCTCACCGTGAAAAGTTAGGTGAAGTGAGCTTAGAGTGAGCTGTCAATCCCTAGCATTAGTCGGAATGACAGCTCACTCCACGCTCACTTCACCTAAGTTTTCACGTTGAGATGGTTACAGAATCGCACTGCTGGTCTGAGCACCATAGTTTAGGACGGGCAGGATACACAATCATGTCGATAAGTTACAGGACTAAATTCGGAACACCATACTGCGTTTCAAAACGGGTATAATAGACGTAGGGAAGAAGGCTACCAGGCTCAAGTGGGATTGGATGGGTCACATCAGCCGCATGCAGGATGACGCTGGGCAAAAGTTTCCACAAAATGGGTGCCTGAAGATGGACGGCGAATATGGATAAAAAGGAAGAGAAATGAGGAGGCATAAATCTGTTTGAGAAAAACATTAAAGTTTCAAAAAGCTCTTATATCTCTCTTCAGTATGTTGCGTAAATAAATTTGTTAGGTACATTAAAAAACTTAAAAAAAAACGGCCAAGTGCGAGTTGGACTCGCGCACGAAGGGTTCCGAACTATTATCTATAAAAATCAATCATGAGTTGATTGAATGAAAGGTAAATTGCGGTTTACGATTTATGACGTATTAAAAAAAAACTACTTACTAGATCTCGTTCAAACCAATTATCGGTGGAAGTTTACATGGTAATGTACATCATACATTTTTTTTAGTCTTATCATTCTCTTATTATAGAAGTTACAGGATGGGGGACACACATTTTACCACTTTGGAAGTGTCTCTCGCGCAAACTATTCAGTTTAGAAAAAAATGATATTAGAAACCTCAATATCATTTTTGAAGACCTATCCATAGACACGTATGGGTTTGATGAAAAAAAAAATTGAGTTTCAGTTCTAAGTATGGGGAACCCCCAAAATTTATTGTTTTTTTTTTCTATTTTTGTGTAAAAATCTTAATGCGGTTCACAGAATACATCTACTTACCAAGTTTCAACAGTATAGCTCTTATAGTTTCGGAAAAAAGTGGCTGTGACATACGGATGGACAGACAGACAGACATGACGAATCTATAAGGGTTCCGTTTTTTGCCATTTGGCAACGGAACCCTAAAAAATCTAGTTAAGATTAGTAGTAGCCCCATGTTAAATACTGGTATTCAGTTGCATCCAGTTAAACTGTAAATCGACTCCATCATTCAGAAAAAGCTAATATGATGAATTTCTTGCCATCCAATCATAATAGGAATCATTAACTATCAACTTCAGAAGTTAACGTCCTTGTTATAGAACCGTCATTCAGTCTCAATCCAGCGGATGAAGCATAAGAACGTGTACTCACGTGATTATATACTCATACTCGTTCTACTTGTCGTACTTATACTCGTTCGTACTTAAAGAAAGAAAGTCTTTTCTTTCTTTATACTCGTTCGTACTTATACTCGTTTTCGTAAATCTAATGTCTAACACTTTTTTGGTGTCTGTACTTGTATCAGTGGGATCAGTTGCCCGATTCAAAACATTCATTATATTAGGTCAACTCATCCCGCGGGATAAGTTCAAGCGGCCTCAGTTGACTAAAGAGCCATTTTCAACCGACAAAAAAAAACGGAGGAGGTTCTCAATTCGACACGTATATACATTTTTTTTTTATGTATGACCAAGCATAACTTTTTACAGAGTAGTCCGATTTTGATAATTCTTTTTTTATTGAAAAGGGTATACCCCAAAGTTAGTCCCATATAAATTTGAAAAAGAAAATCCAACCCTAAGGGTGGGAAAATAGGGGTGATTTATTGTTCACTCACAGATTTTAATGCTGAGTGGTGTATTATTACTCTATTCAGTGCCACATATGCCTCCTGCCCTTTGGCAAACAATTAGTAGATTAGGTATAGCCACAAAAAAAACTATAAAATAAAAACTTTTTAACAAAAAATTGAACCGCCGAAAAAACTGAGAAGCAAAAAATAATAAACCTTTTTTATTTAACCTTAATAAGGTAAGTTCTTAAACTAATGTAAGTAGGTATACCTAAGTAATTTTGAGTCGGCGCCAAACAATCAATGAACAAAGATCACTAAATTGCCTTAAATTTAAACGGCGCCGACTCAAAATTATTTAGGTATACTTACATTAGTTTAAGAACTTACCTTATTAAGGTTAAATAAAAAAGGTTTATTATGTTTTGCTTTTCAGTTTTTTCGGCGGTTAAATTTTTTGTTAAAAAGTTTTTATTTTATAGTTTTTTTTGTGGCTATACCTAATCTACTAATTGTTACAGCCTCTAAAGCGCAAGCAGCAGCTATAAGTTTTAGTTCAGAGGTGTATAAATCACCGGTTACCACAAGGCAGTGGTAAGCCACTGCATTTAGTGGTTAGATAACTATTCCCGCTATGCTTGTGTTTACCAATAGGTAAGTAGGACAGGTGTGTCTACGTGTCTGTGTGTGTGTGTGACAAAGCCAAATAGATTGATCTTTAGGTAAAACCTTGGCTTGAGTAACCACAGGTAATCAAGGCTAATTACAAGTAGGTTGGGGTTAACGATTAAATTATTATTGTTGTGGGAATAATTTTAATAGTTATTTTGGGGATTTAAAACAATAGTTGGGGATCATTTTAAAATTTATTATTGGCATAATTTTACTAATTATTTTGAGATTTATTAAATATCAATTACCCATCTATTGGTACATTTACAATCTACACTATCGTATCAAAAGTGTAGGCATTGTGGTAATTACATTTATATACAGGGTTATTGGTAAAACACTAACAACCTTGCAGGACTGGATCTGGACTGGAACATCATAAACAACATGTTTTGTTCTATGATTTTTTTACAAAACACAATACATTTACCAAAAACAAATCTTCAAGATTTCGTTGTTCTCTCTAACCCCCGCTCCCCTCCGCTGAATTTGAATTTTGTATAAGACACGACAGTTTGTTCACCTAACAAGCGCTTTCTTTTGCTTCGCGTAGATTTCGTAACAGAAAATCGAATCGTTCAATTTGTTGAATAGAAATATTTTTATTTTTGCATGAAAGTCTGATGAGTTAATAAAAGTCATAGAACACAAGATGTTGTTTATGATGATAGTAATATAGTCCTGAGAGGTTGTTAATGTTTTACCAATAACCCTGTATATAGGTACTTCTAAGTTATTTACGATAATCTCTATCTCTAAAATAGACCAAAGAACTGAAGATGGTTGAAATGGATGAATTTCTATTAGATGGTAGAAAATGCTTCAAAGAAACACCTCCCTAAACGAAAGCTACATCCTATTAATATAATTATTTACTTACAGCTTAAGATATTTAAATTACAAGAAAAAAGCGAGCCATTTTCTTCAGTCAACGTTTGTCATACCGAAAAAAAGACACCACTATACATTTTCCTTTCAATATGACGTCACGTCTCCTTGAATATTTAAGCTCCAAGGAACTTTAGAGCCTACATCTAAAAAGATTCCATTAAATGACAAAGCACCAACGAAGAAACCAGGTGTTCTAAAAACCTAGTAAACATAAACACCAAGAAAAATTTTACAGCCTGTAAAAAAAAACAACATTCTATCTACAAAATTATAGGGACACGCGTTTGTATTAAAATTTACGTCGAACGGTGGATAAATTAGTTTGTTATTCAGAACACGGGACCAAGGATTTAGAGCCAATTCCCTTTTTGATCTCTCCCGTGCAAACAACAGAAGTCTGTCACGGTGGTAAACGGGTCCCGTCTTTGCATAAAATATTAGGCGGGACTGTGCTGCCGCTAGGCGAATTATATGGCACTTAAATTTGGGCGTGCCTGCAGCTGCTGTATAGTATCTACTTCGGTACTTCCGAATTTCACCATTGAAACTGCACGTGATTAGCACATCTAAACCGCGCTCAAGAGCTGTCAATGTCAATATTCCACAGCAATGATGATACTGACAGCTCTTGAACGCAACAGCTTGTATTGTCATCTGACATTATGCTGAGCTGAGGCCCTTTTGGCATTATAATCTTTGTTTTCTGTTTTTATAGTTTTAAGGTGTATTTATTTTGCTGTAATGCCAATAAACGCATTACTCTTTCTTTCTTGAAATCGGTTTAGAAAGAAAGAGTAATGCGTGTTGATCGCGTTCAGTTTCATATGTGAAATTCGCCATAAGAGAGCTAAAGTTGTCAAAAAATCAGTCGCTAAAGCGTCGGAAATGAGACAGATTTTATTGAAAACGAAAATGTTCGTGGGGTGGTTGGTAATTTGGTATCACCCGAAGGAGAGAAGCTGCGGATCGAGTAAAATTGCATGTAATTGAAGAGACTTTTGTCCAGTAGTGGACTTTCATAAGCTGATAATGATTAGGTATGATTTAAGGGTCAGGACCAAATTTTTGACGTAATTGCACAACGGAAATCACAACGGAATGACGCTGACGATACAAACAAAATGCTAAAATGACAGTAAAACAACATGGCGGCTTATCCGGAATTCATGGCCAATACTTGAAGCCAATCTTGCCATACTAAATAGTCAAGAAACTTCTATCATAGGTTTGTAGGTTTCAAAATAATGGTGTCGCACAACAGGAGTATTATAACGGTAAGAATTTTGGAATGTATGTAATTACCTTGTCTATATTATAATAACGATGTTCATTGTGCTATTATCTATTAAAACGATTACTAGTGTTTATGAGGCTTTATTAATATTTAATTATAAATGGTAGGTTACGTTAAAAAAAAAACAGCGACCATAATATTCTTATGTAGTTTAGCAGGACATGTATGTGTATAAAGCGTAGTCAAAAATTTGGTCCTGACCCTTAAATCAATGTTTGAATATAATCTACCAAAGAAATGAAATTGAACACTAGACATGTGTATTTTTGCATCATATAGTAGTAGTTCATTTTGCATTGTACGTTCTAAAAGCTTTCAATTAACGATTTATCTCTATTACCTCGCACACGCTTCCAAAATGAATCTCTATATTTCCAAGTTTCTCATTTCTATTGACCACTCTACAATGACCTCCGTTAGATCCTTTATTTCTTTCCACAAAGAACACCAGAAGGGTCACAATTACAACTTTTCCAGGTCAACATAAACTGGTAAACTTACTAAAGCGAATAGATGTAAAAATTAAATTATTTAAACAAGTTTCCTTTAAAAAATGTTGTGTCAACGTCATTTGGTTTTTGGCTCACAATTTGTGTGAATTTTAGTAGCAAATGTTAACAGTCTGGTTTTATGAAAATTAGTAAAAAAAAAGAAAGAAAAAAAGTATTGTTCTGCTTGAAGACTCAAAAATATGGTTTTGTTTTGTCGCTGTGTGTTGGGTCCAAACATGACACACAGCGCGTCAAGACACGCAGGTCGCTGTATGCCCAATACAATATTTCTTAAACTAAGTTCAAATAACTAAATAGTCTAATACCTATTTGGACTTTTAATTTTTTTATTTTAAGACACATACACTATCATCACAGGCTTACCTAATACAATAGTGTAGTTATAGTTATAATAAGCTTACAATAAATTAGACTTACAATTATATAAAATTATTACATATTTACCAAAAATAATTTTACAAAATGCGGCCCGTGTGAATTCACTCGGAGTACAGTTGAAGCAGTCAATCTGTTGTGACACCGTATTGAGTGTAAGCAGCGCGCGCGTCAGCGGCGCGTGCTGCAGCAGGTTGGTGCGAGCGGGCGCTACCCACAGCAGCGGCGGTCGCCTCCGGCGCCGCCCCACGTGCCCATCAGGTACACACAACCCAACCGTGTGTAGAACGCCTGGGTTGTGTATTTTACCACGCATAATTTTAAATATGTAAGTGGCGAGAGTAAGTAAGTATAGCTACTTCCCTTCTTCCTTCCAGTTTATTATAGCCCACCATACCCAGCACAAATAGAGTTAGTTTTAAAATGTTTTAAAAATATTAAATGAATATCCAAAATTTTAAAGGGCTCCAGACCTGTCTCTATAGTATAAAACTACATGATTTTGAAGTTAATTTATTTCTGTATGATAAAATAATTTTGATTAAGGTCTTGGTTTAATATATTCACAAAATTTTAGTAATTAAAACTAAGTTTGTTTTGAATATTCAATCAAAAACTTGAGTAAACTTCTTCGTGTTTGAAATAGTTATTGATGTTATTTTGTATATTATTAATATGAGCAACATAAACTAACATCCAAAATATGTTTTTACTGATTGAACAAGATTAACGCATAAATTAGTCGTATGACGTTGTCAGTCTTGTTTTGGTCATGTGGTGTATAGTTGTTTTGCGACAAAACGTTTACTTTGTTTTGGTCAAATAAATTGTATATTATGTTTTGTACAGACGCCAGCAGGTCAAGCTACCCGAAACTGTCAAATTTTCCCAATCAACCTTGAACCTTAATGCTTTAGCGATAAAGTTGAAAATCTATTAAAGAAATTTGACAGATTGTAGTAGCTTGATTTGCTGGTGTCTGACCTAAACGGTGAATACAATGTTATGCAACAATGGTTGTAGCAAATAAAATGGTTCCTTGTCCGTGTATACTTATTTTTGGGGCTGTACCCACTTAAATGCTTAATGCCAAATTATTCAAGCTCAGTTCATTACAATGTAATTTTTGTATATTTATTGGCTTTCAAAAAAAGTCTGACAACCAGTCTTATCAAGGGGTATCGTATTACCCAGCCACTGGGTTGTGAAGGTCAGATAGGCAGTCGCTCCATGTAAAATACTGGTATTTAGCTGCATCCGGTTAGACTGGAAGCCGACCCCAACATAGTTGGGAAAAGGCTAGGAAGATGATGATTGGGTTTCAAAAACAAATAAACGTCTCGACCATATCTGTAACTGTTATTTCTATTCGAATGTGTTTTGACTTATTTTTTCCATATCGAGTAAGCGATTTTTTTCGAAATCGTCATCTGTACGCGATTTTATTACTCTGGCTTTGATTTAAGATAATTTTATAGATATTACCTACTGTAAAATCTGCTTAGTTTATTGTTCATCTCGTCTCAGCGATAATAAATGTCAAAAACTCAGAAAAGTAGCAAACATTTGGTTTCCTTTTTTTGACAGATTATAACTGACATTAGAATGCGAACGTTCTTAAAAGTACGGCTATTGCCCCTACATCTGCTTATAATTTCTAATGGTATTTTAAACCGTTAACGTGACTAGGTAGTCCTTAGTATTAGTAATTGAGTAGTAGTGGAGAGCAGTGGTGGCCCAGTGGTAACAGACGCGACTTATGTGTTGTAGGTCGTAGGTTCGAACCCAGACAGGCGCTTTACTTTGTGTAAATAATTTCATCACCACTGCTCTCAAAATGGTGAAGGAAAACATCGTGAGGAAACCGGCATGTCCTACAACCAAAAATTCGAAGACATTTGTGACATCTACCTACCCGCACTGGGAGCACGTGATAGATGATAGCCTAATCCTACTCGAAAAGATGAGGGCTGTATCTCTGGGAACAATACAGGGTGGCAGGGACATCGACGCGCAAACTGTAACCATGGATTCAGCACATGAGTTTAGACCCCATAGCGTCGAAATTTTTCGTTGGTTATTAAAAACAAATATTGCTGTTCCTTATATTTTGACCGCGTAGGTATTGCACTTTTCTATGAAACAGAAGTTTTTTTTTTTTTTTGATAACCATCGAAAAATTTGGACGCTATGTGGTCTAGTATCATGTGCTGAATCCATGGTTACAGTTTGCGCATCGATGTCCCTGACACCCTGTATAGGCCGATTATGAATTGACTAGTAGTTATCCAACAAACGTTACTAATCTTGCACTCACATCTTACATTATTTGTTTGCGACTTCATTCGCGTGGAAGTCGTAAGACACCACATAATACTAAAATAATAGTTACATTTTTATAAAACTTTCCTGTATACTACGTTTGTAGTTTTGGTCTCAGCAGTCAAAATATGAAGAGAGTCAGGACCGGTGACGCGGGAGCAAGTGACGTACATGTCCGTGAGAGAAGCGGCCCGTCCTGAGGCCTTCAGTAGTAATTTCCCATTGCTTGCGAAGTTTTCCGTTTTTAGTGAATTACTGAACGCCTCTTTCTGGGCCTGCCGCGCGGTCGTTTCCTGCCATTTGGCATCCACTGAGTAGTGGTTTATGCATATTGCTGCTCCGACATGCGACAGATAGGGCCAGAGTTGGACTCCTTCCTCCTTGGAAAAGTGGAAAGGGGAAGGGAGGCCTTTGCCCAGCAGTGGGACAACACATGCTCATAATAATAATAATGAACGCCTGCATTCATTGTAGGGTGGTTGAAGACTGCGCACTTAACTTATTAGAGGATGAAGAACCAAAACTAAAAGCATTACGAAAATCTAAACAAAACCTTTATTTATTTATACATCATCATCATCATATGCTTAACCTTTTCCCAACTATCTTGGGGTCGGCTTCCAGTCTAACCAGATGCAGCTGAATACCAGTATTTTACATAGAGCGACTGCCTATCTGACCTCCACAATCTATTGATTGGGTAATACGATACCCCTTGGTAAGACTGGTTGTCAGACTTTTTGGAGGGCTTCTGCCGATTCGTAACGACTGCCAAAGATCCACGATTGACAGCCGGGACCAACGGCTTAACATGCTTTCTGAGACACGGAGGGGACTTGGTATGAATAGATGGTCACCCATCTACGACTGTTATTACTTAGCCACAAGCCCCTCTGATTTATTTATTTATACTTATGTCTTAGTAATTAAGTAACAATGATTATTATTAATCAATTATATTATTTATTTAAAGGCTCTTTGACGTAAGATGAACAGTTTTAGAGTAATTAAACCAAAATCATTTTGTATAATATTCTCCCAACATTCCTTTGACCAAAATTATCAAGAAGTTTTTAATCAAAAACCCTACCATTTTCCAGTTCATGAATAAAACCAACACAATTTATTGGCGACAGCTCAGATCTCTTTGTACGAACGAAGCAAGATCGCGATATGGACTTCAACAGTTTAAAATGGCCGAATAGCCTTTGATATTAAATTAAAATGTCAATCGTCTTCTCAGATTTGGTCTCGGTTATAAATGGGGTCGTTTCAGCATTTTTCCGTTGGTGAAGGTGGACTGGCAGCTTCTTCCAGTTACTTCCCTTTGATATTACGCTTATCTTTTGTTTTGATTGATTTATAATTGTAGTACTAACCCGTCACTGGTTCGCACGATTTTTACGACTTAACGAAACGTGGAAATACAGAACCTGGGTTAGGTTAGGATAATTTTTATCCCGGTAGTACGATTCCGTAGGATAAGTTCCGTCCTCAACGCGAGCGAAAGCTAGTTGCTAATTAAGGGTGAGTGGACTAGTCACCCAAGGCTACCGCTTTGGGTCCCTTTTAGGTATTAAATTTTTCTGGCTAGTTGATTGGGGGTGATTCAAAAATGAATTTCAGGAAAGAAGGTTCTAGAATACCAATTCTAGAACCTTCTTTCCTGAAATTCATTTTTTCGGTGAAACTGAAAACCAAATCCTGCACAATATTTAACTAACATTAATAGTTCTTAAGTTTACTAACACAATGAGTCCATGTTGCATAAATAAAGAAATTTATTATTTAGTCACTGAAAATCCCTGTTTTCATACAAAACAGTACGTCGCGCGTCGTGTATGTGTGTTATGTAAATACATCGGCTTTTACGCGATATTCAGTCTGAATTCTCACATGAAAAGTCACATTTCTCTGAAGCTTGTAATCCGGTCACATGTTCGCAATCATGTTATTTTATTAATGCCTCTTCATCCTTCGGAACTTTAAGGGCTGCTCTTGTTATTGTGTAACAGAAAACCTAGTTTGTTATTTATGTTGAAACTAAAAGCAGATTTTGACAGCCGCACAGGTCGATCGGTCAGGTTAAGCTATGCGGTTGGTCTGTGGATGGGTGACCATCTTTGCATACCGAGACCCCTCCGTGCCTCGGAAATCACGTTAAGCCGTTGGTCCCGGCTGTCATTCGTGGATCTTTGACAGTCGTTACGGGTAGTCAGAAGCCCTAAAGTCTGACAACAAGTCTTACCAAGGGGTATCGTATTACCCAGTAACTGGGTTGTGGAGGTCAGATAGGCAGTCGCTCCATGTAAAATACTGGTATTCAGCTGCATCCGGTTAGACTGGAAGCCGACCACAACATAGTTGGGAAAAGGCTGGATAGATGATGATGTTACTTTTTATGGCATATAGTCCTAGTTTTTGCCCTTGGTTTCGCCAGAGTGGAGTTAATTTTCGGGATAAAAGTACGCCAAACATCGAAATCCATTCAGCTGTTAAGTACGCATACACACGATCGGCACGCGTTACCTCCAGCGCCAATTGCAGCCGTTAGCACTCGTCGACGCCTGCTATCGACGCGTCGGCGGCTATCGTCGACAACGTGTTGCTCGTGTATTTGAGTACGGTACTCCAGGATACAGCGGTATCGTCCATGGCAACCGTCGACGCTTGTTGACGGCAACAGTTGCCTCTGCCGTTGACGCGTGTCGCTCGTATGTACGAACACTAAGAGCCTGCGCGCACTAGCGATTTTAAGTTGGACGATAGTTTGATCGGTCAGAGGATCAGTATAGAATTATATGGCAGTGTGCGCACTTGAAGATTAACTGTTGTACGACTATTACGATTGCGACTGAACTATCGGCCAACTTAAATCGCTAGTGCGCGCAGGCTCTAAGGCGTAAAAAGGTAACAGAGAGACAATTAGCTACTTTTGCATTTATAATATCAGTATGGATGCTTTATATGAGGCATGACATAATGTTACTTGCTGTTAATGTTAGCCTGCATCATCCTTACTGCTGGGCAAAAGCCTCTGTCCCCTATGACTTCCAGCTCTTTCGATCCAGGGCTAAAGTGGACCACTGGTCGTTTGTTTCATCCAGCTCGTCCCCGGCATCTTCTACGGGGTCTGCCGCGTCGCGGCAGACCCCGCTAGAAGCACGCCCTGACACAGCTAGAAGGCGTCGCCTTCTAGCTGTGTCAGGGCTTCATGTGGTGGTTATTTGTGACACACTTCGACCAATAATAGTACTAGATTAAGGATCAGGAACAAAAATCAGTCGCTCAAGTGGCCACGTTTGTACATACGTAAACATCTACATTTCTTAGAAAAAAGTTTAATAATATTAACAACTTCAGTTTATTATAAACCTTAATGCTTAAACATAAAGTTTAATTACCATTGCAAAATTTATTTAAAACTTCGCTTGAAAATGAAATCATTCTATTTTTTAATTTTCAGTCATTTATTCTAAAATGAAATTTAAAGTCTAAGTAATAAGGTTAAAACATACTAATTTGAAATAAGACCACAAATAGTATTTGTGGTCTTATTTTTTGGGCCGTTTTTTTTTATCGGGAATCTAGTACTATTATTGATCGAAGATGACACAATAAAAAAATTGATTTATTGCAAGCTATTATTATTGTAACTATTCTCACAGTGAAAATCTGAACCTATGGTGACTCCACACGCCCATGTTTCGCTACAAAAATTACACTATCGTGGAATTTCACAAAGCAGTCCTTAATGTGAGACTAAATTCTTTAACTTATGAAGCGTAAACACGACATATTGCATATAATAAATTCATACGTCGATTCTGATGGCTTCCACTGACGTAGCTTCAAGAAAATCGCGGAGATTTTTCACGGAATGGGATAATAAATTTAAAGCGGCGATCGGTGACAAGAACGCAAGATGAAACGACTTGAGAACTTACGATGGAGGTGAGAAACAGGAAGAATATATCTAGGTTAGGAAGTAACCAATGCTCTGAATGGAGCGCATATTTTTGTAGTTTAGATAAAAGTTCATTGTACAAAAAGATACGAAATATATTGAGCAAATCTTTTTGCCACATTTTAGCAATATTCTTGCGTATGTATTTGAATAAAAATAGGTACCTACCTGCATTCAGCGGCTCACATGAAAAATAACTAGAGCCAACACAAATCGGACACTAGTTAAACCATTTTAGAACGCATTTAAACGTCACAGCAATGCCCGTATAAAATTTTATCATTCCATTTTCCGTAATACTCGCCGACACAATTTATCGAACGTGAAAAAAAAAACTTAAAAAACGGACCAATCACAGCCATATTCGGAATGCAATTTAAATAAAATCCGTTTGATGTCATAATTATATTCAGCCAGGAACATTGTTGCCTATAAAAATTGTCACCAACACGCAGGACCGCCATTTTATAATTTGAACAGTAACGTTAACTTGTTTATCGTATATTTTATTAGAGCTCGCATCGTATTGACCATTAAGTCGATCCCGTAAAATGGTTTCGATTTTAAATTGGATGGGCAGTTTGGCCGGTAATAAATGTAATAGGACAACGGGAAATAGGTTTGTTAATTTATGGGTCATGATTTGTGATGTTTATGGAGTTGTCCGAACTTTTTACGAGCTATAAGTGTTTATTGTTTTTTTTTTTAAGTGGCGATGTGTTGGGTAGTCTATGCTCATGAAGGTTCTATGAGAAAAAAAAAACGTATTTTTTAATAATGGTGAAGTTTCAACGTGGTGATTGTGATGACGTGGACGACTTTGGTGGACTGCCGTACTAGAAAACAAGCTCCTAATTAATTTAAAAGGTCTGGCGTTTATTCCTGATAATTCAAAATAAAAATAACCACGGAAATCCTAAAAATCAAATCGAGACTAGATTTGATTTCAATACAAAAATAACTCAACTATCGGAGCGTCTGTTAACTAGATTAAATATATACCAGCACTATTGAAAACGTGTCATTCCACGTATAAATGATTCATAACCTGTTATAAAAGGTAATTCTATTTTTCCGGTGGCTCAGATTTCATATTCTAACCCTAAACCTAGTTTTTGCGAACATAAATATCAATAGGTACACTTTGTTACGGTTACGTGGGGTTTTTGTTTCCATCCGAGTAAATGTTGTATTTGAATATGGAACTAAAAGTGTTGTTATAATTAACTTTGGGATTGGTTCGGTATTTGTTTTTTTATCATAATTATAGTGTGTTCAAACTGAAATGTTAATGTGACAGTTGACACACTAGAGGAGAAAGGACTAAAAAACATTTTCCGTCGACTTCATGTAACATAGGGCAAGGGCTGGAAGAAGAGTGTGACCAAACTTAGCGATTGACTGAAATAGTCAACAATGTGATGTCAACGTCAATGTTTATATCATGTACCTACTCGTACACACGGCTACACATCCAGCTATGCAAAACCAGTATTGGCTGACCGTTCATTGTGAATATCATACAAACTGAGGCCAAGACAAACTGGTTTTGTATAGCTTGACGTGTAGCCGTGTGTACATCGTGCGCCGTGACATTACCGAGTTTTGAAACACGTAACCACATTCTCTAAATTCTCTCATTCTCTAATTTTCTCATTATTTCATTCAGCCTAAAGACGTCTACTGTTGGACATAGGCCTCCCCCAAGCACCACCACTTCGACTGGTTCTGTGCTTCCCGCATCCAGCGGGTGATAATAATAATCATCCGTCCCCGCACTTCACGCACGTAGCAATTTGCACTGGTATGTCAGTACCTACCGTACATAAATAACTTACATTCCCACGTGAAGTTTGTAGTGTTACAAGCAATTAAAAAAATTTGGTTCAAGTAATTTTCGAGTATTATTGACAAAGATGTGTAAAAAAGCTACTAAATTGTATATTGAAATTGGGTAATAGTTAATCGTTTTTGCGTGTATACCTATAACTGAGTAAAGTGATGACCCAGTGGTAACGGCTCAAACTATTCGACGGCTCGAATTGTCAGTCGTGGGTTCGAACCCAGCCAGGCGCTTTACTTTGTGTAAATATTTTCATTACCACTGCCCTAAAAACTATGAAGAAACCGATATGTCCTAGAATCAAAAACTCGAAGACTAGTGACATCTACCAACCCGCACTGGGCCCACGTGATAGATTAGGGAGGCCGGCGTCCCAATAATGGGAACATTATAGGATGATTATGCTGCTTGTATACTTTATTTATTGGTAGAACATTTCAACATTTCCTACTTTATGTCAATTGAATAAGGAGGAAATTAAAATGGCTTTTAACAGTAAATAAGTGTACCTACTTGTGCTTTATAAATAAAATTCAACGTTTCTTTAACAGTTAAAAAAAATAATGCTATTATACTGGTGAGATACCCATTTACTATTTTTAAAATATAGCTCAAAATGCTCCACATAGAACTCATGAATCATGAAAAAACGCAACGACCAAACAAGAGAACAAAAATAATCCCAAACAATTCCCGACTCTCAATTCAATGAGCTCTAAATTATATTTTTCATAATGGCGCACGAAACTTTTCCTTTCCAACGCTTGTTTCATTTGTATAGAGAATCCTGAAGCCCAGTCTAACGACGCAACTGATATGCTAATAGCCCTCGTCAGCACCCATTGTGCATCCGAACTCGGCATTTCATGGCATCTCTTGAAAAAAATAAGCAGCATGTATAAAAATGTGAAGTCTGAATACTTGAATAGTTCATTAGAAGATAAATTTTCATAATAAGCCTTAATGGTAGACTGGATTCTGATTCTGAAAGCGACATCTCTGGAATTAGTGAGATTACGTAAACATGTTCTGAAATGGTTATACATGTTCTGAAATCGTAAACCCACGTTTACACCAAGTCAGAAAACATGTTATATTCTACATGATGTGTCTACTTTAGTTAGACTTAGATAATACTCCTGTACAAAATAAGAATCCTTATATTATATAATTGTATTTTATTGTTTTAATTTGACTGTAATTATTGATTGTATTTGTAAATAAGAATTACAGATATAATAATAATAATGGACCCTGTTCCCGATACCGGTGGGCTACTATTTTAAATGTTTTTATACTTTTTATATTCAAATATTTAAAAATATAATTTATATGATTGTACATTGAAATAAAGGAGATAATAATAATAATTAATTAATATATTATATTAATTTATTATTATTATTTAATTTACATTTTTTTTTATACGATGGGCGGTCTTATCGCTATTAGGTATTGATGCTTGTCACGGATAGAACGTTTTCATTTATAAAACTTGATTTTCTAAACTTCAAGTAATGTCACTACCAGCGGTACCTACTGTATACAATAACTACTTTTACGTTAACACCTAAAACAGGTGGTAAAGACTATTTGGACACAAAACCTGTCTAGCATGTCAGGAAAGTGATCGAAATAATAATCAAGATTTGTCTGAAACAACGTGAATACATGTATCGTACATGTTTTAGACATGACGTGTTTTATGGGTGTAAACGCGGGGTTACATGTTGTCTACATGTTATATTATTTGCGAACTAGTGTATACTTGAATTTCTCTTGTATTGTGGTTGTGGTGGCAGTTACAAACCGAATGTTCGTACATTTCTGTGGACAAATATCCGTAGGCTGAACTAATATTTGTTTCGTGTGCGTATTGACTGAATGGTAGTGTAGAAAGCTAATTCACTACGCAGTTACACCAGTCAGGTAAATTCTGTATAATCCGTTTATCGAATGCTGAATTGTTGTGTTTCACAGATTGTGTTTTACAAAACCTTTAATACTACAAGTTGACGGTACCAACATATGGAACAATGTTATGGTGGCCCAGTGGTAATAACTGGTACTTATGAATAGGGTAGTTTCCTGGGTAAAAAAATAATTATTATATTTAGTCCGTCAGATAGATTATCGAAAAATAATGGGCACGTATTTTTCTTTTGTCAATTAAACCAAAAATTACAAAGATAAAGCGCGTCAAAATTTGGGAGTGGGGGGTCGTGACGTCACGCCTTGCTAAAAAGTGTAGCAAGGCGTGACGTCACGAGGAACTTTAACGGGCGATATCTTCATCATTTTTTTATATAATTGACAAAAGAAAAAATACGGGTCCAATATTTTTTGATAATGTAATTAGCGGACTAATTAGATTTTTTTAGGAAACTAGCCTATTGTAGGTCGTAGGTTCGAACCTAGACAAGCGCTTTACTTTGTGTAAATTATTTCATGACTAATGCTCTCAAAACGATGGAGGAAAACATCGTAAGGAAACCGGCATGTCCTAGAACCAAAAATTCAAAGACATAATTATGACATCTACCAAACCGCACGCTTGGTGGATTACGGCCTATTCCCTATCACAGAGAGGCGGTCTGTATCCCAACGGTGGGAACATTATAAAGGCTGATTATGTATTGCTATAGCTCTGTCTATTGTGACTACTATACAATAAGAATGAGGGAGATAGAGAGCTTAGTTTTATAGATAAACGCAATTGAGTAAAGCACACGCCAGTCAAAGATGATTTCAACGCTGCCATGGTACGGTACGCTGCAAACAAAATCCAAGGTGACTCAGCCTGCATTTTCGTCATGCTTTCGATATTCAATTGTTTATAAGAACGTTTTTCAATTTCCGTCATTAGCAAGTGCGGTGATTTGCTTATAATTGATTGATTCTCTGAATATGAAGAGGTAAAAATCTTGCATTTGGACAACGTTATAGTGCCTATAGTTACGTTCAATTTCATCAAATTGAGAATTTTCGGAAAATCCGCTTTCGATTTAATGCCTGAAAAAATTGCAATCCCGACTCACAATGATGATTGCGTACGGTTTCATTTTTCCGCTATGTTGATTGTGTAATATGACATTTTCGGAAATTTACATCGTTGAAAAATATATTTGCATTTAAACTTTTCGACAAAACTACTGCCGGTTTAACAAGGCATTTAACTGGTTGTGTTTGTTCGGGAAGCGTAAAAATTTTTCTTTTTACATTTTTGAATATTGGTTTATTTCAGAAGTCTCGCCATATTTCTGGCGAGAGGCTTTAGAATTAACGAGAATTGCCCTTTTGTTCTCTTAAGTTTTGGAGCCAGGACAGTAGCTGCAGTATCATTAACACGGAGTTGTAAGAAATTGTAGTGATTTGAGATTTGACATTTCTCACACGAGAGAGATTTGATAATTTACTTAGCCAGTTACTTAGCCTCAAGCCCCTCTTTTGAAGCCAGGACTATAACTGTATTTCTTCAAAAGATACATTTGTAGAGGGTCGTAGATCTAATAAGCCAGGGACCGAAGAAAAACATTATACAAACCCAAAAAAAACCTATTTCCAAATTACCATTAAAAAGGGTCTCCTCTCCCTCCTTCAACATCAAAATAAACGTTGGCAAAGCATTCGTTAGCTCCAATACCGCATTGCAGACTGACGCGTCAACAGTTGGTAGTAACTAACTCTGATAGAAGCATTAGCGATACGGTGAATCGATACATTGTGTTCACGCCTGATTCGAATAGAGGTCATGTCGTTTTAGCTGTTCACTGGCTGGCTGGGCTTCCTTATAGATAAACGTTCTCCTAAACGATTCTGCTTAACGTAGTGCACTTTGGACACTCGTATTGATTTCAGGCCGTACTCGAATAATCGTGAGGAAACCGGAATGTCCTGGAACCAAAAATTCGAAGACGTGGCATCCACCAACCCGGATTGGGCCTGCGTGGTAGATTATAGCCCACTCCTGGTGGATTATGGCCTACTCCCTCTCAAAGAGAGGTGGCCGGTGTCCCAGCAGTGGAAAGATTTTAGGCTGATTATGCTATTATGCTATGCTGTACTCGAACAAAGCTTTTCTTATCCCAAAAATTTCTTGTGTACTTGTACTGGCATAAAGTATTAAATTATACTCATCTTAGCTTTTCCCGCGTACAAAAAGTACTCGGTACCTTTTTTTTTTTGAGGATGGGAAATCATCAAATGACCCCTCCCGCTCTGGGTGGAGCAGAAGGGAGTGTCAGACTCTTACTGACTAAAACCCACCCGTGTTCCTTCCTTAGCCCTTTATGTTTCAGGGCAGCGGTAACCCTTAATCGCGGCGGTGCCTTAATCCAGGACATGGTCTTTGTATCAAGTTTCACTGAAATCCACTCAGCCAGAGAGCGTGATTAAGTAACAAACATTAATAAATTTTTGCAAACATTTACATTTATTTAGTAGGATTAGTTGGAAAGTCAGCACTTTTCAGATGTCGAACATTACAAAAACAGCCCCTAAAATGCCCAGGCTTCGTTAGTGTTTGAGCTATGCTAGCTGGCACTGGTTATAGAATGCACTGGATAAAAATATTACCAAGTCAGCAAAATGGCAACGGGGCTGACTGTTCAGGATGCTCCGGGCGCACTTGTTAGTAACACTCGTGGAGGCAGTTACAGGTCCCCAGCATAATCCACTCCACGTCCACTAGATATAGCCCTCCCCAATGCACCGTGTATTCGTGCGGCCTTCACTAGGTCATCGGTCCACTATGTGGGAGATCCTCCCAATGCTCTCGCGTCACCATCATCAATAATCATCATCTGCTTAGTCTTTTCCCAAATATGTTGAGGTCGACTTCCAGTCTAGCCGGATGCAACTGAATACCATTATTTTACATGGAGCGGTTGACTATCTGATCTCCACAATCCAGTTACTGGTTAACACGATACCCCTTGGTAAGACAGGTTGTAAGCCCTACCCTGGGGTATGGCAGGTAAAAGAGGGTACATACTTTTAGAGAGTACTCATAGAATTGAACAACTTTTATTAAGAGACCAACTCAGAAACGTCTGCTGTTCCATAAATTTTGATAGTCAATCAATCAATTAACCAACTCAGCCTATCGCAGTCCACTGCTGGACATCGGTCTCTCCCAGGCTGCACCACAACACCCTGTCCTCCGCTTTCCGCATCCAGTCTGTCCCAACCACCTTTTATAGGTCGTCCGTCCATGTAGCTGGTGGGCGTCCCACACTACGCTTGCCGATACTCGGTCTCCACTCCAGGACTCGTCTGCTCCACCGGCCATCGGTCCTTCAGTTTGCTTACTCTGCAAGTTGCATAGCGACATAGCTCCGGTTCTATGAGAACCGGAGTTAGCCTAAATTTTGATGGTATTAGTATTGAAATTTTTCTGCCACACTGTAGATATAGTACATCCCAGTAACTAACCACTAATGCCAGATAAAATCACTAGAGATAAACTTAGTTAGCAGATTAATGACCGCAGTAAGTCGTTATCAGCAGACGTCATAGTAATAATCTAAATCTAAAAAATATAAGATGGGTGATGGCGAATTTTCCGTAATGATAACAATCAAAGACTTGTTAAGATTATTACATTTCAAAGAAATATGGTGGATAATCTTTATCAGATCTGATTGAAAGTCGATCATGATTTTGTATTAATTACCTATAAGCTTGGTTAGCAGATTAGATATGCAATGATACCGATGCTAAAACATGAAATTACTTACAAAACTCTGTTGCGGTGGCTCTAAGGTTTATGACAAATGAAAATATATTATAGTTTTTCTTTTTGACGTGTAAAAGTGTTTCTCAAAACCAATAATATTTACAGAATTAAAATAACAATTATCAGATTCGATATTGATTTCTCATTACATCTGTTAAAAATTTCAAACTAAGGCCTCAAAACGTACGTAAAATAATGCAAACCTTCCAAAATTTAGGTGCCCATAACTAACAGTTTAAATAAAGGGGGCAAACATCAGCGGTGTTGTGGTCTGTGACCGTCTTTACCCACGATATACGACCTACCCTCCTCACTATTGGGACATATGACCATATTTTGTATAGGATTAGGTCAAGATCAAATTGTGGAGTTAATTGTTTAAGGATTATAAGGGATAGTGTCAAATGTGAAGTGCCTAAGATTCTTAGCTTAAATTACGGGGTGCGGTACGATAGGGTTATTCGATAAGTGCGGTGAATGTGGATTGGATTAAGTTAAGTGGCTCGTTTATAGTTAGAGTATTGATTTTAACTTAATTTGTTAAAAAACAAAGTTCAAAGATCACTAAAGTACCTACTTACAAATCATCTCCTCAAGTGCTTAAAAATATTCGCCAGGTACTCAAAAAACATTAACTAATTGCCAATATTTTTACCAGGTCACTTCAGGTACTCCAAACTCATAATCAAGTATTATTATCTTTACCAAAAATAAAAAATAAAAAAAATAAACCTCAAGTCCTCAAAAATCTTCGCTAAAAACTCAAAATTCTAAGACCCTCTTTAAACGTTTATGCTTTATGGTCTACCATTTTGACACCTCGTAGTAACACGCTGTCATGTAACCACTTGTCAAGAGCACTCGTGCCGTTTGAGCTAGCTGTTGGTTCAAGCAAAAAATATTACTTGTGTAGTCTAAATCATAAGCGGTAGCGATAACTGAATTTTACGAATTTGTAGACTCTGAAAAAAAATCTGGGGGTCTACTCCGAAGTAGTATCGGCCGAATGTTCGGCCGTTTCCTGCTACGAAGTTACTAACCCAACTGAGCTGATCCGAACTTTTTTCGCATTTTTCAATAATATTCGGTTCGGCCATGTGACGTCCGATCCGAACATTCGCACTTTGCACTTCGGAGTAGGCGTAGGAGTAGGATTTCGTATATGTAATTGGATCCAGATTGGGATTCCCGTTTTTTACAGATAAAGTCATTTTACTTTTATTCATTAATTTTATCATTTACAAAAATTTGTGATCACCAATCTAAATGATGAAAGGTACACACTACAACGCGCCTTGCGACAGGGCGTGGGAAACGAAGCCGCAGTCTCCGCGCGAAAACGCATTTTTATTGAATTTGTATGTAAAAAAAAATCACACGCGGGGGGCACGTTATTTGCGCACAGTCGCGTGGTGCGTTGTAGTGTGTGATCCATCTAATGTTTAGGTAAACAACGAAATAGTAGGCAGGTAGGTTCCTGCCTACTATTTTGTTCCTAATTTAGTATTTTTTTGGGAGCTAGGGATACCCACGTCATAATGTTGTAACGTATTTTAACCTCCGTGCACAAATAAATATTATTAGATTTGATTCATGCTCATAATTATGTCAAACCGTTCCATTTCGAGATTTTCACAAAATAAAAAACTTGATAATTCTAAAATTACACGATTCCTTTCAGACCACGAAGTCAAGAGAAGAGTCAACCTCTTTGACCCCATATTGGTCATACAAGTTTATTGAATCTTTATTCCGTAATCTCTTTTAACTTAGATCCTTTTGCTCCCGGATAAACCCGGATATGAGTCGTCCGGCTAGTTTCACCGGATGGTTTTAACTATGTTTAACAATCCGGAGTTTTAGCACAAAGTAGATACAGTTACTTGGTCAGCCTGTTATGTGAAAATATGTTGTTCTGCAAATAGTACTAGAACTTTAATTTTTGACTGTTTTGTTGCTAGTTCGAACATCCTGAGGAAACCAAACAACATGTTCCATGTTCTAGAACCAAAAAATCTAAAACTTATGACATCTACCAACCCGCACTGGGCCCGCATGGTGGATTACGACCCTCTCCCTCTCGCCAAGCATCTCATCAGCAGTGTCCCAGCAGTGGGAAACTTGTAGGCTTATTATGCTAAGAGAATAATTTGCAATTAAAATTTATTATTTTTTATTTATTGCCTCATTAAGTAAAACGTTTCATTTTTCTCTTCAACAGTTATCGATCGTGTTTTGGGTCCATTTTACGATTAATCAGACTTATCAGCTTAATAATTTTGTTAGCAAAACCAATAAACATAAAAAATATTATTAAATTGTGTGATGTTATACGAATGGATAGAATAAGAAATGAGTACATAAGAGGAAGTCTGAAAGTGGCACCGGTAACTGAAAAGCTGTGTGGAAATCGGTTGTTGTCGGGGTGTAGTATGGAATGGGGAAAATGTTGTGAGGAAAGTTTTGAGTATGAATGTCGATGGCTATGATGTGACTACTGTAGAACCCTCTGAGGTAACGGGAGCAATCAAACACTATATGACTCCTTTAAGATTATATTGTAAGCACGTCTTACATAATATTTCTGTTTAAATTACCACTCTCTATTCTAAAACAAAAGCCTAACTAAAATATATTTGACACTAGCTTGAACGTTCGAATGTCATCCGCGCTAAATTATATCCGGCCTGCAACATATGAGGTTGCCTTCGGCAGACAAGCCTCTACACTACCGAGATGACGATTAATAGAGAAGTGTGGAAGGAAAAAACCAGTTGCGCCGATGCCGAATAAATCGGGATAAAGACAGGATAATGATGATTATTAAAATATGACAAACATGTAGTTCTGACTTTGACTTCAATTTGTACTCTCGTGATAACGCCATTTCAAAAAATAATTTAGCAATTTCGCAAAATCCCTAATTGTGACGAAAACAGTAGAAACTGAACAAACATCAACTAACAAACCAACTAAAAAGCAATCTTATAAAACAAAGACAAAACTTCTTCACTACTAAAAGCAACGGAAAACTTAACTTAAAACCATTTCCTTTAACATAACTTAGCCTTAATGCTCCGTACAAAACTGTAAGCTATTTACATCAGATTGCATCAGAAACTTGCCACTTTAAGTTACAGTATCTACATTAAAAATAGAAACTTACTAGAAGCACTATTCTTAATTCGTAGCACTCAGAAACTTAATCAAGTGAATAAAAATAGAAAAGAGAAAAACACGAGCTGGCTGGATTAAATTTTAAATCTGGATTCTGTGTTTTGTTTAAAATAGGGATGTTGTAATCATGAAGCCGTTTTGTTTGCTCTTGATTCTGTTTTGTTTTTAAACGAATCTACTTTTGAATAATACATAGACAAGGAGTTATACCCTGTCCATTAGGTACACCGTTTTTTTGACAGATGGAACTAGTGATTGCAGCAACACACAATACATTGATTGATACACGTACGGTATTATAATGTCTATAAGAAGCCATAAATAAGATAAAGCAGTTTATAAAATTTATTTTATTATGCACTTTAATGTTAACTTTTACGTAATCTGGAATATGTACCGTTCTAAGACAGCTGTTAAAAAAACGGTTAAGCTAACCGACAGGGTATAGCGTTATATATGAACGAGAAAGGAGATTAAATATAAGAAAGAGTGTGTGTATAACTGTCCATTCTAAGGTTGCCTGGAAGAGATCACAGTAATGCGATAAGGCCGCCCATTGTATAATCTGTAGTTTCATGTATTTTTTTATGCTTTGTATTTTAGTGGTGTACAATAAAGTATAAATAAATAAATAAGAGTGGCTGGTAAGTAGTGCGTGTCATCAATAAGATGGTAGTACCTTTATTGGTCCTCTTCAACGCCTCTTCACAAATCTAATAAAGCTGAAAAGTTTGTTTGAACACGCTAATATCTGAAATTACCCGTAGGATTTAAACATTTGCATATATGATAGGCCAATTCTTGAGAAAGGCTATTTAACACCACGCTGGGACCCTTAAGAACAGCCGGTCGATTCTGTAAAAATCTCACCGTGAAAACTCAAGTGAAGTGAGCTTGATGTGAGTTGTCAGTAGTGTCAATAACCTAGCATTATTTGGAATGACAGCTCACTCCACGCTCACTTCACCTAAGTTTTCACGGTGACATGGTTACAGAATCGCACTACTGATCGAAAATAACGAAAGTCAGAAAGAACGCCAACCAAAAATTAAGTAATAGCACGGACAGGCGATGCGATGCGACGAGGTAACATCGTTTTACCGTGACATTAGTTTTTTTCATGACACGTGCCAGCTCGAGAGAAAATTGACTTAGCCTAACATGCAAAACCATAGCCTAAATAAACTAAAACTATAATTCAATACTACCTTCAATAGGTAACCCAAATAATTAAATTAACCCTTATTACCAACCAGCTGACCCTTAGCTTACCCACATCAAAATATATATCAATGAATAAGGCAGGCTACCAACTGAACCGTAGTTGTTTAACTGCATTAAACATTCGCCTGACTGGGCCTGACTGCTCAAGCACTTTGTGAACTGTGGCAGCGTCATGGGGATATCCGAACTAGAGTTATTAATTTGATCTGTCAAGCCCCCGCTTCGCAAAACAATGCTGTTGGCAGGTATTCTGTGGATAATTTTGGATAATGTAGGTTTGTGAGAGTGTATTTCTTCAGATGGCTATGTCCATGTCCATGGCTAAATAACATAAACTGCACAGGTCGATCGATTAGGTTAAGCTACGCTTGCCGCGGTTGGTCTGTGGATGGGTGACCATCTTGAGGTACCGAGACCTCTCCGTGCGTCGGACAGCACGTTAAACCGTTGGCCCCGGCTGTCATTCGTGGATCTTTGACAGTCGTTACGGGTAGTCAGAAGCCCGAAAGTCTGACAACCAGTCTTACCAAGGGGTATCATATTGCCTAGTAACTGGGTTGTGGAGGTCAAATAGGCAGTCGCTCTATGTAAAATACTGATACTCAGCTGCATTCGGTTAGACTGGAAGTCGACCCAGACATAGTTGGGAAAAGGCTATGCAGGTACTCGTAGTTTTATCTCGTAACTGCGGTTACTTGATCATGATTTCAACGCAAAAGACAAGAAGAAATATTTAGTGTTGATGGAATTTTTTTTGAAACCATTAATTGGAAAAGCATAAAAATGAAGAACATCATGGTTTATAGGTTGAAGAATAGGAATGTGTCTTAGATGGAAGGTCGATATTAAGAAACTGGTGTTACTTGGAGAACGATGACCCATAATTTGGAAGAGTGGCAACCTCTAGGTAAGGCCTTTGCGGAAACACAAGACAACAATCTCAATAAGGTTTCAAATAATTATTATATTAAATTTTAATAAAATATTTTATACTTTAGTTTTAGACGTTAATATTCATATTTTGAACCTTTGAACCACATGAACCTTTTTGGCGCAGTCGTGAGGCACACACTATTGTTGTCTGAAACATTATTTTTTATTTTTGTATTTTGTGTTTCACGAACTATGTCCAAATAAACTTTTTTCTTTCTTTCTATTTTGTCATGCACGAGGTGTGAGTTCAAATCTGGGCACGTACCACTGTGACTTTTTCAATTCTTATATACAGACGCCAGCACTAATGTGCTGGCGTCTAAATAAATTTGACAGGTTGTAGTAGCTTGATAGCTACTAACTACACCCTGTTAAATTTATTTAATAGATTTTCAACTTTATCGCTAAAGCATTAAGGTTAAAAGTTGATTGGGAAAATTTGACACCTTCGGGTAGCTTGACCTGCTAGCGTCTGTACTTTCTGAGTATATCTTGGACATTACTGACATCGATAAAGGAATATCATCATGAGAAACCTGGACTTATAGGTTATATATGTAGCTTGCTAGTAAATTTGTATATTGTGGAATAAAGGCTATTCTAGAAGAATGAAAAACAAAGAAACAAAATAAAGAAAACAACAATTTATTTGATTTGGATTAGGTATATACAACACAAATAACGCTTTAGTAGAAAAAATCGTCTTAAATTACACGTCATTCTTGAGCAACAGCAGCATCAGAAACATCAGTTTTCTAGTTCGATTTCAACAAAAGTCAAATGGTGTCTCTGTCTGGTCAGACTCAGACTGTTGTCAGCAGAATGACGGACCGTGGACTGCAGCTCATAAGTTCCACTGGCAGACACAGGAGGATTTATGAAACTAATACCGCAGCTAGTGAAGGGTTGAATGGCGAACAAGAAAGAGATGGGACCGGGTGGAAGGTTGTTGTTAGGGTAAGCCTCATAGGGGAAGCCATTAGGGTAGATGACGCGGCATTGTTCAAGGGTGTCAAGGAAAGACTTAGGGATGGTCACGGTCTTGGGGATGAGCGGGTTGGTTAGGAACGGTGCGTGGGTCTGTTCCGGTAGTGTGATTTGGGTAACAGCTTGACCTGTGAAGAGATAGTAGTTATTAGTATATGGTAAAAGTTAGCTTGCATGTTCAACTTTCTGGCTACCGTAGTGACTCTTTGACAATTTGAAAGGGTCTATAAATGGTTTAATTGAAATAAATGCTCTGAGCTTGACTTTAAAGACGAAAGATGAAAATGAAAGCACAATTGTCAGCATCACACACTCCAATAAACTTATGCAAGTAAAAATCGTGTATGACTCCTTCAAACATGAAACGTTCTGATTGCATAGCAAGATTGAATTGAGTAAAATAAAAATAAAAAAAACATACAGCACTAAAATATATAAAAAAACGGGTTGCACTCCGGGAGTGCCGACAGAAGTAAAAACTTGAATATTAACCTTGTGAATTTTTGATATTTTGGAATGCGGTCTACTCTCCGTCTTACGAATTTTCGATCAGGTCACGTGCCCTGACGCGAGTTTAAAATTTTTTCCCATTACAAAAAACCCTCACTCCGTCTTACGAATTTTCGATCAGGTCACGTGTCCTGACGCGAGTTTAACATTTTTTCACCTATCACAAAAAAGTGTTGAAGAAGTTTTCACTTAAAAAAAAAATACAGCATGAAATATATTTTAAGTAGGTACATGCCTTGGGGTGCGAGTGCCAACTTAGTTTTTACCTCTTCGCGTGACCAGAGGGCTGGCCTATGTTTTGGCCAAAGATACAGCATTCCCATACAACGTGGCAATGCTATCAGAATTTTGGGCACTTCTCCTATTGACAGCGATGCGGACGAATTTTTTGATGCCCTTTGATAATTTCTTTTCCTTTTTATATACTTGTATATATTATTATTATTATTTTACGAAAAAAGTAAATAAAGAACAAACTTTTACCTATGTAATTCAAAATGAGAAAGATAGTACCTTTTAATATTGATCTACTCAAAAAACTATTCCTAACTTCTAACCGAATTTATCATGAATCTCTAGGCAATTTTACACTTTATTTTACACTTTTTTTTTAGCCTATAATGTTTCCACTGCTGGGACACAGGCCTCCTCTCTGTGAGAGACAGTGGCCGTAATCCACCACGCGGGCCCAGTGCGGGTTGGTAGATGTCACAATTCTTCGAATTTTTGGTTCAAGAAAATGCCGGTTTTCTCACGATGTTTACCTTCACCATTTCGAGAGCAGTGGTGATGAAATTATTTACGCAAAGTAAAGCGCTTGGCACAAAAACTTCACCTCATTACCTACAACGTCAGAACACTTGCATCTCACGAAAGCCTTATAGAACTACACTGCCGAGCAATGAAAAAGTTCCACCCACAAAATGCTGACAAACACCTTAATATCTCCTAAGACATATAATTTAAAATTTGAACACAATATTAACGTTTTTAGTTGGTAATATTCTGATGCGCTGTTAAATGTATTTCAATATTGCAGACAGCGTCATTACGCCTTTCCCGTTTAGGAGTAATTTGTTGCTATGTCACTGGAACTTTTTCATTGCTCGCGAGTGTATTTGAAGCCCTGAAAACAATAAATTGCTTTGGATGAGGCCTTCACCTGTGAAGACGGCGTTCTTGCTAACAAGAAGAATAAATGATAAATTTAATAAACTAACACTAGAATAAGCAAATTAACACAAATTAACAACCAACAAAAGTAATTCTAAAGTGCATGCAAGAAATAAAAGGCTTTTATTTTATTTTATAAAGCCCAGCCAGGGTTCGAACCCATGACCTACAATTCGTAAGTCGGTGCCATTACCATTGGGGTACCACTGCTCAGCATTACACTTTATTTAACTATCTTTACACTTATAAACTCTGAAATTGCTAAACAAAATATTAATAATATTGTAGTACCTTGAGTCAAAGCCGCTGCAACCACAAATAAAGCCAATAATTTTACTGCCATTTTCACTACCAAACTGTATGTGGCTACTGCGTTTCTTACTTATATATTTGTTTGGGACATTGCCATCTGATAATTATTGGGAATAATCATACAATCTAATCATTCTTTGAACCAATCAATTATTTGGCAATGATAAGAACTATTTTATTTATGTTTGTTTATTACTCTTAATAATTATGGTTTTTATTTTGGACCATGTTTTATGGATCATTTATTTATTAGTGAATAATGAGTTTATAAATGATAAATGAATAGAAGACACTCTATGGATTATCATTTAAGAAACCTATAAAAAGATTTGGCGGTGTGAAGTCCTGGATTCAAAAAGCACCGTTAGTACCGACAACTTTTTTGATAAACTTGTACAATTAAAACCGTGCGTGACCTCTTCAAACATGAAACACAATAAAACGTTCTGATTTCATAGCAAGAGAGTTAAATAAAATTAAGAAAACCATTAAGAATATACAGAATAAAGTACAGACACCTACAGACACAAATACATTTATTGACGTGTAAAAGTGTTTGTACAAACCTTCTTACAAAATAAAATCATTTATCATTATCACATTCAAAGTAATTCAAAATGAGATTTTTTTGCTCCAAACCCAATATTGATTAAGTAAAAAAACTTATCGCAACTTTCACAACTAACTGAATTTTTCAAGAATCTACAGACAATTTGTGTCTTCATCTCAAACTATTTTTTTTAAACTTACAAACTTAGCTCTGATATTACTTTTGAAAATATTAATATTGTAGTAACTTGAGTCAAAGCCGCTGCTACCACAAATAAAGCTTATTGCTTACTGCTTAAGCTTATTGCTTAAGCTTACTGTCATTTATACAATGAAAAGAGCGGGGTTACATTTGTTTTTTTGTTGCTCTTTAATCTAGTAGGTATCAATTAGAAGAACTCCCAAGCATTTTAAAACTCGACAATAAGGAATATGCATGTATTTTTGGAACGAATTTCCTTGTCAAAGGAAATGGGCTGACAAAGCTGACAAGCAAGACAAGCTGGCTGCAAAGGGGGCTAGACGGAAAAAATTAGACCAAAAGTTGGAACGACACTTTTTGCTATAGTTGTAAGCCGTGCGGCATGCGCGTGTTTCTCTGTCTGTCTCTTTCTCTCTCTCTTATAGAAAGCAAGCCAGTTATACTTCGTTCCATCCGGGTGTCCCTTGACACCTCTCAAGTTTTTTTTTATATTTTTAGACTAATAGTTAAAATATATTTAACGCCAAAAAAGCAAATGAAAGTACTTAGAAAAATAACCAATTGACATGGGCACCATAATACACCCTCCATTTTAGGGCGCTTAGTGTGAAGTCATAGTCTATGTCATTATCATTTCATTTCATTTATTGACAACGGACTGAATCGCAAACACTCCTATAAAACACATTTACATTTATTGCTGTAGACTTTACATCACTCTCGCTCTGACTAATGGCGTCGCTTTTCAAGTATTTGAATTTCCCACAGTATTATTGCACTTTAAAAAAACATTTAGCCCTTATTTTAATCACATGCTTATTTCCTATTCTTCAGTAGCAAAGACCAGGCGGTGTACAGTCGAAACAAAATCGGAATGTTTAAAATTTTTACACATACCTAGTATGTGTAATAAATCTTTTATTTTACTACAGACTGTCAAAATACGAATGAAAAATTTCATGTTCAGAATGATGACATTTGTGCCCACTACGCGAAAAATAATACCATACAATATTATTTAATGTGTATATTTGGCATAACTCTCCTTTGGCTTTGTAGTATTACGATTTTCTTTTTTTTACAATACGGGAATGTACCATAGGTTAATTAGAAGATAACAAACTAACACTCACGTTTAAATATTATCAAGAGATCGGAGGATATAAGATCTTATCAAAATTACGTGAGCTCCAATACATACATATATAGCGATTAAATTAAAATGTTCTCTATCATATATAATTTTATACATCAAACAGTTACCTACAAATACTATAGATTGAGATTTTTAATCTACTTAAAATCTAAGTAGTTTCCTATGTAATCTAATCTGAAGGCCAATTCTCATAATTTAAAACGTTCAAAATCTAGTCGCAGTCTCATCTCGGCGACAAACAAAATGTCAAAAATTTGTCAAAATGTAGGGAAAAAGATATTTTTGACAGATTTAGACTAAGATCAGAATTGTCCCTCTGGTCTTCAATGGAAGTTAAAATACAAAGATATTAAAGATATATTATAATAAAATTGACACTAGGGGGCTACAAGGATTCTTTGGCGATAAATTTTATTGACAGGTTTCTGGTAACCATTTCTCGATATCTATTGTCGTGTTCGACATTAGTTCTGGTACGTACCTACCCCACACCCAAGGGGCCCGTGGCTAAATAATGACAGCCGCACAGGTCAATCGGTCAGGTTAAGCTACGCTTGCCGCGGTTGGTCTGTGGATGGGTTACCATCTTTACATACCGAGACCCCTCCGTGTCTCGGAAACACGTTAAGCCGTTGGTCCCGGCTGTCATTCGTGGATCTTTGACAGTCGTTACGGGTAGTCAGAAGCCCGAAAGTCTGACAACCAGTCTTACCAAGGGGTATCGTATTACTGGGTTGTGGAGGTCAGATAGGCAGACGCTCCAAAAGTGTAAAATACTGGTATTCAGCTGCATCCGGTTAGACTGGAAGCCGACCCCAACATAGTTGGGAAAAGGCTAGGCAGATGATGACGTATCTACCCCACACAAATTCGTATACCTTCACTTGTTAAGTATAGCATCGTAAAACTTCACAGTGACAGGAAGTTATTATAACATAATCAACATAAACCAAGTGAAAAATACATATTATTGAAGCTAACTGAAAAACCACTCATCAGAACTTAACCTTTATATTAGACAATCCTTTAAGTATACCCTTTCAAACAAAAAAAAAAAAATGTTTTCCGAATAGGTTTATAAACGACGGAGTCCTAATAAAAGTTACAAAAATTTAAAAAAATACAACCGCATTGGAAAATTCTTTTGAATTCGGTTAAAAACAAGATGGTGTCGTTAAAAGATGCTTGTACAGATGCCAACACATCAAGATAAGTACTAAGATCTGTCAAATTTATTTAATAGATTTTCAACTTTATCACTAAAGCATTAGATAATTAGGTTCAAGATTGATTGGGAAAATTTGACAGTTCCGTGTAGCTTGATGTGCTGGCGTTTGTACAACTTTTTAGTGTTTTAAGTTGCCATAAACAGAATTCTTATTTCCTGTAATAAGGCTTAAAGATAAAACAAATGATTTAATTTACGAGCCTACCGTTCTGTTGTTTATAATCTACCTTTTTTTTATTAAAGTGCTATGTTCATTTCCATGCAAACACAAACTGGGGCGAATAAGGAATAAAATGTCAGGTGAAACAGAAATACCAAATGTGGGGCGAACTTTGTGAGGCGAACGCGGAACAAATTCTTTTTTTTTTTTTTTTTGCATGACACAATAAAATTGGACAACGGAACTTTGTGGGCAGAATCGAACGCAAGCAGCACCTGTGATCACAATTTATTGTAAAAGCTTTAACTAGATGTTATGTAAACATTTGTGTATCATACCATCCGTGGTTCGTTTGTATTAATTGAATTCGTTGTTCATATCACAAAAAAACTACCTATGTAAATTGCAAGGTTGAGTTTTATTCTTTTTTGATAATATTATTCAAACTGCAAACTGAAATAAACAGGTGCTTCATGTAATGAAATGACTATATACATGAGAAATGTCTTCGGTAATGACTTTCTGTTCACTTTTTATCTTATATTCATCATGGTCCTCTTGTATTTATTTCAATTTATTGGGTCGGTAGTATCTTCGGCATCTAATGACTTTCCTGTGCACCTTTAATCTCATCTTATTATCATCTAATAGATGACACTTGCCTTTATTTAAATTTATTTTGGGTCGCCACAGCATATTTTCTTCTTCCACACTTCTCACTCCTCCACAATCTCCGTTGTTTCTTTGGTATTTCCTCCCTCTTTCCTTCTTCTTCCTTTATCTCATCATATACACTATAAAGTCATAACGCCAAAACTACTTCAATCGCACCGAAATAAAAAAAACCGGCCAAGTGCGAGTCGGACTCGCGCACGAAGGGTTCCGTACCCTTATCTATAAAAATCACGTCTGTTGTATGGGAGCCCCCCTTAAATATTTATTTTATTTTAATTTTATGATTTATTATTAAAGTAAAAATACAACTAAGTACATATTTTGTGAATATTTCAAGTCCTACCTGTTGCCATTATTGATATCGAGCAAAAACGTATTAAAAAAAAAACTACTTACTAGATCTCGTTCAAACCAATTTTCGATGGAAGTTTAAATGGTAATTAATGTACATCACATATCTTTTTTTAGTTTTATCATGCTCTTATTTTAGAAGTTACAGGGAGTTTAAGAAGTATCACACATTTTACAACTTTGGAAGTGTCCCTCGCGCAAACTATTCAATTTAGAAAAAAATAATATTAGAAACCTCAATATCATTTTTGAAGACCTATCCATAGATACTCCACACGTATGGGTTTGATGAAAAAAAAAATAGTTTCAGTTTTAACTATGGGGAACCCCCAAAATTTATTGTTTTTTTTTCTATTTTTGTGTAAAAATCTTAATGCGGTTCACAGAATACATCTACTTTCCAAGTTTCAACAGTATAGTTCTTATAGTTTCGGAAAAAAGTGGCTGTGACATGCGGACGGACAGACAGACAGACAGACAGACATGACGAATCCATAAGGGTTCCGTTTTTTGCCATTTGGCTACGGAACCCTAAAAAACCAGCCGATCATAGACCAGACGCGCGTAACGTTCACTGGTGCGAGTAATTCCACAACAGTACGACCGCAGACCACTGGTAATCAAATTAAAAGGTTATGGCCGAACTGGAAATACAACAAAATGGGAAATTAATTAAACGACATCCACTGGATCTGTGTTTACATTTACATTGCAATGATTTTGAGGACATGTCTATAAGAAGGACTGGGAATTTATATTACCCTTTACGTTATAATATAATGATTTATTCCCATGTATATTCAATTTGTTCTCTTGATATGCTTTCAAGCCAGCTTTATCAATAGAGTGATTTGCATACTATATGCATTAGCTGACAATTTCGTTTATTTAATTTGGATGATTTATATATCAATCTAATGAGGCATTCAATTTGCAATCATGTTCAAACAAATTAGTTCAATATTAAATCCGATAGAATTCCTTACTACGACGTGAGATCAATAAGCTATTGAAAATTTTGCTCCAAACTTTATAATCCCCAATTTAAATGTATTATATTCTTACGCTAAACACCGAACAAAACGTGACATTAAAATCTCGTCACCAAGAAATCGGTCGATAACTTTAACAATTCAAAACGCGTTCTAAGAGAACAGTCTCGTTCGTTACATAATGTGACACGTAAAACAATTTCCAAGACCCTTATCCAAGACTACGTTGGGAATACAATACACGTTGTAAAGAACCAGCTTATACTGAACCCTGTTGATGAACGAAAGAATGCATCTGCGGGTCTACGTAAAATGGTCAGGCCGTGATATCATTGAGTTGTGATGTAGGGTAAAGTACATCGTGTACTCAAGTTTGATGGAGTGGCTTAATAACTAGATTTCATTGTGGTGAAGCCACGGCAAGATACAGTGAGAAAAATGGAAGGCAAGATTTCGCAACAATGAATGTGAGTGATTCCATTTCATTTTGGAAGGAAGAGACAAAATGAAAGTAACTTATGGAAATACGAAATAAAAAAAACAAAAAGTCATATTAGACGATATCAGTGCCACTCCAGAAATTCTGGGTTGCACATACCACGCAGCCTTAAAATTCAGGCTTGTAGACATAGAGACCAGTGCTTTTAAAATCGAATACCTGAATTCTCGACTGCCAAACCAACGAACGAATTTTACAACTCTAAAATCCACATCTCAAGTCATCCAATTTCCTCGAAAACCCACAGAAAACAAACCAAACACTAAAAAGAAAAATCAATTTGCAACATCCATTGAAGATATTTACGGGACTTCTGCAACACAAATAAATGTACAGGGATCGATGGACGCCTTATTCGTTCGTGTTTCACTAAATGGCCTAACTTTAGGCCGTTTTGTACACCCACGTTCTATTTACAGGCTCTTGTTAGCGTTTTTGGGTTATCCTTTTGCTTTATACGACTTGTGAAGTGGATTTTGTTTCTGGGTCTCTGCTTTTGATTGTTTTTGCACATTTGTGAATGTTATTTACTGGTTTCGCGGCATTACAATCATGGTGTGCTGTTAGGGTAGACAGGTAGTCGCTCCATGTAAAATATTTGGATTTATCTGCGTTCGGATAGATTAGAAGCTGACTCCAACATAGTTGGAAAAGGCTAGGAGGATGACCAATCACGAGGAGTATCGACCTTGATAGAATCACACTTAACAGCATACTAAATACTGCTTTCGTTACCATCATCCACGACACTATTTTTTTACCAATTTTTTGTCTGAAATGTATGAACAATATTTGTGCGGATTCCGTTATATCGAAATAGACACTACACACAGCTCTGCTAATTATTTTATTTTCACCGTAGATATTGAATTGTTAGTATCGTAGTAAACCATTAGATTCTAATGGTACACACAAACACAAATCCGACATTGTTACGTATACAACGTTTTAAGTGCGTACACGGAACATAGATTAGCATTGGCACTAACAACTATATCAGTGCATTAACAAACACCATGCACTAAACAATGTACCACCTACATAATATAGGTTTGTAGGTACGTATGCGCCTTGCTAACTCAACAAGAAACTTCTAACAGTATCTCAGCAAAATTAATATATCCCAAACTACTTGGTTCATACACGAAAGGTAACACTTATGTAGTGTACAAGAGTTAAACAACAACAAGAAACATTAGTTCAGTAGTTCAAATATCGACGGTCTATAAACACAGGGGCTGGAATTTTTGGCGAAACCGTTGATAAACAAAACTATATGAACTACATATTTCAGACATTTTTTGGTGTTTCAGTCAATACTGCGAATGAATACAAGACTTTTTCAAGGAACTCATCGTCATCATATGCCTATCGTTTTCCCAACTATGTTAGAGTCGGCTTCCAGTCTAACCGAACACAGCTGAATACCAGTATTTTACATGGAGCGATTGCCCATCTGACTTCCACAACCCAGTTACTGGGTTACATAATATGCCTTGGTAACACTGGTTGTCATGCTTTCTGGCTTCTAACTACCCGTAACGACTGTCAAAGATCCACGAAAAACAGCCGGTACCAACGGTTTAACGTGGTTTCCGAGACATGGAGGGATCTCGGTATTTAATAGATGGTTTTTTCATAACGGTATTTTAAAGGTACTCGTATTATTTTAATGCTGAGATTATGTGAAGTACTTCGTTCTATTTACCTTAGTATCTATCTAGAAAAAAACATGAAAAGAGAGGCTCTGCAGTGGGTGTGGTCTGGCTGTGAAGAATCTATCTAGCTATCTTTTCTTCCACTTAGCCTATCAGCAGTCAGCTCACGTGTTCACTAACAATAATTCATTCATCCTTTCTTTGATTTTTATTTTATTGTACACCATATAAAACAAAAAGAACAATCATCATTTCATTTCATTTATAATTTCTTATGCCATCTGCTTAAAACTTTTAGCGATAGATACGTCATGTTATTTCAACTTTATTCATATTGAAAACCGCACCGTTCACAGCCACGTCCCATATAACCGTAACCCTGCTAAGCTATACATCAACCAGTTCTTATTAAACTGTGCCAAGTTTTGGACACTCCCGAGACAATGGCGGACGGGTTGAGCCAGCGTGTCACCAAGATGGATGGTCGCTAACGATTCAACGATACCTAATCAGTGTGAGTGGGTGAGCTTGGCTTTTTGTTGTCCCCCATATGGATTTGGGATGGCAAATAGATTTTGGGCGTTTTGCAAAACCGTTGATTGTGGTTTGAAATTCGGGCTAGAAATTCCAGCTAAGACTTTTTTAATCTAAGCCAGCTTAAAGGCTTAAAAAGGCCTGGGCTTTGGAAACAGAAAATCTAGATTTTTTATTTTATTTGAACAAGAAAACGCAGAATTGGATTTTATTAACTTCATGTCGCGTGAAGACGGGTAGCTTAAGCCAACAGAAAAACTTGGACTTAGCAGCAGCAATTTTAAAAATACATTTCTAATTATCCTGTCCGGAGGTTATTATTATTATGTTCCCTAAATCTCTTTCGGGTTTTCTATTTCAAAGTCAAGTTATAATTTTCTTCTTAGATTAGTCCAGCACTAAGCACTTCATTATCCACCTAGACATATTTGACTTAATACCTATTGCAAGTCCTCTTGACTAATACAAATTTAATTCAAACATAATCCTTAAGACACTAGAATAGATAGGAATACGAGAAATTTGCCTTGCCTGGTTTAAAAGCTACCTGACAAATCGGAAGCAGTACACGAAAGTAAGCTGTTCCACTAGTGATCAACTCCCCAATAACTTCGGAGTTCGACAGGGCAGTGTACTTGGTCCCACGCTTTCTCTCATCATGTCGTCTCCTGCTTACTGTATTACCTGAACAGTAAAATGTTTTCAATTTCTATCAAAACTTATATCTAGTTGTGAAGTTGAATAAAGTAGAATTAGAAAGTAGTCTTACCATTAAATAATTCAACAGACCAAAACGCTCCCGAAATCACAATAATCAAACAGGACTCATTAAAATAGTCCATATTGTGGACTCTTTTAGTGAGTCCTGTTTGATTTTCAATCTGGCTGGCCTTTTCCCACTTACGTTAGGGTCAGCTTCCATTCTAACTGGAAGCAATATTTACATGCAGGGACTGCCTATCTGACCTCCAAAACCCAGTAACTGGTTAACACGATACCGCTTGGTAAGACTGGTTGTCAGACTTGTGCTTCTGACTACCCGACTGTCAAATATCTACAAATGACGGCCGAGAACAACGGCTTAACGTAATTTCCGAGGCACGGAGGGTTCTCGATGTGTAATGGATGGATGAAACCGAACGTGGCAAGAGTATCCTTACCTTCGATTGACCCGTGCTGCTGTTACTATTTAGCCACAAGCCTCCTTTCATCGATTCATTAGACCAACCACAAAACCGCCCCAAAATCGAAATAATCAAGCAGGACTCGCTATAACAGCAAATTACATTAATAATATTCGCAACGCACTGACTAAGCCTACGCAAACGCAGTGAAAATAGAGTATAGCATTAAATTTAATTGCAACGGTCCCTTTCAGTGCAGCCGTGCCGCGCCGCACTCGCCATAATGACGTCATTTCTGTAATGCTATTACTTGCGACTCAACTTGGGGTCGAACCGGTGTTGAGCTGCAACTGTTGTTGATTAAAGCGCGGGGAAATGTTTACTGTGATTAAAATGTGCGTTTGTGTGTAAGCAGAGCAGTGTTTTGTTTTGTCATGGAGTATAATTATTTAGAGTTGTAATGGGCATTGTTGATACATTTGTACTCTACGGGTGTTGGCAACAAAAATGTTTTATTTAAGCATTTCTAGAAAAATGTTCTTGATAATCTTCGTTTCATATTTTTATGATTATCTTCATCTTATACTTTTATAGAATATCATATTTTTAGTCATAATATATTACAAGTTATTACAATAGGTAGTTCTTTTGTGCCTGGTGTAATAAAATGTGCGTTTTGTGTAAACAGAGCAAAATTTTCTTTAATAATGGGCATTGTAATAGTTATTTCGAACGATATGCTTTTTTTTGTTTCTACATCAAGGACTACTTAGCATAGAGATTTCATGAAAAGAAATATCTTTTTATCCTAACACGTCATAGCGATCTACTAGTGACTCTAGTCTTATGTCAGTTATTAATGTACTAGCTGCGCCACGCGGTTTCACCCGCATAAGTTTCGATCCTGTGGGAATATCGGGATAAAAAGTACCCTATATGTTAATCCTGTTTATAAACTATCTGTGTGCTAAATTTCATCCAAATCCGTTTAGTAATTTTTGCGTGAAAGAGTAACAAACATCCATCCATCCATCCATCCATCCATACAAACTTTCACGTTTGTAATATTAGTAGGATTTCACTTCTCATGGTCTGCCTGTACCTACGCAAACGTTTACACAAACAACTTATATGCCAATATAATATACTTAGACTATGGGCGGATGACGACGGAGAAACCGGTGTAAATAATAAATACTGCACTACAACATGCTCTATTAGAGTAGCAGCTTGCCTAGTATGATATAGGTAGGAATTATATATCCAAATAGAATATACCTAGTAGATACTACGTTATCACAACACACTGTAATATGGACATGAGCCCGCGATGTTATCTAAAGAATTTTAAGTAAAGTCATGGAAATTAGTCGTTTAGCAAACTGACCACCAACTTAAATTGTCCGTATATTGACAGCTGTATGAAATGGCTATAACACGACAATTTGGCGTACCTAATGTGTAAATTTAATAGATATTATATATAATTTTTCTCACTGGCCCTACCAGTTATAGTCAATTATCAGAACCTTATCAAGTTTCTTATTCAGTCAAGTCTATCTACCTACTACAGACTTTACTCAAGTTACCGCAAATAATTCTAAATCAAACTAAAGTACCTAGGTACTTTTGAAGCAAATTGTCACGAATTTGTAATTTGACGTTGCATCGCTTAGATTCTGAAGAAAGAAAAATCTTTGCCGCAAAAACACATGCATACAAAAAGACCACCCCACCACCCTGCCACCCTACACTCGGTCACCCTGTATATATAGATTATGTGCGATAAGAGTATTTTTAATTTCGTTCGAATTACTTTATAAAAGCTCACATTTATAAAGTTAGCCTTTGCTAAGGAATGTCTAAAGATCGATCGGCTTTGATACATAAAGTTTTCTCGTCCAATACACTTGCCTATAATGAAAATAGTCATAAACAGAGTTGAAAAACTTGCTGCGTAGTTTGTCTTAGATATTTCTACATTTTCTACACCTATAGCAAAACCATTAGAAGTTAACTGCAGGGCATCAATTTACGACAGGCGCTTTACTTTGTGTAAATTATTTCATCGTCACTGCTCTCAAAACGGTGAAGGAAAACATTTTGAGGAAACCGACATGTCCTAGAACATCTACCAAACCGCACTGGGCCCGCGTGATGGATTATGGCCCACTCCGAGAGGAGGCCTGCGTCCCAGCAGTGGCAACATAATAGGCTGATAATGCTTATAAAAACAAAACGCATTATTTTTTTAAGAAAAAGTGCAAGTGCTCTTTGAGAGGGAGTAAATCCACCACGCGGGCCCAATGCGAGTTGGTAGATCAAATCAAATCAAAAGTCATTTATTCAAATTAGGCTGAGAATCAGCACTTTTCGTACTTCAAAATTACAAAAGACAGTCCTCAAAAACGCCCGCCCTTCAAACCACTTCCTAGTGCTATCGCTGGGAAGAAGAAGTGGCGCAACAACCTCCCCAGATGTCACATGTCTTCGAAATTTTGGTTCTAGGACATGCTGATTTCTTCAAGATGTTATCCTTCATCGTTTTGAGAGCAGTGGTAATGAAATATTTTACACAAAATGGAGCATCATTTTGAACTTACGATTTACAAAAATTACAAAGTTTTGGCATGATTACTTTTCAATACAATTATAATAACAATACCTAACTATTTTTCAAACCTAGCTCTAAATGTGGTGGTACAATACCTAAGTACCAGCTTCATCCATCTCACAAGATTCCACTTTTTACCCATCTATTTTTGGACCAATGTAAATAATGTAAAATCCTTCAGCTCTGACACCGCTCAGCTCCGCTCCGCTCATCTCGCGACTATTATTCAACGCTGAACTAGTGCTAGTTACACATTCTGTCTACACTGCAGATTTAGCGTGATTAAGTGACGCTTAGAGATGTAAGGAGCTCCCTACTGAATTATTTGTTACATTTATTATGTCCAGAGCATCTTACGAGAAACGTCCATTAAAGAAATTGAGGTAATACAGTAAAATTCAAACTTTTAGAAGTTATATCTCTAGCTTACTAAGCATTTTTCATAAAAGTTGACTTTGAATGAAAAACGCTTTGCCACTACCAACTATCATTTTATGACATCGTACAATAGATTAGAGAGTGTTATGTGTTACGATTTTAGTAGACTTTTAAGGATTGCAATTAAAGCAATAGCATTTATAATTTAGCATTATTGTAATAACCATAACGTCTCATCATCATCTGCCTAGCCTTATCCCAACTATGTTGGGGTCGGCTTCCAGCCTAACCGGATGCAGCTGAATACCAGTATTTTACATGGAGCGACTGCCTATCTGACCTCCACAACCCAGTGACTAGTGACTACCCAGTCACTGGGTTGTGGAGGTCAGATAGGCAGTCGCTCCATGTCAAATACTGGTCCGAAAGTCTGACAACTAGTCTTACCAAGGGGCATCGTTTTACCCAATACGATGCCCCTTGGTAAGACTGGTTGTCAGACTTTCGGGCTACTGACGACCCGTAACGACTGTCAAAGATCCACGAATGACAGCCGGGACCAACGGCTTAGCGTGCTTTCCGAGGCACGGAGGGGTCTTGGTTTGTGAAAATGGTCACCCATCCACGGACCAACCGCAGCAAGCGTAGCTTAACCTGATCGATCGACCCGTGCGGCTGTTATTACTTAGCCACAAGGCCTTCTAATAACCATAACGTCTGTACCTATTTTTCACAGGGACAAACTGGATGCTAGTGATGTTTTGTTATTGTTAAAACCATCTGTTCGACACAAATGTAAATGTGTTGATGAATAAATGAATAAAATGCGGAAGGCGCAAGGCAGGGTGTTGTGCAGTGGACTGCGTTAGATAGAGTTGATTGTGGGTCACATTGCCAGTAACACGTGACATAATATTGTCATAACTTTGATGGAAAATTTAACCACCTTATCATGAAAGTATATAGAGGGTGAAGACGAGACTGAATAGTGAAACTTTATTTTAAAAAAATGTGCCGTAAAAGTTTTACAAGAAAAACGTAGTCTGTTTACTTTGTTGCAGTTTTTTCCAGCTAAATGAAAATAGCCGGAAAAAAACTGTCAAAACTTTCACAGAAAAGTGAAATGAAATTAACAAAATTCCGATTTTTAAAACCCTTTTACGCATTCATCGCACAAATTAAAACATAAACTAGTGAATGCCGTTTGCACAAAGACACACAACAATGCGTTAATACATTTCTATAAAACCTGCAAATAACAATACAAAGGCAAAAATGTTTTGACAAAACACGGAAATTGCCGAAACAAAGTTTTGTTTGCAAAGCGTTCGTGCCATTTTACGTGTATGCACGCGCGCTTAGCATTTCAAAGTGTCAAAATTTTAACATCTCGACTCCCCGTCCAAGTGGTTCCAAATTTTAATAGAATTCCACAAAAATGTGTACCGTATGCATGTTGCCTTTTGCTTGCCAGTCTCGCGACGTGAGTTTTTTTTTTTGTTTGGCAACATTTTGTTTTAGCGGCCTGGCTTTTTAACACTGTTTGAATATAAGACGAGGATTTATGCTTAGTTGTTTTATTTTATTTTGGATTTGAAAAAAGAAAACAAATTTTTGCATATTTTCGCTTTTTATGGTAATGAGAATAGAATTCAAAGTTGTGTCAGGCTTGGACGTAAGTGGCTTCCCAATTTTAGTAATGATGCTTTAAATTTCAAAGTACTTACGAAGTATAATAAGCCCTTAGTACTAAGACTTCAGTAATAAGTACGTTGTAAATGATTATTGTAATATTTCTCGATTTTAATTAAACTCCTAACTAATAAGCTACCAAATGAGTCGCGATAGATTTATTACAGTATCAAGCAATTACGCAAAAAAGCGTTAAAACACATTGAAATGTCAGGTAAACAAAACGAAACCCAAACTTGTCATTCTAAGCTTTACCTCAAACACTACAAGGTCTGGGCTAACAAAGATAAAATACTTCTAATTAGTGTACCTTTGAGGAGGCGTCTTCCAACCCTGGTACTTGTACTAGGGTTACCCTTTAATGAGACCGAAGCACGAAAACGTGGATACTCGTACATTATTTCTAACCAGATGTTCACATGTCGACACCAATTCTTAACATTTCTCACAGGGACTTACGAAACGCAAACGTCGGCTCCCAACAAAATTTTATCTGCAGACCTTAAAATTTCAACCACACGATTTTGATTAATAATTTCATGAGCATAAAGGCCATAATTGTATGTATGTGAGTGGAATAAAAGTAATAAGTGGACCGGAAAATTAATGGTGTCACCCCAAACCCTACTTTCGATTCATGCAACAATTTTCACGGGAAAATGTTACGGAGTTTTGGAAAGGCAATTTTTCATATGTGTGTGAATCAATCGTCAAATTTTATGTCACGGTTTATAATTCAGATAAGATACTCGAGAGGGATGATAAATAATTTTGGATCGATGCATATAGCGGTACAAAGATTAGTCCGGGAAAATCGATTCCTCAACATCGATTAAAAAAGTCAGATAGAGGCTTGGCTAATATTAAGATGTGTTCCTTGACCACGGATATCGGGATCGGGTAAGTACTAATGTTGCAATCCTGTTTTTTTAAATTTCACAAAACCAGTGCACAAACCATTTACCGTTCTTTTACAGTTATTTTACCTAGGATTGAATCACTTGAATTTTGAATCACTGTCAAAATCACAGAGATCTTTTTTCTCATTCTAATAAGGTTGCCGTTGGGTTAGCCACTGAGAAGTCTGTTAAAATCATTGTGATCTTTATTTTTGTCACAATAAGGTTGCTTTTAGGTTGCTGCTGTCAGAGATAAAATAACAGTGAACTGAGGATCAACTGAGGATTTTAAGTACATTCACAGTCTTATCTCAGTCTGAATCTGTCACAAATACCTCTAATTTAACTACGTTTTTGACATTGATTGTCACTAATATGAGATTGCGACTAGATGATGGACATTTTTAATCATGGGAATTGGCCTTCAGACTGTACATACATACAGAACCTCCCTGTCAACAAAATTTGAGTGCCAAAAAATCCTTCTATATCTGTACAGTCACGAGCACCAATATGTCAACACTTGGAAATATTCAATTTCATTTTTTTCGTGAAATAACCAATGCAACGTTGAAATACGACACATTACATAAACCTATGGGTTCGAAAATGCTATGTTCGTAACAACATAAAATTTCACTTAAAAATAAAGGAGTAAATCGCTTTTGAATAAAGCCGATTCTATACATACTTTTGCTCGTGACTGTACATCTGTTATTTCAGGAAGGATGAACGGAGAGACTAACAACGTTTAGATAATTAAGGAAAAATAAAATAACAAGCCTCGGCTTACTGTTATACATTTTTGATAACTCCAAACATTAAATTAAGAAACGGCTTACCTCCCAGATTTATAAATGTTTTAGCTGTCTTTACTTATATTTTACACAAATCTCTTAGGTATATGAAATGGTAGCCTCTTTTGGTAACTCAAAACGACTAACAAAATATTTTCGTAAAGCGCTTTTTATACCAGCTTATTTGAAAGAAAAGAAATAAAGAAAATACATTTATTTAGCATAGAATAAAAGACACTAGATACATACATCAGATAAAAACAAATAAAAAGTGTAAAGTCCGATATAAGAAATTAGCAGGAAAATGTGCCTCCTGACGCTGGTTTTTAACTGGACGTATATGAAGTTCTTACATAATGAAAAGAGTCCCAAATGAGTTAATACTATATTTAGAAGCTATACATAACACTAAATCCTGTAGTTCTAATTAGCAGTGCTCAATCAGACGCTAACTTCAGTTATCGAATACTTGTCGGTATAACGAAGTAGTTTTTAACTGACTTCTAAAAAAGGAGGAGGTTCTCAATTCGGATGTTTGTATTTTTTTTTTATGTTTGTTCGCGCATAACACCGTCGCTTGACAATCGATTTGAAAAATTATTTTTTTATTGGAAAGGGTATACTTCCCAAATGGTCCCATAGAAATTTCGACAAGATCTGATGATGAGTTTCGGAGACAGACAACGGAACTCTTCAATAAATGCCAGCAAATCAACGGCTATTGCTGCTATCGCTTATGTATGTATTGATTACGCAATCACACAACATAACGTCACGCCTGTACGCTCTAAAGGGGTACGCAGATGTGTTCAGTACACCACGGCACACCCTCATTTCTGTCAAAGTTGTTATTGGGGTACCTCTAATCTTGTAAGTATATACGAATTTATCAAAAAAGTTTTATGATTTTTCCGTCAAGGTAGGTATTGAAATAAATAGGTACTTTAATCAAAGCATTCCTCGTCTTGGGTCCTTACTCTGTAAATCTGGACAGTCTTTTATCTGACTCTAATGCCGATGTACAGACGCCAGCACATCAAGCTACTATATAATCTGTCAAATTTCTTTAAGAGATTTTCAACTTTATCGATGAAGCATTAAGGTTCAAGGTTGTTAGGAAAAATTTGACAGTTTCGGGTAGCTTGACCTGCTGGCGTCTGTACCAGCAATCTCGTCTAGAAATTCTAGACAGCTCTAACTTCCGGAAACGTACCCACATACCTTAGCTCGTTCTGTATAATAATCATATCAGTCTGCATTGTTTCTTTGCTGGGCAAAGGACTCTTCTCATTCAAAGAAGGAAGCAGCATTGAGTACTAATCATGCTCACTCGCGTGTCGCGAAGCCATATTTAAGAACATCTACAAAATAACCTTTACAAAAATAATTATTATAATTAATATCCTCGTTTCAGTCAAAAGACGTCCACTGCTGAACAAAACGACTGGTCTTGCTCTGCCACCATTCAGTAGATGGCTGCTACCTTCACAAGGTCATGGTTGCCCACCCAATATAAAAAGCACGCATAGTTCAAAATAAAAGGTGTTGTTTCTTTCTCAGAATAAGCCCCAAAATCCATTACAAAACAAGCCACAACCCCTAGCAATTTATACTTAATTAACTTACCCTTTATTTTAAAGCCACTTATATGTTCCTAGTAATTAGGGTAGTATAGTTTCTACGTACGTTTGTAATTACTAAGTCCAGACATTGTTCTGTTGGCTTAACAGGCCAAGAGGAAAAGCGGTTAAAAAATTCATTGGAATTAGAGTAGTGTTCGTTGAATTTGTTGTATTTTGAAATGGAATGTTTGTTTTGTTTATATATTAAAAAAAGTAATCTTTATGAGCGTTTCTTAAAGAAACAAAAGTAGGTACTTAATTAATATAATGTTGATTTCTAAAAGTCTTCACCTAAGTCACTGTGATTCAGATGTCAGTTTACAGCTATGATGGGTTTCATAGCAGTAAGCTGTAAACTTACTATAGAGTCTGAAACGTTCAGACTGTTTTATACAAATTACATAAATATTTTAAAAGCAATAAAAAATATACCTATTTTTTTAAGCTTTTCGTGCAAAAAGGTACAAAGGCGGACTTAATGCCTTAGGCATTCTCTACCAGCCAACCAAGGATGGTGAAGAGATAAGATGGCAGGTGCTTTGGCTGAGAGGAACAATGTTAAAAAAAAAACCATTACACTAACACCATATTACATAGACATAGACATTACTACCACAGACTACACAGACATATATTACACTACACGTACGTACGTATTACTAATATTACTTACATTATTTTCCTTCCTGTCCTTTATTTCATTAAATACATATAAATATATTTTTAAATATTAAAATATCAAACAATATAAAAAGTAGTAGCCCACCGGTATTGGAAACAGGGTCCAAGCTATCGGCGGTCAGGGCTCCAGAGAGGGGAACCTCCTAACAATGCAGGCCGTGTCGAGAAGTATCGCTTTCTGAATCAAGCCCTTTTTTTTTTTTTTTGAGGATGGGAAATCATCGAATGACTCCTCCGCTCTGGGTGGAGCAGAAGGGAGTGTCAGACTCTTACTGACTAAAACCCACCCGTGTTCCTTCCTTAGCCCTTTATGTTCCAGGGCAGCGGTAACCCTTTCGGACGACCAGCTTCCCAACGAGAGCCTCCTGAGGTGTTTACTATTATTATTATACAACGAATAAGTACTAAGGCCACCTAACTCCATTTCAGCAACCCAACCGTATATCCACGTACCATATTCCAAACGGGACCAAGTTTTTATGAATGATAATTTCGAGGCCTCTAATGAATATCTGAAGATTTAGTCCAATCAAAGTTTTCTCATTTACTATGATGTATACCGTCATCTCACCGAGTTATATTTTGACAAATCTGCGTTTGGAGAATATTTGAAGTGTGAAAAGTGGCTTTCATGGATGGGAGAAGGAAGTGTTATTTTTGAACCAATTGAAGATGTACTGTTGGTTACGGTACCGACTATTGAAAACAGAATGATATTTTAATCATCGATTTCAGATAAACAGATCAGCAGTGCGATTCTGTAACCATCTCACCGTGAAAAGTTAGGTGAAGTGAGCTGTCATTCCAAATAATGCTAGGGATTGACACTACTGACAAACTCACATCCTGCTCACTTCACTTCAGTTTTCACGGTGAGATTTTTACAGAATCGACCGGCAGAGGGGCAATTCTCGTAACTTTAAGAACGTTCACGGTCTGCTCTCAGTCTCAATCTGTCAAGAAATCCTCTAATTTCCCTACATTTTGACAAGTTTTTGACATATTTTTTGTCGCCGAAATGATACTGCGACTAGATATTGAACGTTTTAAATTAAAAGAAATTCGCCTCTGATAACATAGACATGGGGTAGATAAAGTAAAAATAAAATTAAGCTACTCTTGCCGCAGTCGGACCGTGGATGGGTGACCATTTTTACATACCAAGACCCCTACGTGCCTCGGAAAGCACGTTAAGCTGTTTGGTCCCCGCTGTCATTCGTAGATCTTTGACAGTTGTTACGGGTCGTCAGAAAATCTGACAACCAGTCTTACCAAGGGGTATTGTATTAACCAGTAACTGGGTTGTGGAGGTCAGACAGCTAATCGCTCCATGTGAAATACTGGTATTTAGCTGCATCCGGTTAGACTGGAAGCCGACCCCAACGTAGTTGGGAAAAGGTTAAGTAGAATGATGATGAGTTTTTAAGCTTGTCTAAATGAATATGACGCCATTGTTTGTGACGAGCAATCAAGTTATTTAATTATTTTTTTTTTCCCCACACTAGGAATTTCTCCTGTAGCGTGGGTGCATTTACAAACATTAAAACTCACATACACAAACAGCCAGACCCGGAACAACTACTTGTAGGCCACCATACAAATATTTGTTCCGTGTGGGAATCTAACCCGCGACACGCAGCGCAGCAGTCAATCGCTTAATCACTGCGCCGACCGTGACGTGAAAATTTGATAGATGACGTGGACAGAGCAGAAAGATGGTGGTAACTTGTCGTCATCATCATTATCCTATAGGTACGTCCACAGCGAGCGACAGGCCTGTCCTTAAGTAAGCCATCGGCAACTTTGATCCAGCGAAAATAATTGCTTCACCTAGCTTGAAGACGTTCTGCACTTCCTTTACCAGATAACCACTGTGCTGTGGCTCCTCCATAGCACAACACAGCATCATGCTGAATGAAACCTTCTTATCACAGTCATGACGTGCAGCTGTTGACTATTTCTGTTTATAGCTAGTGATTATAGATGTATTTTTCTTTATTATAAGAGTAATGTATCTTTTTGTATGTGCACGTGTTTTTGTGACAAATAAAACTTTCTTACTTTCTTTTCATATAAATAGAACTAAATAGCCTATTCTGAAACCAGAATCAATCAATGGCCACAGCTATAACCAATTTCTAGTAAGTCTAATAATTTTCCTCTACGATTTCTTTATTTTTCCCTCTCTTGTTAGCTAGGTAGTTCAAGTAATGTATGAGTTGTAAACAAACCTCTACAAAAGATCCCAATTTCCTTTTCATATGTGAGACTTCAGCCATCAAAATACAATAGTGGTTTTTACCTTAATTTTCCTGTTACAGTAACAAATTACAGTCTTTGAAACAGAAAACTTGGTACTCAAAACAAGAGAATTGTTGTAAACAACATGTTATCTTAATTAACCATTTACCCGTAATTGAGACAAGCTCTCACATGTGTTTGAAAAACTCTTTGTTGAAATGACACGTTTGGGTTAAAGTATGATGAATCCTTTTTTTTTAAACGTTGGAATTTCTCCACTCTAGGAATTTATCCTGTATCGTGGGTGCGTTTACAAACATTTAAATTCACATACACAAACAGCCAGACCCGGAACAACTACTTATAGGCCATACAAATATTTGTTCCGTGCGGGAATCAAAACCGCGACACGCAGCGCAGCAGTCAATCGCTTAACCACTGCGCCAACCGTGCCGTCAAAGCATTGTCATAAGCAAAGCATAGGCTGACTTATTGTGAATGCTTTGTAGAGAGAAAGTATTTTTTTCAGCGTAGCTTTCAATTGTTCCTTGTGCGACCTTCTCTGACCAATCTCCCGAAAACGCATCCAGGTCGTAAAGAAAGATAGAAGAAGAAAACCATAAGGTTTGGTTCGCTTCCTATGTAACAAATTCTTCCTATGTAATTTAACATTTTTTTTAAATAGAAATTAGTTTTAGCTTCTTTAATGTTTTTGGTAACGAATTATAGTTGTACTCCTTCGTATTTAATATTTTTCTTTCCGTGATTTGTTCTAGGTTTGTGTTATAGTACTTAGTCATACTATCTACCTTCTACAACCAAGTTACTAGGTAACAAGTTTCCCCTTCCACTACCGACTACTCACGTAGCCATCGTAATTTGATTGGCTGTCAACACTCACCTCAATCTTTCAATAAGCGGACCCTGCAAATAGCTTGGCACGTGTTAATTACGCGTATCCAGAGATGTACTTTGGGCATTACGTAAAGTCCAAAAGTTAGTTGACATTTTTCCACTTTATGATTTAAAATAAAAAAAATAAACAGGTACTCCTAAGGCACTACTTGACTATTTTTTATGATAAGACATTGGTACTCGTAGTTAACATTTAGATCACTAGAATTTCAAATCATAATGTGGTGTGTCACAGTTTAAGTGGAAACATTTCGACAAATTTAGAGGCCACTGTATAAAGCGCTAAAAGGTTATTATTTTGACGCCATCTTGTTTTTGAATACAAGATGTACACCGACTGAAAAAACCGAGCGAACTCATTGGCACATTCACATTCCGATAATACCCGTCCGTCCTTAACTAACTTCCGCTGATTGGAATCGCTTTTCCTAGACCTAATATACCCCCAAAACGCTCGCGGATCCTTCGCCAGGTGCCCTTGCACACGGTTGCGGTACTGATCATGCGCTCGAGCAGTCTCGGTTTTCACTCTCGCCCTGTATCGTGCGAATTCCACATAATCACTGCGCGATTTACTTAGTTTATATTTTTTATGTAATAAATACTTAACTTTTATATCTTTAATAATTTCAGCTGTATACCAAACTGGATAAACGTATCTCTTATTAAATGAATTAATATGTTTGCTTTTTAGTGGAACACAATTGTCAAAAACGTTATATATCTTATTATAAAACAAATCTAAAACTATATCTGGATCGCATGAACCGTAAATCTCATTCCAATCTATTTGAGCTACTGAACTATACATTTTATTGAAGTCCGCTTTATTAAAATTCCAAAATGTACGAGCTATCAAAGATTGAGATTGCGAGTGTTGCGTACACGGCGATGCGGGAGAGGTACGCGGCACGGGAGGCGGCGGGGACGGGCGCGCTCGATGCGGACGGCCAGCGGAGGATGGTACGCGTCCACGGGCCGCAGGCCCTCGTCCGCCGCGCTCACCGACACGCCACCGCGCGCACTCAACACGAGGTCCAACTGCCTATTGTTACAGTTAGGTACTGCATTGCACTGAGCAAATTCACAGAAGGCCATGAAATATTCGTAATAATTAGAAATGTTATTGTTACACGAGTACATATTAAAGTCTCCTAATATAATTAAATTACTGCTATATTTGACACTTATTTTTTCTAATATGCTAAACATCGACAAATATTCATTGTCATTAGCCCCTGGTGGAATATACACGACACAACAAGTGAATAAAAAACAATTTTGCCTATAAACAGCCGCACATATCATTTCAAACTTTTGACTATCTATATCAATGTCACCTGGCACAGACACTCGTCGCAACTCGAACCTCGGTGTGGCCACTAAAAATACGCCCCCTTGCTTGCGACCATCCGCCCGATCGCATCGTAATGTCTGATAGCCAGGAAGTACAAATTCCGCGTTATGAATGGCATTATTGAGGCCCGATTCGGTAATAGCAAATAAATCCGATCCTGATGATTCCAGTAGTGATAAAAATTGTGTTGCCTTAGTTCTGAGTCCTCTAACGTTTTGATATAAAATGTTAATGTAATAATGGATACGTACCCGCAAGCGCACAAACACCTAAGTATATCTAGGTATTGTTTTATTTTAATGAGTTTTCATATCTGTCTAGTGAGTAACGATACGAAAATTAACACATCAATCGTTCGCATTTAAATATAATTTCCATTGCTCATAATATTTCACAAAACAATGGCCCTTTTAAGAAAAAAATAGGTTAATCGGCCCATTCGTTTGCTAGAGAACCATTAACGTAACTAGAATTAAGTACATAAAATTAATGGCCAATAAATGATGGGGTAACTAGCCATGAAAAACCTTTTGCCCTATATTCGACCCAAAAATCGAATATACGTTGGGTGCAAAATCTTAGGCTATCGAAAGAGATCGTTTTTTTTTTATCTGCAACTATAAACGAATTCCTTTACACTTGACTTGACTTCAAAGTCAGGTATATTTGCCTGACACATACTGAACTGGACCGGTGGGCGTCTCAAGCATCAAATGGGTGCTTGAGACGCACACCGCACTGTCTCACTTTTACTTAGATATGTATGTTTTTCTTTTTGTTTTTATATCGGCACCTTGTTTTTTTTTATATTATATGTATGTACCTTTGTGTTTTGTGCTGTATTTTATATGCGCCAAATAAATGGTTTATCTATCTATAAGGAAAATATGTAAGATTTGAGTTATTTAATTAAGTAGAGTGGGATAAGAATCAATCATTTCCTATATGCCAATAAATAAATACGTAGGTACTCTCATTTTATTAATGCCGATAAGTAGATACTCATTATTCATATTTTTTAACTTCCGCGTTACTATGGCCACAAGTGCTTCTGCGCATGAGGTCCTGGGTTCGATTCCCGGGTCGGGCAATGTGGTTATTGGGTTTATCCAACAGGAATTTCTCAGTAAAAGACCGAAGTCTGGATGTGTGCCCGATTTATATTTATTTACTAGCTGTGCCCCGCTGTTTCATCCGCATAAGTTTCGATCCCGTGGGAATATCGGGATAAAAAGTATCCTATATATTAATGCTGGCTATAAACCATCTTTGGTACTTAATTTCATTCAAATCCGTTTAGTAGTTTTTGCGTGAAAGAGTAACAAACATCCATCCATCTATCCATTCATCCATCCATAGTAGGATGGCAATTAGCAATAGACTCGCCCCTATAACGTAGGGGCATGTAGGCGTGATATTAGCTTAAAACTTGAATATTGAAATAGATTTTGTCGAAATACTTGATTCTTTTGACTGTGGAAATACAACTAAACTATTGACGGAAATCTAACTTTGAAATCCATAATTATATTGAGGCCTTATTACGCAGTCGCTCACAATGGGTCTTGTTAGAAGGCTTAACCCGGATTACAATGTGTTGTATCGCCTTCTGACGCAGTTTTAACCAATCAACTCGTTGTGATTTGGCGTAGCTCTGAATAGATACGTTTGATTGGTGTATTCCGCGTCACGACACAACACAACCCATTAATGTGCCGGTGGCTTTAAAGTCAGCCAAAGGGCAATGGAGAGGGCTATGCTTGGAGCTTCTCTGCGTGATCGAATCGCAAATAAGAGATCCGCAGGAGAACCAAGGTAACCGACATATCCCGAAGAATTGCCAAACTTAAATGGCAGTGGGCAGGGCACATAGCTCGCTGAACAGATAACCGACGGGGCCGATAGGTTTAGAGTGGCGACCGCGTACCGGAAGACATAGCCTTGGGAGGCCTCCCACAAGGTGGACCGACGACCTTGTGAAGGCCGCAGGAACCCGTTGGATGCGAGTAGCACAGAACCGGTCGTAGTGGAGGTGCTTGGGGGAGACCTATGTCCAACAGTGATGATGATGATGATGATTGAGACCTGTCCAATCAAACTGTTAACATCTAATGCCCCAAGATCACGAAAACCAAACCCCATCCCTATCACAACCTCAAATCAACTTACAGTTGAAATTCGTTAGCCAGTTTACAAAGTAAAAAACTTTTTGATTTAAATCCTCCGTATTTATTTGTTCGGTGTACCTCAGTTGGTAAACTTTCGCCTCTGATTACAGTAAATATTTACTTTTCAATTTGTTTTCTGTCACCGGAACGAGCCTTGCATTGATTGAGTTACATTTTAGACTTTGTTTTAGAATTTTTATTTACCTTTGTGTGAAGTTAAATAAATTCGACGTTCGAATTGTAAGCTGCGGGGCTATTGCGTCATCATCTGCCTTCTCCCAACATTTTTCATCAACCTAGCCTTTTCCCAACTATGTTGGGTTCGGCTTCCAGTCTATCCGGATGCAGCTGAATACCAGTATTTTACATGGAGCGACTGCCTATTTGACCTCCACAACCCAGTTACTAGGTAATACGATGCCCCTTGATAAGACTGGTTGTCAGACTTTCGGGCTTCTGACTACCCGTAACGACTGTCAAAGATTCACAAATGATAACCGGGACCAACGGCTTAACGTGCTTTCCGAGGCACGGAGGGGTCTCGGTATGTAAAGATGGTCACCCATCCGCAGACCACAGACCGTTTGGAGAGCAGTGGTGATAAATAATCAACAAAGTTAAGTGCCTGTCTGGGTTCGAACCTTTGACCTACAACTCGTAAGTCGCAGCCGTTACCACTTGGCCACCACTGCTCCAAAAAGGAAAAAAATAAATAAAGGAAGTACAAGTATAAATGGAACATTAAGATCTTATTATTAAAATAAACTACAGTTGCAGGCTTCGATCAATAATAGTACTAGATTAAGGATCAGGAACAAAAATCAGTCGCTCAAGTGGCCACGTTTGCACACACGTAAACATCTACATACATACACAAAAGTTTAATAATATTAACAACTTCAGTTTATTATAAACCTTAATGCTTAAACATAACGTTTAATTACTATTGCAAAATATATTTAAAATGTCGCTTGAAAATAAACTCATTCTATTTTTAAATTTTCAGTCATTTATTCTAAAATGAAACTTAAAGTCTAATATTAATAAGGTTAAAAACATACTAATTTGAAATAAGACCACAAAAGTATTTGTGGTCTTATTTTTCGGGCCGTTTTTGAAGCGCTTATCGGGAATCTAGTACTATTATTGATCGAAGGTTGCAGGTGTAGAAATATTAAAATTAAAGGTGTTTAATTAGCAAATTCCGTATCAGCAAATAAAGGTTACAGTCCAATTAATATCCTCATTAATAAAATTATAAATAAGTTTGAAACTAAAAACTTTTTACCACGACCAGTACGTAGATGGGTAGGCATTTTTAAAAAAGGAGACATTCCGTCTCATTCTACATGCTAAACTGTCGCTCGGACTGCCCATGATAGTCGTTTATGGTAGTTTAAAGGCGAAAAGCCTGAAAGTCAATATTTCTTCAAGATATAATATTATCAGTTTCGCTCAGTAGTTTAGTTGCTCTGATCAAACGGTAGGCGCTTCAGAAAATACTGTTATTTAGAATCTAATTAGAGTTATGGTCGTAGAAGAAAATGATGAAAATCACTCACAAGCTAGAGTTTTACAAGACTACGGTGGCCGTCACATAGCGTCCAATTTGCCGTCGAATGGCGTCACTGAAACGTTATTTACGAAAGTAAGTTGGTGCTTTTCCTTAGAGAGCGTTTTTGACACCGTAAAACGGCTGTAAATGCAGTCATTTTGTGGCGGCTACCGGATTTCTACGAAACCGTAGCCTTATCTATGTAAAGCTACGATTTCGTAGAAAACCGGTCAATAGTATGTAAATCTAAACTTTCCTTGTAACTATTTACAAGGAAAGGTTAGATTTACATACTAGGGAAAAGTCCGTAGTTGTTATTATTACTCCGAATATACCTTACTACTTACTAGCTTATTAGACCAAATAGGTCTAACAAGCAAGTTAGCTTGAAAGGTTCTTAGAACTGCTAATAATTCGATACCTAAGCGCAAAGACAAAGACATTTATTCGTCGGATCGGTAAAGACGTCAGCACATCAAGCTACTACAATCTATCAAATTTCTTTAATAGATTTTAAAGGTTTAAGGTTGATTGGGAAAATTTGTCAGTTTTGGGTAGCTTGACTTGCTGCGTCTGTACAAAGTTTAAGTTCTGAAGCCCATTTCTCGTAATTAAAAACGTTCAAAATCTAGTCGCAATTTCATCTCAGCGACAATCAATGTCAAAAACTTGTCAAAAATGTAGAGAAAGATGAGTTATTTTTGACAGATTGAGACTGAGATCAAACTCGAACGTTAATAAAATTACGGGAATTACCCCTTTTTTTTGCATTACCCCTTAGGACAAATCCGCCGCTAAAAGAGGCATACGAATACTTATTTACAATATTAGGTACACGTGGGTGTTAAACCTAGCTTATATACTACTTATACTCTAAGCAACAATACTATGGACATAAAGATAGATTTACAATCTATTGCTTATTCAATCTATGTATATATATCTATATAAATAAAAATGAATCACCGAAATGTATGTACGCGCATAACTTCCGATCGACTGCACCAAATTGCATAATTCTTTTTTTTGTGTTTGTTATAATTGTAAGGACAAGGTTTGTATAGAAGAAAATTTATAATTATATAGTTAAAATAACAAATTCACCTTTCAAACAAAAAAGAAAACAAAATCAAAATCGGTTAATCCGTTCGGGAGCTACGATGCCACAGACAGACATACACACAGAGAGAGAGATACGTCAAACTTATAATACCCCGTCGTTTTTGCGTCGGGGGTTAAAAATTAAAAGAAAATAAAATATGGCGGTACGACGTATAAAATAAAAACACAACAATAACAATATTTTTGTACTATACAACTAAATAAATCTAATATGAAAATAATAATAGTTATGTAAAAATGTTTTTGTATAAAAATTATTTCGGAGAAGCTAAGAGTTCAAAATTAACCCTCGAATAAAATTATCAGATGATTGAAAAATCAACCCTTAGAATTTCTCGTTAGGTTTGAACTAATTGGGGTCTATTGGCAGAAAATACCTGATTTTGGAACTTGCCCGTTGGCTATTATGTTTCATATTACAAGGAAACTTATTGGCTAACTACCTAATTAGAGAAACATAGCCAACCAAAAAAATAATCGTCTAAATAGAAAAAATAAATACAGAGAATAAAAATATTGTAACAAAGTAGTTTGAAAGATGTACAAAATGTAACGTACAGACGCCAGCTGTCAAATTTTCCCAATCAACCATCATCATCTGCCTAGCCTTTTCCCAGCTATGTTGGGGTCGGCTTCCAGTCTAACCGGATGCAGCTGAATACCAGTATTTTACATGTAGCGATTGCCTATCTGACCTCCACAACCCAGTTACTAGGCAATACGATACCCCTTGGTAAGACTGTTTGTCAGACTTTCGGGTTTCTGACTACCCGTAACGACTGTCAAAGATCCACGAATGACAGCCGGGACCAACGGCTTAACGTGCTTTTCCGAAGCACGCAATTTTCCCAATCAATCTTGAACCTTAATGTTTTAGTAATAAAGTTGAAAATCTATTAAGACAGATTTTTTTTTTTTAATCAGTGTCGTAATTATCTTTAATTAGACCGTGTTCTAACCAAAGCGATCCGAACTTCAACGCGTCGTTGCGCCGGCAAAGGGCTTCCGGTTTTCCGGACAAACGAGTGACATACGGACGCGACGAGAGTAGTCGGATGGGAAACAACGATAGTTTCCTATCTGACTGAGAAGAAACACTGAAACGAACTCAGCGGTCAGTCTTTTTTTATAGTCCAGACACGTTGATTGCCTGGGTCATAAACAAGGATCCATCCTAATAGATACAGACGCCAGCACATCATGCTACTACAATCTGTCAAATTTCTTTAATAGATTTTCAACTTTATCGCTATAGCATAAGGTTCAAAGTTGATTGGGAAAATTTGGCAGTTCCGGGTAGCTTGATGTGCTGGCGTCTGTACATTAAACAGCATCTCCTTTATTTTCTTTCTTCCTCGTGCATCATTTTTAAGGTCACTTAGTTAAGACGTAAACTGTCTGCCTTTTTCCAACTATGTTTGGTTTGGCTTCCAGTCTTACTGTATGTAGCTGAATAAGTACCAGAATTTTACATGGAGCGACTGCCTATCTTTCCTCCAAAACCTAATTACTGGGAAACTCGATACCCCATAGTAAGACTGGTTCTCAAGACTTTTATGTCACTGACTACCTGTAACGACTGTCAAAGATCTACGAATACCAGCCGGGAACATCAGCTCAACGTGCTTTCCGAGGTACGGAGGGGTCATCGAGACCCTTCCGTACCTCGGAAAGCACGTTGAGCATGTAGGCCATCCATCCACGAACTGACCGCAGCAAGCCTTGCTTAACCCTTCGATCGACCCGGGCTGTTATAATTTAATCACGAGTAGGTACTCATTTATTACCTACAAAGATAAAAAATCTGGAACGTCTGAAAGAAAGAAAGAAAAAACGTTTATTTGCGGTAAACATGACGCAAAAAAGAACATAAAAACAAAATAAAGAAAAAAAACAATAAGAAATGGTTGACATGCGTCACATCCACGCAAAAAGGCTATCGCTCAGCATTATGCTGCGACCCTATGCAAGACAGAGCCCCAGCGCTGGTTTTCAGCGACAGCCGGCGCCGACTTCGTCGTCTCGAATCGTCACGCGCATGACGCTGTTTTCCCGTCCCCGGGCTCTTAGAATTCGACATCAGACGTTTCAGATCTTCGATTTTGACGACCCCGTTGTCCCTGTCATAAGCATCAGGATCCGCGTACGAAGTCGCAGGCAGAAGCTAGTTACCTATATCAAAACATCGAAGAAGCATATTTTTGGATACCCAAAAAGGTCTTTTCAGGAAACAAATTACCATGTCACAAACTTCCTGTTACGATAATGCCATATTTTTTGCTAATAGAAGAAACTTTGTTCAAATGCCAAATGGAATTATCTCCCAAACACGGAATATATTCGCTGACAAAACTTTCGACGGAACACAAAAGGGCTGTTAATGTCCATATTTGCATTTATATTCCACATTTTTACATTTAACAAATGGCTACTGAGGGGTATTCAGGCGCGGGAAAGTCAATTTATGTTTTTCAACAAGTACGAACGTACTTTCCACTTCTAATGATTTCCCGGGACATTTCCAGGGTCTTGTTTAATGTTTGCTTTGATGAAGTAGCTTTTTACCCGACTGCGTCAGAAGAGGGTTATGTGTAGGTAAGTAGCCTTTTCCTAACTATGTTGGGGTCGGCTTCCAGTCTAACCGGATGCAGCAGAATGCCAGTATTTTACATGTAGCGACTACCTATCTAACCTTCTCCAGTTATGTGGATCACTACACGATATAAACTACTATTTAACGTTAATAATAGTATTTTATATCGATTTGTTGCTATGCTTTTCCGTTCATAAAGCGTTTCAAATATGCCTAAGTTTTGTAGCTAAGACATCATGTGTTTCCATTAATCCTATCCTACTATTATAAACGCGAAAGTTTTTAAGGATGGATGGATGTATAGATGAATGGATGGATGGATGGATGTTTGTTACTCTTTCACGCAAAAACTACTGAACTGATTTGAATGAAATTTGGCACCCAGATGGTTTATATAACCAATATTAACACATAGGGTACTTTATGCCCCGATTTTTCCACGGGATCGAAACTTATGCGGGTAAAACTGCGGGGCGCAGCTAGTGGTAAATTTAAGGTTAACGGTTTTTTGTCAGCTGTCTTAGAACGTGCATATTCCAGAATACGTAAAAGTTAACTTTAACTTGCGTAATAAAATAAGTATATAAACTGCCTTATCTTATTGAATTATCTTATTTATGGCTTCTTACAGACATTATAATGCCGTACGTATATCAAACAATGTATTGTGTGTTGCTGCAATCACTAGTTCCATCTGTCAAAAAAACGGTTTACCTAATGGACTGTGTGTAATGGTATTATTCAAGGCAGTTTTATTTCAGAACCAAATGGACCATTACATTAAACGTTATTTATACAAAACAACTTTTTACTCTCTTACTATACAAAAATATGTTAATGCGAACATTAACAGCCCTTTTGTGAGTGTTCCTTTTGACATCTTTCTTCTGACGTCCCTCCTCCTAGGCATGATGAAAAAAGTTCGTTTTGACCACAACGTAAGGAAACATAGAAGGCCCAATCTTGAATAATCACTAAATAGCTACTGAAGGAGCTTACCAGTCTTACAAAGAAACCTGGGTTGTTACTTAGGTATTACCTGGGTTGTGGAGGGATAGATAGATAGATAAAACGTTTATTCAGTGCAACAAAATACACAATACAAGTCATAATCATCTGCCTAGCCCTTTCCCAACTATGTTGAGGTCGCTTCCAGTCTAACCGGATGCAGCTGAATACCAGTATTTTACATGGAGCGACTGCATATCTGACCTCCACAACCCAGTTACTGGGTAATACGATACCCCTTGGTAAGACTGGTTGTCAGACTTTCGGGCTTCTGACTACCCGAACCACTGTCAAAGATCCACGAATGACAACCGGGACCAACGGATTAACGTACTTTCCGAGGCACGGAGGGGTCTCGGTATGTCGAGATGGTCACCCATCCATAGACCAACCGCGGCAAGCGTAGCTTAACCTGACCGATCGACCTGTGTGGCTGTTATTATTAAAAAAAATACACAATACAAGTAATAAAAAAAAAACGTCAAAAAAAGGTGAAACAAAAAAAAAAAACAAAGATTAAAAAGATTTCACGATTATGAGTATGTATGCTGGTTTTACTGCTACGGACGTTCAGCCTACTACAACCCCTAGCAACAAGCTTGATCTTTGAGAGAATGAGATTACTGTTTCTATTTAATTTATCTTGTCCTGCTTTATTATTATCTACAGTCGGTGCGGGCTCCGAAAATTATCTCGGAGGTCTTTATCGCTAACTCGAAACGGTTGGTGGTCATAACTTTGTCTTCGTCCAAGCGATAATATCTGGAACAGTTTACGAAGTCAAAGGAGCTTTGTATACTTTCAGAGGTTTCAGTGTGAAGGGGAAAGGGTACTTTTTTGTTTCGAGATACTGGTTGGAAGTTAGGAAGAAAATGTGTTACTATAGAACTCGTGCATAGCTAAGACAAATAGGTACTTTTTGTTAGTTTAATCGTGACGTCGAGTATAGGTTATTGGTTCCTTACAATTTACATTATTATCACTAAGCTCATTATTTATATAGTCTATGGGGAGCAGTGGTGGCCCAGTGGTAATGGACCCGACTTATGAGTAGGTCGTGAGTTCGAACCCAAGCAGGCACTTTACTTTGTGTAAATTATTCCATCACCACTGCTTCAAAACGGTGAAGGAAAACATCGTGAGGAAACTGGCATGTCCTCGAACCACATATTCGAAGACTGACATCCACCAACCCGCACTGGGCCCGCGTGATGGATTATGGCCCACTCGCTCACACAGAGAGGAGGCTTGTGTCCCAGTTGTGGGAACATTATAGGCTGATTATGTATATAGTCTATCATAATTATGTCGCTTCAGAATACTTGCTTATAAGATATTTTCACGATCTTCATTTTTTTATTGTTGTTAATCTTTCAGCTCAACCCGCACTTTACCCTGTGAAGTCTTTTATCTCCGTATCTTTTCAAATTCTTTCATTTATCAAGTCAGGTGCTTTTGAAGTATAATAACTTTAATAGCTTTTGAAGCAACGGCACTTAGCAGACTATTAAATTCCAGAAAACTAAATTAAAAATTACTTGGTAACACAGATCAAAATAGGAAACTCCTTTGACTAATGTCCCAACCTTAAACGTTTTTAATGGCCACGCGGTTTAAAGAATGTAAATAATCTATTATTTTAATTGTTAGAGTCTGTCAGTGTCACATTTTTAATTCGGTCTGTCATATAAAGAAGATGGCTGAATGTCAATCTGCGGTATTCATGATCACGTTACCACGCAATATCTAATACAGAGTCGGTAAAGCAGATTCCATCGTGCAATGAGCAGACAAAAATAGCCCTTAAGGTGACGGACATATTTTAGATGTATACACGTACAAACAAGCAATTTGTTACATAATAATAAAAATTATTAGTGTTATTAATGATTATGTAATCTGAATCTGTGAGACATACATTTGCAACGCAATATAATTCCATCATAGACCAATCTAAGAAACCTGCATAAATTCCATCACAGAATCCCAGAATCAAATCCTCAAGAACTAAACCCGTCTAATCCAGACCGTTGCCGCCGACCGTCCCGTCAAACGATCTGATGATGTCGCTGACACTAGTTTTCATGACATTGTGGGGTTGTCAGTGTCAAAGCAGGTATTCTCTTTGGTTGGAACTAGTAGTTAATTTTGTGAGTGTCCGCGCGCAGTCGAGCGTACTTTGGTATCTCCTTTGATCCTGGTTTTAACTTTGAAAAGGGTGTATGCGGTTGTGCTTTTGTGGTAGATATTGATTTGCAATTTTATTTTGAGTGTTGGTATTCTTACTAAGCAGATAACTGTTGGTATTACATTGCTAAAATGTGACTGTTAGAGAAATAAACCTAACTAATATTATAAATACGAAAGTGAGTTTGTTTGTTACGCTTTCACACTAAAACGGCTGAACGGATTTGGATGAAGTTTGTCACACAGATAGACCATGACTTGGGTAAGGACATAATATATAATAATAATATCCCTGGACATTTTACACAGCGCCATCTAGTCCCAAGCTAAGCAACCTAATGCTTGTGTTATGGTAACAAGATGGCTGATAAACTACTTATATACATTTTTTTTTGTAAATACATACATATTATAGATAAAAAAACACCCAGACTCGGAACAAATACATGTAGGTCATACAAATATTTGTTCCGTGCGGGAATCGAACCCGCGACACGCAGCGCAGCAGCCAATCGCTTAACCACTGCGCCAACCGTGTCGCCAAATAAGCTACTTTTTATTCTGGATCGCAGACGAAGTCACGGGCAATAGCCAGTAAAACAATGAACCCCTTTATTTATAGACGTTGCTTAAAGTTAAGAGCCGTCCAAAAATGTATGGTTTAACAGTCGCTAATTACTGCATAACTTTATGGAACCTACATTATTAAAGGAGGTAGTAGATAGACCGTAAATTAAACTCACCGATCGTATTCGCAATACCAGTACCTGACAGGAACACAAGTGAATGATTTCCAAAAGTGTATCTACAAGGAAAGTATATCTACGAGGAATGATTCCAAAATACACTCCAAGATAAGCACCGCTGATGTTGGCGATAAGTCTACAAGGCTGATATGGGCAGGTCACTTGTCATGCATGCATGATGCATGGATGCATGTGGATAGACTGGCTAGAATCATCTCACAGTGAAATAGTACAACAAAAAAAGGTATAATCAATGAAAATATTCAATGCTTTGCGTTTTAAACAAACATGTAAAACTCATGATATTGTAATATTTACTTGGTGTATAAAAAGGAACCTGATAATACGAATATCGCTTTACATTATAACCCAATTTCCATTTGAACAGCGTTTCGGGAAAAACTAGGTATCAATTTATTTCCAGAAATGCTTAAACTCAGTTAAAGGTTTTTGTGGTATCCATATAAAATATGTAAATCAAAACTATTATTGAATGAATTCGGCGTATTGAAATGGTCTATTTTCAATACAAAATATTCCAGTTTTGTGACTAAAAAATATCTGAAGCCGTTTGACATTTCTGGAATGAAACCACTCAACGGAGGCAATTTCCTCTTTTGGCGAAAATGGTCTCAATTACACCGTAGTGTATCATAAATATTGTTTTGTGGCGTCCTTGATCGAGGGGTGAGTCAAATGCTTACTAGTGTAATCGATGGGGTAGATAACAACCTGCAGGCTTATCTTTTACGAACAACTTTTCTAATATATCATAACACTAGCGCCCCGCGGTTTCACCCGCATAAGTTTCTAAATGTATCCTATATGTTAATCTTGGTAATTAACCATCAGTGTGCTAAATTTCATCCAAATCCGTTCAGTAGTTTTTGCGTGAAAGAGTAACAAACATCCTTCCATCCATACAAACTTTCACGTTTATAATATTAGTAGGATAACATCACCCCTATATTCCCCGAAGGGTTAGTCAGAGGTGTATCTACAGCGTGGCGCTTTAATGGCGACATTAATTTAACACACGTATACGGTTTTGCGTTGTAGTTTTATTTATTTATTTATTAACAATTTTATAAAATAGCATCTTAGAGCAACCTGAGTTATAGAACTGTAGCGCAGGGGTCATTTGCCGGGGTCACGGATCATAACATCGCATCAATGTAATAAAAACAATTAACGAGCAAAGAGAAGGCGAATTGAAGGAAAGAGAGAGAGCCCTATGTCGGCGCGCGGCGCATGTGGAAGTTTTCAAGTTGTGTGTTGTGTCATTTTTTTTATGTTGTTATAATTTTTATGATTACTGGCCACTAGCCCTACACGTGTGTTAAATTTATGTCGCCATTGTAGCGCCACGTTGTATAATACAGCCACATTTCACAAGTTATGTTCAAGTCCCATTTAATGGAGGGCGAGTCTAGTATCAGCAACCAGGCACAAATCCGAACTCCAGAGTGCTGCTGAGAAATTCCAGATGGGATAGCAGAATAACAATTTCCCCGACCCGGGAATCATATCAAAATATCACAGGCAAAATGTGGTGTACTATAGGTACATTTCTGATTAACCCTTCAGGGTAAAAAAGCGTGATGTTATGTTATGTTTTGTGTAGTGCACATACCTACATACACTAGCAATATCCTTAAAAAAAAAGTGGTTTATTGGTACCAGAAAAACATTTACAATATTATTATTTCTAAATTAATCGCTTGTATTTTGGGACACAGCGTTCAGCCGTGGATAATGCTACAATTTGGTGTCTTTAGGTACATTTGTTGTACGCTATTAGGATGCTGTACGTTGATACAGCATCCTAATAGCGTAACACACTGTCAATCACAACCTGCATAAAATAAATAAATAAAAAAAATCATATTCACATTCACAACAAATGTACCTAAAGACACCAATTTGTAGCATTATCCACGGCTGAACGCTGTGTCCCAAAATACAAGCGATTAATTTACCTTTTATTTAGAAATAATAATATTGTGAATGTTTTTCTGGTACAAATTAACCACTTCTTTTTTTGAAGGATATTGCTAGTCCATTGCTTCATATTATGTTTGAAATTGTTGTCTGCTCAACAACGTAAATAAGGCAATGAACGTTGTTAACTGTCAAAATGAAAATCATTGCTACTGATAGTATGTTACGTAGTTACCCTTCGGGTTTATCCCTTACAAACAACTTTACTAACCGTTGCTTTTTCAGCAGAATGGCAAATACAGGCAATGATATGTTATGCATAAGAACATTACATTGTCACCTTGGCTCACATAAAATATTCTTTATGAGAGATGTGACGGTAAATGTGATCTTGTTTTCCTGTATCGAGACTTTTCAATGTGAAATGGAATACAATGGCTCAATTTGCCCCGAGTGTCGTCGTGTATTTGCTGTATCGCTCAGATATTGTTTGTTTACTTTTAAATAAATTTTATTTAAGAAAACCAAACGGCAATATGTACCCAGAAAGGGATTAAGATGTATTAAACAATAGTTAGTCCTGCTGTCGTGTATGGACCAGAATGTTGGACCACAAATGGGATGAATGAAAAGCAATTGCATGCAGCTGAGATGAAAATGCTAAGAGGGATGTGTGGTACTACACGAATGGATAGAATAAGAAATGAGTACATAAGTAAGAGGAAGTCTGAAAATGGCACCGGTAACTCAAAAGTTGAGTGGAAATCGGTTGTCATAGTATGGGCATGTGATACGCAGGAATAAGGAAAATGTTGTGAGGAAAGTTTTGAATACGAATGTCGATGGAAGATCAAATAAACGATGGATGGACTGTGTGAAAGTCGATATGGTTAAAAAGGGGGTGACTACCGAGATGACGACTAATAGAGAAGTATGGAAGAAAAAACATGTTGCACCGACCCCAAATAACTTGGAACAAGAGTAGGAGATAAAATAAAAAGGCCAGCTCAAGGGTTCATCTGTACCTCTATAGATAAGCTTAACAAATTACGTTACGGTGTAAAATAGCCGAATCCATTAAAATATTGGCCATAACAAATACTTATAAAAATAGGGATCGGGAGTTGATAACAAAGAGCTTGGGAAAGGTTCGCTTTGTATGTTATTGTTACCTTAACCTAATGCGAAGTCACGGACTATGACTTCGAAACGTGACGAGGGAAATAAGAAACCAGAGAAAAGCGGTGAAAACCGGAAAAAGCGGGGAAAAGCGGAGGAAATAAATAGAATAGATTTGTATGACTGTTATGAATGAATGAAATATTTTTGGCATAGGTACTGATTTTAGGGTATTTTTGTACCCTTTTAAGCGGGTTGCTTGTAAAAGGGAAGTGACAAAATAAGTCATTGTGTGGGTTGGCTTTATTGGGGCGGGTTAGTGACGATTGAAAATTGTCAGGCAATATTTTCTGTGTTAATCGAATATATTTTGATGCAATGCATTGAGCAGCCTATACCTTCATAAATTACAAAGATATACAACCCATCAAGATAATTCTTCATTAGCAGCCCACAAATCATAACAGAAAAACCCTTCCAAGGCCAAAACATACATCTTGAAGACAGTCTGAAGCCAGGTGAGAGTGGCAAGGGCTACCCAACATGGAATATAAATCACTTCGTATCGTCGGCTACTGCGATGAAAAACTGCCGCGTGTAATGTTATGAGGGGATCGTAGGATGTGGGGCATATATCATGCTCTGATCTTGTGTAATGACATTGTTGGGTTATGCGAGATTAGAGATATAATATATTTTGGTGTAGTTTTGTGGACCGAATTTACTTATTATTAGGCTTTTCAACAATGAGTGTACTACTGTGAATATTATATTATCATTGGTCTGGCAGGAGACATAGTCCTTCCATAGTTCAAGGTAACCGATCCACTAATAGCCAACTGTATGATAGCCAACCAAACCCATAGCCCAATATGTTTTGTTTTCATGTTCTGCAATAGGCCTACACCAACCTGGCAGTTTGAGTAATTAATGTGGCCTACCCAAATGTCCTTTCTTTGGTATTGTTCGTCGAATCGTTGAGCTCCTTAAGTTTTGAGTTGAGCTGCACGATTTCTGACAAATGCGTGCATTGACTGGACAGGTCCTCTCAATCTATGTGGTTCTTTCCTCAAAAGACCATCTCAGACATCGACCTACATGGTCTTCATATGATCTGACCAAGATTATGTCTGGACTTAAAAGACACTGTGACGTCTGAGTTTGTTTCGGCCTTTCTTCTCAGACTAGTCAGATAGGAAACGCCGACCTCATGCAGTTTTAAAATATGATTGACGTGTAAAAGTGTTTGTACAAACCTACTTACAAAATAAAATCATTTATCATTTAACCGGGGGTGGTCCTTGGGTGCACTTGCATAGTGGTCGGTGTCGGTTGGTGCCTCGTCATCATTTAAAATTGTCTAAGGGGGCGAGTTGGCTTTGGCCCCTCGTACGCATTCCAAAGGCCCGGGGCCTGCCGGTCCCTAGATGTGTCAAGTACACTGTTACTTTATAATTTGTACATTGCAAACTTAAGTCTAAGCGCCTCTTCACTTATAGAAAAGCACAGCTTGCACTACATTATGCGCAAACAATTACATAATAAAATAATTAAAACAAGTAGTTTAAAATAACAAAATATTAAAATTAAATAAGACACAAGTGCCTACATAATTAGAATAAGCACTTAGATGCTATATATATTACAGATGTTGCATAAATCAGAAGGCACTTAAAGTTGTATTCGGAAATTAATTTTGATTGCAGACGTAGTGCTAAAGTTTTTAGTCCACCATGAGCTATAGAACATGCGACCCAGTGTAACGATATGAAGGGATTGTGGGGCTTTGGGACATATATCATGCTCTGATCTTATGACATTGTTGGGTCATGCGAGATTAGAGATATATTTTGGCATAGTTATGTTTGGATTGAATATGATACAAGCATGCATGCATAGCATAATTAGCCTATAAAGTTCCCACTTAAGATCAAAATCAAAAGTCATTTATTCAAATTAAGGCTGTGAATCAGCACTTTTCGAACGTCAAAATTACAAAAGACTGTCCCCCAAAAATTTGCCTTTCACCAGTTCCTAGTGCTATCGCTGTCGCTATCCACTGCTGGGACACATTTGTCTCCTCCGTGGGCCGTAATCCACCACGCGGGCCCAGTGCGGGTTGATGGCCCAGTGCGTGTTAGTAGTATGATAAAAGTGCCTACATAATTAGAATTAGCACATAATAATAGTAGTGCTCATAATCTCAGATAATTTACATTCCATCGCCACTTAATCAGTTATCTACTTTAGTAGAATGTATTTTATTTTTGAGTGCCCATTTGTAAAAAAAAAGGTCTTCGTATGTTTTTGGTTGCAATGGAATTTGAACTTTGTTAAGTATGGCATTCAGTTCGTTGTCCCGTAACTTGAAAATTATCTCAAATTCCTAGCTCTAATATAACTGTTATAATGATTACAGACATCGCATAAATCAGAAGGTGCTTCATTTAGAAATTAATTTTGATTGCAAAAGTACTTAGTGCTAAACGTTTTAGTCTAATATAAGCTAGACAATGTGGATTCAGCCAGAGGTGTGCTTTCCAAAATTTATTTGTGTTTAAACTTAGCACAAAAGCGAAAATATGAATGCTCTAAAATTGATTCACCGAACATAGTTATATATGTATATATCTTCGTAGAATGGCTGGTGGCAGTTGGATGAGAGTTGCTGAAAATAATATAAGAGTTGAATGGCGTGCAATAGGAGAGGCTTATGTCCAGCAGTGGACTGCTGTAAGGTGATAACAATGTTGATAATGAACATAGTTTTTAAAAGGTTTTCAATTAATTAATTATGCACTCAAGCATTCTTAGAAAACACCAAATTTGTTTCCATGAATCTCCGACTAATTCAAGCTCGTTTTATGATAATAATAAAAATAATAAAAAAATTATTCAAGTAAAGTAAAAATATGATTGATATTGATGATAACAAAATAATGTACCTCTTCTTCAAAATTAAAACGCAACTTCACAAAGACTGTTACAGACAGAAACTCGAAAATGAAATGAAACATTTAACATGCAAATATGAGTATCAAAGCGACATCTAATAACAAAAGTATGACAATATCTTCCAACTCAGTTTAAACTTGGCGACTTTAAGAAAATATTGTAAAGAAAGTTTTGCCAAAGAAAAATTCTTATCTTGCTAAGTTGGTACCCTTTACAGGATTTTGCGAAGCTTTCTATTATATCTCTGGCATCAAAAGAGGTAGCCAAACTAATTGGCGTTGAGTTCATGTTAAATTTTGTAAAAAGGCATGCTGTTAAAAGGGTTCAACTGATGATTTTTAATGTTGATTAACTTTGTTTCACTTTATGGGTTGAGTTGGGACAGAAGGGTAGATTTCATCACGATGTGCTTGTATTAAACGATCAAAGTTTTGTAGGTTATCTATCATATCCGTGGTAAAAAGATAGGAAATTACGATAACGACGTTTGTTAAGAAAAAAATACTAGTCCTAGTTACTAATACTAGTTACCTCCATGAGTAATGGCACGAAAAATAAGATAATTGGATAGCGGTTAAATATACCGCTGTCAAATTATCTTATTTTTATTAAAAAAAAACTAGCAGTGCCCCGCGATTTCGGCCGCATACGTTTCGATACCGTGGGAATATCGGGATAAAAGTATAAGTGCTTTAGAAAAAAAAAACATGTTATCTACCTAATTAAACATGTCAACTCTAGAAAGTTTAAACGCCCTTACAGAATGTGTTCGTGAATGGCCAGCGCCAGCGTTGGTCATTTCATAGCTGAAAAGGCATATTAAAAAAAAAATATGTTTACTGTGGACGCATATCGTCTTCCCAACATCATCGTATAATTTCAACTAGAATGATGTTACCAACATTTAGCAACAATATTTTGAAAAGAGTGTCCATGGATTTCCTTGCCCGTTCTTCTCCATAGGTACCTACTACGCTTTGGAATAGGGAACCATCCCCATTCCAAAGCCTAAGTGACTGACTCCTTGACAATTCTAAAGTGCCTGTAATTGGTTTAATTGAAATAATTGAGTGATTGAGCTTTGAGTTAGAGAATAAGTTGACACAAGTAACCAAATTCCTAGGTAGCTAAATATATTTTACATTCGTCATCAATTTAGTATCCAATCAGAATTTTGCCCAGCCAGCGAATCGAGATTTCTATAAAAAACTGAATCCAAGTAAAACAATCGCCTCTCTAGCAATTATGCTAATTATCGGAATCGTTCACGGTAGAGAAAATATACGATTTCCGTATTCCTTTCCAATGTCAATGTTGGAACAAATCGATTTGTTCTAGATTGGAAAAAATAATTAGGTATAATTAAATTAGATAGGCAGTCGCTTTATGTAACAATACATTCAGCTGCATCCGGTTAGAAAATAGGCATTTTATAGGCTTTTGTACTGACGTACGTCGTTGAAGTATGACGTTTTGTAATGACTCGATCAAAATAAATAAAATAAATAAACAACCGGAAAACGTATCTGGCCCAGTCCCAATTAAGCTTGACTGCTTTTTGGGTTACGTTGGCGATCTGTGATTTGGAGCGCAGTACCGTGTTCCTAACACAGTCTGTTAATCTGACTCCAAGAATGCTGCGCTCCATTGCTCGCAGCAAACCTCAAGCTTGAACCTCTGCTGAACTGTCAAAGACCAGAAAGCCAGTTCTTATAATTAAAAACGTATCTCATCTCAGCGACAATCAATTCCAAAAACTTGTCAAAAATGTGGGGAAACTAGATGTATATTTGAAGGATTGAGACTGAGAACATACAGTGAACGTTCTTAAAATTACGGGAATAGCCCCTCAAATTTGAGTGTGTAGACTAGTATAAAAAAATGGTACCTATATTTTTGTTATATTTTTTTTTTCGTTTCTACTTTCTACTACCGACATTCTTTAATATAACTATGCAAATAATTACTAACCATTTATTAACATTATCTCATGTTGCAGCAACGTGCATCAATTGTGCAAACACTGTAATCTGCGGAGATATTGTTATCTTGACAGATTAATTATAATTTTATACAATACGTAGTCAACTCACATACAGCATGAAAATTATAATAATGATAATCTATTTGAGAGTATTATAACACGCGAATGATTAATGATTCTCTACCGCGAAATTATATTACTTCATTATCCTATCATTAAAAGAGGTTTATACAAATTACGGTTTTAATTGTCTGTTCATTAAAATTATCATGACTTTGTGATACGTTTATCGAATGTTGGTTATTGTTTTAAAGCTGATTTTTCCATCGCCAGGTCACTCCACTCAGTTTCTTACTAATTCGGTAAAATGAAGACAGAATTTATGAAAATGTAAACCTCAAATGGACAAGTATATCCACTTGATGTTTACATTTTCATGAATTCTGTCTTCATTTTACCGAATTAGTAAGAAAGCGAGTGTCAGTTTCACATTGTGTTATGCAAAATCCTTTATGTAATGTTGAAATGTTGAATTTGTAAGATTAAGTCATCACAGGCATCTGCCCCATTTTAATGCTTTCTGACGAGGTACTATTTTGTAATTGTGAGACAACTTATAAAGAAGATCGAACGTTTGAGTTTGAAAAACGCATGTGTGTGCTTTCGAAATGCGGAAGCAGGTTTGGCGTTATTTCAACGGGATAAACCCGAATTTTTGAGTCGTTTTATAACAGTAGACGAAACAGTTTTATCGGCCAATAAAGTGATGGCTACAGTTTTTTGGGATGCACGTGGGGTAATCGTAATCCATATTGACTACCTAGAGAAGGGTAAAACGATTAATGGCGCATATTATGCCAATTTATTGGCTCAATTTGACAAAATTTTACGTGAAAATCGACCGCATTTGGCTAATAAGAAAATCCTCTTCCACCAAAATAACGCACGAGTGCACACCTGCGCGATTGCCATGGCCAAACTTCATAAGTTGCGCTATGAGTTGCTTTCTCACCCACCGTATTCGTCAAATATAGCTCCTTGAGACTATTTTCTGTTTCCAAATTTAAAAAAATGGCTTGGTGGGAAAAGATTTGGCTCCAACGAAGAGATCATGCCTATTTTGAAGGGTTACCTAAGTCATACTTTATGGAAGGGATCAAAAAGCTAGAGAAACGCTGGATGAAGTGCATTAAGTTACAAGGAAACTACGTTGAAAAATAAATATTAATCTATCTATATCTATTCTATACTTATAATAAATCTGTAGAAGTGAAAATTCTGTACATTGAAAATATCAAAAAAATAATTTACAGGGGGTGTTACTAGACCGACACCGAACCCAAAAATGTGATTAAAAAAATTTGTGTCTGTCTGTCGGTCTGTCTGTCTGTCTGTCTGTCTGTTTGTTCAGGCATCACGCAAAAACTACCGGTTCGATTACGATGAAACTTGGTATAATTATTCTTTAATATCCTGGGCACCACACTGGGTACTTTTTATCCCGGAAAAGTATATACAATAAAAAACAAACTTAATTTTGCGGTTCGATCCCTATACCCGATTACCACTGTCTGTACTGTACCAACCGCAAATACTAAGTTTGTCGTAGGTTAGGTCACCCGCAGTGGAGTTCATTTTTATTCCTTTTAGTATTTAGAGTTATTTAGGTTTATTTTTATATGAGTCGTAGGTATAGATTTTAATTTTAAAGTATAGGTCGTATATTTGACAGTGTACGTAGTGACCGTAGGTTATTTTATAATACTGTTAGGTAGGATTAGTCATTCGTATAGATATTAGTTTTTAGGGATTTTGCTTATTTATTGAGTTTAGATTAGTTATCATCAGAAATAGGTTTATTTAGGTAGGTATTTAATTTTCTGCTATTGAGTTTTTTTTTTTAAATTAGGTAGGTACTTAGGTAAAGATATCATATAGGTACCTATATGATATCTTTATCTAAGTACCTACCTTAATTACTCTTAATCACCACTAATGAGACACAATTGGTTTTCTACTGTAATTAGCCACAAAGGGCCCGCGAGATAGATGGCATTCTGGGGAAGCACATACATTTTATCCTGTTAGCACGTTCCCGTGGGATAATTTCCGACATCCACGCGGGCGAAGCCGCGGGCAGAAGCTAGTAATTAAATAAAATTGACTTCTTGTTTAATTTTTACCAGACTTATCACTCCGCCCTCGTATTACAAACTTATATGCTTAAACCAATGTTTATAATGGTTACCGTTCGCTTTGAACAATCTATTATTATGTATGGATGGAACTTGAAGTATTGATTTGTCGAGATAACAAACCTCCATGTTTGTTCTGTCGTAGTTACAAGTGGAGGGGTATGTATATTTATGTATGCTCGGTAATCGATAAAGTACATTGTTTCTGTAGATTCTGAAGTTGATATTTGTGGAGGCCGCCACATATTTCCCGCAATTTACCGACGAATGACGTCACGGAAACGTTATTTATGACAGTAAGTTGGTGTGTTTTCCTCATCATCTGCCTAGACTTTTCCTATGTTGGGGTCGGCTTCCAGTCTAACCGAATGCAGCTGAATACCACTATTTTACATGGAACGACTGCTTATCTGACCACCACAACCCAGTTACTGGGTAATACGATACTCCTTGGTAAGACTGGTTGTCAGACTTTCGGGCTTCTGACTCCCCATAACAACTGTCAAAGATCCATGAATGCCAGCCAGAACCAAGGGCTTAACGTGCTTTCCGAGGCACGGAGGGGTGTCGGCATGAAAAGATAGTCCCCATCCACAGACCAACCGTGGCAAGCGTAGCTTAACCTGATCGATCGACCTGTGCGGCTGTTATTATTTAGCCACGGGCCCCTCGTATGTTTTCCTAGATCACGTTTTTTGACACCATAAAGTGGGGCTTGATCGCTGCGATCATTTTCTTGACAGTCGTCACTGTTGTTGTTATGTGGCGGCCATCGCTCTGCTAGGATACCATAGCTTTAGGGTCTTCCCGTGAGCGTAGTCAAAGACAAAAGTATGAAGGAGTAGAAACTTTCAAATGTCAGTTTGTTACAGTTATACCTAGTGTAAGTGAAGCTCTTTAGACACGGCACGCTTTCTTTGCGGTACGGCGTATAAATCACGCCGTAGCTTAGTATGGTAAACATTACCATACTATGCTTTTATTATTTTATTTTATTAAGAACCTGGTACTTGTTTACAGGCCTACGCTGTCCTACCATACCTACTGTAATTTCAAAACATTGTAAAAGCCGATTATTTTTAAAAGAGTAACCGCGGTGTTTCTTGCCGGCTCTTCTCCATAGGAAACGGCCATTTGGAACCGTACACCTACGTGCACCATCCGTTACCGTGCACGGTAAGTGCCCATGTTTATGTGAAATAAAATAATTGATATTAAAAATAGAAATAGAAATTAATTGATTTTGATAAACTGTTCCCAAAGAAACAATACCTATAGATGATTGACAACCAGTCTCTCATTGTAACAATGTTTGTAGTCTCCAGACCTGACCGCTGTTAAACACTATCCATAAAATTAATTTTAGACAAAATATTACAAGAAATGTTAACAACGAACGGTTTGGCAAACGGGTTAATGATAAATGTTTTGGCGCAACGTCCTTCAGTAACCTTTACGACACCCGTGGGAACATAAGGGGTAAGCCGATTCGTCTCTTGAAAGCGCAAATGTGAGGTCACACTTGGGAATTACAGGTACGAATTGTGAACAGTTCATTTTCAGGGTCCCTGATTGATTTGAAATGAACCAGGATACATGAGCATAAAAATTACGACATAACAAGCATAAGCATAATCAGCCTAAAAAGTTCCCAGTGTTGGGACACTGGCCTCCTGCAGTGCGATTCTGTAACCATCTCACCGTGAAAACTTAGGTGAAGTGAGCGTGGAGTGAGCTGTCATTCCAAATAATGCTAGGGATTGACACTAATGACAACTCACATCAAGCTCACTTCACTTGAGTTTTCACGGTGAGATTTTTACAGAATCGACCGGCTGTTTGTTGGAGTGGGCCATCCACCAGACGGGCCCGTTGGGGATGGCACATGTTTTTGAATTATTGGTTCCAGGATATGCGGGTTTCCCCACGTTGTCCTTCACCGTTTTGATAACAGTGGTGATGAAATTAATTACACAAAGTAAAATGCCTCTCCTGGGCCCGTATTCCCGTAATTTATAACGTTCAAAATCTAGTCGCAGTCTCATCTCGGCGACAAACAAATGTCAAAAACTTGTCAAAATGTAGGGAAATTAGACGTATTTTTGACAGATTGAGACTGAGATCTGAAGGCCAATTCTCGTAATTTAAAACGTTCAAAATCTAGTCGCAGTCTCATCTCGGCGACAAACAAATGTCAAAAACTTGTCAAAATGTAGGGAAATTAGAAGGATTTTTTGACAGATTGAGACTGAGATCAGACTGTGAACGTTCTTAGAATTACGAGAATTGCCCCTCAGACTGTGAACGTTCTTAAAATTACGAGAATTACCCTGCTGGTTCAAACGAACGACATACACAAGTAGGTAAGTCAAGGCTACCACTATTCTGCAACACACAAGCTTATTGAATATGCCACCATTCACCTAAGACCCTATGTCGTAGCGACACAATATTATGTCGTCAATAGAATAAAAGGCTATTCAAGCGCTGGGCGAGAGAATATAGGAGCTGCTAGATACATAGGTAGGCAGTACCTATACATACAACTTCATTGTATCCCTGCTTTACAGGAAAGTATAAATAAAACATGTATTCTACATGTTGTGTCTACTGTTTTCGTTTATCGTTAACACCTACAACAAGTTGTAAAAAATTGACAAAAAAAAGTGAACAAAATAGTTAAATAAGACATATTGCCTAACGTTAATACCTACATGTTTTACCGACGACCTTGTTACAGCGACAGGAACCCGTTGGATGCGAGAAGCACAGAACCGGCCGAAGTGGAGGTGCTTGGGGGAGGCCTATGTCCATGATGATGATGATGATGATGACATGTTTTATACTCTCGCCACCTGGGTCGACAATCGTATTTTAAAAACTATATGAGGTCGGCGTTTCCTATCTGATTAGTCTGAGAAGAAAGGGTCACAGTCTCTTTTAAAGTCCAGAAATAATCTTGGTCAGATAAAAAATCTCACAATTTGTAGGTATATGGATGTAAACGCCATGTCTTGACTCAGTCTGCACTCAGCTCAACAATAATTGGTTAACCGCAATTAACACTGTCTGTGATTCACAGTTTACACTATTGTTATTGAAACACGTCATTATTAATACGTGAGAATTTCATAATATTAAAAGGAAAATCATTGATTCAATTCAAATACATTAGGTGGTGAATCTACTCATCAATTGAACAACTTCTGAAAACGCGGAAAAAGTGATCCCACTCTGAATTATGTTTTAATACCTACTATTATTTTGTTTGTAGATTAGCAGTATGGCTGTCTGTGATTCGGTGGGAGGACCGACTGGAGACCTCCAAAAGTAGAAAATTAACTCAGCGCGTTTGTTCCTGATCACTTCGGTAACGAACATTATAAAATAAGTAAAAAGTGGAACGAAAATTCAATTCCACATTTGAAATTTTCAGACTCAATCCAAAAATAGACAAAAGTGTCAACATTTTTATGCTTGACTACGAGTCAATATGTGTATCTTAGGTTTTTTTTATTTTATATTTTTATTATTATTTATTATTCAACTCAAACAATTAAAGATGTTTCAACTCAGACATTAAAAATATGCAAAATAAAGAACTCGTCAAATCAGACCAAATTTGATGAACTTCGGCGCTCTTCATCAGCCCAAACACCGGTTTCTTTTACCAATACGCCAAGAAAAAGAAAACTAAAAATGGAATTGACAACTACAAACAAGAAATTAAAAATATTAGAACAGAAAGCCACCCATTGCTGCTGAGGCCCCGTAACAAAGGACACATTTTTAAAATTGTGTAACAAATTTCTGGATAAAAAAATGTCAAATATTGTGAAATACCATGTTTCATTGAAAGATAAGTTCAAAGGCAATAGGTATACCATGGAATTTAAATAATTTGCACTGCATATATATTTTTGTAGCCCCCACGCGTACCGATTTCTACAGCAGTTTCTTCATTTACCCTCACTTCAGAGGATGCAGATCCTAATTTTGACAGGCATTATTAACAATTTTTTAAATGCTTTAAAACAAAAAACGTCACAAATGGATGACAAAGAAAAATTATCTACCATATGTGTTGATGCTATATCATTAAAAAACAATCTTTGTTATGAACTCAGTAAAGATAAAATACACGGCTGACACGAAATAGATAATGTGGTGACATCCAACCCCGCAAAAAACGCTGTTGTGGTTCTGGCTCATAGCATGTTTATAAAATGGAAACAACCAATAGGTTATGCTTTGACAGCGGAGTGTAAAAATTATCCAGAATTACTGTCGTGGTTAGATAAAGTCATAAGGACTTTACACCAAACCATTTTGATAAAATGCGGGTCAAATATGCTACCGAAAGAAGCAGAACCGTTGCGTTTGCAATAAGTAACTCGGCAGACAAAGTTATCGATGACGAAGCTAAAGATACAATCGAATTGATCCTTCTGTTCAACAATCTGTTTGATACTTTAAATTCAGCTTCAGTGCTTAACAATAATGTTTACAAAAGGACAAATCAAAGAAAAGAAGATAAAACAAAATTTTTACTTAAAGCTTTAGAGTTACTTAAATCTCTTGTGCTGAAACATCTGAGCAAAACACCAAAAAATATAAATTTTATAAATGGCTTATTTATAACAATCAAATCAATAATGAGTTTATTTGAAGATTTAAAACAAGACGGTTATAAATTTCTTTTAACAAGCAATTTGAATCAAGACTGCCTTGAATTTTTTTTTGGTCAAGCACGCCAACAAGGCGGCAACTGTAAACCAACAGCCATACAGTTCAATAGAGCATTCAGAAAATTATTTTTACTGAATATATTGAAACCCACAAAGGGCGGTAATGATGAAGATGACTTGAATGATCTAGGTTTTATTCAAAGTCAGTGATTATGACAGGCCGTCAAACGAGGTGACGATGGAGAAGGAAAGTGATGTATCCATCCAACCTATATTAAATGTGGGAACTACCGATTATAGATTTGACTTGCCGCAAAAAAAATGCTCTAGTATATATAACGGGCTATTTATTACGAAAGTGCATAGAAAAACATGGGTGTCATAAAATGATTGATTAGTTCAGTATGCAACAAGAAGCTTGTAATCTCTCTAGAGACACTATGTTTACCTATTATAAACCATATATTAAAAACAACGGAGGGAATTGTGGCTAATAATGTAATAACAGCCGCACGGGTCGATCGATCAGGTTAAGCTACGCTTGCCGCGGTTGGTCCGTGGATGGGTGATCATTTTCACAAACCAAGACCCCTCCGTGCCTCGGAAAGCACGTTAAGCCGTTGGTCCCGGCTGTCATTCGTGGATCTTTGACAGTCGTTACGGGTCGTCAGTAGCCCGAAAGTCTGACAACCAGTCTTACCAAGGGGTATCGTATTACCCAGTTACTGGATTGTGGAGGTCAGATAGGAAGTCACTCCATGTAAAATACTGGTATTCAGCTGCATCCGGTTAGGCTGGAAGCCGACCCCAACATAGTTGGGAAAAGGCTAGGCAGATGATGATGATGATGATATTAAAAACAACGCCTCAAGGCCAACAATAGGCCTGATAACAAAACCAGAGTCATTCATAAGCTTCGTGGAGGTACTTGAAAAGAGATTTAAGGATTATTTAATTACCAATAAAAATGATTTATCCCAAAATATAGGGAACAACTTTTAACATGCCATGCGGATGCTACCCTTTGGTTTTCTTAAAAAAATTATATATTCGTTTACGAATTTTTTCTATTGTAAAAAATAATAACTAATAAAAATTATAAAAGTAACAGAAAAAAACGAAAATTTATTAAAAAAAGCAATTTGTAAATACATTAAAATTTGATTTTAAATTGAACGTATCTTTCACTTTCCTACTTAATTGTCCTTGCACATGTTTACATTACATAGCATACTATGTATAACATATACAGTCATCTTCTTTGGCAAAAGTCTAAATTCCAATTCGGTGTAAACAATAGCGGTTTACACGTTCCGCTCAAGGTCACAGGCGTCCGAGCTCACATGTAAACGGAGTGTTACCGCTGTGTCATGGACGTCCGACAGATAGTGTGGTGCGCGTGTCCATTGTAAATTATTCCAACTATGTTGGGGTCGGCTTCTAGTCTAACCGGATGCAGCTGGATACCAGTATTTTACATAGAGCGACTGCCTATCTGACCTCCACAGCTCGATACCCTTTGGACTGGTTGTCAGATTTGCTGTCTTCTGACGACCCGTACCGACTGTCAAAGATCCAGTAATGACAGCCGGGACCAGCGGCTTAACGTGCTTTCTGAGGTATAGAGAGGAAGATCCACGGAGCAACCGCGGCAAGCGTAGCTTAACCTGATCGATCGACTCATTTGGCTGTTATTACTTAGCCAAAAGCCCCTCCTAACTTATGAATAACCATAGGGAAGTAAAACTGAATAGTAGAAAAGTAAACAAGGTATAAGAATTTCATTGTTGTTGTATTTTATTTAAGTTAAGTTTTATTGCGAAAATGTTTTTGGCACACGTATACTTTAGGATATTTTACTGATAATCAAAAACTTAACCTAACATTCTAAATGACTGTGAAAAAACTCTTTTACAACTTAGTATCTCAGAGGTCAATAAAATTAAAATAATATTAAGATAAAATATTAAAAGAAGCTAGGTTGACTATCAAAGTCAATTGAAATTAAAATGATTATATACAATATATTAAGTACTATGTCAAGTCTACCTCTTTACCATCAAGTATTAAACAATAATTATAGAAAGTTAATTTTCCTTTAAAAAAAAAGCTTATAGGTAAATAGGTACTACGAAATCTCCCTTAACCGATCAATAGGAACTCGGGTCTTACAGGGGTGAACAACCCTTTAAACAGGCCAACTAGATTTATTATCCGTTAAACTTTAGTGGCACCCTAGGGAGATCTTATGAGGCAGCGAACTAGCCTAAGAAATTTATCTGTTTCTGTAGCCTAGGTATTGGAATTAACCCGTAAGGGAAAATAAACTTAACTTATCTAAAGATCCTATTAGTTTATTACGACACTAGTGAGATTCTCTTGGGGTTTTTATGTTTTAAGGTTTATTAGGGTTCGTTAAACATAAATAGATAATAAATTATTTATTTTCCAAAGGGTTACAGACTTAGTTCTAGCGGTAGGAGGTAAGTACAGAGCGAATAAAGTATGCTGCAGAAATCTGTGGACAATAATTGGTGAGCCCTTTTTTTTGGGTGGGAGCAGGAAGGCGTGTCAGACTTTTACTGACTAAAACCCACCCGTGTTCCTTCAGTTGCCTGTGCCAGGGGCCACGGTATCTCTTTCGAACAACCCGTGGCCCTGGCAGGCATCGGCCTTAGCGGACCCCGTCAGTTCGTGCTGACTTCTCTTTGAGGCGCACGTGGAACACAACGTGCCGTCTACTCGGGCCTGGTCCTGGTGAGCTGTCCATTGCTCGCCGCCCGCAAATCCGCGCCTACGGTGACCGGGAGTCGGTTGCTGACTCCCGCCGTCCAGGGCGTCTCCTGCGGCGACTAGGGGCGTGCGTGAGGGCGCAGAGATTGCCTCTCCCTCACGCGCTCCGCCTCCTCCTTGGCGAGCATTACTGCTTCGCAGAAGGAGGTAATGGCTTCCCATGCACTTTCGCTCTGTACCATGGCCTGAGCAAGGGCCGGACGCGAGAGATCGCCGCCACCGATTGCCACCACGAGGACCCGGTGGTGCTCCGCCCAATCCGGGCAGACCTCCACCGTATGCTCCACCGTGTCCTCCGGGCGATCCACATAGTGGTGACACCCTGGCGTTTACTTCCGCCTTATCCTGAACAAGAACCTCCCGAAACAACCGTGTCTGGTGAGGACCTGCGTCAGGCGGAAGGTGTGGGCGCCGTGGCGCGTCTCCAGCCACTCCTCAAACAGGGGACTTATCGCCACAATTGTGGCGTGCCCAGCACTGGGTTGCGACGATCGCACTCTCCATGTCGCCCGTATTCCGCCGGAGCTCTGTCCGCTGTACCGTGATTTCTCCCGGCAGCGCAGTTACGCCCCGGCGTTTTGCCTCCTCTTGCCACTCCCATATGTGGGCGAGGACTTTTGTCTCCAGATCCCATGGCGGCAATCCGGCAAGGAAGCTCGCCGCCTCAGCGGAGACCATGCGGTACTCTCGGATTAGCCGGACGACCATGACCCTTTGGGACGCGCTCAACCGGCGGGCTAGTCACCGCCTCAAGGAACGCGCCCACACCAGTACCCCGTAAAGGGCCATGGACCGCATGACCTCCGCATAGAGCCTCCGGTAGGAGGCGTTTGGACTGGGCGGCTCCTGCCCAATCTAGGGGAGATTGGGCAGGAGCCGCCTCAAGGCAGCCCCGGCCCGCTCCAGTCCGGGGAGCCAAACGTCTGAAATTGGTGAGCCCTGACTTTTAAACTAGGGTTGCCTGTATCTTAAGAGACAGTGTTTAGTTATGGGGTTAATCCGATAAGATTTATACAACTTGTGAACATAACTGGTGTAATGTGCATCTTCTTCTTTTCGTGTCGCTGGTAGTCTTCTTCGATATTTTATACTAGGTGCGCACCGCAGTTTTACTCGCATAAGTTTTGATACCGTGGGAATATCAGAATATAAAGTATTGTTAGCTGCATCCCCGACCTATACCCCTCCGGCCAGCCCGGAGTATGACGTGATCGAGTCCTTATAAGACGACGCGCATTGTAACCACGGGCTCATTCCCCCGAACCCGGCGGCACGCGCTTTACTATTGATTCCCATATTGTTCACTTAATAACTTTGTGCTTTGTAACTATTTTTGATTAAAAAGATTTCCATTGTTAAAGTTTTAATTTAAACTCACGAATATTCTTTCATTTTAATTCAATTCCTAAAATCAGAAGCGGGATACGACTCTCGTTTTCCCACTAACCTAAATAAATTAAAAAAATGTCGAATAATACCGGCCCCAGAAAAAGACGTAAACGTGAGTGCACGCCACCGCCGCCCGACCTAACTCATCTTAGTATTACCTTGGACGCAATACTTAATAGGGTCTCTGCCTTGGAGCGGCATTCAATTTCAGAACCACGGTCGACCGTGGAGCAGCAGCCGCGTCCTGCCATCACCGGCACGACCAGCCCGTCCGTGCCTGAGCCACATGAAAAGGCTTTGCGCATGGCCAGCTCTCCTGCTGTCACGCGACCTGTCCCGACGCCACTGGCGCCGTCGCCGGCGCTGTCGCTGCCGCCTTCGCCTTCAACGTCGGCTGCAGGGGACGTCACAGAGCGTCTTATCGATGCGCTAAGGAGCTTAAACCCGGTGAGATCAAACCATTATTACGTCTCTGATTTCGACCCTAATGTTCATGACGTCACTGCATGGTGTGATGAAGTTGACCGTGCTAAATCACAAAATAGATGGGACAATAAAGAGTGTCTGGCCCGTATCGGTTTGTGCCTGAAGGGTGATTCTCACTCTTGGTTACGCGATTGGACCGAAACGGATCGTACTTGGTCTACTTTTAAATTACAATTAAAATCACTCTGTCCACGACGTGTCGATGCCGCTAATGTCCTGTATGACGTCATGTGCACTGAGTCCGATAAATATTCAACATACGCGGAATACGCGCGCAAATCCTTGTTACGATTGCGTATCATTAAAGGTAGTCCTTTCACTACTTCATTCATTACTTAGTAGTAATTAACTTTTCTGTGGAATCATTGTGCGCGGTATTAAGGATCCTCAGATTCGTGCTGCAGCTATGAATGCACAATTAACTACCGAAACTATTGTTGAATTTTTATCTATTTATGTCATGCCTAGTAAAACCACTCCAAATATGAACAAAAACAATATTGATGCTCATTCTAATAGGAGCCGTAGTGCTACAAAAAGCTTTGATAAAAAATCTGTGAAGTGTTTTTCGTGCGGCGCTCCTGGTCATATCAGTAAAAGCAACGCGTGTCCCAAACGTTCTAAAACGAGTAATAGTACTTTGAGTTCTAAAGTCGCAAGCGATAGTCAGAGTGCTAGTGCTAATTCATATCTCCCGAACATGAAAAACTGTAAGTGCAACTCTTGTAAAAAAAAAATGGGGTATACGGAAGAAAAGTGTTTTGCTAAACTGCGATCGGAGTCGCGCAATAAATCCAAAGTCAATTTTTGTCGTGAAATTGAAGAAGATACGGCAAGCCGTGACGTGACATCCGCAGTTCTGTGTGGTGTACCTACGGACGTCTTAATTGACAGCGGCTCGTCTGTATCTCTCTTATGTCATATCTAACGAACTTCTTAAACATTTTTCTTGCCGCCGAAACCCTAATGCTCAGATGTTGCGCGGAATAGGGGGTCATGAGTTAAGATCAGGTAGCTACGTCACTTTGCCTATCGAGTTCGACAATTTAACCTTGGAAGTAGACTTTCATGTAGTACCCGGTGGTTGTTTGAGTACACCCGTGATGATAGGTACCGATGTTTTGAATCGCAGTGGTATTTCGTACATTCGTACCAGCGATTGCCAGCGTATCTGCGCCGACCGTGCTTATGTAAACAATATTACGGTTTTTTTGCAATGATCAGGTTAGGCCGAGCACTCATAAAATAGAAGCCTTAACTAAATCACCGACGCCAAACACAATTAAACAAGTGCGTCAATTACTCGGCCTGTCGGGTATTTTAGACGGTACATCCCGCAGTATGTCACTTTGAAAGCGCCTATAGCAGCCCTAACGCTTAAAGACGTTAAGTTTGTTTGGGGTATCGAGCAGCCGAGTGCTGTGCTGCATTCTTCGAATGTAAGTTCGAGTGTAAAACAAAAAGTACTGTTCATGTGTTAATTTTAACATCCACTTTTGTCACAGGTACGTTTTTGTCCATTTGTTGACATTAACAAAATAAATCGTTCACTGATAGACGATTGTAGTTATGCTAAACAGACTTACAATTGTTATAAGAAACTTAGCTTATAGCGTTATACGACGAGTCGATGACGCACGGGCTTGCGGCACTTATCGCTTTAAGGCAAGCGTCGATGTGAACTTGAGTCGGTTAATTATTGTGAAGCATGCTGTTCGTATTTCATAATTAACTAAACAAACTCCACTTGTGTAAAACTTTTGCTAAGCTTATGAACTGAGCTATTCATTTGTTTGTTTAGTATATTTGATTCAAGATTACGTTTCTAAGAACTTAATTGAATGATTGATCTTTAGGTTTTTGAGACATGAAAAGTCACCAAAATAACGAGTGATTACTGTAGCTGTACTTAGCCTATGCCTTTAGCGTTGGTCCTACCAAATGGGTAACAGTCGTGACCCAGAAAGTACCCGTGTCTCTATGACATTCGGGGCGTGACTGGGAAAGTACTTGTGTAAATCCTGAGGACAAGCTTTGCCAAGTGTAGCTGTAGTTCAGCCTACGTCTTAAGCGATGCTCCTACCAATAGGTAACGGTCGTGACCCAGAAAGTACCCGTGTCTCTATGACAGTCGGGGCGAGACTGGCGAAGTACTGTATAAATCCTGAGGACACGCTTTGCCTATACCATGTAAGCCCATTGCTGCAGCATAAGGTTTTGGTTGGTATTCTGGCAATAGAGCTCATTGATGACCTTGTTGGGTTTTGAGTTCGTATGGCAAGTGAGCTCATTGATGACCTTGTTGGGTTTTGAGTTCGTATGGCAAGTGAGCTCATTGATGACCTTGTTGGGTTTTGAGTTCGTATGGCAAGTGAGTGTTAGGGTTAATGGATGAACACCAAGAAAAGGCTTGTTATAAGGATTTATATAATACGTTTATTATCCTTTTATATTTATATATTGGAAGGTGTGTTTACTAATATTACGTGAGACGTGTGATCCCACACAAGGCTAAAATAGTAGTACAGTCGCTATGCGAAAGTAAGGATTTCGGTCAAGTGGTAAGGGCGGGCTCAATAGTAAAAAAATAATATTTATGAGTTAGAAAGAGAAAGACGATAGTGTTGAAGTAGGATCGATTTGTTTTTGCTATACTCCAACACGCCCCCTCAAAAATAAATCCTTTTCTTTTTAATTACGATATCATGTTTCAAATATCTTTATACAATTAAAAATCACACACCTCCAATTTATTTCTCTCTCTGGGAATACAATCATCATGGTCCAACATTCGTTGCGCAGGATTAGGGAAAACCCAGAAAAACCTAATCAAACCATTATCAAACAATTCATCCATTATAACTGGATACTATTAATGTTATTCATCTACTTATTACATAACCAAGCTTTTATAATTAACATATCCTTATCATTTTATTTATCCACGTTGAATATAATTACAACGCCACCCCGAGTTTCATTCTCATCTCAGTGAAACGCACCGCGGGTAATGATTTTGTCAGGATATCAGCCAGCTGGTTATCTGTAGAAACAAAAATCATTTTAATCACATTTTTCTCAAACTGTTCCCTAGAAAAATGATACTTAATATCAATGTGTTTAGATCTTTTGTGACTTGTAGGATTATTCGCGATGCTTATGCATCCATTATTATCCTCATAAATACAAATAGAATCTGGTATCGCAATGCCAATTTGACTTGTTACTAATGATTTTAACCACAGAGTTTCTTTTACTGCTTCATATAGAGCCATGTACTCTGCTTCAGTGGATGATGTTGCCACTGTCTGCTGCCCTTTTGTTTGCCAGCATATTGTGCATTGATCAAATAATTTAAACAAATAACCCGTAGTACTTTTTCTATCTATTGTATTACTATTCTATTGTATTACCAGTCAGAATCAACTAAGCCACTTAAAATATTTTTTGTAATCATTTCGTGTAAATGTTAACTTGAGATTTATAGTGCCCTTTAAATAACGCAAGACCCTTTTTAAGTATGACCATAATGAATGGTTGTTTTTGCTTGCATATCGACTCAAGATTTTTAACAAAAAAAAACTTAGGTCAGGTCGACTGAACAGCATCATATACATCTGCAAACACCCGATAAGATTCCTACAAGGGGCACTTGTTATTTCACACGAATATAATTCTTCGTAATCTATTTTACTTTCAAGAGGTGTAGTGACAGAATTACAGTCACTCATGCTAAACTTCTCAAGAACTGTTTTTATGTACATTTCCTGATCTAAAGTAATTTAGTTGTCTGATTTGGTTATTTTGATTCCCAGAAAACATTTTATCTCTTTTAAGTCTACCAAAAGTGTTCATTATGTATGTTTTAAGACTATCCATAGTATTTATATCTGCGGTTGAAATCACAAGATCGTCAACATACAGTAAAACATAAGTATTCATTAAAACATGACCTGCATTAAAAATGTAAATGCACCGGTCCGCTGATGAGTATTAAAAACCCCTTTTTATCAAAGCTTGCTCAAACATTTGGAACCAACAGCGTGCAAACTGTTTCAATCCATATAATTAGTTATTTAATTTGCAAACCATAGTACGCCCAGCTGGGATACCCTCGGGAATTTTCATATAGATTTCCTCGTTCAGCTTCCCATTCAAAAATGATGTTTTTTATATCCATATGGTGAACCATCAAATTAAATTTATTCGCTAAAGCTAACATTAGTCTAAAACTTGTAATCCTTCTGACTAAATCCACGAGCCATTAATCTCACTTTATACTTCAAGGGTTTTCCAAACTCATCATTTTTAACTGTAAATACACACTTACAATCGATAATATTTCTATTATCTGAGTTTAGTCCACGTATAATTTTCAGTGAATTAATTTCCCCTTTGATAGCATTCTCAATTTCCTCTTTGATAGCATTCTCAATAAATGCCTATCATCCCTGGTTTTAATTTCTGTATACGATTGAGAAATTTGAAATATTAAAGATTCTGCACACAACAAGTAGTTATCATAAACACTGTCCTCATCATTTTCATTATAAGAAACAGTAGGCATGTTTTGGACCCTATTACTTCGTCTCAAATTATGTGATGTTTCCTTGTCTTGAGATTAAGTTAACTTATTTTCATTGTGATATGAAAACCGGTTCAAGCGCTCCCCTGTATCACGTACAGATTTATTAGCAGGTATTGCATCCGTTTGTATACTCATACAATCTGATTAACCAGATTCACACCTCTTCTCTGTTTCAAAAAGGGTGTACAGAGTCCAGAGTTGTAAACAACAGAGTTATTGCTATTTCTAGCCATAATCCGTCCAGGCTCAGGTTGCACCGGCCTATTTGATAAGAATTTCATCTCATCCATAACCACATCTCTGATAGAGTTGTAAACAACAGAGTTATTGCTATTTCTAGCCATAATCCGTCCAGGCTCAGGTTGCACCGGCCTTTTTGATAAGAATTTAATCTCATCCATAACCACATCTCTGATAGAGTTGTAAACAACAGAGTTATTGCTATTTCTAGCCATAATCTGTCCAGGCTCAGGTTGCACCGGCCTATTTGATAAGAATTTAATCTCATCCATAACCACATCTCTGATAGAGTTGTAAACAACAGAGTTATTGCTATTTCTAGCCATAATCCGTCCAGGCTCAGGTTGCACCGGCCTATTCGATAAGAATTTAATCTCATCCATAACCACAGCTCTGATAGAGTTGTAAACACAGAGTTATTGCTATTTCTAGCCATAATCTGTCCAGGCTCAGATTGCACTGGCCTATTTGATAAGAAATTAATCTCATCCATAACCACATCTCTGACTCCACAAACTATTCATCGACCACATCCCGCATCTTATAACCGTTTGGTTCATAAGGAGCAATATTTAGTGGTAACTACCTTTCCGCGCACAGAACTCTTTTTATTTCATTGGATACAAATTCCCCTTCATTATCACAACATAAGTAAACAATTCTCAGACAAAAACGAGCTTCACTCTTTGCTACATAATCCCGAAACGTAACAAAAACAAATAACTTAGGTCGCACAATAATGAGTCATCCTCAAAAATCACAAAATAATTTTTACCATCAATAGACGAAGGAGTAATAGGACCACAAACATCTGTGTGCACTTTAAATAGAGGTCGTTTCAAATCTTTTGTTTTCGATTTGTTAAATGGCAGGCATGCTTGTTTACCATAAATACAAGCTTTACACTATTTATCGTTTGGCATAATATTATCAATTCTACCAATATCAGAAAATAATTTATTCCTTTTTATTTCCTTAAGTTTTGATTTGCCAATATGTTACCTTAGATGCCACAATTCATAATTATTATTTACGACTCTATTTAATGAGCATTCGCTATTTAAAGCATGTTCAGAAAGCAGAAAGTTAATACCGATTAGATTGTTCAAAGACTCACCCTTCATTACCGGCTTACCATCATTGTACACAACATTACTACCGTTTTTATCAAAAACGACAGCCATACCTGCTTGCTGCAGAACAGTACATCTTATAGTATACCTGGTACGCCCATCTTACTGGTAACGGGGAGATCACCTTTCTTAGTCGCTTGTATAAACTTGCCATTGTTTGCTACAAAAATGTTTATTGGCTTTACTTGCTCAGATAAGTTTAGCGCCAAATCTTCTTGATTTATCAAATGATCTGAGGCTCCAGAATCCAAAACGAAAGTAATATCGTTTTTCCCGTCATTGCTGTAATTTGTATCACTGCCCGTCATAAAAGCAAATCCAGATGTATTTGCGTCTTGTGGTTTCGAACTCGCCAGCTGAACCGTTTTATTGTTGATTCTATTGTTCTCAATAGACCTTTTGTAAGAAAAACATTGCTTTTTCAAATGACCCTTATTGCCACAGTGATAACAAATGTCTTGGGTTTAAAATTGTTCTTGAATGGTTTTATTGACTTTTGCTTTCGTTGATAATAATTTCTTCTGAAGCTTCTTTCAGCTTGAAGTACTTTTAAACTTAGATCATGTCCTTCGCTTATTAGTTTGATTTCATGATCTAATAATCTCGTTTTCACAAAAGCTAAAGTTATATTGTCTTCAGTCAATGTCTCGATTGCTGTGACGATGCTGCTATAGCTGTTCGGTAGAGTCTTGAATTAGTGGGTCACTTTATCAGATTCCTCTAATTTTGCACCTGCAGCCATAAGTTCGGTGACAATTTCATCAAATATTTGGAAATGTTTGATTAATTTGGTGTCACTATCCAATTTCAAGTTCAGCAACCTTTTTCTAAGAGACAGCTGCGTCGCCACGCTCTTTCTCTCAAAGATAGAATCAAGCTTCGCGAAAATTTGTTTTGCGGTGTCTTGTTCTGTAGTCAGGCCAAGTAATGAGTCTGACAAACATTCTATTATCGTATTCTTAGCTGATGCATTATTTTTAAGCCACTCAGCACTTCTTTCTGTCGGAGCTTCATCGTCGATAACGTTCAAAACTCCAAGTTCACATAATAGATTGCGAATTCGAAATTTCCACACACTATACTTTTCCCCATCAAATTGTTTGATGTTCCTTTTAGATCTTAAGTCCATTTTTAAGCACTTGCACTAAAATAACTTTTTATGAATTATTTAGTGTCCAATCACTTTCACTTTATATTATTTAATCGCACTTTGGCTTAGCGCTCTGGGCCCATAACCTGTTAGGGTTAATGGATGAACACCAAGAAAAGGCTTGTTATAAGGATTTATATAATACGTTTATTATCCTTTTATATTTATATATTGGAAGGTGTGTTTACTAATATTACGTGAGACGTGTGATCCCACACAAGGCTAAAATAGTAGTACAGTCGCTATGCGAAAGTAAGGATTTCGGTCAAGTGGTAAGGGCGGGCTCAATAGTAAAAAAATAATATTTATGAGTTAGAAAGAGAAAGACGATAGTGTTGAAGTAGGATCGATTTGTTTTTGCTATACTCCAACAGTGAGCTCATTGATGACCTTGTTGGGTTTTGAGTTCTAATGGCAAATGTGTTACGTACAGCGAGTAGATGCTCGTTATCAAGGTGTATTTAGACTTTACCTAAACGAGTATTAAGAAACAATTCACGTTTGACTAGCATTTGATCGAATAAATTCATTTGTAGCTCATTACAACAATCATCAGTAATCTGCTGTCATATCTAACATTTAGATGCTCACTCTTGATTTTAAACGTGCAGGTTCTGATGACGAGGAAGATGAAGTAAGTCCTCAGCCGAGCACCTCATCGGCAACACCCAGAAATGGCGAGTTGGAGGTAGCTCCCGCTGAAGAGGCTCCGAAGGTTGGCGAGGCCTGCGAGGACGCCGGCACGTCAGGAGAGGCCGTGTTAGCTGCATCCCCGACCTATACCCCTCCGGCCAGCCCGGAGTATGACGTGATCGAGTCCTTATAAGACGACGCGCATTGTAACCACGGGCTCATTCCCCCGAACCCGGCGGCACGCGCTTTACTATTGATTCCCATATTGTTCACTTAATAACTTTGTGCTTTGTAACTATTTTTGATTAAAAAGATTTCCATTGTTAAAGTTTTAATTTAAACTCACGAATATTCTTTCATTTTAATTCAATTCCTAAAAGTATCCTATATGTTAATGCTGGTTATAAACCATCTATGTGCCAAATTTCATCCAAATCTGTTTAGTAGTTTTGGCGTGAAAGATCGAGTAACAAACATATGTAGCGACCTTAGCGACGCGATTGCTGAATTGCATTTTTGATATGTGTTAAAGGAACTCGAGCGCTATACTCCCCAGTCGCAGTCGCTTATATACTATCGGCTTGCCACGTCCACATTTACTATAATAAACAATCAGAGTTATGTTGAACCTTTATTAAATATTTTAACAATTTCAGTATAAAACTAAATTCGCGTATCATTTATCTCACCTTATTAATAACACGCACAACAAGTGGTGACCCCGATCGTTTCCAGACAATAGTTTCGAGTTTTTATTTTTTTTCTCGCCCCGCCGGAGTCAGTTAAGTACGCAGCGTTAAAAAAGCGTTTAGTGGCGATTTATGAGGAAAGCGTGGACAAGCAATTCCAGAGATGGGAAAGATGGACCTGGGGACACAGAAACCATCGCAGCTGTATAGGGCGATGGCGGCGCCAACGTGACGGACGAACCACTAAAAAGGTTGTGGTTGAATCATTTACCTCCGGGCGTGCCGGTCCTAACAGTGACCGGAGATACGAAATTGGAGGACCTCGCTGCAACGGCAGACACAGTGATGGAAAACATGGGCACCGGTGAGGTTGCATCAATAGCACCGAGTACATCAGATTTGACATACACCACGGAGACGGATTTGCCCAAGCATCTACTACACGCGCACTATCCGTGGAAATGAAGAAGTTGCGAGGAGAAATAAATGATATTAGGAAGCGTGATGGGAACCCGGGACAAGACCGGAAAGGGCGGCGATGGCAGCAGGGGTGCTACAGGACCAGGAGCCAGTCAAGGCCGCGCCGCAAACCGAAATCCTCGGACTGGCTATGCAGACACTATTTCCGTTACCGGGAAAGCGTGCGGGCGTGGAGTCGCCGTGCAATTGGTCCAAAAGGAGAAGGGTGCAGGAAACTAGAGGCGGTACAGTCATCATCGGTGGGAGATTGTGCCGCGGGAAACCATCGGTTCTGCGTGTGAGGTTATACAAGTGGTATTATGTACGTAGTGGACAGGAGGAATTCAGGGTAATGCAGGAGTTAGGAATTTGCAGGCCATCTAGCAGTCCTTGGGCGAGCGCTCTGCACGTCATGCCGAAGAAGGACGGACAGATCAGACCCTGTGGTGACTATCGTGCACTCAGTGCGATAACGAAACCAGACAGGTACCCGATACCAAGACTGCAGGATTTTACTTATGGTTTAGCAGGTAAGTCAATTTTCGGAAAAATAGACACCAACCGGGCCTATCATAACAATTTTGTGTAGCATCGCAGGATATCGAAAAAATAGCAATCAATAATCATTTCGGGCTTTTCGAGTTTCCGCGGATGTCGTTCGGTTTGCGAAACGCAGCACAAACACTCCAAAGATTCATGAATAGAATATCTCAAGGACGGCCAAGAACGCTCATATATATTTTGTTACATAGATGACCTTGTAAGAGCCAGCACTAACGACCAGCTTTTCAAAAAACACCTTAAACTAATTTTCAGTAGATTCGAGCAGTACGGAATAACAATCAATTTAGCAAAATGCGAACTAGGGAAATCAGAAATAGAATTTTCAGGCTACCACGTGAATAAGGACGGAACAAAGCCACTAGAAAATAAGGTCGAGGCCATACAAAATTATCCGCGACCCGAAACGGTCAAACAGTTGCGACGATTTCTAGGCATGGTAAATTTTTATAGGCCACATTTAAAATGGGCGGCCGAAAACCAGGCGGAGTTAAATAAGTACTTGCACGGGGCCTAAAAGAAGGATGTCTAAAATAGTATGGGACGATACAGCGTTGGCTGCTTTCGAAAGGTGCAAAGCAAACCTCAAAAGCGCCATTACGTTAGCTCACCCGGGAGAATCAGGCAAATTAGCACTAATGTGCGATGCATCAAACACGTGGGCTCGGTTTTACAACAGGAAACAAACGGTAAAAATGGAAACTGCTAGGATATTTTTCAAAGAAACTATCAGCGGCACACCAGAAATAGAGTAGGTACATACACCCGCGAGCTAATAGCAGTCTATCTGGCAATCGTCCATGTCAGAAACATGGTAGAAGTTCGCGAATTATCGATTACCGATCACAGGCCATTAACATACGCATTTACCAAAATAGGCACGGATCGAGAAACACCAGCGAATTATTGTACATCAGCGAATTCACGAGCGATATACATACAATACGTCACCGGCACCGAGAATGCGGTTGCTGGCGCGCTATCACAGGCCATAGCTTGCAACACAAGCATAGATTACGAAGAAATCGCGCAGGCACAGGAAACAGACGCTCAAATATCACACATCGCACATCGGCAACAAGATATTTACAACACATAAAAATACGAAATTGAGATAAGTATGCTATGAGAAAGACAATCACAGACTTTGTCTGCTAAAAAAAAACGTCATAATTATAGTGCCCTTCCTCGCCGAGAGATGGCATTTAATACCCTTTTTCACCGAGCCACTTTCCTATCTTTTGTAGCGTACACAGTGTTGGTGTCACATCACAGTTGATACAGAACGGACGTGCATCTAGTGTGTGTATTACTGTCATAACCTGTGTGACGAACCTATTACAGTAAGTGATTTTCATATATTTGCTTGATTTCGGCAAAAAGACAGTCACATCATGTGAAATTACCATATTTTTGAGTTATTCTCACTAAGTATTTTAAAATTAGAGAATAGAACTGTCACATCATATGAAATGACACTGTTCTTGCTGTAGCGTTGGTTGATACCGAGTTATTAATAATAATTATTATTTAATATTGTGTCTCTAATTCTGCTTTATGGTAGGTTTAGGTTTCATACTCTGCAATGCAAAAGATTTTAGCAGCATAAGCGCAATTAAATTTTCGTAGTAAAATGGAGTCCAGTGCATGCGTCTGGAACCCGCACCAAAAGAAGTACACTTTACTCTTGGAAAAAGTACAAAAGGCTTATCTTAGGTACCTTTATAAACGTCTCAGTGGTCATTATCCGTTTATGTACCCTTCAAACTTTCTTTTAGGCTGCTTAGTATACAATTCTCTCGAGGTCAGAAGAAATCATGACCAAATTATTAATATGGTTAAGATCCTTCACGGTAAAACAGATGCTCCTGAACTGCTTGACGAGTTGTCCCATCTTTTTACTCCGGTAAACTACAACCGTGGCAGAAGGCATAGATTTTACGCCGTGCCTTGGATTCGAACCGTCGCGCGAGCCCAGTCTCCTGTTCCTCGCACACTCTCTGCGCTTAACGCGCTCTTGGACGCTAAGCCTAACTGTGATGTGTTCGCGGATGGATGGAAGATCTTGTCAGTATGTCTGGGGTATTGTGAGATGAGCGTATGACTGGCGAGTAGTTGTATACTTTTGTTTACTCTACTTTTAAAATGTGTTTGTGTCTTTGTCTTTAACTAATGTTATTGGCCTTGGCCGTTTTATGTTAAATAAATAAATAAATTTATACAGTGTTTATAATTTATCTAGGGCACATTACAACTGTTACAACTATGCTTATTTTTTACTTCACTAGGACAAAATGAAGCAGAATTCAAGACGAGCGGAATTCATGATTGATTTAGCTTTACGCGATGCCGCTCCAAAAGTAGCCGTTGGCTCGGAGGAATCTGAAACTTATAAAGAAAATATCAACAATACCAACACACTTTCTGATATTGACGATGTAAGCGACATTATATTTTTTTCCAAACCTACTTTACTTAGGAATATTAATGTTCTCTTCACAACAATTTTCAGCACCTACATCTACAAGTTTTAAACAATTTAGTTTACAAAATTATAATTTAGATGACACAGTACACGAAGCTGAATACCTATTAAATTAATGAGGATGGTGTGTGTGAGTACAAATTGTTTATGTTACTTTTGTATTTGAGTGTTTTGTTTTTATTTTGTGCTTTGTCTTGTGTTTTTGTTTTGTGTTGTATGTTGTGTTTATGTACTTTTGTATTTGTGTTTTGTTTTTTATATTAAACTATTAACAATGCTAATGAAACTAATACTTACATGTTTTAATTTCAGGCACACTTGCCGTACCAGTAGAAGCTACAACTCCTTCAAATGAAAATGATTTCATCGAGGATAGTGATGATAGCGTCAAAGATCCTGATTTTGTTATCGGTCGTGGTATACTCAGAAGAAGCTTTTTTTTATTAGTCAGGATGAAGAAATAACTTACCTTCCGAATCTAGAAGTATACTATAGGACGAACTGCATCAAAATAATCCCGATTTGAATTACGGTATGACTTCACCTAATTTAAATTCTGAAAACATTCCTAATTCTAATCCTATTCAAAATCTAACACGACTTGATACTAATTATGACTACGATTCGTCTTCTTCAAATTCATCTTCTAGCTCCAATTCGTCCTCAAGCTCTAATTCATCTTCTGGTTCGAGCTCCAGTACTTTGCGTTCAAACTATATTATTTTTACCATCTAGCTCTACGGCCAATGTCTCATCCCCGCTGATCGCAATTTCTCTTCAAGGCAAAAGAGATCCAGAAGCCAATCATCAGTCTAATCCATCCAGACCAATCATCAGTTTAATTAATAACGAAACAAAAGCTGCAAAAAAAAAGGAAAAAACGTTTATGTTGAAGAGAAGAGTGGTTGAGTAATAAAACTTAGAAGGCTAGGAATTTAGGTGAGGCGTATATTTCAAGAACCAAGGAAAGAAAAGCAATACCTGCTAGATCAATGTTGCTGATCATGCAATGAAAAATGCACATTAAAGTGCACCAAAAAAATAAATGAAAGCCAAAGAGAGAATTTTATTCATAAATCTATTAAACCTATCATCCCTAAAGTTATATTTACTGCTAAATAATAACCAAGACGAGTCAATCACGCTTTTTATTTAACATTCAATCAAGTTTACGTCTGTAAACTCTTTTTTTCATAATACATTAGGCATTCATGACCGCGTCATTAGTACTGTTAAAAAAAGCGAAGATGGATTTTTACAGCAAGATCTAAGAAGTAAGCACGGTCATCACCACACAGTAGATGACTCTATAAAACAAGGGGTTAAAGATCATATCAGCTCAATACCAAGGATGAAAAGCCATTACATTAGGAAAAATACAACACGAGAATTCATAGAAGGTGGTAAGACACTTGCAGATTTATATAGAGACGATAAAAAGGATTGTGAATCAAATCCTTACGCTAGTGAGACAATGTATTCAAGAATCTTTAATAATGACTTTAACATAAGTTTTTTTACGCCAAAGAAAGACCGCTGTGAACCTTGTGGAAGTTATAAAAATGCCGAAGGTAGTGCTAAAATATTTTAAACATTTGGAAGAAAAAGAAGAATTAAGAAGAGGAAAAGAGCGCGATAAAGGAAATAATATCAGTCCAGATAATGTAGTGGCTGTTTTTGACTTATAATCTGTCTTGCAGCTTCCTCGTGGAAACACCTCAGTATCTTATTATATGTCAAAATTTAATAATCTTAACTTAACAATTTCAGAATTGAGCACTGATCGGAACGAATGTTATTTTTGACATGAAGGGGAAGCTAATCGTGGGGCTGATGAAATTGGCTCTTGTGTTTTCAAATACATTTAAAGCCAAATGCAGTCTTATGAAGGCCCAGGTCTTGATTTCACATTTTATTCGGATAACTGCTGTGGTCAAAACAAAAATAGATTTATTTTGTCGTTATATTCATTTTGCCAACGTAAATATTCAAAAATTAAAAGTATTTCTCATAAGTTTCTGACATACTCAAAACGAAGGTGATGCTGTCCATTCTACAATTGAAAAACAGATACAGAGAAGGGTAAAATCGGGGCCTATTTACGTGCCAAGCCTATTTACGTTGAATTATCAGGTCAGCGAAGAAAAAGGGAGACCGTACAACTTGACTGAAATAAGTTCCTGCGATTTTATGTCGTTAAAAACTTTAGCACAAGATAATATGGGCATCCATATACAATCCTTTAAAATATTAGACGTGAAAATATTGAAGATAATGAAAGATGCACCTACAACAGTATTTTATAAAACTTTACAGCAGAGTTATCTCGATAAAAAATTTGGGCGAGATAAATTTGAAACCAGCAGAACAAAACCTAAAATAAAACCGAACAAAATAAATGACCTACCGGTAAAACGGGGTGAATAGAATAGGGATGCATGGGTGAATCAGGACGAAACTTTAAAATGGATTTGAACTTTTAAATAATATAGTTTGTTGCTAACAAGGACACTTAAACTGTAATTAAAAAACAGTAAACACATTAGAGTCTTTTCTGCCAACCAACTATATTATTTCAACGTTGAAATCCATTTTAAAGTTTCGTCCCGATTCGCCCCTGCGTCCCTATTCACCCCGTTTTACGATAATAAGTTTGGTTGAAAGTAATCACATTCCACAATTCTATGCGTCGTTTTACAGATCTCTCAATAACAATTAATTTATTTGAAGATTTGCTTATTTGAAGACTGTTGATGCTGTTCCTATTATTATTATTTTTTTAAATTTGCCCCACACTAGTAATTTCTCCTGTATCGTGGGTGCGTTTACAAACATTTAAACTCACATAAACAAACAGCCAGACCCGGAACAACTACTTGTACAAATGCGCCAACCGCGCCGATTATAAGGGTGTAACTATTTTATTTTTATAGAAATAATTTAATTAGTGATTTTCATTTTTGTTTTCTAAAAAGTTTTCATTTTTATAATTTTGTTATTACACCAACGGTGTTTTTTCTAATACTTAACCATTAACTCTATTTAGAATGTTTTAGTCATAGATGTACCTACTACGCGAATACAAAGAGCTATTTTTGTTATTTTTCACTTCTAGGCTAGGTTAAGTTCACATAAATTATGCCATACAATTTTAATTTGTTTGTGTAAACTTCGATCATGTGTAAACTATTTTCTAATAATTTTGATAATAGTTCTCTAGTGGAGAGATTATCTATTGTCTGAAAATGTGCTTTAATGTTTTTATATGAAAAGTTTACAAAGTACATGGTACAAGGATATTTAATATTACCTAATTAATTTTAAAAATCTTTGATAATTTTATCGAAAAAAGTGACACATTAGAGGAATTTAAAAGTAAAACATTAATATAAAATGGAAAAAATATTTTTATATTTTAATTTCCATAAAAATATAGTAGAACATTAAAAAATCTTCTTAAATATATCTTAAGTTCTCCATTAAGCTCTCTCAGATATTTTTTAAATGGAATTATAAGTTCTATAACAATAAAAATCGTCAGTTCCCAAAAACTAGATTTAATGTGTTGTGACACTGATGTGCGGCATGTGAGCAAAAGCACAAGGCAATATTGTTTTAGAACAAATACAGTCATTATGTAAAAGAAAGATATATTGTAACACTAGCTTCTGCCCGCGGCTTCGCCCGCGTGGATGTCGGAAATTATCCCACGGGAACGTGCTAACAGGATTAAAAGTATGTGCTTCCCCAGGATGCCATCTATATCTATGCCAAATCAGAAGTTCAGTGGTTTAGGCGTGAAAATGTAACATACAGTTTCAAGTTCAAATCTTCCCCTTAAAAACCGAATTACCCGTTTTTGTCCCGTCAGTGGTAAATTTTCGACAACTTTACATATTTATTATTTTCTGTCAAAAGTATCAATACTGAGTTTCGAGTCACTCAGACCGCGCATTCAATTTCTTCGACTTAAACTTAACACCTCTATATCCCCCTTTGAGGGGTAGTTTTGAAAAACTTATAATGATAAACTTTATTACTTACTTAGGCAAATTTCAAGTTTATTAACTAAATGAATAAGATTTTTCATATAAACTGTATCCCCGCTTTTCACCACCACAGGGGTGGAATTAAAAAAAATCGTTTGGGGTGTATTCATAACTTGACTCAAAGATTATTTATACTAATTTTCGAGTTAATCAAGCCATGCAGTAAAATCCTCCCCTGAAAAATTGAATACCCCATTTCAGCCCGTCAGGGGTAGCTTTTCAAAAAACCCTGATTCACATTATTCTTTACTTTCAATATTAGGTATAAATACTGAGTTTCGAGTCAACCGGACTGCGCGCCAAAATTCTTCCATACAAACTTTGAAACCCCCCAATCCCTTATTAGGAGGTAGTTTAGAAGAAAAAATACTGACAATCTTCATAATTTATTTAGATAAGTATCCGTACTAAGTTTCAAGTTTATTAACTCAAGGAATAAGATTTTTCATACAAACTTTCATCCCCTATTTTATCCCCTTGGGGGTAGAATTTATCAAAATCCTTTCTTAGCGGATGCTTACGTCATAACATCTACACGCATGCCAAATTTCAGCCCGATCCCTCCAGTGGTTTGGGCTGTGCGTTAATAGATCACTATGTCAGTCAGTCAGTCAGTCACCTTTTGTATATTTAGAAGATACTTTTCCGGCATAAAAAGTACCCAGTGTGGTGCCCAGGATATTAAAGAATAATTATACCAAGTTTCATCGTAATCGGACCGGTAGGTTTTGCGTGATGCCTGAACAAACAGACAGACAGACAGACCGACAGACAGACAAACATTTTTTTAATCACATTTTTGGGTTCGCTGTCGGTCTAGTAACAAAGTAACAAGTAAGGCCATACATTCCGTCACAATTCCGAAAGACCGTTTATAACACAGTTCATAACATAAGCCACCCAAGCGTTAGGGCTACACGAAGAATGATCACGAGTCGTTATTTTTGGCCGGACATGAATAAAGACATCGCAAAATGGGCGAGATCGTGTATACAATAATATAAACTTTATTTTCTCACCACAATATACATGTTATTTTACATCGGTCAGATTCGACAATGACATATAGTTCAGTTGAGTATATATTGTGGGAGACTGGTGCCTAAGTTAGGCTCGTGGCCTGTGTTTCAGGACACCGGGATCCCACCCCTTTACATTTTCATTTTACAAATTATGTACTATGCGCGCTGACAGAATGTAGTAAGGTATGACATTTTATCGTTTTTTATTTTAATTAATATCTAGACTAAGTATGCGAGACAAATGTTAGTAGATGTGTGATTGAGTGGGTGTGTGGGTGTGAAGTGTGTGGGTGTGTAAGAGTGTGTGATTCTGTGTTTAGGTCTTTGTAAGGATATTTTCAGTATGACTATATTATAGTCATACTGAAAATATTCTTACAAAGACCTAAAAGAGGCTAACTGACTGGCTACTAAAATTAAATTATTAATTTAATTTTAGTAGCCAGTCAGTTAGCCTCTTTTTACATTTATGCTTTGTGAGACTATAGATATGTAACACCTTATTAGTTTTATTATATAAGTAGCCACCTAGGTAGCAAAAGAAACGCTTTGCAACAATGTCAGAAAGTAAAGGTACACAGACACACAGTTTCAAAATTAGGTACTTATGTATTAGGACACACGTTACGTTTACCGGGCGATTTTTATCACGAGGCAGAGAAATCGCATGTAGAACATTTACTGACATTTTTAAGCAAATTAAAAAATACAATAAACGACATGCGCCCAAAGTCACGAGCGGATAGCGGCGCACGAAAAATATTCGTCGATAAGCGCGCGTCCATATCGCGTTTTACATAACTAAGGCTAAGCTGTATTTACTATAAGTTAGTAGTTAAGCATTAGTATTTATTAATAATAATACTTATGTTAAAAACAACTGTACGCGTATATTGCTAAATGTAACTTGTTTGTAGATGCCTTGGGTTGACCTGTTAAGTCTACAAAATAAATCTAATAAATAAATAACTAAGGATTTGAACACATGTACACACGTATTCATTACAAATGAAGGAAGTAAGGAAGCCATTGACACCATCGCATAGTGTTCCATACCAAGTCAATAACAGAAGCGAGAAGACTTTTAACATACAAAAAGACGATCGTCAATCAACCGTGTCCATTGATAGATTAAAACTAGCATATATTATTAATGAGGATATGATACCAGAAAGCGTAATAATATGATCTGCTACGCAATACCTAGAACCTTCCACAGACGTCAGGTGCGCGCAGGTACGTGGTTTGCAATACCCTCGTCTCCGATCTACGCGGTCCGGTCTACGCTCACCCATCCGCCGCATGGTTGACTCGTAAGTACAATAAAACTTGTAAATATTGACATCTTCAATAGCCCAATTGAAAAATTAAATGGTCTTATCTTCAAAAGTCTTGAAAATTAATACATATAGAATGATGTAATAGAATAGAATATATTTTTATTGTGAAACATGAGTATACATCGTAACATGTGCAAGGTCTTATAATAATGGTTAGATCTGCATGTTTTGCCTTGCGTTCTTGCGCCTTGCATTGCGTTCATTTAAGAAATCCGAAAGGTATAGTAGCATTTTTTTACAAGATATTTTTTTAATGTATTTTAAATACAGCAGTAGGCATATTTTGTCTAATAGGTTTTGAGATGTTATTATATATGATTGGTGCTAAACAGAAAATACTTTTTCGCACACTATTGTTTTAAATCTGTCTTGGTTGTATACTTTTTATTTGTCATCTTTCTTTTATATATTATATTTTGTTTTATTATTTTCTCTCACCCCTGGTGATTATTGTTTTTTTTTTTAAATAATATTATGATAACCCGTGGACAGTGTTGTGGGTCACATTATTAGCAAAATGCAAATATTGTTATTCTAGTTTTAAGTATTCATAATGTAACTGTTGGCTGTTCCTCTTAATAAAAATAAAAATAAAGCGCAGGAAATAGTAGCAACAGTGAAAGACAACAACAGCAGATTGAGCAATACTCGCTACCGCCTATGAATAAAACCACACGCTCGGGCCAAGTAATCAAGAAACCCGTGCAATTTTTGCTCAACTAGCAAGTAGATTAAGTATATCTTAAATATAAGAGTTTCATGCACAATTCACTAATAACAGTGCTAAACCCAAGTAGAGAGCATACAGATTTATATTCATGGGGAATACATATAATAAAGAATACAGTTCCATAGCCTAAAGTAGCTGGACAACAATTAGAAAATAAACTTAATTATTATGGGATAATACTTATCATTATTGCGGTAATATTGGGAATTTTAATATGTTACGCTATTAAAAGTGGCTACATGGACCAACTGAGAGGGTGGCAGAAAAAGGAAGTAACGACACTGACTGGGACAGCGGCTACACCTGGAAATATGGACACCGCAACAGGCTACGTGTAAACGATAAACGAAAATTGAATTGTGCAAGAATCATCCAGTCCGTATTGAGTGTATGTATGTCAGAAAAACAACAGTGAATTTGTATTGAACCTTGAGTGATTGAGTGTTTTAACAAGGATTGTAATTAGTGGTATCTATTTTAATTGGGGCTGTCATAACATTGACATGACTATGGACATTGTCCGAAATAAATAAATAATAATTATTATTATTATAACGGAAGTTGGCCTTATTGGTGTTATTGATTATTGCAGAACGGACGATACGACAGCTACCATTAACGTTTCGTAATATTGTATGATCCCCGCGTAGAATAAGGTGATCAATATCGGCGACGGCATGGTTGGCGCAGTGGTTAAGCGATTGACTGCTGCGCTGCGTGTCGCGGTTTCGATTCCCGCACGGATCAAATATTTTTATGGCCTACACGTAGTTGTTCTGGGTCTGGCTGTTTGTGTATGTGAGTTTAAATGTTTGTAAACGCACCCACGATACAGGAGAAATTCCTAGTGTGTGGCAACTTTTTTAAAAAAGAAAAAGAAGAAAGAATATTTGATCGTAAGTATAGTAGATACTTACACGCTAGAAATAAGTTTATGAGTTTTATTTTTATTTAAATAAAAATAATAAACTTATATGCGTGATAATAAACTTAAAACTATTAATGTCGAAAGTTATATTTGTTATATTTAAAGCGTAAACAAAAGCGGAAAAATCGCAACGGCAGGATATCTGAAGGCCAATTCTCGTAATTTAAAACGTTCAAAATCTAGTCGCAGTCTCATCTCGGCGACAAACAAATGTCAAAAATTTGTGAAAATGTAGGGAAAAAAAAATTGAGGTATTTTTGAAAACTGAGATCAGACTGTGAACGTTCTTAAAATTAAGGGAATTGCCCCCCAGGTAACGACATTGTTTGTTGAAACTATATGATGAATAAGCAAATTATTTGTAACTTGTAGTTTGTACTAAACCATTTGTGAACATAGTGTATTTCAAAAAAAGAGGGGCCCGTGGCTAAATAATAACAGCAGCACAGGTCGATCGGTCAGGTTAACCTACGCTTGCCGCGGTTGGTCTGTGGATGGGTGACCATCTTTACATACCGAGACCCCTCCGTGCCTCGGAAAGCACGTTAAGCCGTTGGTCCCGGCTGTCATTCGTGGATCTTTGACAGTCGTTACGGGTAGTCAGAAGCCCGAAAGTCTGACAAGCAGTCCTACCAAGGGGTATCGTATTACCCAGTAACTGGGTTGTGGAGGTCAGATAGGCAGTCGCTCCATGTAAAATACTGGTATTCAGCTGCATCCAGTTAGACTGGAAGCCGACCCCGACATAGTTGGGAAAAGGCTAGGCAGATGATGATGAGTGTATTTAAAAAAAAATCTTGTAATTTATGTAAAAATTTTGGAGAAAGGGGGGTGTGGTGTAGCGACCTTAGCGACGCGATTGCTGAATTGTATTTTTGATAGGTATGTTAAAGGAACTCGAGCGCTATACCTACTCGCCAGTAGCAGTCACACGTCCACATTTACTATAATAAGCAACCAGAGTTATGTTGAACTATTATTAAATATATTAAATTAACAATTTCAGTATAAAACTAAATTCGCGTATCATTTATCTGGACCTTATTAATAACACGCACAACACATCTATCTATCCATCCATTCATCCATACCTACAAACTTTAACGTTTATGATATTACTAACTGCGCCCCGCGGTTACACCCGCATAAGTTTCGATCCCGTGGGAATATGGAAATAAAAAGTATTCTATATGTTAATCCTGGTTATAAACCATCTGTGTGCCAAATTTGATCCAAATCCGTTCAGTAGTTTTTGCGTGAAAGAGTAACAAACATCCATCCATCCATACAAACTTTCACGTTTATAATATTATTAGTATATTAGAATAGTATTAGTATATTAGTATTAGTAGGAAGTAGGATAGGATTAGTAGGGTTGTTTGAGCCCAGTAGGTGGCCACGTTGATTGTGGCACCAATGGCATTCATTAAGTCATCCAAGGTGCAGGTGAACGGGCACTTAGGGTTTTTTCCAGCAACTGGGGCATGGTCTGTAATGTGGATGTAGGTACTATAGATAGGTACACCTCTGCCTGACCTTTCGGGGATAACAAGCATGATGTTAAAGTCCGTCATGGCGTGTTTCCATCTTCCAATGAGGACAATTTTAAATGTCAATAATATTTTTACAGCTTGTCGATAATTAATTATCTTAGAAACTAAGTAAATATAAATGTTAATGAAATTTTCCGCTTTTATATCTTAACGATATTACCATAAAATTAAATATGTGTTTACGAAACATTATCACGTATAGATACGTGATAATGTTTCGTAAACACATATTTAATTATAGGCTACATAATTAGGTAATTATGCAGCTTAAACAAACGTGCGATAAAAACGCAGAACTTATTACTATTTTTAAATAGAACACACTCAGCCTTCACCTTTCGATAACTTAATCAGGCGATAGTTATATCCAAGAAATGTGCGGACTCAATTTTCTAGAAAATCACAGTCAATATCCCAAGAATGGCATAAATATTATTGCCAATCTAAAAAAGATGTTCCAAAACTTCTCTAATCAGACAACCGCCATATTTCACAATAATTACGTCATTAGAATACCGTACCGTATACACATGGAAACACACTCGCCAACCCGTCAGTTTATATTTACGCGCCGGCTAACCGCAAGCGCAGTGACTTACGCGACGAGGCTATGATCGCACGTATGTTAATAAAACACCGAAAAACACCGCATATAAACAGTGTATCGATAAAGGAACAATCGATTCTCGATATGGATTCGATACCAGTGAACCTACAGGAGTTGAAACCCGGCGGTTTTAAGGCATTTCTCGATTCTTTCGATCATGTGTTCTCGGATTGTGATGGTATGTTGATTATCATTAATTATTTAGGTGATGTTGTGTCTTTTGTTTCTGAAAGTGTTGTTGATTGCAATAGCGTATCACATTTATGTATAATAATTATTATAGTGATCTATACATATAATAAAACAGTAACGAAAGAAAAACTGTACATTGAGAATTTTCCAGAAAAAATAAGTGGCTTTTGTTAGAAAAACGTAACTGATGACAAAAAGTGACTTTTTAGAATTTTTGTCTGTTTGTCTGTTTGTCTGTTTGTCTGTGTGTATGGTACGGCTTCACGCCAAAACTACTGGATAGATTGAATTGAAATTCAGCAAAAATGTTCTTTGTAAACCAAGGAAGGCTTTAGGCTACATATTATCACGCCGTATGTTATAGGAGGTAAGCAATATTGATTTTAAAAGGTTTTTGTTCGTAATTTAAGGCACAAAATAATTGAATGCACAAAATGACATGTTATTTATTTAGTAAACCATAATTTAACTCTGGAAACATATTATCACGCTATCACCTACGGGGGAGGAGCTGTGAATCTTTATTTTTCTTACCTACGTATTCTGTGACAGCGTGTAATCTAACGACGCATATTTAAATGTTGTTTTTGAATAAGCCATGCTATTATCTAGCTTTACACTATAAAAACTACGCCATTTAAGTAACTTGGGCAGAGAAACATAGTTTAATTAATGTTAGTAGTATAATGAAAATTTTGAAGCAGCGCCATCTATGAGATTTCATAAAAATCAAATCAAGTTACATGTTAACACTTTTTGGAAATTAATAATTTAAATTTGATCATGTTGGCGAGGTTAGTAGTTAGTTATTCTTAAAATTCATAGATGGCAATGTGCATTTTCTTCATAAAAGTTGTATGGTATAGTTCGTTTCGACAAATTCAAGTTCCAACAAAACCCTCAAAATCTTGAGCAGAGTTGAGGAAGACAATTTAAAAAAACACGCTCTGTGAAGTCGACCAGTTTGCGAGATCCCTTACGTATGACGAGGTGCCTTCATATTACACGTACGACAAGCAAAGGGGTGTATTTAACCGACGTCGACGAGGAGGTGCTGTGGAAGGCTTTCCGGGAATTTTCAAGGACACCGCATTGGGTAGGGTTTATACCGTGCATCCGAATAATGGCGAATGCAATTTTCTGCGGTTGTTACTTCACACTGACCGACGCCCAACGTCTTTCGCCTTTCTGAGGACATTTGATGGCGTGGAGTATCCCACTTACCGCGCAGCCTGCGTAGCACGTCACCTTCTCGACGGTGACCAAAATTGGGATGACACCCTCGCGGAGGCGAGCGTCAGTGACAGTCCCAGCTGCATGCGTCATCTGTTTGCCGTCATCTTGGTGTTTTGTGGAGTCGCGAATCTGGTAGCTTTGTGGGAGAAGTATCGCCATCATCTGTCTGAAGATTTTCTACGAGCTTTGAGGCGTGTTACTGGAGACGAAGTCGAAGTAACTGATGAACGCGTGCTGAACACCTGTCTCAGTTCACTTCAAGATGTGGTCATTTCTATCGGCGGCAATCCACTGATCGAATATGGGTTATCAGCTCCCACATCATCACCGTATAAAGACCGTGGAAATCGGGAGTATAACGCTGAAACAAATTACGATCCGGGCGAAATGACCACCATACGAAATGACTATGTCGCTTTGTTCTCTTCAGAGCAAAAACACATTTATGACACCGTCCTTGAAAGCGTTGGGCAAAACCAGGGTAAAATGTTTTTCTTGGATGCTCCTGGTGGAACAGGAAAAACATTTGTTACCACTGGCATACTTGCAGAGGTCAGGAGGCAAGGCAAAATTGCTATTGCTGTAGCGTCGTCGGGAATCGCTGCCACACTACTTCCGGGCGGCAAGACAGCACATGCCATGTTTAAAATTCCCATCGATTTAGAGAGCGCCGAAACGCCTGTTTTTGGTGAGTCACGTAACAGCAATAAGGGACACGTGCTCAAGGATTGCTCTCTGATCGTATGGGATGAGTGTACGATGGCCAATAGGAAGGCAGTTGAGGCCGTGGACAGAACCCTGCAGGACATCCGCAGGAACGAACATTTGATGGGTGGTGTCATAGTTCTGTTCAGTGGCGATTTCCGGCAAACGCTTCCCGTGGTGACGCGGGGATCGAGGGCTGACGAGGTGAATGCTTCGTTGAAACGATCTTCGTTTTGGTCACGAGTTCGTACGCTGCGCTTGACCATTAATATGAGAGCTCAGCTCGGCGGCAATGCATGTGCTCAAGAATTATCCGATGTCCTTCTAAGTCTTGGCGAAGGCACTCTACCAGAAGAGAGAGGTGGACAGGTGGTGCTTCCAGAGTCTCTCGGTAGAGTGGTATCCAGCTTAGAAGAACTCATTCGCCGTGTGTACGGGGACATCAGTCGTATACTGCACCAGCAGAATTCTTGGGTGTGTGAGCGGGCCATTTTGACGCCTAAAAATAATCAGGCTGCAGCAATTAACAAATGCATTCTCTCGGAAATTGAGGGGAATGAAGTGGTCTACACTTCGATAAACACTGTTGTCGAGCAAGATGACGCCACACATTGTCCCGTGGAATTTCTGAACTCCCGTTCAGCAAGTGGAGTTCCAGCGCATACCATCAAGCTAAAGGTCGGTGTCCCGATTATGCTTCTTCTGTACCTATCTCCTCCGAAGTTGTGTAACGGGACCCGCCTTAAAGTCATCTCGCTCCACAGACACACCATTGAGGCGGAAATTCTTACGGGTTGTGGCGTCGGCGAGGCAGTATTTATACCACGCATTCCTTTCATACCTCATAACTACCCGTTCCAGTTCAAGCGCGTACAGTTCCCCGTGAATGTTTGCTTCGCGATGACCATCAATAAGTCGCAGGGGCAGACACTGAGGGCAGCGGGTGTCGACCTCAGGACGAGTTGCTTCTCACACGGGCAACTGTACGTCGCTTGCTCTCGCGTCACCAGTCCTGACTCTCTTTACATTTTGGCTCCTGGCAGCATAACTACCAACGTAGTTTCTAGGGAAGTGTTGTAAGGTATGATACCTTTGTACGTATTTTTATTCTTTTGTGTCCTGAAATGTATTCCTGCATTATTTTCTCTATTTCCTTCAGTCACATCTTATGACTGAACTCAGCAGGATTCCCATATAACTCTCTTCACTTGCTTCGCTTCACTTGCTTCGCAAAAAAACTTATATTTTAATGCAATTTTAAAAGTTGTTTACTTATAATGCTATAGCGACACTGGCATCTTAGGTATTTTTGGTGCTGTAGAGCCTTCACGCAGACGACGTCGCGGGCAGCAGCTAGTTGATTATAAAATACTTGGCGTTGCTTGCGATTGTCAAAACTTGTCATAAAACCGGTATCGATTCTAGATCTTATTGACCGCTCGTTCAACATAGTATTGTGTGTTTGGGGACGATTTATTGAACTTTATATTATTATGTCGTAGACTATTTATAGAATAGAATATTCTTTTTATTATGTAAACTATTATGAATTACAGTTATAACTAGATCATACTGACTGACAGTATGATGGTTAAAGATTTTTTTTTCTCATATTACAAATCCAGTATCGAGGTATCCAAATACTACAATAGTATACTGGCATCACTCGTACGGAGTGATCGTGTTTGCGTTGTGTCTTTGACAAACTAGCTATTCGCGCATCTTATGTAGCCGCTCACAACACCGATAAAGCGTGCATGAGCACCACACGCCGTATTCTTTACGTTTCATTGATATGCGACGAATAATTTGTTGTTATGATAATGTCTGATAGCGAGAAAGAAGATTCCTATTCAAATACAAGTGACTGTAACTTAAGAGAAGCCATCAGAATGTCAGAGGCAGCTCAATGCAACAATACACAAGAACAAAACTCGACAGAAGCACAATCAAATGATTTGGAAGTTTCAACATTTAATAAACGTGGGTGAGAAGAAGTCGATATGGATTGGACTATGGTCGGTCGTAACGGAAAGAAAGCTAAGGATGATAGCAATAAAGTTGAAGTGTACGTATCAAGTTCAGAAAAGCTGCCTAAACAGTTTAGCTTAGCAAAGATATTTAAGGAGCAAGGCATATGTGATACGATAAAAATTAAATACACAAACCCATAAAGAATAAGAATAGAGTTTAACAATGAATTAAGTGCTGAGAAATTTATTACTTGTTATTTTCACAAACAAGTAGTTTTTGTTCAAATTTGCACAATGGAATGGAACATTTTTAAGTCTATGAAAATAGGTTCATGAAAATGTTGACTTAGGTCTGAGAGAGGACCAAATACTAGAAGATGTTATGTGTCCAAGTCCAGCGGAAATTGTCTCTCTGAAACCTCTTAACCAACGAGACGAAAATGGGGATGGATGGATTTCATCTGAATCGGTCCGATTATGCTTGAAGGGTCATTTTTTTCCAGCGTACGCTGAAATGACCCCAAAAAATGACCCTGGCAATGCATTCGTGGGTAACCTCAAAATTAACATTGAAAAATATGTGTTCCCAGTATCACAATGTTTTCGCTACTGGAAACTAGGCCATATATCTAAGAAATGTGTAAGCAAAGTAGTTTGCCCAAAATATAGTGGAGATCATCCAAACTGTGACACGAAGGTATTGAAGTGCCCTAATTGCTCAGGAGAACACATAGTGATGTCCAAAAAATTCCCATCCTATAAGAAAGAAAGGAAAATCCGCCTTATCATGGCCGAGTTTAAAGCTCCAGAAAGCCTTCTACAAAGCAAACCCCGGATGGTAACGTAACAATTAGAGAACTGGTTAGAAAATTAAACCCGCGTGGTAAAACTTGATACAGATGATTATTTTATTTTAGGAAAGTCGTCAATTACAAAGATTAAATCGTAGAGGATAAAATTGGACACATTCCTGTTTCGTATTGACAGCTTTGAAATACACAATGTAGCAGAGCTTTAAATTGACTTGATGGTTATGGAAACCACATCATAATTGTGTGAGCTTACTCTTCTTTGGTACGATGTACAATGAGGGTAAACCTAACAATTTAAATCTTGGGTCAGTTACGAAAATTCAATTGGTATCAGGTGCAACCAACATATTCTAGTCACGGTAATAATATTACCTTGGTTTAGTGGTATCTGTGAAGAGAGTTTAAAAGAAAATTATCAGGTGACAGACTGTTATACTCGTAGATTCATTCATTCATATGGAGACAACAAACGTGCTTGTCCCAGGAGGAGGGTCTCAATATGGAGCATTATATAATTCACGATATTTTCTTTTCAGGGGTAATATGGACCAAAGCACCGATGCCAGGCGCTGGTAAATTCTTCAGCCTGATGAAGAAACATGGAAAGACTGTTAATTTCGTTTCAAACAATAGTTTAAGAAGCAAAAGAAATTATGAAGTTCAATTCAAAGCTGCTGAAATTGAGAATGGCTTCGTAAGTAATAAATCATAGTCTCATGTTTGTAAACTAATATAAGAAAAAAAGAAAAAGTAGAAAAAGAATTCGGAAAATATAAATATAAAATGGTGCATAGGCAGCCATTTCATGATCGGTTTAACCCAAACCAATCAGGAAATGGCTGCCTATGCACTTGAACTATTACATTTTAATTTTAATTCACCACTTTCAGTAAAAAACATAGTCTTATTTAGTTTTTCTTTTCAGGAACACCTCACTATACCGTCCATTGCAATAGCTGAGTACTTAAAATCAGTCAATTTTAACAAGAAAATATATAGTATAAGCTGCCCGGAAGCCAACAATGTATTGAAATCCTACGGTTTTGAAATTGAAGAAGGGGTAAGAGTATTTCTTTATATTGACCAATTTTTTTCTAGACCAGTTAACGCAATAGTGAAAATAAAAACAAATGAAGATAAACTACAAAAACGACTCCTAGTTAAAAAAAAATCAACGGGTTGTACTCCGGGAGTGCCGGCAGAAGTGAAAACTTGAATATTAAAGTTGTCCATTTTTTATATTTTGGAATGCGGTCTACTCTCCATCCGTCTTACGAATTTTCCATCAGGTCACGTGTCCTGACGCGAGCTCCGTCTTACGAATTTTCGATCAGGTCACGTGTCCTGACACGAGTTTTACATTTTTTACCCATCACAAAAAAGTACACAACGCCGCTAAAGAAGTTATTACTTCAAAAATAGTTTAATTTAAGTAGCAAGACTCAGATACAAACAATATATAAAAACTTTTTTGCAACAAAAAAACAACCGACTTCCAAAAACGACACTACATAGTGAAAAATAACTTTAATTTCGGAAGTCGGTGTCGTTGGGTTTGAATTTTCGTTGTTTGCCACCGAGTTCCGAAATTAAAGTTATTTTTCACTTTGTAGTGTCGTTTTTGGAAGTCGGTTGTTTTTTTTTGCAAAATAGTTTTTATTTTTCACTTTTAAGTTGTAATTTTTACCAGTAATTTTGGTTTAAAAACTAAACTACTGAACCGTTTTTGATGAAATTTCTATGGGACCACTTCAGAAGTATCTCCTTTCGAACAAAAAAAGAATTTTGAAAATCGGTTTACAATTGGCGGATAATCGCGTAACAAACACACAAAAATTGATAACCTCCTCCTTTTTTGAAGTCGGTTAAAAAGGATATATACAGGATAACAAGCACATACAAAAACGAACACTCACAAGCACAGACTACAATCTCACAAGGCAGCAATATGTCTGGCTACAGCATTGCCGGATGTAAGGGCAATCCAGTCTGTTGTCAAAACATGACAGTAATAGAGATTATGCTTACTACGTAAATACCCCACTATACAAGCCTTTAAAGTGGTAAGCAAAAAGTAACTAAGGGTATTTTTCAAAATATGGGTAGCTTCAAAGTGTGTATTGTAAACTACCATGTAATGGGGTGAACAGTGATGCAAGAATTAATCTACAAACTTTAAAATAAGTTTTAACGTTGAAATAATATAGTTTGCCAAGAAGGTCACTAAACCGTTAACTATAATACAGTTAAACATAAGAGCCCTCTTTGGCAACAAACTATATCATTTTTAACGTTATGACGCATATTGACTAATTCGCATTATGACCAATGATGGTAACCGTCATAGATACGCGAAATGACCAATCGCTAAATGACCAACACGCTTAATGACCAACACGCTTAATAACCAAACGTTAAAATCCATTTTAAAGTTTCATCCCGATTCCTCCGTAGATCCCTATTCACCCCGTTCTGATATCCAATTCGTTTCTTACTTCTCAGAAAGCATTAATTAAACACTGCTGGACATGAGAGATTCACTACACGTAATTAAATATTTTACTTGTCTTTTCATTTTGTAGCCAGATGTAGGAGCAGATTACTATGAAGACTTCGTCCAGTACATGAGCGATGACCCTGAAATAGGAGCTGTGGTCATGGACAATGACTTCAAATTGAACCTGCCTAAAATAAACAAAGCCATCACTTATTTGGGCAGGCCTGAAGTACTGTTCCTATGCGGTGCTACAGATAGATATGTTTATTACAAGCCTGGTGCAAGGACTATAGGTAAATAATATATATCTTTGACTAGCTATAGTGACTAAACTATTGCAAATATTTGATTGAATATTCGTATGCAGACTGGGAATGGCATTAGATTTACGCAGTTTAATTTACTGTCGTCTCTACCTTTTGTTTCGTTGTAATTTACATTGATTTAGGAAAGTACGTACTTAAGAATTATAGCATAAAACAGCATTCCATTCTTGGATTTGACTATGATCAATAACATTGTACAACAATTTTAGCCACTGGTGTATTCACGGAATTGGTATCTGAAGAAACAAATCGTGAGCCTGTAACTTTGGGCAAGCCTGGCAAACCGTTCGGAGAGTTTGCGATGAGGAGGGCTGGAGTCACCGACCCTAGCAGAGTCCTGTTTATTGGAGACATGTAAGTTTTAAAATACTGTATCACTTTTATAATTCTTTTATACTAATGTGGATGGCTATAGGAAAAGAGACAGAGCAAGGAAAATACAAGGTGGCAGGGACATCGACGCGCAAACTGTAACCATGGATTCAGCACATGAGCTTAAAACTCCATAGCGTCGAAATTTTTCGTCGGTTATCAAAAAAAAAAAATCTTCTGTTTCATAGAAAAGTGCAATACCTACACGGTCAAAATGTATGGAACAGCATTTTTTTTTTAATAACCGTCGAAAAATTTCGACGTTATGGGGTCTAAACTCATGTGCTGAATCCATGGTTACAGTTTGTGCGTCGATGTCCCTGCCACCCTGTACCAACCACCAAAAAGAATTAAAAGCGACCCCGTGGAAGACCCAGGTGAAGATGGCGAGAGGAACTAGACTGCCTGATGGGGGAGTGGGTCGCACAAACGGCCGTGAGAAATGTAAAGAGTGGGAGGCCTTTTCCCAGCATTGGGATAATGTATTTATACATATTTATAAAAAAAGCGAACACCACGGTGTTTATTCCTAAATGTTGCTTCAAGATAAGTGTTGTTTAAACGTCAAACAAATTATGGTTAACCACACATTAAGCATTACTTAACCTTAAGATACATAAGGTGGTAAGACGTTAGCTAAAAGAGATTTGTGGAAGTAAATATATACGCCGAACTTAAATGAATTGGTATAGGGACAGAAGAAAGATGAGGTTGTAGCTACTTTTCGCCCCGGACATTATTTGGTTCAACGCTTTACATACAAACAAGATAATAACACTTCAAAGAATGAAAGATAATTCGATACACGTGTTCAGAATATTAAGGAAATTGAGTTTCTTATTAGAACGGCTCCTTCTTTTATTGTATCATCCACCATTAAATTAAATAAATTGTGGCTTATACGAGACTGTTATTTGTTGTTTATTTTTACTACTTGGAGCCGATGTTATCAAAGTCAGATATATTTTATATTATATTATAAAAAGCCTGTGATGTCCCACAGCAATGCAAAGGACACTATGCGAGGTCTGCCTCGCATAGTTTGAGCCCCAGCGTTGGATCTATTTTGAAACTAACCAAAAGTTAGTACTTTTGGTTAGTTAGTACTTCCAGATTGTTTTTTACGTTCGTTTTTGTTTTTTAAATTAAGAAATTTTCTTTTTGTTTCAGGATTGAGCAAGACGTTGGGCTAGGCAGAGCAACAGGCTTCATAACGTTGCTAGTACTGACAAACTCATCTAAAGATACAATGCTAGCACATAAGACTATTAGACCACACTTCTATGCCGATTCACTCGGCAGTATCGTGCCTTTATTAGAAAAATATCTCTACTAATTATTTTTGTGTAAATTAATTTAGAAAAATGATCGTGATTTAAATGAATTCCGCACTTCACATATTTTTTGAATGACGTTGACCTTTAAATTGCGTAACACACTACCAGTAATAATGGCTCTCATTTTGACAGTTCCACAACATTCATTGCGTTATTTACGTTGTTGAGCAGACCAATTTTTAAAATACGAAGCAATGGATTAGCAATATCCTTTGAAATGATTCAGATTGTGAAAATGTGCTACGCAATCAGGGTGTTGTTATAGAGTTTGAGATTTTAAAATTATAAATAAAGAATCATTATCAGAATGCAATATCAGTGAATGAACCCCTGGCAGGCTTAGAATTGCAAAGCTAGACACACTTATGATCAATGTAAAAAAGAGAACAAATTCAATTTGCAAGAACTTTATTTTGTAAACAATTAATTATTTATTACGATACACACCTGGCAAATTCAATTTGTAGGAACCTTATTTTGTAAACAGTTATTTATTTATTACAATACACACCTGACAAATTCAATTTGCAGGTACCTTAATTTGTAAACAATTAATTATTTATTTCGATTCACACCTGTGATATACACAGACCAGTGTAATTGTACTTAACTTTTATTTTGGTACATTATATATGTTTTTTTATTAAGTAAAAAAGTTAATTATGATTGTATAATCAAGAAGTTTTAATTATTTAAATAAATTTGTGCCTGAACCACGATAACTTTACCTTACCTTCAAAATATTGAAAGAAAGAAAATACGTTTATTTGCGGTAAACATGACGCCAAAATAACATAAAAAACAAATAAAGAAAAAAAAACAATAAGAAATGGTTGATATGCGTCACATCCACGCAAAACGGCTATCGCTCAGCATTATGCTACGACCCTATGTAAGACAGAGCCCCAGCGCTGGTTTTCAGCAACAGCCGGCGCCGACGTGATGACGTCGTCCGGTGCAGCAAACAATTATTTATCAACAAGTATTAAAACAATTATTTTTATTTTTAAAGCAAACAGTTATTAGGACGCTGTACTGGTACAGCGTACTTAAAGCAAAATACCTAATTTAATACAATTTAATTTAAATGTGATAGAAACAAACAGGAATATAAAGAAGGAAATATACATGCAAAGGGAATATCATCTACCTATCTATACTTATAATAAATCTGTAGAAGTGAAAATTCTGTACATTGAAAATATCAAAAAAATAATTTACAGGGGGTGTTACTAGACCGACACCGAACCCAAAAATGTGATTAAAAAAAATTTTGTCTGTCTGTCGGTCTGTCTGTCTGTCTGTCTGTCTGTTTGTTCAGGCATCACGCAAAAACTACCGGTTCGATTACGATGAAACTTGGTATAATTATTCTTTAATATCCTGGGCACCACACTGGGTACTTTTTATCCCGGAAAAGTATATACAATAAAAAACAAACTTAATTTTGCGGTTCGATCCCTATACCCGATTACCACTGTCTGTACTGTACCAACCGCAAATACTAAGTTTGTCGTAGGTTGGGTCACCCGCAGTGGAGTTCATTTTTATTCCTTTTAGTTTTTAGAGTTATTTAGGTTTATTTTTATATGAGTCGTAGGTATAGATTTTAATTTTAAAGTATAGGTAGTATATTTGATAGTGTACGTAGTGACCGTAGGTTATTTTATAATACTGTTAGGTAGGATTAGTCATTCGTATAGATATTAGTTTTTAGGGATTTTGCTTATTTATTGAGTTTAGATTAGTTATCATCAGAAATAGGTTTATTTAGGTAGGTATTTAATTTTCTGCTATTGAGTTTTTTTTTTTTTAATTAGGTAGTTACTTAGGTAAAGATATCATATAGGTACCCTCTTAATCACCACTAATGAGACACAATTGGTTTTCTACTGTAATTACCCACAAAGGGCCCGCGAGATAGATGGCATTCTGGGGAAGCACATACATTTTATCCTGTTAGCACGTTCCCGTGGGATAATTTCCGACATCCACGCGGGCGAAGCCGCGGGCAGAAGCTAGTCCTCAATAAACGTTTTACTCTTTATGTAGTGGCAACATTTCGACACGTCCTATTTGACGTACGCGCACCCAACATGCACCAAAGAAATTATGATGTAAAGCCAAAATGGCCAATGATGTAAGGGCCTGTCCACATCTCCACGTCACGACGTCATCAACGTGGAACGGTGCAGTAACGTGGCACGATACATTGACGTGACGTGCAAATTTACGTTAACGTAACGTCAAAATGCACGCCATGACGCAGAAACGCTGCACGTCGCCGTGCCTTGTAAAATTCTGCTACATTCTTCACTAACGTACGTCAGTCTCGTTCTAGATATGGGCAAGTGAACAAGTGAACTCAATGAATCACAGTCAATATTCTCCGACATTTATTATTCACAAATCAGAACTAATCGCTAAGACAATGAAGCATTAACTGAACGAGAGCAACGAATCGAGCCTCGTCGGCCGACGTGACGCGCTGTCCCACGGCGACGTTGCCGTACCGTGCACTATTACGACGCGCGGCAACGTAACGTGGCGCGTCACCGCACCGTTCCACGTTGACGACGCCGTGACGTGGAGATGTGGACAGACTCTAATGTGTTATGCAAAAGTTATGTGTCAGTGCTTTATGCGTTTGTGAGTGAATTTGAAAGATGAAAGATAAGATCCACCCGATAAAAAGACAAAACCTTGGATACTGGAGGGTGAGCCGACATGCCACACACTGTACAAAGAGTTTTGGAGAAAAACAGGAAGGCATGAAAAATTTGGGAGTCAGGGTCACGAAAGGTACAAAATAGAACAACACAACTTAAATAAATAATACGATCATTGGAATTTAATTTGAAATTAGACTGTCAGTGGATCATTATAAAAATAAATATTTAGCAATAAACATGGACAACCAATATGATCAAGATATATTTCAACAAATAGGTTGTAAACATAGAATTAATGTGGACATTGGACAGTGGATGTGGACAGAGGAAACACTGCCAGCATTCCCAGCAAACAGGGGACCGAATGCCATGCCTCAGCGATGCTGGAGATCCAAAACCAAGCACCACAGGCCATGACCCATGAGGTAAGCAAGGAATAAAGAAAAATAATGTATAGGGGAATGAAAAACTTATTGTCTATGGTGTTATATATATGTATTAATATATATTCTTACATTGTCTATGGTTTGAGGGGCTTTTGGATAAGTAATAACAGCTGCATGGGTCGATCGATCAGGTTAAGCTACGCTTGCCGCGGTTGGTCCGTGGATGGGTGACCATCTTCACATACCAAGACCCCTCCGTGCCCCAGAAAGTACATTAAGCCATTGGTCCCGGCTGTCATTCTTGGATCTTTTTCTAGCCTGAAAAGCTAAATTAACGATATGTTTTTGCAGCCCCAAAGACATTATAATATAAAAATTGTCTACAAAATAAAAGTCAAACTTAATTTATTTCATTATGAATTTTAATGTATGAGACGTGTTCATAACGTCGACTTTACGATTTACTTTTATAAGACAATATTTTCACATGATTATAAAAGAGTTTTTCTTCTCTAATATACTGATTAAGCGGTAATTGAAAATAGACTTTTTAAAGTTAAGAATAAAATACTGAAAAACAGACTGGGACCTCTGAGTTTGTTCCGATCTTTCGCAGAGTAGTCGGACCGAGTATCGACAAGCGTAGTGTAGGGACGCCCCCCAGCTAGATAGATCATGGTAGCTAGAACAGACTGGATGTGGAAAGTGGAAGACAGGGCGGTGTTGATTTGATTTACTTTTGCTCATCTGGAATAGGCTCGGATAACCTTTTAAAATCTCGAGGCCATAAGGTCACATACGTTATAATAATAATTATCATTAATTGGGAGCAGTAATCTATCACGCTACACACACAGCACAAAAATAAATACCAATCGATTTACCACAATTAATTATCATAATGAAAACTGTGAAGGAACGCACAAATTAAATAATTGATTTATCAAAAACAAAACGCAAATAACCACGAAATTCCTTTGAAATTATCAAATTGAACATTTCCAAAACACTGAACGAATCAAAACCAATTTGAGAACAAAAGGTTACCTCTGTCCGAACATTTATTTGTGACAAAGCATCCATATTTTGTATTGACAATAAAGAATTAAAATCAATACAATTGTATCCTATTTTCTAGTTGAAAAGTCCCCATTCTGTCTTCAAATTGTGTCCAGTGGGCCGCAAAAACGTTGAATTGATTACGCTATCCATAAAGCATTTTTATTTATTGGTCTTTTTTTTTCAATATAAATTCTAGCAGCCGAATGTTTCCAATGCTTCCGGAATTTGTATTGGTTCCGAATAAAAAGTGGGAAATACGAAAATACCGAAAGTTTCCTGTTTTTTAGGATTCCTTGAATGTTCAGGTATTTGTGGTTGGTCCGGGATTGTAGGTTACGTCAGGATTCCTCTTGCGTGTCAACGGTTCATACTTTGTTCGTGTAAAATTTGGCCTCAAAGGTTAGGAATGGCGCCTACGCGATTAAATAAAATAAATAAATCCGCTATCTTAGATTTTCAATTTGACTTCATTAACAGCTTCAGCACCCTCAAAAAACTGGAAAACGATACTTGACGACAAATGTGAAATTTTTTGCAGCCGTCATCTTGGATTTTCATTTTTACCTCACTATCGGCTTCAGCACCCTCGAAAACCATGAAAACTATATTTCTTCTTTATAAATGTAATAGAAAGAGACAAAGAGAGAGTCTCTTACATGTAAAAAAGTCACATGGACGGGGCATAACGCCTTTTCGTTACGTAACGATTTCTCCCAGTTCACTCCTATCGTAAGCTCCGTTCCAATAAAAATACTTTGAAACCGTAACATTGGTGGTCGCAAAGTGGATAAAGTGCAGAAGATGTTTGGTTGTGGCAATTTTTTTGGGCGTTTCGTTTGTGCAGTATAGTGTATCTATTAAATAGATATGTAAACACCTGTCTCATACACACAAGCGGGGTAGCTGCTGTCACTAATGTCGTCTGTCACTGTCAGTCAGGAGGAATGGCGGGAAACAGACAAAGTGAAGCAGGCTATTGTACGGTGGCGCTTGGTGTGTGAGCCAGTGAAGTGATATATTCAACACAAATTCGGAATCAACAGGATTCTACATGTAGAATAAACATTTTTCTTTAATTCTTTCTTTTATTCAGTATGTAAGTGCAAACCGTTGGTGGTCGGTTTTATTGCTGTGCGGTGTCATTCAACTTTTTTGCATACATTGCTACAGTTTTCAACGTTCCGCGTACGTTCCTGTGTTTACATGTGTAAACACAGGAACGTACCGATGAATGTTCAAATGCGAGCGTTAGAATAGGCGTGATTCGGTGCTGTTCGTGTTATTTGGTTTTATGAAGTGTGAATTGACTGTTGTCTGTTTAAAGTTCATTAGGACTTTGGTCCTGAAATCAAATACAGCAAAACTGTATTTTGAAATAACATAATCAGCCTGTTATATACCCACTGTTGGGTCAGAGACCTCCTCTCTTCGAGAGCGAGTGGGCTGTATGGATCACAGCCCACTCGCCACGCGGGCTCGGTACAGGTTGGTATATGTCATATGTCTTCGAATTTTTGGTTCTAGGCCATGCCGGTTTCCTCACGATGTTTTTCTTTACCCTATGTGTAACACTCATAAATGCCATTTATCTTCAAAATCTATCATTTATCTTCTATCCAAATAATAATGATGGATGTGTGGTATGCCACACATCCATCATTATTATTTGGATAGCAAATAAAGCCGACGACCGATGGTGCATACCAAAGCCAGCTAATACACATAAACATAACATAATATCAAGCTTGTATTCTCCAAAGAGTTAGGCAGGGGTGTACTAATGTAATAGTGTGCCAGCCTATTGTAATAGTGTGCCAGCCTATTGTAATAGCGTGCCAGCCTATTGTAATAGTGTGCAAGCCTATTGTAATAGTGTGCCAGCCTAAATTGTAATACTGTGCCAGCCTATTGTAATAGTATGCCAGCCTATTGCTATCAACTAGGCACAAATCCAGAATCCGAGCTGCAATTGGGAAATTCGTAAAACTACTACGGGCTGATTTTTCAATCGACACATAAATTTTATTCCTGGAATAAAATTGACGTCTGATAGTATTTGTTTGGTAGAACTGTCAGAAATTCAAAATTATTCCTCCGATAACATTATCTGACGTTGGAAAAATTGGCCCTTAAACCGATTTATTTATTTAAACACTTATGCACACACATAATATATGTAAACAGTCAAGAAGAAGAAAAAATAGAAAAATAGGTACAAAGGTGATGCTTATTTCTAAAGAAATCTCTTCCAGCAAACCTGCGATAGGAAAGTAGATAAAGAGATGTAGACAGCTTATTTATTTTATTATTTATGTACCACACAATAAAATACATAGGGATACGACATAATTATAATTTGAGTACAAAGGTACTGCTTATTTCTTAAGATTTTTTTTGCAGCAGACCTGCGAAAAAAGACGTGAAAAAGAAATGTAGATTATAGTGTGTAAGAGGAGGAAGAGAAAAAATTGAATATATATATATTTTACTTACATAATGTATACATTATGTAATATTAATAAAGCAATATTCATTTCCTCTTAACACCAGCATAAATAACTCGATACACGTTCGCACCTCCGACATCACTTAACAATTCCTAATTGCTGACACGTCCATGAGCGTGATCAACATACTTAATTGCAGTCTATCGACCGCCTGGTACCTACGGAACCCGCAACACGCTTGCCCCGAAGTTTTGATGAACGCAATCATCCGACGGAACCCAATTAACGTTTGTTTTACGTTTCAAACCCAAGGGTGGGAAGATGGAAATGTGGAAATTTTTGTTTTATGTTGTCGTTTGCAGAAGTGGGCTTTGAAAAATTGATTACAGTTTGTTTTTGATGCTGTTTTGTAAAAGTTTTTTGAGAATATTGTAGGACTTTATCACACAAATTGATACCCCGGGAGTCCTGAAATAATTGATAACTAATTGCATCACATTAGTAGACCCTTAAACTGGACGGGCTCGTGGCTAAAATTTTGAAAGTAAGTTATACTTGCCGCGGTCTGTTCTTGAATGGGTGATTATCCATTACATATCGAGACCCCTTCGTGGCTGGGAAAGCATGTTAAGTGGTTTGTCCCAGTCGTTGGTAGATCTTTGACTGTAGTCAAAAGCTGAAAAGTCTTACGACCAGTCTTACTAATGGGTATCGTGTTACCCAGTAACTGGGTTTTGGAGGTCATGTTATAGGCAGTCGCTCCATGTAAAATAGCTGCATCTGGTTAGACGAGTTGCCAACCACAACATAGTTGAGAAAAGGCTAAGAATATTGATAGCGTCGACCCTTAAAGTGGATGTATAATATTTAAAATTCTAAGGTCAATATTAAGGTAGAATATTTTCATGTTTTCCCTATTATTAAATAGCCCAACCGGCCATTACCCACTCCTTCATACCAGATGCCTGAACATTGAAGACCACATTTTCTTGTTAGTAAAATATTAAGTCAGAACTATTCGTAAAGTGGAATGCTGCGCTCATACTGTTTACGCTATGAACACTGAAAAGTTCTTCAAATATCGGAAATCTAAAAAACTAGTTTCGTTTTGATGCAAAACTAAAATTATCGTTATAAAAATTTCTAATCTCCGCATGCAGCGGAGATGAGAATGTTGAGATGGATGTGTGGAGTGACGAGAATGGATAAAGTAAGAAATGAGTATATAAGAGGAAGTTTGAAAGTGGCGCCAGTGACAGGAAATCGTTTGGCTTGGTATGGGCACGTGATGAGAAGGGCCGAAACGCATGTGACGAAAAGAGTGATGAATACACATGTTGATGGATGGAGAGGGAGAGGAAGGCCAAAGAAAAGACGAATGGATTGTGTGAGAAATGATATGAAAGAGAAGGGAGTAAATGATAGCGTGACGGTTGATATTGGAGAATGGAAGAAGAAAACGTTTTGCGCCGACCTCAAGTAACATGGGATACGGGCAGGGAGATGATGATGATGAAAATTTCTAATCTATAAATTACACACGTTTTGAACTATGATATTTTTTTCCGTTAGCCTATGTTGTCCCACTGCTGGCCAAAGGCCTCCCCCATATTCTTCCACCTTTGCTTGTGCTGTGCCTTCTCCGTCCAATCGGTTAGGAATGAGTCCAAATCGTCACGCAAGCGTTTCTTAGGCCTGCCTCGGTGACGACTCGACGTCCGTCTTCAGGCACCCACTGTGTGACGACTTTGGAAAATTAAACTCACCAACCAAATTCGAACTATGAGATAGTATAAATTAATTTAATTTATAAATAAACGTATGCAATGCAACATGAGGACAAAGCGACTTTTAAGCGGAATGAAAAAAGTTAATGATAAGTTTAACTAACATTCAACCCTGAATTTTCAATAGGTTTTCGTTGGAGTAAAATTAGCGTCTATCAACATTTGCGGAACGTTATTTCGGAAAGCCCACTGACGCGTTTATTTTGCCTGTCGTTGTACAGACGCACATCAAACTACTACAATCTGTCAATTTTTTTAATCAGCCTTTCAACTTTATCTCTAAAGCATTAAGGTTCAAGGTTGATTGGGAAAATTTGACAGTTTCGGGTAGCTTGACCTGCTCGCGTCTGTACACTTGACATCAGCGGGGTGCAGCGTAGTTGCGTATCACACTATTACACTATATACTAGTAGCAATGTCTTTCATTTTGACAGTTCAACAACATTCATTGCGTTATTTACGTTGTTGAGCAGACAAATTTTTCGCACATATCAAGCAATATCCTTCAAAATCATTCAGATTGAGATCGACAGTTTGTTACTCCATTAGGGTACTGGTTAATAAACCTATTCACACGGACAGATTACCAAAAAAAAACAAAAGCCCATCACTCGTGCAAAAATACGTCCGAAGCAAGTGAGGTATTCGAAACACGTAATGGCAATGTAAACAAAAATCCTAAATGGGACATAGGTAGATTTATTAGGGTTGAACAGGGTACAACAGGGTAGGACAGGGTGGAACAAGCTCACCGTGGATTGCTTTCGGTTTTATGGTATGTTAAGCAAGATCGGCAAACATGTCATTCAGCAGGTCAGGGTTGAATGCTTTGGCGATTTCAATATGGTGGCCGTTTTGTCTTAGGTCAGCTGGTTTTGGCAGTTTTTCCGTCTGTGTGAGGATCATTTGGCTAGGTAAAAATAAGATATTTGGGACCTAGTTTTAGACATGGAAATAAAGCAATAAGGCTGATTGGTGCCTTGGTTATTGTGAATTGAAAAGGGAAATTATGGAAAACTCTTATGTTTCCCATTTGAGGTCAGTATTTCTTTATCGTTGGTAACGATCGTGGAATGAAAATAATATTGTTAAACTGTTCCTGTATAGGAACCAAACATTTGTTTCGGTGCGGTTAGTGAAACTGTTAAAGTGCCGCTAAACTCAGTGCTCTAAGTAGAATACCTCAAATAATAATTACGTTGATCGACAAATCTGCAAATTCTGTTCATTTTCAGTCTGATAATTTTACCTCTTTGACGATTTTCCTCTCTAACAGCGCATTTACCTAAAATGGAACACATGTCATATTTAATACAGATAAATTGACTAAAAGCAGCATCCTTTATCCACAAAGTAAATACACATTATACAAGCAAAAGCTCTTCATAGGAAACATTTTATCATAGTTACCTCACGACCTATATGGGTAATGTGAGTAGCAGTTGCATATTTTCCATCGTGCAGGTTAACGTTGTAAGTTCCTTTGGTCCACTAGGTAAATAGCTGTGTTAAGGGTGTGTGTAGAGAGGCGCTTTTACTGCGACTTTTAACCTTGTTATTTATAATTGGAATCAAGTTCTTTAACGAGGCTTGTAGTAGGTGTAAACTGGTAGAAATCTTCAAATAACCGAAGGACCTACCATCTAATCTTTTCACCACCCTTGGTTGACTGGTAGAGCATGCCTCAGGCATTAAGTCCGCCTTTGTACCTTTTGTGCGATAAGTTAAGCCCCCCCAAGTAAGTAAACAAATAACCAAAATAAGTTATGCCCCCTTCATGCGACTTTCTCTCTCTCCCTCTCTCTGTCTCGTTCTATTGTATGTAATAGAAAAAAAACTGAAAGAGAGATAGTTTTCATGGTTTTCGAGGGTGCTAAAGTCGATAATGCGTTCAAAATGAAAATGCTAGATGGCGGCTACGAAAATGTTCAAATTTTTAATCATGGATGTTGTTTTCATGGTTTTCGACGGTGCTAAAGCTGATAATAAGGTTAAAATGAAAAACTAAGATGCGGCCGCGAAAAAATATCCCAAATTTTCATCGGAATCGGTTTCATGATTTAGCATTGATCACCACGTTTGCTTAAGGCGGATTGGTGATTTCAGGTTTATTATTATAAGTCCAGGTTTCCTCACGATGTTTTCCTTCACCGATGTCAGTGATGTCCAAAATCAATTTGTTAAGTACCTACAGACACCAGCACATAAAGCTACTACAATCTGTCAAATTTCTATAATAGATTTTCAACTTTATCATTGAAGTATTAAGGTTCAAGGTTGATTGGGAAAATTTGACAGTTTCGGGTAGCTTGACCTGCTGGCGTCACATAAGTAATATGAACTAAGAAAGTCACATTACCCACTAATCTAATGTAACTTTCTAAGTAAATTATACTAGTAGTAAACTACAAAATGGTAAATGTCACATAATTATCTCCAAATTTTTGTTTTAGGACATGTTGGGTTCTTCACGAAGTTTTCCTTCACCGTTTTGAGAGCAGTAGTGATCAAATAATTTACACAAAGTAAAGCGCCTGACTGGGTTCGAACCTATGACCTACAACTCGTAAGTTATGGCCGTTACACCAGGGCCCAAGTAGACTTGTATAATTTATTTTATAAAAACATTATGGTTTTACTACTAAGCTATCTCCAAAAGAACAAATTCTGATAACCGACCGCCGATCTATCCGACTTTCACATCCAAAATTCCCTCTTGTATCGCTACAAAGTACTACCCTCGGGATAACCTCGCCCTAAGCCAACCCGTAATATTCATTATCGTAAAACTCAGGTGCTAGCTCCACCGAATAGCCACTCGATATAAAAGTCCTTTGACAAGTTCGCTATTACCCGACCGAATTGTGAGTGCACTTTGCTCTAGAAAGTGAATTGAAATAATAGAACTTTGTGATTTGATAGTGTTATGATATTTTTGTTTAGTTTTTTTTTTTCTCATTTGAGATAAGGATCGCTTTGGAGTATGAAACTTTTTATTATGATTAATGTTGAGCTATGAAGGTGACATAAACAGTTTATTGACATAAGCGCTGACAGGTCTCAGCATACAAAGAATGTTTACTTTGTCTAAACTCATATTTTCAAGTAAATACACTGACAGCGGCAGTTGACCCGAAGTCTTTTACCTATTGTAAAACATTTTAAAAGAGTAATGGTGGAGTTTCTTCCCCATTCTTCTCCATACGAAAACTACCTTTTGGAACGGGCGACTAGAATAAATTTTATTTTATTGTAATCTTTGACGTTCAAACGTGCTTCTCATGTCAAAAAAAAATTACGTTGGGTGCAAATGTAAATCAGGGAAATGTAAAATGTCAGTGAGTGCCAGCGAGCTCGAATCAAGAAATAAAAATATAAATTTTCCGACCCAAACCGCGTCTATTACAACACTTTGAAATAAATGCTTTGAAGTCAGCTGTTTTTTTTTTGTTTGTAATTTCATACTACTTATGTGTTGAATTTCGATAACCAACGGTAAAGGTCAGTCTGTTTATTTAATTTCATCCTGTCATCTTGTGCCTAATTTTATTTTTTATTTTCATCAAACCTGTGTTTTACAGTTTCATATCACGTTAAGAACTTTAAAGATGGCAACAGTAAAAACCCCCAAAGTACAGCCGCAGTACCTATAATTAAATAAACCTGCATTAAACTTCCCACAAAAATTTCCACTCCAGTTTTTCAATACCGCCCTCTTTTCGTAAAACTTCGGCTAACCTCGGAAAATACCGGCGTAATCCCAGCTAGTATATGTTCAGCATAACGGTGCAATATTCATTACCATATAAACCCAGGTGCGCTGGCTTTAAGGCCCTACGTGTCTTATTTGTGGAAAATATAAAAGGCATGCACCCACATTAAGTTTGATGAGGTTGCTTTAACTTGAAGAAGCCTTAACATAACTTTGAGGTGCATCAGTGCTACTTTAAGTATAATTTCAGATAACGAAGTTTTATGTGTCAGTAATTTTACTGACGCGCGTTATTATCGGACGATAATGTCGGATGCGTTATTGCAATAACGCGTCCCGATTCCTTGCCACACAGCTGCGTTTTTACCGTCCGATTTTTCTAATGCGTGCGTGTAATCTACACTACAGGCCCAAAGCACTACACGTTATTACTTTATAACTCAGGTATGTGTAAGATCGTAAGCGTAGGACGCATTCGATCAAAATGTTTGAAGAACTCATATTGGAATATCGCAGGACGGAGAAAAACAAGCGTCCCACTTCTATTGCATCGTTATTTTAGTAGCAGTGCGGAACTTCGTGGTCGTCCTATCCTAATACAAAATGTACTGAAAACAGATATCTCATAAGGCATGCGATATTATCAACAGATAAATAACGTGCCTGTGTTGGAGAGCCTTTATCTTTAAAACTGAAATGCAACAATGTTGAAGGTAGTAATAGCTGGTGGTAGCACTTCGTTGGTTCGGTTCCCTGAACGATCATCTCAAAGAAGATAATCACAACGGGATCTACAACTTCATATTTCTTCCTATTCTTACTACACGCACCACATTCATGCCGTGCCATTATCAGCAAGTGGACTACCCAGGGTGCGCGTCCCTGAGCAGGCTGATTGGTGATTCTGCTATTTCCAGAAAACCACCGCTAAGACAATGAATGCTAAGGTACAAGCCCTTTGCCCTCATACATGTTTTTGTTTATTTTTTGTTGTTAAATAATGTTATTTAGTTTGTATCCTGCTGTGCGAGTCTTAAAAAATCTTTTTTCTTTATTTCTGTCTATTTACAACGGCAAAAGCTTTTTACGTGCCGACTCGAGAGAAGAAATAGATAAGTTTTAAATTAAAAGTAAAAGGCTAAGTTTATTTTAAGCGAGTACGTAATTATAAGTAAATAACTTGTTAAATTAAATGCAAGGAGCTTATTTATTCGTAAAATAATATTATTTAGTAGTTCGTTTATTACTTGGGAGAGCTTGTATTTATGAGCGTTAGAACAAGTTTAATTAATACTAACTTTTCAGTTTCGACGTATAAGTACGCCCCGTCCTAGTCGAGGGCATAATAAAATAAAACACGATATTAAAAATAAAGAACACTAACAGTTGCCTGCGTCTCAGTCTGTTCGCATGACTTTAAAACATCTAACTATCACAGAGACCTGGGGGCCTACTCCGAAGTGCAAAGTGCGAATGTTCGGATCGGACCGACACATGGCCGAACCGAATATTATTGAAAAATACGAAAAAAATTCGGATCGGCTCAATTGGATCGGGACCATAGTCAATATTCGAAAGAGTGTAGGAGTGTAGAATCGGAACCGACCGAACCAAATAGTAACTTCAGAACAGGAAACGGCCGAACATTCGGCCGATACTACTTCGGAGTAGACCCCCTGACCAGACCGAATGACAGAGACCGGGCCTGTGTCCCAGCAGACATTATAGACTGATTGTCCCTTTGTAAGTAGTTTTAGTTTAAAGCCCATTTAAGTTCTGCGTAGCAAGGAATACGGCATCCTTTTTTATGAAAGTGCACGCATGTAGCGACGCGACAAAGACTACTCTTTCATAGACTTGATGTGACCGGCAAATTAGTTGCTGAGACAAAATTTACTCATGGAAAATGTACCCTTTAGGAACAAAATTTACCTAATATGATATAATAACAAAATCTCTAATATTTACAAGATAGAAAAACTGAATCTATAATTTTTACTCATTCAGTAAGAAATCCTCATTATCTGATGATACAGGATCAGGTAGGGTAATGTCTAAAGCTGTCCACTGCAGCATTAATAGCGCTCTTGATCGCACGCCATTTCTCACTCTTCTACTTCTTCTTGTTATCAGCCATCCTGCGATGATTGTCACTCCACCTAGTCTGAAGCGTCGATCTGTGGTCACCACTCAAAAATATAGAGGGCAGTGGTGGCCAAGTGGTAACAGCCGCGACTAACGCGTTGTAGGTCGTGGATTCGAACCCATGTACTAAAAAGATACTGTAAATTATTTCATCACCTCTTCTCTCGAAATGGTGAAGGAAAACATCGTGAGGAAACCGGCATGTTCTAGACCCCAAATTTTTTTTTTATAATATCCCTGGACATTTCACACAGCGCCATCTAGTCCCAAGCTAAGCAACCTAATGCTTGTGTTATGGTAACAAGATGGCTGATGAACTACTTATATACATTTTTTTTTGTAAATACATACATATTATAGATAGAAAAACACCCAGACTCGGAACAAATACATGTAGGTCATATAAATATTTGTTCCGTGCGGGAATCGAACCCGCGACACGCAGCGCAGCAATCAATCGCTTAACCACTGCGCCAACCGTGCCGTCATATTCGTCGTCCGTCGTACGGCAAATTACAAGACATGTGACCTCCACCAACCCGTACTTGGCCCGCGTGGTGGATTACAGCCCAATTCCTCTCGCAGAGAAGAGGCCTGTGTCCCAGCAGTGGGAACATTACAGGCTGATTATGCTACTTAAGAATACGCCTACTCCAAAATGTTCAGTGCTCGTTCTATCTCTGTAGGTGTATCGAAAACTAGACCTACTGTGTCCTATGGTAGGTCAAAAATTGCAGCAAGGTTTATATGCTTCGTTGGTATTGGTTTGGCTGGTTCTCAGTAACAGCTTAGAGTCTGCTAGCGCATCGTGGTGTGACACCACCGTCCCTCGGTAAGTACGTGAAGCCGTTGGTCCTGCGCCTGATCTCCAGTCGTGTGAAATTTCCATCGGATTATGAAAGTAAGGGCGCCCACGAGCAATTTTTGTCTCCGCAACTAATTTGTCTCTCACATCAAGTCTACAGTTTTGTATGAAAGTGCGCGCATGTAGCGACGAGACAAAGCTGCACTTTCATAGAGTTGATGTAACAGGCAAATTAGTTGCTGAGATAAAATTTGCTCGTGGGCGGGCCCCTTAATTAAGGAACAGAGAGTGCAACTGTGTCTCACACACACTTGAGTAATATAATATCGCATGTGTACCTACTTGACTAGTCTGCTTTAAGATTGGCCACTACTAAAATTCGGTCGGGAGTATATTGTTATTAATAATAAACGAGGTCAAGACCTTATAATAAACTCATTATCAAAGCCCTCATAATAAAAGCTAATTAGACCAACATTGTAAGCCCATTAAAACTTAATAGTGCACTAACATTGGTCCAACCTATTTCGAGGTCATTAACCTACAGAAAGGTATTAGATTCGCAGTAAAATGATTATTGTATCAACTAGGGTTAACCAAGGGTCGAATGGACCTAAACTAAATAAATTCAAATGGGCGCAGAGTGAAATAGCCTGAATAATTGATTTGGTACTTTTAGCGATAATTATGGCAATGAGCGACTATAATGCAAAAATTGGTACCAGAATAACATCCGACTACACCAATATTCTGGGACCATATGGTACGGGAGGCAAAAATGAGCGTGGTCAGCGCCTTTTAGAATTTGCTTTTGGCCAGAACCTTAGCGTAAGTAACAGTTTTTTCCACAAAAAGCCTCACTATCGTTGGACCAGGTTCTCTCCTGACGGTCAGAGAAAAAACGAGATAAATTTTTGTCTATCTTCCTGTAAACAAGTAATTAAAAATGTAAAAGTTCTCCAAAATTTAAAATTTAGTTCAGACCACCACCCAGTCCGTATCAACTCAGTCAGTAAAGCTAACCAAGGGTCGAATGGACCTAATCCAAAATAAATCCAAATGGGCGCAGAGTGAATTATCCTGAATTATTTATTTGGTACATTTAGCGATATCGTATATAGTCCCGGTTGGTATTACGGTGGTAAGGGTTAAACATTGTAATTGAATTATCATCATTTGAAACAGTAATAAAATTTGTAGTTGAAGGTCGTCTTATTAAAAAATGCACGCCTCTCTACTGCTTGTTCTATCAATAACTCAGCCTATCGTAGGCCACTGCTGGACTGACGACAGGGTGAAGTGACGCAGCCTAGGAGAGGCTAGTCTGCGTCCCTTCACCCTGTCCTCCACCTTTCGTATCCAGTCTGCCAGCCACCTTCTTAAGGACGTCGGTCCATCTAGCGGAGGGGTGTCTCATCACATTACGCTTGCCGGTACGCGGTCTCCACTCTAGGACTCGTCTGCTCCACCGACCATCGGTCTGTCGACAAACATGACCAGTCCACTGTCACTTCAGTTTGATTACTTTGCAAGCTATGTCGGTTACTCCGGTTCTTTTACGGATAACTTCATTCCTGCTTGTTGCATACATATTTCAAATATTTGTATAAATATATTAGTGGAGGACCGCGCATAAATTTACCCCTACGGCAGATACTAAACTCGAGATTCAGGCAACGAGACGAGGAGAAATGATTGTAAAAGCATAAAAAAATAAGAAAAATGTGCGCCACCTACGACGTTTTTTCAATATCCTACTTTAATACTATTTAATCCTTGTTTATCTGGATACCGCCAGAAACATAAAAGAAGGTTTGCATGACACATTGATAGATGAAGCTAATACAAAACCACAACATTTGAACTGCTTCGTAAGTAAGACACGTGTCTTATTACTTAACAGACCTTAGGTATGTCTGCGCACATGTCGAAGACTATAGAAATGTATAAACTTGAAGTAAAAGTAAACATCTTCTACGCGTGTTACTGAGGAACACGTGTTTCTAACTTTGCAAGCTACTATATTATTCACTAGCTTCTGAGTGTTAAGCCTGATTTATACGGAGCGATTTAATTGCCTGTGGCACACCATAAGTTGAAGCGACAATACGAGTTAATGCACCGTCTTAACAGTGTTTAGACGATGTAAGTCATTTGTCGGGGCTTTAGGGATCCTAGTAACATAATAGACTAAGATTGATGCATGCTTCGTCATAACATTATGGTGTTGGTATTAACGTATGGAAACGTTATTTACTTTCACATTTTTTCAAGGTATTTGTATGTATGAGGGATGCTCAATTAGTAAAGGCAATCTATCTGCACATTATGATACTAACTGCAGATTGTTCTGAAATTACTGACTACAGAGGCAAAAAAAAAACCAAACCTTGTGTTTGAACTGAAAGCACATTTTTTTTTTCTCCAGAGTACAGCACAAAAAGGCTGTTCAGTCCGTGCACGGTATCTAGTTTTATAATGGCGAACCTTAACATCCGGCTTTTAGAAGTTTATTGCGTTTAAGAAATGTGGTTTTCAGAGCTTTTGATAACTTTGAACTACTTTGAAGCGTACGTCAAAACTTTAGTGCTTTCGGTACTGAAGTTTTGTTAATAATACCATTCAGTATTAATTTTTCAATTGTAAATAGGTTTTCCCCTTTGATAATAACGACTAGCAGAGCAGATAAATAAACCATAAAACCGATTTTTCCTTTTCATGTTAAAAGTAACGAAAAATAAAATATTTTACGCCGCCAAAATGTTCACAGTTACTGCCAATAAAATATAAAAAATATGACAAACAGTGCCATTGCAGGAAGTGTGGAACACAGATAAAAGTTTTCGCCAAATATGTGGCAATCGCTTCAAACGTTAGCTGGTCGCTAGACCCAAGTACAACAAAAGACTTTAGTTCCAAAAAATACCCACGTCCTAAGAGACACCTAGTCTAAAAGGTGGATTTATACTTAAAGAATTTAGACTCAAAACAAGAGCAAGAGCATTCTTTCTTGATAAATTATTGATATTTTACACAAAAATAATTTGGTTGAGTGGGGTAAGACTGTAGGTACACTTGCTCGTTTTGGTCTCAACAGAACTTTATATAGTTGGAAGGACGAAGGAACCTCGTGAAGGGAGCCGTATTGAGCAAGAATGGTGAAGACAGTACTCGCGTTAAGGTAGGACGCGGTTGTACGACCACCCAGGGCACCAGACGTGAAGGGGCGCCCAAGACTTCGCAGTGGTAAGCCGTTGGGAGAGTTGATGCGAAGAGAGTTGAATTTCGGAGAAATCTCGCGCAGGGCGTCAGTAGGGTTCAAACCGACACTGGGTGAAGATTGGACCATCATTCATCATCACCACTGTCCTGCCCTTATACCCATTTATTTGAAGTCCGCGCAACGTATCTGGGTGAAGTCTGGATAAAATAAAAATGTTTTCTTTGCTATTTTTCTAAAGGGTACATAGCAATATCCATCGTCTTTCAGTCATGGCAATTATGATTAATCGCAGGAAGGCAATCAATGCGATTGACTTTCTGCGAATTGCCCACAAATTTCAGAATTCAGGTGCGCACAGAATACTTACAGCTTAATGATCGATTCTGAGAACCGTTTAATGAGCTTTTGGACTGAGTAGTTCTAATAATTTTGGTAATGGAGATTAAATTATTGAGTATCATTAATTTAATATTTGAAAGCGGATTATTGGTTAATTCGTACGATTAATTCGTGCTGCGTTTTGCCTGAACCGGGTGTATCGACACATTTTAATTTAAAATACATTGACTAATTTATTTTAGGTACCTGTAGGTGATTCGCACGAAGTTAACCTATTAGTGAGCATTTCAGCAATTGGCAAATTTAGAATTTTACGCACTAAAGTTAAGTAAGTTCATGCGATTTCACCAATAAGCCTTGACATTAAGATGGATTTTAAGTGCTATATATTATCTACTTGTTAGTTCTTTTTCTATAACCGTGGAAAAAGTTACATAAACTCTCAGTAGGTAACCCTCCATCACTATCGTAATTATTTCAGCCGAACGACCGACGTCCATTGCTGGAGAAAGGCCTCACCCAAGCGTCGCCACATCGACCAGTCTTGTATTACATATGCCATCTTATTTAGAAGTTATTCATAAAGATTTCTACACATACGTACACATAAGCTCACGCCTCCTTCGCATGAGGGTAGGCAGAAACTACAGAACGCCTGCTGCTGCGATCCTTACATACTCCTTTTCCTTCGTTCACGTTCATACATCTGATCACACACGCATGCCGATTGCGAGTGCTATGCACCTGACCTTTCTGCAGAACATCACTAATAAGATATGTCCTTCCTGCATCCCTTCCGCTTCCGCTAGTCGCATTTCACTCACCCTCTCAAGATTTCCACCCATATTTATTTATCCGCTACAGAAAATAATTCACAAATCCACAAAGCAAAATATTAGGGAATTAATTACCAACAAAACCAAAACCTACGTAAACACGGAATCATGAAAATCCCCTTAAAATTATAAATGAATGAGAACGCTTTGATGGAAACGTTTCTATTATCAGTTTCTGATCGCAACGTTTTATTGAGCGTCTCATTGATATTACATTTCTTATGTAAACAGGATTATTTGCTGTCGGTATATTATGTGCCTTATCAAACACGTAATATTAGGCTTTATGATGTTCAGTAAATGGGTTAATATTGATAATATGATATATCCTAATATAGCCGACAAATTCTGTAAACATCTTACCGCGAAAACTTAGGTGAAGTGAGCTGTTAGTGTCAACCCCTTGCATCAGATGGAATGACAGCTTGCTTCACCTAGGTCTTCACGGTGAGATTTTTACAGAACAACCAGCTGGTCTTTTGTAGTTTTGTACTGATATTTCTGCGAACCCGTTTGTTTTTCATCAGTAGTGCTTATAGGTCGCCTTATGTTCAGCATTGAACAGATAATGTATATGATAATGACGAGGAATCTTTTAATGTTGCACAAGATGGAGTGCTAAAAATATAAACTAAGCGTAACAACGTTTACTCGCACTACGACAAAAATTACGTACTGTATCTAACAGCTTTTCGTGATAGTAGGTGTGCACTTTCGACGTCACGAATTTTATTAATACTATTGTCTCTAGAAGCTGCCCTATCGGTACCTAGCACCGTATTACTCAAAATTCATATTAGTTAAACATACATTGCTTATCACACTAACAACCTGTCGACCTAACGCCCTGTTGACCTAACGACCTGTCGACCTAATGACAAGTAGCACACTTGTTGTTGAACTAATGACATACACTATCTCTTCCGTGCTCTGTGGAAAGATCCCATTATAAAACTTTTATTATTAATTAACTAAGTCTAAATTAATTACCTTTTAAGCACTTTTTGCATGGAACATCATTCCATTCTGTATCTGGAGAAGGGCGTTGTTAGCTGCGCTACAGTTTATACTTTTGCAGCTATCATCGTTTTACTTGTTGTACTTATTCTTGTATTATTGTTCCAAAATAAACTTTTTTTTTATTTATTTTTTTTAAACTTACCTATCAACCTCACTGGTACTATATACTACTACATAGTTGATAGTAAGACGCAAAAACGTCTTTTTATCTTCTTTAAAACAGAGCACTGAAGATGGGCGGCGCTGCCGGGGCTGGCCCAGAAAGAGATGGCGAGATGACCTGGACGCGTACCGCGAGGGCTGGTTCGAGGTGGCGCGGGAAAAGAGTTGCTGGAAAGATGTAGGGGAGGCCTTTGCCCAGCGGTGGGACAGTATAACCTAACAAAAAAAATAGAGCAAAAACAAGCCTGAAGTTATAGTAAAATAAATCAAATCAAATCAATCCTGCAAAATAAATCAAAACAAATATTATATCCCTACTTCCTACTCATATTATAAACATGAAAATTTGTGAGGAAGGATGGATGTGTGTTACTCTTTCACGCATAAACTACTGCACATAGATTGGTTATAACCAGGATTAACCCATAGAATACTTTTAACCCGATTTTCCCACGTGATCGAAATTTATGCGGGTGAAACCGCGGGCACTGCTAGTAATATTATAATTTGAATCCTTGTTTATTATTAGTTAGCGCTCCTGTATACAATTATCTTCTTCTGTGTAACCTTCTCTTCTATTCCAATGTCTATTGATTTGTAAACGCTATTAATACTATAATATCAATAGATTATAGAAGAGATGGTTATTCATAACCTTCCAGTTACTCCAGTGTCTATTCATTTGTAAACGCTTGAATACAGAAGCGCTAACTAATAATAAACAAGAATTCAAATTAGTACCAGATACGTAAATATCTCTTATCAACGGTAGCGCTTTATAGTGTAGAGGCAAATTGATCGTAAATAATCTGTACTCACTCTAATAAAGCCAATTATGAACCTATTGTGTATTTATTTAAGTATACTTATGTAATTTTTTGCTTTATATGTGTTGGTATCAATACATATAATAAAATCGTAACTGGTCGCTGTCTGCACATCAAAGATGTATAAGAAAAACATGATTTTCCACCCAAAAAAAAAACAATGGTTTTTAGAATTTTTGTCTATTTGTCTGTACGTTTGTGCACGCTAATCTCAGAAACGGCTTAACTGATTTGAATACGGGTTTCACTAATGCGTTTTGGTTTTCTCTACTTGAAATTTAGTATTTGTTTAATTTTAGAACGAGCCAGATTTTACTGCGAAAACAGGTATAAATAACGTTTTAGTCAAACAATTGAAATATACCAAACGATTTTTTTAAAAACAGTGAAAAGCGAGGACGTTTGTAGTTTAAATGAATAATTATATTCATTTCATTTATAAGCTTGAAGCTTTTCTGAATTAATAATAATTATAAGATCTTAATCATAATTTTCAAAAACTACCTTTTGAAGGGTGGAGCCAAAAGGTAGTTTTTGAAAATTATTTAAATTAATTGGTTCTTAAAAAAATTAGGAGAAATTACGAAATCCACGCGGACGAAGTGCTATGTATGTATAAAAAAATAGAATAGGACAGAATAGTTCTGCCTAGCGTTTTCCCAACCTATGTAGTACTGGTAAAAAAACTACTAATTACTGGAAAAAAACAATATTGGTTGAAGGGACACAACTGTTTAATGATTTACCGTAGCATTTAAAGAGGTGTGATAGCATAAACATATTTAAGGCAAAACTTAAGAAACACGTATGTACCCTGTAAGGCCGACAACGCCCCAGAGGCAAATAATTATATTATTATTTATGGTTTAGATATAAAGCACTTTGTATCTCATTTTAAGTGAACTATTATTATTTTATTATATATATATATTATATATATATATATATAACTATTATTATGTTATTTAAGTTCTTATGAGAAATAAATATCTTTAACCCCATGTATGTTTTGGAATATAACGGAGTTTAGCTTGATACATCAAATCAGACAGTGCATAACATTAACCGATAATTATAAACAGTGGCGTAGCTCATCCTAATGGGGCCCTGTATCAAATTTTTTTGGGGGCCCTTTTTACCCACCTTTGAAGCTACAGAGGGTATAGTTTTTACAAAATAAAGAATATATAGCATACTGACTCAGAAGGTGAGGGGTTGTGGCTAAGTAATAACAGCCGCATGAGTCGATTGATGTTTAAGCTACGCTTGCCGCGGTAGGTCCGTGGATGGGTGATCATCTTAACATACCGGGACCCCTCCGTGCCTCGGAAAGCACGTTAAGCCGTTGGTCCCGGCTGTCATTCGTGGATATTTGACAGTCGTTACGGGTCGTCAAAAGCCCGAAAGTCTGACACCCAGTATTACCAAGGGACATCGTATTACCCAATAACTGGGTTGTGGCGGTCAGATAGCCAGTCGCTCCGGAGGTAAAATACTGGCTTTCAGCTGCATCCGGTTAGATTGGAAGCCAAGACCCAATAACACTTTGCCCGACCCGGGAATCGAACCTAGGACCTCATGCTCAGCAGTAGCGCTTGCGACCACTAGACCAATGAGGCAGACACAGTTTTCTTCGATACTTCTCTATTAGTCGTCATCTCGGTACTCACCCCATTTTTAAACATATTTTTGAACCAATATACAGAAATAAGTATCATTTATCAACAAGAATTTTAGGTTCTGGATATTATTTTAAAATTTTTTGCTCATACACATCACGTCGGGGGCCCCTGTAGCTCCCCGTATCGTTGAAATGGCTGATACAGCGGTAGCTACGCCCCTGATTATAAATGTAAATTAATTTATAAGGGATAATTAAATAATCCTCTAACCGAGAGGATGTCTGTGCCAGTGTGCAGTAGGAACATTACAGGCTGATTATGTTTATTTAATTAAATAATTTTGAAGGGACTTTTTGGGGAATCAGCAGATTTTTCTCCCCAAGTTGGAGAATTTGATAAATTAGCATTGAAAATCCTGTTCCGTGTACAATTATGGAGGCACTTGACCAAAAAAGGCATTCTCTGTCAGTCAACCTTTGGGTTAAAAACTCTACCAATTATTGGAAAATCTGCCTTCCATTTTCAGTTTGCTTCAATTCCAGGATTAAAGGAGTAAACTAAGCAAAGACGAGCGTTACAATATGTCCTTACTTTATACTATGGCTTCTTCTTTTTACTTCCTTTTGACGGTAGATTAAAGTCCGTTCACCTGCATCCTTGACGACCTCAACAACGCGGCAACACCTCTGACGTCGCAATAAATGTGGACACCATATAAGAAACAAACTAAGGCTACAGTAAACCTAGAGTGTGACCTTGACCCTAATATTAAGTACACAGACCAAAGAATTTACGCAGCGACGCAAAAATTTACGCGTTCTTTACGGCCGGACTAACACGTCCCAGCATTTTACGAGTTTTGCCAACTTTTTCATAAATTTCCTGCTTTTTGAGGCACAAGAGTATAAAAGTTTTCAAATGTGCCCGACAACACTGTTTTGGGAAGTTTTATTTTTCTCATAAATTCCCTTTGGTTCTATAAATATTTTTGAGTAGCTAAGGAAGTAATAAAATTTATTTTTTTAATCTCATTGTTAGATGCTTCAAAAATTAAAAAAAAAAATCTTCAAAAAGTTAGGCGACAGGCGACAGGTCACAGGAACAACTTGTGACCCACGGATGCCCCTTATGTTAAAGGGGAAAATTTATAAGTCCGTGATACGGCCTGTCGTACTTTATGGGTCTGAATGCTGGGCTGTGAAGAAGACGGATGAAAAAAGATTGCATGCAGCGGAGATGAGAATTTTGAGATGGATGTGTGGAGTGATGAGAATGGATAAAGTAAGAAATGAGCATATAAGAGGAAGTTTGAAAGTGGCGCCGGTGACAGAAAAGTTGAAAGGAAATCGTTTGGCTTGGTATGGGCATGTGATGAGAAGGGACGAAACGCATGTGACTAAAAGAGTGATGAATATACATGTTGATGGATGGAGAGGGAGAGGAAGGCCGAAGAAAAGATGGATGGATTGTGTGAGGAATGATATGAAAGAGAAGGGAGTGAATGATAGCGTGACGGTTGACAGAGGAGAATGGAAGAACAAAACGTGTTGCGCCGACCCCAACATGGGATAAGGGCAGGAAGAAGAAGAGATGCTCCAAAAATTATATTTTATTATTTGTTTATTATAAGCCTGTGTGAAAGAAGGCCTTTGCTCCGCAGTGAGATATACAGGGCAAAGGCCTTCCTTCCCTCCTTCCACTTTTCCCGGTCTACTGTGATTGTGGGCCAATCCTTTAAAAAATATACAGGGTGGCAGGGACGTCGACTCGCAAATTGTAACCATGGATTCAGCACATGAGTTTAGACCCCGTAGCATCGAAATTTTTCGTCGGTTATCAAAAAAAAATCTTCTGTTTCATAGAAAAGGGACCATACATTCGCTGCACCATTGCATTCATTTTTGCTGCCATGCATTGTGCTGTTCGATACATTTTGAACTACGCGATGTATCGAACAGCAATATTTTTTTTAATAACCGACGAAAAGTTTCAACGCTATGGGGTCCAAACTCATGTGCTGAATCCATGGTTACAGTTTGCGCGTCGATGTCCCTGCCACCCCGTATAGGCATCATAATGTTTGTTTAAATTCAATCAGTGAATTAAAAATTAAAAATGTTCTTTGTAAGATCAAATAAAGTTAATATTCTTCAAAATAAATAAATACAACCGATTTGTCGGCACCGCTATCAAGCTTTTCACTAACCCTATAGCTACTCCATACAGTAAAAACATACTTGGCCATTTTTTAATTCCTGACATCATAATTTCTATCTATCTATCTTATCATAATTTCTTTGGTGCATGTTTGGTGCGCGTACGTCAAACAGGACGTGTCGAAATGTTGCCACTACATAAAGCGTAAAACGTTTATTGAGGATGATATTCCCTTTGCATGTATATTTCCTTCTTTATATTCCTGTTTGTTTCTATCACATTTAAATTAAATTGTATTAAATTAGGTATTTTGCTTTAAGTACGCTGTACCAGTACAGCGTCCTAATAACTGTTTGCTTTAAAAATAAAAATAATTGTTTTAATACTTGTTGATGAATAATTGTTTGCTGCACCGGACGATGTCATCACGTCGGCGCCAGCTGTCGCTGAAAACCAGCGCTGGGGCTCTGTCTTAGGGTCGCAGCATAATGCTGAGCGATAGCCGTTTTGCGTGGATGTGACGCATGTTAACCATTTCTTATTGTATTTTTTCTTTATTTGGTTTTTATGTTCTTTTTTGCGTCATGTTTACCGCAAATAAATGTATTTTCTTTCTTTCTTTATTTTGAAGGTGGTAGGTAAAGTTATCGTGATTCAGGCACAATTTTATTTAAATAATTATTTCTCCTTGATTTTACAATCATAATTAACATTATCACTTAATTAAAAACATAAAATATATATAAGTACAGAAATAAAAGTTAAGTACAACACTGGTCTGTGTATATCACATGTGTGTATCGTAATAAATAATTAATTGTTTACAAAATAAGGTTCCTGCAAATTGAATTTGTCCTCTTTTTTACATTGTTCATAAGTGTGCTTTGCGATTCTAAGCCTAACAGGGGTTTATTCACTAATGTTGTATTCTAATAGTGATTATTTGGTTATAATTTCAAAATCTCAAACTCTAGAACAGCACCCGGATTGCGTAGCACATTTTCACAATCTGAATCATTTTGAAGGATATTGCTAATCCATTGATTCATATTTTAAAAATTGGTCTGCTCAACAACGTAAATAAGGCAATGAATGTTGTGGAACTGTCAAAATGAGAGCCATTGTTACTTGTATGTGTTACGCGTTGGTTTTAAAATAATAGGTACCTAATTTCATGGTAGGTGCTTTTAAAGGTCAACGTCATCCAAACAATATCTAAAGCGCGGAAGCTATTTAAATCAGGATCATTTTTCTAAATTAATTTACACAAAAATAATTAGTAGAATTATTTTTCTAATAAAGGCACGATACTGCCGAGCGAATCGGCATAGAAGTGTGGTCTAATAGTCTTATGTGCTAGCATTGTATCTTTAGATATGTTTGTCAGTACTAGCAACGTTATGAAGCCTGTTGCTCTGCCTAGCCCGATGTCTTGCTCAATCCTGAAACAAAAAGAAAATTTCTTAATTTAAAAAACAAAAACGAACGTAACCAGTCTGGAAGTATTAATTTTGATTAGTTTCAAAATAGATCCAACGCTGGGGCTCTGCCTCGCATAGTGTCCTTTGCATTGCTGTGGGACATAACAGGCTTTTTATAATATAATATAAAAGATATCTGACTTTGATAACATCGGCTCCAAGTAGTAAAAATAAACAACAAATAACAGTCTCGTATAAGCCGCAATTTATTTTATTTAATGCTGGATGATACAATAAAAGAAGGAGCCATTCTAATAAGAAACTCAATTTCCTTAATATTCTGAACACGTGTATCGAATTATCTTTCATTCTTTGAAGCGTTATTATCTTGTTTGTATGTAAAACGTTGAACAAAATAATGTCCGGGACAAAAAGTAGCTACAACCTCATCTTTCTTCTGTCCCTATACCAATTCATTTAAGTTCGGCGTATATATTTACTTCCACAAATCTCTTTTAGCTAACGTCTTACCCCCTTATGTATCTTAAGTTTAAGTAATGCTTAATGTGTGGTTAACCATAATTTGTTTGACGTTTAAACAGCTCTTAAGTTTAAGCAACGTTTATGAATAAACACCGTGACGTTTACTTTTTCTATAAATATGTATAAATAGATTGTCCAAATGCTGGGCAAAGGCCTCCCACTCTTTACATTTCTCACGGCTGTTTTTGCGACCCACTTCCCCATCAGGCAGTCTAGTCCCTCTCACCATCTTCACCTGGGTCTTCCACGGGGTCGCTTTTAGTTCTTTGGTTAGAATTGACATCTGGATGGTTGCATTTATATGAAGTCAACTATTACTAATGAGACACAATATTACTTTTCTATTGTTACCGGCCTTTAGGAGGGTTTTCAACATACGAGGGGATAAATGTCAATCCTGCGATTATTAACTAGCCTTAAAAAAAAATTATGTGTTTTACTCAATCAATCTAAGGGTGGCAGGGACATCGACGCACAAACTGTAACCATGGATTCAGGACATGAGTTTAGACCCCATAGCATCGAAAATCGTCTAAGCTCATGTGCTGAATCCATGGTGACAGTTTGCGCGTCGATGTCCCTGCCACCCTGTATTTTCCTTGCTCTGTCTCTTTTCCTATAGCCATCCACATTAATATAAAAGAATTATAAACGTTATACAGTATTTTAAAACTCACATGTCTCCAATAAACAGGACTCTGCTAGGGTCGGTGACTCCAGCCCTCTTCATCGCAAACTCTCCGAACGGTTTGCCAGGCTTGCCCAGAGTTACAGGCGCACGATTTGTTTCTTCAGCTACCAATTCCGTAAATACACCAGTGGCTAAAATTGTTGTACAATGTTATTGATCATAGTCAAATCAAAGAATGCAATGCTGTTTTGTGTATTTATTTTTTTCGATTCTTAAGTACGTACTTTCCCAAATCAATGTAAATTACAACGAAACAAATAAAAGGTAGAGACGACAGTAAATTTTATTAAACTGCGTAAATCTAATGCCGTTCCCAGTCTGCATATGAATACATATTCAATCAGACTTTTCAATAGTTTAGTCGCTATAGCTAGTCAAAGATTGGCAAAACTCATAGTTGGCTAATCACTACTATCGAAACTATTTTACTTATCTACTTTAGTTTGTCTATATTTTGATGCTAGAATTTATTTGATAGTTCCAAAATACTCCAATGCATTCGTATTGCCAGTGTTTTCATTTATTGACGTATTTGTGTCTCCACATATTGCCTGCCTATCAAATATTTTTGAAAAGATTATGAAGAATAGGGTTGTGAAACACTTACGAATGCATAGCATCATAAATGGACAACAATTTGGCAATCAAAAATTATTGGGAACCGCCGATGCTGTTGAGGCATTAGTCGATAAGGTTATTTGTAATCTTAATGACAAACATAAGGTGGCAGGTGTATTTCTAGATCTTAGTTCTGCCTTCGACACGGTGGACCATAAAATTTTGCTGGCCAAGTTGGAACATTATGGTATAAGGAAGAACGTTTTGAAGCTATTTCGATCTTATTTGCATAATAGACGTCAATTCGTAGAGATATATATACGGTAGTGGATGAAGAACAAAAAATATTGAACTCCAATTTAATGACAGTGTTTCGAGGTGTCCCTGAGGGATCAGTTCTAGGTCCAATTTTAAATTTTCTTCATCCTATTTCTTAATGACTTAATTGAGTACATACAAAAACGTATTACAGACACTAAGTTCGTTATTTTTGCGGATGACACTAATGCAATAGTGTCGGCAAATAACTTAAATAATTTAGAATTTGTAACTCAAAAAAGAGCCTTAAGGACAATGCTTCGGTAAAAACAAACGGATTCATGCAGAGACCATTTCATTAGGCTTAATATTTTGACAGTGCCATGCCTTTATATATTGGTGCGGCTAACCAGTTTTGTTAAGAACTTGCACAAATCTGAAACTGATGACTAACGACAAGTTAGAATTAATACACGTAGGAAAGAATTGCCTAACATAATCCAAGCGAAAATAAACGTGGTTCGTTACTGTCCTAGCTACCAATCAGTATTTCTATACAACAAGCTTCCCGTTGAATTTAAAAGTATAAATAGCGCAAACTTATTTAAAAACAAATTGAAGACATATTTATTGAGGAAGGGCTATTACAGTGTCGATGAGTACCTAGATTATAAGCGACAATCGTAATACATATTATCGTTCTGGATATCAATTTATTGATTGGTATTCATTTTAAATGGCATGGTTGACTATTATTATTTTGACACTTAATATTATTTTCTATTTTATTTTTTATTATGTCTATTTGTTTTTATTATTGTATTACTCATATAGATTATTAAATGACATCTTATCTCTAGTAAAATTTCTACACAGTGTATATAGTTTTGAAATAAATTGACTTATGACATTGTATTATTTTTGCTTTGATATCTACTTATTGATAACGTTCTCTCGCTGTGGATCTTTTCTCTAGAGTATTCTAGAACTGCTTAGGTAACCATTGTGAAAAAAATACGACTTTCATCAGCCAATCATCAAGGTTTTTAGCGGAAAAAATTAAGTACTTTTTAGTATCATTAGTATCGTCACATATGGTGGTTCTTTTAATACACTGTAAAATTAAAAGCTGATAATTATATTATTTACCTATAGTCTTTGCACCAGGCTTGTAATAAACATGTCTATCTGTAGCACCGCATAGGAACAGTACTTCAGGCCTGCCCAAATAAGTGATGGCTTTGTTTATTTTAGGCAGGTTCACTTTGAAGTCACAGTCCATGACCACGGCTCCTATTTCAGAGTCATCGCTCATGTACTGGACGAAGTCTTCATAGTAATCTGCTCCTACATCTGGCTACAAAATGAAAAGACAAGTAAAATATTTGATTATATGTTGTGGATCTCTCATGTCCAGTAGTGTTTAATTAATGCTTTCTGAGAAGTAAGAAACGAATTGGATATCAGAACGGGGTGAATAGGGATCCACGGAGGAATTGGGATGAAACTTTAAAATGGATTTTAACGTTAACAATGATATAGTTTGTTGCCAAAGAGGGCTCTAATGTTTTACTGTAATATAGTTAACGGTTTAGTGACCTTCTTGGCAAACTATATTATTTCTACGTTAAAACTTATTTAAAAGTTTGAAGATTCCCCCATTACATGGTAGTTTACAATATACACTTTGAAGCTTCCCATATTTTGAAATACATCCTTAGTTATTTTTTGCTCACCACTATAAAGGCTTGTATAGTGGGCTATTTACGTGGTAAGCATAATCTCTATTACTGTTATATTTTGCCAACAGACTGGATTGCCCTTCTTCTTAGCGTGTCGATAGCAATCTAAATGGACACGGCCCAAAATTCGGCCACGTGTTTGGCACCATCACCAGCGTCCATCAGATCCTGTAAGGTGCAGCTGACACGCAGGGCACGATATTAAGTGTCATCCATCGTTTGTGGAACAGCATCACATTGATTGCCCTTATATCCGGCAATGATGCAGCAGACATATTGCTGCCTTGTGAGGTTGTAGTCTGTGCTTGTGAGTGTTTGTTTTTGTCTATGCTTTTTATCATCTCTGTATCCTTGTATGTATTTGTTTGTATCTGAGTCTTGTTACTTGAATTAAACTTTTTTTTCTCAATAGTAGACGTTTTTGTAGAATACCTTTATTTCTTTTTATTTTTGCTATTGGGTTAACTGGTCTAGAAAAAAATCGGTCAATATAAAGAAACACATTTACCCCTTCTTTAATTTCAAAACCGTAGGATTTCAATACATTGTTGGTTTCCGGGCAGCTTATACTGTATACTTTCTTGTTAAAATTGACTGATTTTAAGTACTCAGCTATTGCAATGGACGGTATAGTGAGGTGTTCCTGAAAAGAAAAACTGAATAAGACTATTTTTTTTACTGAAAGTGGTGAATTAAAATTAAAATGTAATAAAAGTTCAGGTGCATAGGCAGCCATTTCATGATCGTTTTAATCCATTTTATTATTTTCCGAATTCTCATTGGTAAAAGCCACAATTCTATTTAACTCTTGTTCTCGAATTCTCGTTGATATCAACGATATTGAAAACTCCAAAAATATTGTAATAAGGCAGACCTACCAATCCCGCTCCACCCAGAGCGAAAATAAAGGCAGACCCATTAGAGCAAAATATTTAAATAATGTAATAAACACCAGAAGACAACTCAGACTTAGCAAAAACTACTTTTCGAATACATAATTTTAAACCTCACGATATAAATCAAACAAAACAACAAAAAAGACAAGTCAAAAATTCATTCTTATAATAAACAAAAGAAAAATAGAATTAATAGGATAATCACTAATCAGCACTTCGTTTTCGAAAAGATTGCTAAGATATAGAAATCATAAATTGTCTGACTACAGTATACTAATCCAGCATTGTACTAAGTAGAGTAAATCTATTACGTGTGGGTGAAAAGCTTATGTCTGTACCACGTAAATATTTATGAAGCAATCATCTTAGCAGAATGCTGATATAGAAGATTTCTCAGCTGAGATTACATTAGTGTCTATTATTATTAGATATACTCATAAATCTTGATACCAATCCGAAAAAGCTCTGTGGTTCCAAATTCTGTGTTGTAGCTCTCTACGGAGCTAACCTAGGCAAGGTTAGCTTACGAGTAAAGTAAAAAACGACGACACACGAGTACAGTGCAACGAGTAAAGTGAAATGTGCATACACACGAGCGACACACGTTGACGACAGAGGCAACTGTTGACGTGTGTCGGCGGTAGCCGCCAGCGCGTGTCTGCGACAGCCGTCGACGGGTGCTGTGCAGTTGCCTCTGTTGTCGCCCGCGTGTTGCTCGCGTATATGAGCACTGAAGCTAATCTTATATTAGTGATACAGCTGGCACAATACATTCATTAGTTAGGAAAATATTTATGTTTTATTGAAGAGAAATTATGAAATCTTGTATCACACAATTACTTTGACTTCTTGCAATTTGGAATAGCAATATCCAGCTAATATTATAAATGCGAAACTAAGTTTGTTTGTTTGTTACTCTTTCACCCTAAAACGACTGAACGTATTTGAATTAAATTTGGCACACAGATAGACTATGACCTGGGTAAGGACAGGAAAAGAAGCCTTACTTTTCATCCTGAATCGCAGACGAAGTCGTCCCGGACATCAGCTAGTATTTAATATAGCTTCATTTTGAAAAGGTGACGTTGACAAACACATAATTATGGTTCTTATAAATTAATTATTATAATTATGGAATTTTTGTCACCATATATTAATTTTAATAGTTTGTAAGTCAATGTAGTATAAGAAAGTTTATTGAGTGTGTATGCTACCACCTTTTGGGGCGCGTTCAGCTAGTGTGCGGCTCGCAGCCGCAGTGAACGGGCCCACACCGGGGCCCCGTATAGGGCCATGGACCGCATGACCCCCGCGTAAAGCCTCCGGCAGGAGGCGTTTGGCCCCCTCAGGTTGGGCAAGAGCCGCTTTAGGGCGGCCCCGGCCCCTTCCAGTTTGGGGGCCAAACGTCGGAAATGCTCGACAAAGTTCCACCGGCTGTCGAGGACGAGACCCAGGTACCTCATCGTGGTCTCGACGCCGATGTGAACCCCTCCTACCACTAGTTGGGATCCCGGAGGTGGCCCGTACCGGGGCCCATAGAAGGACATGGTCTCGGACTTGTGCAATGCTACCTCGAAACCCAACCAGATGCTTCGTTATAAGAGATATCGACGCGCGCCCAGAACACACCGGCACATCGCCACCGCACCGCACAAGGCGGCGGGCGGCAGCACGTCGACGGCGAAGCGCGCATCGAATCCTCATTCCCGGTCGTTCGCGATCGTAAAGACGCAAACGCACACGGGCGAGCAATAATTTCCTCTAGTGAGATTCGAACCCGACCTGCTAAGTCACATTTAGCGCGAGGTAGGTCGTCACGCCACTACACCAAGTGACAATGTCCATTTTGGTCCTTGAGTAAAACTGCATCCACTAACTGATTTGGTTTTCCAACTGTATGAGACAAATGAAGGCCAAATCTATCTCCGCAAACTTCGCAGTCTTTAGAAAATCTTAGAGAATTTCTTTTATTTGCTTCCTCGTTCTCAGTTTACGAGGCGGGCAGATCTCCAAGTGGTTACAGAACTATGGATTGGCTAGAAGCCCAGTGACGCGTCGAGTTTATAGTTCAACGTTTTGCATAATAAGAGACAGTTTCCTTTTCAGCGGTTTTATGCATTTGGAATGGAAAGAGGTTGATTTATTTTATTTTGCAGATATTTTGGGACAGTTGCAGACGTTTTTCTCTAGATCTTTGTAAGCAATTAACAAAAATGTGACATCACTAGACAGAATTATGAGTTAAATTAATTCACAGCCGGTATGCTAATGTAGATGACAGCTTTGGACATTAGGAAAAGACCATTGGCTGTCAGCCATGCATTCACGGGCATAATTCGGCCTCGAACTCGAACGATGCGACTTACGATGCGACTTGAGTCAATCGCAATGCGCATGTCACCTGTTTCCATCTGTCACTCCGCCGCAAGTCGCGTCGCGGTGCCTCAATAAAACGAAATTTTAATGAAAAAAGTTTTTTATACTCTAAACCACTTCTTTCATTTGTTTTCTTTGCAATTGCTGTCGCAAGAGACGTGACGCTGTAGCGTGTATTTCGTGGCCACGGCGACACATCGAATATATAGATTATTATACTCAGCATGAAAGTACCCATTTCAGTAGATTTGTCCCGGTATTACCTATGAGTGGGAGGAGTAAACTGGTAGATCAATCGCCACGTGTCGAAAAAGCGTTATGCCTTCATGTGACTTTCTCACCGACTTTCTGATAAATAGAGAGAGATTTATTATATATTTTTCATGACTGACAGCCGCGAAAATCATGAAAACTATATATTAATTATAGTTTTCATGATTTTCGCGGCAGCTGAAGCCAATAGTGTGATCATAATGAAAATCCAAGATGGCGGCTGTGAAATTTTCAAAGTTTTCATCATGGGTGTCGTTTTCATGGTTTTCGAGGGTACTAAAGCCGGTAGTGATAGTGAAGTCAAAATGAAAATGCAATCATTATTCGTCGTTCCTATTGTTTTCAGTTCCATTTCCATGCTTCTACTACTGCTAACCATGAAGTATAATGCGGGATTAGAAGTATCACTAAAATAACTGACGAAAAACAATAATTCTGGTTTCTTTTATATAATTTCCGAATGGAGCATATATTCGACTTCGTATTCTCTTTATTACTTCTGCGTTGAAAGATCTAAATATTTGCTCATTTGCTTGGCCTATCATGTAATCTGTGCCAACCTCACAACCGAGTTCTATATACAATGGCATTTACCCAAGAGCTTGTCTTCGAGGATTTTATATAACTTTACAAACATGACACTAAGATTTGTTACTTACGAAGCCATTCTCAATTTCAGCAGCTTTAAATCGATCTTCATAATTGCCTTTGCTTCTTAAACTATTGTTTGAAACGAAATTAACAGTCTTTCCATGTTTCTTCATTAGGCTGAAGAATTTACCAGCGCCTGGCATCGGTTCTTTGGTCCATATTACCCCTGAAAAGAAAATATCGTGAATTATAATGCTCCATATTGAGACCCTCCACCTTGACAAGCACGTTTGTTGTCTCCATCGACAGTTGTTGAAAGGCTAATTGCTCTAAGCGACATTTTTTTCAATAATGAGTTATATACATATTCGGAATCAGCAATCCTTTCTCCGTCGTTTGAGTCAGGTTTTAATTTTTTTTCAAAAAACTTCGCTTAGGCCAATTAGCCTTTCAACCGTCGATTATAAATGAATGAATTTACGAGTATGTCAGTCTGTAGCCTCATAATTTTCTTTTAAACTCTCTTTACAGATACTACTAAACCAAGGTAATATTATTACGGTGACTAGAATATGTTGGTTGCACCTGATACCAACTTGAGTTTTCGTAATTGACCCAAGATTTAAATGGTTAGATTTACCCTCATTGTACATCGTATCAAAGAAGAGTAAGCTCACACAATTATAATGTGGTTTCCATAACCATTAGGTTAATTAAAATCTCTGCAACATTGTGTATTTCAAAGCTGTCAAAACGAAATAGAACTGTACCCATTTGTTGACGCGTTAAGTATACTCTACGATTTAAATCTTTGTAATTGACTACTTTCCTAAAATAAAATTGTCATGTGCATCATGTCTAACCTTTAAATTAACATAGCATAATCTTTCAACTAGCTTCAACTTTCTGACTAACTGACCGACTATTTAATTTTGACAATTCAGAAGTGCCTGTAAATGGTTTAATTGAAATAAATGATTTGAGTTTGAGTTTCCACTGCTGGGTCACAGGCCACCTCTCCTCGAGAGGGAGTGGGCTGTAATTTACCACGCGGGTTCAATTATGCGGGTTGGTATATATCACATGTCTTCGAATATTTGGTTCTGGGCCATGCTAGTTTCCTCAAAATATTGACCATGGCAATGGCTTTTGACAAATCAATTACATTAATTGCGTCATTTACATTGTCAAGCAGTCGAATTTCTCAAAAATATGAAGCAATGGATTAGCAGTTTCCTTCAAAATCCGTCGGATTGTGAATGGATGTGTGTTAACCAATTGGGTTATTCTTATTAGGTGCTTATCTGGTAATGATGATGAGATAACTTAACCAATTACACGTACAGTTTATCGTACCTTCAAAGTTAAACTCAACTCCAGTATAACGGATAATGTAAAGAAAGAAAGTAAGAAAAATGCGTTTATTGGCATGACAGCAAAATAAATACGCCTAAAACTATAAAAACAGAAAACAAAGAATATAATGCCAAAAGGGCCTCAGCTCAGCATAATGTCAGATGACAACACAAGTTGTACCACCTGACGCTGATTTTCAGCTGCAACCCACGATGATAAACTAAAATACCTACATAAAAAATAAAATAAATAAATTTAGAAATAGAAAGTCCGCTATGAGGCAAAATCGATAACATATGTAAAAATAGTGAACCTGGCAGACGTCGTCCTGCCCGGAAAAACAGCTCCATCTACCGGGTCCAATTGTGTTTTCAAACCATCCAGGAACCCATTCAAATATATACTTATACAAAATTTTATCCAAATCAGTCCAGCAGTGTTTAGGTGGAATTAGGTGACAAACACACGTACAGAAGAATTATATATATAATATTAAGATGTACTTATCATACTACTGGAGCAATCTGTCTGTGATAATGATAAGGATAACGGTTACGCACAAGGTTACTTGAATCTGAAGATTTCAATATCAAGCATGTGAATATGTTTAAGTGTATTTTTATTATACATATAGGTATAAACCATTATTTATGGCACTGACTAACAAGTAAGTTATTGTGCTGTCATAAATTTTATCAATCATGGTGTTATCAGTTCATAACAGCGTTTCATGTAATTTATTTAGGTCAGCTAAATTAGTCATCTATAGATAAAAATCAATAACTACCGGCGGTATCATTCCTTATCCTACTAATATTATATAAACGCGAATTGTATTGATGGATGGATGGATGGATGTTTGTTACTCTTTCACGCCAAAACCACTCAACGGATTTGCATGAAATTTGGCACACAGATAGTTTTATAACCAGGATGAACCCGACATTCCCACGAGATCGAAACTTATGTGGGTGAAACCGCGGGGCGCAGCTAGTCTACTATGAATATTTGCGACCACGGTGATTATTTCTTTTGCGGGTGGATTGAAAAGTTTTAAGTTTTATATTCGTTAATGTTATTTGCATACGAAGTGAAATGTTATTACGTAAATGATTTTGTTGTGAAGAAAAACAATAGCTGTTTTGTTTGCGTGTCGAAGTTCTTTTATCTATTTTTTGTTTTTTGTTATCATACTTTGTGTCCCAATGTTGGGAAAATCCAAAGAGATTTAAGATAGGTACAGACGCCAGCAGGTCAACCTACCCGAAACTGTCAAATTTTCCCAATCAACCTTGAACCTTAATGCTTTAGCGATAAAGTTGAAAATCTATTAAAGAAATTTGACAGATTGTAGTAGCTTGATGTGCTGGCGTCTGTACAAGTAATTTAATGTCTTTGGGAAAATCGCACAAGACAGGAAAGTTTTTTTCTAAACTTTCTTGTCTTGTGCGATCTCTAGCTAAGATATATAAGTTTTAAAAATGTTCTCGAGTAATTGAAATATTTGTAATTTCTTAATGAGAAAAAAAAATCTTTAACCATCATACTGAAGTCAAAACTATGGTATGATCTAGTTATAACTGTAATTAATAATAGGTTACATAGTAAAAAGAGTATTCTATTCTATTCAGTGAACAGTCTAACCTATAGACAGCTACTATAATATAAAGTTCAATAAATCTTCCTCAAACACACATACAAAACTATGTTGAAAAAGAGGTCAATATAATCTAGAATCGATACCGGTTTTGTACTGACAATAGCAAGCAACGTGAAGAATATAGGTAATCTATCACTATAATATACGTCAATATGACACAATATTGCATAGCAACAACAATTTCAGAAACAAAAGACGAAACATCACCTAAATAATTAATGATAATCAACATACCATCACAATCCGAGAACACATGATCGAAAGAATCGAGAAATGCCTTAAAACCCTCGGGTTTCAACTCCTGTAGGTTCACTGGTATCGAATCCATATCGAGAATCGATTGTTCGCTTATCGATACACTGTTTATATGCGGTATTTATCGGTGTTTTATTAACACACGTGCGATCATAACCTCGCCGCGTAAGTCACTGCGCTTGCGTCAGCTGGCGCGTAAATATAAACTGACGGGTTGGCGAGTGTGTTTCCATGTGTATAGTCTGTACGGTATTCTAATGACGTAATTATTGTGCAATATTATGCTTGTCTGATTAGAGGAGTTTTGGAACATTTTTTTTTAGATTGGCAATCATTTTTATAGCCATAGGTACTTTACTTGGGCTCAATATTGACTGGGATTTTGTAGAAAATTGGGTAAGTACATTTCTTGGATATAACTTTTTTTTTTTGAACGTTGCCCCACACTAGGAATTTCTCCTGTATCGTGGGTGCGTTTACAAACATTTAAACTCACATACACAAACAGGCAGACCCGGAACAACTACTTGTAGGTTATACAAATATTTGTTCCGTGCGGGAATCGAACCCGCGACACGCAGCGCAGCAGTCAATCGCTTAACCACTGCGCCAACCGTGCCGTCAACTATTAATTATGTTTGCCTAATTATGTTATCGAAAAGTGACGGCTGAGTGTGTTCTAATTAAAAATGGTAATAAGTTCTGCGTTTTTATAGCACATTTGTTTAACCTACATAATTAGATATACGTGATGTGATAATGTTTCGTATACACATATTTAGGACTAGCTTCTGCCCGCGGCTTCGCCCGCGTGGATGTCGGAAATTTACCCACGGGAACGTGCTAACAGGATAAAATGTATGTGCTTCCCCAGAATGCCATCTATTTCGCGGGCCCTTTGTGGCTAATTACAATAGAAAACCAATTGCGTCTCATTAGTGGTGATTAAGAGGGTACCTATATGATATCTTTACCTAAGTACCTAACTAATTAAAAAAAAAAACTCAATAACAGAAAATTAAATACCTACCTACCTAAATAAACCTATTTCTGATGATAACTAATCTAAACTCAATAAATAAGCAAAATCCCTAAAAACTAATATCTATACGAATGACTAAACCTACGTAACAGTATTATAAAATAATCTACGGTCACTACGTACACTATCAAATATACTACCTATACTTTAAAACTAAAATCTATACCTACGACTCATATAAAAATAAACCTAAATAACTCTAAAAACTAAAAGGAATAAAAATAAACTCCACTGCGGGTGACCCAACCTACGACAAACTTAGTATTTGCGGTTGGTACAGTACAGACAGTGGTAATCGGGTATAGGGATCGAACCGCAAAATTAAGTTTGTTTTTTATTGTATATACTTTTCCGGGATAAAAAGTACCCAGTGTGGTGCCCAGGATATTAAAGAATAATTATACCAAGTTTCATCGTAATCGAACCGGTAGTTTTTGCGTGATGCCTGAACAAACAGACAGACAGACAGACAGACAAAAATTTTTTAAATCACATTTTTGGGTTCGGTGTCGGTCAAGTAACACCCCCTGCCATTTATTTTTTGGATATTTTCAATGTACAGAATTTTCACTTCTACAGATTTATTATAAGTATATAGATAACATCTTTTAGATATAAAAGCGAAAAACTTCATTTGGATTCTAATATGATTAAATTATCTACAAGCTATAAAAATACAAATAAAACTTGAGAGGTGTCAAGGGACACCCGGATGGAACGAAGTATAACTGGCTTGCTTTCTACAAGAGAGAGAGAGAGAGAGAGACAGACAGAGAAACACGCGCACGGCGCACGACTTACAACTATAGCAAAAAGTGTCGTTCCAACTTTTGGTTTTAATTTTTTCCGTCTACTTTCGCAACGCGCGATAAGGAACTTCGTTCCAATATTATTGACATTTAAAATTGTCCCCATTAGACGATGGAAACACACCATGACGGACGTTAACACGGGACTTAACACCACGCTTGTTATCCCCGAAAGGTAATGCAGAGGTGTACCTATAGTACAATATCCACATTTGACGGCACGGTTGGCGCAGTGGTTAAGCGATTGACTGCTGCGCTGCGTGTCGCGGGTTCGATTCCCGCACGGAACAAATATTTGTATGACCTATATGTATTTGTTCCGAGTCTGGGTGTTTTTCTATGTATTTATAAAAAAAAAATGTATATAAGTAGTTTATCAGCCATCTTGTTACCATAACACAAGCATTAGGTTGCTTAGCTTGGGACTAGATAGCGCTGTGTGAAATGTCCAGGGATATTATTATTATTATATTATGTAGGTAACAATAGCCTCGGCGTCTCCAATTACACGTTAACCAACAATCTCAGAAATAAAACAGTTTTATGATGGACCAGAGATTTAGGAGATTACTTTCATGGTTAACAAAAGTTCCCCAACACTGCTCAAGGTACATTGTTTCGTAAAATTCAAATGAATTTATTTCATTTTCTATTGTTTAATAATTGATGGTAAAAAGGTGGACTTGACATAGTACTTAATAGTATTGTATGTATATACTTAATCATTTTAATGTTTCAATTGACTATGATAGTCAACCTAGCTTCTTTTAATATTTTATCTTAATATTATTTTAATTTTATTGACCTCTGAGGTACCTATATTGTAAAAAAGGTTTTTCACAGTCATTTAGAATGTTTAGTTAAGTTTTTGATCATCGGTAAAATTTCCTAAAGTATACGTGTGCCAAAAACATTTTCGCAATAAAACTAAACTTAAATAAAATTCAACAACAATGAAATTCTTATACCTTTTTTTTTTTTTTTGAGGATGGGAAATCATCAAATGACTCCTCCCGCTCTGGGTGGAGCAGGAGGGAGTGTCAGACTCTTACTGACTAAAACCCACCCGTGTTCCTTCCTTAGCCCTTTATGTTCCAGGGCAGCGGTAAACCCTTTCGGATGTTCCCGCTACCCTGGCAGGCTTCGGCCCTGTGGGGCCCCGTCACTTTGCTGACATCTCTTTGAGGCGCGCGTGGAACACGAACACGCCGTCCGGCACGGGCCTAGTCCTGATCGGACGGAGAGCTACCCATTACTCTCCGCCCGCAGGCCCGCGCCTACGGTGGCCGGGAGTCGTCACGCGGCTCCCGACGCCCGGAGCGTCTCCCGCGGCGGCTGAGGCGTGAGGTGCGCAAGGCGCGTTCCCTCGCCCACCCCGAAATTCTTATACCTTGTGTACTTTTTTACTATTCAGTTTTACTTCCCTATGGTTATTCATAAGTTAGGAGGGGCTTGTGGCTAAGTAATAACAGCCAAATGAATCCATCGATCAGGTTAAGCTACGCTTGCCGCGGTTGGTTCATGGATGGATGGCAATCTTCCCCTCTATACCTCAGAAAGCTCGTTAAACCGCTGGTCCCGGCTGTCATTACTGGATCTTTGACAGTCGGTACGGGTCGTCAGAAGCCTGCAAATCCACAACCACAACCACTCCAAAGGTCCATAGTCCAAAGGCTGTAAAGGTCAGATAGGCAGTCGCTCTATGTAAAATACTGGTATCCAGCTGCATCCGGTTAGACTAGAAGCCGACCCCAACATAGTTGGAAAAAGGCTGGACAGATTGATTGATTGGTTATTCATAAGTTATCGTCAAACTGTATCAATTCGTCATCACAAAATACTTCCACAAATCACGCGAGAATATCGTCTAAGAAACTAAAATAATTTACAATGGACACGCACACCACACTATCGATCGGACGGCCATGACGCGATCCCGACCTTGATATTAATTTTTATCGCACACTTACTACCTACTACTTTTCTAATTGATATCAGTATAGTGTTGATTATTATTGTTGTATACGTGATGCTATTTATTTTTAACTAGCGATCCGACCCTGCTTCGCACCGTTTTCACGACTTGACAAAACATCAAGATTTGTTTAATACCTATGGTGCGTTTGTTTAGGTGATTAAAAAAAGGTAAACAATCTTGGTATGTCTTTTTATCTAAAAGTTGTTTAAAAATTGTATCTAAAAATGTTTACAATTAGGTATTTACCTAAATTAATGTTAGGTAATAAACTAAATTTAATTATCCTTCGTATGTATTTTATACGACTACTTTAATATAAAAAGACATACCAAGATTGTTTACCTTTTTTTAGTCACCTAAACAAACGCACCATAAGTTTAATAATAAACGATGAATGGACTGTGTGAATGATGATATGTTTGGACAGGGGTTGGTTATAGAGATGACGACTAATAGATAAGTATGGAAGAAAAAGACATGCTGAACCGACCTCAAGTAAATTAAGTTATGAGGAATGATGATTTATTTATTTACATAAGGTTCACCCACAGCACATACATACAGATATTCTAATACATATGCCAATGATGATGTAAGTTTAATAATAATAATGAATGTGTTTTAGACATATACCTTTTGGAATAAATTATCTAAATGATGGTTAAACCCGCATCAAGATCCGTTGCGAAGTTTTGAGGAAAAACGCGGTCACACACATACTCGTAGATACAAAAAGCGACAATAATTTATAATTTTAAGTATATACAGGCTGGAGGAACATCGGCGCACAAACTGTAACCATGGATTCAGCACGTGAGTTTAGACCCCATAGAGTCGAAATATTTCGTTGGTTATTAAAAAAAATATTGCTGTTCCATACATTTTGATCGTGTAGGTGAAGTAAGCTGTCATTCCATCTGATGCAAGAGGTTGACACTAACAGCTCATTTCACCTAAGTTTTCGCGGTAAGATGTTTACATAATTGGTCGGTTATATTAGGATAAATATCATATTATCAATATTAACCCATATACTGAACATCATAAAGCCTAATATTACGTGTTTGATAAGGCACATAATATACCGACAGCAAATAATCCTGTTTACATAAGAAATGTAATATCAATGAGACGCGAATAAAACGTTGCGATCAGAAACTGATAATGGAAACGTTTCCATCAAAGCGTTCTCATTCATTTATAATTTTAAGGGTATTTTCATAATATGATTCTGTGTTTACGTAGGTTTTGGTTTTGTTGGTAATTAATTCCCTAATATTTTGCTTTGTGGATTTGTGAATTATTTTCTGTAGCGGGATAAATAAATATGGGTGGAAATTTTGAGAGGGTGAGTGAAACTTGATTAGCGGAAGCGGAAGGGACGCAGGAAGGACATATCTTATTGGTGATGTTCTGCAGAAAGGTCAGGTGCATAGCAGTCGCAATCGGCATGCGTGTGTGATCAGATGTATGAACGTGAACGAAGGAAAAGGAGTATGTAAGGATCGCAGCAGCAGGCGTTCTGTAGTTTCTGCCTACCCTCATGCGAAGGGGGCGTGAGTTTATGTGTACGTATATGTAGAAATCTATATGAATAACTTCTTAATAAGATGGCTTATGTAATACAAGACTGGTCAATGTGGCGACGCTTGAGTGAGGCCTTTCTCCAGCAATGGACGTCGTTCGGCTGAAATGATTACGATAGTGATGGAGGGTTACCTACTGAGAGTTTATGTATCTTTTTCCACGGTTATAGAAAAAGAACTAAGAAGCAGATAATATATAGCACTTGAAATCCCTCTTAATGTTAAGGCTTATTGGTGAAATCGCATGAATTTACTCGCATTTTTCTTAACGCACCAATTGCTGAAATGCTCACTAATAGGTTAACTTCGTGCGAATCACCTACAGATACCTACTAAATATATTTTAAATTAAAACCAATGTGTCGATATACCCGGTTCAGGCAAAACGCATCTGCTCTGTTAGTCGTTATATTATTAAAGGGAAAAACCTATTTACAATTGTAAAATTAATACTGAATGGTATTATTAACAAAACTTCAGTACCGAAAGCACTAAAGTTTTGATGTACGCTTCAAAATAGTTCAAAGTTATGAAAAGCTCTGAAAACCACATTTCCTAAACGCAATAACATCTAAAAGCCTCATTTTCCGTGAAGTATTATGTTAATGTTCGTCATTATAAAACTAGATACCGTACACGGACTGAACAAACTTTTTGTGCTGTACTCTGGAAAAAAAAATGTGCTTTCAGCTCAGTTCAAACACAATGTTTGGACTGAACATGCATTTTTTTTTTTGCCTCTTTAGTCAGTAATTTCAGAACAATCTGCAGTTAGTATCATAATGTGCAGATAGATTGCCTTTACTAATTGAACATCCCTTAGACATACATTACCTTGAAAAATTGTGAAAGTAAATAACGTTTCCATACGTTAATACCAAGACCATAATGTTATGACAAAGCATTCATCAATCTTAGTCTGTCATATACTGTCTGGGTGTAAAGCCCCAACAAATGACTTACATCGTCTAAACACTGATAAGACAGTGCATTAACTTGTATTGTCGCTTCAACTTATGGTGTGCCACAGGCAATTAAATCGCACCGTATAAATCAGGCTTAACACTCAGAAGCTAGTGAATAATATAGTAGCTTGCAAAGTTAGAAACACGTGTTCCTCAGTAACACGCGTAGAAGATGTTTACTTTTACTTCAAGTTTATACATATCTAATAGTCTTCGACATGTGCGCAGACATACCTAAGAACTGTTAAGTAATAAGACACGTGTCTTACATACGAAGCAGTTCTAATGTTGTGGTTTTGTATTAGCTTCATCCGTCAATGTGTCATGCAAACCCTGTTTTATGTTTCTGGCGATATCCAGATAAACAAGGATTGAATAGTATTAAAGTAGAAAAATGAAAAAACGTCGTAAGTGGCGCACATTTTTCTTAGTTTTTTATTATTTTACGATCATTTGTCTTCGTCTCGTTGCCTGAATTGCGAGTTTAGTATCTGCCGTAGGGGTAAATTTATGCGCGGTCCTCCACTAATATATTTATACAAATATTTGAAATATGTATGCAACAAGCAGGAATGAAGTTATCCGGAAAAGAACCGGAGTAACCGACATAGCTTGCAAAGTAATCAAACTGAAGTGGCAGTGGACTGGTCATGTTTGTCGAAGGACCGATGGTCGGTGGAGCAGACGAGTCCTAGAGTGGAGACCGCGTACCGGCAAGCGTAATGTGATGGGACACCCCTCCGCTAGATGGACCGACGTCCTTAAGAAGGTGGCTGGCAGACTGGATACGAAAGGTGGAGGACAGGGTGAAGGGACGCAGCCTAGACTCTCCTAGGCTGCGTCACTTCACCCTGTCGTCAGTCCAGCAGTGACTACGATAAGCTGAGTTATTGATAGAACAAGCACTACAAGTTCAACTACAAATTTTATTACTGTTTGATATGATGATAATCCAATTACAATGTTTAACCCTTACCACCGTAATACCACACGGGACTATAATATACGATATCGCTAAAAGTACCAAATAAATAATTCAGGATAATTCACTCTGCGCTGCTTTGGATTTATTTTGGATTAGGTCCATTCGACCCTTGGTTAGCCTTACTGACTGAGTTGATACGGACTGGGCGGTGGTCTGTACTATAAATTGTTATGAGCTTTTACACTTTTAATTACTTGTTTACAGGAATATAGACAGAAATCTATCTCGTTTTTTGTCTGACCGTCAGGAGAGAACCTGGTCCAACAATGGTGAGGCTTTTTGTGGAAAAAACTGTTGGTTACGGTAAGGTTCTGGCCAAAAGCAAATTCTAAAAGGCGCTGACCATGCTCATTTCCGCCTCCCGTACCATATGGTCCCAGGATATTCGTCGGATGTTATTCTGGTACCAATTTTTGCATTATAGTCGCCCATGACCATATCGCTAAAAGTACCAAATAAATAATTCAGGATAATTCACTCTGCGCCCATTTGAATTTATTTAGATTAGGTCCATTCGACCCTTGGTTAACCCTAGTTGATACAATAATCATTTTACTGCGAATCTAATACCTTTCTGTAGGTTAATGACTTCGAAATAGATTGGACTAATGTAAGTGCACTATTAAGTTTAAATGGGCTTACAATGTTGGTCTAATTAGCTTTTATTATGAGGGCTTTTATAATGAGTTTACTATAAATTCTTGACATCGTTTATTATTAATAACAATATACTCCCGACTGAATTTTTTTAGTGGCCAATCATAACGCAGACTTGTCGAGTAGGTACACATGCGATATCATATTACTCAAGTGTGTGTGAGACACAGTTGCACTCTCTGTTCCTTAAGGGCGGGCGCCCACGAGCAAATTTTGTCTCAGCAACTAATTTGCCTGTTACATACATCAACTCTATGAAAGTGCAGTTTGATCGCGTCGCCACATGCAAGCACTTCATACAAAACTGAGAGAGACAAATTAGTTGCGGAGACAAAAATTGCTCGTGGGCGCCTTTACTTTCATAATCCGATGGCAATTCCACACGACTGGGGATCAGGCGCAGGACCAACGGCTTCACGTAATTACCGAGGGACGGTGGTGTCACACCACGATGTGCTAGCAGACTCTAAGCTGTTACTGAGAACCAGCCAAACCAGTACCAACGAAGCTTGAAAACCTTGCTGCAATTTTTGACCTACCATAGGACACAGTAGGTCTAGTTTTCGATACACCTACAGAGATAGAACGAGCACTGAACATTTTGGAGTAGGCGTATTCTTAAGTAGCATAATCAGCCTGTAATGTTCCCACTGCTGGGACACAGGGCTGTAGTGGAGATTACACGCACACGTAAGAAATATCAGACGATAAAAACGCAGCTGTGTGGCAAGGAATCGGGACGCATCACAATAACGCATCCGACAGTATCGTCCGATAATAACGCGCGTCAGTAAAATTACCGGTACATAAAACTTCGTTGTCTGAAATTATACTTAAAGCAGTACTGATGCACCTCAAAGTTATGTTAAGGCTTCCACAAGTTAAAGCAACCTCATCAAACTTAATGTGGGTACATGCCTTTTATATTTTCCATAAATAAGACACGTAGGGCCTTAAAGCCAGCGCACCTGGGTTAATATGGTAATGAATATTGCACCGTTATGCTGAACATATACTAGCTGGGATTACGCCGGTATTTCCCGAGGTTAGCCGAAGTTTTACGAAAAGAGGGCGGTATTGAAAAACTGGAGTGGGAATTTTTGTAGGAAGTTTAATGCAGGTTTATTTAACTATAGGTACTGCGGCTGTACTTTGGGGGTTTTTACTGTCGCCATCTTTAAAGTTCTTAACGTGATACGAAACGGTAAAACACAGGTTTGATGAAAATAAATAATAAACGATAAATAAAAAATAGACGTGTTGGTTATCGAAACATAAAAGATCAACACATAAGAAGTACTACATTACAAACAAAAAAAAAACAGGCTGATTTCAAAGTATTTATTTCAAAGTGTTGTAATAGACGCGGTTTGGGTCGGAAAATTTATATTTTTATTTCTTGATTCGGGCTCGCTGGCACTCACTGACATTTTACATTTCCCTGGCAATTGCATTGACAATAATTATAATTAGTGTTAGGTGTATTTACATTTGTGCCAAAGGTTTTTTTTTTTTTGACATGAAAAGCACTTTTGAACGTCAAAAATTACAATAAAATAAAGTTGATTTTAGGTAGTTTTCATATGGAGAAGAATGGGCAAGAAACTCCACCGTTACTCTTTTAAAATGTTTTACAATAGGTAAAAGACTTCGGGTCAACTACCGCTGTCAGTGTAGTTACTTCAATATATGAGTTTAGACAAAGTAAACATTCTTTGTATGCTGAGACCTGTCTGCACTTATGGCAATAAACTGTTTATGTCACCTTCATAGCTGCTCAACATTAATCATAATAAAAAGTTTCATACTCCAAAGCGATCCTTATCTCAAATGAGAAGAAAAAAACTAAACAAAAATATCATAACACTATCAAATTACAAAGTTCTATTATTTCAATTCACTTTCTAGAGCAAAGTGCACTCACAATTCGGTCGGGTAATAGCAAACTTGTCAAAGGACTTTTATATCGAGTGGCTATTCGGTGGAGCTAGCACCTGAGTTTTACGATAATGAATATTACGGGTTGGCTTAGGGCGAGGTTATCCCGAGGGTAGTACTTTGTAGCGGTACAAGAGGGAATTTTGGATGTGAAAGTCGGATAGATCGGCGGTCGGTTATCAGAATTTGTTCTTTTGGAGATAGCTTAGTAGTAAAACCATAATGTTTTTATAAAATATATTATACAAGTCTACTTGGGCCCTGATGTAACGGCCATAACTTACGAGTTGTAGGTCATAGGTTCGAACCCAGTCAGGCGCTTTACTTTGTGTAAATTATTTGATCACTACTGCTCTCAAAACGGTGAAAGAAAACTTCGTGAGGAACCCGACATGTCCTAAAACCAAAAATTCGGAGATAATTTTGTGACATTTACCATTTTGTAGTTTACTACTAGTATAATTTACTTAGAAAGTTACATTAGATTAGAGGCTTGTGACTTTCTTAGTTCATATTAATTATGTACTTTACAAGTTTATTTTGGACATCACTGACATCGGTGAAGGAAAACATCGTGAGGAAACCTGGACTTATAATAATAAACCTGAAATTACCAATCCGCCTTAAGCAAACGTGGTGATCAATGCTAAATCATGAAAACGATACCGATGAAAATTTTGGATATTTTTTCGCGGCCGCATCTTAGTTTTTCATTTTAACCTCTTTGTCGGCTTTAACACCCTCGAAAACCATGAAAACGACACCCATGATTAAAAATTTGAAAATTTTCGTAGCCGCCATCTTGGATTTTCATTTTGAATACACTGTCGACTTTAGCACCCTCGAAAACCATGAAAACTATCTCTCTTTAAGTTTTTTCTATTACATACAATAGAATGAGACAGAGAGGCAGTCGCATGCAGGGGGCATAACTTTTTTTTTGTTATTTATTTATTTGTTTAAACTTATCGCACAAAAAGGTACAAAGGCGGACTTAATGCCTGAGGCATGCTCTACCAGTCAACCAAGAGTGGTGAAAAAATTAGATGGTAGGTCCTTCGGTTATTTGAAGATTTCTACCAGTTTACACCTACTACAAGCCTCGTTAAAGAACTTGATTCCAATTATAAATAACAAGGTTAAAAGTCGCAGTAAAAGCGCCTCTCTACACACACCCTTAACACAGCTATTTACCTAGTGGACCAAAGGAATTTACAACGTTAACCTGCACGATGGAAAATATGCAACTGCTGCTCACATTACCCATATGTCGTGACGTGAGGTAGGTATGATAAAATGTTTCCTATGAAGAGCTTTTGCTTGTATAATGTGTATTTACTTTGTGGATAAAGGATGCTGCTTTTAGTCAATTTATCTGTATTAAATATGACATGTGTTCCATTTTAGGTAAATGCGCTGTTAGAGAGGAAAATCGTCAGAGGTAAAAATACCAGACTGAAAATGAACAGAATTTGCAGATTTGTCGATCAACGTAATTACTATTTGAGGTATTCTACTTAGAGCACTGAGTTCAGCGGCACCTTAACAGTTTCACTAACCGCACCGAAACAAATATTTGGTTCCTATACCGGAACAGTTTAGCAATATTATTTTTATTCCACGGTCGGTACCAACGATAAAGAAATGCTGACCTCAAATGGAAAACATAAGAGTTTACCATAATTTCCCTTTTCATTTCGCAATAACCAAGGCACCAATCAGCCTTATAGCTTTATTTCCATGTCTAAAACTAGGTCCCAAAAATCTTATTTTTACCTAACCAAATGATCCTCACACAGACGGAAAAACTGCCAAAACCAGCTGACCTAAGAAAAAACGGCCACCATATTGAAATCGCCAAAGCATTCAACCCTGACCTGCTGAATGACATGTTTGCCGATCTTGCCTAACATACCATAAAACCGAAAGCAATCCACGGTGAGCTTGTTCCACCCTGTCCTACCCTGTTGTACCCTGTTCAACCCTAATAAATCTACCTATGTCCCATTTAGGATTTTTGTTTACATTGCCATTACGTGTTTCGAATACCTCACTTGCTTCGGACGTATTTTTGCACGAGTGATGGGCTTTTTTTGTTTTTTTTGTTAATCTATCGGTGTGAATGGGTTTATTAACCAGCACCCTCATGTCCTCATGTTGCATACGTTTATTTATAAATTAAATTAATGTATACTATCTCATAGTTTGAATTTGGTCGGTGAGTTTAATATTCCAAATTGGTCACACAGTGTGTGCCTGAAGACGGACGTCGCGTCGTCACCGAGGCAGGCCTAAGAAACGCTTGCGTGACGATTTGGACTCATTCCTAACCGATTGGACGGAGAAGGCACAGCACAAGCAAAGGTGGGAGAATATAGGGGAGGCCTTTGGTCAGCAGTGGGACAACATAGGCTAACAGAAAAAAATCTCATAGTTCAAAACGTGTGTAATTTATAGATTAGAAATTTTCAGCATCATCATCTCCCTGCCCTTATCCCATGTTACTTGCGGTCGGCGCAACACGTTTTCTTCTTCCATTCTCCTCTGTCAACCGTCACGCTATCATTCACTCCCTTCTCTTTCATATAATTCCTCACACTATCCATCCATCTTTTCTTCGGCCTTCCTCTCCCTCTTCATCCATCAACATGTATATTCATCACTCTTTTAGTCACATGCGTTTCGTCCCTTCTCATCACGTGCCTATACCAACCCAAACGATTTCCTGTCATACTCATTTCATACTTTATCCATTCTCGTCACTCCACACATCCATCTCAACATTCTCGTCTCCGCTGCATGCGGAGATTAGAAATTTTCATAACGATAATTTTAGTTTTGCATCAAAACGAAACTAGTTTTTTAGATTTCCGATATTTGAAGAACTTTTCAGTGTTCATAGCGTAAACAGTATGAGCGCAGCATTCCACTTTACGAAAAGTTCTGACTTAATATTTTCCTAGCATGAAAATGTGGTCTTCAATGTTCAAGCATCTGGTATGAAGGAGTCGGTAATGGCCGGTCGGGCTATTTAATAATAGCGAAGAAATGAAAATATTCTATATCTTAACATTGACCTCAGAACTTTAAATATTATACATCCAGTTTAAGTGTCGACGCTATCGATCTTCTTTTCTCAACTATGTTGTGGTTGGCTTCTCGTCTAACCGGATGCAGCTATTTCACATGGAGCGACTGCCTATAACATGACCTCCAAAACCCAGTTACTGGGTAACGCGATACCCATTAGTAAGACTGGTCGTAAGACTTTTGAGCTTTTGACTACAGTCAAAAATTTACCAACGACTGGGACAAACCACTTAACGTGCTTTCCCAGCCACGAAGGGGTCTCGATTATGTAATGAATGATCACCCGTATTCAAAAACAGACCGTGGCAAGTATAACTTAACCTTCGATATTTTAGCCACGAGTCCGTCCAATTTAAGGGTCGACTAATGTGGTGCAATTAGTTATCAAGTATTTCAGGACTCCCGGGGTATCAATTTGTGTGATAAAGTCCTACAATATTCTCAAAAAACTTTTACAAAATAGCATCAAAAACAAACTGTAATCAATTTTTCAAAGCCCACTTCTACAAACGACAACATAAAACAAAAATTTCCACATTTCCATCTTCCCACCCTTGGGTTTGAAACGTAAAACAAACGTTAATTGGGTTCCGTCGGATGATTGCGTTCATCAAAACTTCGGGGCAAGCGTGTTGCGGGTTACATAGGTACCAGGCGGTCGATAGTACTGCAATTAAGTATGTTGATCACGTTCTCGGACGTGTCAGCAATTAGGAATTGTTAAGTGATGTCGGAGGTGCGAACGTGTATCGAGGTATTTATGCTGGTGTTATGAGGAAATGAATATAGGAAGCTTAAAAATATTGCTTTATTAATATAACACACACATGTTCATACACACATACATATTCACATTACACACACATTAATTACATTTATTTACATATTCATATCTTTCCTTCTATTCTCACATACTATTTATGTACATTTCTTTTTCACATCTACTTTCGCAGGTCTGCTGCAAGAAATTCCTTTGTATTCAAATTATAATTATGTCGTATCCCTATGTATTTTACTGTGCAGTACATAAATAATAAAATAAATAAGCTGTCTAAATCTCTTTATCTACTTTCCCATCGTAGGTATGCTGGAAGAGATTTCATTAGAAATAAGCGTCACCTTTATAACTATTTTTCTGTTTTTTCCTCTTGTCTGTTTACATTCATGTGTGTACATAAGTGGTTAAATAAATAAATCGGCTTAAGGGCCAATTTTTGCAACGCCAGATAATTTTATCGGAGAAATAATTTTCAATCTTTGACAGTTCTACCAAACAAAAACTATCAGACGTCAATTTTATTCCACGAATAAAATTTATCTGTCGATTGAAAAATCAGTCCTTAATAGTTTTACAAATTTCCCAATTGCAGCTCGGATTCTTGATTTGTGCCTAGTTGATAGCAATAGGCTGGCACACTATTACAATAGGCTGGCACACTATTACAATAGGCTGGCACACTATTACAATAGGCTGGCACACTGTTACAATAGGCTGGCACACTATTACAATAGGCTGGCACACTATTACAATAGGCTGGCACACTATTACAATAGGCTGGCACACTATTACAATAGGCTGGCACACTGTTACAATAGGCTGGCACACTATTACAATAGGCTGGCACACTATTACAATAGGCTGGCACACTATTACAATAGGCTGGCACACTATTACAATAGGCTGGCACACTATTACATTAGTACACCCCTGCCTAACTCTTTGGAGAATACAAGCTTGATATTATGTTATGTTTACGTATACTAGCTGGCTTTGGTATGTACAGTCACGAGCACCAATATGTCAACACTTAGCCACTTTCAATTGCGATTTTTACGTGAAATAACGAATGCAACGTTGAAATACACAACATAAACCTTTTTTTTTTTTTTGGAGGATTGGAAATCATCAAATGACCCCTCCCGCTCTGGGTGGAGCAGAAGGGAGTGTCAGACTCTTACTGACTAAAACCCACCCGTGTTCCTTCCTTGGCCCTTTATGTTCCAGGGCAGCGGTAGCCCTTTCGGACGATCCCGCTGCCCTGGCAGGCTTCGGCCCTATTGGGCCCCGTCGCTTATGCTGACATCTCTTTGAGGCGAAAGCCCTTGAACAACCATTTAAATCACTACCACAACAATCAAAGCTGCCAACATAAACCTACAACATAAACCTTTGGGTTCGAAAATGCTATGTTTGTAATAACATAAAGTTTAATTAAAAAATAAAGGAGTAAATTGCTTTTGAATAAAGTCGAGTGTATACATACTTTTACTAGTGACTGTACCATCGGTCGTCGGATTTATATGCTATCCAAATAATAATGATGGATGTGTGATATGAAGATAAAAGGCGTCTATGTATGTTACACATATGGTAGATAACAACATCGTGAGGAAACCGGCGTGTCCTAGAACCAAAAATTCGAAGACATGTGACATATACCAACCTGTACCGAGCCCGCGTGGCGAGTGGGCTGTGATCTATACAGCCCACTCGCTCTCGAAGAGAGGAGGTCTCTGACCCAACAGTGGGAATATAACAGGCTGATTATGTTATTTCAAAATATAGTTTTGCTGTATTTGATTTCAGGACCAAAGTCCTAATGAACTTTAAACAGACAAGAGTCAATTCACACTTCAAAAAACCAAATAACACGAACAGCACCGAATCACGCCGATTCTAACGCTGATTCTAAAACTGTGGCAATGTATGCAAAAAAGTTGAATGACACCGCACAGCAATAAAACCGACCACCAACGGTTTGCACTTACATACTGAATAAAAAAATATACCGTGGAGTGTATTTTACTCCTAATTTACTGGGTTCTGTATTTTACTACCTTTAGCAGAAATTAAGGTAGGGAGCGACTGATTCTGTAGATGAGGGAAAATAATTATTTTGAGTTGATGCGACGTTCTGATATTAGACGAACGTATAAAGAAAGAATGTAAGAAAATTACAAATTTAAAAAAGACATAAAATATACACATACAACGTAGTCACTCAAAAGCCTCGTACTCAAGCATATAAAAAATTGTCAATTGTGTCCACATATCTCTTTGAAGCATCTTCTGCTTTACTCGTTTCAGCAAGAACTATATGTAATATTGTAAGAACAGCTCACGTCGTCGTAAAAAATGGTATTAGCCAATTAATCAAGGTGGCAGTGGGATTCAATACCAAGGGTCCAACTGACGAGTGGTAACTAACTATTTAAATTCACCCCCACCAAACATCTTCTGCACTATAACCACTTTGCGACCAGAAATGTTACGGTTGCAAAGTATTTTTATTGGAACGAATTTCTTTAACGGAGCTTACGGTAGGAGTAAACTGCTGGGAGAAATCGTCACGTAACGAAAAAGCGATATGCCCCATAAATGTGAATTTTTTTTACATGTAAGAGACTCTCTCTTTGTCTCTTTCTATTACATTTAGAAAGAAGAAATATAGTTTTCATGGTTTTCGAGGGTGCTGAAGCCGATAATGAGGTCAAAATGAAAATCCAAGATAGCGGCTGCGAAAATTTATCGTCATTTTGATATTTTCGCAGCAAAACATCTCAAGCTCGTATTAATCGCGTAAGCGCCATTCCCAACCTGAGGCCAAATTTTACACAAACAAAGTATGAACCGTTGACACGCAAGAGGAATCCTGACGTAACCTACAATCCCGGACCAACCACAAATACCTGAACATTCAAGGAATCCTAAAAAACAGGAAACTTTCGGTATTTTCGTATTTCCCACTTTTTATTCGGAACCAATACAAATTCCGGAAGCATTGGAAACATTCGGCAGCTAGAATTTATATTGAAAAAAAAAGACCAATAAATAAAAATGCTTTATGGATAGCGTAATCAATTCAACCTTTTTGCGGCCCACTGGACACAATTTGAAGACAGAATGGGGACTTTTCAACTAGAAAATAGGATACAATTGTATTGATTTTAATTCTTTATTGTCAATACAAAATATGGATGCTTTGTTACAAATAAATATTCGGACAGAGGTAGCCTTTTGTTCTCAAATTGGTTTTGATTCGTTCAGTGCTTTGGAAATTTTCAATTTGATAATTTCAAAGGAATTTCGTGGTTATTTGCGTTTTGTTTTTGATAAGTCAATTATTTAATTTCTGCGTTCGTTCACAGTTTTCATTATGATTATTAATTGTGGTAAATCGATTGGTATTTATTTTTTTGCTGTGTGTGTGGCGTGATAGATTACTGCTCCCAATTAATGATAATTATTATTATAATTTATGTGACCTTATGGCCTCGAGATTTTAAAAGGTTATCCGAGCATATTCCACATGAGTAAAAGTAAATCAAATCAACACTGTCTAATCTATGTACACGTATGCCTTATGGGTCAGCTATACAAAAAGCTCGTACTTACAATGCTCTGCGAGTCCAATACAATAACGCCTTCAGAGTTATGTTGGGGCTGCCGCGCTTTTGCAGTGCATCGGGGATGTTCGCGGAGAATGGCATGCCAGATTTTTACGCACTGATAGCATCCCTGATGCTGCGAGTGCGCGACAGCTCCAACAGCTTGGTGGCTATAGTAGCCAATAGGATAGACAGTCCAATGATGTGGCAATGGATGACCACTCATCGTGCGTCATTCCAATATTTAAAATAAGTTGTTTTAGTGTATTTTTTGTGTAGGTTTGTGTTTTCATGTATGTATGTATGTTTTGTGTATAAAATTGTAATGTGTGTTATGTATGGACTTGGTCTGAAATAAATTTATTATAGATGTCTTTGACATGCGAGTACTCGGGGCCCTTGGGTCCCGGACCTTTGAAAGGTATACTAGGGGCCTAAGGCAACTCGCAGAGGCCCTTTACACAATTTTAAATGATGAGGAGGCACCAACCGTCGATTATCCCTGCATGCACCATGCAAGTGGACCCAAGGACAACCCCGGGTTGGTGCAGGACTATTGCAGAACATGGAAACAAAATATACTGGACTATGGGTTTGGGTGGCTATAGTGGATCGGTTACCTTGAACTATGGAAAGTCTATGTCCACTGTCTGACCAATGATAATATACTATTCACAGATGAAATGGCAGGGGGTGACTTGCACACTCAATAATGGGCCCCCGGAAACGGTCGCTAGCACACAGTGTCGTAGCAACAAGGGGGCAACATGTCCTGAGGTGCTTGTGAGGAGTGGAGAGGTACTCCACGGCTATCAGGACAATCCCGGAAGTACGGCCAGCATACCAGCATCTTACTGAAATACTTCCTTCTTCCGTGCACGTCGGCTCTTGCGAATCTCCACTCAATCCAGCCAATAAAGGCAAGAATGAGGTGGGAGCTCTGTTCCTCATCAGTGTTCACTCCAGCTGTCCAATAAAAGCAAGCCAGAGGTGAGGAACAAGACTTCTCCCGGCAGCTAGAGTCCGTGAGGTCGCTACTGCCCAACAGCTCGCCACATGCTGCCCTGCGGGTTCCTATATCTCCCTTGGTTTAGCTCCTCACCCTAGACCTGATCCGGCAAAGTAAACTCTTCCGTCACAGACCTAGAGTTTAGAGCGCGCAAACCCCACGACGACGTCAACGTAGAGATACGGCGGTGCGTTATTATTATTATATTATTTACTCTTCCAGGCCGCGCCACAACACCCTGTCTTCCACCTTCCGCATCCAGTCTATCCCAGCCACCTTGATCTATCTAGCTGGGGGGCGTCCCACACTACGCTTGCCGATACTCGGTCCGACTACTCTGCGAAAGATCGGAACAAACTCAGAGGTCCCAGTCTGTTTTTCAGTATTTTATTCTTAACTTTAAAAAGTCAGAGAAGAAAATATAAAAAGGCTTTGTACTCTATTTTCAATTAACGCTTAATCAGTATATTAGAGAAGAAAAACTCTTTTATAATCATATTGTGAAAATATTGTCCTATAAAAGTAGATCGTAAAGTCGACGTTATGAACGTCTCATACATTAAAATTCTTAATGAAATAAATTAAGTTTGACTTTTATTTTGTAGACAATTTTTATATTATAATGACTTTGGGGCTGTAAAAACGTATCGTTAATTTAGCTTTTCAGACTATAAAATATTATAAATACAAACGATTTTGAACTAGGTATCGCAATATTTTGTCTTTAGTAAGTAGTACCTTACTGTAGTAACTTAGTAATTTTGCAGTTTCTTTAAAATAAATTATGAATATAACTAAACTACCATAACGGAAACACGTTTATACGTTTTCCATATCAATTTAAAATTGGTTTTCAAACTTTTCTGAAACTATTTCATTATCTATACATATAATAAAATCGTAGGAAAGTCAAAACTTTACATTGAATATTTTTTAAAAAGAATACTTGGGGCGTGATCTACAATCGATATCGAAGCCAAAAATATAGTTTTTAGAATTTTTGTCTGTTTGTCTGTTTGTCTGTATGTATGTCCGGGCTAAACTCAAAAAGTCCTGCATGGATTTACTTCAAATTTTGCATGAATATTACTAAGAGGTCGGGTTAACATTAATTCTACATATTATCACGCTATCACCTACGGGGGAGGAGCTGTGAATCTTTATTTTTCTTACGCATTCTGTGACAGCGTGTAATCTAACGACGCATATTTAAATGTTGTTTTTGAGTAAGCCATGCTATTATCTAGCTTTACACTATAAAAACTACGCCATTTAAGTAACTTGGGCAGAGAAACATAGTTTAATGAATATTAGTAGTATAACGACCATTTTAAAGCAGCGCCATCTATGAGATTTCATAAAAATCAAATCAACATGTTAACACTTTTTGGAAATTAATAATTTAAATTTGATCATGTTGGCGAGGTTAGTAGTTAGTTATTCTTAAAATTCATAGATGGCAATGTGCATTTTCTTCATAAAAGTTGTATCGCATAGGTCGATTCGACAAATATTATCACGCTATCACCTACGGGAGAGGAGCTGTGAATCTTTATTTTTCTTACGCATTCTGTGACAGCGTGTAATCTAACGACGCATATTTAAATGTTGTTTTTGAGTAAACCATGCTATTATCTAGCTTTACACTATAAAAACTACGCCATTTAAGTAACTTGGGCAGGGAAACATAGTTTGATGAATGTTAGTAGTTTAGTGACAATTTTGAAGCAGCGCCATCTATGAGATTTCATAAAAATCAAATCAACATGTTAACACTTTTTGGAAATTAATAATTTAAATTTGATCATGTTGGCTTGGTTAGTAGTTAGTTATTCTTAAAATTCATAGATAGCAATGTGCATTTTCTTCATAAAAATTGTATTGTATAGTTCGATTCGACAAATTCAAGTTCCAACAAAACCCTCAAAATCAAGGGCAGAGTTGAGGAAGACAATTTAAAAAAACACGCTCTGTGAAGTCGACCAGTTTGCGAGATCCCTTACGTATGACGAGGTGCCTTCATATTACACGTACGACAAGCAAAGGGGTGTATTTAACCGACGTCGAGGAGGAGGTGCTGTGGAAGGTTTTCCGGGAATTTTCAAGGACACCGAATTGGGTAGGGTTTATACCATGCATCCGAATAATGGCGAATGCTATTATCTGCGATTGTTACTTCACAATGTCCGAGGCCCAACGTCTTTCGCCTTTCTGAGGACATTTGATGGCGTGGAGCATCCCACTTACCGCGCAGCCGGCGTAGCACGTCACCTTCTCGACGGTGACCAAAATTGGGATGACACCCTCGCGGAGGCGAGCGTCAGTGACAGTCCCAGCCGCATGCGTCATCTGTTTGCCGTCATCTTGGTGTTTTGTGGAGTCGCGAACCCGGTAGCTTTGTGGGAGAAGTATCGCCATCATCTGTCTGAAGATTTTCTACGAGCTTTGAGGCGTGCTACTGGAAACGAAGTCGAAGTAACTGATGAACGCGTGCTGAACAACTGTCTCAGTTCACTTCAAGATGTGGTAATTTCTATCGGCGGCAATCCACTGGTCAAATATGGGTTACCAAATCCCCAATCATCACCGCATCAAGACCGAGGAAATCGGGAGTATAACGCTGAGACAAATTACGATCCGGGCGAAATGACCACCATACGAAATGACCATGTCGTTTTGTTCTCTTCAGAGCAAAAACAAATTTATGACACCGTCCTTGAAAGCGTAGGGTAAAACTAGGGTAAAATGTTTTTCTTGGATGCTCCTGGTGGAACAGGAAAAACATTTGTTACCACTGGCATACTTGCAGAGGTCAGTAGGCAAGGCAAAATTGCTATTGCTGTAGCGTCGTCGGGAATAGCTGCCACACTGCTTCCAGGTGGCAAGACCGCACATGCCATGTTTAAAATTCCCATCGATTTAGAGAGCGCCGAAATGCCTGTTTGTGGTGTGTCACGTAACAGCTATAAGGGACACGTGCTCGAGGATTGCTCTCTAATCGTATGGGATGAGTGTTCGATGGCCAATATTAAGGCAGTTGAGGCCGTGGACAGAACCCTGCAGGCATCCGCAGGAACGAACATTTGATGGGTGGTGTCACAGTTCTGTTCAGTGGCGATTTCCGGCAAACGCTTCCCGTGGTGACGCTGGGATCGAGGGCTGACGAGGTGAATGCTTCGTTGAAACGATCTTCGTTGTGGTCACGAGTTCGTACGCTGCGCTTGACCATTAATATGAGAGCTCGGCTCGGCGGCAATGCACGTGCTCAAGAATTCTTTGATGTCTTTATTGGCGAAGGCACTCTACCAGATGAGAGAGGTGGACAGGTGGTTCTTCCAGTCTCTCGGTAGAGTGGTATCCAGCTTAGAAGAACTCATTCGCTGTGTGTACGGGGCCATCGGTCGTATACCGCACCAGCAGAATTCTTGGGTGTGTGAGCATGGTCATTTTGACACCCAAAAATGATCAGGCTGCAGCAATTAATCTCTCGGAAATTGAGGGGAATGAAGTGGTCTACACCTCGATAAACACTGTTGTCGAGCAAGATGACGCCACACATTATCCCGTAGAATTTCTGAACTCCCTGTCAGTAAGTGGACTTCCAACGCATACCATCAAACTGAAGGTTGGTGTCCCGCTTATGCTTCTTCGGAATCTATCTCCTCCGAAGTTGTGTAACGGGATCCGCCTTAAAGTCATCTCGCTCCACAGACACACCATTGAGGTGGAAATTCTTACGGGTTGTGGCGTCGGCGAGGCAGTATTTATACCACGCATTTCCCTCATACCTCATAACTTCCGGTTCCAGTTCAAGCGCGTACAGTTCCCCGTGAGTGTTTGCTTCGCGATGACCATCAATAAGTCGCAGGGGCAGACACTGAGGGCAGCGGGTGTCGACCTCAGGACGAGTTGCTTCTCACACGGCCAACTGTACGTCGCTTGCTCCCGCGTCACCAGTCCTGACTCTCTTTACATTTTGGCTCCTGGCAGCATAACTACCAACGTAGTTTATAGGGTGGTGTTTTACCTTTGTACGTATTTTTACTCTTTTGTGTCCTGGAATGTATTCCTGCATTATTTTCTCTATTTCCTTCAGTCACATCTTATGACTGAACTCAGCAGGATTCCCATATAACTCTCTTCACTTGCTTCACTTGCAAAAAAGACTTATATTTTAATGGTATTTTAAAAGTTATTACTTATAATGCTATAGCGACACTGGCATCTTAGGTATTTTTGGTGCTGTAGAGCCTTCACGCAGACGACGTCGCGGGCAGCAGCTAGTGGTTAAAATAAAATGCCTCATACTGAAGGTAGATATTTATTGATAAAAAAACCTGTCAAATGCGAGTCGGATTCGCGCACCGAGGGTTCCGTACAAATTTATAGGTATGTAACTAAAAATTTTTCGGTTTTCGCAACTTTTCCTTTATCTATGCTATAAGACGTTGCTTCGTACTAAATTTCAAGATTCTGAGTTCACGGGAAGTACCCTGTAGAGTGTCGAAAATTTGCGGAAATTTGCGGCATCAGCGGCTGTATCTTTTGATTGCGTTGGCTTAGAAGTTTGATTTTTTCACAGCTCCAAGGGTCAGTAGACTTGACTATTTGATATAAATTCCAGTTTGATACCTACACGCGTTCCTGAGAAAAAGGGTCTTGATAGACAGACGGACGGACGGACAACAAAGTGATCCTATAAGGGTTCCGTTTTTTCCTTTTAGGTACGGAACCCTAAAAATAACTTTTATACGATATATTTCATTTCCATTCTTAACAATATGTACAACACAGATTTAGTATAATGATTAATGTGCACAGACACGAGCGGCACGCGTCAGAGCAGAGACAACTGCAACCGTCGACAATTCACTTACAGAGTTGCAGATTGCACATTTTGAGATTTGTACAGACTCGAACCATAGAATTTGTTCCGAGTCTGGGTGTTTTTCTATCTGTAATATGTATGTATTTACAAAAAAAAAATGTTTATAAGTAGTTTATCAGCCATCTTGTTACCATAACACAAGCATTAGGTTGCTTAGCTTGGGACTAGATGGCGCTGTGTGAAATTTTCAGGGATATTATTATTATTATTATAGACATCATCATCTGCCTAGCCTTTTCCCAACTTTGTTGGGGTCGGCTTCCAGTCTTACCAGATGCGGCTGAATACCAGTATTTTACATGGAGCGACTGCCTATCTGACTTACACAACCCAGTTACTGGGTAATACGATACCCCTTGGTAAGACTGATTGTCAGACATTACGGCTACTGACGACCCGTAACGACTGTCAAAGATCCACAAATGACAGCCGGGATCAATGGCTTTATGTGCTTTCTGGGGCACGGAGGGGTCTTGGTATTTGAAGATGGTTACCCATCCACGGACCAACCGCGGCAAGCGTAGCTTAACCTGATCGATCGACCCGTGCGGCTGTTATTACTTAGCCAAATGCACCTCAAGCCATAGACAATGTAATGTCGTGCTAGTGCAGGGTACGGCAACGTCGCCGTAGGACGGCGCGTCACGTCGGCCATCGTGTCTCGATTCGATCGCTCGCTCAGTTAATGCTTCATTGTCTTAGCGATTAGTTGTAAATTGTAAATTAAAAATGTCGAAGAATAATTGACTGTGATTTATTGATTTTACTTGTTCACTTGTCCATATCTAGAACGAGACTGACGTACGTTAGTGAAGAATATAGCAGAATTTTACAAGGCACAGCGACGTGCAACGTTGCTGCGTCATGACGTGCATTTTTACGTTACGTTAACGTAAATTTGCACGTCACGTCAACGTACCGTGCCACGTTACCGCACCGTTCCACGTTGACGACGTCGTGACGTGGAGATGTGGACAGGCCCTTACATCACTGTGCTAAATTCTAAGTTTTTTTTTAAATTAAAAAATCTACCTTAATCCTTTTTACATAGCTTACAAAACATAAGTGAAAAGTAAAATCTTTCCCCAAGTACTGCACAGCCCAGTGATTCACATCGGACGAGCACTAAACTGTGGAGTAAACTCCGCTTCCATCCGTATTCATCCATGTGAAAAGCTAAACAAATCCTGGCAATTTTAATCGTGATGAAACTAAAAAAAAAATTGTAAATAGCCAGCGAATGAAGCCGGTGTTTCTAGCAAACTAGAGCTGTTACGAGTAGATGAAAAAACAACATGGCCGCTCACGGTATTTTGGCGGGAATTTATTCATTTTTTTCTTTTATAAAAAAAAGGATGTTGTTAATTAACAGTGTAGAAAGCCTTTTGTCCAGCAGTGAAATCTGCTTTTCTCATAAGTACCGGCCAGCTTGCAAGGTAGCAGGTTTGACTATCCATTATTATCTTGACATACACTAGCATAGTATTTTAATCTTATGAAGCGACGCGCACTTTACTTGTGGTTACCAAGTGTACACGTTGTGAATGTATGTGTAGGCGCAGGAGCTCTCGGTTCCCTCCGAGTCAATGGCGAAGTTGGAAGTGTGTATGTCTGTGTGCGTGTGTGTGTTATGTGCGGACGCTACTCGTCTTCATGCGCATGTTCACAGCGCGTTCGTACGATTTGTTACCGCGAGTGAAGCGCGCGTTGCTTCCTGAGATAAAAATACTGTAATGCAAATGTGCAGGCTATTACTGCACCCTAAAGAATATTTTTAGAATGTATAGGAAAAACGAGCTTACACAAACGAATATGCAATAGATTATGTCCGGTTTAAAATAGGATGCTGCCATTGCTGCCAACCCTAATTGCGTATAAAATATTTTTATTACCTGCAATATTTCTGGGTTCTCTATACCTAATTAAATTAATGAGTTTTATAGCTCATTATAAATCAGAGGAAGAATTTAATTTACTAGACATGGAAGCTTTTTCAGAGGAGAACGTATTCACGTTTAGTGCTTGTTAAAATGGTTAGGTATACCTACCTAGGTACATGAAAATTCTTAACTCATCGCCTGTGCATTTGCAGAAAATAATTTAAGCATAGAAATATATTTACTACTAACTGTTGCCCGCGACTTTTCTGTGCAACTTTCTTATTTTTTTTCCGTAAGAACCTTCTACAAAGTATTAGAAAACTTTAAAAAAAAAGATGGATGAAATCGGTAAAGTCGTTCTCAAGTTATGGCGTGACCAAGGGAAATAGGGATTTAATTTTTATTATATAGAAGATAGATAGATTTTTATCTTATACAGCGTGTAACGGAAGGGGGGTATCAACCCTGAAGGAGGTGAATGTGCTCGTGAAACTCAACAACTTTCCCCAAAGAACATAGGTCGAAATATGAAAAAAAAATTTGGCCCTCCCATAGTAAATCAATCAGCTGGTAGTCAGTTTTGTAAGGGAGGGCCTAATTTTTTTTTCATATTTCGACCTATGTTCTTTGGGGAAAGTTGTTGAGTTTCACGAGCACATTCACGTCCTTCAGGGTTGATACCCCCCTTCCGTTACACGCTGTATAGTATATGATAGGCTATCTATCATAAAGAGAGAAAACCTTTATCTAAGAAACATGGTCAGGTACCTCGTATGTAAAGTAAAATACTTAAATTATCCGTACTATATTCGAATCACAACTGTCATTCTTTGAAAGTTGTATGAAATGGCTATAATACGGCACATAGGCGTAGGGTGTCATATTGTTTAACAATAACTACAAACATAGTATGCAGGGTAGTTTTATAAAATTGTGGCTGTTCTTTTAGAATATTGTGTTGTCTATATAAAATAACTTTTGAATGCTCAACTACTCTAGCTTAAAAGCCTTGTAGTTATTAATTGTTCTTTTTTTTGCCTGACTTTACCGTGACTGCACGTAACACGTAATTTAAACTTACAATGCTAACAGGCCACGCTAAAGTCACCTAAAAACACATTAGCTACAACTACTATAAGCTTACGACACTTACTGCATCTTATCAGATTGTCGAAACGGCTCATCGGCACTTCCTAACAAGTATTTAATTAATTCGAACACTTAGCAGCCACTTAACCTTAATTACACTATATTGCGAAATCGATAAGAATTCTTTTCTTCCCTTTTCTTTACCCGAAGACGGAATTGGAGCGCGTTTAGCGGCCATTGTTTTTAAGAATTAGGAGCCAGTGATAGACAAACAGGGTTTGTGGCTAAGTAATAACAGCCGCACGGGTCGATCGATCAGGTTAAGCTACGCTTTCTGCGGTTAGTCCAAGGATGGGTGATCATCTTTACATACCAAGACGAGGGGTCTTGGTATGTGAAGATGGTCACCCATTCTTGGACGAGAGTGTATTTCTTCAGATACTCGTAGTTTTTATAAGGGGTCCATGGCTAAATAATAACAGCCGCACAGATCGATCGATTAGGTGAAGCAACGCTTGCCGCGGTTGGTCTGTGGATGGGTGGCCATCTTTACGTACCGAGACCCCTCCGTGCCTCGGAAAACACGCTAAGCCGTTAGTCCCGGCTGTCATTCGTGGATCTTTTGTTGTCGTTACGGGTCGTCAGAAGCCTGAAAGTCTGACAACCAGTCTTACCAACGGGTATCGTATTACCCAGTAACTGGGTTATGGAGGTCAGTTAGGCAGTCACTCCATGTAAAATACAGGTATTCAGCTGTATCCAGTTAGACTGAAAGACAACCCTAACATAAAAATATATAATCGGTAGTATATATGTCAGCAACAACCATGGTCTTTATCAATATTCTGTCTCAGTAACTGCTTAAGAGGAACGTTAAGGGGGATAAATAGCGAAACTTTTCTCATCGTATCGAGTCTCGATGATTCCCTAAAGATTACTTGCTCCTGGAGAAAACTAGGACGCGAAATGCAGTGTATTCTCTTTGTATTTCTGATAGTGGATTGAAGTTATGTACTTATGTTGTGGGTTGGTAAAGGCTAATGATGACCAGAGCGGCAATTTTCGTAATTTTCAGAACTTTCACAGTCTGATCTCAGACTCAGTCTGTAAAAAATACCGCTAATTTTCCTACATTTTTGACAGGTTTTTGACATTGATTGTCGCTGAGATGATATTCCGACTAGATTTTAAATGTTTATAATAATTTAGAACCGAGAATTGACCTTCTAATAAAAAATGCAATGAAACTGACACAGAGAGCCTACACAAAGACAAGTGGAAATCGCTTTCTAAGGGGGATCACACACTACAACGCACCACGCGACAGGGCGCAGACAATGTGTACCCGCGCGTGATTTTTTATCATACACAATTACACATTCAATAAAAACGTGCTTCCGCTCGTGGAATTTGGCTGCGCTTCCCGCGTCCCGTCGTGATTTGTAGTGTGTGATCCGCCTAAGGGATGATTCTCATTAGAGCGGGCCGTGCCAGGGCCGGGGCGTGGACGGGGCTCATCCCGTATTGAAGTGCGTCGAGCGGGCCCGGACGGGACACGGATAACTGTGTAATATAAATTGATTCATACTAAATATATGTAACAGATTAAAACCGTGCCCCGTCCGGGCCCCGCCCCGGGCACGGCCCGCTCTAATGAGAATCATCCCTTAGTGTTTCGTATTTCTACATCACCTTTCACATCCACCTACCTTATGCTATATGTCAGTCTCATAAAAGAAAAAATAATAAAAATTACCACAAAAAAAAACTATAAGTCGCCGCCTGTACAAAGCCGAACTTTTTCGTAAATTCGACGTGCCTTTACGGCTGGTTACATATCTCTCTCTCTCTCTCTAATATAAAATATACATAAACTTCGACCAGAACAGATCATGGAAATAAGCATTTTTCATTATGGACACATTAATGAATTCTTATTTTTTTTTTTTTTTTTTTTTTTCATACAAACTAAATACCTTGACGTAAATCAAGGTTCCTCTCGTACCTGCAAATGAAATGCAAATAGCATTTGATAGATTTATCATTTATATTTCACTAAGCGACAAAACAGACCAAATTAAGCTCCTCAATTAAATTTCATTAAATGAAATTACAAATATCTTTGTAACGAAGCCTTTTTAAGTACATACTACTTCCTTTGTTAGATTTAATTTGTAAAAGCTATACAAGCGTTTGCCAAAATTTATGGATAACGTGAAGATCACAGCTGTGTATAAGTTAGGTAGGTACCCATATTAAGGATAGCTTTCCAAACACGACCATTCAGTTCCAGTAATCGTGTACCAAAAAGACAAATACTCCACATGAACCGTATTAGAGATACCCATTGTTCAGTCTCACGGTAACAATGGGATGCGTCAAACTGTGGTGACGACAATGGAACCTCATCTTGTAACTCACACGGGATGGTGAAGTACTGGTAGATTTGTATTAAGTATGTGGGGTGAGTATGTATTCTTTTGTATGGGAAGGTATGGGAGAGTTTGGTCAGAGTTAGCTATGTAAAAAAAAATCTGCCTTTACTACAGCCGATCGATTCTGTAAAAATCTCACCGTGAAAAGTTAGGTGAAGTAAGCTTAGAGTGAGCTGTCAACAGTGTCAATCCTTAGCATTAGTTGGAATTATAGCTCACTCCACGCTCACTTCACCTAAGTTTTCACGGTGAGATGGTTACAGAATCACACTGCAGAACCGTGTGTATTAGTTATTTTGGCGAAGTTATTTGGCCTATAGAATTTATAAACACGGTATTACGAAGTTCGAACGCTCGAAATAAATGTAACGATTTTAAAATGGAAAATACTCGTTTCGCACCTTATATTTATTAAGTTTTAAAACTTTATTAATATGTATAGACGATACTATTTGCACTTGTTGCTTTACTTAATGATATCTAGTTGTGTCGTCGAAAAATCGTTTGAATTTACGTAAGGTTTACTTTGCGTGTTTGGGCTGGGACCTCTATAAGTATCGAGTTTTACCTTAGACTGACTCTAAATAAGCGTTGAATAAGTGTTTAACATTCTTGTGGTAAGACCCTTTACATAAACAGTGTCCTAAGAAATGATTCTGTTACCAACTCTTATTATAGGTACCTATACTTCTATAGCCATAAACTTCTTTAGTTATTAAAAAGGCATTATTTCATCACCCGCAGCATCTTAACTTCAGTTGAAGCGAACATACCTACACTAATTTATACTAATAAATTATTTCAGAGCTAAAACAGTCGAAGAAACTTCGTTCCAAAAATAAAACACGCGGAACCATATTAATTCCACAAGCACTTCATTACAAAAGTGCTCAGCAATTTACGAATGAAATATCACCGTTCACCTCGTTAAAACTTTTGCAATGAACCAATTAAGAAATTCTCAACAGACACTCAAAGAAAAGTGCTAAAGTGACTACCTACTGAAAGGGTACGAAGTACAGACGCCAGCTGGCAGATCAAGCTACTACAATCTGTCAAATTTCTTTAATAGATTTTTAACTTTATCGCTAACCGCTTAACGTTCAAGGTTGATTGGGAAAATTTGACAGTTTCGGGTAACTTGACCTGCTGGCGTCTGTACCAATCTCTGAGTATCACTTTCTGATTTAGCCACGTCATATCTTTTTCTCAACTTCTGAAGTCAAATATTTGAGTTCCAAGAATTTGTTGGATTTGAATTTCAGTGTAAATATATACGTTCTTAGGGCCCTTATACAAACTGAATAGTTTATCTCTAAGATTTATTCGAGGGCAAACTTTGAGCGCAGCTCTCAGTTTACCCTCAAATAAATCTTATATAATACTTTGGCTCATCTAGGCATTTCTAAGAAGTAAAATAAACTACTAGAAAAATAAAATACATACATTGGCTTTCAATATGTAAAAATATTAAATTGAGAACATTTCAATTCTTAGTATAAGTAAATGACAATGGGAGTCCTTTTCATTTTAACCTAAACTTAAGCGTAAACTTTAGATTCTGTATACCTTGCACTTGCTGAAACAACCACTGTTTCACTATGCAAAAATCTTAATTACGCTGCCCATTAAATTAAAACCTTTGAAGGAAAAAAAACAAAGGAGTATCAAAATTAATAGCGAGGATGCTTAAAACCGTGACGTTAATCTGCGTACTTTGGCAGAAAATACAAGCATAAAATTGTACTTATTAAAACATCAATCCGAACGACTACCACTGGTTTCATAAAGATTTACTCGTAAATTTTCCAAAGGTCTTAATTATCATAAAAGATTCTTAAATCTTTGAGTCCGGACTACATCAAAATAATGAAGGCTAAACAAAACGGGAGCCCTTGTCAATTCGTTGATGGATTGCGAATATTTGCTTCCCGTTTACTAATGAAAAACGTTTGAAATAAAGCGCTAAGTGAGGTAAAATATGTTTAGTAATTACTTACGCTGCCCAGAAAATAATTCATCTACAAAGTACGAGTACCTATCTAATACCAGAAAGGGGGTGACTACCAAGATGATGATTAATAGAGAAGTATGGAAGAAAATGACTGATCGCTTGATTTATTTGTGGGCCACTCCACTTATCGAAAGACTGGTTATTTGATGGTGGTTTTTAATTATTACCAATATACATAGGATGGCATGATAATATTTGTGCAGTGGTGGGTGGCTGTCAACGCAATGGCGGCGTGTTCCGCTCGCCCGCGCGCCCGCGCTCCTCTTTGACATTAGTCGCGTTCGGATACGGCTTCAACATATACTGTTCCCACAGCTGGGACACAGGCCTCCATTCGGTCAAAGAGAGTGGGCCGTAATCCACCACGCGGGCCCAGTGCGGCTTGGTATAAAGGTCACATGTCTTCGAATTTTTGGTTCTAGAACATTGCGGTTACCTCACGATGTTTTCCTTCACCGTTTTGAGGGCAGTGTACTTTATGTAAATGATTTCATCATGAAATCATTTACATAAAGTAAAGCGTCTGTCTGGGTTCGAACCTACGACCTACAACTTGGAAGTTACGGCCGTTACCACTGGGCCACTAGGTACTACTCCGACATGTTGCGCCGACCCCAATTAAATAAGGATAAAGGCAGGAGAATGATCAGGAAATAATCTAACACTAGTCTTATCTTTTTTCATGCCAATCATAATGCCTTTCCTAACTATGTTGGGATACATTTTTTTTTGCGGATGGGAAATCATCAAATGACCCCTCCCGCTCTGGGTGGAGCGACAGGGAGAGTCAGACTCTTACTGACTAAAACCCATCCGTGTTCCTTCCTTAGCCCTTTATGTTCCAGGGCAGCGGTAACCCTTTCGGACGATCCCGCTACCCCGGCAGGCTTCGGCCCTATCGGGCCCCGTCATTTATGCTGACATCTCTTTGAGGCGCGCGTGGAACACATACGCACCGTCCGGCACGGGTTAACGGGATTGCTTCCAGTCTAACTGGATGCGGCTGTTCAGCCGCAGTATTCCACATGGAGCGACTGCCTATCTGACCTCCGCCATCCAGTTAGTCATCTCATCACATTTCAACAATCTACAATTTTATGATCGGCTTGCAGTCTACCCAATTGCACCTTATTTTCCGGACTTACCTATTTTAATAACACCAGCAATTTCCACGTGACGTTAAAGACAATTGGAGCTGAAAGATTGCTTTCCGAGCCACGAGGCAAAGACTCCAAGATGTTATTATTTAACAATACAATTCTAGAGCCACATTCTAGAACAGATTTCTAAAGGATTCCATACCTATATTGTCTTTTCTAGATACTTTTATAATTATTCATTCATTAGTAACAGAAGTTGCAGTGTCCGGAAAATATGTGATGAATGTTGCATAAAATAAAGAGGGTTTTTTATTTTATTTAATTTACATACACACATACATACATAAACTCACCACGCCTTCCGCCCATGGTGATAGGCAGAAACGACAGAACGACGATACCTGCTATGATCCTTATATACTCCTCTAGCTTCGTTTATGTTCATACATCTGGACATACATGCACGCTGGTTTATTTAATACTACACCTACACCCATCGCATTGCATCACATGCCCGTGCTATAATTTCTTTAATTTTTTTCCTCGGTTCTTAAAGGTGATGTAAAATAGCCCATAGTCTTCCTAAAAGAATTGGGCTATCAATAGGCTAGCTGCCTAAAAAAATCTAATAAGTCTGTCAGTTAGATTATCAAAAAATATTATAAAGAGGGTTTTTTATTTTATTTAATTTACATACACACATACATACATAAACTCACCACGCCTTCCTCCCATGGTGATAGGCAGAAACGACAGAACGACGATACCTGCTATGATCCTTATATACTCCTCTAGCTTCGTTTATGTTCATACATCTGGACATACATGCACGCTGGTTTATTTAATACTACACCTACACCCATCGCATTGCATCACATGCCCGTGCTATAATTTCTTTAATTTTTTTCCTCGGTTCTTAAAGGTGATGTAAAATAGCCCATAGTCTTCCTAAAAGAATTGGGCTATCAATAGGCTAGCTGCCTAAAAAAATCTAATAAGTCTGTCAGTTAGATTATCAAAAAATATTGGACCCGTATTTTTTCTTTTGTCAATTATATGAAAAATGATGAAGATATCGCCCGTTAAAGTTCCGCGTGACGTCACGTCTTGCTACACTTTTTAGCATGGCGTGACGTCACGACCCCCTACTCAAAAATTTTTCGGGCTTATCTTTGTCATTTTTTGTTTTATCGACAAAAGAAAAAATACGTGTCCATTATTTTTCGATAATCTAACTGACAGATTAAATATAATAATTATTTTTTTACCCAAGAAGCTACACTATAGCAAAAATTTTTTTCAAATTTTTCTGGTAGTTCCAGAGATTACCCCCTCCTTACATATAAACTTAGAAACAAACACCTCTCTATAATATTAGTATGTTCCGAAAAATATTGGCACTTACAAATGAACACCGATCTCTTCTAAATTGCACCAACGCCTGGTAACCTCAGCATCCAATCTGCAACTTATTAATAATAATCAACCTAAATTCGGTCAGCTTTAGCCGCAAAATGATACACACGCAGTAATTAGTTCATCCTAACTAAATGATGATTCCCTTGTGGTTGTGTCACCGCAGCAAGCACCGTTAGTAATTGAGCTGTACATTATTGAGTAGGTTTTGAATTATGTATCATAATATTTACTATAATACTCGTATGTCAACCTGTAAAAGATAACTGCTAAGCAGCCCTAAATGTTGCCTAAAATAGCTACCATAACAAATGGCTAAAAAGATATTGCTAATAAAAACGCCAAGCTTGGTTAGCATAATCAGCTAGCTTCAACTTTCTGACTAACTGACCTAAAACTGATTTAAAATGTTGACAATTCAAAAGTGCCTGAAATGGTTTAATTGAAATAAATTATTTGAGTTTGAGTTTGAGCCTGTAATGTTCTCACTGCTGAGATAGAGGCCTTTACGGCAATTAATAAATTAAGTAATTCACCACGCGGGTTCAGTGCTGGTTGGTAAATGCCATACATTTTTTTATGTGTTTTGTCTCTTAGATGTTTTCCTTCACCGTTTTGAGGGCAGCTTGGTTATCAACCCGCAACACACTTAGTGTGGAATCGAGCCTCAGTTTCAGCAATGGAATTAGTGGAACCATGGAGTGATTGTGACAATCACGCTGAGCAGATTGGTTGATCTCAAGCAGTTTGTTATTCATCTCGTTGTTAGCTACCAACCCTCTTGGATCCCTTTGGTCACCGTTTACGATACCCACAAATGAAGAAAGATGTTCTGTTCTATTTACAGAAAGATAAAAACACACAATATTACGCCTGCATTCCGGGAAGGGTTAAGCAAAGGTAGGTGCCTAATAGTACACGTACACGGCTACACGTCAAGCTATACAAAACCAGTTTGTTTTGGCCTCACTTTGTATGATATTTTCTCACAATGAACGGTCAGCCAATACTGGTTTTGCATAGCTTGATGTGTAGCCGTGTGTACACCCACATTTCGCCAGTTATGTTTAAGGTAAAAGGGAGCGTATCTATTCCCATCAACCTGTTACAAATCCAGAATCCAAGCTGAAAGATACTCACTTCTAATAACTTCCTATTGTCGGTAGACTGCGTTAAATTCACCTTCTTACTATATTTTCTCTTATCAACAATCTTCCTCCATATTTTAAACCCAAGAACACACAAACAAAACAATAACATGACATATTTATAATAATCCAACTGTCATGGCGGCGTAGTTTACGCAAAAAACACAGGTAAACAGGAAAATATATAAAATCCCAAACGTTCCATGTACCGCGAATATAAAGGCAATAAGGAACCCTAAAAATAGGGTCGTCGCTATGTCTGTACCTAGTTGGGGGACCGGTGAAATGCTCACTTGGGTACCGCAGAAATCAAGGTGGGATTGGGTTGTGGTTCTATTAATAGCGAAAAATAATTAAAAGTTCATAAACACTGGAGCATTTTATCCTGAAGTTTTGAAACGTCAAATTCAAATTAATTTATAATTTGCTACAGTGAACTTGTAACTTGTACTTGTTTGTATCGAAAATAGACTAATATCGTGTTAAACAAGCGTAGCGTAAACATTCGAGTAATGCCAGATGCAAGGGTGTTTGAAGGAATAGATAGTAAAGAACTTTGTAGGTCATGGTCTAAACTATGTTGGGGTCGTCTTCCAGCCTATCTGGATGCACCTGAATACCAGTATTTTACACAGAGCAACAGCCTATCTGACCTCTAAAACCGAGTTACTGGGTAACACGTTTCACTTGGCTGGTGAGACAAGGCACCTCAAGAGATTCGTCTCGCCGCCAGGATCTAGATGAGCGTCTGGGGCCTGGACGCGAGACCAGGGGGTCTACTCCGAAGTAGTATCGGCCGAATGTTCGGCCGTTTCCTGCTACGAAGTTACTATTTGGTTCGATCGGTTCCGATCCTACACTCCTACACTCTTTCGAATATTGACTATGGTCCCGACCCAACTGAGCCGATCCGAACGTTTTTCGCATTTTTCACTAATATTCGGTTCGGCCATGTGTCGGTCCGATCCGAACATTCGCACTTTGCACTTCGGAGTAGGCCCCCTGATCCTCGAGTTCGCTCGAAGCCTCTTGCGGAGACGGCTGTGCTGTTTGTTGGAGTCCATCTAGCGATAGCGCAGGCGGGACTGTTTTTTTTATCCCTTATTTTATTTTCTTATTACTTTTAATACGGTTTCTATAAGAACCCGTTGGTTACCTTAGTCCGGTTTTGAAACCGGTCTTCAACTTATTTTGCATTAAGGATCTCGAGTTCGATATGCAACATTCATCCAGAATTATAATGGACACCTTCGTCGGCTCTGGGATCCGGGACTCTTAAGGTCCCTGGCGCCCATTTACTAAATTATAACATTGAAATAACTGGAAGGTTATACCTTAAATTTGATATTCATATTAGTTAATTTAAACGTTTAAAACGGTACAGTACTGGGTTTATCTCCAACTCCCCACGACCCTAGCTCTTTCTGCTGAAATTTTAGCTGGCTGGCAATATTAAGTTAAAGATACCTGCCTAATTTGATAAATGTTAATGATAAGGTAAATTAGATCTTCAAGGTTCACCGTTTATTGTTTTAGATTTAATTTTATAAATATACAGTGTTTGAGATGGTTTGGTTGTTTCTTTATATATCAATGCCGGACCACCTGCCCTTAGGGCTTAAGTCAGCTTGCCGTAGAAGGCAACAAATTTTAATTTGTAACAGTGGCTGTTTGTGGTTGCCAGACTTTTGGGCTTCTTCTACCTGTCACGACTGTCAAAGATCTACGAATGACAATCGAGACCAACGGCTTAACGCGCTTTTTGAGGCACGGAAAGGGGGTTGGTATCAGAATGACTGGATCGCAAATAGACCACGTCGCTCATAGTTCAAATCTCAGTTTTCGGTATAAAATGAATAGTCACCGATCCACAGACCGACCTCGGCAAGCGTTGCTTAAACTTGGGGATCGACCAGTGTGGCTGGTATTATTTAGCCACGAGCTCCTTTACCCCGTTTATATCATGTGTATATAATCAGCCTATAATGTTCCCACTGCTGGGACACAGGCATCCTCTCTATGAGAGGGAGTGGGCCACCACGCAGGCCCAAGGTAGATGTCTTAGAATTTTTGGTACGACATGCCGATGTTCTCACGATGTGTTTTCCTTCTGTACAGACGCCAGCAGATCAAGCTACCCGAAACTGTCAAGTTTTCCCAATCAACCTTGAGCCTTAATGTTTTAGCGATAGAGTTGAAAATCTATTTTGACAGATTGTAGTAGCTTGATGTGCTGGCGTCTGTACATTTTATAAGTTAAGTCACTTTTCATGTTTGTCTGTGTCACCGCTTTGTACATCTAAACTACGCAATGGATTTTGATACGGTTTTCACCAACATTTAGAAAATTTATTCCGAAAGGTGGTTGTCAGATTTGCGTTCGGGCTATATCAATTCTATTGTCCAACAGTGGATAACTGTAGGCTATGGATTGCATTAGTTGGTCGTTTCACCTGTCATTTCACGTGTGGGTCATTTAGGGTATTGGTCATTAAGCGTGTTGGTCATTTAGCGATTGATCATTTCACGTATTTATGACGGTAACCATCATTGGTCATAATGTGAATTAGTCAATATGCGTCGTAACGGGTTTATGTGTGTAATATAAACATAAAACTTTCATTAAAAAAAATTATAAATGTATATAAGTAGTTTATCAGCCATCTTGTTACCATAACACAAGCATTAGGTTGCTTAGCTTGGGACTAGATGACGCTGTGTGAAATGTCCAGGGTTATTATTATTATTATTATAAAATAAAGAAATCTCGATGTTTCGTCTCAAGTCATAAAAACCGTTAGTGTATTTTGAATCATATATTAATAACAATATGAATCATATTAATATATCCCTGGACATGTCACACAGCGCCATCTAGTCCCAAGCTAAGCAATCTAATGCTTGTGTTATGGTAACAAGATGGCTGATAAACTTTCTAGCAAACACTGGCACCTTACTTTTAAAATCAGTGTCTCAGGAGAGCGCTCTCATCTTCTTATTGCAGAGAGTTTTTCCATCAAATCGGTGCCCTTTTCGTCAGGGCCTGTTTGTGAATTGTACCCGAAGAACAATAGGGACTCTCGCCAGACAGCTGCTTATCATATAGAAGTGTAATGTTATTATTTTGTTGGCAGGGTGTGAAAAAAGATTAAAGACTTCGTGGTAAATAATATGGAAATCGATAATTTTAAACCGCGCTGACTAATTTTTACTAAGCACGAAGACAAGAGTATCACATAATATTATAGAAGTCTTAAACTACAATGTAATAAAACTTAACATATTTACTCTTATTAGGATAAGGCAGTAGGAAGTAGAAAATTATACAGGGCGACAGGGACATCGACGCGGAAACTGTTACCATGAATTCAGCACATAAGTTATGTCATAAAAAAAAAATCTTCTGTTTCATAGAAAAGTGCAATACCTACGCGGTCAAAATGTATGGAACAGCAATGTGTTTTTTTAATCACCGACAAAAATTTCAACGCTATGGGGTCTAAACTCATGTGCTGAATCCATGGTTACAGTTTGCGCGTCGATGTCCCTGCCATCCTATATACCTAAGTAAGTTACAACTCTTGGTTTATTTCACAAGTTTTTGGTTAAGAATATTTGGAACTGGACGCCACTAACCGCACACCAAATTGATACTTCTTTAATTCAAACACCACAATCTCAAAAAAATATTTATTGAAAACTATTTATCACCATCTGCCAAGCCTTTTCCCAACTATGTTGAGGCGGCTTCTAGTCTAATAACCAGATGCAGCTGCATACCAATATTTATTGATAGCTACTAAGGTGGAATAACGAAGCTCACATACATTTGTGTACCCTCAAAACCTGACATTCCTTTTTAGGCAGACATGTAAAAAGTAAACGTTACAGCGTTACATGTCGGTGTGATCCTCGTCCACTTTTGTTCCACCTGAATATTCTAAAACAAAATTGTGATAAACCTTTATTGGTGCCCCCAAAAGCGACACGGCTTTGTTCCCGTTTTTGTGCCATATAATTCTTGTTTTTTGTCGTGTGGACACACCCTACAATGGGTTTGGACTCAACGAAATGATTGGTGGTCTTATTACAATGGTTTTTGCAATTTTATCGTTAGGTACTTTTGATGATATAAGAGACTTCATATTTCTGTCTAAGTTTGGCAAGGAATTATTAGTAGATGTTTTATTTTGTGTAAATAATTTCATCACCACTGCTCTCAAAACGGTGAAGGAAAATATCGTAAACCAAAAAAATTAAATAAACAAAAATAAATAAATAAATTTAAAAAAAATATCGTATCGAAAAAAATAAATATCGTATCGTCGTTCGTATCCTAGAACTTTTGCGTATGTCGCTGGCATCTACCAACTCGCAATGAGCCCGCGTGGTAGATTGCCATGCGGGCCCATTCCCTCTCACCGACAGGGGCCTGAATCTCAGCAGTGGGAACTTTATAGGCTGATTCTGCCAGAGTCTACATTTACTTGCAAGCTAGGGTTACTATTGAGCATGTAATCTAACTCGGTAACACGTTCAATAGCCTTAAGATTTAGCTAGATATCAGAGGGGCAATTCTCGTAATTTTAAGAACATTCACAGTCTGATCTCAGTCTCGATCTGTCAAAAAATACTTCTAATTTCCCTACATTTTGACAAGTTTTTGACATTTATTTGTCGCCGAGATGAGACTGCGACTAGATTTTGAACGTTTTAAATTACGAGAATTGGCCTTCTGATTGATGATGACCGCCTTTACCAACGGCTGACGTCACACAAGGTATCCCATCAACGCCGTATTATACAACCACACCAGTTGACAGAATAAACAAACAGATACAATTAGAGCATCCACATTACCAAACATTTGGAGTGAATCCAGATGGAATTGCAAATTGATTTGCGGTATGGATAATAATCTACGGAATTCCACTAACAAACTGACCTAATAATCAAATGTAAATCAGTGAGATAGTAAATCAGATGGAACTAATGAGATATGAGCTATGTATACATATTTGTCGTGTTTATCAAATATTTGTTACAAATCTTTCCAGTATTGACTTTTTGACTTTGAACATAGGTAGATAGGTAATAGGTAAACGATTGCTAAATTATTAGAAATAAAAAAGAAAGAGAAAAAGAAAGAAAGAAAAAGTAAGAAAGAAAGAAAGAAGAAAACAAAGAGAAAAATATTTTACTAATAAAGTTTTCTATAAGTCTAAAATTGGCGATTTTCGTACCCGTCTTACGCGCCGTCCTACGTGAGTGATCTAGATGCGAACGCGAAGTGGTGCGAAAACAACAAACAGATACCTATTGAAGTGCACTAAGCAACCAAACGCGTCTGGGGTGCGGTGCGGAGCGGCACGACATGAAGCGAACGCGATTAATTGGCTTGATATATTTTCGTGCGAACTGGATGCGTCGTTTGCACCGCATCGCATTAATTTCGCGTGTCACAGCATCGGATTGCTTTACAATCGCGTTCGCTTTGAATTGCGTCAAGGAAGCGTGGTGATCAGTGCTCGTGCCTTCTCTGCCTGCGTGTCTATGCTCGTGCCTTTGCCATGCAGTGGAACAATAATAGGCTACTGTCATAATTATTAATAAAGTTTTCTGACAGAAAATTCTAAACCTCAAGTTACACGACGTTTATTAAAAAGGAGGTGTGTAAAGCTTAGTGAAACTAATCGTATGCTTCTCTCATGATTGGAGTCAAACATTGCTGAGCAGGGGATTAAAAGCACTTATTAATAAGTGCTTTTAATCCATTGCTAATGACAGCAATGTTTGACTTTATATTTTTCAACTGAATTATATTTTTCGTTTCACCGGGGACAGCAAGTTTTACTCCGATCTAGATAAATTAGAGATGGGTCAGGACACTTTTAAGGTGAGTCAGAATTTGGTTTCGGTTTCTCATAAAATCTTCAGGACCCTTGGAACATACCTAGATACTTAACCCACACTTATTTCAAATACAACTTACACTAACATTGCACAAGCCATAAAATCGAAGAAACCACAATGCACGCAAAAATGGCTCTCTAACTTTATTACAAAATAGTTCCGCTGTAACCATTTCATTTCTGTAAAATATATAAGAAACCAATTGTCTTGGAACACTCGGTCTAACCAATTGCTTATCTGGAGTTGCCAGACTGGCCTCACTCCAAATAGATTCTTCGCGGACGTAAAGTAGACTATTCTATAACCTTAGTTCTGGGTACACACGGTGACTTCATTTGACTAGCATATTTGAGTGATAGCCTCATCGTCAGTTTTAATGGTAAAGGGGATTGAAGATTTTTATATGGAGCCTAGTAACCTATAATATTAATAAATCGTTCAAACATACGTCGCCGCCATTTTGAAAATAAAATCGAAATGGCGGACAGGTAGGTATGATCGAATGGAGGACCAGTAGCTACCTAGCTAGCTTAAGTAGGAAAGGGAAGTAAGATATTTTTTTTTAGGTACAACAATTTTTGGCTTTTCAATTTTTAACTCTATGACTGGGAACTGCAGTTTTAGAAACAGTCTGTAAAACAAAAATAATGGATCACTACCTACCTACACTACCTACACTAATTGTTGATCATAAAGTTTACACCAGAAGGCTAGTTCTCGTAATTAGAAACGTTCAAAATCTATTCGCGATCTCATCTCAGCGAAAATCAATGTCAAAAACTTGTCAAAAATGTAGGGAAATTAAAGGTATTTTTGACAGATTGTGGCTGAGATTAAAATGCGAACGTTCTTGAAAATACACTCAGATCTTAAAACTAATATAAAATCAATCTCCTTTAATCTTTCATTACCAATAACCATAAAAATCAGTACGCGGCCATCATAACTACACCAAAAAGAATTCAAGAAGATCCAACTTTATACTTCCCATTCTATCAGCCCATGAATCACTTTATGAAAATTGCATCGTAACATTTTAGTGACGTAAAAGCATTCATTTCATACATCCTGATATGCCGTCATGTAATATGACGTCATATTTTATGTTTTACGAGGTTAGCCCTCAAGTTTGGTAGCACTTCGCCTTCCAGTAGTTTCCGACAGCTATTAAGTTTCTAAGTATTGAAGTGATATATCTTTGTGAATTGGTCATGGGAGTTTCGATTAGTAAGGAGTATTTTTTGGAAAATGGTAAGGGTTGTTTTGATAGCCGACCCCAACATGATTGGGAAAAGGCTGATTGATATGGTATGGAGAATAGATATAGGAACGAAGTAGATATGCCCCGGTAGTTGAAAATGTATCAGAATTCCATGTCGCTAAATCGACCCCACTATAGCGCCACTACTATACATGTAGTTCAGTAAAAGCAATAAATACAGAGTCGCGCACACACTTGCAATTCATAAATCAGAGCGTACTGCACAATCATTTATATTTATAAACCTTAACTCGTCAAACAGAACGTGCATTTACCATGCACCGTACCACTTACTCACACAAAAACATCTGTCGCTACCCTATCGTTGTGTTTGAAGACGACAGAAAACGATGGCTTTTGTGTAAAAGCCATGGCTTTTACACAAAACAACGATAGCGCGGTAGCGACAGTATTTAATTCAATTCAACATCGTTTTCTTGGCAAATGAAATGAAATCTTTCGTCACACAGAAAACACCTCTAAAACCTCCAATATTGGGTAGTACGCAAATCAACAGACTTACGTTAGGAGCAGATAAAAATATTCGCTCCCGGTCCGTTTATCCGGATCCTAATAAAACTTTCTTCCGTAAATCCGTTGCCCCATTGAGCGAGACTTGTAACGGTCGAAGCGATATATGAATGTTTTTGTTCGTTATATGGGTGTTGGTCTGTTTTCGTAGTATTTTGGCTTGATAAGGAAGAAAGTAATTCAGCCGACGCAAATGTAAATAATAGTTCATCCACCACATGGATCCTCAATCAACTCAGCATAACGCAGTCCACTGCTGGACAAAAGCGTCTCTCAGACTGCCCCACAACACCCTGTCCTCCGCCTTCCGCATCCAGTCTACCCCAGCCACCATCTTTATGTCGTCCGTTCATCTAGCTGGGGGCATACTACACTTGCCGATACGCAGTCTCCACTCCAAGACTCGTCTGCTCCAGCGGCGATCGGTCCTTCGACAGACATGGCCAGCCCACTGTCACTTCAGTTTGCTTACTCTGCAAGCTATGTCGGTAACTCCAGGGGGCCTACTCCGAAGTGAAATGTTTGGATCGGACCGACACATGGCCGAACCGAATATTATTGAAAAATGCGAAAAAAGTTCGGATCGGCTCAGTTGGGTCGGGACCATAGTCAATATTCGAAAGAGTGTAGGAGTGTAGGATCGGAACCGACCGAACCAAATAGTAACTTCGTAGTAGGAAACGGCCGAACATTCGGCCGATACTACTTCGGAGTAGACCTCCAGTTCTTTTCCGGATAATTTCGTTCCTGATTTTATTCTTCAAAAAGACTCCGAGTATGGCTCGCTCCATAGCGCGCTGAGCGACCTTGAATTTTTGGAACATGGATCCTACCGGATACATAAATATTGCATTCAAATCTAGTGGATGACTTCATTATCACCATCATCGAGCGCCTTGATCCACCCACTGCTGAGAACGGCCTCCTTCCTTACGTGCCATGCTTCCCTGGTCTTTGTGAGTCTTATCCACGATGATTTACAATGAGCAAAGAGCAAGATTTAGTTGTCTAAATCACCAAAATTCAACGAAAAGGCATGACTATGTTTTAGTTAGATGAAAGCAAAAACTGAAAGCAGCAGAACAAGACAGTTTGACTACTATCCACTGACTTATCTCCAAACAAAACTGAGTTCGAAGAAAGACGCTGGCAGGTACACTGTAATGGGACAATTAGGGTTACTGTGGAAATCAGAACTCAGCAGTACCAAGTGATTGATAAAAAGAAAATCTAAGCTAATACTTGACTATCTAGCATCTACCTTATGAACGTTGGTAAATGACCGGAAATAGGCAGAAAAATAATAAAAGAACAATGAGGCTGTTTGAACAGTTACACGTACATACCTATAATAATAATGAATTGTAGTGTTATTAATTCAATGGGTTGCCCAATACACATTAAGACTATCTACGAACGAATATATTTGAGGATAGGCAGCATATTACTGTGATCACCAATTAGTTGGTTAATCATAATTATGTGAGTATTTTATTTATTTTTTTATTAAAAATCTCCAATTACTATCATTACAGGTTGTACCTAATGCGATAGCGTGGTCTTAAAATTAACATATACAATTTAAAACTATGAAAAACGTAAACACTAGTAGTACTTATAATACATTTACAAATAATAACTAATTTCCCTATATAAAAGTAAAATAAAAACACAAAATATAGCCTACTCTAATCTACACTATAACATAAAAAGAACATCAGTATTTTTGCGAATTCACTCAAATGGCATGTATAAATACATCGATCTTAACGTGAAGATCGTTAATAACCCGAATTGCGCGGGTCAATGGTTTTTTGGCGAGAAGGTTGGTCCTGGCATTACATCACCAGTTCACTACCGCTATCGAAACGGTGAAGAAAAACGTTGTGAGGAAACCTGCATCTCCTAGAACCAAAAATTTGAAGACATGTGACATCTACCAACCCGCACTGGGCCCGCGTGGTGGATGACGGTCCACTCCCTCTGATAGATAGAAGGCCTGTGTCCCAGCAGTGGAAACATTTCAGGCTGGTTATGTGTATGTTACAACGCCAAGTCAGGGTTGTAATTTATCAATCCTAACCAGAACAGTCCAGGGTGTTAATAAAAACTCAGTAAAAAAGTTCAAAGAGAGAGAGAAAGAGACAGACAGAGAAACACGCGCACGCCGCACGGCTTACAACTATAGCAAAAAGTGTCGTTCCAACTTTTGGTCTTAATTTTTTCCGTCTAGCCCCCTTTCGCAACGCGCGTTATGGAACTTCGTTCCAATAAGCAACAAAGGCCAGTCATAAGGACAGGACGATACGTCAAAAATCATTCTGCCTTACCTTTTCCCCACTATGTTGCGTTCAGCTTTCAGCCTAACCGGATGCAGCTGGATACCAGTATTTTACTTGGAGTGACTGCCTATCTGACCTCCACAACCCAGATACTGGGTAATACGGTAGGTACTGGTTGTTAGACTTTCGGGCTTCTGACGACCCTTAACCTGTTGAATGCCGTAATTACAGACACAATTAAAAAGCCATTATGTCTCGCGTAGATCTACGTTCCGGCATACGAAGGGTTAATGACTGTCAAAGATACAAGAATGACAGCCGGGACCAACTTATCGCGCTTTATGAGGCATAAAAGATGGTCACATTGGCCCAAGCCAAAAAAATTGACAATTTTGTCGATGGAGTGCAGAGCCCGCGTTTTCATCGACATACAGTAGACGCACGTCAATTTGACACTGATCACGCCTTTATTTCGGAACAATAAGAGTGGTTTTCGTAATTGGAGTGTGTTATTTGTGCTCCTGAAGTGCGGTTCGCCGTACGTGACCGCAAAAGATAACACAATCCTGACTACGTTGAACGTTTCTTACTCTTCAGAACTGTAGACATTAGACGTGGGAGTTTCGCTTCTAAAGAGGGGTTGTGGCCAAGCAATAACTGCCGCATGGATCGATCGATCAGGTTAAGCTACGCTCGCCGCGGTTGGTGCGTGGATGTGATGGGTGACCATCTTTACATACAAAGACCCCTTCGTGCCTTGGAAAGCACGTTAAGACGTGGCTCCCGGCTGTCATTTGTGGATCTTTGGCAGTCGTTACGGGTCTTCAGAAGCCCGAAAGTCTGTCAACCAGTCTTAACAAGAGGTATCGTATTACCCAGAAACTGGGTTGTGGAGGCCAGATAGACAGTCGCTTCATGTGAAATACCGGTATTTAGCTGCATCCGATTAGACTGGAAAACGACCTCAACATAGTTGGGAAAGGGCTAGGCAGATAATGAGTTTTGATTCTAAACATCCTTATTCTATGGTTCGGGTTCCGCGTAAAAGTTATACGTCATTTTTATGTGCGGTTACGTTGAATGTAACCAAATATTTGTATTGTGTGTGGGGTATCGCATATTTTAGGGATTTATGTCCCACCTTTTTCTATTAAGGATGAGTGTGGTCGTATATAAAATTGGGGAAATTCGACACGTTCATGAGTTTTGATATTAGTTGATAGTATTGTTTTTAGTTATTATTCTTGTTTGTTTTAAATAAGTTTCGATCAGAATTCCATCAGTTTAACAGATTTATTATTGGCCTTGCAAAGGTCTTCCATACTGCAGGTACAGTCACAAGCACCAATATGTCAAGACTTGGCAACTTTCAAATGCGATTTTTTCGCGAAATAACGAATGCAACGTTGAAATACGACACATTACATAAACCTATGTGTTCGAAAATGCTATGTTCGTAACATCATAACATTTCATTCAAAAATAAAGGAGTAAATCGCTTTTGAATAAAGACGTGTGTACATACTTTTGCTCGTGACTGTACACAAGAGTACGACAAGAGGACACATTGGTGGTATATAAGTTATAGTTATTAATGAAGAAATATTGAAGAAAGTTGTTAACATATTTTGCCCTACCAACCCTTGAAAAAGGATTGCTTCTCTTAGAGTATAGTCGAAGAAATAGAATTACTTTTTAATCCGGGAAGTTTTAATTCAGCAGTAACTGTTTTAGCCATTGGTGTTTTGGAACAGAGTGAGTCAATTATTACGAAGGAGACATCATTTTTCCCAAGGGTATAATTAATTACAATTATATTGACAGGCCACTGACCTATGCCACCGCAATATGTCATAAAGCAACTACTCGAAGAAAAACCACAAGCTCACCACAGCGTTAAGGAATTTTAGGTATGCGCAATTTTAGTACCTTTATAAACAGAGCATGGTTTTATCACCACTAGCCATAATTTGGAACGTCAGACATCTATCATGGCTGCTCCTGAACATAGGTTTTGCAGGAATGATGGTCAATTTCTGGACGGGGTCTCGCAACTTTGTCAAGAATGTCTAGAGCTCCTAAGATGCTGTCCTATTGGTTCAGGGGTCACATCCAGGTCGTCCAGGGGTCCGGGGGTCAGGGGGATACTGTGGTAAATATTACATCAAGCAGACCGTGGTCATGTTTACCAACTCATGACCTTAAGGTAAAGCGTCATTGTACCTACTTTATTTTTTAGCTGCGCCACGCGGTTTCACCCGCATAAGTTTCGTTACCGTTGGAATATCGGGATAAAACGTATGTTATTTATATTAATCCTAGTTATAAACCATCTGTGTGCCAAATTTCATCCAAATCTGTTCGGTGGTTTTTGCGTGAAAGAATAACAAACATCCATCCATCCATCCATACAAACTTTTAATATTATTAGGATAGGATATTAGGGTCTAAAAAGATGCAACTGAATACCAGTATATAAATCGACTGCCTATCTGACCTTCTGAAGAGACTTTCTGAAGGGGTATCTTATTACCCAGTAGGTAACTGGGTAGAGTTACCTACTGGGTAATAAGATACCCCTTGGTAAGTCTCCAGGGGGTCTACTCCGAAGTACTATCGGCCGAATGTTCAGCTGTTTCCTGCTACGAAGTTACTATTTGGTTCGGTCGGTTCCGATCCTACACTCCTACAGTCTTTCGAATATTGACTATGGTCCCGACCCAACTGAGCCGATCCGAACTTTTTTCGCATTTTTCAATAATATTCGGTTCGGCCATGTGTCGGTCCGATCCGAATATTCGCAGTAGGCCCCCAGGTTTTCTCTGGTCACTCTCGGTGTCCATAGACGGCGGTAAACACGCTGAAATAAAGCAAGCTGCAAGTTGTCAGACTTGTTACATAAAAATAAATAAGAATTACTGCAGTGCGATTCCGTGAAAACTTAGGTGAAGTGAGCGTGGAGTGAGCTGTCATTCCAAATAATGCTAGGGATTGACACTAGTGACAACTCGCATCAAGCTCCTCACTTCACTTGAGTTTTCACGGTGAGATTTTTACAGAATCGACCGGCTGTTCCAATTTACTATAGGCCAATATTCAACGAAGCAGCCGGTCTATTCTGTAAAAATATCACCGTGAAAATGTTTGTGAAGTGAGTTACAAGTGTACTGTCATCCTACCTGACGCTAGGAAATCTAGGGATTGACAGCTCACTTCAAAATGAGTTGGTAAATTGTGAGATTTTTACAGAATATAATAATAATATCCCTGGACATTTCACACAGCGCCATCTAGTCCCAAGCTAAGCAACCTAATGCTTGTATTATGGTAACAAGATGGCTGATAAACTACTTATTTACATTTTTTTTTTGTAAATACATACATATTATAGATAGAAAAACACCCAGACTCAGAACAAATACATGTAGGACTTACAAATATTTGTTCTGTGCGGGAATCGAACCCGCGACACGCAGCGCAGCAGTCCGATCGCTCAGCCACTGCGCTAACCGTGTTGTCTAAAGAAAAAACCTAAAGAATAGCACTACAGTTCATAATTACTGTCTACAAAAAAACTAGGCAGACAAAACCAGACACAGAAACGTACATACGTAATACTGTGACAGGTACAAATAAGTTACGCTTCTGAGAAATGTTTTCATCTATTGTGAAGTGTAGACGAGGGTTATGGGTACGGATGTCGAAACGTTGGCAAATGTATTTACTTACTGAAAATTACAGAGGGACTTTGGACGTGAATAGAGAATTTTGGTACTTTCTGTGGATTTTCAATAGGTTATTTCTGGTTTGTATGGCCAGTAATTTGAGAGTTTAAAGGATTCAGATGGATATAGGTTTTTGGTACGCACGGCTACACATCAAGCTATACATAACCAGTATAAGCTGACTTCTGATTGTACGAAAAACCTATACAATACGAGGTTAGATAAAACTGGAAATGCATAGCTTGATGTGTAGCCGTGTGTACTGAAGGATTAGGCAAAGGTGTACCCACAGTACACTCATATTTTTTGACAAAAATGTCGATTAGTTTTGAAATGTGAATTTCTTGTGTGTAGGTACCTAATTTAATTTTCTGCGTAGTGTAAAAAAGGTGAAACTGAAACGCCTACAGATTTTTTTTAAATACATCTCAGATAAACAAAATGTCTATTGATATGTTATAAGTATAGGTATATTGATAAACGATGCCATTAAAATTCCAAATTATTCAGTTCCAGTTCCAGCTTCAGTTATTTTTTCAACATTTAAAAATATTTGACATTCTTTATCACACTTTTTCAAACATAATATTTCAAACGGCTTCTCGAACGAACTATTTTAGAATTTCATTTTTCTTTGTCTACCCTCCAAATATTAAAATTACATTAATTTACGTCAATGTCAGTGTAACAGACGAAGTTATCAATTCCCGAGAGTTTGGAACTTCCATTAAATAATTTGCATACATTTATTGAAAAATAATTCTATCGAAAATGTAATTAGTGTAAGATAATTTTCTCTATTTTGTATGATAGTGAACCCGGTTAGGTTGATTCCTAAGGGAGAATAATTAGTTTGCAGAACAACTGTAGTTGTTGAATAGGAATAGAATGAATCGATAGTAGTAAAATGTTATTTGCTACGTAATTGCAATTTGCAATGCAAATTAGATTTAGTAATTGCATTTTGATTCTCATGGGAATCTTATGAAAATCCCTATCTGTTAAAAAGAAAAAAGTCTAACAGGACAATAAGGAGGCGGTGTAAATCTAGAACTATACAGAAAAGACTAGTCTGTAAGTTTTGAAGCAAATTGCTAATCCATTGCTTCATAAGTTCGAAAAATTTGTCTGCTAACACGTAAAAAACGCAATGAATGTTGTTGAACTGTCAAAATGAAACCGATTCCGATTGATCGTGTGTTATGCAATTAGGGTGCTGACCAAGATTATGTCTGGATTTTCAAAATCAAAATCAAATCCAAATATTTTATTTCACAAAAACCAACATGGGCACTTATGAAAAGTCAGTAGCTAGGTGCACGGTTCCAATTGGTTGTTTCCTATGGAGAAGAGCCGGCAAGAAACTCCACGGCTACTCTTTTATAAGTAATTGGCTTTTACAATGTTTTCAAATTACAGTAGGTATGGGAGGACAGCGTAGGCCTGTCAACAAGTACCAGGTAATTAATAAAATAAAAAATGGTCTACTTTTTTACTGACGTGATCTAACTAATAGTACCTATAGTAACTATAGTTTGCCGTTTTAATCTATTTGGGAAATTTACGGCATCAAATAGTTTTGGCTAAGTAATAACACCCGCATGGGTCGATCGATCAGGTTAAGCTATGCTTGCCGCGGTTGGTCCGTGGATGGGTGACCATCTTTACGTACCAAGACCGTTCCGTGGCTCGAAATGCACGTTAAGCTGTTGGTCCTGGCTGTCATTTGTGGATCTGTGACAGTCGTTACGGGTCGCCAGAAGCCTGTCAACAAGTCTTACCAAGGGGTATCGTATTACCCAGTAACTGGGTTGTGGAGGTCAGATAGGCAGTCGCTCCTTGTAAAATACTAGTAATCAGCTGCATCTAGTTAGACTGGAAGCCGACCCCAACATAGTTGGGAAAAGGCTATGCAGATATTGATGAGGTTTACAGAGATAAAATAGACTAGCCTTTTTAGAAACCTAAGGTTCTGGTTAAATGCCCTTAAATTAATGCAAATCTACGTACCACACATATATTATGAATTAAAACCACGATCGCATAACTCGTGCACGAATAAATTTTCAAATATTCCATTCGTAACATTGGATAAGTCACGCAAAGTTATAATTGGCTAACTTTAACAACTTGAATGTGCAGTGAGGTATTAAGTAACAATAAAAGCTCAGATTCGTAATATATTATTATTATATAAATGTAATGTGAAAGAAACTTGCTGGATTATATTTTATACCGCATGAAAACTTTTGTGGGTAAAGTTTTTCGTTTTAGTTATTATTTAACAAGCGTTGCATTTTAGGGTTAGAAAAGGTTTGATATTTTTTATTTATTTTCTTTATTTATGCAACCATGGGTTGGTTGATGTTCATACACCAACCCGCACTGCGTCCAACAGTAGGCAACCAACAGCGATACATATAGTATGATATAGAGTATGTGTATTACACTATTGTATGTCTATAGATATATATAGATAGATAGATAATAAGGTTCCCTAGATAACTAGGACAAGTACTCGTACAACACATTTATTTATTAGATGCATAGATACTCATAAAGGTACAAGTCGAAACGTTTCTAATTAAAAAGGATTTAATCATTGTGCGGAATTAACAGATTATCGCCGAGCTAAACCCGATTGGCCCTTTTTTGATTTGGCCTGCCCCAAATTCCAGGTAGCCTCACAAATCCCGATGGATTTTTTTGGGGAATTCGAACACATTTTAAGAAAAGACTCTATTGTGAAAAAAGTATTCAAAGTATTCGTCCACCGTCCTAGTTCATTATAATGAGACCTTCAGGTAAAATGTTATTCTATCAGCGATAACGATGATGAAAAAGTCTAAATTGTATGGGACTGTCATGAACTATACCTACCGTATACCGTTTTTTGACAGATGGAACTAGTGATTGCAGCAACACACAATACATTGATTGATAGACGTACGGTACTATAATGTCTGTAAGAAGCCATAAATAAGATAATTCAATAAGATAAGGCAGTTTATATATTTATTTTATTACGCATTTTAAAGTTAACTTTTACGTAATCTGGGATATGTACAGACAGCAAAGGAGATAAGTAACCAGGGTCGTCGGATATAGTTGAAGTTTAGTAAGAAACTGATGGATGTTTTGGAATGAATTTTAATTTGCTACATGAACTGTCTTTTTGCTGACCGTACGTTCTAAGACAGCTGTCAAAAAACGGTTAACCTAATGGACAGGGTATACCTTATGTCAATCTTTTTGAAAGTCGTTGTGGAAATATAGAACGCTTTGAAAGCGATTGTCACTTGTCAAGGCCCTTCGGTCTGATTTATCATAAGCTTCGGCATTCAACAATGAGACGTTGTCAGTCTCTATGCCGTCGAAAACAAAAAAAATATGCCAAAAGAATTGGCTAGCTCTAATTATTTCGTTCCACCAAATGACGCCAGCTGACATGAGATTTTAAGGAAGGTGGTCTTGATCCACAATCAAGCTTTCAGAAAACAGGTGTGTGGTTCGGCAAATTCTCTTAGGATGCAGGCGGTATTGTATTGTATGTGACGGACCACTAAACCGCAATGGGTCCGCGTGGTGACTTATGTATAGCCCACCCTTACAGAGCGATGGCCCATGTCCCAGCATTTCATAGGCGTCAAAACTTCTGCCTGCGACTTCACCCGTAATACTGTCGTTTCCGTGAATAAATTTTCGGAAACGGATTAGTATTTTCGAAGATTACCGCTTACAAACTCAGTATATCATAGGTACAAACTCACTAGTTATCCTACATTAATAATAATAATAAATACTGATAAACATTAATAATAATAAGTCACACTCGGACTTATTACTCCTTATTTATTTATGAAAATCGTCTACTTTTGGAATGTTTGTAAATATGTGAGCACCATGTATCTGTCATTGATGCATCTATATCATCTGCGTGTTATGCGTTAAGAATCCTTCGAGACGAAATTGACATTAAACATTTAAAAATCGTATACTTCGCGCTAATTGAGTCCAAATTAAGATATAGCATACAATTATGGGGGAACAGTTACAATTATAACTGCCAAAGAGCTTTTGTCCTTCAAAAAAGAGCTATACGTACCATTGTCCGTATTTCACAAAGAGAGAGTTGTCGTCCACATTTCTTAGATTTAAACATCCTTACAGTACCCAGTCTCTATGTTCTTGTCCTTCTGACTAATCTTAAAAAGTACATACATGAATATGAGACAGATGAGGAAAGACTGGTTAGAGAGGCCACACGTAGGAAGGAATTGAGAAATAAGATTCATCCTCACTTCAACATTGTGAAGCACAGTTCACAATATCAAGCAGTGCAATTATTCAATAAGTTACCACTACACTTAAAAAGCTTGATCTATACATCTGCATTTAAGACAACGCTTCAAGCATTCCTACTAGATAAGTGTCTCTACTCTGTTGACGACATGTAATATTATGACCAAGCGTTTTCTCGTGTCAACACGAGTATATATTATAAGTTATGTTACTAGAGCTGACTGAAATTATTATTTTTTTTTTTTTTTTTTTTTTTTTTTATGAATGATATGGACATTATTTTTAAATGACAAGTTTATTATGATTCCTATTAGGTACCTATTATTAATTTGAGTTGACATTGAACTATTTATTTTTATTGTAATGTTTAAATGTTTTCTATTTCTAATCTATAATCCTTAATGAGTTGACATTGAAAATTTTATTGTAGGTAATTTTTAGTTGAGTTATGTTGTTAATTTGTAAATGCGTTAGGTACTTGTTAAATGATTTCTATTTATAACCCTAAATCCTTAAATTCATAATGAGCTGACATTGAAAATGTTATTGCAGGTAATTTTAGTTGTTATGTTGTTTTTTTTTTTTTATGTGTTTCTTGTAGGTATTATGAATGTTAATGTTTTTTTTTATTATATTTATCTTAGGGAACGATTTCAAACACAATGTAAATTGTTTGTGAATAAATAAATGAAAAAAAATGAAAATCACATTATTTTATGTCATGGTTTCATTTTAATTCTTTTACTTATTGTGGTAAGTATAGTAATTTTATTTTTAGGTGCATCGTCTTCACATATAATTAAATAATTAATGTATTCAAAATATTGTAAACATTTTAAAAGAGTAACGGTGGAGTTTCCATTCTTCTCCATACGAAAACTACCTTTTAGAAGGGGCGACTAGAATCAATTTTATTTTTATTTTATTATTGGAATTCAAAACTGCCTTTGCCTTTTATGTGCCTATTTGAAATAAATGATTTGACTTTGACTTTACTTTATTACAGATCATGGTGTCAATTTTATTAGTAGCGATGTTCTCATAGACTAGTGTTAGTAATACTTAAAATTACCCACAACACCAAACAAATAAAAGAAAGTAAACTCAAGAACAATCACTACTGCGCTATTCCATGACACATGGTGCAGCAATGATTGATGTAATTACAGTCCAGGATGCTGTTGGCGCTGCCGCGTACACTACGCACCAGGGAAGCGCTTCTTTTACGCATCGTAGCGTAAAAGTCTACGCGATGTTCAGCAAACATCCCTGATGCACTACAGAATCGCCGCAGGGGGCTGCGGCTATTCTGTAGTGCATCAGGGATGTTCAGGGAATTCAGGGTGCTGATGGGGATCAGCACCCTGAATTCATTCTTAAATTCGACTTTGGAGGGCTTTTGTAAGACTTTTGAATATAGTTGGCCCACAGGCTGCACGTGTAGAATGATGTACAGACGCCAGCAGGTCAAGCTACCCGAAACTGTCAAATTTTCCCAATCAACCTTGAACCTTAATGCTTTAACGATAAAGTTGAAAATCTATTAAAGAAATTTGACAGATTGTAGTAGCTTGATGTGCTGGCGTCTGTACAATGAGACCTAAAAAGTGTAATTTTGACTTCTCTCGAACAACGTTCAAACCTGCGCGCTTCCATGTTCGCCCGCACCATAGACTACACTAATATTTAGGGCCCGCACTGCCAGCGCCCTCCGTTCCCTCTCGATGTCATCATTGTCCTTGAGATCAGAGGTCAGCATATGTCAGCTAAGTACTTAAATTTAGACACCCTACGCAAAGCTGTACCATTAAGCGTAATGTTGGGAAACACGTTAAGTACCTGGGCCCCAAGTCTGCTATTTTTATAAATTCGTCATTCCAACACGATCCCATTCCCATCCCATTGTCATTTTGCTTAAAGTTCGTAATCTGCTAAATTCTTAATGGCGATCATTGGTCGGTCAATGGTCTCGTAATAGAATTGTGTCATAATGACATTGTCGTATTGCCTTTATTATAAAACCCCTTAGTAGAAATGATGTTTCGAAAAACTACCACTACTTTATTTATGCCATTTTTCCTAAAAATATATTTTTACATATTATTTATTAGTGTTTTATACAGTCAAGTGTTTAATGTAAGTCAGTCATTCATTTATCATTATGTACGAGATTACCATTCTATGCCATTTCTTTCAATGGAGTGTCAGTGATTGACCACTGGAAAGTCATAATGACGCCATTACATTAGTAGATTACCAAAACTTGTCAAAATCAACAATAAAATTATGAAATCAATGATAGACCATTCTGACACTTACGTAATAGCAGACTTGAGGCCCTGTACTGTTTCCTCTGGCCTCAAAGACCATGACTTCACTTTTGAGTGGATTATGTTTTAATCCGTGTTGCTCGACATATGCATACATACATTGTGTCCCACTACTGGGCAAAGGCCTCCCTCTTTTCTTTCCAAAACTAGGGAGTTTTGGAAACACACTTTGACAAGACTGGGGTCTTGTGCGATCTCTGGCCAAACGTTACCAGATCGTCCCAACACCTTCGCCTTGTTTAGATTTTAAAAATATTATTATTAGTAATAAGTATACTATAGAACCAGTACCTGGTAGTAGAGTAGGTATTAGTATACAGTAATATACTGATAATCATGAGCGCCATAGTCGGCGCTAACCACTTGTCAATAGATGGTCCCGTCGGCTTATGTGCCAAGCGAAACCACAAGTGACTCACCCCAGGCATACCCAAGTAATCACGTAATTAACTTCGACGAGAAAGAAGTGTCAAAAACGGTTCCTCCAAACAAGATTTTTTAAGCGACCATAACACCATTTCTCACAGCCTGCAAAACCCACAAACTACCGAACAGCTTGCAATAAAACTAACTACCCACTTCGCTGTAAAGCAGATGTCTTACTTTGTTACCTGCTAAGCACTTTAGCACCTTTTACACCCCACACAACAATAACGCAGACTTCTAAGACAACATTTATGAATCCCCGAAACCTTTTTACTAGAAAACCATCGTAATTCATTACCTGTCAAACTTTATAATCCCCTTTGTTCTTTACGCCATTGTTTAAATTCCATCTTGTCTTATTAGCATAAGGTTCAAAATCGATTAGCAGGGTGATAGCTGATTAGTTTATTACTATATTATTACTACATAACACCTGACAGGAGTCCAGTGGTTCATTCAGTCAGTGTTGGAACACCGAGCGAATAAGTTGTGTCTCAAGTAAATACATAAGTAAGTTACATTCAAGTACTAAAGTGCAAGTGTTATTGGATTTCTAGCAATTGTGATCGCCCTGGGCTCTTTTGTGACAGGTTGGTGTTTTTTTTTAACTAGTTATATTAATGTATTATGTGTCTATTATAATATGGAGAATAGTTAAGTACTTATATTGTTTAATTTTTTAAAGTAATATTCCTAGGGTTTATAACATGCAGAAAGACAGGTACTTAGTTATTATTCACAGTCGAAGAAGCTATTTAATATAGGTACTATCGCCAAAATCTGTATCTGACCACCGTAAGGACTATTCCTAATCTCCATTCGCGACATATTCGCTAAAAATGTAAACAAATATGAGTTTATGGAAAAATAACTTTAATTCCCACATAATAAAGTTCAGTTTACACTACCACTTCAAACATTTTTGTAACTTTTTCAACAGTGCTAGTCACTCTGAAATCAACTTAATTACCATTAAAATAAAGTTGATATTTGTTTAACTTGAAATAACGTCAATTTGAAACAAATAAAATTTGAATATAGTTGCATTAGTCGATCTTAAAAGAATCCTCATTTGTTTTACTTACGGACGCAGCTGTGGTCATCATAATTATGCACAGGATTTTGTTTTTAAAATGGTCAGCTATAGGTTCTGGCGACAGTACAGGTAAAAATATTCATATTTCCACTACAATGTCAATTTTTATTAGTGTGAAATAACTTTTTATGCTTATTAAAAAGTTATTTCAAAGTTGCTGTTGTTTTCAAAGTAGTTTTACTATCTTCCATCACTACAACAACAAAAGAACTACATAAAATGATCTACTCAGCACACTTACAACATTGCCTGTCAAAGTACAGACGCCAGCACATCAAGCTACTACAATCTGTCAAATTTCTTTAATAGATTTTCAACTTTATCGCTAAAGCATTAAGGTTCAAGGTTGATTGGGAAAATTTGACAGTTTCGGGTAGCTTGACCTGCTGGCGTCTGTACATGGTTGTAAGTTAACTGCCTATATACCCTTGTTTATTTGACTATACATAAAATAACTTGAAAACTAAAATATTACTTTCAAAATAGAATCTACAACCATTCAGAAAGATACCTTCATCAATCTTGTAAACCAAGCCAAGCTTTTCTACGATTTCCCTAGAGATGCGCTAGCGCATGAGCGCGGGAGCCAAAGCGTGACAGGTGAAGCGCTGGCCCTTGCATTAGAAAATAATAACACGTGTGTGTATGTAACTTTATACTTAGAGCTAGGTTGAGATACTTAATGGAGGTGTCATTTCTTATGTGTGTGGTATTGAATACGAGGTCAAATTTAGTTAGCTAGCGGAACTCCGCAGACGTAAAAAATATTTAATATTTATAATATATATTTTTTTTTTTTAATATATTTTTTTTAATAAGTATATATTTTTTTAATATTAGATTTTTTGTTTTTTTTATATTTTTTTTTGTTTTATCGTCTTTAGATATAATATATTATACCCATCATGTCTGCAGGGCTTAATAAGCCAATTTAATTTGACCTTTGTTTAAACAGGCAGAGAAACCACGTGACTTGAAATGTAACATTGTTTGTATTATGTTATGCTAATATATAACTAGTATTAGCTTTAATTGTTATTTAGAATGTAACTAAAGACCACGCTACCGCATTAGGATGATTGCCTGTAATGCTAGTTGTGTTTGTGATAAATAAATAAAAAAATTAAAAAAATAACTTTTCAAGCGTGCGGCAACTTATTTTCAGTAGTCCTATAGAATAATTAAAAGAAATAAAAATGACCTAGTAACGCTAACAAGAAACAAGTATAGAAAGCAACATATAGTTTAACACCTAGGTACGGTCACCAAAGGAGATAAGTAACCAGGGTCGTCGGATATAGTTGAAGTTTAGTAAGAAACCGATGGATATTTGCGAATACAATTTAATTTAATTAATAGAAAACAAACAGTACATTCATCAAATTAAATTTCATTAGAAAATCTCCATCGGTTTTTTACTACACTTCAACTATATTTGACGGGGTTGGTCACTTATCCCTTTTGGTGACTGTACACACGGCTACACATCAAGCTATACAAAAACAGTTTGTCTTGGCCTCACTTTGTATGATATTTTCTCACAATGAACGGTCAGCCAATACTGGATTTGCATAGCTTGATGCGTAGCCGTGTGTACACAAACCTAGACAAACAAATCCGCTCTAAGCGGACTATACATGTTATCAAACATAGCTGTCACACACAGAACCTGCACAGGTAGAAATTACATAAATACAGGACAGGCACAATACAATACAGGTGGCAGGGACATTGACGCGCTACCTGTTACCTAGGATTCAGTAGGTACATGATTCTGAACCACCTGGGTTGAAATTATTCATCGGTTATTACCAAAAAAAATTGCTGTTCCATATATTTAGGCATTGTTCTTATCTATGAAACAGCAGAATTTTTGAAGTGAAAACTTCTTTAGCGGCGTTGCGTTGTGCACTTTTGTTGTGATGGGTAGAAAATGTTAAACTCGCGTCAGGATACGTCACCTGATCGAAAATTCGTAAGACGGAGGGAGAGTAGACCGTATTCCAAAATATCAAAAATGCACAACGTTAATATTCATGTTTTCACTTCTGCCGGCACTCCCGGAGTGTTACCCGTTGTTTTTTTTTGTGAAAAAGTTCTACGCTGGGGGATCTAGAACTATCTGGTGAATTCGTGTTTATAGTTTACGCGTAAACATGAATTCACCAGATGGTTCTAGACCCCGTTCTAATCGTTTCCTTACCACCCTGTAGCCCTGTATGCCATATGCATTTGGGCCACCTTCGATCAATAATAGTACGATTGAAGTGGGCCACACAAAGAAACCTTACATACCTGTAGATGACAATGGACCAACGTTACTAGAAAGTTGTATTTGTGTTTAAACAGATGGTATAGCGGATGGTGGCTCTTTTACAAGCAGATGTTGGATTTTCGGTCCAATTCTTTTTTTGGGTTCCTTTTCTTCACGTTATTAACCTTTTTGATCTTTTGGCTTTTGTGAGTCTCCTCACCGAGATACGATTTTGAACATTATTTTGTATCCCTATCTAAAAAATAAACGCTGTGTAGGCTACAGATTTGTTAATCCTTTAAAAGTCAGATGCAATGCATGTCCTGTCATACGAAATTGAATTAAAAAAAAAAACGTTATTCAACGAGTTTCAAGAATATTCTTTACACTATATTTATTTTATAAAAATATTAACGATTGACAAAAAAAACCAAGCTTTTAATTTAAAATTCGCGGAAATCTTGAATAAACATTTAATTTATTTTTTTGCGCTTACTTTTCGCGAAAAGGTAGGTAGGGGTAGTACAGCAAACACACTTCACCAGTTGCAGTTTAATTTTTTTTTAAGCGTTTCCCCACTCTAGGAACATCTCCTGTATCGTGGGTGCGTTTACAAACATTTAAACTCACATACACAAAGAGCCAGACCCGGAATAAGGATTTTGTTACTGAACACTAACATATTATTAGGTAGGTAATTTAAATCATACTAAAGGCTGAACAGTAGACTACTTTCCTAGTAACCTATGCAAAACGTTTTAGCTTATCACAAAAGCCTTGTTTTGCCATCACAACAGATTTGCAGCGCATTCTCTAAATCACTACCCGCATACCCATGACCAATTCCCCTTATTGTATTAGGATAATCCCATCGGCACTATTGTTCCTCATCCCCTTTGGCGCTAAAATGGTAAGTAGATACAGTCGAACACAATGACATGTCGGTTGTAACACTTTGACCATAAGCTGGGCTAGCGTATTACGAAGTTTCAATAGAATAAAAGGTCAGCTAATACTGGTTTTTTTTTTGGCCACGTTGTTGTCGTGCTGCCTGTACTTGCAATAGTATAGTCGACCTCGCAATTACTTTACCACCCTAAGGATGAATGGCACTTGCACGCCATAAAATGACATGGCCTATATTTTTTAAGAGAGAGTTAGACAATTTCAAACTTTAGTGAAGTTTCAATTCAGTAGGACACATGTCATAACATCACGCGTGTGATCTTCGAAGGGTTAGGGGTATTATAATACACCCACATGCCGCCAGTTATGCTTATGTCCCATGTAAATGGGGCGCGAGCCTTTTACCATCAATCGGGCACAATAGGGTAGTTTCCTGGGTAAAAAAATATTTATTATATTAAGTCAGTCAGTTAGATTATCGAAAAATAATGGACATGTATTTTTTCTTTTGTCAATCAAACAAAAAATGACAAAGATAAAGTGCGTCAAAAATTGGGAGTGCAGGGTCGTGACGTCACGCCATGCTAAAAAGTGTACACCAAGGCGTGATGTCACGCGGAACTTTAACGGGCGATATCTTTATATTTTTTTTTATAATTGACAAAAGAAAAAATACGGTTCCAATATTTTTTGATAGTCTAACTGACGGACTAATTAGATTTTTTTAAGAAACAAGCCTATTCCAGACTCCTGGCTGCTGCTAAGAAATTCCTGTTGGAAAAACCGAATAACACTTTGCCCGGCCTGGGAATCGAAACCAGCACCCTAATTGCGTAACACACTATCAATCTTAATCTGACTCATTTTTCTAGTCCATTGCTTCATGTTCAAAAAATTTATCTACTCAACAGTGTAAATAACGCAATGAATGTTGTTGAACTGTAAAAATGAAACCCATTGCTACTGGGTTGTGGAGGTCAGATAGGCAGTCGCTCCATGTAAAATACTAGTATTAAGTTGCATCCGGTTAGACTAGAAGCCAACCCCAACATAGTTGGGGAAAGGCTAGGCAGATGATGACCCCGCAGGACAGTAGGAACTGTTGTCAAAAAGGATAAAGACATTTTAAAGTCGACTGTACCAAACCTAATAACTTAAACTGAACGAAAAATGCTCGTATTTGTCTTATCTCAAAGACAATTGAAAGGATTCAAAAGCGAAGTTTTCTCAGTCATAAATTCCGTTGGCTTGTCGCAGATTCCGTGGTATAACAAATTGGGTTCCGATAAAGGGTGGCAAAAGGTAAAGGTAAAATTGTATGGGAAATAGTTCCATAAGGTTTTATGTTTTATTCGTGCTCCGCGGTTATCCTTTGTCTTTTATGTGATTCGAGTAATCTCCGATTTGAAGGGTTTGCGTTGTTTTGAGTATTGTATACATTATGTTTTGGAAACATGTCAATATTTTCGTAGCAGTTTCTTCTATTTTTTTTTTTAAACATGTATTTTTTTTTAACCTACACGGATTAATTACTATTTTTACAAGCTACTAATATATACTATATACAAGTATATAATACGAAAAAATATAGAAAAAGGCAGGAGCTCATTGGGCATCAAACAATTCGTCCGCATCACTGTCAATGGGATAAGTGCCCAAAAGGCTGGCAGCATTAGGTACCTCGTTGGATGGCAATGCTGATTCTTTGGGCTAAAAATAGGCCAGCCTTCTGGTCACGTGAAGATTCATCGTAGTAGTTGTTTTGTTTCGAATAAAGCATGCATTTCAACAACAATAAATTTGACTGTTTTCAGTAGGTACTATCGCCAAAATATCTGACCACCGTAATGACTATTCCTGCTTGCAGCGCTTATTTTTGGTCGACCTAAAAAGGATCCCCTTTTGTTTTACTTACGAACGCAGCTGTGGTCATCATGTGCACGGGATTTTGTTCTCAAAATTACATCATCTTATCTCATTATTTACACGAAATTGTACAAAGCATAATGAATTTTATGTGTTAAGGTGTAACGTATAAACTAGATATGAGCTGCGAGGATTTCCTATAATATACGAGAATTCTCCAGAAGACCGGCGAACTGTTTTCTGGCTCATATCGAGTTTTTACGTTACACAATATTGACATGAAGTTCATTATGCTTTACAAAAATTTTGCTCCGCTTCCATTCCATTCCGGGACAATTTAAATTGAGCCTTAATGTCAGTATATAATGAAACTGGTGTTTCGTTGTATATATGACTAATCAACGATTATACAAAAGTTAGATAATATATTAGGTAGGTACTTTTCTACTGACATCCAGAATCTAAGATTGCAATATGCACCCTACACGTTCTCTGGACTATTTCTTTCGAAAACAATCGCCCAAGTATGTATGTTAGACTGTTTTGTAACAAAAAGGACATAAGTGCGAACAATAACATGTTATTACAGCAATGTAGTGTTATTACTAGAAACATAAACTGTACCCCGGTATGTTCAGTGCAGTGAGATCATTGTCTACCACGTGTTGATTTTTCTATGAATAGTTGATATAACAATTGCAAAAAACCATTACAGGAATGTCACATGACTGAATGTAATGAAAGTAAAGTAAATCTGACTACATGACTACAATTACTTGCAATCAGCTAGTTACTAAAAATCTCGACTAAACATTCAAAGAGATATTGGTGTCGATTACCTTGTTCACAAACTAAACTTTTAAGTTCAGTGCATCTTTTTCTTTCTATTTCATTAAGAAAAGGACAGAAGATAAATATTAGTTTAGTCCTGTCAAGTTAGTCAGCGCCTGACGTAAATTGACGCACGTTTAAACTGTCTATGGAGTATCTTAATTAGAAATGTTTTGTGAACTTGATCTTGATTAGGTATTCACACGTTCACAAAACATGTCTTGTATTCGCTTGTATGAAACTGACAGGTATCAAGAACGCATTCTCTCGTTGGTCGGATTTTAGTAATTTTAAATGTCATTAAAGTAAAACGAACTGCACAAAATGCAATTCTAATTAAGTATTAATTGTCCAATACTTAACGATGATTCAGCATGTCTTTTTAATTACATTTTTTTGTCTGAAGCATTCATTACCACACTAAATGGCAAGACTAGAAACTAATCGAAAAATAATTGTACATCATCAGGCTAAAATTATAAATAATATTGCGCAATTCTGATTACGAAACATTCATTAATGTCGTCATTTTATCTTTACAGATCCAAAATGGAAGCAATAATGTCAGGGAACGCTACCAAAGAAAATATAATGCAGCCAGCGACACTTCAAGAGGCAATAAACATTATTAAATTCCTCAACACGACACATAAACAAGAAGTGGCGAGGCTGAAAGAAGCATACACGAAACAAGCTGATTTTATAAAGAAATTGGAATCGAATAGGAAAAAGGAATTGGAATTCTTATCGGGTGAATTGAGAAAATACGAAGTAAATTTAGCTTTAAGAACGGAATCGGTTACAGAAGAACTCGCACAGAAGGATTTAGTAATACAGAGACAAGCTGAGAAAATAGAAGAATTAACTAATCAGTTGAAAGTTAAAGAATTAACAGCTAGTGTACCAGAAATAAATATAATGGTCGATTCCAATTCTGACTCAGGAGTAGCGTTAGAGAACGAAGACTGTAAAGCCGAAGAAACCAAGCCTGAAGTGAAAACTACTAGAAAATGTAGTCGAAGATTTGGTGATACAATAAGTTTTCTCCGGAGAGTTGACTTTTCTCCAATAAAATATAAGCCATCTAATCGAGAAGGTGCTAAAAAGAAAGAGGATAATAATAAAAATAATAAATTACAAGTTCCGACTGCAAATAACAGGATGTTTAATCGTCAAACGAGTCATGATAAGTCTCATAGTGAAGATGAGAGAACCATGAATGATGACTCAATTTTCTTCGATGCTAGTGTTGAGCCTGTGGTACTGCGGCCAAACAAAGTGAACGATAGTATGAACAACCATTTCTCTGATGATGGGAGCGAGGATACTAGTGAAGAAATCTTCGATAGAGTTATGAGCAGAAGCAGCATAAGAAGATCTGTCAAAGCGAATCCTAAATACAAGAAAATAAATAGGTCTAAATCAAAGCTTTTGGAACATGTAAAAGTGAATATTGTTGATTGAAATGTTCACCAAAAAATATAAGCATTATGTGCAATGCTAATGACATTGTACCCATCAATCTGAAACTATTAAAGGCTGTTTTTATCTACATTCGTTTTTTATTTCCATAACCTGTGTCATGAAACTTCATTTTCAATCTTTAGTTTTGATGTTACCATCACACATGTAGCATAATTATTAAATTATACACGATCAAAGAAGTCAGAACACCAAAAGAATAGGACATTTAAAATTCAAAATTAGCGCTCAACACTCACATTCACCAACACAGTCTAAAATAAATCGACAGAAACTGGATTTATTCGACGAATGCATACAAGCCGTCCGGATATAAACCCCGGTAAAGGTCGAAGGGTGGACAGGGAAAATAAATTATACCCGATTGAGTCACTGAAGAATAAATTGAGGGCAGAACCCACATATTATTAGCATACTGAAATATACGAGTACATACATTTCAGATATTTCTTGATTTGCAAAAGGTATACCTGCTTACATGTAACATAACATAAACAGCTAGATGAATTAAACATTACAAAAGAGTTATACACAATCCGAGGGGCCCGTGGCTAAATAATAACAGCCGCACAGGGTTAAGCTACGCTTGCCGCGGTTGGTCTGTGGATGGGTCCGTCTTTACATACCGAGACCCCTCCGTGGATCTTTGACAGTCGTAACGGGTAGTCAGAAGCCCGAATGTCTGGTAACCAGTCTTACCAAGGGGTATCGTATTACCCAGTAACTGGGTTGTGGAGGTCAGATAGGCAGTCGCTCCATATAAAATACTGGTATTCAGCTGCATCCAGTTATGACTGGAAGCCGACCCCAACATAGTTGGGAAAAGGTTAGGCAGATGAGGAAACGATGACAAGAGTTGCTCCTAAAATTATATGTTCAAAGAAGAAAAAATAGTAACATTAACACACATAAGACCACACCTGTATTTCCCCAAGATTTGGGCAGAAGTGTAAGGTACACCCTCAATTCGACTGCCTCGACTGCTTTGATCGCCTCGTAGTGGTCGCAAGCACGACTGCAGAGAATGGAATACTGGGTTTAATTCCCAGGTGGGGCAGAGTATTCTAAAGTTCTTCCACAAGGATTTTTTTAAATATATATAATTTATTAATATAAATTCAGTAGCAGCCCGGAATTATATATCATTTTATTACCTACTCAAACGTTTGAGCTGACATGTGAAATAGATATCAGGCCTGCGAACTTTGGACATGTGACTGCGCTGCCAGCCCTTTTCACTGGCTCATATTTCCACCATAAAAGGCTTTCTCGCTAAGCTTATGCTGAAAAATAGAATAAGTAGTAGTGTAATGTGTAAACAGATATCTTAATCCGATCCAACCTATCCCTTGCTGTCCTCCCACAGCGAGGCCCTAAGCCAAGGTCTGTACCTCACAGGGGGTGCCCTTAACGTGTAGTAACTTACTTTTTAAGCTCTGGCTGGAGGTCTTAATTTATTGAAGCGCCCACAGGCACATAAAGATGAGAATGTCAATAAAACATGCTCCTTAACAGCCCTCAACATACGCTCAACTTAACATCGCTCTTACACAAAGATTAAGTTAAAGACTGGACATAATAAAGTTATCTAAGACAATAACAATCAACATGAAACTACTGCTGTAAAACTAGTTAAACCAACAAAGTTAAATTGTTAGTAAACACGGCTACAGTTATGTCCGTATAACTATTTTGTAAGTGGCAATTTTATCTTTATGTCTGTATTTAAAGGAGATTGAGCTGACGTTAGTTTTATAGATGTGCTTCCATACTACCTACCTAAATAAAAACTTTATTAATAGTGGAAGAAAATATCGTGAGGAAACCGGCATGTCCTAGAACTAAAAATTCAAAGACGTGACATCTACCAACCCGCACTGGGCCCGCGTGGTGGATTATGGCCCACTCCCTCTCGCAGAGAGGAGGCCTGTGTCCCAGCAACATTATAGGCTATGCTATAAGTACCATGCCGCTATTAATATAATAATAATAATAATATCCCTGGACATTTCACACAGCGCCATCTAGTCCCAAGCTAAGCAACCAAATGCTTGTGTTATGGTAACAAGATGGCTGATAAACTACTTATATACATTTTTTTTTTTTGTAAATACGGACATATTATAGATAGAATATCGGCCAATGACGACGAATATAGTTTGTTTTCTTTATTGATTGGAGTATTTAGCAGTCAAATGAGACCCTGGTAAATGATGGGATAATATTGAGACCTTCTTAATTAAAGATATTTATGATGTTACATCAAAGAGAATTAAAATACAAGTAGGTACCTAAATAATTTAATGTCTTTGTGTTACATAAATGAACTGAATTTATAAGTACAGCGTAAATGTCAAGTTCTGGACCAAACCTCGGGTAGAAAAACTAATTCCGAAAACAGAATTTTTAATTTAAAAAACAATGTTTCCAGAAAGTAGGTAACTACAAAATCTAAAAACATGGTTAAAGTAACAAAGACCTATTACTAAAAAACAAACTCTTTTTATCTTTAACAGCCTCCAAGCTTCTTCTCAAAACGGTTTTATAATAAATTCGTCAAAACTTTTGCTTATCTTAGGCCCTTTTTACACACACGTTTTATAAATAAATAAACAAAAAAAACAAGTAATTATCACCCATTATCATACATAAATTAATATAAATCACATTAATACAAAGTCAAATTAAATTAAATCAAAATAAATCGAAAAAAATTAAATCAAATCATTTTGTTTGTTATTAATGTGTGTGATCAGGATCACTGATCACTTATTTCTGAGATCGCTGGTAAACCTATAATTAGCGACTGTGTAAGACCGAGTCTATTGTGATCTACAGTACTCAAAATACACAAAATACACAGAAGCTGAAGCTGAAGTACATAGAAGCTGTAGGTGTACCTTAATAAATAAATAAATCAAAACAATGAAATGAATACCTTCTCTCCGACACTGGTCAGCTAGAACAACATGTCTGCTAGAACAATGCTGAATGAAGGGGCAGTCCAGCCTTTCCGCAATCACGTACGTAGTAAGTACGCACCAAGGAGGTTTTACTTGCCGTGAAAAGCTACGGTCCATTCGCCGTGTGTAGGCACGGTCGTCATTGTTGCATAGGAGCTTGTTGACAGACACGTTTTTTCTACGACGCGGTTTATACGCAGTACCGCAAAGAAACCGTCTCGTGTAAAATAGGCCTAAAGCCGCCTACGCGAGCAATATAAGTTTCCAACAAAAAATACAATCTCAGCGTAAACAAGATTCACTTGACAATTCAAAGTAATTCCCTAAGAAGTTAAAAGGTACTAAAGGCAGGACTTTATTTATGCCCTTCCCTTAGGTGTCCTTAAGCCTACGACATTATTCCTACAAATATCTTGTTTAAGAAATGCGTCTCCTGTGAATTTCTTGTCGTTTGAATAGATATTGGGCGGCAAAGTAGACGATAGAAAAGTAATTGAAGTATACCTATAAAGCTTCATCTTGAACACGAGAGAAGGAAAATAATTGAATTATGGTAGATATCTCCTGTTTGATATAGGTAACCTTCCTTTTCGATTCTATTTTGTTTATTTGACAAACCGCGCGTTTGCTGTATGCAGATATACCTAAAAGCCAACAGCAATGGTGACAACAAAGAAGGGCAACCTACAACAGATAATAGTATCACCAGAGTGCCTAGATAAGGTGACATTCTATCAGTTATATAAATGATGCGATGGTGGAAAAGTCAAAAATGTATGGGACGGGGCTTGTAGCTCAGTGATACTGATAACAGTCGCACGGTCCGATCGATCATGTTATAAAATACGCTTGCTGCGGTTGATCCGTGGATGGGTGACAAATCTTGATGGTGATCTTTACACGCCAAGTTCGTACCTCGGAAAGCCCGCTAAGCGGTTGGCCCCGGCTGTTATATGCGGATCTTTGGCAGTAGTTACGGGTCGTCAGAAGCACGAAAGCCTGATAACCAGTCTTACCAAGGGGTATCGTATTACCCAGTAACTGAGTTGTGGAGGTCAATAGAGCAGTAGCTCAATGTAACATACTGTTATTCATCTGCACGCGGTTAGACTGGCCGACCCCAACATAGTTGGCAAAAGACTACGCAGATGATTATGATAAGCTACCGAAAAGCTAAAGTATGTCAATCCTGTTGTAAGCCGTTGTAGAAATACGAAACCCCTTTGAAAGCGAATGCCACGTGTGTAGGCCTTTTGATTATAAACAACTATTCATAGTAAACACCGACCAAGTGCATGTCCAGCCACGCATAGAATAGGGTTCCGTAGTCACCCATACTGGCACTTTACAAGTTAGGCCTCTATAACTCCTGAACTAAATTTAAAATTATGTATAGTTTTCCTTCATAATTCATCAAATGGACTACCATCATAATTTTTTTCAGATTTTTCGAGCCAGCCGTTTAGCCGGTTAGTTTAGCCGGGACACACACCCTATTTGAACAAAAAAGGCGCTTTAAAGTTGAATATCTCCCAAACGGATACCTAAATCAAAAAATTGTCTTAACTACCTCTCAATGTTTTGAAAAGACCTATCTAATGATACTCCACGCTATGGGGTAGACGCGAGAAGAAAAATCATCCCCACTTTACGTGTAGGGGAGGTACCCCAAAAAGAATATTTTCGTGATTTTATTTCAGCACTTTGTCGACGTAGTAAATACACATATCCATGCAAAAGTTTCATCTTTCCAGCACTAACCGTTTGGAAGGTAAGTCGAGGACGGACGGACATGACGAAACTATAAGGGTTCCGAGACGTGAACTACGGAACCCTAAAAATGAAGCTGATTGTGACTCACATAACTGACAAAGTGATAGATTTTCAAAACCATGTATAAAATCTCTTTGTCACTTCAACCATGAAAGTTACCTAATGGGTGGTCTTTAACTCAGTCAAGTGGTAAATCGAGACCGTACAATGTCAGACATTTGACACTATATTACAATGAAGTCGACTACTGCTTTGAAACAAAATAAATATTACGGTGAAGTTTATGCTGTTTCTTGGAGAGTGGATAAACATGACTTATAACTGACTTTGTACCACGTTGTAACTCCACCAGAAAAAAAAACTTGTGCGCTTGGGGGACCCCCGTCAGGATCAGGAACGACGTTGCTTACGCGATACTCGAATGCACATATACGTAATACTCGTATACTTATAATAGAAAATAAAAGAGAGAAAGGAGTGTGAATTTAATACGCGTTTTTAGTACAGAGCCATCTAGTATAAGTTTATAGAAGCTCTCATAAAGTTGTCGCCATCTTGGATTTTCATTTTGACCTCACTATTGGCTTCAGCACCAATGATATTATAAGTAGTAAAGTGGTGTTCAGCACTCACGAAATGTATATCTGTCAAGAAAAAAGAGGAAGCAGAAAGTCGCGTTTCTGCATAACGCTTTTTCGTTACGTGACGATTTCTATGAGTTTACTATAAATATAATTATTAATTATACTACTTTCCACGCGTTAAAGAACTACTTTCCAAAAAGTTCAGTTTCGATCGAACAGTTTATCTGAAAATGTATCTCTATATCTAAATGTATATCCACAGTCGTTTGATTCATCGCGGTGCGGGTGAAATTTCACGCTCAGTTGTGCTATGCAAACTTATGTATTCGCGATTAGTTGAAAATCTCTGTTAGTTGGGTCTTTGTTGGGTACTCATGTGCCTCCGTTCGCCCAAAGCACTTCCTCTAGAACTTAAAACCATTACGTAACTATAATATCTTGAAAGTTCGCAGTTCGTGGAGAGTGCCAATAGTCCGTGTAATGTAGGAGGCGACAAGGCGCCAAAGTTGGACCCAACCTCGCGATATCAAACTTTTCACTCGATGTATGCTGATTCTCCTATGTGGTATGGTTAGCATGTTAGTCTTCACTTCTATTTATTTACTTTCTAGCAGCACCCCACCGTTTCACACCCATATAAGTGTCAATCCCGTGAGAATATCGGGATAAAAAGTATCCTATGTGTTATTCAGATATATAAGCTATATTACTGTAAAGTTTCGTCAAAATCCGTTCTGTAGTTTTTGCGTGAAAGACTAACAAACATCCATCTATCCAACTTCACAAACTTTCGCGTTTATAATATTATGGTAGGAAGTAGGATTGGTTTTGTTCATTACTACTTTTGTATACTGTGGAACCGTACTTCGAATTTCTTATCCATTGAACAGCATGTGCGCTCGTGTATGCAAACTTAATCATGATGGCATAAAATACACAGCAGACACACGGTTTCTAATGTCAGGGAAAACGTAATAAAAAAAAAATGTTGACCTGCATTTTTTATTTGAATGCCCGCAAAAAAAAAGTATGCCAACTTAAAAATACATACATATTTTTGTCACAATTTAGCTCGTACGAGTATCACCTGTGTTTCATGTATTTCGTGCAAAAATCTCTTGTAAACATATTGAGTGAAATTTTACATGGGCCACATTTATATGGATAAATGTGTTGTTTGCATTCCATTGACAACATGGCCGCGAGTTATGACAAAGTCAGATTTCCGGTAATACCTGGGATATATTATCGCCAGAAAAAAATGCCACATTGCGTATTTATTTCGGACAGACCCAACGTGTTCACATTTTGGTAAAATGCTGATAGATGCCCAATCTTTAAAAGCATAACAGACATGTAACATGGACAGAACTATTCCTATTCTAGCTAGAAGCAGCCGAGGCTTCTTCTTGAGACTGCGTCACAGGACACATTCGAACCTTCCAGACCAGCCGGTCGATTCTGTAAAAATCTCACCGTGAAAACTCAAGTGAATTGAGCTTGATGTGAGTTGTCAGTAGTGTCAATCCCTAGCATTAATTGAAATGACAGCTCACTCCACACTCACTTCACCTAAATTTTCACGGTGAGATGGTTACAGAATCGCACTGCAGCTGGTCTTTATCCCAGCAGTCTAAACTAATACCATAAAGAGAAAAGATTTGATCTTTTATATGTTTGTTTATTACGCTTTCACGCTAAAACAACTAAATGAATTTGTATATGGATATACCATGGTTTAGGATATAGGATACTTTTATCCCGATATTCGATAGGCTGATTTGAAACCAATTATTTACGAAAAGAGTGTTAAGCCACTTCAAAATTTCCATAGACACTATTTAGAAGTCCACGTTTTGTTAAAATAAACCACAAATTATTTTGCCAACGCTACTTTCGTACAACTTTAACCTGCAGTACCAAAGCAGTGTCGCATCCCGGATATTCAGATACACCGGAATATCGTCTGAATTGTTACTTGAGACCTGTTTGATATGAGCATAGATACAAGTTTACCTTCCAAAGCTATGACATAGATATCTTCAAGTGATATGAATCGTGTCTGTAACTTACACGGTGATACAGCTTATACAAGAGGCGACCTTTGATGCAAATACTATCAGGAATGTTTCTTGGAAGGGAAGGAGATTGCATTTAAGATAACAGCTATATTGGAATAGGCTGTGATTGGTCGCTTTTGTAATTTCGACGTCTACGTCCATAAAATCTATGGCAATGGCGTCCACGTCATAACGTTATCGTGGACGGACATTCAAAAGCATTATCATACAGGGTGGCAGGGACGCGTAACCTGTTACCAGGATTCAGTACATGATTCTGGACCATGCGTTGAAATTATTCGTTACTTATTAAAAAGCAAATTAGCTGTTCCATACATTTTGACCGCGTAGGTATTGCTCTTTTGTAGGAAACAGCAGATTTTTTTTTAAAAAATTGACATTACATTTCAACTTTACTTTACTTTTTTTTTTGTCTTTATATTTAAACGATAAATTCTTGAAACACATAACAAGTGCAAGTATGTAATAAGTAAAATGATATATTATTATTATAAATTAATTATTGTTCAAAAGTATGTTTAGAATAAGTTAGATTATAAGATGGATACGTAAAAGATAAGTCCTCTTCTCCACATAATATTTCTTTTGCTGTGCCCTGTGTTCTCCACATGTTTTTTCAGGATGGGAAATTATCAAATGACCCCTCCCGCTCTGGGTGGAGCGCAAGGGAGTGTCAGACTCTTACTGACTAAAACCCACCCGTGTTCCTTCCTTAGCCCTTGATGTTTCAGGGCAGCGGTAACCCTTTCGGACGATCCCGCTACCCTGACAGGCTTTGGCCCTATCGAGCCCCGTCACTAATGCTGACATCTCTTTGAGGCGCGCGTGGAACACATACGCGCCGTCCGTCACGGGCCTGGTCCTGATCAGACGGTGAGTTACCCATTACTCTCCGCCCGCAGGCCCGCGCCTACGGTGGCCGGGAGTCGTCACGCGGCTCCCGACGCGAGTATTGAGTATTGATTTAGTACATGAGAATCATGAGTCATGACCGCAACACTGTGCCATGGTCACCGATGGCACAGTGGTACGGTCTTATCCCAGCGCCGAAATTACCCCAAAATACTCTATAAACTATTGAAAGTCCATACTACGTGTAATTACGTAACACACGATCAATTTCAATCTGAATCATTTTGAAGGACATTGGTAATCCATTGCTTCATATGATCGAAAAATTTGTCAAATAACGCAATGAATGTTGTTGAACTGTCAAAATGAAAGCCATTCCTACTGATAATGTGTTACGGATTGTTGTTTGTTACTTCTCTAAATTAATCCAAATTGTCGCCACAACAACACAAAAGCGGCTCTGCGGTTTAATATTAATAATTATAATTACGGCAGACCACAGGTTTATTACATTGAAAGTCTTTAATTTATAATAACCGTCGCATAGGGTATTTGGCAAAAGCTTTTAGAAGCAAATAAACAAAACAATAATAAACATAATAACTGAATACAGGCGTAATGCTATGTTAGAACTACATAGTTCTTGCCAGCGACTTTGCTCGCGGTCAGAAATTATCCCACGGGAACGTACTACCGGGATAAAAAGTATACTAATTATATTATTATGTGTTAATCCAGGTTATGAACTGTCTGTGTGCCAAATTTCATCCTAATTAGTTCAGTAGTTTTTGCGTGAAAGAGTAACAAACATCCATCCAACCTCACCAATTTACGCGTTTATAATATAGTAATATTAGTAGTATAATATAGCAGCACCCCGTGGTTTCACCCGCATAAGTTTCGATCCCGTAGGAATATCTGCATAAAAAGTACCTATCTTTTAAGTTATTCCTGGTTATAAACTATCTGTGCCAAATTTCATCCAAATCCGTTCAGTAGTTTTTGCGTGAAAGAGTAAAACATCCATCCATCCGTACAAACTTTCACGTTTATAATATTAGTAGGATAGTAAATAATTAAAGTAGGATAGGATAGATGAATTTAAAATTAATTATTAATTTCAAAATGTATTAGGTTTTTTTTCAAAGTTTGCAGTACTTCGACGAAAGCAAAAATGTTTTAAAAGAAATATTGTACAAAAAAAACATTCCAAATTAAAGGCCTCACAGTCGCACGTAACTAACTTCATACCTACTTCATGTATTAAATATTTGCATGCCATCATAACATGGCGGATGTGTCTTTGCACAAATTTATACAGGAATCATCGACGCGCAAACTGTAACCATGAATTTAGCACGTGTTTAGACCCCATAGCGTAGAAATTTTTCGTCGGTTATCAAAAAAAAAAAAATCTTTTGTTTCATAGAAAAGTAAAAACGTATGGAACAGCAAATTTTTTTTTTAATAACCGACGAAAAATTTCGACGCTATGGGGTCTAAACTCATGTGCTGAATCCATGGTTACAGTTTGCGCGTCGATGTCCCTACCATCCTGTATACTTATCATCTTTTGCATTTTATGCAAATAAACGATTTTGATTTGATTTGATTTGAACTTGGCAAGGTTTTGGCGTAGTGGGAGTAAATTCGGGCATGTACACTTTTTTTTTTGGTAACCTGTGCTGGCCCACTGCTGGGCAAAGGCCTCCCACAAATCCTTCCAGGGATTTTATTCTCGCGCCACCTCGAACCAGTTCTCCCGATACGCGTGTTTACTTAGAGCAACAAAAAAATGGTCACTTCATGATTATGGTTTTCGTTATTATTTATTTTTACACACGTCTGTTTAGAAGATTAAACTAGGATGTGGTGAAGGGAAGGCGTTTTGGGGGACAGGCTTTTGTCCATTTGACCTTCGAAAAGTGTTGATGGTCAGCCTTATTTGAATAAATGACTTTTAATTTTGATTTAGAAAGTCAAAATCAAAACGTTAATTGTGAACTAAGTGTACAGATGCCAGCACATTAAGCTACCCGAAACTGTCAAATTTTCCCAATCAACTTTGAACCCTATGCTTTAGCGATAAAGTTGAAAATCTACTGCAGAAATTTGACAGATTGTAGTAGCTTGATGTGCTGGCGTCTGTACAATGTTGGTGTTATGTTATGTTAGTACGAGTACTTAAAGACAGACTTACTAACCAGCGTCAGGCACTAGTTGTCTGGCATTTTTGCTGAACTGGGCCTTTTTGGCGCAGTCGTGAGGCACACTTTCCTGCTAATTTCTTACATCGGACTTTACACGTCTTATTTGATCTTTATTCATGTGCGTACCTCTTACGTCGTTTTTTTCGCGTATTTGTTAATGATACTCACATTGATCGTTAGTGGAAGCTTGTACTTGGCCATCGTAAGTTTTCCTAAAAATAATAAACTTAAATTTATTTTTTTGTTTTTATCTGATGTATACGTACAGACGCCAGCAGGTCAAGCTATCCGAAACTGTCAAATTTTGCCAATCAACCTTGAACCTTAATACTGTAGCGATAAAGTTGAAAATCTATTAAAGAAATTTGACAGATTGTAGTAGCTTGATGTGCTGGCGTCTGTACCTATCTAGTGTGTTGTGTGTCTTTTAGTCTGTGCTAAATAAATGTATTTTCTTTCTTTCTTTAAAGAAAAATAAAGTTAAAGAAAGAAGAGGAACGACTTACGATTCTTGCAAAGTTGCGTTGTTACATTCTCACTTTATTTTTCATACCTACAATTCAACGACAGACCTTTTGTAGACAAAGCAGACTCAAATAACGGGCATAAGGTCGGTATAACGCAGAGATAGTCCAAAGGAGAGTACTAAAAATCTAATCTAAACAGTCCTTTGTACTGTTCTGTTTTATCCGCAGGTCTAAGATTAAACATCAAGTTTTACTGTAATGGATATTGCGAGGCTAGGTAATAAGGGTTAGTTTTCTTGTATACCTAGTTCTTACATTAGTTTTATAGTTATTGCTGATGGAGGAGGTAGAACTTTAGTAAGATGCTACAAATGATAATGCAAATAATTATATCTAATAATTATGTATCTGTCGTCAAATCAATGTGATTTATTACTACTAAGGGCCGGTTTTTTTGATCCGTAGTTAAACTCAACCAATTGTTAAAAATAGTAATGGTATTGGTTAAAGTTTTGCAAAATGTGTTTTTGATAAAATTTTAGTTTTTTTTAACAATTGGTTGAGTTTAAATATAAATAAATAAATATCCCTGGACATTTCACACAGCGCCATCTAGTCCCAAGCTAAGCAACCTAATGCTTGTGTTATGGTAACAAGATGGCTGATAAACTACTTGTATACATTTTTTTTTTGTTGTAAATACATACATATTATAGATAGAAAAACACCCTATATGGATAATATGGATAAAAAAATTGGCCCTTAGGCTGATTTTACTAAAGATCTTTCATCCGTGTAATAAAAAATTGACGTCTGACAGTTCTGTATGGAAAAACTGTCAAAAATACAAAATGTAATCTCAGTATAAGACTAAATCTATGTATAAAAGTTTGGTGAAATTCGCCCTGAGTATAACTTAACACAGTTAAATGTTGATATTTTAATATTAGCTATTTATTGTTGCAGTTAGAGAGTTGCCAAGAATGGAGCTAAATAGGAGAGGCCTATGTCCAGAAATGGTCTGCTGTAAGCTCATGATGATGATTAGTCAATATAACATTTTATTAAGAGTTTGGGGGGCAGTGTTCTGTCCTGTACTATTATTTTTAACACCTTGACAAAGTTGTTTTAAGTATTTATGAACTTCAAGTAGGCACAATTTAATGCAGAAGAAAATCATAGTGCAGCAGAAAGGTCCAAAAAAGTTGAAAGTATTTTCTTCTTCGTCGTGATGCTGGCACGACTTTTCTCAGATCTTGCTGGCCCAAAACTTCGCCATGTCCAGGGCGTCGTCGGTGGCAGCACAGATATCAATTTGACTGCAAGTTCTAGGACACAGAGGACAGGATAGGAGGTGAAAAGATGTTGAGAAGTAAGAAAAACAAATCAACAACAACTGCATCTCATTACACAACATACTCGTATAAGCTAATTATATTTTTGTTTTTTTATTTACCTGTCCGGTGCAGCCAACGATGGTGCATACCATACCATACCATACACTCGTTCGATGTCCACCGCACACAGGATGGATTGAAAGCAGCACATAAAGTGATTTTTTGCTCCATTGATGTAATTGCCGTATGGCGTTCTAGTGTGAGGATAAATAAATACATACCTGACGACATACATTTCCAAGAGAAAGCAATAGAACAATAAAGTCACCACAACAGCTAGGTTCTAGATGGGTACTCCGTGTGTGTGTTCTGATGATGATCACGTCTTGGGCTCAGCGTGTAAACTGCAACGTACTGGAGACAAAGGACCACGAGCAATTGCTCTCCAACCAACCCGGATGGTCCAAGGTACAGTATCGAAGCGGGTTTACTTTAACGACAAAACCACACATGTATGTATTATTAGGTAAGTATGCCACAAAAATACAAGAAGCGTAGCAGTCTACCAATGCTACAGCCTAAACCACAGATCTATGGCACAGATTAGTGATGATCAGCTGCGTCACTGATGAAAGAAATTTTTGCCTATACTAATGCACCCAACATCAGCAGTGCCAACAGTGGATGTGTAGCGGTATCTACAACGCCACATGCGAACTCCGCGTCTTACTGACGTCACTGACTCACAAAATCCTACATCTCGCAAGCAAAGTTTACCGCGCAACTAGCATATATACAACGGCCCAACACGAATCATCGGGCAGTTGCCCGCCAGACACGACACCCGTCTGATCGGAGGATCCCTCCTTTTCTATTTAGGCTTGGTGAGCTTTACAACCTGCTCCTCATACATTTATAGATACCTACTGGTTAAACTACATTTTCATAGATTATGTTGTGTTGGGTAAGTAAATACTTTTTCAATATAGATCTATAATCAAGAAATTATAATCGTTAGCTTGATCGCTCGAATATCAATACCGACATAAGGCCGAAAAAGACATTCAACTTTTCCGTTGGGGTCCGCACCACACGGGCACTCCCTTCAGCAGTGCATGTTGGTTAATATACCATATAATAATAATAATAATAATAAAATGTTTATTTCACAAAAAAAATACAGGTATAGCACAAGAATAGCAATCAGTCTGTTACAGTGTTACATTATATTGTAGATGACTAATTAGAAGGCAAATGACATTTAATATTGCAGTAATCTGTACATAGTTTTTTTTTTTGACCCTGCCTCTTAAACTAGGGCGACCTGTGTCTTAAGAGGCAGTGTTCAGCCATTATTAATTTAATTAATGCAACTATAGAGAAGTGGTGTCGATCTACTTATCAGAACGAAGGTTGTATGGATGAATGTCGTGAGTCATGTTTGCTTGTGTGTCTTTCTGTGTGTGTGTGTGTTTGTGTACGTGTAGATATGTGGGAAAGGGTGTGTGTGTGGTGTGAGTGTGGGGGTGTGTGTGTGTGACTTATGAGTGAGAGAATGTACTTGGTTGGTTTTCATATTACACAATATACTCTAGTAGGGACTCTGTATACAAATAGTCTTTGTGTAGTAGCCACTCAGTTAATTTACTTTTTATGTTATGTTTGTTGAGATGAATTAAATTAAGTTGCTTGTTAATGTTTCTGTAAATATGTGTGCTTAGCACGTAAAACTGGTGTTGAGCAAATGCTGTTTTGTGCTGGATACCTGAGATTATGTGGGTTCGTTTGTGTATAACTGGTGATGGCAAGCTTTTGTGTCTTCTTATTGTTGTTTGGAGCACATACAGCTGTCGAACTGTGAGAACTTTGCAATCTCGATACAATTCAGTTGTTGGGTACCTAAACGGTTTTTTTAACATTACTTTAATTATGGCCCTTTGTGCTCTCTCTATTTTAAGAAAGTTGGTTTTTGTGGCTCCGCCCCACACAGTAATACAATACCCAACAACTGACTGGCACAATGCATAGTATACTGTTCTCAGAGTTTCGCGATTGGCAGATTCTCTGAGGGACTTGAAAACGTGGATAAGCCGCATTGTTCTGGTAGTGAGGATGTCAATTTGCTTGTCCCATCTTAGGTTAGCATCTATCAGGACTCCAAGATACTTCACTGAGTCTGATCTGGACAGAGTCGGGCATGCACACGGTCCCAGGGAGTTAGAGCATGAGTGGGCAACTATGGAGAAGGTGTTAGGTGGAGAGGTATTGCTTCTGATGGAGAATGGAATGAAAGTGGTTTTGTTGAGATTTAGAGTTAGGAGGTTGGAGTTCAGCCAGCACATTATTTTGGACATGGCTGCTTCTGCATTTGCCTTTACAATATCCCAGGTGGAACCATAAACGAGGATGGCGGTGTCGTCAGCATAGGCATATATTTTACAATTTGGTAAATTCATCTTACAGAGATCATTCACGTAAATTTGGAACAGCGTTGGGCCCAAAACACTTCCCTGAGGGACACCATAGGTTATCGAAACGTCACTGCTGAGATATTTATCCACTTTTACGCACTGTGTACGATTATTAAGATAATCCCTGAAGATTTGGAGTGCCACCCCACGCACACCAATGCGTTCCAGCTTCAAAATGAGGAGGGGAACAGAAACTGTGTCAAATGCTTTGGAGAGATCTAGCAGAATACCTAGGCATTTAACCTTATTATCTAGATTCCTAGCTGCCGATTGTGTAAAATCCAGAACAGCATCCTCTGTCGACACTCCCGAGCGAAAGCCGTACTGGTTATGGGCAATTATTTGGTATTTTTCTAGGAAGCGTTTTAAACAGTTGTTGAGTATTTTTTCTAAAATTTTCGAGAGTGCAGACAGAACGGATATTGGTCTATAATTGCTGACACAGTTTCTGTCCCCACTCTTGTGAACAGGATGTATTATGGCCTTTTTAAGAGCATTTGGAAACACACCTGTTTGGAGACAGCGGTTACATAAGTACGTAATAGGTGGAACCAATACATGATGATTATTCTTCAAAATCGAGGAAGATATGCCATCCCAACCAACAGCACAATCATTCCGCAGTTGGAGCATCAGTGACTCAATTTCTGCTTCATCAACTTCAACTAGAGCTAGAGAGTTGGGGGGAGAGTCATAAGTAATGGTTTCAATTGTAGGGGAAGGAGTGCCAGTCAGAAAAGGTTGTGTTGGATTCCGCGAGGTAATGGCAGCTGCCAAGTCACTCCCCACAGTGCTGAAGAAGTGGCATACCTCATTTAAAGATGAATTAGGAGTATCACGAATATTTAGCAGCTCAGTAGGAGTAATATGAGTTTTCTGTCTTCCTGTTATTTCATTAATGGTTTTCCATAATATACGAGGGTTATTTTTGGCCCTTAGCAATTCACTGGATTCATAGGCAATTTTTAATTTTTTTAACAGATCATTACAGAAATTTCTGTAACGCGTGTATGTAGTTTTAAGTATAACATTATCCGGTTCTTTTTTAGACTTTAGGTGCATCTTATCCCGATTTTTGATACATTTTAACAGTCCAGGAGTCATCCACGGCTTTATTACTCTCTTTTTCCTTGGAATTTTAACCTGTTTCGAATTTTTCAATATAACCGACCTAAGAATATTAATGAATGCATTTGTGGCAGCGTTAACATCATCAAATTCATATATTTCAGTAAAGTCTACTTGTTCGAGTTCTAGGAGAATAGCTTCATGATTTAGATGTGTAGTAAGATGACGTGGTTTCCTTGCTGGGGTTTCGTTCGAAATACATAATACTGTAGGCTTATGGTCTGTGATGTAAGATTCGAGGACCAGAGTTGTGGATGATTGATGGGATTTTAAGAGAATGTGATCAAGACAATGGTCTAAGCGAGTAGGAAATAGGTGAGTAGGCAAAAGTCCGTGGGATGCATTCAGAGTGAGGTATTCGAAACAGGTGTCATTCCGGTTGTTCGGCGTTATGTTTATATTTAGGTCACCCACAAGGGCAATATTAGGGCAATGGGATAACCCAGCAAGGACATGATTCAGACTAGTTATGAAATCATGAAAGTTTTCCTTGGTATTGAATGACGGCGAACGATACACAGCTACCACAGCCAGAGTTTTATCAACTTGGCATACCAAGCAGTTACCCGCCTCAAACTTAGGCTCCCACACCGAGCACTGCAGGCCTATTTTTGTGTACATTATGACGCCGTCATTTTGATTGCAGTTTTTAGTAGTCGAATGAGATGTAAACCTATCCATCAAAGGTAAGTAAGTGACTTTACTTAGCCAGCATTCTGAAAATATGACAATATCAAAATCTATTTTTGTCATATTCAGAAGTACCTGTGATTGGTCAAAGTTTTTATTAACACTACGTATATTTAAGTGGAATAAGCTTATAGAACTGCCGGTAGATATGTTAATATATTTAGTACAGTCTTCGGGACAGCAGTTATAAGAGTTTTCTAGATTCGAGTGGTCTATTTCACTGATAATATCATAAATGTTAGCCATTTAGGATTTTTTCACTGCAGAATACCATCCGAGAGTATGAAAAGGTGTTATGTGTAGACATGTTCAGAGTGAATGTTGGTATAGTCTCGCTTTTTTGTATATTGTGCTGAGTGTGGGTATTGGGGAGTGCATGTGTGATAATATTGTGAGTAGCATATTTGATGTTTTGTGTGATATGTGAGAAAGTATAAAAAGTGAAAATTGTTATTTTAACATTGTAGTTAATACGATCTAGGACCAATAAAGACAGATGTAACTTATGATATGGCAGAAATAGTCACAAGCTTGCGTTCATCAGATTGTGAAGACATTTTTCTGAGAGGATCAGTACTTGTTTGTCTCCTTCACGCTTCCGTAAGAAAATATTTCCTCCTGAAGTCCAGCAATATTTGTAGACGTTGGTCTTGGCAAACTCACGGGCCTGATAAAGGAGTTTCTTCGTGCTGGATGGCAATTGCTCTGCTATGTAAATCGGCTTGGGGCTACCTGACATGTCGATTAGTGCAGTGTTAATTTTCATGTCAGGTAGCCCCATATATACGCACTAAGCGCTTCTCGTTATCTTTTCTGATGCGCACAGCTAAGGAGTGGAATCGTCTGCCTGCGTCTGCATTCCCGAGTTCATACAACCCGAATCTCTTCAAGGCGAGAGTGAATAGGCTTCTTCTGGGCAAGCTCGTTCCACCGTAGATCTCATCCCTGCCTCTGGGCTGGATTGAGGTCAAGAGTGAGCCCATTGTCAATAAAAAACAAAAAAATGTATCAATAGGCATAACTACTTTCAGGTCTAATAAAAGCCACCCAACCAGCCAAATAAAGCTAGCCGGCCAAAAAAAGCCAGCCATCCAAAAAAAGCCAGGTAAAATATACCTAAGCGCTAATCAAATCATTTATGTTTACAGTACGCTCAAGAATGTTTAATTAAGAAAACAATGGACTTACAAAACGCTCCCGCTAACACCTCGCGCCACAATTCAATTGTACGTGAATCCAACCGCCCACGCCCTCGCCGGTCAAAGGAGACTGCTTCTGGGAACGCTTCTTAATATTTTCTCAGGAAATAAAGGTTATTCGTACTTTCTGTGCGGGGTTACTCCGTATTTTCATTGTGTGCTGGTGTTATTTTAGAAAGAATGTTTATAACCTGCAAGTATTGTTGCAAGTTTAGCGGAGTGTAATTGAGTGTTCTTGATAAAAATAAATAATAAGCTACTTGCATAATATTTATTTTTATCTTGGAAGTTGCTGACATTAGTAAAGCAAAACATCGTGTTAAAACCTGGACGTATAAGCAATTAATCCTATAAGCAATTAATTCTGAAATCGCCAACCCCCCTTGAGCAAGCTTGGTAATCAAAGCTTATGCCTTCTTTGTATAAGAAGAGGCCTTTGTCCTGCAGAGGGGCAGTAAAATATAGGCTGGTATCCTCCTCTGAACTAGTTTAATATATTACATTTTTTTTTAAAGAAAATATCTTGAATGTAAGTGTCACTGACAGTATACAGGGTGACAGGGAAACTCGACATTTTCCTTGAAAGGCGTTATACTCTAGAGGTCATTAGCAACAAATTTAGTCCAGTCAACTAGGGGTCAAAACTGGATGGTTACCGAGCTGAGTCGGTTCTCCGATTTTTCAAAAATTTTGTTACTTGTTACAAAAAATAATTAGTTATGAGAAAAAACTACTCTACTCCAAACATTTAATTGATACTTTTCTGAAAATTGAAAAATAAGTGATCATTTAAAAGAAAATGCATGCAAAACTTACATAATATATGCTATATATGCTTATTTCTTATGAAATAAGCATCACCTCTGTACCTATTTTTTCTGTTCTGTTTTTCAATGTCTGTTTATATATGTGTGTACATAAATGGTAAAATAAATAAATAAATAATCTCAGAAATAAAAGTTCTTTAATAGCAAAATTTTGATTTTTGTCCATACAGTTTTGATCCCTAGTTCACTGGAATTAATTTGTTGCCAATGAACTCTAGTATAACCCCTTTCAAGGAATACGTCGAGTTTCCCTGTATATTCTACATAATTTTGACTGTTTAATTCACCCGATTTTTGAACCAAGATGCAAGATGTAATAAAAGACCACGCATGAATGAAGGTACTTTAGTACCTACGTCCGGTGTACATTTCGCAGTCAACCTCGCTAACATCCTTGCTGAACGGACAACCTTTTCAAAACGATATGAACTGTTCTCGTATCACCAGACAGAAGACTAAAATATCTCAGCTAGTATTACTTACAGGCGATCTATCATTCATGGAAACCGCAGCTCCACAGTAGCCTACGGCGATGCTACCCTCGTGTACTTAGCCTCGCTTTGTATGAAAATGTAGGCGGGATCGTCCACTGCGACCCACGCCATACTACACACGGATGCACTGCTCAGCTAACGTGGCAAAGATAACTTACATCCTACGCAGCAGTAACGTGATGCATAAGTAATTGCAAACAACACTTCACATGTGTTGAATGAAAATATGTAGCTAGTTACCCATTCCAAAGCGTAGTAGGTACCTATGGAAAAGAACGGGCAAAAAACTCCATAGATACTCTTTTAAATTATAATTATATGAATTTATGATTATATGTGAGAACGATGTAAACAAAAAATAAAAAGTCGTACACTTTAAAAGCGTCCATAGTAGGTACAGCAAATAGTAACAAATCAACAATCCAAAAATAAAATAATTAAAAATAATCCGACGCAGCTAAGTGATGACCAGCCCCAACTGACGGCGCGCGTTCACGTACATGACGCATGGATCAGCACCATACAGCTCAAACATTTTAGCAGGGTAAAGGCCTCATACAGAGAAGGGACCATTGATTACCACGCTTGATCAAGGTGAGTTGGCGATTTCAGACTCATAATGATTCCTCCAAATTCCAGGTTTCCTCACACCGATATCAGTGATGTCCAAGAGAAACTGTATAAATTACTTTCTAAGTACAAATAAATTATTATTGTATACGTCACATTGGTTGGGTTCAAATCCTGGCAAGTAGGTAACTTGCCAGGATTTGAACCCAACCCAATAAGGCGAGGCATTAGCTACTTACTGCACGAAATTTTCGATCGCCTCTTTCAAATACAAACCAAAAAGGGATCACCTATTCTTAGATCCCTCAATTCCATCAAAAAGTATAAATAATATCCGTCATACCCGGAAGTTGTCTACATTTATATTACGAGTATATCCTTGTTTTCGTGCAACGATGGGAACAAGTTCGTGACATGAAGGACAGCTATGTCCCCTGAGACCACCCTTGTCTCTTTGATTCTTTTATTTGTCCCTCGCTTAGCGTTGTTCCTCTGGCGTTATTTCATATTAAATATGTCCCCTTAATATCGTCCGTGTTTATCCTTCTTGTATTTTCGATGACGTTAAAAGGCCGTTGTTATTGCAACTGTTGCTTCAAATATACCTAATGTTTTTTTCGGTTCAAATGGGATGGTGGTTCTCAAAAGTGTATAAATCAGTCTATATTATGTCTCGAACAAAGTATGCTAAAGCAAGTGTATAGAATGAGGGTGATTCTGGTCCGTTTATAAAACTATTATCCATAAAAATAATAATATAAACCCGGTAATATAAATAATAAAATTATAAAATGAACTAAAAAAAGTTAGTTTACATACACTTCAATGTCAAATAGTTAGCATATCATTTAAAAAAACATTTGAAACACTAACTTTCTAATTTTCCAAAGTCAAAATCAATTAGTAGTAGTTTAATTAATAACCTACTATTTGAAGGTACTTCTGAAAGCCAATTATCTAAAAAAGACTACGCTGTTCATTACATTGACTGTATCCTTAATAAAATTTCAAACAATTTTGCTATTAAGTAAAATATACAGGGTGGCATGCCGGGGAAGTCGACGCGCAACCAGTTACCATGGATTCAGTTCATGATTCTGAGTTACCCTGCGCTTAAAATTTTCAGTGTCAGTAATTAAAAAAAAATGCTGTTCCATGCATTAGTATTTTACTTTTCTATGAAACAGTAGATTTTTTTTGATAACCGACGAAAAAAAATCTGTGTAAGGAAGGTTTAAGAATCATGATGCTGAATTCATGGTTACAGTTGGTGCGTCGATATTCCTGCCATCCTGTATAATCCTAACATACCTATAATAAGATGAGACGTTTGTTTGCCTGTTAGTGCGCTTAAAACTCGAGAATCCCTTATTTGATTAACGTGTTTTTGTTATTTTAATCGCTTATAAATATGATCTGGGCAAAAATCTCCACACAATGGGTGCCTGAAGATGGACGGCGCCGTCCATCTCCATCCATCCATCTCTTGATGGCGTGATGACCTGGACACGTACCGTGAGTGCTTGTTCGAGGTGACGCGGGAAAAAAAGTTCTTGAAGGATTTGGGGAAGGCCTTGCCCAGCAGTGGGACAGTATGGGCTAAGAAAAAATAAAATAAATAAATATGATCTCCGAATAGGTTTAAGTACAGACGCCAGCATCAAGCTACTACACTCTGTCCAATTTCTTTAATAGATTTTCAACTGTTTCGCTAAAGTATTAAGGTTCAAGGTTTATTGGGAAAATTTTACAGTTTCGGTTAGCTTGACCTGCAGTGCGATTCTGTAACCATCTCACCGTGAAAACCTAGGTGAAGTGAGCGTGGAGTGAGCTGTCATTCCAACTTATGCTAGGGATTGACACTACTGACAACTCACATCAAGCTCACTTCACTTGAGTTTTCACGGTGAGATTTTTACAGAATCGACCGGCTGTTGGCGTCTGTACTTAAAAAATAATTCACGCAAACGAAACTGTCGCCTGAGCTAGTAAACAAATAAAGTCACTAAACAAATGTCAGAGTGATTTATAGCGAAATATTGAAGTAAGTAGTGCTCACAACTGTTGTACAGGCCTTCAATCACAACTGACGGCTGACGGCTGACAGACAGCCAATACGGGTGATGAACTCACCCCAATCTGACTGACCAGTCACTGACCTAGTACAATTTTAGATAGTAGGATTTTTGATTGAATGTTCTTTGATATTCCCATCATCAAATTGGTTCCTCAAAATACTCTTTTACAAAAGAAAAGAATCAGAGGTGACACCTCTAGGAATATCTGTAAATCTTGTTTTTAGTACCTAATTTTGCTTCTATATAAGGTTAATAATTTATTTAAACATTTCCAAAGAAGCATAAAGTCAGACTTATTGGTATTGGTACTGCGGGAGTTTTATGAGCTCTCAGGGTACCGGGAGGAATCAATAAAACCACAGTTCATTGCATTTCATTTCTGTTTCAAATCTGACGCCTTTTCGGCTTTTTAATTTGTATTGGCGTTTATGTTGTAATGTTATGCCGTTATCATAAATTTACCAAAAAGGTTGCAAGCCACAAACCATGCAGATCATAGTACCTATAAAAAATTAATGCCAGATTTTGCAAACACTCATAAAATTTTTCTTTAGCAATACAAAAGCCGTATATACACTAAAAAAAATGCAATTAAAAACATCATTTCATGACAGCAGCATTTAAAATCCTTTACAAAAAACCCAGGATATTGTAACAACAAGTCCAGGTGACGTATTTCGTACAATGGACGATCGTTAGGAGTCGCCGGCACGCTAGCAATTTGCGCCAAAGCGGATTCTTTTAACAGACGCCTGTCATTGAATAATAATGCGTAGAAGCGTTATTGCAGAAGACCTAGAGAATTTGTAATCACTTTCATAGCGGTTGGTATTTCAATACGATTACGAGCGGTATCTACAACGCCACATGCGAACAACGCGTCATACTGACGTCACGCAAATCCTGCATCTCGCAAGCAGAGTTTACCGCGCAATTAGCATAGATACAATTTCCGAACATCAATCGTTGGGCAATTGCACGCCAGACACAACACCCGTCTGGTCGGAGGATCCTCCCTTTTCAATGGAGTATGAGTGAACTTTACACCCTGTTCCTCATGCCTCCAAAAGATCTTCGATAAGTAGCATAAGGCAATCCAATAAATTTCTGACATTTCCAAAAGTTGATAGAATGTCACTTTGTCTAGGCCATCTGCTCCGAATAAATGCCGACGATCTAGGATGTGGAACAGCGGCTGCAATTTAGCATCAGATGTAACGAGTTGAATAGTTTGTTTACTTTAATGAGATGACCATGGTCTTTCTATACCTACGTGCTTTGTCTTTTATTTGACAACGTAATATCAAGCAAGAGGAGAGAGGTTCTGGAGTGGTGACCGCATACCGGACGTAACGTGGGAATGCCTCCCACAAATTGGACCGATGACTTTGTGAAGGCTGAAGGAATCCCCTAGATATAATAATTTCTTTGTCTAACAGTTCTTTTTTTTTTTAATGATGATGATGATGAATAATGAGTATTCGATGATGATGGTCGATGGTGGTCAGCCATCTTCTTTATGAATTTCAATTCTGTGCTCTTCATTTCGTGTCGAATGGTACTCTTCTTCGATGTTTTGTATTGTTAGAGCCCAGTAGATGGCCATGTTCATTGCGACATCTGTGGCATTCTTCGCCTCTGCACGGGTTTACTTATTCTATGCCCCATTGAAATACTACGAGGATTTAAAATTAAATTCTGAAGGAGTTTGTCTGCAGGGAGCTGTTATTTTGTGCGACTAAGATATTAAATATTGACTACGTTTACTTGTGAACTGATAATGTCGTAGTTTGTGAACTTCTATTCTCTATGGATCTGTTAGTTCAGATAGCAGTTGGTCTGCGTGAAATCAAATGGTTCTTCGTTCTTAAAGTCTTTTAACTTGTGAAACAGTTGGTGATAATGGTGTGGTAAAAGAAGTTGAAACGTGAATTAAAATAATTATAATGAAAAAGAATGACTAATTGCCATTTCAATGTTCTTTTGCCACCAATTACCTATCTTCAACAGTGATCAGAACATACTCCTTTGTGGCGTACAATGTGAATTATAAACTTTGTAGGTATTTGCTGCGGATTGCTCTCCAACCTGTGGAGGGCTATAATACGACGACACGGTTGGCGCAGTGGTTAAGCGATTGACTGCTGCGCTGCGTGTCGCGGGTTCGATTCCGGCACGGAACAATATTATTTGTATGACCTACAAGTAGTTGTTCCGGGTCTGGCTGTTTGTGTATGTGAGTTTACATAAATGTTTGTAAACGCACCCACCATACAGGAGAAATTCCTAGTGTGGGGCAACGTTTAATTTATAATATAAAAAAGAGGGTAAAAGAAATATTCTGTTCATAAATAGGCGAATGGCGTAATAGGCGTTGTTTTAGGTTGCTTAGCTTGGGACTAGATGGCGCTGTGTGAAATGTCCAGGGATAAATTATATCGGCCAAGGACGACTGAACCATGAAAAATGACCTGAAAAAATATACATACATTACTTTGTACACACGGCTACACATCAAGCTATGCAAAACCAGTATTAGCTAACCGTTCATTGTGAGAAAATATCATACAAAGTGAGGCCAAGACAAACTGGTTTTGTATAGCTTGACGTGTAGCCGTGTGTACATTACGAAAGATCAAATAGCTAAAACACCTTAAGTTGTCTGGAATCAAAAATTAAATAAACCATTAAAATGGACATAATTTTAATTCCATATATTATAATATTTCATTACAACCCAGTTAGCAAAACATTTTATGCAGCTAACGTACTCATAACCTGGCGTCATACTCATATATGTAGCAGTTTACTTCAAACGCCTTAAGATGAAACCTTCTAGTTTACGATTATAACGTAGAACTTTAAAAGCTTTGTCACATTATAGAAAAATATATGTATGTTTTAAGTGAAAATACGATTTACTTTGTGGAGCACCTACCTTTTGGGTTTAACTTTTAAATGTTCACAATAAACTGTATGTCTAAGGGCTCAGTCTAAAGTTCAGATATGTCTAAATATGGCATACATGATATCACACTTGTTTTTCCTAAAAGGGTAAGTAGTCAAGATAGTTAGATATTGCACACCCACAAGGGACGGGCGTGATGGCCGAGTGGCCCAACACCTCGCCTCTGATGCACGAGGTTGTGTGGTTCAAATCCGGGCAAGTAACAATTTGACTTTTATAATCTGTCAAATTTATGGTAATAGATTTTCAACTTTATCGCTAAAGCGTTAAGGTTCAAGGTTGATTGGGAAAATTTGACAGTTTCTAGCTTGTAGCTTGATGTGCAGCTTACACATTCCCCCGTGTACAGATTACCCCGCTGGTTATTACTGAGAATTTTCTAAAAAAAAATCCAATAAGAATTTCCACTTTGAAAAAGTCAGGATATAATCTCAGCCACTCATAAAAATGGTTTACCGTTATGGTATAAATAATTTCTTAAAAGAAAACTCGGTCGGTCAGTGAGAAATGTGTCAGGGTTATCCCTCGGGGTTTTTCGGGGCCACGATTCGATTCCGGTATAAAAGTACCTACGTATACAGTCCGTTCGGGCTATAATTCGGTTTCGAGATTTATGTCAAAAATATAGTTGGTAGATAAAGTAATCGCAATCGATGAATAAGTGACTTGCTTACCAAAATTTTGTAACATTATCATAATTATTGTATTATAAAACATTGTTCACATTTTCGTACTTGACGGTATCATTTTTGATATCGCTAATTGTAAATGTTCTAAGAATGGTTATGGTTGGTACCATTCGAGGATGAGGTGACAAGTGACGATGAGGTTATCACATTAGATATTCAATCAATCATTTAACTCAGCCTATCGTAGTCCACTGCTAGACTTCTCTCCCAGGCTGCACCACAACACCTTATCCTCCACCTCGATCATCACGCTAAAGAACCGCGAGCTGTCGGTCGATTCTGTAAAAATCTCACCGTGAAAACTCAAGAGAAGTGAGCTTGATGTGAGTTGTCAGTAGTGTCAATCCCTAGCATTATTTGGAATGACAGCTCACTCCACGCTCACTTCACCAAAGTTTTCACGGTGAGGTGGTTACAGAATTGCTCTGCTGCTCGGAGTTTCTTTGAAAGATAAAATCAGAAATGAAATGATCTGGAAAACAACCACAGTTACCGACATAGCTTGCAGAGTAAGCAAGCTGAAGTAGCAGTAGTGTGGTCATATTTTGTCGTAAGAATCGATGGCTGGTGGAGCAGATGAGTCCTGGAGTGGAGACCGCGTAACGGAAAGCATAGTGTGGGACACTTCCGACCTTAAAAAGGCGGCTAAGACAGACTGGACATTAAATAGTACTGTGTGGTTAAATACATCTTGATTATCAATCGATCTGCCTAGCCTTTTCCCAACTATATTAGGGTCAGCTTCCAGTCTAACCAGATGCAGCTGGTTCCCAGTATTTTACATGGAACAACTACCTATCTGACTTCCAGAACCCAGTAACTGGGTAACACAGACCCCTTGGACTGGTTGTCAGACGTTCGGGCCTCCAACGACCCGTAACGACTGTCAAAAATCCAAGAATGACAGCCATGGCAGCTGACGGCTTAATGTGCTTTCCGAGGCGCGGAGGGTTGGCCCGACCACAGCAAGAGTAGCGTTACCTTAGAATTTGACCCGTGCGGCTGTTATTAACTAGCTCGAGCCCCTTAAATAAAGGGTTATTAAGGACTGTAAAATTATTGGAACGAAGTTCCTTATCGCGCGTTGCGAAAGGGGGCTAGACGGAAAAAATTAAGACCTAAAGTTGGAACGACACTTTTTGCTATAGTTGTAAGCCGTGCGGCGTGGTGCGCGTGTTTCTCTGTCTGTCTCTCTCTCTTTGAACGTCGTTCCATCCGGGTGTCCCTTGAAACCTCTTAAGGTTTTTTTTTAAATTTGTACAGTTAAAATAAAAGTTAAATGATAAATGATTTTATTTTTGTAAGTAGGTTTGTACAAACACTTTTACACGTCAATCATATTTTAAAACTAGATGAGGTCGGCGTTTCCTATCTGACTAGTCTGAGAAAGGCCGAAACAAACTCAGACGTCACAGTCTCTTTTAAAGTCCAGACATAATCTTGGTCAGATCATGTGAAGACCATGTAGATTTATGTCTGAGATGGTTTTTTTTTAAGAAAGAACCAAACAGTTTGAGAGGACCTGTCCAGTCAGTGCACGCATTTGTCAGAAATCGTGCAGCTCAACTCAAAACTTAAGGAGCTCAACGATCCGACGAACAATACCAAAGAAAGGACATTTGGGTAGGCCACATTAATTACTCAAACTGCCAGACCATGACAAAAACTAAGAGAACAGAGAGAAAAATAATATAAATACAATGACCCACATAGTCTTCACATTCACAATAATTAAAATAATAGAATACTTTACAAAGTAAGCAAATGTCATAGTATGTATCAAATTCATCAATGTCAAAGTGTATATAAAAAAAAAACAAAAAACACCAACAAAACAAAAAAAAAAATAAACACATTCAATATGTAAAAATTGGAAGCAGCTTAATCCCAAGCGTTTTTGTCCTCGATATAAGCCTTAACGGTATAAAATGCTTTCTGGCACAACTTACGTTTAATGAATAATTTGAATTTATTAAGGCTTAGATCTTGAACGGGGCTTGGAACTTTATTGTAAAAGCATATACATTGGCATCTGAACGAGCCACCTATTTTCTTGAGCCTTGTTGTAGGTAGAACAAATTTGTGTTTGTACCTAGTATTTATATCATGGATATCACTGTATTTTTTAAACAATTTTATATTTTTATGGGCATATAAAAGATTTTCATAAATATACTGTGAAGGCACAGTCATAACATTAATTTCTTTAAAGAACAATGCTCACAATGTATGGGGAAAAAACCCAGGCCCGGCGCAAATAAAATGTATCTCAGATTTTAAGTATTTATATGTGACATAATATTCAGTAGGGGGCATTACCAAAATCTTTTTTTAAATGTCATAAATTGCTAGTTGTTTTATGTAAGGAGCTTCAAAAATGTGATTTTTTTTTAATTATTTCTTTCTTTACTCTTATTCTATAAATGACATTTAGGCATCTATTTTGACAACGCCATCTACATTTTGTGCAATGTTAGGGTAAACTTAATAAAAAACAAGAGTAGGCAAATGAAATTATTTTATTATTGTACACATTATTGGTTCTCTAAGTCTATGATTACATCTTCCAGAGTGTATCCGGGATGATTAAAATCATTTTGATGTCTGGCCCAACCCAAGTAATACAGTACACTCATAATATGGGCGCAGCTACCCAAAGTTCTTTTGCCATGTATACAAGAGCAATAATGCTATAATGGTTAGCGTAGTATGTTAAAATATATGTATATACATATTTCCATTAAATAATTCTATTTAAAAATTACTTTTACGAAAAAAGGATTAGCAAAATATTACGTTTAAAAACGAATTTTTGGCTATATTTTTTTTTAGTATGAAAGTACTATTTTATACTAAGAATTTGAGATATGTACCGTTTGCGCCGGGGCCTGGGTTTTTTTTGAGCATTATCCTTTGTCTCTGAGCGAGTGTCTCGGACTTAATTTATAAATTGATCGAACAGCTCGCTTTTGCAAAACAAAGATAGTCTGAATATCAGCGGCATTTCCCCACAATAGAATACCGTACGACATTACACTATGAAAATAGCTAAAGTACACTAAACGGGCTGTCTCTATATCAGTTAAATTACGAATTTTTCTAACAGCGTATGCTGCGTTATATCACCACTTAAAAAACGGGTATAAAATAGTGGTGTGTAAGTGACGCCGGCGCCGCCGCGGCCACGTTGGTACGCTTCCGCGGCGGCGACATCGGAATGACTGAGTGACTCGTAACGACGTCGCAACATCGCATGCGCCGGAGAAATATGAATCTCGATAACACTCAGTCCCGTCACTCCATCCCATTTTGCGCATGGAGAATTATGCCTAAAGTCAAAGTAATTAAATGACTGCATTACAATTATTACATTCGGCCTGAATTACATTACGGCCCTACATTAATATTCATATTCAGAAAAAAAAATACTGAAATATACGCAAATGGAAGTATTATGCAACGTATTGTTTATATTTCACAAAAGGTACCTACTTACCTAAAAATATATTTTCAGCCGGAAACCTTTATTACACCTATTGAAATGTATTTGTGAATAGGACAATGTGTTTTCGTTCGATCAAAACACAGTTTAATTTGTTCGGTTTTCGCTAAATGCGAACAAATATTGTTTTTCAATTAACGAAGTTTACATATTTATGTTCTGTAATTTGTATGGTGTACTTAATAAAAAATATTCTATTCAACTAAAATGCAAATTGTTTTTGGTATTGTTTCAAATTATAGTAATTTTTTTCTCTCTAAACGACACTATCAATCGTAATTTTTAATCTGTGGACGAATACTTTGTGAAACTTCAAACTATTTACTTACTACCCACATTTGTAATATTGTAAACAGTATTTGAATCACAATCCTACCCATTCAAGTATCAAAAACAATGTCCCGACGAAAGTATATTTTACTTGATAAGAGTTTAATGTTTTCTATTTAATTATATAAAATTTTCTACTGCAGGTTTGTTAATGTGCATTAAACAAAAGCACAGCGGAAAGGTAAGAATTATGATCTTTGTATTTAAAACTTGAAACAATGTGTGATACTAAATTTATATTGCCAGCAACAGATAAAAATATGAAAGATCACAAGAAAAATCATTGACCATTAATTCAATAAAATTATGTACTAAATTGTCAAATCGTTCCTTCAAATTTTCAATTTCACATCTAATAAACAATTCAGCATTATTGTTATCCAAATCCTCTGGGACAATCAACTAATTAATGCCTATTCAATTTCAGGTTTGTTTCATAATGGCACACACAACATCGGCAGATATAACTGCATATACAAACTATGAAACGTTTTTGAGCTCACCAACCACACTGCAACCAAGAAATCTGTATTGCATGAGAAAAGCTAAAAACGTAGCGAAGAAGAAGCTTTTTCAAGCTCATGTCATTGTCAAGCTAAGGAAGAAAGTGATGAGTCAGGGTAGCAAGACCCCTGGAAGCAAAAAAGTGTTACCCGCTCCTGTAGTGATGCCTGTGGCTCCGTTGACAACACCATACCCCTACCAACTAGAATTGAGTTGTCCGCTACCTGTGAACGATTGGCAGGCCATGAATACACCCCTATTCACTATCCAACCTTTACCAGTAATTATACCTAGTCCTAGCACAACATTTGCTACACATATTTGCCCATTTGGTGGAACTGTGGTACAACCCATTTTAACTCCAATAATTCCACAAACATTTGTACAAGATAATAGAACAAATGTTTCTAGTTACATAAATGAATTTAATTTTTCATCGGAACTAATAGACGTCACAGTAGATAATGTTAAATATACATATTATATGCAAGAAGAAACTGCTTCAAAGATAGAACAAATTAACCTTTTGTATGATGAAAATATAGAAACAATAAATATTTCTAATATAGAAGCTCAAAGGGATCCTCTTGAAGTGTATTTAACTTTACCAAAAGAATTATTTCCACCAGCAAGAATGCTGAAGCTGGATCCGAATGCGATCATAGATGAATTTTGTAAAATGCCGAATTTGCAACGTCACGCCCCTTGGCTCTTAGACCTGGAATTTGGCATCCCCAGAACTATTATAACTCGTCCGTTACCTATTTATAATGTTAAGTTTAATAGCATACACTGTAAGAATACTCCGGACGCCATACATCCGGCTTTCGAGACCTGCACTCCAGATTTTAAAAGGGCATTATTGTTTTATTACGACTGTGTAGTTTCTGCATGGTACAGAGGTTATATGACGATAACTAGTGATAGATCAGTTGAGAACTTCCAGTCGTGGTTGTTACTACCTACGCAGGTTCTAGGCATGTGCTGGCCCTAAATCGTGTTGCATGTTTTCCAAAGGATTTTTTATGAAATATTTTTTATTACATCAATGTTTTTTTTTGGTTTGAATAAATTTTTAATATCTTGATTTGATTGTATTTATTTTAAACACTCGCAAAACCTTATCAATGGCATTGCTTGCAATGATTTAACTAACATAATAATCTTTTTTTTCACATTTTTATATTCTTTGAAATGTCAACAATCTACCTTTTTCCACTACCTTCCCGAATCAGACCAGAAGTAATAATCCCCTGAATCATCGTTAAATGTTACGGTGCAAAGATTTTAATTTAAAGCCAGAGCTATCCCATTTACCTCCTGACTTCCACAGTTGATTGTACGATGTCCCAACCGCATTCTCTCATCAAAATCTGACCCAAATTTAAGATTCCTAATGACCCTGTGGAAATTTGTGAGCCAACCGTTCCGTGCACAAAATAGACAGGTACAGAAGGTAGGCTCCACGCAACGAGTGAAGACGCACGCACGCGTAGATAAGCTTTTCATGCACTAGTGCAAGCGCAGTTCAACCTATTAGGTTTTCGTCTGCTTAACCGGGCTTGCTTGTGGATCCCTCAATAAATTAAGGCCTCCAGTCAGGGTTTAAAAAACTTAAAAACTAAGTGACTACACGCTAAGGGCACCCCCTGTGGGATATACACTTCGGCTTACGGCGTCGCTGGGAGAGGGCAGCGAGGGACAGGCTTTTTTTTTTCAGGATGGGTAATCATCAATTGACCCCTCCCGCTCTGGGTGGAGCGGAAGAGAGTGTCAGACTCTTACTGACTAAAACCCACCAGTGTTCCTTCCTTAGCCCTTTATGTTCCAGGGCAGCGGTAACCCTTTCGGACGATCCCGCTACCCTGGCAGGCTTCAGCCCTATCGGGCCCCATCAATCTTGCTGACATCTCTTTGAGGCGCGCGTGGAACACATACGCGCAGTCCGGCAAGGGACAGGCTGGATCGGAATTAAACAAGCAAGCGCACTCCCGACTGGCATTCGTTTAAGTGTTCGTGTCGACGGCTGCAGTTGCTTCTGACGTTGACGTGTGCCACTCGTGTGTATGCACACTAAGATCGCCGAACGTTCGTGCATATGTACAGACGCCAGCAGGTCAAGCTACCCGAAACTGTCAAATTTTCCCAATCAACCTTGAACCTTAATGCTTCAGCGATAAAGTTGAAAATTTATTAAAGAAATTTGACAGATTGTAGTAGCTTGATGTGCTGGCGTCTGTGCGTATACCTGCCGGTGCATTTTGTGAAAACTTCACCGCGAAAACTTAGTTGCAGTGAGCGGTCAATAGTGTCAGTGTCCCAACCATCAGCCGAACTATTCTGTAAACATTATCAACGTGAAAACTTAGACAAAATGAGCTTTAAGTAAGCTGTCAATAGTGTCAACGCTAAGCATAATGTGAAATGACAGCTCACTACAGTGGCAGATGGTATTACAGCTCGCTTCAAGCTCACTCTCTCTATCATACAGGTCCCGAACCCAGTATAGACTCCAGCTCTCACAAAGGATAATCTTTAAAATGTAATTAGATCCTATAAATCTAAACTGTACCTTTTTGAGAGAAATAAAATTACTATTATTACTACTTCGCCTAAGTTTTCACGGTGACATTTTTACAGAATAGTCGGCTGTTTTCGCTTGAGTTATGGAACCAGCCTTCTGTATCTGTCTACTCTGTGGACCAACCACTCTGGGAATTCAATTCACGCTGGCCTTTATTTATCGACGTTGACTTAGTTTGTGGATTCTTTTAGGTAATCAACTGGATTTTAGAAAGGCAGGTTATTTAAAGCTAATTAGATGCGTGATTTTATTGGTATGGTGGTGAATGATATGACATTTATTCATCACGTTTTAATGCTAAGGCGGATCTCATACTATCATGCACCACGCTCCGGTGCACGGGTTGGATTTCTTTAAATATCCTAACTAATATTAAAAATGCGAAAGTAAGTTTGTTTGTTACCTTTTCACGCCTAATCCACTGAACCGATCGTCATGAAATTTTTCATATTAATAATAATATGAAAAATTTCATGATGATCGGTTCAGTGGATCAGGCGTTGTCAGGGGTATAGAAAAGGACATAGGGTACCTTTCATACAGAAAAAAAATTCTTTTCCCGAGGAAATGAACAATAACTTTCGACGGTCACAATTGCTTTAGGACGCTAGATGGCGCTATGTGTCTTTCGAATCATGATTGAAATATAACCCGACTTTCTGCCTAGTACTTTTTTTTTAATACAGCTGTATTCTAACAAAAAGTACTAGCTTACATGAATTCACGATAGTATTTCAATCATTAGTATTATACTTTTAATGTGATTTGGATGAAATTTGGCATACAGATAGTTTATTATGGATTAACTCTTATGATACTTTTTATCCCGGTTATGCGTTTCCGTGGGATAATTTCCGACCTCCACGCAGCAGGCGCAGCCGCGGGCAAAAGTTGATGTTATTATAAATTCAATAATAACGCGTTTCCACGCGGGGCATGTGGCTCCTTTTTCCGCGCCCCGTCGCGTGGTGCGTTCTAGTGTGAGATAATACGTAGGTACACCATTTGTAACGAATCAAGTGAGTTTCATTAAATGAATTATCAATTTACAAACTTTTGATGTTATCCTAATTGAACAGGTAATAGACGACACTGGCAACGATTCCCTTGTCTACAAACTAAACTAAATTTAAGTTCAGTGCATCTTTTTCTTTCTATTTCATTATGAAATGGACAGAAGATAAATATTAGTTTTGTCCTGTCAAATTAAGATACTCCATAGACAGTTTAGACGTGCTTAAAAACATGGCTACTAATATACGTTACCTTACGTCAGGCGCTGACTAATTTGACAGGACTAAACTAATATTTATCTTCTGTCCTTTTCTTAATGAAATAGAAAAAAAATGATGCACTGCACTTAAATTTAGTTTAGTTTGTGAACAAGGGAATCCGCGCCAATGTCTAAGCAAATTATGTAACTCAGATGTAACCATCCTGAAATTAAGAAATAAAACGAAACATTAAAAAAATATCTCAATATTTTAATAATTATTAACAATAATATTATTGTGAAACAATCAACGTCATCATAAACTATCATTTAATAAAATCGCAATAGTTAACTAATCAAACAAACAGCACTGAAGGAAGTCGATATTTTACTAAATGCAGTAACAATGCGCGATTTGGTAATATTCACATTCATCCCCTTTGTATATAACAAGTTAATTTATATCAATTTACAAAAATATATTAATCATTACTATTATACGTATAAATTTTTTAAATTAAAAAGCGTTTTACAATCAGATAGTGAAGTTAAAAGATTGATTAAAGATGAAAAGTTGGTCACTATGTACAAAATGATCATATCATAATTCATTTAACTATACCGGGTGGCAGGGACATCGACGCACAACCTGTAACCATAAATTCAGCACATGATTTTAGACCCCTTAGCGTATAAATTTTTTGTCGGTTATCAAAAAAAAATATCTGTTGTTTCATAGGAAAATGCAATACCTACGCGGTCAAAATGTATAGAACAGCTAACTTTTTTTTTAATAACCGATGAAATCTATCGACGTGAGGTTGTTTAGAAACATGTGCTGAATCCATGGTAAAAGATTACCCGTCGATGTCCCTGCCACCCTGTATTTTATTCTTTTATAACAGCTTCATTATAGAAAGAAGATTTCTTAGCAAGTTTCTTCGTGAATAGTTCTGAATGAGTATCTATTGAGTTCAGTTTTGACTTAAAACACCTTTAGTCGTCTTTTTACTTCGTCATCTCATTATAAAACACTTCGATTTCCTAACAAGGAACTAAAATAAATTCGGTTAATATTTACAAAATTTTCGATTCCTTTGCTAAATGCCGGAAACAAGTAAATAATACTGTATTATTAGTACAACCTTAACTAAAAACGGCAAGATACATACGCAAAAATATTTACAATACGTTTGAGCATACGGAATTACCTTAGGATGTATTAAATTAAACTAGTAAAGATAAAAATGATCTTAAAATAGTTTGTATTTACAAAGAATTGTTTCAAGTGCGTAAGTCAAAGTAGGCGTACGGTTACTACTCGTCTTACTATCTTTCAAATTCATGACGCAGGACAAACTGTTACTAAACGGTTATATTCCTGCTATGGATCGATGTTTCATACTCTTTCACGCAAAAACTACTGAACGGATTTGGTTGAAAATTGGCATTCAGATGGTTTATAACCAGGATTAACATATAGGATACTTTTTATCCCGATATTCTTACGGGATTGAAACTTATGCGGGTAAAACCGCAGGGCGTAGCTAGTTAGAAATATGACAGCGACAATAATTCAAAAACGTCATAACTCCATTTTGCTATGAATACCTAGTAATCATGTAGCCAAGCTCTGCTAGCTTTGGATTTTAAGGTAAATAAGCAACCAAGCACGTTTGCTATTTCGACTGCAAGTCTGTAACGTTTACCAATCCAATTTGCCTCCAGCACATCACGGTACGTCGAATTAGCTACGTTAGCTGCCTAAGTGTATTCGATTTTGGTACAATTCTCATTGGAACCAAGAGCTTTTGTCCAAATAAAGTCACCTACTGCATCATTATCATCATAGATACATAGAATGCTCTTTATTGTATGTAGAACACCATTTAAATCATGATCTGCCTTATCCGGTTTAAATGCTAGCCAACCCCAAAACAGTTTGTGGTCGGCTTCCATTTTAACCAGATGCAGCTGAATACCAGTATTTTACATGAAGCGACTGCCTATCTGACAGTTGACTATCAAGAAATTCTAAAATAGCACTGATTTCATCAATTTGAAGATAGTAAGAACACTGTCGTCATGTACTCATGCTTAAGTTCTACAGCCTCAAAGCAGTCATCAGGGCGTTTATTGTGAAGCTTAAAAATATCACCATTTTGAAGCTCCGGTAACGGTTGTTGATGCAGAATCTCGCTCCCACGAGTTCTGCAAGCTCCTGGCGAGATATTTCCTAATAAAACGCCTCAGAAAACGTTGAATCCAATCAACATTTTTGAAGGTAACTTATGCTGCACTTGTCACCAATTCGTTTCGTGTCTTTGTTTCACTGTTCATCACTTTGTCACTTAACTCAACAACCTTCAACTTTTTCTTCGGGTTTTGGTAAGCACTCATCAGGTGCTTCGTTTTAGGAGTTGACTGTTTGCAGAATCCAAGGTACGAACTTTGATATCCTGGTGCAAACTCCTGGTAAGTTCGCTTCGCCGCATCCGATGCCCCAGCTGATGATTCCAGCTAGGAAGTATTTTGAGTCTTTTCCTTTGACCTGGAATTGAAGAGCGTACATTATATTTGTTATATCTTCAACGGGGTGGTGAGACGGCCTAGATGCATACCGCAAGGGTTGGATCGAGGTGGTTCTAAAAAGATGTCTTGAAGGATTTACGGGAGGCCTTTGCTCAGCTGAGGGCATTGTAGACTAACTTAAATATATATATATATATATATATATATATATATATATATATATATATATATATATCTTCAACAGCAATATTACCCTATACCTGGTCATCCATCTACAGAAGATTAGTCATAGACGTTACACAACTTAGTCCAAGTTTATGAAAACTATTCTAGAAAACATCCGAGGGGAAATACTCGTAATTTTAAGAACAGTCTGCATCTGTCTGAATCTGTCAAAAATAGTTCTAATTTCCCTACAATTTTGACAAGTTTTTGACATTGATGGTCGCTGAGATGAGAAAGCGACGAGATTTTGAACATTTTTAATTACGAGAATAATTGGCCTGCAGACGAACTTATTCCAAAAACAACAAAAGTTTCTTTAAGAGAAGTGAAGGCGTTAATTATTTACTTGTTTCTAAGCCTATGCATGTATAGCAAAGATTCCAGAAGACCAAAGTAAAGTTCGCTGAAGATTTTGTATAATGAGTTTCCGAAACTCATATAAAACTATTTCTTGGAACCCGTAATGTTATTCATGAAAGTTTTGAGCATGCAAGATTTGTTAATACTTATGAAGCTTTAGTAACTAAAATTGTTTGGAATTTTCAATACGATAGTATCTATTATAACTCGGAAGTATCCCGAGTAGGTGAAAAGGGACATGTGGAAAGTTGGAAGGGTTAATCAACGTTTATCTAGTACTTTGCGGGTGTAGAATTGTTTTATTACTGTTGTAATATGGGGTATTATAAGGGTTAATGTGGCTGCCGAGAAGTTTTGATGAGATGGTATGAATTGCAAGCAGGTTTCATTCTTTTTTAACGACTCTCTCTCTCTGTCGACGACGAGACTTTCCGTCTGTTTTCCAAAACAGAAATAAAATATTTACTTACAGTATGCATCTTTATTCAATTCTGATTGCATGATGAATAACGCTTAATTGATCTTCGCGGTTCCTTAGACAGTCAATCAATTAAGCTCAAATGAACGAAAACTTCTTGTATTTTATGTATTAAATGTTTACCTGCAAAGGTCCCCCTGAGTCTCCTTGACAGGAGTCATGACCTCCCCTCTCGTGGCCGGCACACAAGAAGATGTCTGGAATGAACTCGTGCCTGCCAGCCCTCAGGAACATTGACTTACATCGATCGTTCGATACTATCGGTACTTGCACCTAGAAAACATATTCATGTATTATCAGTTAATTTTACTTTAGCAAGAAGCAGATTCGATATTGGCAGATGATGTCCAAACACGTAATAATAAGGAAGAAAAACACGTCCCTCTTAACTAAAACTTTATAAGTAAATAAAAAATAAAAGACTGGCAATGGACGTCATGGCCGGACATGGGTCTCCCTAAAGCATTGCCCTATCAGCGATCAACCATAATTTTTTTAAGTTAGAAACCTAATTATAAACTTCAATAATTACCTCTTGCAGAACCGACGGCAACACACCACCTTCAGACAGCCTTCCCCATCCAGTCACTGTTGCATTCTCCCCTACCAACAGGTCATCAGTCGCCGGCAAGCATATAGGCGAAATATGAGGAGCAAACTGCACAGGAGCTTCCAGCTTCACCAAGGCCAAGTCATATTCATAAGTATAGTAGTTATATTTAGGATGCACTGCCTTTCTGGCTACTCCACTCTCTACGAATGGGAATTCTTCGGATACCGATGAGAAGTCATATTCGCCAACCCGGATCCTTATTTGTGATGTTAGGAGACTGGAACGTAGAAAATGGTTTCATTAGTAACGTAAAAAGAGCTTTAGTAATTAGCGATAGGGTAGATATTTATTTGTTCGTTACATATTCGTTGTCAGTGACATTGAACCATAATCAGCCTAGATAATGTTCCCACTGCTGGGATAGGCTTACTCCCAGTAAGAGGGAGTGGACTGTAATCTACCACGCAGGCCCAGTTGGTAGATGTGACACGTCTTCGAATTTTTGGTTCTAGGACATGGCGGTTTCCTCACGATGTTTTCCTAAACCGTTTTGAGAGCAGTGGTGATAAAATAATTTACACAAAGTAAAAAACCTGTCGGGGTGCGAACCTACAACTCGTAAGTCGCAGCCATTGGGCCACCATTCTACCTATGGGGAGTTAAAATAAAAGTGGGGGTGAATCAATAATTGTTTGTTATATTTTCTATGCATTATATAACAAACAATGAAAGATCAAAGAATACTTTTTAGAAGAATCAGTGGTTGCAGCAGTTTTGATTTTAGCGTGCAGGACACTGCTGTCATTCCTCTTGATATACTTACAGCCGGTCAAGAGAGTGTTCCAAAAGCCGGGTCCAGACGGGTGTAACGTGTAATGTAAGATTACGTGTAATTTAGCGTCAACAGTGTGGACGGCACACGAACTCAAAGCGAATTGTGTACGCGAATCTATTTCAATAGCTGGGGGTCTACTCCGAAGTAGTATCGGCCGAATGTTCCGCCGTTTCCTGCTACGAAGTTACTATTTGGTTCGGTCGGTTCCGATCCTACACTCCTACACTCTTTCGAATATTGACTATGGTCCCGACCCAACTGAGCTGATCCGAACTTTTTTCGCATTTTTCAATAATATTCGGTTCGGCCATGTGTCGGTCCGATCCGAACATTCGCACTTTGCACTTCGGAGTAGGCCCCCTGTTTCCACTCCAAACGAGCACTGCGACCGCCTTTGTGTTCGCGCAAAAAACCGACAGCCGATGGATCACCCCGAGCGCCGGCGCGAGCGTTACATGTAATGCTCGTAGTGCCGTCGACACGTAGAATTCGTGTTACATTACACGATGGATTACATTACACGTTACACCCGTCTGGACCCGGCTTAACATCGGTCAGTGCGACAATTTTAGAAGATAATAGAGATCAAATTGACGAAACACGTATTCGTTTGTTTGCAACTGATAGGTGTCAAGAAGGCATTCTCTCGGTGGCCGCACTGTAGTCGCTTTTAACCAATGTTACGGATGATACTTTTGAACCCAGCAATTGCACTTAGCACAACGGCACTTTGACGGCACGGTTGGCGCAGTGGTTATGCGATTGACTGCTGCGCTGCGTGTCGCGGGTTCGATTCCCGCACGGAACAAATATTTGTATGACCTACATGTATTTGTTCCGAGTCTGGGTGTTTTTCTATGTATAACATGTATGTATTTACAAAAAAAAAATGTATATAAGTAGTTTATCAGCCATCTTGTTACCATAACACAAGCATTAGGTTGCTTAGCTTGGGACTAGATGGCGCTGTGTGAAATGTCCAGGGATATTATTATTATTATTATTACAAAGTACTAGAAAACTTTCGAAACGTGTTGCAGTAAGGCTCGAATCGTCCATTGTGTGTAGAAGCCATTAAAACTCACTCAGTCCGACAGACGGTTCACCTTAATTCCCGCAAAACCAACACACGTTCACGTTGAACGTCATTTTGTTTTGACGGCAAAACTGGAAGAGGTAGTTACTCCGCAGTGTCTGAAAATCTTTTAGCTTTTGCTGGTCTGTTCTGCAAAAATGTCTTGTTGATGAAAACTTAGGCGAAATGAACTGTCAGTAGTGTCAGTCTCAAGCATCAGCCGGTCGATTCTGTAAAAATCTCACCGTGAAAACTCAAGTGAAGTGAACTTGATGTGAGTTGTCAGTAGTGTCAATCCCTAGCATTATTTGGAATGACAGCTCACTCCACGCTCACTTCACCTAAGTTTTCACGGTGAGATGGTTACAGAATCGCACTGCAGATAGAATGACAGCTCACTTCAAGCTCACTTCACCTAAGTTTTCACGATGATTGGTTACAGAATAGATTGGCAAATATTATAGCCCTCTTATTTATAAACGTAGATTAAAGTTAAGAGACATTTAAAGGACAGACATGTATGGTTAAACAGACGTGAATCATTAGGTACTTAACTTTAATCAACGTTTACAAATAAGAGGGAAAATAGCGCCGATTCCCTTGTTCACAAACTAAACTAAATTTATGTTCAGTGCATCTTTTTCTTCCCATTTCATTAAGAAAAGGACAGAAGATAAATATTAGTTTAAAAAAAATGTCTTCTGTCCTTTTCTTAATAAAATAGAAAGAAAAAGATGCACTGAACTTCAATTTAGTTTAGTTTGTTGTGAACAAGGGATCGGTGCCAATGTCTAATCTCTTGTTAGCAAACGATCAACTACCCATCAGTTGATGACGTTTGTTAGATTCTCAGAAACCGGTTTTACGACGCCATTTTTTTTTTTCAAAAATAAAGAACAGCGGTACCTACTTTTATCGCCGTCGTAAAAAACTGTATCTATGTTGCGGAACATAAACTTGCAGTCCTTAAGTTTTGTAAAACCTTATCCTGTATAAGACAGCCGCCATTAAATATACTTCGCTTTTAATTCCCTTTTAACGGTGTTTAGACTCTTTCCTTTACTTTGTTTTTACAGTAACTTACGAGACGATGGGAAATATAAAAAAGAAATGAAAAGGCGCCGTCCGTCTGTCTGTATGAATGCGTTAATCTCGGGATTACTAGATGGATTCTGATAAAAACATTTCTCAGGAAGACTTAAGATGTTTAAGACTTTTTCGTGATAAAAAGGAGGGTGAATGCGAATTGCGAAATTGTGGGCAGTTTGTTTCAAGACGGCTAGCCTTTTTAAGTCGGCAGTTTTGTGAAGTATTAGCGCTGAGGTACTTTAAAAAAGCCGATGTTTAGCGGTTGGTAGCTCTTTTGGTTGAATCAAGTAATTAAAATAATTACTCGCTGCGGTTGGATCGACACAAAATTAACTTGTTTATGTTTTTATTAAGGGTTTTAGAGGTCAGATAGGCAATCGAACATCATCCATGTAAAATACTGGTACTACGCTGTATCCGGTTAGACTGGAAGGCGACTCCAACATAGTTAACAACACGGTTGACAACACGGTTAGCGCAGTGGCTGAGCGATCGGACTGCTGCGCTGCGTGTCGCGGGTTCGATTCCCGCACAGAACAAATATTTGTAAGTCCTACATGTATTTGTTCTGAGTCTGGGTGTTTTTCTATCTATAATATGAATGTATTTACAAAAAAAAAATGTATATAAGTAGTTTATCAGCCATCTTGTTACCATAACACAAGCATTAGGTTGCTTAGCTTGGGACTAGATGGCGCTGTGTGAAATGTCCAGGGATATTATTATTATTATTACAGTGGGGAAAAGGCTAGGCAGATGATGATGATGATTAAGGTTCTTACAACTTGACAAAACCTCGAGATTTCTTTAAGTATTATTATGAAAGTTTAATAATACCTAAGTAAGTATAGAATTTATTCCAGAACACACATAAATCTTTCGGAATAAATTCTCTAAATGATGGTGGAAACCGCAACAAAATTCGTTGTTATGTGTATTTTAGGAGAACAGCATCTTTCTTTTTTCTTTATTTCTTTCAGATGCCTCAATGATTGGGTGAAACCTACATCTAGCATAGGGTGGATAATGGTTGAAGAACATACTCGTATACTACATTACAATAGTGGGACAGTACAGTGGGACTTAAGTAGCCCATTATTGCACGGTGCATGTGTTAAACGCCGTATATTAATTAATGGATGGCACGGTTGGCGCAGTGGTCAAGCGATTGACTGCTGCGCTGCGTGTCGCGGATTCGATTCCCGCACGGGACAAATATTTGTATGGCCTACAAGTAGTTGTTCCGGCACCCTAATTGCGTAACACAAAATCAATCGTAATCTGAATCATTTTGAAGCAAATTGCTAATCCATTGCTTCATAAGTTCGAAAAATTGGTCTGCCTAACACGTAAATAACGCAATGAATGTTGTTGAACTGTCAAAATGAAACCGATTCCGATTGATTGTGTGTTACGCAATTAGGGTGCGGGTCTGGCTGTTTGTGTATGTGAGTTTAAATGTTTGTAAACGCACCCACGATACAGGAGAAATACATAGTGTGAAAAAAAAAAACGACTTCTTAAAAGTGCCGTTTGGGATGGTTACGAGTATAAGAAAAACCGGTTCGTGTCATCGTGGTGAAAGGATTAGTCAACTAGACTTTAGACGGCAGTAGGGTGTGATTGTGGAGCTATGTTACAAACCATGCTCCACTTCCTATCCTGCCCTCTGTGTCCCAAAGCATGCAGTCGAAGTGATTTCTGCGCTGAAACTGACAACGCCATAGAAGTGGCAAAGTTTTGGGTCAACAAGATATAAAATACAGTTGTGCCAGCGACACGGAGAAGAAGAAGAAGAATTGAGTTCTTAAGTCACACGTATCGTATACTATTTATAGCTCTCGGTACCTAAACCAGGGGGTCTAATCCGAAGTAGTATCGGCCGAATGTTCGGCCGTTTCCTGCTACGAAGTTACTATTTGGTTCGGTCGGTTCCGATCCTACAATCCTACACTCTTTCGAACATTGACTATGGTCCCGACCCAACTGAGCCGATCCGAACATTTTTCGCATTTTCCAATAATATTCGGTTCGGCCATGTGTCGGTCCGATCCGAACATTCGCGCTTTGCACTTCGGAGTAGGCCCCCAGCACTTAAGAGCCTGTACAACGGTCCACTAGCGCCACTCCTTTAAAAAAATATTATCTCATGACTGAGAAGGAATTATGAAAATCTGTTCAATCAGCGACCTCGGTAAATGTGTCTAGAATTTTCTAATACCTTTTATAAAATTTCATATTGAGACACGAAGCAACAAAATTCGATCTAAAGAAAAGCGGCCACATTCCTATATGTCGTATTTAGTTGCTTCGTGTCTCAATATGAAACTTAATAAAAGGTATTAGAAAATTCTAGACACACTTACCGAGGTCGCTGATTGAGCAGATTTTCATAATTCCTTCTCAGTCACGAGATAATATTTTTTTAAAGGAGTGGCGCTAGTGGACCGTTGTACAGGCTCTTAAGTCACGCTTTTCTGTGTAAAAATGCATTAAATAAGTTAAGTCACAGAAAAGCGTGACTAATGTGCGGTTTTAGGTCATAGTACTATAAAAGATATTATTCAATAAAAAAAGAAATAATAAAATAAAGTGCACAACACTTTTATTTCAAGAAGAAATAAAAGTGTTGTTTAACGTTCTTATTTCTTAACACAACAATGTATATGGAAAGTTGGAAACATATTCTCTAACCTAATATTATTATGTAAAAGTTGGAGTATTGCCAGACCAATTTTCATACGGTTTTCTCATAAACACGACTGTTTTATCAAAATACAGAATCAGTGCACGAACTATCAAAATAATGAAAGTATTTGTGCGCAGAACACGAACGGAAATATTCTTTAGCTTTGTTTTGGGATGAGAGTTCCAGTTGAAACATGCAAAATAGTTAATAGAATCAAGTCTAGTGAAAAATATGTGTTTGAGTTTGGTGTGAATTTATTCATTTATTTTACTTCACTTTACTCATTTATTTTTTGGGTTTATGTAGGTTTTAGTATGACCATTTATTTTATGTTTTTATTTTTGGTATAAATAATCTTTTTTTTCGACGAATGTCGAGACATGTGAATTATAGGCTTTTTCATAAAAGCAGCTGAAGATTTACTAAGTAGGGTTTACTAAGTTTTCGGGTGATCACTGAAAATCAGTGCTTTGGGTCCCCATTGCACTTAAAAGCTTAAAACTTTAAATTGTTAAATACCCTACCGCGACAAAAGACAGTTGCGTTTCTGTTTCGATTTGACACCTCTGACACACACTGACGCACTGACTTGACTTGGTTGTCATGGAAACGCTGTATAATAATGTGCGAGACCACTCTTCTCAGTATCTAGACACTTTTTTGCGTGGCTAAGTACGGTGATGGCAAATCTAGCGATTTAAATCTTTGGGCAGCGGGCTTTGACTATACAGTATCATAAAACTTCTCTAGGAAAACACACCAACTTACTTTTATAAATAACGTTTCAGTGACGTCATTTACCGGTAAATTGCGAACTCTATAGTCACCGCTCTTCTAGAAAACCATAGGTCTACACGTAGTCACTCGATCATCCAGCAGAAAAATCAAATCATCCCAAATTACTTACTCATCAACACAGTGTCCAGCTGTCGCAATCCAGCCCTCATTGATGATGGCGCCTCCACACCTGTGCGTGGATGAGAAGCCGAAGTAAGAAGTTCTCCTGACTGACACCTGCCACGGCCAACGACCGAAGGTGGAGTCTTTGCCACCCATGATCCTTGACTCCGGACGTGGCCACATTGCAGTGAGCCCACATTCTGAAAAAACAATGGAAGGTCTTATTTACCGTGCGTATTTGTTACTAGTTGCGCCCCGCGGTTTTACCAGCATAAGTTTCGATCCCGTGGGAATATCGGGATAAAAAGTATCCTATAAGTTAATCCTGGTTATAAGCCATCTGTGTGCCAAATTTCATCCACAGTAGTTTTTGCGTGAAAAAGTAACAAACATCCATCCATCCATCCATCAATCCATACAAACTTTCACGTTTATAATATTAGTAGTATAAGGCTTGATTTACATCATAACAACACCCCTTTATTTCTCGAAGGGTTAGGCAGAGATGTTCCTTTAGTACAGTCACGAGCAAAAGTATGTATACACTCGGGTTTATTCAAAAGCGATTTAATCCTTTATTTTTTAATTAAATTTTATGTTGTTACGAACATAGCATATTCGAACCCATAGGTTTATGTAATGTGTCATATTTCAACGTAGCATTCGTTATTTCACGAAAAAATCGCAATTGAAAGTTGCCAAGTGTTGACATATTGGTGCTCGTGACTGTACACTCACATTTCGGCAGATAAATACAAGTACCATGTAATACTTTGCACGACCCGGGAATTGAACCCAGGACCTCATGCTCAGCAGTGGCACTGGCGACTACTAGACCAACGAGGTATTCAACAATGAGACGGGAACAATAAATTGGTCATCATCAATCATCATCACTTTTGATGTAAGTGGGTGCTGTCTCGCCTGTCTGTCTGTTCATATTTTAGCTGAGGATTTTGATTCAAAAATTAAAAATCATTTATTTCTTCAACATATTTTACAACAACAGATTAAAGATTGGAGCCTCCGTTTAAGCAAAATTGATTTGACAGTTAGACTGAGATTTATAATTACAAACTACTGCATTATTGTCTGGTTTCAAATAATATATGATATCGCATACCAAGAGTTCGATTCCGTATCTAACAATCAGCTCATAGCTGATACAAGATACCGAATTGTGGGACTCGTTGAATACTTGTATAATTAAACTCAGAAACACATTTCCAACGAGCCTTGCACCATGAGCACAGATGTACGTTAAAAATAAAAGCAGGTAATCACCATTCATTTAAAAAGTCCAAAAAGGCAATGCTCATTCCAAAAAATAAATGTTACTTTCACGAGATAAACATAAATTATGATTCCCATTTAAATGCAAACGGTTGTAACTCCACACATTTGCTCTGCACTTTGAGTGCAGGAACGAGGTCGAGATTACTCCAGAACTTCAGATAGAATCATCCGAATGCATTACAAAAAGGTATCGCAAGCGTAAATTACAGGGGAAACTGTGGAAAACCATAAAAAGTTTCAACTCCAGTTAATGGCTCTTATAATAATGCATTTAATGTAAGGGTTCCTAACGGCCACGAAGATTTGTGAGCGGGGAGTCTATTTGGGTCGAGTCTATGTAATTTGCATTCGGTGATTTTAATTTTGTGGGAGAGGTTAAATGGATTTTAATGCTTTGATGGGAATTAATTGTGGAGATTTTATCAGGGCTTAAGTTGTAATCCATTAGTAATGCTTAGAAAATATACGTAGTCTCCGCTGTTCTCAACTAATGAATCCATCATTATCTCATCATCTGCCTAGCCTTTTCCCAATTACCGGCTCCCAGTCTAACCGGCACCCTAATTGCGTAACACACAATCAATCGTAATCTGAATCATTTTGAAGCAAATTGCTAATCCATTGTTTCATGAGTTCGAAAAATTTGCCTGCTCAACACGTAAATAATGCAATGGATGTTGTTGAACTGTCAAAATGAAACCGAGGCAAGACTGGTTGTCAGACTTTCGGGCATCTGACGACCCGTAACGACTGTCAAAGATCCACGAATGACAGCCGGGACCAACGGCTATTGAATCCATACTAATAATTATTATAAATTCGGAAGTAACTGTTTGTTACCTTTTCACACGCATAAGCCACTGATCGGATTTCGATAAAATTCGGTTAGGAGTTCGATGGCATCCTGGGGAAGGACATAGGCTACTTTTTCTCCCGGTACCACGTTCCCGTGCGATAATTTCCGACATTCACGCGGGCTAAGCCGCAGGCAGAAGCTAGTGAGCTATAAGATGAAGATTTATAGAAATATTTAACGTAGCTTTGATTCTTTTCGATCACTTACATGAAACCTTACCTAGCGATCATATCCTCATCCTCACAAGTTGTGTGATACTTGTTTTTAACAAAACTTGTAAATACTGGACATACATAAACATTTGTCATGATCATAGGACATACCTATAGATGTCATACCATACCTATTTTGCTCACATTTCTAGAAGTTTTGAATACAACTAGTCTTCACAACTTGTTCAAGTTGTAAACGATAAACGAAAGCAGTAGATACAACATGTAGGACACTTGTTTTTTCTTTGGTGTATTACTTGCGGTTAGAATACTTATATTTTGAACGAACCAGTCTTGAATTTATTATACCAATTTATATAGAAAAAAAATTGAACCAATGCGCTAACTGTAACCATGACTTCAGTATATTATTATTCAAGACCGCCTGGAGCAGACATTTTTCGTCGGTTATTAATAAAATTTATTAGCTGTCCCATATATTTTGACCGCCTAATATTGCACTTTTCTATGAAAGACATGTCTAGAAGGCTGAATTCATGGTTGCAGTTTGCGTACTGGTTATTTTTTTTTTCCCCTGTATTATTCAAGCAAATCCAGCTCTGCCAAATTCACACTTACCAACTGCATTGTTAGCAGCCGTAGTTGGCGCAGACGTAGACTCCTCAGTCCTGTTAATCATATTCAGCGCCGGATCCTTAGGCTTGATGTAGTTCTTGTGCGGCTTGCTGGTCGTCGTCGTGAACTTCTTCGTTGGCTTGGGCTTTCCGGCAGGCTTCTCCCACGAAGGTCTAGGCTTCGTGATGAAGGATGGCTCCGTCGTGACCTGCCAGTGGATCGTGTTCAGGTTGCTCGGCCTTGAGTTGAATTGGCCTGGAATATATGAAAGAAGGTGTAAGTATTTTCAATGGTTTAAGATTAAAACAATGCAGCTTATATTATGATATCCCACAGCTGAACAAGCCTCACGGAATAAAGCCTTCTTTCCTCCGTGCTTATTTTAGATAACTGATATCATTTAGATAATAAATTATCTCGTAAATAATTTTAATAACAAAGAAAAAAAGCACGGTAAGCTAGCTTATGGTTCCTGTTACTGTTGGTAGAGGAATTGCAATAAAATCAAATGAGTAAAGAAAACCATTAACTTGAATAGAGGAATGTTTATTTCTTCTGTTTTATTAGGGCCCACACAATGTGAGTCTACTAAACACCTCTGCGCAACCCTCCAGGTAATGGCATAGGCATGATGTTTTTATTTATTAGGAACACTGCCATCTTCCTGTTCATTTTCAACTTAAAAGAAAGCCTCTTCTAGTGTCTACCCAAAGCTATGTTCAGAAATCTGTACCACAGCTACCAAGGCAAACCGATCACAAAGTTTCATATTTAGCGGATAGATGGCAGCACCGTCATAACAAAAACTACAGTAAGTTTCAAAACAAAGACTCACCTGAGTTGATGCTGTTCTCCGAATGCTGCTCCGACACAGCCATGGGCCGTGCTCCAGATAATATGCTAAGACTAGACGAAATCTTATTGTGGGGACTAGTTTCCGCTTCACTGTTCGGCCTATTTACATTTTGGTATTTATTTACACTGTTATAAGGTATTTTATTAACTATATCACTATTTTGTTCGCTACTTGAATCTAAATTTCCTAATGAAGGTAAGTTTATTTCTGGCGGCCGGTAGCTGTATGACGTCGGGGCGCCATCTATTGGTTTGGTCATGAATGACGGCCGCTGTGTTTGCCAGTTCGGCCGCGAGATTGTTTGTGTCGATGTCTCTGGCGGTTGAGTTGTAGTGCGAGCTGTACTAGATGGCGTTGTGTACGTCTTCTCAGTGACTGTGACTGGAGGGGCGGGTTCTGAAAAATAAATGATGGAAAGGTTAATTTTGGTTCTCACTGTAAACGCTAGATGTCGTTAGTCGGATCAAATTACACACTAACGAAAAAATTATACATTTTCTGATCAGACAGAGCTTTGCCATGGATCATGGATGACAGAATCAGAGTAGGGCATAGTAGCAGGGACTTATACAAGTAACACTTACTTGAGACAACACTTAAGTAAGTTAATTACATCCAGCGCACGCCTAGCAGTCAGCCTCACTGACATTTCTTATATCCATATTCTCATATTACAAAACAAAACAATACGACTTCCAAAAAACTAAAAACAGCACATGCAAAATAAAGCAATTTTGTTTCATTATTTTGTTGAGCTACCCCCATATAGGTATTCATGTACAGACGCCAGCACATCAAGCTACCCGAAACTGTCAAATTTTCACAATCAACTTTGAACCTAATGCTTTAGCGATAAAGTTGAAAATCTATTAAAGAAATTTAACAGATTGTAGTAGCTTGATGTGCTGGCGTCTGTAGGGGAGAGTTGGATAATACCGAGCCCCTAAGGAATTGGACCTATTATTAGGAAACTGTTTGATATTGAAAGAAACAAAATTGAGTAATTAGTAGGACATTTATTCAGGTACGCATACCGTATAACAAATACTTCCAAAATTTAAACAAAAAGTAATTATTGAGACTTTACAAAAACAAATAAAGGCGCGGTATTGTCGAACTGGTCTGATAATATCGTGCCCAGGGTTGACAAAATCGTGCCCACATTAATTGCACAAAAATGGGTAAATAATAAAAGTAATAATAAAAATATATATATATTCTTTAAAGTAATTTTCTTGCGTGAAGATAGGGAGAACCAAATCTTTTTCTAGAAATTAAATCAGTAAGTATATTAAGTATCACGCAATAAGTATTAACAAAAACTTAAACTCTTTATGCAAAAAACGTAAATATTTTTATATTACTACAAGTTTTGTAGAAGTCTCAGTAAATCTTTGAATTATGTATGGACTAATCAGTCTCAAAAATACCTATTAATATCAATTAAATATCGGGCGCGGAATTATCAAACTTGATCATTTTATTTTTTAACCTCAAAATTATATGGAAAATATTAAAGTACGTAAAAACATATTCTGACATTAATTCTACAATAAACAAACATTAAAAATGTATGGTATCAAAGTATTACAATATAAATACAGTATTACTTAACTCTTCTCGAAAGTACACGAAAAATTACAAGGAGTGACGAAAAAAACTTCGACAGCGCGTGCTATCTCTGTCGTCGAGCGGACCGTAATGGCGATGCGCGGGGAAGGGTGTAAGCATGTCCCGCTTCGATGTATACGCACTGGATCGCAGAACTAGTGGATAGTTTTTGAATTAAGCTGACGCGCGGAATTGTCAACCGCGCGGTATTATCCAACTCTCCCCTACCAGCTACGCAAAAAACATACTTTTAAAAAATCGGACGAATTGAGATCTTCCGTCTCTTTAATGTCGGTTAAAAATAGCTCACGATGTCCAGAGAAGAAAACATAACCATTGTTACTAAGTAGGTAGCTTACCTTCCGCAACCACCGGCTTTTCGGGTAGCCGACAGCAGGACCCGAACATGAAGCCGTCGACACACACGCCAGCATGCGTGCCCCCCACCCGATTGCACTCTTGCACCCACATGCAGGCGCCGCGCGCGCCGCCCGCCACGCACGATTTCCGCGACATTTGGTAACCTGGGGGTGAGAGAAATGGGTTAATTATTGTGAAGATAGAAATTAAGTCGAAAATGTGGACTTAGAACATGCTTCAAGATACCAAACACCAAGAAATACAGGGTTATTTTTCAAAGACAGCCAAATTTAAGGATGTCGTACAGACCATCAAACTGAACAACTTTCCCCATGGGACCAACATCGTAATCGCGAATAAAAATTCAGCCGTCCCATACATTTAGGTCGAGTAGGTATTGAAGTTTTCTATAGGACAGTTGATAAAATTTTCGCGATTACGCTATTTGTCCCATGGAGAAAGTTGTTCAGTTTGATGGTCTGTACCACATCCTTAAATTTGGCTGGTCTTTGAAAAATAACCCTGTATACGCAAATCAGTCAAATTTTTTGAGAATGTTTCCGTACGTAAGACCCTGCATAACACCCCTCTGTTTTTGTCGGGGTTTAAAAAAGGCCTTTTTTAAATAAAAAAACCAAAGCCTGGTTAGTTGCACCATTAATAACTGAAGAAACGGCTGGAGCGAATTTCAGGATCTTTGATTTGTCGGATTTGCCTCCGCCCCGAATAACAGAATAACTACTAAAAAAGAAAAAAATATACAAACATCCGAATTGAGAACCTCCTCCTTTTTAAGAAGTCGGGTAAAAACATGGGGAAAATTAACGAAAAAATACAATGGAGATAATTCATTTTCTCATACAGTTTGTATGGAAAGGCTTTTTTTATTATGAGGCGGTACGAAGTTCACCGGATCACGTAGTTAGAAATACAGCAGACTTGTATGAAGTCATTTTCCAGAAAAGTCAATTGGCCCATATATCCAGAGGTAAAGTAGGCCACAAAACAAAGTATTTTTTTAATAATCATACGCTGTACCTTAATCTAAACGCATGGGCATAATTAATCATTCTCTCATTAGAAATTCATCGTAATTTTTCATCAGTACCCCGAAAGGGGTCTTCCCCACGTAAAATACATTAGCAGCATGAATTTCACAAAAAAAAAATGTTTCATGAATGAACTCGACAACTGAAGATTAATTGACCAGGAAAAACAATGTTACCCTAAACCCAAAATAAAAACGGCTGACGTTAAAGTGAACCGTAAGCCAATCCAATTCCACACAAATAGGACCTCCTTCAATTAAGGAAAATTGGGTTTGTTATTTTCCGAAAAAAGTCCGAGTAAACACATAAAGGACACGCATTGGAAGTAACATGTAAATAACAGGATAAAAAACCAATAGAAACTCGTTATAAATGGGCGAAGAATCAGCACTTTTCGGACTACAAGTTATCACAGACGACCTCCAAAAATTGTCCCTTTAACACTTCGGAAACGAAGCCCAATAAACTCTTCAAGATAAGCCTCGGTATCATCATCTGCATCTGCAGAGCCTTTTCCCAACTATGTTGGGGTCGGCTTCCAGTCTAACCCTATGCAGCTGAATACCAGTATTTTACATGGAGCGACTGCCTATCTGACTCCTTGGTAAGACTGGTTGTCAGACTTTCGGGCTTCTGATGACCCGTAACGGCTGTCAAACCTCCACGAATGACAGCCGGGACCAACGCGCAACGGCTTAGCGTGTTTTCCGAGGTACGGAGGGGTCTTGGTATATGAAGATGGTCATGGGTCACCCATCCACGGATCAACCGCGGCAAGCGTAACTTAACCCGATCCATCGACCCGTGCTGCTATTATTACTTTGCAACAAACCCTTCTCGATAAGCCTCAGGATATCATACCAATTAAAATACCAACACGTTTGCAAGACCTTACATTAGTATCGAAATACAAACCGCTATTCGAAACTGAGCTAAAAACACCAAAGAACAATACCCTTCAGAAACGAAATACTCACTAAACATAACACTTACCACGCTTACCGTTAAAATCGCCTAACTAAATGCATTGTCTATTTTCCATTTCGCGAAAGATTCTATTTATTGCCTGCTGAAGTATGGACAATCTAATCTGCAAGTCGCTGGCACGTTTCTGTTACACCCATTGTTGTAAATCATATACAGAGGGGGGAGGGGGGTAGTGCCAATAAATTTACAAGTGGTGGTCTACAAACGGCTCGCCGAAGGCGGAATTTGATCCATCTATGTAGCTTTATTGTTGAGATGGATTGGCAGTATGGCAAGTTGATTAGGTCATTGAAATTGATGCAGAAGTTTGTCATGACATCACAACGATTGTTATTGAAATGCAATGACAGCTATTTTATTAACACATTTGAAGAAGTACATAAAAACTGCCTATTCGACCTTGCTGCACTCAACATTATAAAATAAAGGTAAAAAAAAGCAGCTGTTCCCTACATTTTGACGAGTTAGGCGAACATAAATGTAGGGAACAGCTGATTTTTTTTTTCGCGATTTCAGCTTTGGTCTCATAGTAAAAGTTGTTCATAATGATGAGTACAACGACCCCTTAAAAGGATGCCCATGAATTTAATTTCACCCTGTATAGCACCTGAAAAGCGATTCGGTTACCGCGACCTGACAAAGTAACTTCTTAAATACAAAAAAGAATATCATGCAAAGCGTATGCGGTACAGCTTCAAGATTTCCAACATTTTTAGTCAAACAAGAGTGAATAAGAAATGACAGAACGTTAGCTTGCCGTCTGTTCCAGTAATAATCTCGCTTGATTTATATGCCACAAGTCTGAAGGAAAACTCTCCCGGAATAACAAACATCCCGGATGATTGCTCTGTTTTCTTTTATTCCTAAAACAGCATGGTTCTTTGTTCTCACCATAAAGGAAAGAAACATACGAGGTATTTACTGTTATGATCCTCTTTTAGATAAAGTATTTTGGCGTCGGTTGTGAGAACAATCAAATGGAGGTGATGATTATGTATCAGTATTTTATATGGAACACAAAACCTGACTAGTCAGGATGAAATCTTAGGTACGAAATGGGGTTTTGTGAATCGGTAAACGTAAACTAACCGATTCAAAACTGGTTCACTTATTGACTACAGCTAAAGTACCTTATTGTTAGCCACCCTGATAACAGATAATCTCAACTAAAACATTTTTTTTTAATTTTATCACAAAATATTGTTCACGACCGAAATGATACAATAGACTGATATATAAAATAGATGATTTAAAGCTAAAGTACCTTATTATTAGCCACCCTGTTATCAGATACTTAATCTCAGTTAAAACATTTTTTTTTAAATTTTGATCACAAAATATTGTTGACGACCGAAATTATATTTATTTTATTTATTCATAAAAACAATTTACATTGTGTTGAATATAATATACACATGCAATTTACAAAACAAAGAACTATGAATTATTAATTAACAGATAGAACAGACTGATATAATTATAAAATAGAAACACGTAATTTAATAGAATATTGAACTACTGCAGTACTTTTACAATGGCAACCTAACATTGTTAAAGAGAGTTAGTTTCAAGAAGAAATAACAGGCTCGCGTACGTGTTACTCGTGATTTTGTTGTTATATCACAAGTATTGAAAACTAATGCAATTTTATACACAGAAAATAGAAAACAACAGTACTATCCGTTGCTGCAATCGCGGTAGAATTTCATAATATTTTTTTTACCCAGCAGCTATTGGTTGATATAAAAAAAAACAATAAAAAAAATAATGCATAATCATCCTATAATGGATACAGGCGTGCTCTCTGTGAGAGGTTGTGGGCCGTAATCCACCACGCGGGCACAGTGCGGATTGGTAGATGTCACAATCATGTCTTCAAATTTATGGTTTTGGGATATACCGGTTTCCTTACGATGTTTTCCTTCACCGTTTTGAGAGCAGTGGTGTTGAAATTATTTGCACAAAGTAAAGCGCCTGTTTGGGTTCGAACCTGCGACCTACGACTCCTAAGTCGCGGCCTTTACCACTGGTCCACCATGACTGCTCTCAAGACATCAACATCATCATCTGCCTAGCCTTTTCCCAACTATGTTCGGGTCGGCTTCCAGTCTAACCGGATGCAGCTGAATACCAGTATTTTACATGAAGCGACTGCCTATCTGACCTCCACAACCCAGTTACCTACTGGGTAATACGATACCCCTTGGTAAAACTGGTTGTCAGACTTTCGGGCTTCTGACTACCCGTAACGACTGTCAAAGATCCACGAATGACAGCCGGGACCAACGGCTTAACGTGCTTTCCGAGGCACGGAGGGGTCTCGGTATGTAAAGATGGTCACCCATCCACAGACCAACCGCGGCAAGCGTAGCTTAACCTGACCGATCGACCTGTGCGGCTGTTATTATTTAGCCACATTATTTAGCCACATCAACATAGCTGCATTAAAATGACAATTTAAGTTCTCACACACGAAACATTCATATTGTAACTCATTGCTTTCTAAGTTTATAAGAATCTTCTTTTTCTAATATTATAATACTCGTAAAGGGAAAAGATTTGATTTTTTGTATGCTTATTTGTTAGGTTTTCACGCTGAAACGGCTGAACGGATTTTGAATATAATTTGGCACATGGGTAGATCATGACCTGGATTAGGAAAATAGGATACTTTTAATCCCAATATTCCCACGGGATTAAGATATAAGCGGGTGAAACTTTATAACTAAGAAGATTCAAGTAATTGACTGAGCAAGATTTGGGGAAATTTATTTGGTAGGTACCTATAACTTTATGACCTTTTGGTTTGGTCTTTTACAACTATACATAAGGAACTCTTCTTATGCTGTGAGTGGTAAGAGGACAATAGAGTAAGCAGAAGAGTCCGTCTAACAGTATCAATATTTTGATCTAAAAGAGTGGCCATGGAGTTTCTTTCCCGTTCTTCTCCATATTCCCCACCTACTACGCTTTGGAATGGGCAACTAGCTTCATCTTTCTGATTATCCGACTCCTTGTTTGAATTCAAAAGTGCCTGTAATAATTGGTAAAATTAAACTCAATGTCTCACACGAGGCATTTCAACTTTGTGAAATAGCAACTCACTTACGATGCCTCAATCATCGACCCGTCATCTTATCACGGTCTGTCAGTAGATTGTCATCGTGAAACAACTCATAATTTCTTCGCTAAATCAAATAGATTATTACCTGATTATCCTCCAGCTGTAATAGTCGTTATAATGTTCATTTGTAATGGTCTAACAGCTTGTCGCTACTCGAGCTGTGAGCGGATAATTTATAGTTAGCTTAGAACTGCTAAGTACAGCTCTTGTTACGTCTGCTCGTGTAATTCAGTTTATTGCAGTCGTATTCAATGGATATTGTTTTAAGGAACAGCCATTTAAGTACTCTCCGGAACTAAAATAATTTGTAGACTATATTAATCTTAGTTTTTCAGGATAATTATGTAGAGCTTCATACAATTGCATGAATCTGATACTAATATAGTTAATAGGGTACTTTTTGGCAAATTTAGGTAGGGCGCATAGGTTTCAAAACTCGCTTCGGTGCTCACAGGGGAAATTCTCGTAATTTTAAGAAAGTGCACAGTCTGATCTCAGTCTCAATCTGTCAAAAATACCTCTAATTTATTTCCCTACCTTTTTGAGAAGTTTTTGACATTATGTTGTCGCCGAGAATTGGCCTTCTGAAAGTCTAAAATTGTGGATTAAAAGTATAAGAGGATAAGACAAATACTTGTAAAAAATCATAACACTTCACTTTTAACATAAACGTGTAAATTTTTAATAACTACATTTTCTTTACTGACTGAAATCTCAATTTACCTAGAACTATGCTCAAATTATCAAGTCATACCCACACCACACCTTAACATTACCGTATCTGAAGGTTAAACTATGCTCTAAATAACAGCAATTCTATTCTTAGGGATCCCATTTAAAAACTGCCATTGAAATATAAGGTTGGACGCTCCGGGCGGAATGAAGAGCTCATGAAACGACCGCCTTCTCAGAATGCTATTCATTCACCCCAGTTGCAGTGGTCTAGTGACCTAGCAAGCGAAGCTACGAATCTAGACATTCTGAGTTCAATTCTGGAGTAGGAAAATGCTGCTCTTACTGTCAGCCTTCATCGTGGGAACTGTTGAGCAAAGGCACATTTAGTTACTTTAGAGCTAAAACCAATTTTATAATATGAAGGTTTAAAAAATACATCAAATATAGCCGAAGGCAACCTCATAATTTGCAGGCCGGATATAATTTAGCGCAGATGACATTCGAACGTTCAAGCTAGTGTCGAAGACATTAGTTAGGAGTTTGAGTTTAGGATAAGAAGTGATGATTTAGACAGAAATATATAAAGACGTTCTGCAAATATAATATAAAAGGAATCATATAGGGTTTGATTCCTCCCGTTACCTCAGAGGGCTCGTTTAGTCCTCTATAGTACCTAATATTAACCACTATATGGCGCCTTGGCACAGCCAGAAAGCATCGAGATCAACCTCTCACAAGATAGTGGATCGAGCTGGACAAGACGAACTAACATTGGTCCACATTATCCCAGCTAATTGCGTAACACAGTATAAATCTAAATCTGAATCGTTTTGAAGGATATTACTAATCCATTACTTCATATGTTCGAAATACTTGTCTGCTCAACTATGTAAATAACGCAATGAATGTTCATGAACTGTCAAAATGAGAAGACATTGCTACTGTTATTGTGTTATGTATTACCCCGCTGGGCACAAAAAGCTGGAAGGCATGGGGAGTAAGCTGATAGTGTCCAGTACCTAACATAGACAATTTTCTGTTGGTTTAACCATCTGGGTTAAACCAACAGAAAATTCCCGTCCCGCCATCTTCTACGTAAAAAAGGTATTAAATTGAAAATTGTGATGGAAAAATTCTCAGCTATTTACCCTCGGAGCGCTTGAAAGCGCTGAATCTGAGTGCATGTAAATATACGGTCCGAGAATACTAAAGTAAATCGAAATCCGGAGTGAATGCAGAGCACATTCACAGCAGAAGTTCTGAGCTGTTTGTTGGTGTTAAATCCTGTAAAATACTATAAAAACTTACATCACAACTAATGGAACGCGTGATCTAAATTTCTTTTGCAATGGACAAATTGTCAACCTTTTATTATTTGAGTATGAGGCTTTTGGCTACTTTGTATGTGTTTATTTTATGTCATGCTTTTTTTTTTGTAATGTGCGTATTGTTTCTGCAGAATAACAAAAAAAAAACTGTCTTTTTTTTTAGGAAGAATCCTGAAAGTTTATTTATAAAAAGGAGATCTACACTGTCATTACGTAAAACACTATCAATCACAACCTAAATAATTTTTGAGGATATTGCTAATTCATTGTTTCATACGTTCGAAACATTTGTCTGCTCAACAACGTAAATAACGCAATGAATGTTGTTGAATTGCCAAATTAAAGACGTTGCTACTGTTAGTATGTACATATTATGTTACACAAGTACCTCGCAGGATATTAAGTTCTACCTAATAGAACCTTTATCTAGCTGTCTTCTATTCATGTGAATAAGCTTGAATTGGATTTCTGAGACTTAAATAATTAGTCTAGGTAGGTAGGTAGGTACTTGTAACCACGGTTAGAGCAACTAAGTCAAAACGTGAACCTACGAAAGAAAATGTACTGCTTCTTGTCCCATACGTAAACACGACGACATTATTATCAAGCTATACATTTCCAGTTTTAGCTGATCTCGCATTGTATATAGGCTTTTCGTAAAATGAGAAGTCAGCTTATTAAGTCTTCGTACGTACGTAATATGTGTGTACAGTTATTGTCATCAAAACCAAGAAATTAGAACAGTAACCCATATCTTAACAATAAAGATTCTATTTTTAACCATCCCATTTAAAAAGTAGTATCTTTGAAGTGCAAGGCCGCGCGCTCGCTGCAAAATGAAGAGCTCATGAAAAATGAACGCTTGCTCGAGAGAACGCTATTCAATGTCAGATGTTTATAGTTGAAGCTGAAATTACTTTGTAGTCTTGAAAGAAGAAGGGTATAAAAATGGTGTTATTGTCTGAATTTTAGCTGTAGGTAGTATGCTAAAAAAATATTTCATACCGCTGCAGCGCTGCTGGTTCGAAATGAAAGGTTAAAATTTTTTATACCTGCGGTTGTGAAAAACATTCGTTGCTATTCAAAGTAATAGAGATACATTGTTTTTGTGCTGACCGTAAACTGTCCAAGTGTACGTATAAGGAAAAATAATGATAATCAGAACGCTTAGATACCACTGGGGGTAACTAGGGGTGACTTTGTGCAGAACTGAGGGGCTATTTAATCCCCTTAATTTTAAAAACGTGCACAGTCTAATCTCAGTCTCCTTCAGTCAAAAATACCTGTAATTAACCTACATTTTTGACAAGTTTTTGACATTGATTGTGCTTAGATGAGATTTTGATTTCATTTTAAACGTTTTTAATTACGGGAATTGACCTTCTGGCACAAAACAGTTTTACATGTAGTTATAGACCAAAATAGCTGTCTGGCCTTGTCTGCAGTTAAAGAATATATATAGTTTTTCTGCTAAAACATGATCATTTTGTTACGAGTGTGACTATAGACAGTGCTGACTCATATCTACACACACACAGTCTTAGATATTATTAACAACTGGTTAGCATTCGATAGGCCCAGCCAATAATCCGAAACCATAGCTCAGTGACGTCACAAGAACAGACCAGAAACACTACCTAACACCTTGTATCACACGAAATCTTGTCTTGTAACTCAAATTCTACAATCGACGCGTTTAGATCAATAAATCCCGGCCAATAAACTGAGGTGTCTTCAGTATCAGATTTTCCTCAGCGTTATGTACCAATAACGATAAATATGTCAGTGGAACAGGTACTGAAGGTATACCTTCAGTCCCTGGTTTAGTACAAAGACCTTAAGTCGTATTTTGTTAGACCCTGGATTTTCATCGAGAAATAATTTTCTACTGGCGATAAATTGCAAGTAATATATTGTGAGTTAGTGCACAGAGTTAGCTACCGGTTTGTGGAAGTGTGGTTTAAGGGATGAAGATAAAACGAGTTGAGAGAATGATGTACATATGCATCCAGAACAGATCCACGCTTCGAGAAAAAACATGTATTAAAATTATACTATGGTTCTGTTCACAATCAAGATTCCATTGGCTTTGTAATACCATACACTACATACGTTGTTTGTAGTACCTTGCTGTATTAGGGTAAGTTAAAAAAAAAATGTTTTTCCAAAGCGGTTTTCTTGGCCTCATCATCACCACCCCGACTTCACCCACTCATAGGCCTCTCTTTTCATGTCTCCACGCTCCTGTGCCAGCCTCATCCAGGTTCTACCCGTGATGGTAACAATGCCTTCCGCCGACGGCGAACACCACCACCACCTTGACCACCTTTCTTGACCTTCACTATTCCTAACCATTGCAACTTTTGTATGCCAATTTTTTTTTCTCTTTAATTTAATTAGGAACTTTTGTACAGAAATACATGGCAGTCCCATTGTACCTTATATCTTAAACTTATACTTTCTACTAATTTTACAATTTGAAAACCATGGAATACGAGGAGGTTCACGGACTATCGTTGTATACCAGATAGCCTTAGATTTTGATCGTAAGTTAAAATACTCTATCCAAATTTGATGACATTTTTCTTTATATTTTGGGAAAAGGTCGGAAAAATCTGGTTTGATGTTCAATTCTTTGCCTTCTAAAATTCCCTTCTTCGCTAGACTGTCAACCTTCTCATTGCCACTTATGCCAAAATTTAAAGCGGTGAGAGAAATCCGGATAAATAGCTCGTAGTTGATCCAATCTTTTGGAAAAATTTAGATTACCCCCACAATTTTTATACACCGCTAATCGCCACTAACTCGGTCCGTATCAACAAGCTTGTTCTGTAGAACATCGATGCGATCGGCGCACGCGACGCCCGGCGAAAGTGTGTGCTCAGCTTACAATCATATTTACTTATCCTCACGGTGATTTTCTCTCGTGGAGTGGACAGGAGCCGAGGCTTAACTTTATGAGTCAATATTTGAATTTGTATGCAACAGAAATATGGTTTGAGTAATGGAATACCCAATTTTACTGTAAACGGAAGATAGCTTGAAGATGTAGGTAGAAAATGGTAACAGAGAGACAGAATGTTCAGAAATTCCATTTTACATAATGATAAACATAGTGAATTATTTTTATTATTTTCAGATTTCAGTGGCGACTCATTATATTTCAAAATTTTCCGTTTTTTCAATTATTATTTTCCGTATTTACTTTTAAAAATCATTGAGTTGAGTTTCGAAAATTCGCAATAATGTGCGCAAAATGGAAGGAGTGATGGGGGGCTATGGAGAAATACTGCACTTGCACGCTACGTGAGCGTGCGTGATCCATCACCACTCGTTCGATGTCCACCGACCGCGCACAGGATGGATGGAAAGCAGCACATGAAGTGTTTTTTACTCCATTGGTGTAATTGCTGTATAGCGTTCCAGTGTCAAAATCGAAGAAGTACCTAACTAGAAAATTTTAACTGTACTAAATGATTACTTAGAAAATTTGGAATATTTACACATAAGCTCACAACTTATTCCAAGGGAAAAAAAAAAACGACACTTAAAAATACATGTTACAAGCCAATCACAATAAGAAAGCACACGAGTGTATTGCCACGAATCTGATCCTGACCCCAAACTAGGCCTGGACCTGTATTTTAAGCGTCAGCGTTCAGCCATGGGTTCTATTTTTAATCTAACAGCATTGATGGTTTCGCTACAGAGTTGAAAGCAAGATTATTGCCATTTGGTAACACATATAAGTAAAAATTCAGTATAGGAATTTACAATTAAAATTGCAGTTAAAATGGGGGTAGATAAACTACTGAACGTCGTCGCCACCTGCTGCATCTACAATCCCTTTGCTCCGGTTACGTTCATACATCTAGTCATACACGCATGCCGATTACAAGTAATACGCAGCTGACCTTTCTGAAGAACATCACCAATAAGGTCACAATATTATGTCCTTCAAGGGTGTCCCGGTCGTAAGTATTTATTTATACTTAACAACATAACCAATGTCTCTTCCTCATAACAAGAACCAGCTTATGAAAATCCACACAAACAAACACATCTACAAACAAACATGGCCGCGACAAACACAGGTGTTGCTTATCTCATCACTAATTAAGGCAAGGGAAACTGTGCCGACAGCCAGCTCCAATTTATTTATGTTGAGATCTGCTTATTTACGAGGCGTTTACACGTATACTAATCAAGAAAGGTTTGATCTGTAATACGATTTGATACTAACTTGAATTGCGATCTGAAAGTGTTTAATTAGTACTATGTTTTTGTAAATAAATAGAATAGAATACACTGTATTGTACACCATACAAATTACAGAACATAAATATATAAAATTTTACAAAGGGTGACACAATGGGCGGCTGCCTATCTGACCTCCACAACCTACTTATAACTTACATTACATTATAATCATTGTTTTCATTACAGTGTATTCATTTTGTGTAATGCCAATAAACGCATTTTCTTTCTTTCTTTTACTGGGTAATACGATACTCCTTGGTAAGAGTGGTGATCAGACTTTCGGGCTTCTGATGACCCGTAACGACTGTCAAAGATCCAAGATCTCTTGGTTATTTCTTGTGATTATCGCTACCATAACATCAAAATCTACATTCATCCTCTCTTCCTCCATTAAACTGTCGCAATTTCGATGTTATTTCGTTCTACAATTGCTCCGATTCCGTTCATCACAATCCTTTTCCTGTAGGATGTCAGTTCCCTGCAGTATCCCCTGTAGTATATTCCCCTACGGAAGCCCATTCAACGCCGAGATTGCGTCGGGGGCAGTGTTACTCAAAGTTAGGCGCTACCGGGACATTGTTCTGCGTCGAAAACACAGCATTTAAAATCTTTTCAAATACCGATGATTAAGGATGCGTATATACAGGGTTATTGGAAAAACACCAACCATCTCATAAGAGGTTAACAACTATTACTATCGGGACCAGACCTGAAATCACGAAAAAAATTCAGCTGTTTCCTACATTTATGTTCGCATAACTTGTCAAAATATAGAGAACAGCTGATTTTTTTTTCGTATAAGTTGTTCATTATGACGAGTACAATGACCTCTTAAGAGGTTTTCAAATAATCATGTATAAAAAAAACCAAAATCAAAATCGGCTCATCCCATCCGTTCGGGAGCTACGATGCCACAGACAAACACACACACAGAGAGACACGTCAAACTTATAACACCCCGTCGTTTTTGCGTCGGGGGTTAAAAACAGAACAAAAACTTACATCGAATCGGGGGTGTCCCGATTTGTGATTAAAAAAAAAAGCTTATACTCGTATTTCCCGCAACATGCGACAGCCGTCTGCCTCGGAATATGAATGTAGTACCTAAAAGCGTTTTATCCTAATAAATCGAAAAATATATGGAATTTCAGAAAATGGCTACTCATTTTTTTTTGGCTTGTTATGTGAGTTTACGGATTGGTGGCATAAACTTTCAAATAGATATTACTTATAGTTTGGGGAAATATTAAAATCTCAACACAAACATAAATAAATCTAGAAAATTAAACCCAACGACAAGATACAAATATGAAAAAAGTATTTTCTTAAAGAAAAAGTTCCACTTTCACACGACATTATGGATTGATTAAATTATTACCTATCTTAATTTGCATTGCAAAATAATTTAAGAAAACCTAATAAATTATTTAATATCAACAGAGCTCTTAAGGATCCTCTGTATACTCGATCTAAATACTTATCTGCGAAATCTCCACAGGTACAAATCGATGCAAATCCGTGCCGCAGGTGTCTTAACTTCAGTAGCGAATCATTTACTTCGGCAACGAAATAATTTCTCCAGTTTCCAAAGACATTTTGATCTTTTGTTATCTACGGAAGCAGCGGGATAATTACGCATACAACGCATCAGCTGCCTAGCCTTTTGTCAATTATGTTGGGGTCGGCTTCCAGTACAACTGAATGCAGCTGAAGATCAGTATTTTACATGGAGCGACTGCCTTACTACTTTCACAACCCTGTTACTGGATAATACGATACCCCTTGGTAAGACTGGTTGTCTGGCTTTCAGGCTACTGACGACCCGTAACGACTGTCAAAGATCCATGAATGACGGCCGGGACCAACGGCTTAACGTGCTTTCTGTGGCACGGAGGGTTCTTGGTTTGTAAAGATGGTAATCCATCCACAGACCAACCGCGGCAAGCTTAGCTTAACCTGATCAATCGACCCCTGCGGCTGTTATTACTTAGTCATAAGCCCCTCCGTCAATTGCATAATACACTTAAGCTGACAGTTGTTCCGGGTCTGGCTGTTTGTGTATGTGAGTTCAAATGTTTTTGAACGCACCCACGATACAGGACTAATTCCTGTATCGTGCGTGCGTTAGAGTGTGGGGCAACGTTTAAAAAAAAAATGGTCTGATAAAAAAGTTTGAGAATTGCTGACCTCAGGATGCGTTCATTTTCTTTGCAACGACAATTTATCCTTTGTTTACTTCCCTGCTTTGATTTTCTTGTCTGATACGATACTTTCATAGCATCATGTTTTGTGGAATGAAATGAAATTGTATATTCTGTAAATAGGACATCGGAATCACGTTTATATCATACTAGCTGCACCCCGCGGTTTCACCCGCATAAGTTTCGATCCCGTGGGAATATTGGGATAAAAAGTATCCTATATGTTAATCCTGGTTATAAACCATCTGTGTGCCAAATTTCATCCAAATCCGTTCGGTAGTTTTTGCGTGAAAGAGCAATAAACATCCATCCATCCATCCATCTATACAAATTTTCACATTTATAACATTAGTGGGATTATTAAAAAAATAAGATAGTTGAGGTCGGCGTTTCCTATCTGACTAATCTGAGAAGAAAGGCTGAAACAAACTCAGAGGTCACAGTCTCTTTTAAAGTTTAGACATATGTAATCTCGGTCAGATTGGTGTGGGATCGAATGTTGTGTTTTGTTTATTTCATACAGATGTATTTAATTTAATTGCTACATTCAAAGGTCTACCTAGCTAAATGGTAATGGTAGCTATTAGTCTAGCTATTAGTAGAGCAATATTAATACTAACCCCCACACCCCATACTAGTTGATACTGTAGTATCAACTAATATGAGGTGTGGGGGTATTGTGACTGTTACTGGTGGCCTTATATATTGTCAAAAGTATTATTATTAAAAGTCTGTGATATCCCACTACTAAGGCCTCCCACTCTCTCGTCTCTCTCTCTCTCGTGGGCTCTTTCCACTTCTCTCTGTTTAAAGCTGCTAAAGACCAGTTCTTGTTGAAGGAGTCCAGCCGATCGATTCTGTAAAAATCTCACCGTGAAAAGTTAAGTGAAGTGAGCTTAGAGTGAGCTATCAATAGTGTCAATCCATAGCATTAGTTGGAATGGCAGCTCACTCCACGCTCACTTCACCTAACTTTTCACGGTGAGATGGTTACTGAATCGCACTGTAGCTCATCCCAACAACAGTATACTTAAGGTAATAAATTGTGCACAAATAAATAAATAAGTACAATAAAACAAAAAATAACCTTTCATGAGACAATAAAAGCAAATTCAACATTTTCCTGGAAAAAGAAAATATCAACCACAAAGAAACCTGAGTAACATCTTCTAAAGAGATAAATCGAAAGGTCACGTAAAACGTCGGGTCCGAAGAGCTTTTATCATAAACTCTCCATCGTAAGGAAAAACACCAGGAAAATGGCTTTATCATGTCCATATACCTTTTACAAAGGCTTCACAGGGAATAGCAAAATATGTTTTTATCTCAAAGCGGCCAAAAATACGATGAAATATTAAATATCTCATCTCACTGACAGCTTCAATAAGCGTCTACCTTTCCGAAACGGTTGGACGTTTTAGTAAACTTTTCAAATCCTGCGAAATTCAATTACGAAATAGACTTTGCTGCTCGAGTTTAAAGTTCAAAGTGCGTCTGAAATGTAGGCTGTCAATTAAGGCAAGTCTCGTCCCCTGTCGCGCTTGATTTATGAATGAACACGAGGGGAATAACCGTTGATTCCCTTTGGATTCGAACTTTCCCTTTCAAACGGCTACGTGACTTTTGTATCGCTTCGAACTTGCGCATCCATTGACGCAAATAAATCAATGTACATCATACAACACACACATACATCATAGAACGTTGACGGCAATGAATTACGAATGATTCGGAAAAGTCGATTGTCTTGGGACGTTGGCCGTTGAATAGTCATGAGTAACATGAATGGGTCTGAATAATGTAGGGTGAAGGTTGACTTGGTGCTCAAGGGACAAGGTTTTTTGGTTGTACTTGAATAGTAATATGGGAAAGCGGGTTTACTTTTCCTTTTAATTTGAAGTAACAACAGGAGGCTAATGAACAGATTAGTTGATTAGTATTGATTGTACCCTAGGCCCGGGAAAAAGGTCTGCTATAAAACATGGTTTGCTTTCATTACTGATTTTGGGTCTGATTTAATTTACAACGAGACAGTTTATGTAAAAAATTGGTCCTGATTACTAAAAAAAATACTCGCCTACATGAAAGAAAAACGTACCTATTTCTAATACGAAAACCAGATAATTATCAACTTCAAAGACGTTATAAGATGGAACCGCATCCCGATTAACCAACAGATAAAAAAGGAAAAGCATTTTCTTTAGAAAACTGCCGATTACAATCCGAAAGTCTTTGACAAGTTTCCATTGCCAATTTTCTAATTATACCTTATTAAGAGTACATGTCTAACATTTTACTGAATTAATGGTGAACCAGGTAGGTAATACATGCACAGACATCTTAAGATCCCTTTATCTGAGCGATCTGCGCTGGAGGGCAGCAATTACACCATTAGAACTAAGTAGTACTAGTTCTTAATTAAACATGTAAGTTAAATTACTGGCCTATTTGCGCGTTTAATTAGAAGAAAACTAGTGTAGTTTATATCGTGCATTTAGTTCGTAACGTTTCTGTGAATTGAGATTTCTCATAGTAATTATTTTGCTGGTGAATAGAATTATCTCAGTCTGAGATGAAAATGAAATACTCGTACTATAAAAGGCTTCTTCGGATGAAAAATACCAGTTTTCAAGTTTGAAAAAGTTTAGCATATGTATAACCTTATTAAGCCTATAATGTTCCTACTGCTAGGAGACAGGCCTCCCCTTTGTGAGCGGGAGTGAGCCGTAATCCACCACGCGGGCCCAGTGCGGGTTGGTAAATGTCACATGTCTTCGAATTTTTGGTTCTTGGACATGCCAATTTCCTCACGATGTTTTTCTTCACCGTTTTTGAGCAGTGGTGATGAAATAATTTACACAAAGTAAATAGCGCCTGTCTGAGTTCGATCCTACGGCCTACAGCTCGGTAAGTCGCGGGCGTTACAACTGGGGTCCCACTACCCCAAAAGTGTAGGTACTAGGGAATCTACCAAAAGATAAAAACTACGGACAGCTTCACCTAATGTAATAAATCTTCTCTTTCAACATCCAAGGATAACCCACAAAGCAAAATAAAGTGCTTCGTTAACATAACAAAAGACTACAATACAAGAAATCAAATTAGAATCGTACAAAATGATAGTAATTTTCTTTTTATTGTGTGCCTCCATTTATTTCTACATCAGACGAACAATGTCTGTCATCAACCCATCATAATCAAAAGACATTATTTTATACATATTTTTCCAAAACCAACTCTTACCGAATCCTATAGTTTCGTAATACTACAACCAAATTCTAAAATTTCGTAATATTATGTATGACAAATTCCGCATGAAAAATTAGACCGTGAAACGTTTGCATTGACCTTAATGGCACGAATTTTATTTACGTAGCCCTCTTTTGTTTTAACAACAATAGGGTGTGATGTAAACCTTTTGAAACTTTTCTGTGTTCATTTATTTATGTGTCATTATGAAGGTAAAAGGCTGGGACAATGGAGAGAGGTTTTTGTTACCTTCACCGGGTATTTTGTCATGTAATATGTCGGAAAATTCATCTGTATCCGTCAGCCCTATATTTTTTGTTAATAGCTGCTGTGGTATTTTAAAATTCTGTGTTGTTTTGTTTATCTTTAGGGCTTCAGTCGTGTGGAGCTTTAATCTTTTTTTCTTTTGTATTTTGAGGACCTTATTTGCCAGTGTTTCCGACGTTTATAAAGTAAAATGTGGACGTAAAGGGTTCATTGCTGATGCTCGCTCCAGTATAGTCAAATTCTTAATGTCAGTCATAAATAAAGTGATGAATTTCTCAACATAAAACTTTCTTCATTACTTTATTAAGGATCCATTCTTTATCTACGAGATAGACTTTCTGAATTTACACGAAGGTACCTAGTACCTCTTTGCAATTTATAAAGAGCCACCAGTCTTTCATAGCCTGATGGCATTAACGCAGACAATAAGATTCTCCATAATAGGAACTACCATTGACGAAATATTGGATATCTGATTTACAGAACTCTGACTTGAGCGTCTAGTGTTCGCAGTGTCATCCGGGTTTATTCGTTGGGAAAATATCATTTTCAGCATTGTGCATGAATCTGTCTCCGGCAATGCCAATAACCTTATTATTTTATTAGACTTATTACTGCCAAAATGCGGGTGTAACCTGTTCCAAAAGTATCTGATAAATGTGTAAACAAATGGATCAGAAACTTTCCTGTGGATGCCAATTTGTAGTGTCTCTTGCAGGTTGAGAACTTTAATTAGATTATAAATAGAAATACTAAAACTTGAAATTCTTATCTTTAATCAGCTTATAGATGTTTTTCATTTGACAACTACTGAGGTTAATTTTATAACCTCCATTTTCGTCGAGGGTTTTTCAATTACAATTTAATAATGTTATTCAAACTATAATTGTTACTTTATACCCTTTAGTAAGTGATTGCGTAAGAATTTAATTTGAACATGGTTTGTTGACGTTTTCATCAGTTTATTTTTGAACAGACGATACCACTTATCCATTTACGCTTACAGGGAATACAGGAGTGACGTCATGTCACAGGAACTACAGACTTCACAGAATATGGAGACCATTGTCCGTACAAATTACGTCAGAAACAAGACAACTCAATCCTCGTAACAGAATCAGCAACTGACCAATCCTAGCCCACTTACGTAAGTACATACTTACACTGTATCGGAACAAAGTGAATAGCTTCCCCACATTGTTGTTGACAAGGAACTGTATGATATCTCCCTATTGTTTGAACAAATAAGTTAACTTCTTGTAACTTATGTAACTGAGTGAATGGAGCTTGTTACGAAAGTTTTAAGGAGGACAATCAGCCCGTGAAGGGGTTGAAGTTGTCGAAGTATATATAACAATGAAGAAAGTTATATACATTTGTATAGGGAAGTCAATTGTGGTTAAACTAAAATCCACAAAAAATACCATGACATGGGAATGGTCTCTTATTACACGAATGCCCAAAAAGCAGTGTAATGTATTCAGGGTTGATGTATGTTTGTATGTATGTATGTGAGTTTCTTTATTCTACCATAACTTTTAAATGCCTGAACAGATTTGGATATATGTGGTATGGTTTTTTTTTTTTTTTTTTTTTTTTTTAATCTGTTTTATTTAAAGGATTTTTGTACGCTTATGCGACGATGTCAATCCCATCGTGCTTTTACAAATAACAACTTACTAACTAAACTAAATAAACTAATCTTAATCATACAAAACTTAACTTAATCTAATTTATTACATAATAAAAAGGTATACAATATTTTTGCTGCTTTAGAAGTAGGCTTGGCTAAAATACCATGGAACATTCCAACATCCATTCTTGACAATTTCAAAGAGTTGAGAAGTGCGTTTCTTTTGTCAGTATATCGGACACATTCCACCAACACATGCTGTGCATCCTCAACTGTACCACACACCTCACAGTTAGGAGAGTCCGATTTCCGCATGAGAAAAGCAAAGTTGTTTAGTGGAATATGTCCTGACCTCAAACGATGCGCAGCTACAATCTGACAGCGACTCAGTTTCGACCCGGAGAACCAAGGTATATGAGGAGGCTCACTCTGTATACTTTTGTACCAGATTCCTTTCGTTTTAGATCTTTCATTAAAATGTTCATTCCAATATAAGTTGATTATTTTTCTAAATTTAGTTAACATTTCCGAATAACTTGGTAAAATATCCCGTATTTGTATGCCTAAAGAAATTGCTTCTTTGGCTAATCTGTCAGCCTCCTCATTACCCGAAAGGCCAACATGGGACGGCACCCACTGGATAACTATATTTTTATCAGTCTGGTTAAAAAAATTGATTTGTTTCAAAATTGTGTATGCTATAGCTAAACCCATTGAACCATTATGAACACATTTAGAAATATGCTGTAAGGCACTCTTACTATCGGTACATATCACCACTTTATTAGCATCTAACTCTAACACATATTTCAAGGCCTCAGAAATGGCAAATAGTTCAGCCGTCATAATGGAAATATGATTATTCATTTTATAAGTCCTGTGACACTTATTTGCTAAATCGCAATATGCTGCGCCCACTCCATCTGATGTTTTGGACCCATCTGTGTATATAACATGCCAGCCAGTGTAAGTTTCCCGTAGTTCTTTGAGGGTATTATACTTTAAAGAATAAATATCATAATGTGATTTTGGAGCAGTAACGCTAACTAAGTTACATCTAATGATATCATTTATATCTATTTTAGACATCCATGTCTCCAAAGTAAACATTAAGATTGGATACGAAGACGAAATATTTTCACCTACCACCAGACTTTGTGAAGCAACTAGTAGAGGTTTCCTCTTCCTATTCCAGTACCTATTCTCAATCATACCACTCAGGTCTGAAACCAAACTTATAGAAACATCGTTAGTTCTGGATTGCAGTTTTAAACAAAACTTTAGAGAGAGAAATTGTCTTCTTATTTTTAGGGGAGGTATACCCAACTCACTTTCCATGACCTGTATCGGAGTCGTTTTAATAAAACCTCCAATTATTCTTAAAGCTAAATTTTGTAACTTGTCCAATTTATAACTGTGACTAATTGCAGAGTTATCGTACAAAAAACATCCGTAATCAATTTTACTCCTAATAACGGCCATATAAAGTCTGCGCATATATGTAGGGTGAACACCCCATGACGATCCTACTAGAACTTTGAGCAACTGAATTTTTCTTTGTGAACTCTCACATACCTCGTTAATATGCTTACTCCATCTTAAGCATTTGTCCAGCCACATTCCTAAATATTTAATGTAGTCGACAGCTTCTAAAAAATTATTGTTTACTTTAATATCAACTGAAAGTCTTCTACGACCTCTAGTAAAAATACATAATTTAGATTTATTGCTCGATAATTCCAACCCCAACAAATCTATAGCGGAGACAAAAAAATCTAAAGCTTGCTGTATATTATCAACACTATCTTGCAATTTATTGTTATTACAATATAGGACAAAATCGTCAGCGTATTGACTGATAGAAACATTAATAATATTTTGACAAATATTGGCCGTAATTATATTAAAAAGAAGGGGGGATAAAGGATCACCCTGAGCAATTCCCCTACCAGTCCATCTTACATACTGTCTGTTGCTTTCGTCAGCTTTTATATTGAGATGTCTTTCCTTTAAAAATTCCCAAATATAAGAACAAACATATTTCCCAACTTTTAGATAATTTAGAGTATATGTAACCCGGTCAATTAGAACGTTATTATATGCTCCTTCTATATCTAAAAACACACCCAAAGTTGGAGTATTTTTTGTAAAACCTATTTGTATTGTGGTAACTAGGCGTGCCAGACTATCATGACATGAGTGATTTTTTCTAAAACCGGTTGTACTAGTAGATAATATTTTATTGTACTCTATAAACCATTCCAGTCGCTTTAGGATCATGGAGTGAAATATTTTACACAGACAAGATATCAGTGCGATTGGACGAAGCTTGCTATCAGAATCGCTGCTAGTTTTAGGAATCGGTACTATGTAAATATCTCGCCATTGAGAGGGAACCGTTGATGTTTTAAAAATAAAATTATATAATTCGAGTAAATATTTTTTAGCAATAATAGGTAAATTTGAAATCATTGAATAAGTAAAATTGTCCATACCGGGAGATGTATCCTTAACTTTAAAACAAGACTCCAATTCTTGTTTCGAAAACTCACAATTTAAAGGTGATTCGTTATTATCAAAAACAGGGGTTGGAGTCATCACAAAATCTGGAGCCAATGAACTCAGTAGTTCTTCTTTTTTACTGTCCAATGAATAAGACCTCGTCTGTCTAAAACCCTTCATCCAGCGCATTTTCCTCCACATGGTTGATGCAGTTGTAGTCTCATCAATACTGTCACAGAATTTATACCATGACTTAGACTTAGCTTGCCTTATGATCTTTTGACATTCATAAATTTTAACATAAAGTAAATCTAGATTCTGAGGGTTAGGGTTTTTCCTAAAATTTGTTAAAGCTAAGCGTCGCTGGGCTACCACTTTAGAGAGTTGTTGGTTCCAGTATTTTTTTGGTGTAAAGTTGCCCATTGGATTATTACATAGTTTTATAAAAGGAATTGCTTTATCTGCAGCTTTATTCATTTGCGTTGTAAGAAAGTCATACATACATTGAGCATCTTGTGATGGCGGCGGATTTTCTAAAAAAGAACTAGTAATAATTTGACGGTAGCTCGCCCAATCCGCTTTTTTAAAATTTCGCTTTAAGGTAATATTTCTTGAGTCCTGATACTTAAAAACAAATTTTATAATTAGATGGTCACTACCCAGGCTTTCACTACTAACACTCCAACAACCATTAATAGCTATGTCTGTGGTACAAAACGAAACGTCAGGGGAGGTTTTTTGTAAAAAACCATTCACGAGCTTCATTCTCGTAGGATCACCATTATTTAGCGAGATATAATTGTTTTCAATGGCAGCGTCAAACAATTGTTTACCTCTAGAATCATTTTTATTGGACCAGCAGGCGTGGTGTCCATTAAAATCGCCAGCAATTATAGTATTTCTAGGAAATTTTGAAAAAATATGTTCCCAGTCTGATTGAGAGGTTCTTACAGAGGACGGACAGTATACCGAAATTATATTATAAATTAATTTACAATTAAGAATTCTAATGTGTATTATTTCTATACCTGAATTATTCACACTTATAGGAACAATAAGGGTTTTTAAAGATTTGTGTGAAACAATCGCTACTCCTCCGTACGAGTCATATCTGTCCCTTCTATAAATATTATACCCACTTATATTTATGTTGCTATCTGCCTCCAACCACGTTTCACTTAGAATAGCTACATGAATATTTTCTCGATTCATTAATAGTTCTAAATCAATTAATTTAGGCTTCAGACTCTGAGCGTTCCACTGGTATATGTTGATATTAGTAGTGATGTGAAAACTATCCATCCATAAATAATCTACACAATTTACTTACAATATCCCAATCCTTAAAATATGAAACAACATACACCATAATCACTTCTAATACTAACTTTATACAGTTCTTTACCTTCTGTTCTGATGAACAATCTGCCACCCATATTTCTTTAATCTTGTTGTAAAAGTTTCTCAATTTAGATAAGTTTTCGATTTTATTGGAATTTTCTTCTACTATCTCTATATGATTTTTCTCTTTCTGGCCTTCCTGTTCATTTTGTTTTGTATATCGCTTGATTCGGTCGTTTTCTTTTTTCTTCTTACTTTGTTTTTGTTTTTTTTTCTGATTTTGTTTGGATGTTGTGTTATTTTCGTAAAGTACCTCTTCGCTTTCACTGTTTTCTTCGTTCGTAGCACTTGAATCGATGCAAGTATTTATTGTATTAATTAGTTTAGGCTGTAGGGAGGATGTAAGCGTATCCCTGTAACTTCTAGCATGCAAAAAAGAGGTAGAGGGAGATGGTATTTCGCTAACTTCAATATTGACAGGAATAACTTCAGTATTTTTTTTCGATTGATTCAAGTATAACTCCAGTGCTATCTTATAAGAACAGCTTTTATTACTCATTATGTCCCTAATCATTCTCTCTTTGAGATACACTGGACAACTTTTATGTAATGCCATATGCGGGCCTTTACAGTTAATACATGAGAACTCCTTAGTTTCACAATTCTCATGATCTTTTCCACACTTAGGGCATTTAATTTTTTGGGTAGGACAAAAACGTTTCATGTGACCATATTTCCAACATCCCGAACATTGGGTAACAGGGAACAGGTATGATTCAACCTTAAAACGACACCCATACCCAAATATATGTGAAGGTAGTGTTGGTCCTTTAAAGGCGATGCGAATAGCTTCACTATTAACCCACTGCCCATCGTCAGTTAACCTTTTAAGTCTTTTAACCGCACAAATATCTGCTTCACTTTCAAATAATTCCGCGAGTTCGTCCTCCGCTATCTCAAGGTCAATATTTCTGACGATTCCATATATTATACTTAATTGATCTGTTCTTTGACATCTAAATTCTAATTCTTTAAACTTTTGACAGTTAAGTATTTTATTTGTATCTTCAGTATTTTTTAGAGTAATAAATATTTTATATGGACTTTTATATTTAATTTTGAGGATATCGTTCATATTTTGCGATTTTAATAATTTGGCCATTCCAATCATTTTTGGAAGTACTGTCTTAGATGTAAGACATACCTCAAAATATTCTGCTTTTTGTGAATTATTTTCACAACTACCCACATTGTCCTTACTGTTGTTATTGAGTGAAATACTGCGTAATACTCTTTTCGCCTTTCTGTTCACGGTGGTAAAACCATCATCCTCTTCAATAATTTCTTCGCTATCTTCTCGCAACCGTTTTTCAACATTTCTCTGTCTTTCATTGTTTTTATTCATTGTATTTTCCTCAATAGTTGGTACTTCCCTGATATTCTCCATCATCTCTTCATTTATAACACCTTCATCTGATATACTAGATGCCGCACTCAAAGCTTTTCCAAAACTATCCATTATCAAGATTATTAATTAACATTAGAGTGATTGTAGAAATAAGTGACACGTAAAAGTAAGTAAGACGTCCGCACGTCTCAGTCGTCAACGCGGCACTCATGGTATGGTTAGAATCCTTACATCATCCCGAGTGACACTAGCTATATATTTTTCTGATAAAGGCGGCAGTATGGCTCCATTTTGAAAAGTGAACAAAAGTTTTTTGTTCAATTATTATAATATGGGTATCAAATTGAAGGCCTTGATGAGCACATTCCAAATGTATATAATTTATGGGCACCAGTTTTACTTAGGTACGGTGTACAGTAGCGGTCCAAAGCGGCGCGCCAGTTTCACGAAGCAATAGATTGACACTTCTGTTTAACTTACGACCTTCTTCTAATGAGTAATTCCTATACTTTATAGTATACACACACACACTCTATTCACACACTCAACACACACATTGAATACTTAATCACGCTATTGACTACAGTTACTTATTCGTAAAATTTTAGGATTATACCCACAGAAATCAAAATAAATAAATTATAAGGTAGATGGATGCAGTTAACTTAAAGAGTCATTCAATCGCGACTAAATAGAACGTTGTTCATTGTGGGTTAGCGACGTGTGTTCTATATCTATATATTAGCGGTGTTGTAGTTCCTTTTAAAATGCAAGCAAATTTGAACATTGAAATGAAAGCGAATATTATTGCGCTGCGTAAAATTGGACTTAATATAACACAAATATCTGATGAAACCGGACTGAGTGTAAGTGTAATGATTAAATTATTTTATTAAACAATTTATCTTATTAAAGTAGAACTGCTGATCCTTAATTTTTTAAAACGTTTTATAAAGTCTAAATAGAAGAAAATATAATTCCGAAGTAAATTTATTTACCTAGATTATTGAATGATGGATTAATATAACTATATTAATTCTATAAATATATGTAACATATCTATTGTCATTATAATTTTGTTTCTAAATCGTAGGTAATATTAGTATTTTGCTTAGTAGCCTAACAGTACTCCTTTTTTTATTTTAGAGAAGTAATTCCATGGCCGGCACGACCTCCTGATGACCTCAACCCCATAGAAAATCTATGGGGTTTAATCACACAGCGATGGGACGCAAGGAATGAGAGGACTGATGAGCAATTGAAGCTGCATTGCCTAGAAATCTGGGAAAATATAAGAGGAATAGACATATGTAGTAATATTGTAGGGTCGATGCGCCAGCGTTTATTTGATTGCATTGCTAATAATGGGGGTTATACGAAGTATTAAATTATAAGTTGATTATAGCAATACTAAAATTATATTGTGATATCCGTAATAAGGATTATTTTGAGGTTTAGCTTCAATCTTCTTTTCATAATGAAAATGAATACTTAAGCTATAACCGCAATAAGTCCTAATAAATACGATTGGTTAACTTTGACATTTGAGATAGGCAACTTAGGTAGGCTACTACTACTGAGTAATTTAATTGTATTGTGACAAGGAGTCCGCACTTTTTTTATTTACGTGGGTAGATTTGCTAGTTGTAGTTTGTTAAAGTACTCTAACAAACTACAACTAGCAAATCTACCCACATAGTGGTAATTAAAGGACAATATTATTATATTAAATTGAATCTTTGCGACAAACACACTTCTATTATTTCTAGTCCTTTAAACCAAATACAACCTTATTGCATTAAACATATGGTCTTAAATCGAACTGGATTCAAGTCATCGACCGGCCCGTGAGTGAGAACAAAAGCATTCCTGAGCGATAAGAATTTTTTCTAAGTGGTTACGGACTAATGAGTGAATACAAATAAAATAGACTATATTACGTGCAACGAATTTACAAAACGCATAATTACGGTGAACCGCTATTACCTGCTTAACTTCAATAAATTGTTCTTTATGAGAAAATAAACTGTTTTAACTAGACGTTTCTTTATTTCTAGTTTATAAAATTATAACGAATAAACAATTTGAAAATACTTATAAAACATTTTTATTTTTAACCCCATATTACAATAACAATATAATAATAACAATATAATAACTTATTATTATCGTTTATTAATCTATCGAATAATAAAAAAAACCGATAAAGATTATTGTTGGAAAAGAAAAATTAAAAGTCCCATCTCGAGATTGGAACCCAGACCTATGCGTTCGACAATCTAATACGTAAGACTACCAGCTATCGGTACTTGATGAAATGACTTCAATTTTAGCAATGGTATGAACCAACCAAAGTCATGCGTAATTACGTAGCCTATGTGCAAAAGCGACGGTATGTTTTTTGTTTCGTTCGACGCCAGCCAGTGTGCGAATTCTGAGATGTGCGTTCTGTGTTGTACATCACTACACACAGACGTAGGTACAGACTTTACTGCGCGTTCACAGCAATACAGTCCTTAAGCTGGTAATCAATTAATGACTCTTGACTGTACGTGTAAAACAAACATTTCATCTTTGGCTGTGCAAACGATTTAATCAGACTTTAGTAAGACTGAGAATGTCTAAATGAGTGAATGGTTTCGTAGATGATGATGATGATGAGTTTTAAAATTTTTCAACATCATACCGTCACACGAGTAACATACTTAGGGTAGTAAAAAAAAAAACAAAAACAAACAAATTGGTTAAGATTAAAGCTAAAGCTAGCTAGCTAGCTAAAGAAAAATTCCATATAAGTGGAAAAAATGTAGGTACCTAAACTTTCATAGTCCATACTATATTTATTTGAAGTTTTAGATTATGATACAACTTTATTTCGATTAAAAAGCTTGTCACTACTAAAATGTATAAAATAAAAATAAATAATAAAAAAAAATTAAAAACACGACTGCCCTCGCCAAAAAACCAAACAACGAATTGCCAAAAAACGAACTAATAAAAAGTAAAAAACAAGTTGTATTCCCTGACTAAACAGATAAATAAACTTGTCAATGCAGTCGGGGTACAATTTTATTTATCTGTTTAGTCAGGGAATACAACTTGTTTTTTTACTTTTTAGTTCGTTTTTGTTTTTAATTTTTTTTTATTACTTATTTATTTTTTTAGGAGATATTATTCATAGGTATACAAGGTGTTGTTTTGCAACCTCGTCAAATTCAAGGAGGTAACTATGCTACTGATTCTCGACATGAATCAATAATAAAATAAGTAGATATTTTTTTTTTTTTCAAATTTTCGGAAACGTTTGTGGGACACGCATATTAAAACGCGGCCTGTCTAAGACCACACTGTAACTGCCCTTTTACACACACATAAAAACGCGGCCGCTTTTACGATACAATAACGCGATTCTGTTCTTTGAAAGTGGTGTATTTTGAAATACTGTCAAACTTAAATAACTAAAACAAAAGTATGTATTCATTATTTACCAGGGGTCGTAATTTTATTTGATTATTTATGTCTTTCCTAGCAGCCTCCTGAAATTTGACGAGGATGCAAAACAACAGCTTGTATATACCTGACCACTGTAAATCCTGTATATATAAATAATTCCGACATTTCGTGCGTAAGAATAAAAATTGGTGATTATAAACTCAAAACTGCTTTGAGATGTTTTTAATGGGTGTCTCAATAGAAAGTTTGTATCTGTATCCAATTTTTATGTATATAGATTTGGAGAATCGCCATTCAGCAGTGCCAAAATACCACCAAGTTTCCCACGGGGAAATCAAGATTATTAGAAAGAAAGGAGGTTTCTGCAATTTTCCAGTAATTTGCGTATGACGTCATACGCAAAGTGCTGGAAAATTACAGACGCTGTATACAGTAGTGGGTGGTCTTCGAAAATCGGAACGGCCCTATTTACGACCAAATATATCACGATTCCATCCAATACATTAACGGCTAAGTTACTACTTCTTTAAGAGCAATAATTAATTACTGAAGGAAATAAAACCAAAGAAAATGGCCAAGCATAATGGATCGTAACATTACGAGCCAAAAACTTTTGTGCCGAAGAATTATAGTAACGACTCGAGTTACTGTTATTATTTTACTGGCATATCGCCATGTACATAAACAAAGGGTATTAATATTTTATGCAGCAGGAAAGGTATAATAACTTGCGAAAATACTCACAGCAAGAAAAGTTATAATAACTTGCGAAAATACTCATAGATACTTTTAAAATGGATCAGTTAGGAATCCATTTGAAGAACCTACAGAATTTGCTATTTAGCCTCATATCAAAGTGTGTACTTGAAATTAATTGTGATTTCAGAAATACGTACTAATCCTTGAATGAAAAAGAACAAAAAATACACAATTTCGGGAGTAAATTACGCAAATAAATAGTATAAGGTCTAAAATAAAAATTAAACTAATATATAACGCTTGAGTTAATACGCGATAACAAAAATGGATAGTATATCATTAATATTCTGTTACATTTGTCTCACCATAATAACCCTTGCTTCATTATGATAAGAAGCATATTCAACCACTTTGCAAATCAACACGCCTAATTACGGAAGTAACTGAAGCTTAGTAATTATCAAAATACGTGTACCACTAATAAAATAGCTAATTGTTATAATAACACTTAAAATAACTGTTTACGACGCCTTGCAAGCGCGCAGGATTAGGGTTGATAACTATGTGCACATGGAAGATTTTAATATTGAATAAACAGATGAATATGACGTTTATATTGATCTAAAATCTAAAGAAAAAAAATAAAGGTAATGAAAATCTAGACACGAGAGAATGATATTAAGATCGAATAAGATGGAGAAGACACCGATTAGAAACAAGGAGATGAAGAAGGGGGTTAAGGAGTGAGTTTAGAAGTAATGGGCATAGTGGAAAAGCACAAAACTGATGAAATTGGATTTTTTATTGAACAAGTACATCAAACAATGTTTAACAATCATAGAGAGCTCATATGATTGTTAAAAATTGTCTGAGACTGTGGCAGAGCCTCCTTTAGAACCTGGATGAAGGTGGAGATGAAATCTTAGACAAAGGCATACAACAATAGAAAAACAAGAGCGAATGATAATATTAAGAACTAACCCTTAAAACAAATACAAGTTTACAGAGAAGAAGAGTTTTCTGTAACTAATGGTTAAAGTAGCATGTTCACCGGCTTTAAGTAAAAGTTAGTGAATTTGTTACGAGTATATTGACTAGTTAATCCGCAGACTCGGCAGTAAATCCAATTTAGCTCACCTATTTGTCAGGGTAGAAAATTAACCAGTAAAGTCTGCTTAGCCTGGATTTACTTTACAAAAACAAATTGTACTAACCGAACAGACAGCTGTGCTGCAGGGAAGTTTACTGCGCCACTTCTTCTTCCTAGCGATAGCACTAGGAAGTGGTGAAGGGCGGGCGTTTTGGGGGACTGTCTTTTGTAATTTTGACGTTCGAAAAGTGCTGATTCTCAGCCTAATTTGAATAAATGACTTTTGATTTTGATTTTGTACCTAAAAAAATCAAAAAGAAAATCTGTTGTGCTGGATATACCCACTTCTTACCTATTGTCCTGATCTGAGTGTACAAATCCGCAAAAGTTAAAATGTGTCAAAAATTTCGCGTTTTTCTCCTGGCAAAAGACATAATTCTTTTGCCCTTATTCCATATTTTTTGGGGTCAGCGCAGCAATTCATCTTCTTCCTATTAGTCGTCATCTCAGTAGTACACGCTCTTTCAAGTGATATCATCTTTCATACAGTCCATTCATCGTTTCTTCCGTCTTTCCCTACTTTAACAATATCACAAAAGACACAATGAGTAAAAAGTCCCATGTTTTTCGAACAATTTAACAGATGGCCATCGTAATCTCAAGTAGTAACCCTGAAGGTAACATGACCAGTGAACTGCTTCAGCTATTTCTTAGCTGGCCGTGCTCATAATTTTAATGCGTCAAAACCAGTAGCTATTAAGATCCTGGATACCGTTGAATACCAAGGACGCGCAGCATACTCTTACAGGTTCATACTATGAGATATCGATTTAGAACTCGAGTGATTTATATTCGAGATCCTAATATTGATACTATGCAATATACTAACGATGACGAACTAATATGCAAATAAAGATACAGAAATATGATCAAAGGATATGGTGGAAGTGGAACAGTGTTCGAACCCAATTAACATTATAACTATTGCACCTTGTGTGGCCGTGCAGTGATAGAATTTAAATAGTTTGTGCCCAAGAGTAAAAAGGTTTTCGTATTCATCGTATTATTATCCCAGACTCCATTATATTGTTGCTATAGACCTTTTTAATGTTGTAGGTACTCAATTCTGGTGTTATGTTAAATGATTTCAGCTTAGTCTTCAATTTATTTCCAGACAGGTTATTTGTTATTTTCGACAAACAGCACATATCAAAATTTTGTTTTAGTGTGGTTAGTGGAAGTGCTCAGGTGCGTTTCGGTCAAGTGCTGTTGAAATCAGTGCTCTGAGCGGAATACCTCAACAATAAGTGTAAGACATTTGATAAGATCTTCTATACCTCAATAGATATCAAATCTTCTCACAATCTCATCACCTTAGTAGGGCCAAATAGTTTGCGGAAACTAAAGCTTAATAAACGGCTTGTAGGACAGTACAGCATCTGTATTCTTAATCAATGTGATTCGCCAGGGCTAGGCATTAAATAGCCCTAGGGGTAACAATTATTCAGGTTCAAGGGAGGCGTGGGGTAGACAGCATAAATAACCTCTAAAGACTACGAGCTCGATTTATTTATTGCGTTGCCATGGTGATCGGGGAAAAATAAATTGTATCTACTCTTGGGAGCTTGCAAATTTAATGAAAAAAATGTGGGATTAATTATAGTTTTGATGGCTTTAAGTTACTCGAATCCGGCCTGGGTTGTTGGGGGAAATGATAATAATAATAATAGTTTATTTCTCACCAACATAGCAACAGAATAACATATAAGAAAAAAAAAATAAAAACAAAATAGATACCAATAGAATAGATACCATGTTCTTATTTCACCTTATCTATGGTATTATGATGTGGATAATGTGTTTTAATACTTGCTATGCCAGTCTGTTTAAGCTCCACACGTAGCTCAGTACATGAAAAGAAAATCGTTGGTGAGTGTTTATATTAGGACCATGAGGAAGAAAATGACTCATCCAACGATGATTCTTGGTACCGACGCCAGCACATCAAGCTACTACAACCTGTCAAATTTCTTTAATAGATTTTCAACTTTATCGCTAAAGCATTAGGTTCAAGGTTGATTGGGAAAAATTGACAGTTTCGGGTAGCTTGACCTGCTGGCGTCTGTACACTTTATCAACATAGGTATATTTTATATAACATTTTGATAGATTCTTTTATATTTTGTAAATATGAGGACTTAGGCCTTGTAGACTTTAGATCTGTAGACCATTTTTTATTTTATTAAGTACTTGATACTTGGTGAAAGGCCTGTCCCATACCTACTGTAATTTGAAAACATTTAAAAAGCCAATTATTTTTAAAAGAGTAACCGTGGAGTTTCTTGCCGGGTTTTCTCCATAGGAAATAACCAATTGGAACCGTGCACTTAACTTCTGACGTTTGATAAGTGCCCGTTTAGGTTTATATGAAATAAAATTTTGATTTTGAACAAAAGAACTCCTTAACTTAAAAACAGGAAATAAGAAACCAGACCCCAGTGCCACTCAAAACGCTAGATTAAAGGATCAAACAGAACCTACCCACATTTAATTACCCGACATTTGCATACAAATCAAAAACTCAATCCAGGCGTTATTTTCGGCCAAATAAAAGCCTTGGCCCACTTTAAAGGCGAGGCGAGGCGGTTTTTCCTTGAAACGTAATGAGTCCTCTCTTTGTTCGATTACTGTAATTGCAAATGGAAGGACTTCTTTCCTTCTAAGATCCAATTTCGAGCTCGAGGTTGAGGCTTTTACTGGTTTATTTAATTTGTCTTTTCCTTACATTCACACGCATTTATTGGGAGAAAAGATTTTCGTATTGTATTTCAGGTGTAATGTGATAAAAGAGTTCCGTGTTTTATTTTGTTTTATTTTCCTTGTTATTCAGGAGACGTAAAATAACATTTGTCTATACCAATATTAGAAAGAGGTACTTACAAACTTACTTAAGTTTGTATACAGAGTGACAGGGTCATCAACGCGCGATCTGTTACCATGGATGCAATACATGATTAAGAATGTTTAAATTTTTATTTAAAAAAAATATATGGGGAAATTAGAGGCATTTTTGACAGATTGAGACTGAAAACGTTCTTAAAATTAAGAAAATTGCCCCTCTGTTACCATTGATTCGGTACATAATTCAGGACTCCCCTGCATTCAAATTTTTCGTAGGGTATTAAAAATTTTTTGCTGTTCCATACATTTTGACTGCGTAAGTATTGCACTTTTCTATGACACAGCAGATTTTTTTTGATAAACGCCGAAAATTGTATACGCTAGAATTATGTACTGAATTCATGGTTTCAGTTTGCACGTCGACGTTCCTGTCACCCTGTATAGGGGATTTTCTTCAGAACAACGGATCCTATTCCGAAAATTCTTCCACTAATACGAAGCTACAAAATTGCCGTGTGCCGATAAATATTTTGATAAAACTAAAAAAAAAAAACACACACGGAATTGCGGGCAGAAACTAGTTTGTGATAAAGGGTTTAAGGAGTGTTTAAGATTAGGGACTGTTCTGTAAATATATTACTTTGAGATGAATGGTAAAACGTAGGTAGTCGTGCATTGTGAATGTTTTAGTAGGTCCCTCTGCTGTCGAAAATAGGCTATTAAAGAGCCCCAACAAAATCTCGTAATAATACGAGACGGAACTATCAAGTTACTACAATCTGTCAAATTTCTTTAATAGATTTTCAACTTTATCTCCACAGTATTAAGGTTCAAGGGTTGATTGGGAAAATTTGACAGTTTCAGGTAGCTTGACCTGCAGCTGGTGTCTGTACATACGCCAGCATATCAAGCTACCCGAACTGTCAAATTTTTAGAGATAAAGTTGCAAATCTATTACAGAAAGACAGATTGTAGTAGCTTGATGTGTTGGCGTCTGTACATAGATAGTTACATAGGTGTAATCAATGAGGATGTCTGAGAAAAGAAAAAATAGTTCCTAATCTTTACAAAAAACTCTTTGCACCTTTTATTAATTCTTTAACGGTTAGCAAAATGATAAATGATTTCAGTCTGATCTTCAATTTAATTAACATTTCAGGTCTGCAAACTGAAACATGCTCTCAACTTAAAAAAAAGAAACAATTGTATCGATACCGTAAATCGGAACATAATGGCTAACGGAACGTATCTGATCTTATATTTGAGCATCGATTAATTTTCTTCAGAAAAAAAAAAACATATTACACGACAAAAAACAAGGCATATCAATTAAATGAAACACCCTCGCTGTTCCACGATGAATGGTTGAAAACTCGCACAGAATTTTCACCTGTACCTCTCCTGCAATAAGGTATATTTTCGCGTGAAGCTTTCATCGTAATTGTATTAACATTAGTTCGCAGTGGTACTGTGAAGAATAGTACTTCGAATTGAGTCGGAAATAAATGATCTGTACATTTCTATTGTTAGTTTTGGCAAACAATGGGATGCGATACGGTTACCGTTTTTTAGATTTGTAAGTAATGATGAGTTTTACATTTTACATCCTTCTTGGAGCTTTGTCTTTGACTGAGAGAGACAATACACTTTAAAAGTTACATGTAGGCGACATGGAGGGGCTCATGGCGACTTTTTTATAATAATAATAATAATATCCCTGGACATTTCACACAGCGCCATCTAGTCCCAAGCTAAGCAACCTAATGCTTGTGTTATGGTAACAAGATGGCTGATAAACTACTTATATACATTTTTTTTTTTTGTAAATACATACATATTACAAACAATAATAAATAGCCGCATAAATGATAATAGCCACCCGGTTCGATCAAAGGTTAAGTGACGCTTGCCGCGGTTGGTTCGTGGATGGGTGACCCTGCGTATCTCAGAAAAGTTCCGGCTGTCATTCATCGAAGCTACGCCTGCTTAGCTACGGTTCCTTGATGGGTGATGTGACCATCCATTACATATCAAAACCCCTCCGTGTCATGGAAAGCAAGTTAAGTCGTTGGTCCCGGCTGTCATTCGTAGATCTTTGACAGTCGTTACGGGTAGTCAGAAGCCCAAAAGCATGGTTATCAGCCTTTTGGGCTTCTGAATACTCGTAACTGGCTTGTAGAGGTCAAAATATAGGCAGTCGCCATATAAATTTTATATGGCGACTTAGGCAGTCGCCATATAAAATTTATATGGCGTCGAAAATGCTGGTATTCAGCTGCATCTGGTGAGACTGGATGCCGACCCCTACATAATTGGAAAAAGCTAGGCAGATGGCACATTGGTTGTAAAAAGTCTACAGATAGTTACGACAACTTTTTCGACTAATGAATTTGACGCGGTTAGAGTAAATTATACTAGTACAATATGTCAGACCTCCTAGCGTTGATGTTATTCAGCTGGACAGGTTATTGTTATTAGTATTAACTTATTTATTTATTTTACTTCGATGGTCCTAGTTTATCATCTGCGACTTCAAGTGACAGCTATGTGAACAGAACCCAGCTATGCATAAATATGTAAGCTGTCACGCCCTTTATGCTTGGAGGCTTTTATTTAGATAGTAAGTTTTTATTTATATTTTAATCAATTATTTTTTAGCTTGAGTACGTATAGTTTTTATTATACATATTTTTTCTAGAATTATGTACTGGATCAATGGTAACAGAGGGGTATTTATCGTAATTTTAAGAACGTTCACAGTCTGATCTGAGTCTCAATCTGTCAAAAATACCTCTAATTTCCCTAAATTTTTGACAAGTTTTTGACATTGATTGCGACTAGATTTTGAACGTTTTTAATTTACGAGAATTGAGCTTTGGATTGCGCGTCGATGTCACCCTGTATAAGTGTATAGTATCCGGTCGTAACCGATTGACATGATAATATTGATCATAACCCGGTTTCTTCCAATCACTCACAATATTTCAAACAATTTAATAAACAGTTAATTAACTTCACATTTTTCATGCAAATATACTAATTAATATCAGACACAAAATGAGCCCCACTTAATAATATAACATAGCATTCACATGATAATTACACCTATTTATTTATTTGAATGAATTCTTAATTATCAATTAACTTAATGGATTTCGTAGGAGAAATTTTTAAGTCTTAGTGCCAATTTGGAAACGAAAATAGTTTTGAAAATGAATCTGTACTAAGATCATTGACTCTAAGATGGGATAATTATATTTTTTACACACCTTCACTGATACTGTTATTAAGGAGCGTCTTTTTCACACTTCTTGCAAATATGTTACGATTGGAGAAGAGAAAAGGACAATTATTTATTCAGCACAAATACTTCTTATTTGTGCAGAATATATTTTTTTCTTTTTTTACATAATAAAATAGGCACAAAATATCAAGCCCGTATTCTCCGAAGGGTTAGGCAGAAGTGCACTCACAGTACACCCACGTTTCGCCCCCATGTAACAGGGGGCAATACAAACCACAAAAAATTCAATACTATTTTTGTCACGAGTTTTTTTTTTTTGTTGAGGATGGGAAATCATCAAATGACTCCTCCTGCTCTGGGTGGAGCAGAAGGGAGTGTCAGACTCTTACTGACTAAAACCCACCCATGTTCCTTCCTTAGCCCTTTATGTTCCAGGGCAGCGGTAACCCTTTCGGACGATCCCGCTACCCTGGCAGGCTTTAGCCCTATCGGGCCCCGTCACTAATGCTGACATCTCTTTGAGGCGCGCGTGGAACACATACGCGCCGTCCGGCACGGGCCTGGTCCTGATCGGACGGTGAGTTACCCATTACTCTCCGCGTTTGATTTCCATTTTCGTCTTTTAAGAAATTCTGAAAACAGACAGGCTTGGCATATTGAAAATAATATATGTATATTATATTGAAACAGAGGTTGGCAATTTAGAAGTATTCAAAGTAAATGAAGAAGTCTACAATTTCCATTTTGAATTCCCTCATTCAAACCATCATAATTACTTCAATGTATACAAAGATATCAATTAAATTAATTAAGATGACTTGCGAACCGAAAAATTCAATTATATTCCTATAATACTGCCAAATTCAAAACACACTTGTCGAAACTTACATTTAAGGTGAATTTGAACATCTTTTTTCACCAGGATAGTCTCAACAAAAGTATAACAAGGTACATTGTACTGTCAGTTTAAAATTACAGTTACGGTGATCAAATCGTTAGGATTGAAATAGCTGATGACATCATGGTTTGATGAAAGAAAAAAAAACTATGATTATATCATAATACAGTTAGAATCAGTAGTAGTGTATTTGCAGCATTGATTTCAGAAAGTCTTTTTTTTTTTAATTTGTGGGGTCTCGTGGTTGAATTTATCGAAGGTTAAGCTACACTTGCTACAGTCGGACCGTGGATGGGTGAAGATCCATTACATATCATCCCGGCTGTAATTCGTAGATCTTTGACAGTCGTTACGGATTGTCAGAAACCTAAAAAACCGAAAAGTCTGTTAATGTTACTTTAGCGCAAAAAATTGCACTTGCTGAATAAGGCACAAAATCACTTATTTTGGGCCTTTGGATTTTTTGGGGAATTATCTCTTTAAGCTTAGCCTAGAATGTAGTCTAATACTGGGGGCCTACTCCGAAGTGCAAAGTGAGAATGTTCGGATCGGACCGACACATGGCCGAACCGAATATTATTGAAAAATGCGAAAAAAGTTCGGTTCGGCTCAGTTGGGCGGGACCATAGTCAATATTCGAAAGAGTGTAGGAGTGTAAGATCGGAACCGACTGAACCAAATACTAACTTCGTAGCAGGAAACGGCCGAACATTCGGTCGATACTACTTCGGAGTAGACCCCCTGATTTCAACGCATCACTCTATGAAAGAATATTTAATAAGCGCCAAGATTTTCTAGGGAATACAATGCGGGTATTCCCTTATCAAATAATACTATTGCAGTCTGCGGCACGCGTCGACGGGTGTCGACGGCTGCCATCGTGTCGCTTGTGTGTATGTGCACATATATACAGTGTACACATTAGTGTTAGTTTTAATCCATATAGTGTTAGTGATACCATGCCGTTTAATCTGAGCTGTATTTTTTTAGCAATAGAAGTTTAACATGGGTAATTTTCTCATAATTTCTCGAATACAAATGGAGAAATAGATGTAAAAGATTAAGTAGCTAGAAAATAAGTGAGCACTGAGATGATGGCTGATAGAGATGCTAAAAAGACAAGGACTACTTTGAACAAATTTAGATAAGAGCAATAAAAAGAAAAGTAAAGTACAAGTTGGGGTAAAAGTAATGTCATAATGTGATTGTGCAGTAATTTTTGCAAATGGTGTCATAATGTCATTGTGATTTGACACTTAGGTTCTATAGAGAATTAGTTAAAAACGCAATGGAGCGATACACATAGCCAAGCAATGGTGGAGATTTTGAAACTTGGTTTTGGCTTCATGAAAATCTCGCCTTTACCACAACCAACCATTTTCAACAAACCTTGAAATGAAAGCCAATAATGAACAATAAATCACTCATTTGGAGCCAGATCTTTTGCGAGCAACAATTCAAAACTCCGTAAAACGAGCACAAATTTGCATCAACTAAAGATGTTTAAGTGGCCATTTGACCGATATAAATTTTTCGATTTAATGTAATTAATTTTACAAACTTTTATAAACTTTCCATACAAACAGAACCAATTACTAAAAAGGCAGCCTATTCAGATGATGACATTACTTTTGCCCCATCTTGTAGAAACACATGGACACGATACTTATAAAAAGGAAAGACAAGAACATACTCTAAAGCCTAACCCATGCTAACCTTTACACAGAATACCGAGAAAGAAGAATTTAATCGTTGACAATAAAACTGAATGGAACGGAATCACACACTAAAATAAACACGTATTGAGCTGGTAAACGTTTTACTCGTTCAAGTCAAACCGAATAAGGCCTTAAACATTTCAACAAGTTTAATTTAAGTGTCGTAAAAAGCAAGGAATATGACCAATGCAGAGATAAAATAAAACTTTATCGACGTTTATAGTGCGATACACACTGGTTGAACGCGAAATTTTTATTTTTGTTGTAGTAGTAGTTTTATAGCAAGTAAAGGTGCCGTCTAGCTAAAAATTGGATAACTACATACATAAGTTCACGCTTTATTTCCATAACGATTTAATTCGAAATAACATAAGATGAAAATGATGGATGATCAAAAGTAGATAATAATACAGACATAAGTAAGATATTTGATATTTGGGATGGCCAAACGCAAACACCAAACCGAACTTCAAGATCCCGAGGACGTTGTAGCAACAGAACTGACAATTGACCCAAATCAAAATGTTACATAAGATATATAGTCGACGATATGGAAGCATTGAATATGCATGAGCATTGGCATAATAGACCCATAGTGTCAGTCTTGTCTGAAATTCCCAAACATTCAGACGTGTGGGTAGATTATGCAAAGCATGACACGTTGGTACTCCTATCAACAATCTCAGCACTCCGCACCAATGTTTATGGAGAAGTTATTGACATATTCGTTAATATCTTATGTCAGTGACAAATATTCAATGTGCTATATAAATTTCGAAGTACTCGCACGCACAATAGGTACATTTTGACTGTATTGTCAGTGTCCGCGTCCAGGTTTATAGTCGGAATTTTGCTTTTGCGACCTAAATTCTCTATTCTGATAAATCCCAGCGCAATATTACATCCAATCCAACTATTGAAGATTCAATTTTGAAAACGTTCAAATTTCAAATAAAATCTTCGATTCTCCTACAGTATTTCAGACCATATAGTATATTTTGTGAGCAGTTCGGATTGTTAGATTTTTCTTGGTCTATCTCACGACCTTGTTACTGCCAATAAATTGGAAAGTATATACGAAGCTTAAGACCGTTGCAACTATTTTTAATTTGAAAATTAGTTCCGAATAATAAAATTACTGTTTTGACATCGGCCATTCCGCGAAAAAGATAATTTCGAAATAAATACTATCGAATACTTCAGTTAATTCTAATTTAAGTATTAAAAAGCGTAATGTTTTAAAGTTATGATCGGCTTATCCATAAAATATGACTTAAGCGGCTTCCAATAAGCTTTTAAATAAGTGCTCAATAGAATTCCATCGCTTAATTAGTTTTAACGAAATTATCGTAATTAATTGACTTAAAAGGACGTGCTCTGGTTGAAAACATCCGCAAATTAAAAGAGTACGTTTTTGGAATAGCTGAATTGATCAGATTGCTGCTTCCCTAAAGGTCACATATGACCCAACACATGAAATAACCTATTACTGAAAACAAATACTAACATATTTGTTTTTAATCATAAAATCAAATCAACCAGCATCCGAGCATAAATCAAACATTGACACAGCGTAACAAACTCCCAATCTAAATTAACCTTACGCAGAGCTCTAAATTCTACATATAAATTACTACCGATACAACAGCAAAATAAATTCTGCTACTCAATTGGGCAGCAAAAACCAATCGACCAATGTACACAGTCCTTTCCACAATTCGCTTTCGTGAACGGTATATATGAAATCACGTTTCGGAATTTAACTCGAACATAATACTTGAAAAGGGTCGAAAGTTGAGGCAGACATTTTTTTAAAGACCATTATGCAGTCATCCAGGTAAATGGCGATACTTCCAATGTTAACCATTTAATCACCACCGTAAGACCATAACTGTTTCATGAAGACTATATTGATGGTATTTTTGTTTGCAGAAAAGGATTCGAGGAATTAATTTGGTTAGTTTTTGTTGGATGACATCAAAACTTAAGGAAGTCGAGAAATTACATTTAATTGTAATCTGAACCTGTCTGTTTCAGATTTAAATAATATTTTTAATTATAAATATTTTTTGGCAACTCCTATCAATGCCAAGATAGGTACCGTCTAAAATTAATATAATAATAAATATTGGATTATAACATCCGCCACTCATTTACCGAACATAATCTCTTAATGTATTCCTATGAGGGATGGAGTACCCTTTAGACTCAGACCACACGGCTTAACTGTACACTGAACTTCAATCTCAATACGTAATTGTTGAACGTGACTTTTAGCACAACTGATGGATTTAGAGTTAATAGCAAATAGTTTAACTTGTGCGAGTACGTGCCTTCTATGTTCGCGTGACTCACATTGTCGTGATAGTACAAAATTGTTATGTCTTATTATGCTTCAAGTATTTCGATTACGATTCTCAGAGGTTAGTCATGGTTGTAGATTTCGAATAGGCTCAAACCGTTTACAACAAATGTGTTTAATAGATCTATATAGCTTCAAACTGATCAATTCATTTACGTATATAATATTAGATCTTGTTACGAAATAATACTATTAATTTATTTAATTTTTAAATTAGCATCATCTAAATTCGAAACATTATCGAATAGAACGAAAACAATTGAAGAAACCAATCCAAAAATAATTTACCCGTCTGACATTGAATGTTACCCGGAGATCTTTTCATGGTCCATTTGATTCAACCGGAATCCATTTTAACTTTGCCTGCTATTAAATTAATCCATTCAGACTTCGATCCTTCCAGACATTTGATTTTGAAGCCGGGATTATGAGCTTTAGTCTTGGGACAGCTTAATGGGCAGCGCTGAAAGGGCACTTTAAAATGGGCATTTGATTTGGAGTGGAAACGTTCGACTATCGTCTGAATGGATATTTGAATTTGCTTGTGTAATATCTTTGCCTTGTTCACGGTCCAATTGCTTATTAATGGAATTGTTAAAATTCTCAAATATAGCAAAAAGAATAAATTCAGCAAGTGACAAAATATATATTGCAGAGCCAAATGACACAGAAGAAAATGAAACGACGGAAGACATAAAGAAATTAAAAATGGGAGTTGGCCAACAATTCATCGGGGCTAATTCGACTGCATCTGCCCATCTCATAAACAAAACCAAGCTCACTGATAGTCAAAGATTCATCAGTTCAACAAGAGGTAATAAAATACTCCACAAGCAAGCCATATTCGATGATGCCGCCGGCCATACCAAAAGTGGCAGGCGCTGGCCACAACGCGTCGGTTCCCAAGAATCATTCATACAGAATCAGGTCGTTCGTCACGGCCTTAATGCGAAACGAACAGCTGTACAGATTCCAGGTTAGAACACATACAGGGTGAATGTATTTATGGATATAAAGAAGGTGATTGTGAATGTGAAGCTGTGAGATAAACATATCATTTACTTTAAGTAATTTAAAGAAAATTGAAAACTTGACTTGTTTATAATTTTAACAACCACTCTCATTGAGTGGTTGTTAAAATTATAATATGATTTGCTATAACAAACTGTCCTGAAAACATACATTGATAATTTATAATAAAATAAAACGAGGACAAAAGCTTCAAAATATATTGCAACCTATGCCACATACAACTACACTATATTAGATCAGCAAAAATCATTTCTATCCCTGATTTTGGAGTATCAATTTCTCCAAAATCTATACACTCTATCTCAGATATAGAACCACGAATGACTCAACATCAGACAAGCGAAGATAATGCACCACATACAAAAGAAAACGACGATAAAACAAAACACAATAGCACATTACTTCACTACAGTTTACTCAACAGTCTTAGCATTAGCGTATCGGCAAAGTGCAGGTGTAATGAGCGAGCTATTATAGCGCTAACTAGCATAAATACACTAGTAACTAGAGTCAGTCTAGTTTACGTATCAGAGGAGATCTCAGTGAATAGCATCGTTTAATTTTACGCTACTCGCGGGGGATCGGGCGTGTCCATTGTTGAGGCAATATTGGGTTTGTATTGTTAGGAATTTTGAATTGAATGGAAAATTGATGGTTGGTGACGATGACGATGAAGATGTGGCTCGTAAAGTGCTTTCAGTTCAAAAAGTGGAATCGGGCGAGAAATTTATCGTTATGTTTTTGTCCGCTATATATTGAAGAAGATCCAAGTAGTTCAGCAGATTGCAGTGGATTCTGACGGCATTATAATGAAGAAAGTTCAGCACGTGCGACAGAATCGTCTTAAATTAAAAACGCATCTTGAAACAATATCAAATAATGTCACGCTAAAACCGCTTATCAAGTAATTTTTTTATGGACATTTTTTTAAGGATATTCTTATTTTATTTATTTATTGTTCTTCTTAGCGTGTCGATAGCAATCTAAATGGACTCTGCCCAGAATTTGGGCCACTTATTTGGCACCATCACCAGCGTCCATCAGTTCCTGTAACGTGCAGTTTTATTTATTTTATTTTACCATTTATATGTATACACACATAATATATAAACAGACAAGAAAAACAGAACAGAAAAATGGATACAGAGGTGAGAGGTTTATTTATTTTCAATAATTATTTATTTCTATTTTATGTTTATTGCATTAATTGAAAGCCTCGTCTTCACTAACCACAGTCTTAAATTAATTTAATATTAACAAAACATGGACAGTGCAATAATCTTTTTTGTATTTATTATTTATAGCTTAAAACACCGTACCGAACCACAATGAAAACAGTACCCCCGTTGAATTATACCGCATCTGAGTGAGCCGCAAAGTGGAGTAAGCGAACGACCGATGTTTTCACTATCGTTTGGCCAGTACAGTTAGCTTGGAGCCGGCTGAGGCAACGACATCAGGTTAGGTGGGCTGCACACACCGCGATCATGTGTTGCCGATCTTTGATAAGCGAGAAGTAATTTAAATTGTGTTGGATTATTACATGTTGCCAATGAATATTTATTTTTATTTTGTTGAACTTTCGATTTCATTAACTGATAGAAAAGTTAAGTTAATTCTGTACTTTGGCGAGTAAAAGGTTAATTAAAGTCAACATTTATTGTTTATGAAGACAGGACAAACAGTGAAATATTAATTATTTAAATTATACTTGTCGTAATTTTTCATTCATCATTCATATCAAAGTAGTCTTCATAATAGATAGGTACAACTACTAATTTAAAAAAAACCCTAAAATACAGTCCAAAGCCATGTCCAGCAACGATATACTCGTATTAAATAAATTCCTTTTTATCTTGTTCGGTAGCAGAATACAACTGGACTTATGTATGTGTAGACGGCTCGCGTTTTCACTATCGTTCGTAGGAATACAGTTAGCTGGATCCTCAGTCGAGCCAACTACGTCTAAGGCGGCTTACACACTGAGCTACTGTGTTGATTAAATAGTTGCTGATGTTTAATGAGTAGTGTGTGCTAGTGTTGCTTTATCAGGTGTCAATCATGATGGATGTTGGGAAGGTGTTCGATTACTTCTGTCATCAGATCATTCATCTTTGAGTGATGCTTAGTATTGTTAATGAGATGATTTTGTTACAGAAGGATGAAATTACTTATAAATGAAAATAACCAATCGTTTAGAGTCCCAATGCTATACTCTCCTTCCTTATACCCCTATTTAGGGTACTGTCATCTGGGGACAATATTTTAGAAAAGTCGTTCATTGGAAATTTTTCTGTTTTTTTTTTAATATTTACAGAATCATAATATGTATTTTATATCATCTTTCTGCTCAAAAATATTTCGTAGCATAAAATAGATAATTTTCTATAAAACAATAGTGAAACAGTTTCAAATAGCACTCTCAGTTTAGGTGGGGTATTAGGATAGAACATTTTAGCCGTTTATCACTCAACTGGAACATTTAGACGTTGATAAATTGGAAGCTCCTGAAACACTAAACATTCTGGAAATAGTACACTATTAACAATTCCAACCACGACTTTATTATGGCACTAAATAACATTTTGGGACGAAACATACATACTTCCCTTTTCAGTTATTTGCTGAAACCATTTTATCATTGATTCCTAATTCGTTCAGTCAATTGTGATTTTAACGCACCTTTTTCAATAAATAAACTACAAAAAAACCAGCTTAAGTGCAGACTAAAATATTAGATGGAAAAAAAAGGAGCAAGCAACTCCAGTAAAAAATATTTTTTTATAAAATGTGTCCCTTGAAAAATTCAAGTCACCTTGGATTCGCAATGTCACGTAAACTTGAAATAAATTACGGGAAAAATCTCTTAAGCAAGGAGATATAATTTGGAATGCAAATTCAGCGTAATTTAGGCGAAAAGTGTATCTAAAGCTTAGGTCTCATTAGCGGGCGCGCAGCCATGACCAAGTCGCGGGTATGCGGTTGGGTTGCTAGTTGGCAATCATGTTTTTCTTTATTTATTTATTTTTTTAATGAACGGTCTGTTTGTCCGGGCTGCGGAGACCTAATTTTGTAGTTTAAAAATGTTGAATCACAACTTAATATCTAGTCCACAGATAAAAAAGTATTTTAAGCTTACATTGGCAGTTTTTACGGTCTTAAAATGTCATTCAACCGAAATTCTTAGTTCAATTAGCATTTTTGCATCATCATTTTGTTCATCTTAACTTGGTCGTCCGATTTTTTTATATTGTTAAATGGGCCTGCTCTCGACCTCAAGCACGCCTGATGGAAAGCGATGAATTTTAACATGCAACAAATATCAGGTATGCAACTCCTCAGACAATTAACTGGCCAGCTAATTAAAGAATGAAGAAGTTCTTAAGGAAACAGGTTGCCGCGTTGCTCAATGCGGCAAGCTAACAACCTGTCTTCATTTACACTTACTGCATTATTTAATCTCAATGAATTATTTCCGCACCTTGCCTACAGCTCTAGGTACCAACGCCTCGTTAGCACAAGTTTAAATTCCATTCAGTTCTTCAATTATCTCGCTGTTTTATGAAACACAATTATAATAAATATGTGCCCATTAGATAGTTGACTAGCTATGTTGTTTTTACATAATTATGCATCTATTGATCTAAGCTTATATTCTGGTTTAGAACTTGAGGCCTTTCCAACAGCTTTAATTATTTATTTATTCAAAATTTCGTAAATAACACCTTAACATCTATAACGCCAATGCAATGGCATTATCTCAAAGATACACATACATCTAACTTACATTGACCACCCAAAAATACAATTATAACTCATGACGAACTGGCTGGGACAGTTAGAACTTAATAAATGGCTGTGAAGTCGTTCAAACTCAAACTTAAAGCATTTATTTCAATAAAACCATGTACAGGTACTTTTGAATTGTAAAAGAGTCTGACAGTAAAGCTTGTAGCCCAATCCAAAACTTAGATCTCTATGGAGAAGAACGGGCAAGAAACTTTGTTAAAAAGCCGGGTAAATGAGAACATTATTAAGAAAAAAAATTGGGCACAAAACTTATATAACAAAGTTTTTTATTCCTCGTAAAGTTCAAAAGACTTTTTGATTACTCGACTTTTTTTCAAAGTACTTTTAATTCTCCAGTGGGTAACAAGCCTTACTCCCATAGGAATTGTGCTAAGGACTTATAAACAATTTCGCGTTGCTTATCGCTCGTATTATTGCGCCGTGAAAAGTGGAGCAGCGCAGATATCATTTTATAGGTTTAGGTATACTAACTATTGTTTCACCAGTGACTTTGCTTGGAAATCAGGTAGTATTTTCTTTGCCTAAGAGCACATGAGATCCTAAAGTTGGATTTTATTTGTTTTTTTGCTATCGTCTCAGAAAAGACCCAAGAGATGGTGGGATGAGCTTGAAGCCTACAGACAGGGTTGGACCAAACTAGCTCAAGACAGAGAGGAGTGGAAAGGTGAAAGGAAGGCCTTTGCCCTGCAGTGGGCAACATAGGTTTGGAGGTATGAGGAACAGGGTGTAAAGTTCACTCAACCTCCATAGAAAAGGGAGGATCCTCCGACCAGACGGGTGTTGTGTGCGTCAACCAGGAGAGGGTGCTCTGCTTGTTGACCGGCCGAAGGTGCAGTGTGCTGTGCCAAGGTTGCTGATGAGGCTGAGGGTGATGACCAGGTATGCGCGGACGCTGCATGCTGGTGGTCAGGATACCCGTTGAAGCCATATGCTGGCTGGCTGGTGGTGGTATTATTATTTTATTGTATATTTTCTCCTATGGGCCTAGTTACCCGAAAAAAATTAATTTATTATTATTACAGCCAAAAGACGTCCACTGCTGGACATAAGCATCGTTACTAGTACGATCGGTTTTGTGCTTCTCGCATCCAGCGAATTCCTGCGCCCTTCACTAGGTAATCGGTCCAATACAATGCCAACCTGAAATATTGGCATACGAAAATTTTTAAACGGAATAAAAATTCCGTATCTCCAAATTACTTTCGCAGTATTAAACAAAGCCATTCCATCCCACATCAATTCTTCTCCTACTTATTGAATTCGAAGTACTCATACAGGCAAAATCAATTTTGAGCCGAACGATGAGAATGAGCGAATGCTAGGAAATTCAATTTAGACCTTAGCTGGCTAGATCGAAACCTTCGAATCTTTTTGAATGATAAAAAATTGGGTGAAATAAAAATAAAAGAAGGTAGGTATTCGGAAGGTGATTGAATTTTTACTGACCTAGATTTTGACAGTGTCATCGTCATACTCTATAATTTTTTGCCAATCATATTTTAAGTGCGATTGTGTAGACAAGCCCTGAATTCGATCACCTGATTAAGCATAACGTGACTCAGTTATTACAGTGCGGTTGACGAGAGTGTTTTCCGAATTTGATCTTTATTAGCTACTAGAATTGTCACACTGACAGTGGTGTCAGGTACGCATTCTCTCGATTGTCGGACTGTACTAAGTTGTTGTAGCTATTGTGAGTGTCATTCACATCTAATAAAGTGTACGGTTAACATGCAAATTGGCAATTTCGTGAGCCGAAAAAATTTATCGTCTGTTAATAATAGGGGTTAAAGTATGAAATTGCCGTTTTATTGTAATAGGTTCTTCGAATTGACATAGAACCTTCATGGTTTGAGATTTTTGAGTGAAACTTTTTTCACATGGTACCTACGAAGTTTTTCTTTTAAAAAATGTGCATCATTCGATTATCGACTTTCAGTTGTTTTTTTTTTAAAGAAAGATGGATGTAACTGCGTAACACTATCACCCATGAAACCCATTGCTACTGATGTAGCAATGGGTGATGGTTGGGATGGGATGGAGATTTTGATTTCAACAACATGGCATACATTGCGTTATTTACGATTTTCGAACATAATATATGAAGCAATACATAGGTAACATATAGATAATCAGCCTATAATGTTCCCACTGCTGGGACACAGGCCTCCTCTCTGTTAGAGGGAGTGGGCCATAATCCACCACGCGGGCCCATTGCGGGTTGGAGGATGTCACATGTCTTCGAATGACGATCACTAAATACATTTTTAAAACATCATTCGGTTAATTGACAGAAATTGATGTAGTGGTTGCAAGCGCTAATGCTGAGCATAAGGTCCTGGGTTCAATTCCCGGGTCAGGCAGAGTGTTAGTAGGTATTTCCATCTGTATCACTCAGTAGCAGCCCGGAGTCTGGATTTCTGCCTAGTTGGTGACAATAGACTCGTCCCTTGTTACATGCGACTTACTATAGGTAGGTACACCTCTGCCGTACCCTTTTTTTTTGAGGATGGGAAATCATCAAATGACCCCTCCCGCTCTGGGTGGAGCGGAAGGGAGTGTCAGACTCTTACTGACTAAAACCCACCCGTGTTCCTTCCTTAGCCCTTTATGTTCCAGGGCAGCGGTAACCCTTTCGGACGATCCCGCTACCCTGGCAGGCTTCGGCCCTAGCTATCGGGCCCCGTCAATCGTGCTGACATCTCTTTGAAGCGCGCGTGGAACACATACACGCCGTAACCTTCGAGGAATACATGCGTGATGTTATGTTATGTTATAGCGATGTTTTAAATTCATGTAACGCTAAATTTATCTAGTGATTTCTGGTGCAAGTTGGCTTGAGAGTTTGTCCAAAACTTAGTCGGGTACACCCGGAAAATGTACGTACAGTCACGAGCACCAATATGTCAACACTTGGCAACTTTCAATTGCGATTTTTTCGTGAAATAACGAATGCAACCTTAAAATACGACACATTACATAAACCTATGGGTTCGAAAATGCTATGTTCGTAACAACATAAAATTTCATTAAAAAACAAAGGAGTGAATCGCTTTTGAATAAAGCCGAGTGTATACATACTTTTACTCGTGACTGTACTGCCTACTAAACTAAACTTTTTCAGACACCAAACGGTGAATAATCGCTACCCGGGGTGGGTAGCGATTATTTGATGCGGTAGCGGTAGTTTGATGGTAGTAACTGTTCGTGAAAAAGTTTAGTTATAGTTAGTCTATTTTAAAAGGGGTAAATAGGGATGCAGGGTTTAGTCTGGACGAAACTTTAAAGGGGATTTTAACATTGAAATAATATAGTTTATACGTAGTTATTCATGTAAATATGCGATTATACCTAATTAGGTTAGTGCGTAATAAAATCCGATGCTTGTACCGATTGTCGCGAAAGCGCCGATGGTACCAGGATACCATAGCATACAAGATACCTAATATGGGGGTTTATGGTTGAAAATCTTCGCTTAGGATAGCTTTCGTAACTCGTAATGCTGGCTGGATATAACCCAGAAATATAGGAAATGCCTATGAAGGCTTTTATGTCACTTTCCCGACTAAAAAAAAGGAAATTATTAAAGACACACGTGACTGACTGACTGACAGACAGGCACACAATGCATAGAATTGAACGCTGTGTACAGTAATAATTGGATTTCAGATTTATGTACTGTATCGTGTATAACTGTGTTGAATTGTCTTAGTCTGTAGTCTGTCACTGTACTTATTAAAATAAAATAAAATAAATAAAATAGCCAACTTGGTAAAAACTAATGTAAAGATGAATTAGGAAGGGATTTTTTTAATATTTACCGGTCTTTAGCGATAAATATTAGTTAAATCGAAAACAAAATTGCAAGCAAAAAAGAAAGAACATTGCTCATGTATTCTATTCGACATACTCATTACATACAAATGACAGAGGGGGTTGTGGCTATGTAATAACAGCACGGGTAACAGTCTTTGGATGGGTGATCTTTACAATATCAAGACCCCTCCATGCCTCAGAAAGCACGCTAAACCGTTGGTTCCAGCTGTCATTCGTAAATCTTTGTCGTTACGTATCGTCAGAAGCCTGAAAGTCTGTCAACCAACCAACCTGGGTTGTGGAGATCAGATAGGCAGTCGCTCTAAGTAAAATACTGGTATCCAGCTGCATCCGGTTAGACTGGAAGTCGACCCCAATATAGTTGGGAAATGGGTAGGTATATATGGTGATATGACATAATACATATAAAAATAAACAATGACCAATTACAAAAACTTTACACAAATATAATGTAATGTATACCCAAAATACAGGCCCAAAAGCCATGTCATTCTGATAAACTGTGTGATTGATTACAGTAGCCACCTAAAGTGATTGATGGTAGCCCCTCCAGTGAGATAACTTATGTAAATCGGCTTCTGTCAGTTAAGTTATATGCTTAAGTGGCACATTGATGTATGCTAGTTGAGCTGAAAGTTATATTAGAGGTTATTTTTGTGTTGCAAATTGCCTACAAAAAATCACTTACACTAAAAATAGGACGAATTTGAGGTGTTACGTTGTATGTATTTATAGTATTTTTAAGTTATATTAATATTGTATTGTATGTGTATCCTTGATGCTTGAAATAAATGGATAAATAAGATAAAAATATTATAGTAGAATTTGCAGTAAACGCGGAAGTTTCCTTAGTCACAACCTCTATTAACCAGTAAACGGTATACTCAGCAAAACAAATTAGCTAAACGTCAAAATATTTACAGGGTTATTTTAAAATACCATTAGTTTACATCTATAGATTGTAATCTCTCGATATCCTTATCTTTTTATTAATTTCTTAATTGAGTCGTGTCTTTCTAATTAATATACCTGCTTCGGGGACTTACTTAAACTTGGCTCATTATCATTTACTTATTCATTATCAAGTTGTTATATGCCACCGAAAACAAGTTTTATACGGTATATCAACATTGCTAAAAAGGCTAGAGATCCGTCTGTTTGGACATAATTAGATATTTTAATTAATTAATTTGCATAATGTGGGAATTGCATTCATGTTAAACTGTATTACGATGTGCGAATATTAACGAGATATTAATTAATAATAAATCATGGATCGAATATTGGCCCACTATCGCGTATGGCCCACTGGTTGTTGGTTGAGCCAAATTATGTTTTGAATAATAATAACTTTTTATTCATAAGTTCACAGAAGCATAAATTACATAGAAGTTACATCATTACAAAGTAACTTAATATTATGAGAAAAATAATAATCTATGCCTAAAATAAGTCTAGTGTAGGTATATCTTCTAAATATTGGTTTATGGCCTACTGAATTCAATAGCGACTTGCCTGATGTAGGTTTATTCAAACCTGTGTTTCAGGAACGAATAAAATGATGATGATACAAAATATATATTTGAAATAGTTCAGTCATTTGGTAGTTTTACCTACAGCGGCATGAGGGGCAAAGATACGAGTTGGCAAAGATAAAATTCGAAAAGAGCACGTTGTCAATAAAATCACCAATATCCAAAACTCCCGGAAAACCTTCTAGGTTTCAGGCTTTTGAGTACCACTTGAGTACTACCAAATAACTGTACTAAAAAAGAAATTGTAATAAATAAATAGGTTTGTTTTTAATGACCATTCTCAAGAAGGTAATTAATAAACAAGTATAATAAAGTAAGAAAACGTATTTAAACAAGAAAATAAAATCAACACTCTAAGTAATCTTGAACACTCTAGACCTGGTCTACAACATGAAATCTGCAATTCTGAATACCTACAATCAGCTAAACCCGCGTTCGAATACTAGTTCATCATAAATAAACATGATAACCATCAGAGATTTAATCAAAAACATAAAATCACCGCTGTGAAACTCGTACAAATCATTAATCTTATCTAATACGACACAATATGCTAAGCTGTCTGTCTGTAGTCTGTTTACATTAAGCTCGGGAAATATATAAACGAGTATTTGTTTTACTCAAATAACGATGCAAAAATGTCAAAATATTTTAGCGTCGATAATAAGTCATTTGGTTATGACATTGTGTCAGACTTTCTATGCGAGACATTTCAACTGCATATCGTGCGGTAAATTGAATTTTGGTCAACGTTTTACTATTAAGTAAAACATTGACCAAAATAGCTAGTCTGGTAGGTACTGTAGATTTGGCACAATTTTTTTTTAAACGTTGCCCCACACTATGTATTACTCCTGTATCGTGGGTGCGTTTACAAACATTTAAACTCACATACACAAACAGCCAGACCCGGAACAACTACCTGGAGGCAATACAAATATTTGTTCCGTGCGGGAATCGAACCCGCGACACGCAGCGCAGCAGTCGATCGCTCAGCCACTGCGCCAACCGTGTCTTCGAAAACGAGTCGTTTCAACTTAAATTAATCATTATTTTACACAAGCAAACCCGCGCCCAAAATCTTGTAAACCAACCAGTTAATTATCTAGTATTAAGTCCAAAACTCAACGTCTGCGGTCGCTTGTCTAGTTTTCACATAATAAAAATAGTAGAAAGCGATCGATTTGAGACTCAATCGCCACGGAATGATGCTTGTTAAGACTTTATGGCAATCAACTCGTTGATAACTTCTACATATATCTATACATATAACAAATTAAAGTCGCTTTTCGTGTCTGTCTGTGTGAGCGCGCTGCTCTTCTGTACTACGCAACGGATTTTGATGCGGTCTTCACTATTATTTAGATATAATTTATTCCGGAAGGTTTAAATGTATATACAATACACTAGCTTTTGCCCGCGGCTCCACTCACGTGGATGCCGGAAAATATCCCACGGGAACGCACTACCGGGATTAAACGTACCCTATTTATTAATCCAGGTTATAAACCATATGTGTGCCAAATTTCAACCAAATCCGTTTAGCAGTTTTGGCGTCAATTATAATATTAACAGATAAACAAACGGACAAAAATTCTTCGTTACTATGTACTTTATTATATGTATAGATTCATGATATTAAACTAACATACAGGATGACAGGGAATGTCCCTGTCATCCTGTATGTTAGTTTAATATACAGACGCGCAGCATTTTACCATGGATTCAGATATGACATGATTCTGAACCCAAACTGTAGAAATTTTGCGTCGGTTACTAAAAAAAAATGCGGGTCAATCATGTGCTGAATTCATGAAAACAGATTGCGCGTCGATGTCACTGCTATCCTGTATAATAATAAAAAAATCTCGATTCAAAATATCGTATAGAGATTTCTTATTTTATACAAGTCGTAAAAAACCGTGCGAAGCAGTGGCGGCTCGCTAGTCTTTCATAAATATGAAAGACACGTGTTTCTATTCGCTAGTAATAAGACTTCATCGTGATTCGTTTCTGTCAGTGAATGTCCACTGTTGTATGTGGGATTTGCAATAAGCTGTACAATGGTTATTGTTGAAGTACATCATGTATCGTGAATGGTACATGGTCTTTTCTTTGATTGGCAGACAAAAGTAAGCTACAGTTAATCCGCTTGGTATTTTCTCGTTTTATGTGAACACTGCGGGTTGAATAGCCTGTTTTCTGCAAGATATCAAATTAGATATTGGATAGTTTCATTATTTGTTCTTTTTACGGAAATCTGATTTTCAAACTCAAACTCTAACTCTCAATGCTTAATCGACTCTTAAGACAAGATGTAGTAAGCTGGATATTAAGCTGGCGAAATAAAATGGACTGGCCCAAGTCTATATAAGCAAGGCAAAATATGTTTGGAGTTTTGGAGTAGGTAGTGGCCGGGACTCACAAGCCTCATGTACGAGACTTGTTTTTCAAACTAGTATAGCAAGAGTGCTGCTGGCTTAGTATATATGAGTATAGAACTATTCTCAAAGAAGAAGAAGATAGTGGTAGTACTATCTTGATACCGTAGCTGGAAAAACAAGCTTCGTACACGAGGCTTGTGAGACCCGGCCATTATCTACATCAAAAGTGCCAGTAAGCCAGCAGACTCCCTAGCCATCTAGCAAGCTTACTAGCACTCTCCTCTCTTGCTATCCTAGTTTAAAAAGCAAGTCTCGTACACGAGGCTTGTGAGACCCGGGCATTACCTACTTCAAAAGTGGGTTGTGTTAAAAGCCACAAGAATTGGTAAATGAAATTGATTTACTCAATGTAAATGAAAACTTCCACTCCGACAATGTTATCATTTACCCAGCTCACTTGTTCATTTATTCTTCAAACCAACAGTTAATTGTATCCCTTATCAGATCTTTAAAGTATTGTGCTTAATAACTATGGTGAATAAACTGAGTGCCCACAATGGTTAGATAGGCAACGCCTGGAGTTTATCTAATCTCATTTGGTACAATGGAACTATTTCAATTGTACGTCTGTTTGATGGAACTCACTGGCTAGAATTTTAGCGAGCAGAAACTGGTGCAAGGGAAAAAAAGTTGGAATTACTTAGTAGCCTGTGATAGAATGGCCTCACATTTCACTGATTTGTAACGTTATAGTAGATAAATACGCATATACGATTGCTTCGAAATTAAAAGTAATTGAAATTAATGCTCATATGCTGGAGGCTGATGAAACCGTTGCGCATGTGCTCTTTGAGTGCACAGGCGTCACCCAGATTAGAACAAAAACCCTCGGGACACCCAGATCCTACACAGATGTTCTCGACAGACCAGGAGACCAAATAAGCTTGTGGAGGGAAGTGGGCTGGTTGGAATAACCACCGACGGCCACCATGGCCCACGCACAATGGTCCACCTGAAGGACTAAGTGCGGAAACCAAACCCATAACATATAACATGCTCATATGCGTTGGCGGCTGCTGTCAACGCGTCTACAGCAGTCGCCTACGAATTTCGCCGGTTGCAGTTGCCTCTGCCTTTGGCGACGAGCGCTTCTGCATATCAGCGCTTAGGCTGAGAATCAGCACTTTTGGAACTTCAAAATGACATGACAGTTCTCCAAAACGCCTGCCCTTCACCACTTCCTAACGCTTTAGCTGGGAAGAAAGAGTGGCGCAACAGACTCCTCAGCAGCACAGCTGTTTGTTAAGTTAGGTTATAAGGTCTCACTTAATAACACAAGAGGATTCTGCTTCTCATTTTCTGAGGTAATCGTTCTCTTTGACACTTGGTAAATATGGTGATTGTCTATTAATTACCAGGAACAATGTAATCAGCGAGCCACAGTGTCGTGATATCGTGCGAACCTGATAACCATAATCAGCCTATAGGTAATGTTCCCGCTGCTGCAACACAGGCCTCCTCTCTGTGAGAGGGTGTGGACAGTAACTAACCACGCGGACTCCGTGCGCGTTGGTAGATGTCACATATCTTCGAAGTTTTGGTACTAGAACATGCCAGTTTCCTCACGATAATTTCCTTCACCGTTTGAGGAAAAATAATGAAATAATTTACACAAGTAAAGCTTGTCGGTGTTCGTGAACCTACTAGTCGCCGTTACCACTGGGCAACCACTGCTCTCCCACCAACCAATTTATTCATAAGGTTTGCCTTTATCCATACTGACAAAAGACTCCACAAATATTTATAAACGTTTTACACACACACATTCGTACACTTTCTAATAAAGCCTTTATGATGAGGTGTTAATTGGACAACTAACACATTATCACATTAGCTCTTCAGCCGGCGAAGCTTTCGAAACATTTATATAATTGTCAAATAAAAAAATAAACAATCTTCACTAAAATAAACATACAGAAGGGCTATTTTGCATAATAACCGTGACATTTAACAAACACTTGTAATACTCAAGTACGTCTGAGTGATTAAAGCTCAGGGTACTCCTAGATCGACTTTCCACACCATTTCACAAATCGAGAAGAGAAATCCGCGATAAATTCGTAAACAAACCGGTCATGATTAGCAACTACCCGGTTATTATCAACACTATCAATTTCTCTTTGTAAATGCCCATGTTTTACTTGAAACTGCGAGCTTTATCTATCCGAACGATCACTTTGCTCGCTTCAACTACCGTGAGTTCGTAAGTAAACAATCATGTTGGAGTTTTGCATAATTTTAATATTGGCTAATCTAGCGGGCAGTGTGTATAGTGGCGCGTCCATTTCATCGCTGCCATTTTCTCCTTTTCTCCATAATGAACTGAACCATTGTGGCTTGAAAGAAACTAATGAGTTGGCAAATTATGAGTTACTGTATATACTACGTTAATTCTTTCGTTACTACTTACGTATATATCATCATCATCATCATCTGCCTAGCCTTTTCCCAACTATGTTGGGGTCGGCTTCCAGTCTAACCGGATGCAGGTGAATACTAGTATTTTACATGGAGCGACTTACGTATATATATAAATATATATTATTTCTTTATTATAGGTAAGTTTACAAAAATCTTGCTTATGAACTATGCCCCACAAAACCGATTTCACGGTTTGTCTATGGGAACGGAACAAACAGTACAAAAAAAAACCAGATTTACAAGTGCGGACACTTAATTTCCACTTAATACCCTTACAAAGTAGGTAATAAATAAACAAACATGGTTTACAAACTCTTGAGAAAGAACAGCTTAAGAAATTTGCCAATTTCCCTTTTATTTTCTGAGTTCTTATATCAGCAGGGAAATATATACGTTAATACTTACGTTTTGTGTGCGTCTATCTATCTATGTATTCAAGTGTTAGATAGATGGATAAATCGTTTATTTGGTGCACACAAAAGACATAGCACAACATACAGAAGCACGATTAAATAATAACTAATTACATGAATGTTAGGAAATAGTAATATTATTGGTTTCCAACAATGTGTTTTGTGATCTATCGCCTAAATTTACGTACCCACATACCTCCAGGTAGAAGGTATCTAGGTAAAAATAGATATCTTAAATTACTAGTTTCATCTTCAGCATTTATTTCGGATAACTTTTTAAATACATAATAAACCCAGATTTTTGTCTATTAGTTAAATTTTTCACACATGATAATAAATTACATATTTTATCTTTTAACTTCTCTACAATACATTTTTATCGATACATCTTCACAGAAACATAAACATCTCAATAAATATCGACAAGCACGCACCCAGTACTAAAGTGTGCCAACACCTGCACACGCGACTGACCCGGGTACAAAAAGTAAAGTCAACAAAACAGTTTAGTTTGCGGGCAAGGTAACTAGGTAACATTTCAAATTACCTAGTTTTTAATAATTATGGATGTTTACTTTTGCATTTTCCCACCTGTAAATACAATTTTGACCAGAGAGGCATATTACTTAGGCAATGTCGATATTTACAATACGCACGTGTAAAAACTCATCACTCTTTTCATATTTTTTGGAACGAAGTTCCTTATTGCGCGTTACGAAAGGGGGCTAGACGGAAAAAATTAAGACCAAAAGTTGGAACGACACTTTTTGCTATAGTTGTAAGCCGTGCGGCGTGCGCGTGTTTCTCTCTCTCTCTCTCTCTCTCTCTTATAGAAAGCAAGCCAGTTATACTTCGTTCCATCCGGGTGTCCCTTGACACCTCTCAAGTTTTTAAATAAAATTAGTCATTTAATATTAAATTAGCAATTAAACTAATCAACATACAAACTATGCACATTAAATAAATACAATAAAATATCCTTACACTAAACCTGACATCAATTTTTTTTTATTTGAATCATGCATCTAAGTCATATACTTCGTCAAACGACGCTATTGTTTAGTATTTAGCTGCCAACATACTTATTTATTATGTTGACTGTACCTACTGTTTATGTACTGAGCGAACGAAAGTGACGTCTGACACGCTTTGTATGTGAGTGAGGTAACTTAATATTGTGAATTGGTTGTAGTTCGGAGAAATGTCTGTGTTTTTCGATTATAGGATGAGTACAGATTTTCATATTGAGAGATTTCTTTTGGGAGCTTTATATTTTTTGCTCATTAACTTGTAGTGTTTTGTTTCATAATGAGTTAAAAAACATTTCTCCATTTTTAGGGTTCCATCCCCAAACGGTGCCTACGGAACCCTATTATTAACCCTCCGCTGTCCGTCCGTCTGGCTGTCAGGGGGCTGTATCTCATGAACTGGAATAGGTAGACAGTTGTTTTCAGTGTGTATTTCTATGGCCGTAATGACAACAAATAATAAAAGTAAAATTAAAAATTAAAGGGGTCTCACCTTTCCATACGAGAAAATCTATTACACTTAGCAACAAGAACTTAGGTTTCACATTCAGGCCCAATTCAATTTATTAGACCCAGACCTAAATTACCTCCTGACACAACAGAAACTAGATCAGAATTTTACTAACCCAATGAACCAATCAATCTCATAGAATTAATTGGATTTACACCCACGTTGAATATGTAAATGAATACCTAACAAATGGAGGCTTTAAATCTTATTGTAAGCCAGATACCTCTCATTTGTTTAGATCAGTTCGACCTTATAGTTTAAACTGTTAAGCTTTTAAGACGAATGATGTAATCTGTGTTACCAGTATCTATTTTAATTTGGCACGGTTGCTATTGTGGTGCCGTTTGCCACATTTGTGACTGAGTACTTAAATAATATTCTACATTAGTAAACACACAAAATTGTTTCAATGGTTAGGTTGTTACTTTTCCATGCTTTCTTTACATCGTATTCTTTACTCGTCTGTAGATTTATCGCCCAATTTACCTATTTTGTATAGTATAAGTAACACCTTCTTTTTTTTTTCATCATATTATTAGACTGCATGTCAGACTTTTACTGACTAAAACCCACCCGTGTTCCTTTAGTTGCCTGTGCCCGGGGCCATGGTATCTCTTTCGAACAACCATCGGCTATGGCAGGAATTGACCCTAGCGGAACTCGTCAGTTCGTGCTGACATCTCTTTGAGGCGTGCGTGGAACATAACACGCCGTTGCTCGCCGCCCGGTTTCTACGGTGGCCGGGAGTCGGCTGTTGACTCCTGACGTTCAGGACTCCAGGGCGTCTCCTGCGACAACTAGGGGCGTGAGGGCGCAGAGTTTGCCTCTCCCTCACGCGCTCCGCCTCCTCCTTTGCGAGCATTACTGCTTCGCAGAAGGTGGTGACGGCTTTCCATGCACTCTCGCTCTGTACCAAGGCCTGGACCAGGGCCGGACGCGATAGATTGCTGCCGCCGGTCGCCGCCAAAAGAACGCGGCGGTGCTCCGCCCAAGCCGGGCAGACCTCCACCGTTTGCTCCCGTGTCCTCCGGGCGATCTACATAGTGGTGAACCCCTGGCGTTTCCTCCCACCTTATCCTGAACCGGAACCTCCCGAAAGAACCGTGTCCGGTGAGGACCTGCATCAGGCGGTAGGTGAGGGCGCCGTGGCGCCTCTCCAGCCACTCCTCAAAGAGGGGACTTTTCGTCGCAATTGTGGCGTGCCCAGTATAAGTAACACATTGACGTCCAACTCAACCACGGAGTACCTACTATTGAAAAAATCCTGTCACGCGTCCTATTTCTATAACAACACTCTCTAGGTATGTGCCCCATAAATGACAGTACAAATATAAACAAATCTCGAACATACTCGTAAGCTACTAGAAAAACTTAGAAATTTTCTAACAGCTTTTCTTTGAAACTTGTATGAGTACCTGACAGTTGCCGAGTCTAGTAAGACAACTCCATTATTCAGTCCACGGCACTTAATACTTTGTATCGGCACAAAAGAGTGAAAACGTTTGAAATATCGCGTACTAACACTTTGTATGGGAAAAACTTAACGCCAACTTGACTAGGTAAACATACTTGGAAATAAGGGCGCGAATTTTCGTGTGGGTTTTTCACGGTCGCTTTCCCGAACGCGAATCGTGCGCTTTTATGATTTCTAAAGTAACGATATTATTATAATAATATCGAAAACTGCACTTTATAACGTTATTGTGAAACGGATATTTAAAAGCGTCTTCATATTATATGTTTCCATACATTTTACTTCCCTGTGTTAGCGTGATTTAAAATTACCTCAAAATTGAAACGATTTCCAAAGAAAAACTATATAAAACTGTAGCTAGTCATTGGGATTTCTGGTTAGCGATAAACTCACAAAATTAGCACTTTTTGCTTGTTATTCATTATAATTAGAAGTTATTAATTCAGGTGGCACGACATTGAATAAAAAAAAACTTGAGAGGTGTCAAGGGACACCCGGATGGAACGAAGTATAACTGGCTTGCTTTCTATAAGAGGGAGAGAGAGAGAGAGAGACCGACAGAGAAACACGCGCACGCCGCACGGCTTACAACTATACCAAATTCCGTCTAGCCCTCTTTCGCAACGCGCGATAAGGAACTTCGTTCCAAAAAATATTTCGTATTGCTATACCAAGCTAGACCTATCTTTTGTTTTGAATACAAAATGTTTTCATTATATCTCATAGATAACAGATTTAGAGGAGAGGAGACCTTGCTACGTCATCAAATATTTATGTTTTTAAACGTTGAGACCCAGAGGGGTAATTCTCGTAATTTTAAGAACGTTCACAGTCTGATCTCAATCTCAATCTGTCAAAAATACGTCTATTTTCCCTACATTTTGACAAGTTTTTGACATATGTTTGTCACCGAGATGACACTGCGACTAGATTTTGAACGTTTTAAATTACGGGAATACGGGCCCAGTTATCTTAATCAGTAAAACGTTTTAAGCATATTCTACCTATCTATCTTGATCTTTAAATTAGTATAAGATCTCTTCATAAACTCCCTACACCATCAAATACCCTCTTATCTACTACAACAAAACTAAGACACATGACCGGAATCAAACTAGTCCGAGTCCGACGGAACATTTCTTGTCGTATGCCTCACAGACTATTAGCTCCATTGTAGGGCGTAATTGTAGGATTTCCGCGCGATGTGCAAATAGTTTCTCCTACACGTACACGTCGAAAGTAGTCGCCGTGGACAAAATGACCGACTGACACGAGAGAGCCCTACTGTTTGTTTTAAGGGCTATATTTGTGTTTGGTTTTTGTTGGTTGTACACAGTTTGGTGCGCTGATATGCGGGGTAATTGTATAACACATTAAGAGTAGGAATGGCTTTCATTTTAACAATTCGGCAACATTCATTGCGATAATTACGTTATTGAGCAGATTTTTTTTCTAACATATGAAGCAATGGATTAGCAATATCCTTCAAAATGATTTACATTCTGATTAATAGTATGTTACGCAATTAGGATGCTGGTTAGAAAGGGCAACCGAGATGACGTATAGGACTTTCTGTTTAATTTTTTTTCCTTTTGTTACTTTTTTATACAATTTGTTTTGTTTTTTATTTTTAACTGTGTTTAGTTTAGTTTTATGATCCTGTACGAGTCGCAATAAATACTTTTTCTTTCTTTCTATGACGGCTAATAGGAAGAAATATGCGGTATGGAAGAAAAATACATGATGCGCTGACCCCTAATAAATTGGGATAAGGAACTGTCCTTATCCCAATTGATTAGGGGTGTACCCAAATATTTGGAAGTATTTTAAGCCACACTAACTGTAGTGTAGTTTAAAATACTTTCAAACATTTGGGTCAAGAAGATGTTAAAGTTTTGTATGGGATTACGATGTTGGTACAATTGAAATAGTTGTTCAGTTTGATGATCTGCTCTACGCCCTTAAATAATAATCATCATCTGCCATGTTGGGGTTGGCTTCCAGTCTAACCGGATGCAGCTGAGTACCAGTAATTTACATGGAGCGACTGCCTATCTGACCTCCACAACCCAGTTACTGGGTAATACGAAACCCCTTGGTACCCTTACACCCTTAAATAATATGACCACACATTTCAGATACTTTATAATATATTGGCGGCTTAATGTTATTACAATATTGGAGACTAGTTTGCTTAGGTATTCATAACTGGTGTCGAATGCTGAAGTAAACACCGAAACTAATATTATTTTAACCTTTCAAAATATGTACCTACATAAATTATATTAGGGTTGGCTTACGTCGTGTTTACAGTTAAGTAATTGATATAAAAGGGTCTACCAATCTTGAGCAAAATATTTAAAGTGGTCGCCCAAAATAGGAACAAAGTGTGCAAAGACTTTAGACCTGTTTTGGGGAACTTCTCGTCCTCGAGATATAAATTTTACGTAAAGCGGCTGTAAGTCTAGCTAGGGCAGTACCTATTTATACCGCTACAAGGTTCTTTTGGCGCGTGGCCAAAATCGGAACTAACGACGCCATCTTGTTTTTACAATACATTTCACAAAATAATTGCACGAATGTTTACCAGCAGCTCCCCTCTGACAACGTCATTCGAGCGCCAAAATAGTTAACAAAACAGGTAGGTGTTGCAAACAGCCCCCTTACTAAGTAATGAAATAACTTGTATTAAGGGCACTGGTACAAATCCATACATAGTTTAGTTTCACAAAAGAAGTGCAGGCAGAACAAGTGTTTCTTTTAAACCAAAGTTAACAAAAAACCATAATTTTCAATTTATTTAAAATTACAATTTATTAATTTGACATTTGGATTATTCGTGTTTGTAGCAATGTACGAGTACACGTAGCTTGAGCCTATGCTAAATTAATTTCTTAGCTCTCTAACGCTCACTAACTATCGAGAATGAAGTCAATCTCATCAGAAATCTTGATCATGTTTGACGTAATAAAAGTCTCTATACCCACACTTTTTCCATGATCCGAAAGCCCCATAAACTTTGGTTCACGACTCAGTTTCCGCCACTTTCAACACGCGGTGAAATGTTTGCGCATCTCACGGAAATCCTACAATTACGCCCACTATCTCTGACTTATCACTGATGTCGACTAGATATGGTGGAGTTTCTCTTCGTAATCATAACATGACATAAAGGTAAGGTATGGATAAGTGATTGTTAGGGGCTTCGGGGCTTCACACACCGGTAACGGTGAGGTAAAGTGCGGGAGTGGCTATGTGCCTTTGTTTTGGCCTTCGATATGATGCGATAGGCAGGGAGATGTTTATGCCGTTTGTTCCCACTTGTTCTACTAAACAGTTCTACGGTAGAACTAATGGGACTAATGAGACTTTTGGTTCTCACAAGTGTAGTACGTTTCGATTTATTCCCGAATAGTAGAACTAGTGAAACTTTTACTTCCTAGTAGTTCTACTCTAAGAAATGTACTAGTTTTGCCTCACATCAGGTTTATTTATGCCCAGTAGTAGACTGATATGCTTTCGACTTTGTGTCTATTGTGGTGAAACACAGTACTGCAAAAGAAAACAAAAATTCGGACTGAACAGATAACACAAATCAAAATCATTTATTTTCATAAATAAGGTAGGGACAGAAAGTTCTTAAGATAATGACATCGAGAACTTATTATGCCATTAATTTCGGCGTATGTACCGACCAGAGCCTCACGGCAGCGTGTATTTTGGGGCGATCTTGATTGTAGTTATTTCCAATGAGTATTTAATTATTTAAACGCTGTTATTAGCGATCTATAGAGTGATTTGAAATGCCTGTGCCAACCAACATTAGCACTACCTACCTACAAGAAATATGTAGGCACATAAGTACACATTCGATCACCAAAGAATATTCTGAAAGACAAACTAAACGACTTCAAAATCAGTAGCCCCATTCACCAAAGACTACATTCCACCTTAAACATAATCTTGGATCTTGGACACAACATCGTTGAAGCAACATTGGCGAAAATTCTATTGTCTCTGAGATACAGAATTTTGTTGAAATGCAAATAACTATTTGCGACAGCGAAATACTCTGAAGCTATCTAGTTCAAGTAGTTTAATAGTTATTTTATTGTTCGTAAGCATTTATGTGAACAATAACGCACCTATTTCTAAGGCTTTGGGTATTTCAATTGGAATAGTAATACTGTGTACAGACGCCAGCATGTCAAGCCACTACAATTTCTCAAATTTATTTAATAGATTTTCAGCTTTATCGCTTAAGCATTAGGTTCAAGGTTGATTGGGAGAATTTGACAGTTTCGGGTAGCTTGATGTGCTGTGCATCACGTGTTTCGATGTGTTTTGACTTTATTCCCACTGACTAATCATTTTATAGGGTGTGTTTATAGAGGGTGGTCCAGGCCAGCCGCGACTTACAAGGTAGTTCGTAAATTATTTAATCATCATTGCTTTTAAAACTAATAGTTACAACTATAAAGCTAGGTGGGCTAAAAGTATATTTCTAGGCGTATCAAAGTAACTAAGCTTAGTACATTCATTGAAAGCAATTTATTTTAACAAAAAAAAACATTTGTAATTTTAGTGTTCCAACAATATATGTCCGCCCTTTACAAATCCTGAAACTGTTGATACAAGTCCAACATTATCAGTACCATCGAGTCGTCAAGTGCTTGTACAAGATCGGTACAGCCGGGTAGTAAAGTGGAAGGCAGCGATCGAAAGTGAAGAGTGTACTCACTAAATAACTTGAAAGCTTTTACTATAGCAGTAGGTAGAGTACTTATCGTGGAAATGTGAGACTTTTCTTTACGAGGTTTTTTGATGTTCTTCAGTAGGTTTGTTCGGTCGGGTTGAGTAAGTTGTTAGGTTATGGGGACACGTGTGACGGATAGGAAATGTTATCTTATTTATCGTACCTAATATAAGTATTCGAAAACTCCGAAAGTTATCTTACATAGATAAAAAGTTATACATTGGGGTGGTACTAGTTGAAATTACATTCTAGTAAAATAAAATAAAATAATTATACCTACTTGGTTTCAACCTCTATTTAAAAGCCTCAAAATTTTAACCTTGCCTTCTCTGTATATTTATGAGGTAAATATATTTGTTAAAACAAACATAAACCTATATGAAATAGCTTTCTAAAGTCAAAATAGGCAACTACGTGACAGAAATAAGTTAGAGCTAAAATTACTATATACAGGTACGGCCTTAATGAGAAAAAGCTTTTTTTGTATGGTCCAAAGAATATTTAATAGTTAAGTTACCTTGCTCAATAAAAAAATAAAATTTTGTCAATTTCAAGCGTAAATTATATTCTATATTAATACAAAAATGTTACTATTCTCTCAGCGACAACTTTGATGACAGTTTTTTGACAAAACATATTTGTATACTCGTAACTTGACTATAAAAGCATGACGACTCTCACTGCACTGTGGACAATATCAATTTTAAGCATTTTTCTTAGCAGTAACTTATTGACATCATAACTATTTATTATTGACATTATCGTAATTCATTAAAGATTGACATTACCTAATGCATTTTATTAAAATTGATATTTGACATTACTAATTAAACTTTTACCTTTTTATAATACTAGTACCTTTATAACTAATTTATTCACTTGATTGGCAAAAGCCTCCTTTAATTGTATATTTGTACGCCAAATGGCAAAACATAGAGAAACTATAATATGTATAACAATGACTGTAACATCTTGCACACTCTTGTAACCTATGTTTACAAATAAAGACGATTGATTGATAGATTGATTGATTGGTTTCCTAACTTTGGTTAGTCTGACAAGATTAAACTGTTCCTTCGGAAAAATATACAACTTAATTATTGTTTATTATATTTTTATATATATAGCCTGAGTTAATTGATTTGAATCAATCAATCAGTCATCTATCGCAGTCCACTGTTGGACGTAGGCCTCTCCCAGACTGCGCCACAACACCCTGTCCCCCGCCTTCCGCATCCAGTCTACCCCAGCCACCTTCTTACAACGTCAACGTCGGTCCGTCCAGCTGGGGGGCGTCCCACACTACGCATACGCAATCGCCACTCCTGCCCCAGCAGTCTCGACATTCATAGCGATCGCTTTACGACCGAATTCGGTCACAAAGTCCCGGATTGACAGGTGTAATGTATGGAGTGACAGGACTTTGCGACCGAATTCGGTCGTAAAGCGATTGCTATTGATGTCGAGACTGCTGGGGCAGGACTGGTTTATTAATAGTTCATTCTAAATACTTAATTCCAATAAAGATACAATACAGGGTTATTTGTAAAACACCAACAACCTCTTAAGAGGTCATTGTACTCATCATTATGAACAACTTTTACTAAAGGACCAAGCCTGAAATCGCGAAAAAAATCAGCTGCTCCCTATATTTTGACAAGTTATGCGAACACAAATGTAGGGAACAGCTGATTTTTTTTTTGCGATTTCAGTTTTGGTCCCATAGTAAAAGTTGTTCATAATGATGAGTACAATGATCTCTTAAGAGGTTGCTGGTGTTTTACAAATAACCCTGTATACATCACGTGATCAAAACACGTCATATTTCAATTAGTAACTTTACTACACGAAACACCTCTTCTAATCAAAGATACAATTTACCGTTCCACAAAAAACCTTCGCCCTCTATCCCAATCTCACAGACAGCATGGCGTCCCCACATAAGGGCCGCGTGAGACAAATAAAGGTGTGTGTTAGATCCCATCACACCATAATTTGTATGAAAGTGAAACCACTTCGCTTTCTTTACACGACCCAGAGTTTGGGGCACGGAAATATACTACGTAAACGTTTCCGGAAAAGTAGAGAGAATTTCACAAGTTTTTGTGTGATATTGACTTAAATTGAAAAGGAAATCTTTTTGAGTGATAATAACTTAAATTTAAAAGAAAATATATTTTATATAAAAATAACTTAGATGGGTAGCGGCCCTGAGTTACGAGCTGTAGGTGTTTCGTATCCAGTGGTGATGAAATAAATTACACAAAGTTTACTTTGTAGCTCTCAAAACGGTGAAGGAAAACTTCGCCAGGAAACCGTCCTAGAACCAAAAACTCCAAGACATGTGAGATCTACCAACTGGTTCCGCGTTGTGGTTCACGGACCACTCCCTTTCGAAGAGAGGAGGCCTGTGTCCCAGCAGTAGAAACATTATAGGCTGATTCTAATAGCGTAGTCTGAACTGCCCTTAAAGATATGAATCATTTATCCACTTAGTATAAATATTTTTTTAACCCCCGACGCAAAAACGACGGGGTGTTATAAGTTTGACGTGTCTCTCTGTGAGTGTGTGTGTATGTCTGTCTGTGGAATCGTAGCTCCCGAACGGATGAACCGATTGTAATTTTGTTTTTTTTTTTGTTTTTGAGGTGAATTTTATCTATAGTGGAACATACCACTCTACCAGTACATTAGAAATATTTCAGTTTTAATATTTTGGTAAAGATATAAAATGAGCTACCAAAGTGCAATTAAATCGCGTTATCTCATTAATTAACAGGGGGGCAATTCTCGTAATTTTAAGAACGTTCACAGTCAGATCTCAGTCTCAATCTGTCAAATGTACCTCTGATTTCCCTACATTTTGACAAGTTTTTGACATTTGTTTGTCGCCGAGATGAGACTGCGACTAGATTTTGATCGTTTTAAATTACGAGAATACGCCTTCAGATGTAGATTGCACAGTTTAGATTACTTTAGTATTAATGAGTGTACAAGCTCACAAAGTATATAATATATTTTTCTAAACGAACATTATCTACCTAGGCTTTTCCCAACTATGTTCGGGTTGGCTACCAGTCTCAACAGATGCAGCTGAATACCAGTATTTTACATGGAGCGACTGCCTATCTGACCTTCACAACCTGGTTACTGGGTAATACGATACGCCTTGGTAAGACTGATTTTTCCAAGAGAATAAACCAAGAATTTTTTTCTCGCTCCCATAGGCGATGAAGCGTAAACACATACGGTCATATTTTGCGGACTATTCCAGACGGATTAAATGGCCCGTGATAAAGCATTTACTTCGTGATAAGCAGGTTTATATACCTACATAAAGGTTATACGGTGAGGTTACGTTGAATGCCTCGTTGGTCCGGTGGTCGCAAGCGCTACAGCGTATGAAGTTCTGGGTTCGATCCCCAGGTCAGGCAAAGTGTTATTGAGTTATTCCATCTAGTGTTTTTCAATAGCAGCCCGGAGTCTAGATTTGTACTATATAGGTATAGAATATAATAGAATACTCTGTTTTATGTACACCATACAAATTACAGAACATAAATATATAAAATTTTACAAAGGGTGACACAATGGGCGGTCTTATCGCGAAGAGCGATCTTTTAAAGACAACCTTTGGATGGATTAAAATTAAGGCAAGACACATATAGTAGGTGGTCCTAGGTACACCTCTGTCTAACCCCTCGGGGGAACAAGGCGTGATGTTATATAACTTAGAGACATTAAGAACAATACAGGTTCCATGACGCGTTGCGAGACTTTGAATGAAAATGTGGCGTTGTAGATACCGCTACAGATCAGAAGGTTGCGTGTTCACATGACGTCGGGGTCACCAGTGTAGAGGTATAAGAAGCAGGGTGTAAAGTTCACTCATACTCTATGGAAAAGGGAGGATCCTCCGACCAGACGGGTGTTGTGTCTGGCGGGCAATTGCCCCACGGTTGATGTCGGGAAGTTTGTATTTATGCTAATTGCGCAGTAAACTCTGCTTGCGAGATGCAGGCTTTGCGTGACGATGACGTCAGTATGACGCGTTGTTCGAATGTGGCGTTGTAGATACTAACATAAAAGTGAGAATGAGAATTGAGATCAATTAGCTGCTTCTGTTGTTAATTTGTCTGAGAATAAGTTGCATGACTTGAGGCAACTATACATGTAGGTGTGAATATTTACATAATGGAGTAAGTAACAACTTTTATAAAAGCCTGCTGTCTATTAGTAGTTTTTACCACCCGATGTTTTAAAGCCTGACCAGTGTCTTGTATTGTCAGATGTCAGACAAAATGTCAGGTTACATCACTATGCTGGTTGACAACACGGTTAGCGCAGTGGCTGAGCGATCGGACTGCTGCGCTGCGTGTCGCGGGTTCGATTCCCGCACAGAACAAATATTTGTAAGTCCTACATGTATTTGTTCCGAGTCTGGATGTTTTTCTATCTATAATATGTATGTATTTACAAAAAAAAAATGTATATAAGTAGTTTATCAGCCATCTTGTTACCATAACACAAGCATTAGGTTGCTTAGCTTGGGACTAGATGGCGCTGTGTGAAATGTCCAGGGATATATTATATTATTATTATTATGCAAGCTGACATTTTAAATGAAATACAACAGTAAAACTAAAATTCAATGACAATCGCATAAAATACTTCATAGGCGTTCATTAAATCTCAGAGCTTGCAGAGATACCATCATCAACAGTCTGCTCATAACCTAACTTATGTCTAACAAACAATTTTCAATCTTGGGATTACAGTTCTTCTCACATTGTGAAAAAATGTTGACAAATGGTATGCGGTTACAAAACCCATCTGAAAACAGCGATATCTCTTCATTATTTTCATATTTTGGCAAAAATATCCGTAAATCACAAAACCGCTGTACCGTCCGTAATTTACAGTTATTGCGCAAAAAATATGGAAAATTACACAAATTCTATTTTTTCACACACAAACAGATGCAGGTGCCAAGATGCGAAAAAATGTGTTAAAATATGAAAGAAAATAACGTAGAATTTCCAATAATAATATTTCAAGTAAATTTCAAAACTTGTCATGGCCGCAATATCTGAAGTTCTCTTTTCTTTTTCATAATGTTTTTAATAGACTTCTGCTTTTACAAGCACAACATTGGTATGGCAAAAGAACACCTGAGCGGCAATTCTCGTAATTTTAAGAACGTTCACAGTCTGATCTCTCAGTGTCAATCTGTCAAAAATACCTCTAATTTCCCTACATTTCTGACAAGTTTTTGACATTTGTTTGTCGCCGACATGAGACTGCGACTAGATTTTTGAACGTTTTAAATTACGAGAATTGGCCTTCAGGCCTGTACCTACTTTCCGTGTACCATTTCGCCAGCTACGCTTAAGTCCCATATAATATGGGGCAAGCCTATCGCATTGATATTATGATTCAGTAAATAATTTGCATACAACACACAACAACAAGTATTCAATAGTTTAGCCATTTTGCCTAACTGGCTTAACTAAACTAAGCATAAGCTAAGCAATAGAAAACTGATTTTTGCGTTACTAGTACTCCAACGATGGTTGGTCCCATAGAAGTTTTTGATCAGTATTAGAAACAGGATCGATTAGCATCAAAAATGTTTTTGTGTAAAATGGCTATTTTTCTGGCTAACTGTAATTTTTTTTGAAAATCTGTGAATGGGGATCAAAATTCCATAAAAAAATTATGGATAGTCTCCTAAAACCATTTTCGCGTAGCTGCAACGAATCAGGTACTTCCCCTTACTGCCCCTCTGAAAGTTTCCACCCTATATAATTATGATACACTAGCTGCGCCCCGCGGTTTCACTCGCATAAGTTTCGATCCCGTGAGAATATCGAGATAAAAAGTATTATTTGTGTTAATCCTGGCCATAAACTATATGCTAAATTTCATCCAAATCCGTTCTGTAGTTATCGCGTGAAAGAGTATCAAACATCCATCCATCTATACAAACTTTCGCGTATATAATATTTATTAGTAGGATTGATACGTAAAGTCAGCTTTCTCGTATCGAATCGATTTTCATGAAACTTGGCAGAAGTGCATATCTGAAAAACATTTAATCTTTGACAAAGCCACAGGGTGTATCTAGTCCCCACATAAAACGATACCCAACCCATTATGAAGAAGTTTTAGACCATTAAAATACCTCCATACAATAATACAACCTAATAACTTTTAAAATAATGCGCAGTGACCACGATTTGTGTGAATATCTGAATAGGGTCTAGGAACATAAATATGTCGGTACACAGAACTGAGCGTTAATGCCAGCAAATAATGTGGCTACAATGTTGTGATAGCATTTACATGGAAATAATAAGGCTGATTCAAGGTACATATATGGTTTATAGAGCAATTGGGATAAATGAATGGTTGTAAGGAGGAGACGGTAGATGGTGAACTGTTTGCTTAGAAAATAATGAGGATATGGTAATGTTTTCTCGGATATGTTTTATTTTTACTGATAAAGGACACTTTCTAATACCTATTTAGGAAAAAGGTTACTAAGGAGAAAGAATGATTTCGTGTTTATGAGCCTATAGTTACGCAATATTTGACTAAAGTAATTGGAGCAAACTTAGATTTAAAATAAATATGTAATCACCATTCGCGATTTATTTGCCAAACATGTAGACAAACATGGGCATTTGGAAAAATACCTAATTTTAATGCCCATGCAATAAAGTTCAGTTTACGCTGCAACTTCAAACATTTTTATAACTTTTTAAATAGTGCTAGTCACTCCAAAATCAACTTAATTACCACTAAAATAAAGATGATATTTGTTTTACGTGAAATAACAACAATTAGATACATACATTTGAACAGACCTTAGATATACCTACTATGTTTTTTTAAAAACAACACAACTGGATAAAAAACCCATCAGGCTCTGAAAACTCTATATGGACCATAAATCTAGTGAAAATAATCCGTTAGTGTACGCCATAATTATAAGCGATAAGCGCAAGTGACCGCGAAACAAAAGTATATAAACCACAGACTTTATTTGTGACCCAATGTTTGAAACTAGGCTACAAAGAGATAAAATGGAAAGGACTAAAATGATGTGTACAGATTGTTGAAATGTGACATGAAAACACAAATTAGCCGTCCTAATTACGCGATGAAACATGTTATTTAACAAAACAACTAGGTGAGTATGTTTTAACGTTTCATGTTACCTACATTTAACTAATCTGTACACTGATGTGATATGTAGCACAAATTAACCGAAACCGGGAATTCAGGGGGCGATTCGATAAAAATTTCAAGGACACGTAACGTTTAGAAAGGCGCATTTCGTTACATGAAGGAGAAGAAAGATATAACTATTTCTGTCTCTCACACTAAATCTCTCTTATTACGAAGTTTCACGAGTACGCGCAATTTTTTTTCATGATATATTTACCTATTTTAATATTATGCCATATGCTTAAAACATATAGATCTACTGCTACCATTTTATCTGCCTGCCTATAACTTCTGCGTGTTATTCTGAAAAAATCTGAAGTGAACTGTCAACAGTGTCAATTCCTAGCATCAGGAATGACAGCTCACTCAAAGCTTTTTTTACGTAAGTTTCCACGGTGACTTTTTACAGAATAGACCGGCTTTAAAGCATTCACTTTTTGTACAAAACATAAAATCTAAAGATAATAATCACGGTTTACGATAAACAACGTATAATAAACTACAGTCTTTGTTGGTGACCCAAAAACTAAAACAGTGTTTCAAGCTACAAAAGGAACTAAATTTAGACAGTTAAGTAGCCAAAATATATACGGTCAGTCTAATATTATGATGCTGAACAATGAATTTGATATTTTAATGGACTCTAAAGTTACTGAATATGGGTCAAGCGGTCTTATTATTTTTGTTCTATGTGGATCTGACTTCCCCATTTACACGGTGCAAGTTTCTGGAACTTTCAAGAGCAATAATGGCATGCCATGAAGCAAGTTCAATTATTGCCATTCAAGAATTGCATGCAACTGTTTACATGCGTGCAATTCCCATGGCAAAATTCAAATGGCATAGAATTATTGAAAGCAAGTTTTGCCATTAAATAATTGCATGCGACCTCTGTTTACACCAAGGCAATTATTGCATGCAAGTTTTGCCTCGTCTAAACACAGAGTTGCACGTCCTTGTACTTTTCTTTTAGGATTTCTTGCCTCAAAAGACTAAAAAACCCTCGCTCACCGCACTCATGTTTGAATGATAGAAACTCTTTATGCCAGAATTGAATGATTTTATTTTACGTGCTGTTTACCAGTTTTGAACGAAGATAAACCAGCCCGTATTGTACAACAATTGAACGTATTGTGCAGACGGTGTTAGTCAATTGCTGTTGTTGCTTCAATTTTATTGCAACTTAATTACAACTAAACTAAACTAACACACTACACACACACACACTAACTGCACTATTAAACTTGTACCGTGTAAATGGGGCTTTAAGTAGAAAGGAAGTAGTTGCACAACAGAAAACATTTCAGTTGGCATATTTTTTTATCGTGTATAACAATAGTCTTCGAGCTAAACAATTTTTGTACCAATAAACAAGTAAATAAATGTTACATTTCTATAAAAAAGAAACCGTATTTCGCTTCCATTATCTTGACTGAAAAGAAAAACTATTTTCTTTGTCAAAAGCAAATCTCTTCGTCCCATCTTTCATTACTTTACAAAACTAGATATTTTATCCTAGCACAAACAAAAAAGTTCTCAGCAAAGACAATCTTAAATTAAAGATAAAAGTCCTATTATCTTTGAGAAATCAAAGTGTCTTAAGTCCCTTTTGTAAATGAAAAGAAAAAAGAACTTTTGGTAAGCGTTGAAATATCGACGCCGTAATTTAACGTTCATTCCAACAGTTAAGAACTCCTATCATTTCTTTTTATTCTCTTGAAAGAAGAATAATCGAAGTTTTTGAAGAATATTTTTATAAAAAGCTGTGCGATGTAATTGATTTTTCGTATTTTGGCAGATGCTGGAATTGGGTTCATTCGCACGCAAGACGGAACTTGGCACAAAGATTGAGGAGCCATAATTCGGACCAAAGAATGATGGACCATTTTGTTCGGTAAAGTGAAAGATATTGAGGACATAAATCTGTCTTCAAAATGTTGAAGACATCATTTAGTCTTCAAAATGTTGAGAACATAATTCAGTCTTCAAAATGTTGAGGACATAATTCAGTCTTCTAAAATTTCGTTTCATCGAGTAACCTGCGAAGAAGTTTAATCTATTCGAAGCTTCATACCGTAAAGATAACTTTAAATTGGAAGAAAATAACATTTGTTGTAACAGATGTAGGCTCTAAATTATAAAGAAAAATTCTTACAAAATGGTTGACACAGGAAAAACGTTTTCCTATTTCAAACACTGTATGAACGTTTAAAATAAAATGCAAAAATCAAGTAAAGATACAAATTAAGTTAAATACAACAAGTACAATATACTAAAGAAGATCGAAAGTAAGTTAGTGCTTACTGACGTCACTTTGCTGATAAGTAGTGAACAGTCGCCTGATTGCGCACACGCACCGTACAAACACTGTGATTACTACGTCATCGCGTTTGTGCGTCGACTCCTTAACTGGAGCAACCGATAGCGTCATGTAATGTCTTTTAATCTTTTCGAGATGTAAATGAAAAATGTATTGAACATAGTTTTTATAACTTGATGGATACCTTAAAACATAAAAAAAAGTTGTTTGAGTCACTGACGCTTCAAAATCTGTGTTTTGGAAAGAAGTTGTATGGAGAGTTTTTGTAAGAATGAATTTATATTATTCTCTTGGTTGTCAAAACACCGATGACATAAACTTGACCCGCGACACTATCGGGCGCGAGCAGGAGCGCAATCACGCGGGAAGTAGTGCACAAAGTGATGCTTACTGTAAAATTGCTCACCGTTGCCCGCCCGGGGCGCGGGGCGGGCGGGCGCTGATAGCGCTAGCAGCGCCAGCGCCCACCACCATGTCATCACAACCACACCTGGAAAGAAGAGAAAAAGAGGATGAGAAGATTGAATTTACGTTAGTTCGATTATCATCTGGTATCGGATGAACCACATGGTGTTATGAATGTCATGTCGTAGTAGCTGCGAAACCGAGGCCAGAAAGCCTAGATAAGTGGCGCTTTCAAAGTATTTAGCGTAGCGGGATCGTCCGAAAGGGTTACCGCTGCCCTGGAACATAAAGGGCTAAGGAAGGAACACGGGTGGGTTTTAGTCAGTAAGAGTCTGACACTCCCTTCTGCTCCACCCAGAGCGGGAGGGGTCATTTGATGATTTCCTGAAACAGAAAAAAAAAAAGTGGCGCTTTCAAAGTGTTTCGTATTCTACAACGACATCAACAGGATTGACATAAGCTTTGCGGTAACTTATGTCAATTCAAGACGTTAATGACTTTACTTTCATTGTTATCGCTGATAGAATGTCACTTCTTCTAGGTCCTTAGGTTGATAGATTCAACCCAACTGTGTGACCTTGGCCCTACTTATAGCAAGATAAAAGCTTATTACGACTTGGTGAGACCCATAAATCTACAGATCTAGTTAAAAATGATATTGAGAAAGAAAAAAGACAGAAAGGAAAAAATACTTTATTTGGGGCACGCACAGGACTTTTAAAACTAACAAAGTTCCATAAAAAACAACCAAAAAATGAAGACCTGTGCGAGGCCAAAAAGTATGCTGATAGGGCCCGCTGTAATGCCACGGACATCTATAAATCCCAATATTCAACACAACACTTTTCGTAGTCCAGAATACTTAGCTAAATTCAATCATAACTTGGCAGTGGAATAAAATTATACATTTATTAATTTAATAACTAAGACTTTCTACAATGAAAATTAAATTCAACTCGAACACCTGCTCCCGGCGAAATAAATGGAAAACACATTTATTTCAGACAACCGAAACTGAAAATGAATTATTTAACAGCAATTTAGAGTTAAAACGAAAACAATAGTTGTGAATTATTGTTGAATAGCTAGTACAAAAAGTGGAATTAATCTTGTCTAGGGGGCAAATGAATGTCGATACTTTAGATTAAAAAAGTCGAAAACATTAATCCTTAATCATTACGTTCCCACAGATAGGACACAGGCCTCCTATCTGTGAGAGGCAATGGGTAGTAATCCACCACACGGGCAAAGTGCGGTTTGATAGATGTCACATGTCTTCGAATTTTTGGTTCTAGGACATGCCGGTTTCCTCACGATGTTTTCCTTTAACGTTTTTGAGAGCAGTGGTGATGCGATGAAAACATATTATATCAGCTGTTTTTGTTATATGACTACATTCACGAATCACAACTGCTACTAATAACTGCAGATTAATTGGAAAAATCCTTGAAACAGTCTTTTAAAAACTGAAATAGGCTATGTCTTTTCTGTGTACTCGCCAAAATCTATATCTGACCACCGTAAGGGCTATTCCTGCTTGCAGCGCATATTATTATTCGACCTAAAAAGGATCCTCTTTTGTTTTACTTACGGACGCAGCTGTGGTCATCATGTGCACGGGATTTTGTTTTCAAAATGGTCAGATATAGGTTTTAGTGATAGACAGCGCACAGCTTAAAAAGGGTCACATTACTGCAGAGTTTCATGCAAAACTTTCTACAAGGTCCGTCAAACTTGACACTTTTCTTTGTCCCTCTTAAAACATCGCTCATAAAACAAAAGATAATTACATGATTTCATATATTTTGTTATCACAACATCATAATGAGGGCACACAGTACTCAAACTTTTAAGGGTAGTTCAGACTAGGCTGTGTAATTTGTTATCATTTCATTGTGCTTTTAGGTGATGAGCTATGTCTTTTGTATGAACTGAAATATTGTTTAATTTAACTATATTTATAATATACAGGAATCAGAATCAGAATCAGTACTTTACTATATAGCGAAATAGTATAGTGTAGTCTGAACTGCTCTTTATGCTCAGTGGTACATACTCGTATTTTCCCTGGCCCACCTTTAGTATGACCGACTATTAAAGTCAACGCGATAACTTGGGAAAGCAGACGTCGTTAGTATTTATGACGGACTGTAACAATAATAAGTTTATATTATTAGTGAATTATGAGCTTTGTTGTATGCGAGGTTTATAAATATTAAATATTTGTAAGTCCTACATGTATTTGTTCTGAGTCTGGGTGTTTTTCTATCTATAATATGTATGTATTTACAAAAAAATAAAAAAATGTATATAAGTAGTTTATCAGCCATCTTGTTACCATAACACAAGCATTAGGTTGCTTAGCTTGGGACTAGATGGCGCTGTGTGAAATGTCCAGGGATATTATTATTATAAGGTGTTGGTTTTCAGGCTTTTAAGGGAGGTTAATATTGTAGGCCTCTCACCACTTTATCACACGTCTCACGTAATATTACTAAACACACCTTCCAATATATAAATATAAAAGGATAATAAAAGTATTATTGAAATCCTTAGAACGGCCTTTCCTTTGGTGTTCCTCCATTAACCCTAACCTAACCTGCACAAAGGCTCTATAGAACAGTATAAAGCAGTACTTTCCTTTTGGGCTTCGTCATAGTCGGATAAATAGTCCAGAAAGGTAAATTTTTGTCGTTTGTTCTTGGCTTTGTAAGGCCTTGTAAAGAGATGCCAAAATCCCGTAGTGAAGGAAATTGAAGGAAAACAATAGTTATCAACTTAATACTATCTTTATTTTTTTCATGAACAAATTACATTGTGAACTAAATACTGACGTTATTGATTTTAGCCACAGCTGTTAGTAAATTAATAGTTACAATATACAACGTGGCGCTACAATGGCGACATTAATTTAACACACGGGTAGGGCTAGTGGCCAGTAATCATAAAAATTATAACAACATAAAAAAATCGTAACTTGAAAACTTCCACCTGCGCCGCGCGCCGACATAGGGCTCTCTCTTTTTCCTTCAATTCGCCTTCTCTTTGCTCGATAATTGTTTTAATTACATTGATGCGATGTTATGATCCGTGACCCCGGCAAATGACCCCTGCGCTACAGTTTTTTAAGTCAGGTTGTTCTAAGATGCTATTTTATAAAATTGTTAATAAATAAATAAATATTAATGTTTAATTAAATTAAAATATATTCATGAAACTACAACGCAAAACCGTATAGGTGTGTTAAATTAATGTCGCCATTAAAGCGCCACGCTGTATATTTTTGTGGACTTCTGAAAAAGAAGTTTCATATCCAGTCTCAAGCCTATAATGTTACCACTGCTGGGACACAGGCCTCCTCTCGGTGAGAGGGAGTGTAATCCATTACGCAGGCCCAGTGCGGTTTAGTAAATGTCACATGTCTTCGAATTATTGTTTCTAGGACATGCCGGATTCCTCAGATGTTGTCCTTCACTGTTTTGAAACTTCAAATGAAAGATTATTTCCACCACACGAATAGAATCACAAACACAAAAATCAATCCCGTCTCTTCATCAGAAAACCCACAGAAATTCCCGAACAAATTCCAACAATACATCGTTTGGAACACGACAGGGGGACAAGTAACAAACTTCAAAAATTACTTCTAAATCTCATAACCTCCCGCTATCCCTCGTCACGAGGGGAGTTCAAAAACTCTGTTACACGAACTATTTTGAGGAGGGTGGTCGAAAATTTACTATGAAAACTTTTGTTATTCCACAAGCAACTTGCTTTGTATAGTGGCGGAACGGTGATTATGTGTAGTGTTGATGTAGGGAAAGGGTTAAATCGACACTAACGTCATTTTGATATATTTACATAATTATTTTTAACTAGCTGCGCCCCGCGGTTTCACTCGCATAGGTTTCGATTCCGTGGGAAGATCGGGATAAAAAGTATCCTATGTGTTAATCCTGGTTATAAACTATGTGAGTGCCAAACATTCAAATCCGTTCAGTAGTTTTGGCGTGAAAGAGTAACAGGTAAGTACAGCTCTGACTAACTCTTCTGGGAATACATGCGTAATGTTAAGTTTACGAACTTGAACACAGTTTTTTATACAAAGTGGCAGGGACATCGACGCTCAAACTGTAACCATGGATTCAGCACATGAGTTTAGACCCCATAGCGTCGAAATTTCTACATACATATGTACCACATTATGATGATTATATTACTAGACAAAGTGTCTGCCAGGCCTAAAATATAGACTGACTGAAGCTCATCCCAGGAATTTCAGTAAACTTTCTACATATTGAACATACTTTCAAACTTATTTCAATATAAATATCTATTATCGAACCATTACTTTCTAATTTGCTTCCTGTGTTTTGATCATTCTTCTAACACCTCTTCAAAACCACACAGTGGGTGTTAGTGTGTGTTGTGTTGGATCATTCGGTTCCCTACAAAATGGTTGAGCTGGGTGGTGCTGATCCACGCGTCATGTTTGTGAACGGGCGCCGTCGGTCGAGACTGGTCATCTCTTAACTTCCAGGGCTTATTTTTAATTTTACATTTTAAATTGTTCTTTTTTCATTGTTCTCACATATAGAAGTAATAAGAATAATGTACCCAGGATTTTGTAATAATATCTTGATTTAATAGAGTGTCCTTGGAGTTTCTTGCCCGTTCTTCTCCAAAGAGATCTACGTTTTGGAATGGGCAACTAGCTTCACTTTCTGACTAACTGACCGACTATTTAAAATGTTGACCATTCAAAAGTGCCTGAAATGGTTTAATTGAAATAAATGATTTGAGTTTGAGTTTAAATAGCAGTAAACGGTAACGCGCCGGGCCCATGAGCAGTTGGCAGGATGAACTTTAAAAAAAATGCTTGTAAATAGATTGGCCATATACACCAGTAGATGAGGATATACAGTCCGAGGAGGGAATGGGAGGCTCACACACATAATAATAATAATAATATCCCTGGACATTTCACACAGCGCCATCTAGTCCCAAGCTAAGCAACCTAATGCTTGTGTTATGGTAACAAGATGGCTGATAAACTACTTATATACATTTTTTTTTTTTGTAAATACATACATATATTATAGATAGAAAAACACCCAGACTAGGAACAAATTCATGTAGGTCATACAAATATTTGTTCCGTGCGGGAATCGAACCCGCGACACGCAGTGCAGCAGTCAATCGCTTAACCACTGCGCCAACCGTGCCGGCAAAACATGATCAGCCTATAATGTTCCTACTGCTGGGACACAGGCCTTCTCTCTGTAAAAGGGAGGGGGCCGTAATCCACCACACGAGTCCAGTACGGGTTGGTGGATAATAGGTAATTGGTTGGCAGTGGGACACAAACGGGTAATAATAATAAAAGCTTTTAACACGTAATCATCAGTATCTGAATCCCGAAACTGATACTCAAACTGATTAACCATCTCCTCAAAGATACTAGTCGCTATAGATAAAACATATCAATCAAGCGATCATTAGAAACTTCACAAGTCACTTCTACGTTCCAAGAATCCCGACATGATCATCAAAATACCATTTAACAGTTCTTATCATACCTGTCTGTACTAATTCGTTTAGCTGTCGTTAAAATATTTGCGATAAAATGGTCTGGTTTAACCACAGACTCGGTGGTTCAAGATTAAGTAAATATGGGTTTCCTGTTTGTGATATGCAGTGAATTTATGTTGCAGTTATACTAATTGCTCTCTGGGTTCTGATGAATGTAGATATTTTCTGGATACAAGAATATTATGTTGATTTAATTTTATCTACCTTACGCTGCGTGGTATGTCGACAAAAAAGTAGCCTATGTCCAAGGACATTACATTATTTACTTAAGATCCTTCCCCAGAGTTCAGAGCATCCCAATACCAAATTTTATTAACATCGATTCAGCCGTTTCTGAGATTAGCCGGAACAAACAGACAGACTAAAATTTAATGATAAGTACCCTGTATACTTTCATACGCACTTAACAAAAAACTGTTATTTTGACATTACAAACGGACACTTCAATTTCATTTATATGTATAGATCAAAGGCAATTTTAAATCTTGACCTGAGAATCGGTAACCGAAACTAAGTAGGTACAAATAGTACAAAGACATTTTTTTTTTTTATTTCTACAAAAGAGTACACAGATGGGAATAAACAGATCTTCTGCCAAACTGCAGGACAGTTTGTCGGCAGGGGGGACACATTATAGAAACACAACAAAAAATCAGCCTGCCTAGCCTTCTCCCAACTATGTTGGGGTCACCTTTCAGTCTAACCAGATGCAGCTGAATACCAGTATTTTACATGGATCAATTGCCTATCTGACCTCCACAACCCAGTTACCGGGTAATACGATACACCTCGAACATACTGTTTGTCAATTGTTTCGGGCTTCTGACTACCCGTGACGACTATCAAAGATCCAGGAATGCATAACGTACTTTCCAAGGCACGGTCTTGCTAAGTAAAAATGGTCACCTATCTACGGACCAACCCTGGCAAGTGTATCTTAACCTGATCGGTCAACGCGTGCGACTGTTATGACTTAGTCACAAGCCCCTCGATTTGTTATTCCACTAACTTAACTTATTCTTAAAAAAGTTGATAGAGTGTGAGTGTGAATAGGCTTCTTCTGGGCAAGCTCCACCGTAGATCTCATCTCTGCCTCTGAGCTGGATTGAAGTCAAGAGTGAACCCACTGTCAACAAAAAAAATTTAAAAAAAAAAGTTGCCCAAACTAGGTACTTATTTATTTTAATATTATTATGATTCACTCGAAGCACACTTCAAAAACAATAGTGTAATGTGGGGACATTACACAAAATCCAACATAAACGAAAAACAAACATTTATAATGATTACTCCCCTTAAGATAAAAGGGATCACCTCTTACTTTCTAAATGCACTCAAAATCCAGGATAAAGGAGAAAGTGAAGAAAGAATCAAATTTTACGATCACCGAAGGTACCTATTACAACAAAACGTTTAGCTCTGACGTAACTAAACACTCAAGTTTCGGGCCATAAAAACAGAGGGGACCATTAAAAAATGGAAAGTAAAAGCGGTGATGTAAATCTTTCCAATGATGGCTTTTGTTCCGAATTGGAACGGAGAAATAAATTAATTATTGAAATTGAAAGCTTTTGCTGGGAATAATTACCGTTGAGCTTCAGTTCTTCGAGGCTTTTTCTAAGGAAAATATTTTTGTTTGTAAGGGAATTACAATTTAGGAAGTTATACGCTGTCCATTAGGTTAACCGTTTTATGCAGATGTCTTTGAACGTACATATTCCAGATTACGTTAACGTTAAAATGCGTAATAAAATAAATATATAAACTTCTTACAGACACTATAACACCGTACGTGTATCAATCAATGTATTGTGTGTTGCTGCAATCACTATTTCCATTTGTCGAAAAACGGTTTACCTAATTGACAGGGTATAATTGTTGTGTAAACTTCATCTGACTGAAAACTTCGAAATGTTGTTTTTGGTTACTTAAGCTCAAATTAGTTACTTCATCTTCTTTACTTACTTGGTCCTGCCCGCGACTTCGTCCGTGTGGAAGTCAACTATACCATAAAAAATCCTATGGCATTCGGCAATGGTGTAGCTTTCTATCAGTGAAAGATTTTTTGTAAAATAAAAAAAAATAAAAGATTAAAGATTTTTTTGGTTCAGAGATTTCTCTTAATTAAAACAAAACTGTGACCATTAATGCAGCATATGATTTTAAACCTCAAGCGAAGACATTTTTCGTCGGTTATCATAAAAAATCTGCTCTTTCATAGAAAAGTGCAATACCTACACGCTTGCGCATCGATGTCTATACCAACCTGTATAATATTAGTTTATACAACTCCTCTCTCAAGGCCCAACGTTCCAACAGATCATGTTTACTGATCTATCTGTCAATACGTCTTTTATTAGAAGAGAGAGTTGAACGATTCGAAAGAGGGAACCCCTCTCCAACTTGCGTCAAAGACATAAATATTCTTCGTACAGGGACGGATTTTTTTTTTAAAAATAGCGACCTTAGTAAAATAATCTTGTTGAGTTATTGTTGAGGAAGGTTCGTATCAGCGTTGCGTTTAAATTATGTGGTAACGTGAAATGGTTGTACAAAGGTTCATAATGGCATGAATATCTATGTACAATATTTTTTTACATCACATAAAGAAAAGAAGGTACATTTATTTAGCATAGACTAAAAGACACACAATACATCAGATAACATAACGCCTGTATTTACCGAAGAGTTAAGCAGAGGTATAGGTACCCACAGTACACCTCCATTTCGCCAGTTAACTTCATTAAGTTCCATGTGATAGGGCGCGAGCCTGTTGTTATCAGCCAGGCAACCATCCAGATTCCGGGCTCCTACTTTTCTTTGTTACTAATTATTTATCAATCATCATCATCTGCCTAGCCTTTTCCCAACTATGTTGGGGTTGGCTTCCAGTCTAACCGGATGCGGCTGAATATAGTATTTTACATGGAGCGACTGCCTATCTGACCTCCACAACCCAGTTAATGGGTAATACGATACCCCTTGGTAAGACTGGTTGTCAGACTTTCGAGCTTCTGACTACTCGTAACGACTGTCAAAGATCCACGAATGACAGCCGTGACCAACGGCTTAACGTGCTTTCCAAGGCACGGATGGGTCTCGGTATGTAAAGATGGTCACCCATCCACCGACCAACCGCGGCAAGCGTTGCTTAACCTGACCGATCGACCTGTGCGGCTGTTATTATTTAGCCACGGGCCCTCTAATCATTTATCAATCATATTATTTAAATATTGATTAAACTATGCAACGCATGACACCGCCCGCCGCGCGCAAGACGCTTCGCGCGCTGCAGCGGAAGACGCCTCTGAGAGGAAGAGGGTGAAGTACGCACCGTTGGTGGACCGCTATCATTTTGTACCCATTGCCGTGGAGACCATGGGTGCTTGGGGCACTGAGACCAGGAAGCTCATTAGTGAGATGGGGCACAAGCTCCGTGACAAAACGGGGGACTCCCGCTCCGGCTCGTTCTTGGTGCAAAGGTTAGCCATTGCCATCCAACGTGGCAATGCTGCAAGCGTTTTAGCCACATTTGCGCCGGGAACAGTTAGGGGCGGGTTATTTGACTAGGCTGACGTGTTTTTCTTGTCCTTATATTATTGTAACTACATTATGTATTACCAGAAATTAGTCTTCAAATCCCAATATCGGAGATATTTTTAAACCAAAATTTGTCTTCGATAATCGATTCAAAATACGCACTCCGGAAAACATTATGCATGCCACAGCGAACAAAAATATCTGGTCAAGCTCATAACGTACACAGTTTTCTTGGACTTTTCTAAAAAAAAGTATCGTCAGAGAAAACTGGGTAATGTCAACCTTCCTTGCACCGTCATTATCTGAGACCACCTGAGTTAATATACCTTGAAGCTCTTAAATAGAAGCGCTCCGGTAAAAACCTGATAGTCTAGTGCACGAAGAACTATACTTGGGTACTGAAAGAGTCAGCATAATATTAAAAAAGGAAAGAACTTTTGTTAGCTGAGGTCCTAGACAAAGTGACATTTTAACTTAAATAACAATGATGGAAAAATGTATGGGATTGACATAAGCTACCTAAAAGACATTATAGAAATACAAAACGCTTTGAAAGCGAAAGCAATGCCGCTTGTCTAGGTCCTCTGGCTATTTTTTTAACTGGGCTGAGAATGCATTTTGCACTGCTGAGCCTCATGGAAATACATTTTGTAATGTACCATGCTATACCAGACAAAATCTTTCATAATAATAATAAACAGTGATTTGGTGCTACTTACTTCATCAGATTTGTTTATTATAAACTAATAATGAAACGTGGATATAAAATGTATACAATAATTTACAAATTTTCTGAAATATCATACATACATGATTCTGACCAATCCTAACCATTACAATAAAACTTTTCATCCTTATATACAAACAAATGAACATCTGAATTATGTAAGTCTTCTTTTCTAGCAAATCTATTTCCTCGTTCTTCATCAACTAGACGCGTGTAGACAGCCGTGAGAACTAATCACGGAGCTACAGCACATTGCGAGACTTTATCTATTGATGCTGATATTGTTTTTATGCGCACAGTTGTAGTTCAGTATTGATATTGTTGCTGTATGGAGTTCGACACTTTGCTCGCGTGTAGTCTGCCTTTGTATGCAGTGTCGGATTGTAGAATATTATAAAGCTGTGATGTCTTTTATAATTGACCATCGTCTGTCAGCCGCATGAGGTATGCTTAGCAATAATGCTTGTAAAGTTTACTAAACTTCGTGAAGATTGAATGAATAGTATTTAGAGCATTTTTGATGTGGTTAGGAAGGGGGTGACTACCAAGATGACGACTAATAGAGGTATATGGGAAGAAAGAATACATGTTGCACCGACCCCAAATAAATTGGGATGTGGGCAGGAAAATGATTAATGATGATTTAGAGCATTATCGTACAATTTCGTGTTTTGTAGCAATTAGGGAAGTTATGGTGATTAAGCAAAAATAAAAGGCATAAAACGTGAATTCGACGACACGGCTGGCGCAGTGGTTAAGCGAGTGTCTGCTGCGCTGCGTGTCGCGGGTTCGATTCCCGCACGGAACAAATATTTGTATGACCTACAAGTAGTTGTTCCGGGTCTGGCTGTTTGTGTATGTGAGTTTAAATGTTTGTAAACGCACCCACGATACAGGAGAAATTCCTAGAGTTGGGCAAAGTTTAAAAAAAAAAAAAATTAGCACCAAAAATCAAATCAAATCGAGTAAGTTATCCGTCAAGAATTTGCGCTAAGCAGTGGTTGTATGTGCCACTCGCTAGACAACATTTGAAATAGCACTCTAACTTGACACAAACACGAACCAACAGACCAAACCGTACCACATCATTATAACATTACAGGCCACTAATCAAGTGAAATTGTACTTTCATTGGAAAACAAAATGGAAAATGGGAAGCGTATCACACAATTAGATGTCATGCATAAACCGTTTCATCGTAAAATTGCCCATACTTAACGATCATTACGGGTTTCCTACACTATCGGCTTAGCGACGGCGAAAATATTAAGCGGTCTGGCTTTGACAGGTAAAAATTAAGTTAGATGGTAATGGCGTTGTCTTATTAATTGGCAAATGCCGTGAATGCTGGTGGCATGGCCTCATTAAAATCTTCATAATAAAGATAAGAGCCGCATTCATAATCAAAAGTCATTTATTCTAACTAGGCTGAGAATCAGTACTTTTCGAACGCAAAAATTATATAAGGCAGTCCCCCAAAACGCCGCCCTTCACCACTTTCTAATGCTTTCGCTGGGAATTAGAAGTGGCAACTAACTTCCCAGCAGCAGAGCTGTCTGTTTAATTATTATAATTATCCGTAAGATAAGACTATATTTTAAGTATAAAATTCTGCATTTTGCTAAAAGCGAACGCGAAAGGAACGTAATTAAATTGCTTGTTACAGTACCACTGTTGGTCATAATTATGACTTGTCGTTTTTAAGTTGCAGTGCAAGAAACCAACCAACCCATCTTTCAGACCTATTTTTTTTTACAGTTGGGCGCTGCTTTTAATGATTGTGATCCCTTACAAGGACTCATACATAATTTCACGGCTGTATTTCCCGAAGAGTTAGGTAGGGGTGCAGTTATACTATACCAAGATTTTTTCTTTATCAAAAATCTGGTCAGAATGATCCCTTCGACAGACATCAAGGAGCTAGGTAGTGGTGCAGTTATACTATACCAAGATTTTTTCTTAATCAAAAATCTGATCAGAATGATCACCTCGACAGACATGGTAGTCCTGGTGATGGTCGCCGACACTACAAGTTAAATCGATTACCGACGTCAGGAAGCTATTAACACAATAAGTTTTTCTGCATTTCCTAGTATCATGGAAACTTTATACTACATACAAGGGACCTGATTTGCAATTTCTACGGAACTTTGCGGCTCAATTAAATTGAATTATCTTAGCTCGTTTAGTTTCGCTACGCTCCCAACTTTCTTCGTTTTAATTCGTTATATGATAGTGTAGATTATTATGAATAATAGGTCAATTTGTTTTCCTACTTCACTCCTATGAGAAATGAATGGAAATGTCTTTATGAACGTTTAATTTAAATGAAAGACATATTTGCATCCATTTGGATTCTGTTTTAGCTGGAGAAGATTTGAGCAAATGCGACTGTCTTTGCAGAGTTCAGTTCCATTACTTAATTAGCAAGATTATAATGGTTTTAAAAATAATAGACTAAAATATATAATAATATAGTTACAAATATGCAGGCAAAATAAAATGATAAAATTCTATTAAAACTATAGATATTATGATATCTGTAGTTTTAATAGGATTTTGCGTCTATCTTTATATTTAAAAATATATATTCTTCAATTTTTATAATTGCACCTACTACTGTTGGTCATGGACTGGTAGAAAATGCCCATGGCATTAAGATCGCGTCTGTATATTTACGTGATAATATACATGGGTTAGCCTTTACGGAACTTCATGCAGCGCTGTCCTGTCCCATAATTTACGGGTAAAAGTTGGGATTGCACCTCAACCCACTGTTCATACAGTTCCAAAAATGCGGTATTTTATTCTGCCATTTCTGGCGTACATACATTTCACATACATTATGTCCTTGTCTCTTTAAAAAATATGTAAAGCATCGCCTAGCTAACATTGAATTGTCTCTCTACGAACCTCGATGCAATAATTTTAAACGAAAGTAAACTTATAATAGTCCCAGCACGATTAAGTAGAAGTTATTATTCGAGCAACTTGTTCTAAGCACTATGTAATAACTAAGTTGCAAAGGATTAGCAGTACTTAAGAGCATATTACTTAAGTAATAGTGGTTATGTTAGTGCTTAGTTCAGAGACTAAAGTTTTAGTAGTTTTATGGAAGTTTCTTCTTCAGTTTTGACTAGCTTAGTCTCTTAAGTAATTTTGAGTTCGTTAATAAAAAGTTACGTGAAAGCTTTCAACAAATATCATGTAAAAGTTTTCAAGAAAATATTTAAACAAAACATTTATTTTTACCCGGATCTGAGAGCTGCAGTTTTATGTAAAGAAATAAATATTTAATAATTCAAATATTTAATTGAAATAAATGCTTTAAGTTGATAATTAATTCAAATTAAGTCTAAAATAATAATACATAAGTACAAGTGAAAAAAAAACAAGCAAAAGAATCATAGGGCATCAAAAAATTCGTCCGCATCGCTATATTATATAATTGAATATTATGAAAAGTCATTTCACAACAACAACCAAATAGTGCTTTATAGCAATTTCAATATACAATGTGGAGACATAAGATTATGAATGCATAAGATTATTTTGGAACTATCAAATAAAAGCATCATCATTCATCTAGCCTTTTCCCAACTATGATGGGGTCGTATTCTAATCTAACTGAATGCAGCTGACAACAAGTTTTGCCATGGAGCGACTGCCTATTTGACCGCTAAAACCCAGTTACTGGGTAATACGATACAAATAAATCCTAGAATCGAACTAAAAAAATGTTTTTTTTTCAAACAATCAAAATGTATTGTTTTGTAATGTACCTATATATATTGTAAATATCTATATGTATAAATATTGTATTGTACTGATATATTGTATTATATTGTATAATATATATATTATATTAATACTTATATTATATATATTTTTTTTTAATTGATTTATTTGTTGTTGTATTGTATATGTATATATATATTTTATTGTATCCGATGGTTTTGCCGATCTTTGTCTAGCTATACTGACTAAACTATTGCATATATTTAATCGAATTATCGTATGCAGACTGGGAACATCATTAGATATATGCAGTTGAATTTATTGTCGTAAAAATATAGTTTACAGTAGTTTTAACACAAACAGATAGTCTGTTTCGAATATGAAGCAGAACTTCTCAAAATTCACTTTTACGACGTCACTGCCCACCCTCTCACTCGCTACAAGTCTCATAGTCATACAACACCACTCCCCAACTTTACATGTGCCCAGACATCCATTACCTTAATATCTTTTGCAACCCCCACATACACGTGTCATAGCACTTTAGTGGGTCAGACAAATTTTACGACAGGTGCTCTGACGTCAGAGACAAGGTTTAAGTTTTGTTTTTGAAAATGGATTGTCTTTTGTGCCAGCTTTGGGGTTTAAAGAGTTTCTTTGTGGTCTTGTGAGCAGAAGAAGGAATGGAAAAATTGGATCTGTTTGGTTCGAATCTTATCAACAACATCAAAAGGAATGAGTTGTTCGATATGTGAACATTTATAATTATTTTCATATACACTTATAGTTATCAGACAGTTAGTTGGTCAGACATATTTTACGACACATTCTTTGGCGGCAATGTTTATAGTTTCGAGTTTTGAAACAGGATTGTGTGGTCTTTTGTCTGTTGTACTTAGAGAGCTTATTTTAAAAGAGTTTCTTTGTGACTGCCTCGTTGCTCTAGTAGTCACAGCTAAGTTTATAGTGTTGGGTTCGACTCGAGGTCGGGCAAAATGTTATGTATTTATTTTTATTTATTTATCCATTTATTTCAGGCATCAAGGCCCATATAAACACATACAATATAATATTAATATAACTATTTTTTTTCTATTTTTTTTTAACTACAATTTTTTTTTTTTGTTGTTCTTGAGGTGAAATCAAAATCAAATCAAATCAAAAGTCATTTATTCAAATTAGGCAGAGAATCAGCACTTTTCGAACGTCAAAATTACAAAAGACAGTCCCCCAAAAACGCCCGCCCTTCACCAGGGTCGTCATCAGGGACTTCTCAGTAGCAGTCTGGGGTCTGGATTTAGGCCAATTGATGGCAACAGGCTCACCCCTTTTTACATGGAACTTAAACATTACTGGAAAAATGTGGATGTACCTACTATAGGTAGGTACACCTCTGCTTTACCCTTGGGGCATTATAAGCGTGATGTTTTTTTGCTCTGTGCAAAAGTTTGCTCATAGAGGGTGTTAGAGACATCGACGCGCAAACGGTTACCATGGATTCAGTTCATTATCCTGAGCCCCCTTTGTTGAAATTTTTCGTATGTTATAAAAAAAAAAGAAATCGCTGTTTTTTTTTTATAAGCGACTAAAAATTTCTACCCTAGAACCATGTGCTGAATAAAATTCATGGTAGGTAACAGTTTGCCCTGTCAGCTCATACCTAGACATATTAAAAAAAAACTATCAAACTAATCAATTACCTTAAGTCTATTCAAACGAATGTTTCAAATTGATGTTATTTCAAGTTAAACAAATATCAACTTTATTTTAATGGTGATTAAGTTAATGCAGAGGGACTTTTGAAAAAGTAATAAAAATGTTTGAAGTTAAAGCGTAAACTTAACTTTATTGTGTAGGTAATAGGTATTAAAGTTATTTATCCATAAACTTATATTTGTTTACATTTTTGGCAAATATAATTGCAGATTACTTAGCCGTCTTTAAACTTTGAGCTAAAATAATATATTGGATGAAGTAAACCATTTTATTACAGCAAAATAAATAAAACCAATCTACCCAATAACATAGTGAGATAGCGGTAAAGAAAAATCTTTGATCCAAATTGCAAACTTTCCTACTTGTATTAACATACACGTAGAAACTTATCCGACGATTTCGAAATCGTCACGATATCGTGAGATAGATTGAATGGCGTATATCGAGCTACGAAGAGACACAACAATCAATTTGAATCCTACATATTCTGTGTGTGCTGATTCTGTTCTGCACCACTTAAATACAAGTAATGCTATCTTTCTCATAATAGAAGAGCAAAAAAAGACGGTGACAGTTATAGAGTTGTAAATTACTCATTTGACGTTTTTCACTTCAGAGATATTAATCTTTATATGTTTATTTCAAACAACTCATGTATTTATGCCTAGTGAAATTGGCGGAAATGGGGTGGTTGCTCAGAAACAAGAATTGAAGCAAATTTTTGAAGTGACTGCTGGATATTATCTGAAGGTAATCGTAATCTCATCTCAGCGACAATCAAAGCCAAAAATGTAGGACTTTTGACAGATTGAGTCTGAGATCAGAGGGGCAATTCTCGTAATTTTAAGAACGTTCACAGTCTGATCTGTCTCAATCTGTCAAAAAATACTTCTAATTTCCCTACATTTTGACAAGTTTTTGACATTTGTTTGGCGCCGAGATGAGACTGCGAGTAGATTTGTCCTGTCCCTGCCTCTGGGCTGGATTGAGGTGAAGAGTGAGTCGTTATCAATAAAAAAAAATTAAAAGAAGATTTTGAACGTTTTAAATTACGAGAATTGGACTACAGACAGTGAACATTCATAAAATTACGAGAATTGCCCCTCGATTTCAAATTCAACATCAAACTTTCTTAAGAACTGTCAAATTGACAGTTCATAGTCTTCCATTTCGTTTTTAATTTTACCAAGTGAAAAAGACAGCAACAAAAATAGCTTCAGTTTATGTGAAAACAGAATTGGACCAATATCTTTAAAAGAAAGTCTAGCACAGATGAAAATGTCGGCGTTTTAAGACGTTCCATGCAGATGCTGAATTTAAAATTCGAATGCTTACATTTGAATAGGTAAATATTCATGTCTATACGGACGCTCTTTTGGCGAGAATCTCTTGAGCATCTGTTTGAAGCTGAAGGAGAGTTTATTTTCAGAGATGCTTCAGCCTAGTTATGTTTATTGATGAATGGCTATTAGGTATACGATATAATACAAAATAATAGCTTACACACATTAGTGCGACCAAATTAAAAAAAATGCTGCTAGCTGCGCCCCGCGGTTATACCCGCATAAGTCTCGAACCCGTGGGAACATCGGAATACAAAATATCCTAATCCTAATTCAGGTCATGTTATATCCATGTACCAAATTTCATTTAAATCTATTAAGTCGTTTTAGCGTGAAAGCATAACAAACAAGCATGGAAAAAAATCTAATCTTTTCTTTTTATAATATTACTTTTAGATGATCTAGGAAAAGAAAATTGTGTTAAAAATAAATGCCTACTTACTAAAATGTCCAAGGATTTTTTTCTTGTACAATAATTTGGATAACAAAAACTAAGGTGAAAACAAAAACAACTAAATATCCAGCTGAAAATAATAGCAAATACGTGAATCCCGTACACTAAACCCTATCTACTGTTTTCACGAACTCAATTTACCATTCGCGTAATTTTTGTCATCAAATCATCAAGCAACCGGTTTAGCGCGTCCCTAGCCAATCGAAAACACTTAAACAAAGCTACTGCATTCTACACAATAGTGAACATTATCTCTCACCCACACATCAAGCCATTCAACAAAAATTGCCAAGTCACGAGTGACCCAAGGGCACGCAACACCGCACTAACTTTCTTCAAATTCGTTATAATGTTTTGACAAGTAAATTTGCCGGCGTACTTAACCAAGCTTTCTCATATGATTGACAGCAAATGTATCAATGGCTCACGACTGTCACTTTCGCTTGACGGACAGACGACAGACTGACAGCTTATCTCGCGTCAGTATTAAATTAATTTTATTTGTGATGATTGATTCCTTTTGTTGTGTTATTGTAGATTATTTGATTTGTATCTTCATGTCTTTGTTAGCGGTTTAGGGGGTAATTGAATTTGAAAGGGAAATTATTTGTGAATGCAAGCGCAGTCTGAAGAAAAGCCTGTCTAATCTTCAATGAATGGATTAGCAAAACTGTGTCAGTAGACTTTTTTTAGTACCTACGTTACAAGTGCAGTTTTTTTGTCATACAGTAATAATAATAATAATATCCCTGGACATTTCACACAGCGCCATCTAGTCCCAAGCTAAGCAACCTAATGCTTGTGTTATGGTAACAAGATGGCTGATAAACTACTTATATAGATTTTTTTCTTTTTTTGTAAATACATACATATTATAGATAGAAAAACACCCAGACTCAGAACAAATACATGTAGGAATTACAAATATTTGTTCTGTGCAGGAATCAAACCCGCGACACGCAGCGCAGCAGTCCGATCGCTCAGCCACTGCGCTAACCGCGTTGTCAGCTAGTAGCTTGCATGATTAGCTTTTTCATCGATTTAATTGGCGGTTCTGCGTCCGTAAGCATATAGGTGCAATTGAGCACATGGAAAAAGCAACTTAAAAGGAAATAAAAATGTCAATGGCTAGCCTTTTTATGCGACTGCAAAGAAGGGTTATTTGTCTGTTTTTGTTTTGATAAGGTTTAATTTGTCCAAATATTTTATACGTGGAATAAAACTAATACTTGGCGGTTTTTACATGGTATGTACAGACGCCAGCAGGTCAAGCTACCCGAAACTGTCAAATTTTCCCAATCAAACTTGAACCTTAATGCTTTAACGATAAAGTTGAAAATCTACTAAAGAAATTTGACAGATTGTGGTACCTTGATGTGCTGGCGTCTGTACATTAAATCTGTCAAACTCAAAATTATTCATCATATATCTGGCGACAAAAAAATCCGCTGTAAAGCTACGGTTTTCTGGAAGAGCGTTTCCGTCATATTTATAACGGACGACATGAAAATCTGTCATTTTCACCAGTATTTGACAATACTAAATGTATAAACAATATATACGGTAATGTATTTGGACATAATGGCCACATGCTTAAGTAATACATAGCCACCGCCACAGACAAAAAAAAATCTGCTTAACAAGGACTAACTAATCTGAGCAATTTATATAAAAAGTATTTTTTTATTCCATGCTAGAGTAGTGCATGTTAGTTGACCTACTGTTCTCCACGCTACGCACGATTCTGACTCCACTAAGGGGAACAAGATTATTTAATGACGCTCTCAGATAGGACTTTTAACCTGTTATTAACGACTATTATTCAATTTGCATGTAACATTGAAATTCACTCTCTAAACTTAAGTAGCAAAGAGCAAACCCTTTACTGGCTGCATACATTATTATAATTATGTTGCGGTTATTAAATAAATTAGTTTAAAGTAATAATAATGTTTTGTACTTAGAAAGTATACGACTTTTCCACTCGGTATTAATATCAAGCAGTGAAAAGTGGTTGTTTTTAATTATGGTTTAAATATCTATTTTTTATTTTTATTTCCTCTTCTGTAGTATTGTCTCTCCTTTCTGTCTAAATCCACCCAAAGGTTGTATTTAAAAGATCGCGCTTAGCGATAAGACCACCCATTGTGTCAACCCTTGCAAAATCTCTACATTTATATCTGTATGGTGTACAGTCACGAGCAAAAGTATGTATACACTCGGCCTTATTCAAAAGCGGTTTACTCCATTATTTTTTTATGAAATTTTATATTGTTACGAACATAGCATTGTCGAACCCATACGCTTATGTAATGTGTCGTATTTCAATGTTGCATTCGTTATTGTTTTGGTGCTCGTGACTGTACATAATAAAGAGTATTCTATTCTATCCGTATTAGTACTATTATTATATTTATTGAGTATTTTTCTCTTACTTTTCTGTAAATTAATTATTATTTTAAATATTTTGTCTATCATTTTTATAAAAACATGAACACATTCGTTCATTAAAAATAACGAAAACTACCCACTGGAACTTACTGTATCATTTTCCGCCAAAGGACAGAGAAATACTTTGTTCTACATCAGTATATCTAGATCTACCCTCGAAACATCAATTTATTAAAATACCAAAATGACGGAGGCAAAACCCTCAGATGACATAAACACATACTTAGCTCCCGAAACTACCCACAAAAAAGGCCGTAACTCCCACACGCGAATAAAAACGGGGTCCCTCCAAATAATTAAACAAAGACAAAACAACAAAAAAGGAAAACATGGGGGCTTTAGGAGATTGATGGCAACGGATCGTGGAACCAGTAGACCCCAGTTGCACATTCCAGACATGGGTACGGTCTACATTTTATTCGTAAAGGTACTACACACATAGTCGGGGAGACTTTTATCGGCAGTACAGTGCGTATAAAAATCGTAAAGAGTCGAGAAAAAAGGCTACAGATGGGTTCGGAGTCCCCAAAAGACGAAAATTGGTGCTTCTACCTTGAATTTAAGCCGATAAGAAAACGTCAACTTCTTTTTTTTTTAATCAATTTTTTGCCTGTAAATTATGAAGGAAATAGATTTTCCTTATTTATCTTGATTATTTCCCATGAAATTTTCGTTGCATACATTAGCTCATCATCATCATTTTCCCAACTATGTTGGGGTCGGCTTCCAGTCTAAACGCATGCAGCTGAATAGTAGTATTTTAAATGGAGCGACTGCCTACCCCACAACCCAGTTACTGGGTAATACGTACGGTAATACCCCTTGGTAAAATTGGTTGTCACATTTTCTGGCTACTGACGACCCGTAACGACTGTTAAAAATCCATGAATGACAACCGGGATCAACGGCTTAACGTGCTTTCCGAGCCACGGAGGTGTCTTGGTATGTGAATACATATCGTAAATAATTGTTGGTAACAATTTTTTGCCGCACGGGTAGACTGACAGACAGAACGGCGACCCAAACATGCACAAGAAATGGTCGGGATGACGATAATAGCCGTCACAGAATCTCATACATTTTCCTTTCATAGCCTCGAAGGCCCAACTCATAACTAAGAACCCACAACGTGCTAAAAACGATACTATAACTCTGTTCGAATATTCCACCCACACGACCCGACCGAAAATAGGATCCCCAATCCACATAAAACAAATAAAAAACGAATATGCGACCATCCCTTTAACCGTTGGCTCTTTTTGAGAGAATATTCGAACAGAGAATCAAATAGTTAGGGATGGCCTACATCGGCTAAACCATTTACACTTTTCTCTTTCGGGGCAGATACGCTATCAGAAGTTTGGCCCATTTGTCATTCCGTATCGAAGCCGTCAGAATTGAATGAGGGATCGGGTATGTTGTTTCTCTACATTGTAATTCTACTTTCGGCTTATCTTTACAAGTAGAGCAGGTTGGCTCGCTCTCGTTAATGTGGAAATAAGGCTGTCCGTCTGACCCCTGTGACCTTTAGGGACCACCGTTCCACAGATAACTCAAACCTACATTGGTTTGAGTTATCTGTGGAATGGTGACAGATGTTGGCTATTGAACTCAGTCAAGCATTTGGACATGGCACATGACCCATGCACATGTTACGACTAATAGGCTATTTTCCTAAAAAAATCTAATTAGTCCGTTAGATTATCAAAAAATATTGAATCCGTATTTTTTCTTTTGTCAATTATATAAAAAATGATGAAGGTATCGCCCGTTAAAGTTCCACGTGACGTCACTTGCTTGCGACACTTTTGCAAGCAAGTGACGTCACGACCCCCACTCCCAAATTTTGACGCGCTTTATCTTTGTCATTTTTTCTTTGATTGGCAAAAGAAAAAGTACGTGTCCATTATTTTTCGATAGTCTAACTGACGAACTAAATATAATTATTATTATTTTACCCAGGCAACTACCCTATTGGCAGGAATCTACGCAACAATGTTTTATAGTATACTAACTTCTACCTGCGGCTTCCCTCGCGTGGTTGCCGGAAATTTTCCCACGGGAATATTCTACCGAGACAAAAAGTAGCTTATGTCCTTCCCCAGGATTCCATCTATCTCCTTGCCAAATTTTATCAAATTCCGTTCATTGGTAAAAAAAAAACCCGCAAAAAAAAAAACCCCCTGAAAAGTAACTGTAAGTAGTCTGTCTGTCTGTATGTTACTACAATCAGACAGTTACTTTCGAATTTATAATATTTATATGGATAAAGTACCAAAAGTTTGCTCAAATTGTAAGCCCCAGGAACACATAATACCCCATCTAATAATTATGCACACAGCTAGATGGACGAACGACCTAAAGAAGGTGGCTGGGAAGGACTGGATGCGGAAGGCGGAGGACAGGGTGTTGTGGCGCAGCCTGGGAGAGGCCTATGTCCAGCAGTGGACTGCGATAGGCTGAGTTGATGAATTGATTGAACACATAATAAAAACCAGCTCCTCTCTAAAATAGACATAATTACAAACCCATAACAAGAATCTAATACCACAGCCTAACGATGTAATTACTGCCACCTATATCTCTCCACTTCCTTCTACAAACTGGACTTACCATATACCACAGACTACAAAATAATTACTGGTATTCCATTTTAGTCCGACAATTTGCGACGAAATGTTCTGATGCCACGATTTATATTTATTACGTTCCATATGGTTGAAGAAACGAATATCTGACATTATTCAGGTTGTACCTAGAGGGGTAATATCGAATCAAAATTATCGATACTGAATAAAAGTATCGATAAATAACAGATATCAAGTCGTTACGGGTACGTAGTCAGAAGCTCGAAAATCTGTTCTCGTAATTTTTGAAGGTTCACAAACTGATCCCAGTCTCAATCTGTCAAAAATACATCTGGTTTTCCTACATTTTTGGCAAGTTTTTGAAATTTGTTTGTCGCCGAGATGAGATTACGACTAGATTTTGAACGTTTTAAATTACGAGAATTGGCCTTCAGTCTCTCCATGTTAAATCCTGGTATTCAACTGCATCTGATTAGACTGGAAGCCGCGCCAACATAATTGAAACAGCTGATTGATTGAACAGATATAAAGTAAGTACTGTTTGTAGCATAAGGAAAAATTACGACTAAATTCCATCAGGATGACAGGATAACACAACAACCCCTTTCGAAAGCTGACAGACACATTAATGGTATCGACTATCGAATAAAATATCGATAATTGCCCGAGTCTTGCTTAACAATATCGACTACAAAAAATACGAATTATTCGTAGCCGAAGTCGATATTGTTGCGAGATGTACCGATACAACTCAGATATCGATTCTTTTTCCGATCCCTACTTTACCTTATAAAGCCCGGTATTCCATATAGGTCAGTGTGTAAGAGCCATTGGTAGCGTATTTTCAACGTATGTGAGTTACCGGTCGTCTTGTTAAGTGAAAACGTTGTGGGTATGCGCTTAGTGCTCGTTGGAAATCGTGAAAAGAATTATTGTTCGACGTATGTCGGTTGCTTTTCTACGATTTGTCGGTATGCGGTTTAGAATTGTGGCGAAATTTTTGTTTTAGAATTTAGAGCAAGATAATTTTACACTAATATTCTGCACAAATTTATGTAGAGAGATGAAGATGTATGGGTAGAAAAGGATATCTTCAATTTGCCAAAATGTGAACTTTAATGTACTAAGGGCGGGTTGTTTCACGTCCACTTGACATCAAAAATGGCGCTAACTATTGTCAAATCAAAAAAAGCGTTGTTTCAAATTAGTATTACAACATTAAGGCCTTGACATACGTCAAATAATTACGATTACGTACCCGTTATTATTTGACATACGTATGTTACGTTAACCAACCGTTTGAAACTACCGGCCCTTAGCTACTTAGCACAAGCATAATCAGCCTATAATGCGTACAGCTGGGACACAGGCCTCCTCTCTGTGAGAGGGAACGAGCCATAATCCACCACGCGGGCCCAAAGCGGTTTGGTAGATGTCACATGTCTTCGAATATTTGATTCTAGGACATGCAAGTTTTCTCACGATGTTTTCCTTCACTGTTTTGAAATCAGTATTAAAGAAATAATTTACACAAAGCAAAGCGCCTCTCTGGCTTCGAACCCACAAACTACAACTCGTAAGCCGCAGCCGTTAGCACTGGACTACCGCAGCTCTTCGATTTACTTATTTCATTTTAATCAAGTTCTGTGAAGGAAAATATATGTACCATACATCCTAAAATCTATCAGTCTTTGATATTAAATATTTAGGTACGTTATTATTTTTCAAACCGATGATATTAACGTATTTAGTATACCAATGCCTCCAACTCTAGCAAAGAAAGAAAGAAAAAGTATTAATTGCGACTCATACAGGAATATTACAAACTAAATTAAAAACAGTAAAAAAAGAAAATTATATTAAAAAAATATATATGTATGATGACAGGTGGGGGGGGGGGGGGGGGCATGTCTTTTTTTTTTTTTTTTGAGGATGGGAAATCATCAAATGTCTTCGTTGATTTCTTGGTTGGTCATGATGGAACGTGGAGTCCGACGTGAAATAATACACAGGCACTGTTCTTTACTGTTTAGAACACTTTACAATAAAAAAATAACAAAAGATTGAAGTACTATTTTCGGATTGAATTTAAATAAAATGGAATGTAGTGAGGTTAGCCAAGTTAAACGTTCGTCACCACGATTTTCAATTTGAATGGGTCAAATGCACAAGTCTACCGCTTTTTTATTCACATCAAAATGACCAACGACAACTTTATTCGACTAAACACACTCAAGCATTGCCATACCAAAAATCAAATTAAATTAAACTAAATTAAAATTATGATAAACGCTTGACATTCCCTTAAGGGATCTGCGACATGAATATAAAAATTAAACAGAAAGTCCTATACGAGACCAAAAGGCTCCTATATCAACATGATGCTGCGACTTTTAAAATATAAATAAGATTCATTAATTTAAAGCATTATTCAATTTGCGTAACTTTTCAATTCATTTAAAAGCTTTCGATTAATCTCAAACATACAGAACCCAAAAAGAATTAAAACAAAAAAAAAACTTTTTAAGAGATCCAGGCTATAGATTTCCATCACAGAGTGATAACAACAAACTTCTCTGAAACAAAAATTAAGTTACAAATTTCTTTTTCAGTGTACTTTTGGAAAATCCGCTATCAAAGGAAGCCCTTATAACATTCCTACTTTCAGTTAAGGGGGTGCTCACGTGCCTAAAAATTATATTCGTCAAATCTAATTTTAATTTTTGGCCCACTCCCTGGATAAGGATTATTGCTCTATTTTTTCCACTTGTATTGATGTGGCACACTTACTGTTTTAATTTATGCGTTCATCTATACTAATGCTAATAATAAAGCTGAAGAGTTTGTTTGAACGCGCTAATCTCTGGAACTAACAACGGGATTTAAAAAAAGAACACCATTTGATAGGCCAATTCTTGCGAAAGGCTATAAGCTATTTATCATCAAGTTAGGACCCTTAGAAGCCGAGCAAAATGAAAAAAAGTGAGAAAAAACAAAAAAAAGTAGAAATAAAAGAAAATAAAGCCGAGCTAAATGAAAAAAAGTCAGAAAGAACAACAAAAAAAAGTAAAAAAGTAGAAAAAAAAGAGAGAAAGAAAGAAAAAGAGAAAGAAAAGAAAGAAAGAAGAAAGAATATATAAGCAAAATAATAAATAAATAAAGAACCCAAATATAAAACGAAGTAATAGCGTGGGCAAGCGATGCGATGTGACGCGGTGGATCGGGGGAACAAGAAATTTCACGCGGACAAAAGCAAAGCATGCAGGAAGTAGGAAAGCAAGGATAAGTAGTTTAATTTTATGTTATGTGCCTTGTAATGTTAATTACTTAACGCCTAGTATTGTATACAATCAAGTATCAAGTATTTTCTAACTGAACAGACAGCTGTGCTGCTGGGGAGTTTGTTGCGCCACTTCTTCTTACCAGCGATAGCACTAGGAAGTGGTGAAGGGCGGGCGTTTTTGGGGGACTGTCTTTTGTAATTTTGACGTTCGAAACGTCTTGATTCTCAGCCTAATTTGAATAAATGACTTTTTATTTGATTTTGATTTTGACGTTACAGGTTACCAAACATTCTGACACTAATTCAGTTATATTGAGCATTCACAGTCTGCTTCACTAGAATCCGCTGATTGAGAGGTTGAGAATCGAGTAAATAGCGAGCATTTGGAGAAGTAATCCAATAAATACATCCCCTTAAACCAGAATTCAATAAAAAGCTCCCCCTTCGTCTCGTTAAACTTTTTAACAACCTGCGTAACTTTGTTGCCGTTCGTAACAGTTATTGGGAACTACTCGCAGCTCTGAACTCGGGCTGTTTCTTATCCTTTAGTTTAAATTTACCCAATAAAACATTTAGTTAGGTTCTATTGGAAGTTAGTGAGCAGTGGTGGCCCCGTGGCAACAACTTTGTCTTACGTGTTACGTGTTGTTGTTGTTGCGTGTTGTTGTTGTTGCGTGGGTCGTGGGTCAGGGTCCAGGCAGGCGCTTTACTTTGTGTAAATTTCATCGACACTGCTCTCAAAACGGTGAAGGAAAGCATCGTGAGGAAAGAGGAGTAGGAGCATATACTAGAACTAAACCTTCAAAGACATGTGACATCTATCAACCCGCACTGGGCCCGCGTGGTAGATTACAGCCCACTCCCTCTCGAAGAGAAGAGGCCTGCGTCCCACTAGTGGGCGCATTATAAGCTGATTATGCCATTGGAAGTTAGTTATGTTTATTTAGATAAAATCTGAGTGTTAACTAAGGATATAAAGTTTAAGGTTAAAAATATAGCTTGCTTTGAAAGAGCTATTTCTACTTTATATTGTTCTTCCTGTAACTTCACATTGACACTCTAAAGATAGCAACTCTTTGCTGGTATCAAACTTGTAGGGACGAATTATTCCCTTTACGTCGCGTCGATTCCCAAAGTAATGCTTCATCATTAAAAACCCTCGATTTATATATTTCAATTTTAACTCCCTAAAAAGGTCTCCACACAATGGTTGCCTGAAGATGACTGAACTTTGATGATGCTTTTGGAAGCAAGCTTTCGTAAATCTGATAACCAAAAGGCGTCTTTCAAACTAAGCACATTTACAACTACACTGAAGGAAATGTTACCTCCAACGAGTATAATAATTACTCTCATAAAAGATAACATTTCCTCTACACTGTAACCAATGAATCATACAGCATTCATTTAACTTATGAACGTTATAAATTGCGAGTATCTCTTCCGATATTTTATCTCTGACCACGCCCATCCTCGGTACGGTAGGATGGTTGGTAACCAATCAAAATACTAAACTAGATGCTAAAGCGACCGTAAAATGTATGTATGTGGAGCTAAATTAGTGGTTCATACAGCATCTCATTTGATCAATGTAATTGGTACATGAATTTTCTAGTCTGCTCGACGACTTAACGTGAATGGTAATGGTTTCAATAAATCAAGACGGAATAGGGTTTATGTTTTGGTACTAACTACCTAGTTGTTGGTCGGTGGTTGGTTAGTTGATAATTACACCGACCATAATTATTGCTAGGTACTATTGTTGTGTTTGAGAGAGGCTTGTGGCTAAGTAATAACAGCCGTGCGGGTCGATCGATCAGGTTAAGCTACGCTTGCCGCGATTGGTCCATCGATAGATGACCGAGACCATGTTTACGTGAACACGTTAATCTGTGGGTCCTGGCCGTCAATCGTGGATCTTTGGCAGTCGTTACGGGTCGTCAGAAGCCCGAAAATCTGAGAACCAGTCTTACCAAGGGGTATCGTATTACTCAGTAACTGGGTTGTGGAGGTCAGATAGGTAGTCGCTTCATGTAAAATACTGATATTCAGCTGCATTCGGTTAGACCGGAAGCCGACCCCAATAGTTGGGGAAAGGCTAGGCAGATGATAATGTTGCGTGTGTTTGTGTGAAACTCCATGCGTTAATAGTACGTATAGTAGCTGCATTTTAACATGACAGTAACGGTCAGTGCCCTTTCCCTAATATCTCACCGTAGGATGCCCAAATACTAAACTATGTACGGTTTTTCTTTATTAGGAACATGCTGAAAATCACGATAGATACTGATTCAGGACGTTAACGGATTTTATTTCAGTATTTGAAATAAAAAAATACTAGATAATGTAGGTGGGTCAATGGCCGCTATTGCCATGCTAAAACGTGACAACTATAGTTTTGAATTTAGCATTGTTAAAAATGGATCATGCTAAAAAGTTTTAATTTAACTACTTTACAATTAATTAGTTTATAAAACAAGCAACAAAATGACGTTTTATTACTCATAGTCATAATAATTCATAGTGATGAAACGCACTATAAACAGGGAAAGTAAAAAAATACAAAGCCATAAAATCTTAATAAAAACACTGCGATCTTTAGATAAAACTATAGTGTCAGACAGTATAATTAATTATAATGATTATTATGCGATAAACAGTGAAAATGGAAAGTTAAGACAAAATGATTAAAAGATCGTTAAAAATTGGTTCGCGATCGTAGTGGATAATCAATTCATAAGCGACTAGCGAGTGCTATTAAAAATGTCTGCGTTGTAAGGAAGATATTATGTAGTCATTTTATTTATTCGAAATACAATCAATAATGATAGTCAAATTAAAACAAGAACCACACGTCAGCCTACTCAAATAACCCGCCCCTAACCGTTCCCGGCGCAAAGGTGCCCAAAACGCTTGCTGCATTGCCACGTTGGATGGCAATGGCTAACCTTTGCACCAAGAACGAGCCGGAGCGGGAGTCCCCCGTTTTGTCACAGAGCTTGTGCCCTGTCTCTGTCTTTATTTATTTAAACTTTTCGCACAAATAGGTTCATAGGCGGACTTAATGCCTTAGGCAATCTCTACCAGTCAACCAAGGGTGGTGAAGAGATTAGATGGCAGGTGCTTTGGTTGAGAGGAACAATGATAAAAAATCTATAAAAACTAGATACATAAATAGGTACATACATACTATTATGATTATATTCACCCACACATATTATATTCACATAATATTATTTTATATTTTTTGAATTTTGAGAAGAATCGATATTTGGCTACTCTCTCTAACGAATTTCATTTACGTATACATTACTTGGTAGCCATCTACATCAGGAATACCAGGGACAGAAGTCATCCCAACCCGAAATATAAGCCGGATTTATATTACTGTGATGTGTTGTGTCGCCTTCTGATGCAATCAAAATTTGTTGTGATTTAACATAGTCTTGAACAGATTCGTTTGATTAGTGTATCCAGAGTCACGACACAACACGGCACAGTAATGTGTCTGTGAATTTAGACTGAAATGTATGTCTGAGAAGAACATTGTTGATGAAACACGTGTGTTTGACGTTTGAAAAGTGCTGATTCTCAGCCTAATTTGAATAAATGACTTTTGATTTTGATTGATTTTAACAGCACTCTAATTGCGTTACACACTATCAAACACAATCAGAATCATTTTGAAGGATATTGCTAATCCATTGCTTCATATGTTCGAAAAATGTATCTGTTCAACAACGTAAATATCGAAATGAATGTTGTTGAACTGTCAAAATGTAGGCCATTGCCATAGATCGTCTGAACAGAGCAACGCTGGTTATCGGGCAAAAATGGGTATGGCATTGTTCTTACCCGTAGGACGTTCCCGTGGGATAACTATCAACATCCACGTGGACGAAGCCAAAGCAAAACCTAGTTCACCTATACAATTCGTAAACAAACAAAAAACTACGGAACACACGACATGAGTCATGACACGGAACAACGATTGAGGTCGTAACTGGTCCCCTGCGATTGACGTGAAGAGATGGTCTGGGAGCAATAAAATGCAGCACTGTGAATTGTAACCTTACTACGTTACCGACACTAACAAATAACTGTTTACACCTTGCTTTAGTCAGTTTTTAGTGGGTGTTCATTTAGCGAAATACTGACTTTGATGTAGTAATATTGCATAGACGTGGCGTATTATTTGATGCTGACGACCCATCCTTTTTTTATTGCAAAATAGGCGAGCTCTAGACCTCGATCTTGCCTGGTGGTCAGCGATGGATGTGTTCTATAATGGGCCGAGCAAGCCCAGAAGATGTCTATTCACTCTTGCTTTGAAAGTTGACGGGTTATACGTGGCAAACACAGACTTTCTTTGTTTTAATGAAACATCAAAAATCGAGTGGTGTCAAGAACAGTAGGCTAATTCCCGTAATTAAAAACGTTCAAAATCTAGTCGCAATCAGAAGGCCAATTCTCGTGATTTAATCAAAATCTAGTCGCAGGCTCATCTCGGCGGGGTGCATGTTGAAGAGCCTCCTCGTGGCGCACCCTGGGCAACGTCGGCTCCAGGTGTCCACCAGGTTTTGGTGGGCACTTGGGGCCGGCGGCTAATCTTCAACACACGGGGAAGGGCACGGTTCCAATCACCGATCATCCTCGATGGTCGTTGAAGGGAACCGGGCTATAGACGCCTACTCCCCCTCTGCTTACAGAGGAAGGTGAGTGGGCGTATACTGGGGGGGGGCGGTTCGCGCCGCTGTGGAGGAAGTCCATATCTGCGCTGCGTCTGTCCGGTATCCGGCGGCAGCGTGGGGACGTAGGGGCGGTGGTTGGTTATGCCAGCCGCCGGCCAAACCGTAATCCTGGGTTCAGGACCGGGGGCCCGGGCCACTGAGGCTCGGGCTGCGAGGAAGACAACCTCTCTAAAAAATCACCCCAATCCCAAGGTCTAGCGTGCCGAGGGGATGCATGGCCGGAGGGGATCCGGTCATTAGCGCGTCCAAGGGACCTCACCCTTAAAAGGAAAAAATGGAAAAGTCGGCTATTGGAAATATTCCCCAGGCGGGCAACCTCCTCATGGAGGCACAATCCCGCCCTTCTTCGGAAGGTCGCCCTACCGTATATGGGGGGGGCAACAATAGTCTCGTAGGTCGGCAGAACACCGCCGACCTCCGTCAACCAAGTCCTGCGTCGCAAGAAAAGGAGCGCCGGGTTAGCCCGGAGCGCCTGTGCGACGCAGATGCACCGCTTGCCGTCGCGAAAGGCAACAAGAGCCGAGGAGGCTCAAGGAAGAGTGATGCGGGGTCGGAGTCCGACAACGCATCCGGAGGAGCGAGCTCGGGAGGCTCAGGGAGCCCTTGCCGAGACAAGGAGATGGCCGCTGCTAAAAGAAAGGCACGAAGCAAGCGGCCAAGGTCAGTGGGCGGCCAGGGGTCGTCCTCTGACGGGGAGCTGGCCTCAGCCCGAAAAATCCCCACCAGTAGGCGGGGAGGAGCCCGAGAGCGAGGCAAAGGGAGGGGGCTCACTGACCGGGAGGCGGCGGAGCGAACGATCGCAAAGGACCGGACCGGTCACGCGGTCGCTTCGGAGCCCTCCAGCGACGAGGCGGGTGAGGCTGGCGGTCCTGAGGCGGACCGCAAGAAGAGGTTTGCGGCGGTCGTGGAGGCCGCGATCCGGGACGTGTCCCTGAAGAAGTTACAAACTTCTAAGAACAGGGCCATAGTCTCGGCAATGGCCTCCATCATGGCGGCAGCGGAGGAGGCCAACTGCACCGGTCCTTCGGCTGGCGAAGTGGCCGAATTAAGGGCGCAGGTCGCCCGCCTGACGGCTGCCACGGAGCGTCTCCAAGAGGAGAATAGGAGGCTCCGGGCAGACCTGGCCAGCCTGAAGGTCCCCGACAAAGGGCGGGCGACACCAGCAGCCAGCCAGCCAGCCAGCCAGCCGGCAAGCCGGATCGTGCCGGCGGAGAACCAGGTCCTGGACCTGGTTCGGCAGGAACTGGCAGCCTTCCAGGCGCGGTTCACCGCCCTGGAGGGTATTGTGCTGCGCCCGCCCTTGGCGGGTAGGACGGCCCCAGGGCCGAAGGCGGCCTCGTATGCTGCCGCTGCCGCCCCTAAATCCGGGCCGTCCGGCCGGGCCCAGGCGCCGGCCAAACAGGCGTCGGCTGGAGGAGCCGCGGCACCGGCGAAACCGGCGTCGGCTGGCAGAGCCTCCGCGCCGGCAAAACCGGCGCCTGCCGGCAAACCGCCGGCCAAGGCTAAAAAGAAGGGCAGAGCGGCTGGGGAGGCGAAGGGCCCAGAACCTACGCCTCCCCCAGAGAAATCTCCCACGACCAATGCCGAGTGGCAGGTGGTCGGGGAGAAGAAGAAGGCGGCCAAGGCGGCCAGGAAAAAGGTGCAGAGGAGGCGCCGCAAGGAGCGAGCCGTTGCGGCTAGGCTTCGCTCCCCTAAGACCGCGGCTGTAGTCATTACACTACAGCCAGACGCGGTTAAAAGGGGGGTGACCTACCGTGACGTGCTCACCAAGGCGAGAGCGACGGTGGATCTCCAAGAGCTGGGGATCACCGGGGGCCTCCGGCATAGGGTGACCGCCACTGGTGCCCGCATGCTGGAGATCCCCGGTGCTACGAGTGGCCCCACCGCTGACGCCCTAGCTGAGAAGCTAAGGGCGTCCCTCAACGCGGACGAGGCTCGAGTCTCCAGGCCCGTCAAGTGCGCAGACATGCGCATTGTGGGCCTGGATGACTCCATCACGGAAACGGAGGTGGTAGCCGCCGTCGTCAGGACGGGCGGGTGTCTTGCCGACCAGGTGAAGGCGGGCACCATACGTCCTGACTTCACGGGCATGCGAACCGTAACGGTAAGCTGCCCGGTGACGGCGGCTAGAAAGATAGTGGAGGGTGGAAGGCTCCTGGTGGGCTGGGTGTCCGCGCAGGTCAAACTGCTGGAGCCCAGACCTCTGAGGTGCTATCGATGCCACGTGGGTCACCACGTGAGCGTCCAGTGCACCTCGGAGGACCGCAGCACTTTGTGCTTCCGCTGCGGTAAGCCCGGACATAAGGCCGGCTCGTGCAACGCCGCGCCGCACTGCGCTGCATGTGCGGCTGCTGGCAAGCCGGCCGATCACCGGGCGGGCAGCAAGTCCTGCGCCCCACCCGCCGAAGCCAGGAGGAAAGGCAGGCCCTCCGCCACCGTCGCCACCACCACCACCGTCGCCGCCACTGCCGCCGCCGCCACCACTGCCGCCGCCGCCGCCGCCGCCGCCGCTGCCGCCGCCGCCGCTGCTGAGGGTCCCTCACAAGGGGCCCGGGAGGGGGCTGAAATGGAGGAGTAATGGCTCCGCCTTTACGCCTCCTCCAGGCGAATATCAACCACTGCGCCTGCGCTCAGGACCTGTTGCTCCAGAGCATGGCGCAGTGGTCGATTAATATCGCCGTGGTCGCTGAGCCGTACTTTGTCCCGCCCAGGGATAACTGGGTGGAGGACCTTAGCGGCTCAGTGGCCATAATTTCGTCGGCTGCCGCCGGTACCCCGTCCCTCGAAGGTGTCACGAAGGGACAGGGGTGCGTAGCAGCACGGTTCGGAGAGATTGTGGTAGTGGGAGTCTACTTCTCTCCGAGCCGAACTCTCGCCGAGTTCCAGAACTCTTTAACAGAGTTGGGTGTCGTCGTCGCCAGAAGCCATCCTTTCTCCGTGCTAGTGCTCGGGGACTTCAACGCCAAGAATGTGGCCTGGGGTTCCCGTTGCACGGATGTGCGGGGCAGGATGGTAGAGGACTGGGCTCTGGAAACAGGCCTGGTCGCCGTGAATCGGGGTTCTGTCCCTACGTGTGTGCGGATGCGGGGCGAGTCGGTAGTGGACATCACGTTCGCCAGCCCCGCTCTGTCACAGCGTGTCATCGACTGGCGCGTCATGGAGGAGGTGGAGACCTACTCCGATCACCGGTATATCCGGTTCGATGTCTCCACCCAGACCTCTAGCGCGCTGGTCCGACAGGCCCCGAGTGGTCCGCGTTGGGCGCTGAAGCAGCTGGACCGGGAGCTCCTCCTGGAAGCCTCGATCGTGCAGGCCTGGGTGTCTTCACCGGACAGGCCTGCTGATATTGACGATGAGGCGGAGTGGTTCCGGGAGGCCATGTCCGAGATCTGCGACGTGGCAATGCCCCGAGTCCGGCCAGGATGCGCCCGACGTCGGGTGTACTGGTGGTCGCAGGAGGTGGAGGCGTTGCGCAAGGCGTGCGTCGACGCGCGACACCGGTACACCAGGCACCGCAGGCGCCGCATCCGCCCTCCGGATGCGGAAGCCACAGAGGCGGAGCTGTACGAGGGGTACAGAGCGGCGAAGACCGCCCTCCGAGAGGCTATCCAGCGGGCCAAGGCCACGGCCCGCGAGGAGATGCTGGAGACTCTGAACAGAGATCCATGGGGGCGCCCTTACAAAATGGTGCGGAATAAACTCCGCACCTGGGCCCCCCCGCTGACTCAGAGTCTCCGCCCTCAGCTGGTGGAGGAGGTGGTGAGCGCTCTGTTCCCTTCACGCGGGGAGCATACTCCCCCGCCTATGGCTCCGCCACTCACGGTGCCCGAAGCGGACCACACGGACGACGACGACGACACCCCTGAAGTGACCGGGGTAGATCTGAGAGCGGCGGTAGGCAGGCTTAAGGCCAAAAACACCGCCCCAGGACCCGACGGCTTGCCGGGTAAAGCCTGGGTCCTGGCCTCGACGGCTCTCGGGCCTCGACTGGAGGCGCTCTTAAGCGCATGCATGGAGAGAGGCCAGTTTCCACTCCGTTGGAAGACGGGGAAGCTGGTCCTCATTCAGAAGCCGGGGCGCCCTGCGGACTCTCCGTCCGCATACCGGCCCATAGTGCTGCTCGACGAGGTTGGCAAGCTCTTTGAGAGAGTGATTGCGGGCCGCCTCGTCGGGCACCTTGTGGGGACTGGGCCGGATCTTGCGGATTGCCAGTTTGGCTTCCGCAAGGGGCGCTCTACGGTGGACGCCATCATGCGCGTAAGAGCCCTCACGACGGGGGACGCGGTGTCCCGGGGTGGGGTGGTCGTGGCGGTGTCACTCGACATCGCCAACGCGTTCAACACCCTGCCCTGGAGCTGCATTGGGGAGGCACTCCGGTATCACCGGGTGCCGACCTACCTCCGTCGAGTAGTCGGGGCGTATTTGACGGACAGAGCCGTCATCTACCCCGGTCGCGACGGGAACTGGAACCGGCGAGAGATGTCGTGCGGTGTCCCACAGGGATCGGTTCTGGGGCCGCTCCTGTGGGACATCGGTTACGACTGGGTGCTGCGGGCCGACCTCCCTGAAGGCGTCAGCGTAGTTTGCTACGCTGACGACACGCTGGTCCTGGCGCAGGGGAGGTCGCATCAGGCGGCGGCCGACGCGATGACACGCGGGGTTGCGATAGTCGTGGAAAGGATCCGGCGGTTGGGTCTCGAGGTGGCATTGCACAAGTCCGAGGCCATGTCCTTTCATGGGCCTCGGTACGGGCCACCTCCGGGATCCCAACTAGTGGTAGGAGGGGTTCACATCGGCGTCGAGACCACGATGAGGTACCTGGGTCTCGTCCTCGACAGCCGATGGAACTTCGTCGAGCATTTCCGACGTTTGGCCCCCAAACTGGAACGGGCCGGGGCCGCCCTAAAGCGGCTCTTGCCCAACCTGAGGGGACCAAACGCCTCCTGCCGGAGGCTTTACGCGGGGGTCGTGCGGTCCATGGCCCTATATGGGGCCCCGGTATGGGCGCGTTCACTGCGGCTTCGAGCCGCACACTATCTGAACGCGCCCCAAAAGGTGGTAGCCGTAAGGCTGATCCGGGGCTACCGCACGATCTCAGGCGAGGCAGCAAGCCTCCTTGCCGGACTGCCACCATGGGATCTGGAGGCGATAGTCCTCGCGCGCCTATATGATTGGCGCGCGGAGGCACTACGCCGGGGGGAAACTCCGCATCCGCGGCAAACCGCGGCGGAGCGGACGAACCTCCGGTGCGATCTCATGGCGGCATGGAAGGAGCGACTATCGCAACCCAGCGCAGGGCACGCCACGATAGCGGCGGTAAGACCCCTCTTTGAGGAGTGGCTAGAGAGACGTCACGGCGCTCTCACCTACCGCCTGACGCAGGTCCTCTCCGGACACGGATGTTTCGGGAGGTTCCTGCACATCATCAGGCGGGAGGAGACGCCCGGGTGTCACCACTGTCAGGATCGCCCAGAGGACACGGTGGAGCATACGGTGGAGGTCTGCCCTGCTTGGGCAGAGCACCGCCGTGTCCTCGTAGAGGCGATTGGCAGCGGCGGCGACCTCTCGCGCCCGGCCCTGGTTCAAGCCATGGTCCGGGGTGAGAGGGAGTGGGAGGCAGTCACCTCCTTCTGCGAAGCAGTCATGCTAGCGAAGGAGGTGGCGGGGTGGGCGAGGGAACGCGCCTTGCGCACCTCACGCCTCAGCCGCCGCGGGAGACGCTCCGGGCGTCGGGAGCCGCGTGACGACTCCCGGCCACCGTAGGCGCGGGCCTGCGGGCGGAGAGTAATGGGTAGCTCTCCGTCCGATCAGGACTAGGCCCGTGCCGGACGGCGTGTTCGTGTTCCACGCGCGCCTCAAAGAGATGTCAGCAAGTGACGGGGCCCCACAGGGCCGAAGCCTGCCAGGGTAGCGGGACCATCCGAAAGGGTTTACCGCTGCCCTGGAACATAAAGGGCTAAGGAAGGAACACGGGTGGGTTTTAGTCAGTAAAAGTCTGACACTCCCTTCTGCTCCACCCAGAGCGGGAGGAGTCATTTGATGATTTCCCATCCTCAAAAAAAAAAAAAAAAAAAAAAAGGCTCATCTCGGCGACAAACAAATGTCAAAAACTTGAAACTGAGATCAGACTGTGAACGTTCTTAAAATTACGAGAATTGCCCATCTCAGCGACAATCGGTGTCAAAAAGTTGTCAAAAATATAGGGAAATTAACAAATAATTCATTAATTAATTAATTTTAATTTTTTATTATTTTTTTAGGTATTTTTGACAGATTGAGACTGAGATTAGACTGTGAACGTTCTTTACGAGAATTGCCCCTCAGCGCAGCTATCGAACGCGGAGTAAAGGTGGACAAGTGTCAAGAAAACTATTAGTGTTTTTGTTCAGAATTTGGGCTCATTTTTAATGGAAAAAAAAATCTTTCCTACCCTGATCTTTCCTTTCCTTTTTACTACTCCTTCTCACAATACAATCAGGTCACAAGACCACTGTTTCAGTGCAAAACTAGTCAGGAAATCCGGAAAAACAGACATCAATAAAATCATTAAAATCGTGCTAAATCCATATCAAGTCAAGCTTATATCCAAGTTCAAATACGAACTGAACTAGAAACCTTATAACACATAGGATTTTAATAACAATAAATTCAGCTATCACCAAGTTTTCTAATAAGCTGCAGAATGACCAGAAAATCGGCACATTTCGCGTCATAAACTTGTTTATGTCCAGAACGGCATAAATTGGCGTTTAAGTCTTAGATTGCGCACTAGATTAAAATATTTCATCGGCCTGTGTCCCAGTTAGGAAGCCCTACTGGGTTTGTGAGGGCGCGTTTACATTTGGTCGAGTGGAGACGCGTTTGTGAGACAGTTAAGCTTACTCATTTATTTTCTACTCAATGCTTAAGGGAGCAGCGCCAGGGTGTCCTGCGAAATCCAATTTTTCTTAAATTTTTCGCAATATGCAGGTCAGTGTAAGGTTATATGTTGAACAAAATATGTATTTCGACTGTAACAAGTATGTATTTATAGAATTATAATAATTAAAATCATCAATACAACCCTTTACATTCATGATATAACCCTATTGATTGATATTTCATGAAATAGTCATTCATAAGGCTACTTCTGGCTACTATAGTATATTCTACTGCTTTTTTTACCAAAGGAATCATCTAAGTTAGTCTAGTACGTGCAAGATCACTAGAAACACAAAGTGTCCATCTAATTTTGCTCAAAAATTTTGATTATGTAATCTATTTACCTGGGCCTCCCTATGACCACTACAATAAATGAACAAAGTAGAAATTGTTACTACATATAATAATAATAATAATATCCCTGGACAATTCACACAGCGCCATCTAGTCCCAAGCTAAGCAACCTAATGCTTGTGTTATGGTAACAAGATGGCTGATAAACTACTTATATACATTTTTTTTTTTTGTAAACACATACATATTATAGATAGAAAAACACCCAGACTCGGAACAAATACATGTAGGTCATACAAATATTTGTTCCGTGCGGGAATCGAACCCGCGACACGCAGCGCAGCAGTCAATCGCTCAACCACTGCGCCAACCGTGTCGTCATATAACCACACATAGCAGACGAATGTGCGGAAATCGAAAATGTGCTGATGCTGACCATCTTTTTTATGTATGATGTGATGAAAATGATAAAATTTAACATTATAATCAGGGCGATGCTGCCTATCTTCTATTATGTATGTAGTTCCTGGTTAGGGGACAGCCCAACTCACTGCAAACTGGGCCCAAGGATCACTTGCTCCTTTTCAAAAAAGCTTCTAGTATGAGGTGGCTTACTTGAACAATGTGAACGCACCTTGATGTTGCTTATTATAGCGAAGACGCAGTGTGACCATCACTGGCTTTCCCATTCAAACGGTTTTGAGAAATAGTGATAAATATTGTTTAAGTGGATAGTGGTTGGCGGTAAAAGTGATAGTCACACACTCACTATAATATTGTTATATGCGTAATGGGTACTTCTAAACTTAGAAATTGATCTCTTTTGAAGGATTTCGATAGAAAAATACTACCACCTCCTAACTCTAAGCAAAATTCTTCTGTTTTAAAAGGTATGGATACAGTTGTGTTGAAAACTATTAACGAAATTTTAGTTCCTGTATACGAAAACCCTTTATTGTACAAGTGAAATTAAATTAAAAGATGTTTATTTCTGTAAGTAGATCTTTTAAGACACTTTTACACGTCAATTATTTGATCAATACGACATTTCTTTGCTAACTGATCCCTGAGAAAATATACCGAAACAAACTTAGAGGTCAAAATCTCTTTTAAAGTCCAAAATGAAGTTGTTTGTAGCCGGGTACTTCTACCTACCATCAAGCAGTACCCTAATTGCGTAATACACGATCAATCATACCCTGAACAATTTTGAAGGATAATGCTAATCCATCATTTGTTCTAAAGACTAAAAAGGTTAAAACCCTTGAGTTAGTTTAGTGCAGTGTAAGTGAACTCAAACTGTAGTGCAAGTGCTGAATCTTATAAAGAACACGTGAAACAATTGTCTTCCCCATAACTTATAGTGAATAAGAAAGACGTTATTGGACGACTTCTTAATTATATAGTTACTTAGCAGTTTAAGTTATTTAAATTACTTATTAGCTAATAGGCTAGATTGTTATGTAAAGAAAGCATCACCAATTGTGATACTTAATAAAAGGGAAAGAAAATATTGTTCCAAAAATGTGTCTGTTCAACAACGTAGATAATGCAATGAAACATTCATTGCCACTGTTACAATTTAAAATTGTTGCCTCCTACGGTAAGCTAAGGTAAGCCCAAAGGGCAGGTAGTCCGGCATTGATTTATAAAGAAACAAACAAACCATCTCAAACACTGTATATTTATAAAATTAAATCTAACACAATTAAAAAAGTGAACCTTAAAGAGCTAATTCACCTTATTGTTAACAAATTAAATAGGTGTCAAAGATTATATTTTAATATTGCCAGCCGGCTAGAATTTCAGTATAAAGAGCTAAGGTCGTGGGGAGTTGGAGATAAACCCAGTACTGTACCGTTTTAAATGTTTAATTAAATAATATGCATTTCAAAATTTTAAGTATAACCTTCCAGTTATTTAAATGTTATTCTATTTATAGTAAATGTTGTTGTTGTTGTAAATGTTGTCTGTTCAACAACGTAGATAATGCAATGGAATATTCATTGCATTATCTACGTTGTTGAACAGACACATTTTTGGAACCATATATTTTTTTATGGTTTTCATTTTTTGTTAACTGTCAAAATGAAAACCATTGCTACTGTTAGTGTGTTACCCCGCAGGTCTTCAAAATGGGCCTGGTTGCCAAATTCTACTTTTGTTGCAAAAAAATAAAAATATGTTTTCAAAGTCTTCTCTATTATCGTTATACTCTATGGATACTCTGTTATTTCTACCGACAGTCTAATATTTTACAACTAAGAAAGCTTGGTTTAAAATAATTACTTAAAAAGCTATTGTCCTTTTATGTTATTATGACTATTACCGTATATACCCATTAGCTAAATACACCATAGTAAAATAATTCTAGATCATTGCCCCGATAAGGTTTAGTGGTTTAATCTGGTGTAGTGGACTCATGAAATTTAATGGCAACGCTGATGTTAAAGCGTAGACGTTACAATGTTGCCAAGTAATGAACCTTGTCTTTTATCTTCACGTTCTTTTGGGTTTTATGAGGTGCAGGGTTTAAGGTATAAGCGGGTTGCACTTGCATTCATATATCGTTCCGTCGTTCATACGTTATCAACTTAGCTTATCTCAACACACTGTTGGACCTAGGGATAGGCTACGTCCAGGCTGCGCCTCAACACCCTGTCCTTCGCACTCCGCATCCAGTCTATCCCAGTCACCTTCTTCATACGTTATATCAATGTGGAATCAAAACTTATAATTTTATCATGGAATATATTAGCAATACTCCATGAAATATCACTATTTAATAAAATATCGAGAAAGACTTTTTAACTTCATGTCTTCTGCCTTAACAAGGTGGGCAGTGAAAAGCAGCATCCAGTACTGTAATGTCTGATTCACTGTTTCACCCTCAGTTTGTAGACTTATATTATGACATCGATTGGTGCCTTTGACGATTGAACAAGGATTCCACAGATTATAACTAAAATGTTATACGAATACCCATTAGAACCTCAAAGTTTCCTAGTGAAAGGTCAAAGTCACGTTGCATTTAACCAATATACCAGCTCAAATCACAAGACACTTAACTGAAGTAAGACATAAACACCCGTTGAACAAATAAATGGAAACTAAACACGAAATGTATTACCTAATATTGAACCCTAGAGCGCTGCGGGCGAACTTTAGCAATCGCAGCTATTTGTTGAGTGTTGCGACCCGATATTAGAACGTCTTGGGTGCAGTTTCCAATTTTGTGTTGAAGGTTTCGTGTTTTGGTACCTACTCTAAATATGTATATGAGGATTTGGGTACTCTAAAATATGACGTAGAAGCGTGGCTAAATAATAACAGCCGTACAGGTCGATCGGTCAGGTTAAGTTACGCTTGCCGCGGTTGGTCTGTGGATGGGTGACCATCTTTACATACCAAGACCCCTCCGTGCCTCGGAAAGCACGTTAAGCCGTTGGTCCCGGCTGTCATTCGTGGATCTTTGACAGTCGTTACGGGTAGCCAGAAGCCCGAAAGTCTGACAACCAGTCTTACCAAGGGATATCGTATTACCCAGTAACTGGGTTGTGGAGGTTAGATAGGCGGTCGCTCCATGTAAAATACTGGTATTCAGCTGCATGAGGTTAGACTGGAAGCCGACCCCAACGTAGTTGGGAAAAGGCTAGGCAGATGATGATGATGAGGCAGATGATGATATATATACCTATATAGGTAATACGGGCTGGTGTCCGCAACTCCACGTCAATGCGCGTATTTTGCGTACGTATATATATTAAATACATATATTTATATTCAATAACAAGTAAGAAAGTACTCAAATAATTGTGATAGTAACAATATTTCTTAACAACTACGTTAGTAAACTTAGCCTACACACTTAACCTAACACTGCAATATAGTTCATGCGAATCCGTGCTACAAGCTCAATACCGATGTGGAAAGTTTGCAGCAGGGATTAAGCAGCCAGCAAGGTTATAAGCAGTCCAGTCTGCTCGCGATACACCGCAATATAATGTTGGGGCTGGCCCGCTCCCTACCATACACGTAGGTACACATTATACGGAAATCGAATTATTTCGGTCTATTCGAAAACGATGCTTTTGCGAGCTTTAAAATTATACTTACTTAGGGTTTTTTTTAATGGAAAGCTCGTGCAGGGATGATCATTTAAATATATAAATATTTTTTTTTATTGCCTGATGGAGGGCTAGCGGCATCAGGCAATTATAGATGTAAGTTGGAATATAACTAAATAAATAAAAAGCAATAATAGTCAACATGACGCAGTTGACTGACATATTACACATAGAAGCACATAACTAGATCAATATGCCTATTAAAATTGTATACCCATCTCACGCAAAGCGAAACGATTTTCCGAATACACATAAAATCGAAATCAAACATTCATGACTCCCGATCGTTACAGCAATTTGAATCAATTATCCATTACGCCTATATAAATATACAAAAAGCGTACTTATATGGTTCTAATATAATTCTAAACACGGAAACCTTAAATAAATTAACATATAAATCGAATGAGGGCCCTGAATGTGTGGCATTAGCATGGGAAGCTTTGGCCTCAGGGATAGCGGGAGCGGTATGCTGTCGCCAATTTTGGGCCTCAAATGAAAGTAACAGGGGATCAAATTACGAGGCCAGGAAAAGCTGGAAGAGGATAATTGAATAAAAAAAAGGTAATTCAAGAACAAACTGAGAGCGAATCAGATGAAAAATCGGATGAGCAGTGTGTGATTAGGTAAAAACTTTTGAATCTCGAATCAAGAAAGAAAAGAAAGAAAGAAAAAGTATTTATTGCGACTCGCACAGGAAGATCATAAAACTAAAATAAACTAAACCCAATCAAAAATAAAAAAAATCCAAATTATATTAAAAAATTAGGTAGGTAACAAAACCAAATTATATTTAAAAAAAGTAGGTAACAAAACCAAATTATATAAAAAAAATAAAGTAACAAAACGAAAAATGAAACAGTAAGTCCTGTACGAGGCCAAAAGGTCTATCTCAGCATGATGCTACGACATTGAAATCAAACATTTATGAGTTAATGGAAAATCGTTGATAATGTAGATCACGTAAACAATAATTATTATAATCATTAAATTCTCAAGGACATATCCAAAAAATATATATATCCGGCGCCGCACCTCTTCTTCATCCATACTTCTTTTTAGAAGACTCCGCTCTTTCATAGCTGAGGAAAGTGAGTGATGATGGAGCGGAGCGGAGTGATGTCAATGACGAGTACAATGATCCGTTTTAAGGATTAAAGCGCTTAGTTGTCAGATGACAACTAAGATCATCAGTCACCTATTTTTAACCATATCGTCTTTAAGACAGTTCATCCATCGTTCTTCTAGTCTTCCCCTACTATTTTTGACCACCCATTATGTCACCTCTTGTAAAATTTCTACACTCATATCTGTAATATTTATGGTGTACCTACATAATAAAGAATATTCTGTTCAATTTTTTTATTAGCCCGTAATACCCCACTGGTGGTCAAAGGCCTCCCTACTCTCTTTCCACGTCTGTCTGTCCTGAGCTGCCAAGGACCAAACTTTATCAAAGGAGTCCAGCTCATCCCGCCATCTCTATGTGGGCCTGATATTCCCCTACTGTTGTATTAATATTAAAAGCCTGTGATGGCCCACAGCAGGGCAAAAGCCTCCTTACTCTGTTTCCACTTTTCTCCGTTTAAAGCTTCTGAGGACCAGTTCTTGTTGAAGGAGTCCAGCTCATCTCCGCCTGGGCGTGCCGCGATGTCGCTTGCCTTTAAGAGGAACCCATTGGTTCGTAAGTTTGGCCCATCGGTCGTCTGACATGCGGCAGATATGTCCAGCCCAATTCTATTTTAGCGTGGCAGCTTTCCAAGTGACATCGGTTATCTTTGTGATGGAACGGGTGGTCGTATTCTTAACCCAGTCTGTTAGTTTGATACCCAGAATACTCCGTTCCATAGCCTTCTGGCAATGTATTAATAAAAATATTTAATTTTGATCAAAATCTTCTTTCACGCCGTCTTCCAGACTACAGCCTCAGGCATAACACTATTATAAAACACAATAATAATAAAATGAAATAAAACGTTTAACATTAAACTCTATCATCGCAGTTGCTTTTATTGCTTCCATTTCATATTATTTGTTATTTACATACAGAGTGAGACCTCGGAGAAAATCGCTTTTGAATATGTTTGTATTAGAATTATTTATTTTGCAGAAAGAAGACTGGATGGAGATGGCAGATGGAGCCGAAAGGTTCTGGAGTGGCGACCTAGTACCGGAAGACGTAGCGTTGGAAGGCCCACAAGGTGGACCTATTTATTTATTTATTTATCCTCACACTGGAACGCCATACGGCAATTACACCAATGGAGCAAAAAATCACTTTATGTGCTGCTTTCGATCCATCCTGTGCGCGGTGGACATCGAACGAGTGGCGATAGATCAGGTACGCTCACGAAGCGTGCAAGTACAGCATTTGTCCATAGTAGCCCCATCACTCCTTCCATATTGCGCACATTCACTGCGAATTTTTGAAACTCAATGATTTTTCAAAGTAAATAGAAATAAGTAAAAAGAAAACTTTGATTATATACTTAAATACATTAAAATTGAAAGGCTTGGTTTTTTAGTTACGTTTAGGCAAAAAAACAACCGACTTCCAAAAACGACACTACAAAGTGAAAAATAACTTTAATTTCGGAAGTCGGTGTCGTTGGGTTCGCATTTTCGTTGTTTGCCACCGACTTCCGAAATTAAATTTATTTTTCACTTTGTAGTGTCGTTTTTGGAAGTTGGTTGTTTTTTTTTTTAAGTTTTTATTTTTCACTTTCAAGTTGTAATTTTTACCAGTAATTTTGGTTTAAAAACCAAACTACTGAACCGTTTTTGATGAAATTTCTATGGGACCATTTGGGAAGGACCCTTTCCAACAAAAAAATAATTTTTCAAATCGGTTGGCAAGCGACGAAGTTATGCGCGAGCAAACATTAAAAAAAAAATACAAACATCCGAATTGAGAACCTCCTCCTTTTTTAGAAGTCGGTTAAAAATAGTAATTTCTATTTTATAATATAATGTTCAAGTAAATCAGTTTTTTCTTTATAACATAAGATTAAATTCATTAAGATTCAAACGTGTTCAAAAGATCAGCATCCCTCATTATCAATACAAATAAATCATGACTTATATATTTTCGAAGCTGGAGCTGTTGTGTTTATACAACAAATGAGGCAAATACTTGAGTGCTTCGCTAACGCACATAGAGAGTATTTTTCCTAACGTCTTATTTGGTAAACCAACACGGTAGAAAAATATGAGCTTTCACATCAATTTTACACTTTTATAGTCAGGTATGAACGTTTTAATCTTTGCAAGAAACATACGGTATGAATTATATCAAAAACTGCTTCAAAATAGTCATGAATTATCTCAAAATCAGAATCTCATTATGTAATATTTCATCATTCTTCTGCACTTATCTTAATTTATTTGGGGTCGGTGCAATATGTCTTTTTCTTCCATACTTCTCTATTCATCGTCATCTCGGTAGTTACCCCCTTTCTAATCATATCATCATTCACACAGTCCATTCATCGTTTCTTTGGTCTTCCCTACACTTATAGCCAAGTCATTATGTAATATTTGTTTATCAAATATGACAAGTGAAAAAAAATACACTTAACTTATGCTGCGGAGCGTCAACACATATATTTGCATTACGACGCAGTACCTACTTTATGTTCCCCCTTTACGCTTACCGGGAAGTAAATTAGATCCATAAAACGTACATATCTATCTACTGCATGTCATCTCGGTAAACCAATAAAATATGACTCAGGAAGGGATTTATGATCCCCAACGGGATAAATAGAGCTACAATTATATACAGCCATAATCTTACGAGTATATGAAAGTACTTAAAACCACGTTGCGTTTCACTGTGAATACTAGTACAAATGTACGGTCGAACCAGATATTAGCCGTTTATGCCGCAGATTTCCGCTGATTTTCGACACTCGCAAGGAAATCAAAACCTACAGGGTACTCAGAATCTTGAAATTTGGCACGAAGCCACATCTTATAGCACAGATAAAGGAAAAATTGCGAAAACCGTAAATTTTTAGTTACAAATTTGTACGGAACCCTCGATGCGCGAGTCCGACTCGCACTTGAGCGGTTTTTTATGACATGTCTTGTTTTTACTAAGCGATAAAAATTTAAGATAATAAAAAAAACATATTCTCAGTAAAAAATGAGCAACAATAGACTTATATTCTACTCATAAATGGAAGAATATTACAAGACTGTATCGTTTTATTTTATTAAATGTCGTCGTAAAAACAATAGCGTTCCGCGTTAAGCGGATATAAAGCCATAAAATATATATTATATACTATGTTAACCGTACCGTCTAGTTCCCCCAAAGGAAATCAAATCGAGTAAACGGGTGACGGACATAAAATTGTTAGATGTTTCAATAAAATCTGTATTTATTGTCACTGAAAGTAGTTACCGTAGTCTAGGCTTTAAGAAAGTATACGGTTTGTAAGGCAATATCCAGTTTAGCTCACAATGTCAGAAGTCAGAATCGATTAATTGCAAGAAATCTACTGGTTTCCTTTTAAATACCATACGGCGCTTTTTATCTGGCGTATGTATCATGACTCGCAACCGGCGCGGCGTGCGTGTATGACCGGAAGTATGTGATGTAAACGTGACAAAAGGAGTATCTAAGGATCGTACTGTAGCAGGTAGCGTTCTTTAGTGTCTGCCTATGTATAATTATATACACCATGGGAATGAGGCGTGAGCTTATATACTCGTATGTATCATGTTACGCCAAATGAGTATGCCGCGACACATACAGTAAATTGTATGTGCCTTTAAAGCTATTCCTCACAACTTTACAAGTATACAGATTTTGTACACCCATATTTTAAAAAACCGGTCAAGTGCGAGTCGGACTCGCGCACCGAGGGTTCCGTACCAATTTGTAGGTATGTAACTAAAAATTTACGATTTTCGCAATTTTTCTTTTATCTGTGCTATAAGACGTAGCTTCGTATCTACCAAATTTCAAGATTCTGAGTCTACGGGAAGTACCCTGTAGGCTTTGATTACCTTGCGAGTGTCGAAAATTTGTGGAAATTTGCGGCATAAACGGATGTATCTTTTGATTGCGTTGGCTTAGAAGTTTGATTTTTTCACAGCTCCAAGGGTCAGTAGACCTGAGTATTTGATATAAATTCCAGCTTGATACGTCCACGCGCTCCTGAGAAAAAGGGTCTTAACAGACAGACAGACGGACGGACGGGCGGACAGCAAAGGGTCTATAAAGGTTCCGTTTTTTCCATTCGAGGTACGGAACCCTAAAAAACTACAGGATCAATAATCGCAGCTAGAGTGGTAGTGGTAGGTGGTAGGTGTTCTTGAAATAAGAGTTTAGACAAAAAAATGTATTTTGTGGTGTTTAGATGTCGATACCCACACATTTGTGAAGTTTTGCCAACTAATTAAGTTTGACCCTGTATCGACACAGCAATATAAAACACAAATAGCACAAATGGCAGGGTAGTTACGCATAGTTGCACAGCTGTGACACAGTGTTGGGCATTTGGGAGTACCCACGAACCTAAATAATTTGTAATAGTAATGTTACCATAATTTTGTTTTGTTGTTAATAGGTATATAGTCAAATACGTCAGGTTAATTGTGAGTCCGAGTGTCGAAGGACAATGATTAGTTTTTATATTTTATGTTTAAATTTGTTCTCATGTAAGTGAAATGTAAATTTCTTTATGAGAATTAAATGTCACCAATATCTACACTTACTACAGTGCAACCTTAACCGCTTAATAACCAGTGATAGGAATAGGTAGTGCCTATTTGCCTAAACTTCGAAGAACAGAGACAAGAAACGGAGACCTCCTTAGGACTAATTTTTTTTCCGGGTCATCTGTCCCGAAATTCGGGACAACACTTTTAAATACATTAAAAAAATATGTTATTTGTAATAAGTAATTCATATATATTTACCTAAAGTTTGCGACTAGACATAACATAATAAATAAAATTCACAGTCGTTACAACCATAAAATTTTTTGTTCGACACGTTTTTACCTCTTTATAACAAATTTTAGACCAACCTAACCTCAATATAATAAACTTCAGTTTAACGAATTACTTGATATAACTAATATTTACTTGTTCCCTTCCGATTTGTTATATCGAGGTTGCACTGTCATCATCTGCCTAGCCTTTTCCCAACTATGTTGGGGTCGGCTTCCAGTCTAACCAGATGCAGCTGAATACCAGTATTTTACATGGAGCGACTGCCTATCTGACCTCCACAACCCAGTTACTGGGTAATACGATACCCCTTGGTAAGACTGGTTGTCAGACTTTCTGGCTTCTGACTACCCGTAACGACTGTCAAAGATCCACGAATAACAGCCACAGACAGACAGAGGTTGCACTGTATATATAATAATTATAATATAGGTAGCTGAAGAGTTTGTTTGTTTGAACGCGCTAATATCTGGAATTACCAATCCCATTTAAAAAAAATATTGTGCCTTTGATTGCCTAATTCTTGAGGAAGATTATAGGCTACTTACTATTACGACACGATTCTTAGGAACCGAGCAAAACTAAAAAAAGTCAGAGAGAACGTTAAGCAAAAAAAAAGTAATAACTCGGGCGGGCGATGCGAAAGAAAGAAAGTAATTTCAAGTGGACGAAGTCGCAGGCAGAAGCTAGTTTTGAATAAATACAAAATAAAATTCAATAGAACCGAACAAGCTTCAACCTCAACCCAAAGTGTCAACAACACAGTCACACCATTTTAATCAAAATTCCAACACATACGACTACATGTCCCGGCTGCCTTTGTAAGAATGTCATATCCAAAACTCGGCCTAGCTCGGCCATTTTCGGAACATCAGTGTCCGAACTTTTATGTTACGACTATTCGATCATATGTCGTTACCCGGTACCGCGAAGCCTACTTTATTGCCGATTTTCTGATAACCACAACTTTCTGTCGTAATTCGAGATCTCTTACTAGGGGGTCCTACCACGAGTCATCCGTAAGTAATTGATATTCACAGCAGTACAGAAGGCCAATTCTCGTAATTTAAAACGTAAAAAATCTAGTCGCAGTCTCATCTCGGCGACAAGCAAATGTCAAAAACTTGTCAAAATGTAGGGAAATTATAGGTATTTTTGAAAGATTGAGACTGAGATCAGATTGTGAACGTTCTTAAAATTACGAGAATTGCCCCTCTGGTATTCCGTAAAATTCGCTCCAACAATCAATCAAACTCTCCAGCAGCACAGTTTGGTGCGCCATTTCTTCTTCTCGGCTAAAGCATTAGGAAGTGGTGAAGGGCAGGCGTTTTGAAGGACTGTCTTACGTAATTTTGACATTCAAAAAGCGCTGCTTCTCAGCCTATTTTGAATGAATGATTTTTTCACTGACACTGAGGTGTGAATCACCACTTTACTAGGGGCGAATTTTACCAATGAAACTGAATCAACACACCTAAACCTGTTGTTGGTGTTATCGCGTTTGACACCGCTCTTAAAAACATAGTTTAGATGTGCAGGCCTGATTGATCGCTTTTGGTTTTAAAGGTGAAATTCGCTCTTTATAGCACGACAATTAAATAGTAAGATCTACGATGCTATACTATATCAAAGGGACATCCCTTTGATATAGTATTTAGTTAACATTAACTAAATACCCATAGTGGTCGGTACTATATTAATACACAACAGACAGTATTACTGATTAATTTGGAACCAGCGGATCTATTCCGTAAAAGTTGGAAGTATTCCGCAAATAATATCTGACAGTCAAAACTAAAGTAAAGTGACCTGTCAATACTGCCAATCCCTGACATTAAGTAGAATGACAGCGCACTTCACCTAAGTTTTCACGGTGAGATTTTTACAGAATAGACCTGTTTTTTACGTGGATACCCCTCCAACCTTTTTTTCTGGAAGAACGGAGGATTATGTCGGACTCCTACCAACTAAAACCCCACTGTTCCTTCCAGTGTCGGGGGCCCGGGAGATACTGGTATATTCGCCGCACCCCCGACTGGCCGCACCCATTACTGGAAAGCGTAATACTCTCAATTTTGATTGATTAATTGGAGACCCCAACGCATTAGTTAGTCACCCATCTAGGCATCTCAGGAAGATGAATACCAAGTACCAACAAGTTAGATTTATAGCAGATAATCAAGTGAAAGATTTTATAGTGCCATTGACATAAACGCAGTAAACGTTTTCTAGACAGAGCCCTAAAAGATGACGTCATAAACCAGGATTAATGGGTCCAGTTTCAATCATCGGTTACTTAATGACGTAATTAAAACGTATTCTAATAGTTATTTACAGATAAACTTCCGTGTACTATATTTTCTGTATGAAGCTTTTAAAATTACTCATCAAAATTCTTGAAGCCATTTTTTAGAATCCTCTTCTTCTTAGCGTGGAGTCGGCCCAGAATTCGGCTACATATTTGGCTCGATCACTATACCCTGTCCATTCGGTAAACCGTTTTTTGACAAATGGAACTAGTGATTGCAGCAACATACAATACATTGATTGATACACGTACGGTTTTATAATGTCTTTAAGAAGCCATAAATAAGATAATTCAATAAGATAAGGCAGTTTATATATTTATTTTATTACGCATTTTAAAGTTAACTTTTACGTAATCTGGAATGTGTACAGATGCCAGCACATCTAGCTACTACAATCTGTCAGATTTCTTTAATTGATTTTCAACTTTATCGCTAAAGCATTAAGGTTCAAAGTTGATTGGAAAAATTTGACAGTTTCGGGTAGCTTGACCTGCTGGCGTCTGTACGTTCTAAGACAGCTGTGAAAAACGGTTAACCTAATGGACAGGGTACAGTTCCTGCAACGCGCAGCTGCTGACGGGATACGTAGGACATAGTTTGTGGAACATCACCACATTTACACTCCAAAGCGGAATCGTCTATGAATGTACTATTATTTTACAGAATAACATAATTAGAGTTAATAAAAAATATATCTTTTCTAACTTAAAATCACAAAAGGCGTTTCTTCTAAAACTACTAAATAGGTACTGTTCGTAGAAACACAATCGAACTAGCTAAATTATTTCACGTTTAGTTTCTCTTTTAAAACATAATTGCTCATATAGGTCTTCAGACGCCCCGCAGTCATGGGTTTTATCTTCGTCTGCCAACAACCCAGAGCAATAATTCCTTTCATTTTACTTTCCCTAAACTCCTTCTATTTATTTATTTATCACATGGAAAACCAACAGCTTTACATAAATACAATAGATATACTGATAAGAAACATGAAGCCAATTATAGGTTTTTACGGCTAGCTATACAATAATACAGTAAGAGATCTTATACACGACAAATTATCAAGAACATAAGCGCACCAACCATCAAATCGGTACCGCCAAATATAAGGAATAAACTACACTAAAATTAAATTAAATAAGTACCAGAACTAAATTAACACAAAAAAATAATTTTGAAGAAATCAAGGTTCAGCCTATTCGTCGTTCGTAGGCCGTTACGGGTAGTCAGAAGCCCGAAAGTCTGACAACCAGTCTTACCAAGGGGTATCGTATTACCCAGTAACTGGGTTGTGGAGGTCAGGTGTAAAATACTGGTATTCAGCTGCATCCGGTTAGACTGAAAGCCGACCCCAACATAGTTCAGAAAAGGCTGGGCAGATAATGATTTGAAACTACAAAAAAAACATAATTGTTTACATGTTCGGAAACTAAACTGTAAACACAAATTAAATTCATCTATTGTAGTTATATCGTTGTACGTAGATATGTCGAAGCGAACTTGATCACTTGGCGTGATTTCATGGTAATGGTTTCGCTTGCTAAGCGATATTTATGTCCCAGCTCGCTTACACACGCCCCATAAAGTTTCGAAGACGCTTACAAATCAGTTTTCTTTTACAATCCACCGCTTTTTCCTGTTTAATTACTGAGATTGCGGTAATTTGCTGTTACGTGAGTGTGTTTACGGATAACATGGTTGAGAGGACAGGGTTCTGTTTGTACGGGCTCTGTTGTGTGCTCTCGGAGAATTGGATTTTGTGAAAGGTTCAACAATGTGTTGACGCCTTGGATCGAATTTGCGTTTTGTGTGTGACTCATTGAAAGGATGATGGGCAACAATATTATATGGAACCTGGTACCCGCTACAACAGCAATAATTTTTATATGACTAGAAAGGTATTTTTTGTATAATAATAGTTACTTGAGCGCTTGTTTTGTTTTGTTATCAGTTTCGAGTTAGTTTGAATACTAATTTTAATTGATTATTTTCTGTTAATTGTTCACTAATGCCGAATTAACGGTTTTGCGAGGGAATATCGGGTTTTGATGGACATTATCATCGCCACTATCATCATCTGGGTCATACTATTTATCGTACTTCCTACTTAATATTATAAACGGGGAAGTTTGTATGGATGGATGGATGTTTGCTACTATTTTACGCAAAAACTACTGAACGGATTTGGATGAAATTGGCACACACATTGTATAAAACCAGAATTAACACATAGAATACTTTTCATCCCGATATTCCCACGGGATCGTAACTTATGCGGGTGAAACTGTGGGGCGCTGCTAGTTACAATATAAAGAAATCACATTTTATAACAATAAATGTGGTTTTCGTGTGGTCGTCGTCGTTTCCTTAGTTGATTTAATAAAAATGGACTGAAAAAATAAAAATAAATATAATTTTTATTTCTGCAAAATAAGTCCTGTTCATACAGGGATAACTCCGAACGGGCAACGAATTGGTAAAAGTCGTCATATTAACGACGTTTCGTGTTTAAGGAGCACTTCGTTTCGTCTTTGTAAAGTAATTTAAATAATTTTACTTTCACTGCAATCAATATACCAAAACGTCAAGTTTATCTCCCAGTTGTATCAATGTGATAAATAAATAAATATCCCTGGACATTTCACACAGCGCCATCTAGTCCCAAGCTAAGCAACCTAATGCTTGTGTTATGGTAACAAGATGGCTGATAAACTACTTATATACATTTTTTTTTTTGTAAATACATACAACATGTGTGTTTTTTTTTTGTGATACTTTACATAATACTCAATAACACTACCTACTTTGTCAGCTAATTGAAAATCTGTGACTTCGACAGCTATCAACCACTGCTTATAAAATACCATAATATACTGACACTTCCGTCACTATACATCTTGGAAATAGCTTTATTTGTTAGAAACAATCCTCACCAGCTTTCTCTTTTGTCAGACAATGTCACTAAAAATAGACGTACTAAATATAAGAATTTGTTACAGAAACACTCTGCGAAAACAGCACTCCTTCATAAAAGCGTGTTTTGTATGGCACCATTAATATATAATAACATTCCAGAGGTTATTAAAAATATAAACCAGCCGAAGTTATTCAAAAGAGAACTTAAGAAGTTACTTACCGAAAAATGTTACTATTATGTTAATGATTTTTAAATGATAGTTTCTAATCTATTTGTGTTATATTTTGATTTTGTTATACTTTTTCCAGAGGTTATTAAAAATATAAACCAGCCAAACTTATTCAAAAGAGAACTTATGAAGTTACTTACTGAAAAATGTTACTATTATGTTAATGATTTTTAAATGATAGTTTCTAATCTATTTGTGCTATATTTTGATTTTGTTATACTTTTTTCTTTCTTCATTTTGTTATATTCCAGTGGCTATAATTTATTTTGTACGCCAATGCTGGCAAAACATGTAACTGAAACTTACAGATCTTCACTTTTACATCCACATGCATGTATATGTACAATGTTACGCATGTTTACAAATAAATATATCTTTATCTTCGTGCTGGAGAATTTCGAAGATCCTTTCTTACCAAGTAGGAACTAGGAACATACCTGTGAACAATATCAAAAACAATAAATTAGTAAAAACAAAAACACTAGTTTAGCATGAGACGCATCCTAATTACGTAACACACTTCCAATAACAATCTGAATAATTTTGAAGGATACCGCTAATCTATCGCTTCATATGTTTGAAAAATTTGTCTGCTCAACAATGTAAATTACGCAATGAATGTTGTTGAACTGTCAAAATAAAAGCCTTTGCTGCTGATAGTGATTACGCAATTACCTTATGTTGTGTTTCCCCATTAATTAAGGAAGTGAATAAAGATAATTTAGATGCGTACATCTTTTGATATAAAAGTTATTTTCTAAAAGATAGCCACATAAATAATGACCGTCCACGGAAGCCAAGCCAAGACTCAGAAGTTATAAAGAAAGACGTAAATACCAGGATATAGAGTACATAAATAAATTACCCGAGCTGTAACATGAAAATATACGATTCTTCGTAGCAGAAACTAAATAAAAATGGATATAAAGAAGGAAATCCGGCTAATTAAGATAAGTTGTGTGAAGTCAATGATTTTTCCTCTGAGATTTATTGGTGTTATCTTCAGAGAATTAGGATTTATGGTTAAAGAAGAAGGAATTTTGTAAGATATCATGTAACATATTGTTCTTTGGATAATAATTTTCTATTTATGTGGGTTTATTGTTGTGGTTCTCGCCATAAAAGTATCCCATCCTCAATATTTCACTAAAAGTCGGTTGTAATAGAAAAATATGTAAAAAAATATGTTGGAAGACGTCCCAAATTTTTACGAGAAACCCATGAAAATTTCTACGAAGCAAAAACCTACCAATATGTTATTTTGTTTGTTATAATTGGAAGACGTCCCAAATTTTCACGAGAAACCCATAAAAATTTCTACGAAACAAAAACCTGCCAATATGGTTAGTTACTAGCCGATACTATTTACTAACTACGATTATATCTCTTGAACCAAATCTTCACTAAACATCCGTAAAACGATAATAATACTCCTGATATCATCAATAATTCCCGAATTTAAATCGAGTAGAGTATTTACATCCGAAGTGGGACCATTGCAAGTCGAGCATAATCTCGTGATAGAGTAGCCACCATAATGACCCCAGTGTCGGCGTGATTCGAACCTTGAGTCTTGCATGTTATCAATCTCTTCGGATCAGTCACTTACAATAGTACAGAAGTTAAGAAGCTTTTACATTGTTTGAATTTAGTTGCTCTATACTTACTGCTCTGCTCGCTTGTTGCTTGCTCTTTTTACATTGCGTGTAATAAACAGTACGTAGGTATTGAATTTGATCAGTTATCAAATCATCATCTGCCTAGCCTTTTCCCAACTATGTTGGAGTCGGCTTCCAGTCTAACCCGATGCAGCTGAATACCAGTATTGACCTCCACAACCCAGTTACTAGGAAATACGATACCCCTTGCTAAGACTGGTCACCCATCCACGGACCAACCGCGGCTAGCGTAGCTTAACCTAATCGACCGACCTGTGTGGCTGTTATTACTTAGCCACAAACCCTTCAGTGATCAAATATCAGTTTTCAAATTAGTTAGGGAAAATAGAGGTATTTTTGACAGATTGAGACTGAGATGAGTATGCAAACGTTCTTAAAAATATGGAAATTGATAGCAAGGGAGTAAATACTGATATGACAGCTCATAGAGATATAGCTATGGAAGAAGAAGACAGGTAACGCTGACATTAAACTAATTGAGATAAGAGCAAAAGAATGATGACATGAAACATATAATTAAAAAACTAAAAAAAGTTGTAATAAAGTGTTAAACTATACTCTCATCTGCGTCTCAGTAATAAACCTCATAATATTAATGGAGGTTCCACCGCTGGCTTTGATTAGCTATTAATTATCCATAAAACTTGATTGACTTGCGATATGGGCTTTACTTTAACTAGTAGTTTCATTATGAGATTACCCCATAGTAACCATTATTAAGGATTATGTTGTAAAGTTAACGAGAACGCAGTAAATGGACGTGGTTTTACGTTAGTTTGAGACGCAAAGCTTTATCGTAGAATTGTGTTACACCTTCCTTAATAGTTTCCGAAATATTGACTTTGGTAACCGAAACTACATCAGATGCTCTGCCACGAACTCGTGCCGTAAATAAACGTAACGTAAAAAAACGATCGTTGAATACAAATATTCTGTAACATTTTGGTAAAAAAATTTACTAATAAAAAGTAGCCAAAAGCCTCGTATTCAAAACCTTGAATTTGACAATATTGTCCATTGTTTGATGTCACCCATATATAAATAAAGTCTTAAAAATTACATTATGTGCTCACATTAAATTCAGTGTTATTAATGCATTAGTATTGGATATAGAATTTTAAGGTTTTTTTTGTTTTGTTTTTGATTTCACCGCACGTTTTCTCATATCACATCTGACATTGGCAGAATGGTCGACATCGGCACCATTGCCATAGAGAAAAATAGAATAGAATACATTATGTGCACAACGAGTATTTACATATTTACTGAAATCGTTCTAATTTACGTTACGTTTACACAGCGCGTTCGTGCTGGGCCCACAGTAAATGTATTCTTGAATTTGCTAGTCAATTTTAGCCTATAAGCTCCACCACGGTATTGTATTACCCCTTTCTGACTTTCAAATCTACGATTTTGGTATTCGAAACTACGACAGATATTACAAGATAAACAAGGTTGCTTGTTGGTCTCAAAATTGCCTTCCAGCCGAGTTAGTAACAGCTTGTACTAATTAATACAAGCGTTGGTTTACACGACCACTAGCGCTTACCACAGGACATTCCGAAGCCCAGCTGTGGTTTTCGACAATTCGCCTTCGGTTAGAGACTATCTGAGTTATGCGACGTCATTTTTTTCCCTCAGATTGGCCCTAGTTTTATACAAAGATAGTTTATTAGGACTTTTTATTTAATATTTATATCTTTCTCCTAATAGGGGCTTTTGAAAATGTACTTAGTCCAAAAAAATATATAACCATCAAGTGTGTACGCCACTTTCAAAATGTCATACCGTCTCAGATCTCCCACATTTGACATTTAATACTTATCGTCGAAATGGTCCACTTCCATACAGTTATAATGAACTATGAATGAGGCTAATCCAATTATTATGTCGATAACCCTGGTCGCCTTACGATATTATTATGTTGGGATTCGTGTGGGAAACATTGAGCTGGCGAAGTAAAGAGATGTAGTAACAATGAAACTAAAATCTAGCTATAGTGGATGGTTGAATTCTGTATCACAGATAAGTTGCAAAGCTTGGAATTATTGGTTTTGAGTTCTGGAATTTGTAATCCTAGGATCTTTACATACCAAGACCCCTCCGTGCCTCGGAAAGTACGTTAAGCCGTTGGTCCCGGCTGTCATTCGTGGATCTTTGACAGTCGTAAAGGGTCGTCAGAAGCCCGATAGTCTGACAACCAGTTTTACCAAGAGATATAGTATTCTTTAGTAAATGAGTTGTGGAGGTCAGATAGGCAGTTGCTCCATGTAAAAAAGTGATACTCAGCTGCATCCGGTTAGACTGGAAGCCGATCACAACATAGTTGGGAAACGGCAAATAAGCTATCGTCCATATTTTATTAATAGAAGAGATAGAGCACCAGCATCAACATCATTAAAATCAGCACTAAATTCCAAATATCCCATTTTACCACCATTCTTTTTGAAACAAATGTCATAAAACATGATAAGACAAGTAAATAGAATACTCATCGTGTTATTAAATCTGAAAACTTGGCAGAAGGCGGAAGTAGCGATGCATTCTGCAATAAACATGTTCTTGGTAGGACGCCAAAAGAGAATAAAATACAACTATTGGAAACCGCGAAAGAGGAAGTCGAAATTTTCCAAGATTTATATGAATTTATTTTCGTGTTTGCATTCTGAAAAGGAAGTTGGTGTCAGTTTGAGAATGGAGGGTAAACATTAAATATTATTACTGCAAATAATGCTGAGAATGTTTTGGAGGAATGGGGCTAATTGATTTTAGCACTATGGGTGTTATTTGCTTATCAATTACTTCACCATCATGCATCATTATCAACGTATAGATTAACGCTGCTGATCTAAAACTAATATGTTTTGAATGGTAAAAACCTCGGTCGCAATTGACATACAGGGGGTCTACTCCGAAGTAGTATCGGCTGAATGTTCAGCCGTTTCCTGCTACAAAGTTACTATTTGGTTCGGTCGGTTCTGATCCTACACTCCTAGACTCTTTCGAATATTGACTATGGTCCCGACCTAACTGAGCCGATCCGAACTTTTTTCGCATTTTTTCAATAATATTCGGTTCGGCCATGTGTCGGTCCGATCCGAACATTCGCACTTTGCACTTCGGAGTAGGCCCCCCTGGTATCCCAATAATTTTGTTCTTTCATCTCTTTCTTGTCTTTATCCCAATCCCTGTCATAATCCTCTTTTACATTCCCTATGCCTTTGCATTTCGCTTCCTTATTTTCTATAATCCACTTAGAGGCAAGAATCTAATCAGTCTTTAATGCTAGAGTATTTTGCAAGATACTGTTACTTTATAGTGCTTTTCAGTAAGTTCCTATAAACCATTTATGTGAGAGAGAAAGACATGCCATGCAAAATCAGTTTAATTAATTAATTCTATTAAAGGTGAGAATCTCATCAACATTTCAGTTGCATTATGGCGTTTGACCTGATTTATTCCTTAAATAGCTTTTCTAAAGGCTTTAGATCGTTAACTACAAATTAAGGCTTTATTTTAATCACAACATTTATCTTTTCCATAAACTTACTAGTCAAGACTACTAACTTAGCAACAACCAAATGAAAGAAAGAAACGCTAGTAATAATTCCAGTAGCTAGTTTATATCATGCGGTTGTTATCTGTCGCAGTGTGCGCTTGCGCAGTAAGTAAGCAAATGTGCCGACGCGACGCACCTTGTTGCCGACGTGTATTTGACACACGAGCAGGAAGGATAGACAACGGTCTTAATAATGAAGTAGTGTGCACATTATTACAATGAGATATCGATTTTGATCCGGTGGAAGACAAAAGCGTTATATATTGGAATCTGTCTAGTAGTTTGACCATACAATAGGTATATGCATCAAATATGATATAGTAGATAAGATACACACAATACACACATGAATAAAAGCATAATATTTATTGGCACATAAACTACTTAGAAAATGTAGGTATGTAAATGGACAATCCAAGAGGACACTGTTATTTGTCACAGATGATACAAGCAAATTTGTATCTCTAATAATATATCCTAGCTGTTAATCCAGCACCCATACCTGAAACGAATTGAAAGTGCTGATCGTAATGCAACAGTTTTCATTGAACAACTTTCCCCATTCCACCAACACCCAACAAGTTGGCCCCAACCCCCAACTTACTGTTCAACCTTCGCACCAATACCAGCCGCACTCATCCGGAACAGCTGACGAACGCAAATCAGATAGCACCATCTTCTAAGCCGTCATAGATCACAATCGCGACACTTCATGACATCCACATGCAAAATGAATAATGGCAGCTATCTTCATCAGTAGACATACCGTCTAGCAAGATTCTCTGCTTAGAAAGTAGATGGTTCTATTTGATCTGGGATTTCTTGTATATATACAACTATTGTGCTTTTGGGGTGCGTTAAAACAGGTTGGGTCCGCTTGTTTGCGTTACTTTCACTGTAATTTGAGGATTGAAGAGTTGTTTTTGTAAGTGCACGGGTTATTCTTTTTTCGTTTGTCTGTTTATCATCCTTTTAAAAAGTATTAGTTGCCCCTCGAATTCTTTAGACCACAGTTCGCTGCTGGGGAGTTTGTTGCGCCACTTCTTCTTCCCACCGATAGCACTAGGAAGTGGTAAAGGGCGGGCGTTTTTCGGGGACTGTCTTTTGTAATTTTGACGTTCGAAAAGTGCTGATTCTCAGCCTAATTTGAATAAATGACTTTTGATTTTGATTTTTGTTCTGTTTCGGAAATCATAAGTTCATTAGTTGCAACGAGTATATGACGAGCAGTGGCGGCCCAGTGGTAATGGCCCCGACTTAAGAGTTGTAGGTCGTGGGTTCATAACCAAGCAGGCACTTTACTCTGTGTAAATTATTTCATCACCACTGCTCTCAAAACGGTGAAGGAAAAAATCGTGAGGAAAGAGGAGCAGTAGCATATCCTAGAACCAAAAATTCGAAAACATGTGACATCCAACAACCCGCAATGGGCTCGCGTGGTGGATTATGACCCACTCCCTCTACAGAAAGAGGCGGTCTGTGTCCCAGCAGTGGGAACATTATAGACTGATTCCAACGAATCCTGGACTAGACCTAGTTACTACAATACATGTTTTATCATATTTGCCTGCGTTTAGATCTGATTCCAACGTTGCCATCAATCAAAATAAATACTAGCAGAATTTCGGGCTTCGGCAATGTTTCTTGCACTAGCTTCTGACTGCGGCTTCGCCCGCGTGGTTATCGGAAATTATCCCACGAAAACGTGCTACCGGGACAAAAAGCCTATGTCCTTCCCCATTTTGCCATCTATCTCCTTGCCAAATGTTACCAAAATCCATGGTTTAGACGTGGACATACACACAGGGGTACTTTCGAATTTATAATATTAAATATAGTATAGGATACGTGCATGTCTTACTACAACCCGCCTTAAAGGCCTATTTGAGCTTCAAAAATTAACAGTTCCATGCATAGAAAGTAAGACAATGTGCTAAGGCATTTATGATCTTCCAATACCTATAAAAAGACCAGTACATAAAGTGTGAAGTAAACAAACTTTTCATGAACATCAAATAGTCGTTGTCGTTTCCACGCAGATTGACGCCAGATTACGAGTCTGCTCATCTCACTTAATACCAACATCAAGACTTACAAAGTATTTAATGGCTTGCATAGCAATGACAATCCTTTCCTTCGCCATTGAACATCGTTTATCTGATCTCCGTACACATAAAAACTATTACAATGTTTATAACACACCGCTATTGCGATCTATTGACCTTAATCACACGCATTAGAAATGTGACTAGCAAACAGAGAAATCAGACATCACACCGCGCTCCCGATATGTAACGGCCACACAAAGAAATATTATTGAAATCAAGTGAAAATATTGCTTCCGCCACCATTGGCGATCTCCCGTCTTTTTTCTAACGCCCATCTCGTTCGGATTCATTAACGCCGAATCTTCTATCTCCTTCACACGGACCGTGACGGTTGGCTGATCTTATTTGTTTATTTATCCATTGTTTAGTAAAAGCTGTTTCACGGCTGTTCTGATTATAATCATTGTCCACCATTCGGCTCGTTTTCTCATCTGTTTTAATCGCCAATACTTTGACACTTTCAAAATTATACAGAGAAAGTATTACAATGGTATGTCACGAATCGATTTTAATCAAAAAATGTTTCTATATTGCTAAAACATGGCAGTCAGTCGTGCGTCTTAATAAATGGATGGTTACATTCATTCGTGTTATGATAGCATCTAGTATCCAGGGCATTTCTCGATTTCAATAAATTCTGGTTCATGGTCTAGATATTTTTGTACATGAAAAATAATTCGTATATATTTAACGTGTCTATTCATTATTCAGATCGGCTATATTGCCTCTGGCGTGTGATTACTCGGTGGATGTACTTAACTGAGCGCATCTGTACTTTTTGTGACGTTAATATCACATTGTGTTCAATCTTCGTTGTCATCTTAACGACTGTATGAATCTTTTTCTTTATATCTTTCTTTTGTTTTATTAGCGTTTGTATTTAAGTGTTGAATGGAACTTGCAGTTTTATTACAAAGTTCATTACTATTAAAGATGTTAATGATCGCTAGTGCGATTAAAAATTCTTGATTTTCTTCAATCTAGCACGCCTTTCAAATTCACAGTAACTCATAGTATTTAATGTATGTAAGTTTATTAACTTTACAGATGCAATGATATGTAAATTAACGTTATCTTCATCGTTCATCATAGATTAAGCAAACTTGAGCCCCGGTCCACCTTTATTGTAGGTATTAAGGACCGATGCTAAAGTTTTCTTTGGAATGGTTTTCAAAGAAGGTTATATGGATTTAACATTTCTTATCTACTGTTAAAGAAAATATATGAGCCTAGCCTAACCCCTCGATTTTTAGCTCAACAACAGTTTTAACTGCACGAATACCATTTGACATTAGAATGTTGGATGGATGGATGGATGTTTATTACTCTTTCACGACAAAACTACTGAACGGATTTCGATGAAATTTGGCACAAACATAGTTTATAGCCAGGATTAACACATAGGCTACTTTTTATCCCGATATTCCAACGGGTTCGAAACTTATGCGGGTGAAACCGCGGGGCGCAGCTAGTAATTCAATAAATAGCTGTAGTCAAAGCAATTACTTGGTGTCTATATATTGGATTGTGTACAAGTATTTATTTGTTTAATTAAAAGGTCGCTGACCTCAGATGCATCGGACAGAAACCCATGTTATAATGACACCACAATATGAAGTTTCAGTTTGTAATCAGAGGTAGTTTCTCACAAATGTATTATTAAATTTGTATACATTTATCGATGCTCTCAACTGAGAAAGTGAAATTTACACATTTGTAATAGAAATCCTATATTTTATGGGTAGTGGATAGTCAACAACGGTTAGTGTAAGTAAGCTTGCTTGCGAAGAGCTTACGAGATTCATGAGTAAGAGCTTCGTCTATGTTTAAACCTTATATCTAGGCAACTACAAAATTTCTACATGTAAACAGTTGTTTGCACTTATTCACTTAACGATGCAGGATAGCGTTTACCAGAAGTGGTCATCGTAAATGAAATGAAAATCGCATTAGTGGTTCAGTAGCTTGAATATCATTAGGATTTCGGCGGAATATAGCAGTTCGTCGTGGATGTGGTACGACAGCGGCTCTCCCTCACGTCGTCCGTCATCAGAAGACAGCCGCCACGCAACCATCGATGCGATGTTTTGCTAGAGTGACTGTCACCAGCCAGTGTCACTCTTAGCCGACCTCTTCGATGATTTAGTAATTTCGTAATAAAACTAAACAGCGCCAATTGCTGTGCCGTCATATAAATACAGGGTGGCAGGGACATCGACGCGCATACTGTAACCATGGATTCAGCACATGAGTTTAAACCCCATAGCGTTGAATTTTTTTTCTAATATTAAAAAAAAAATTGCTATTCCATACATTTTGACCATGTGGGTATTGCACTTTTCTATGAAACAGAAGATTTTTTTGTTTTATAACCGATGAAAAATCTCGACGCTGTGGGGTCTAGTATCATGTGCTGAATCCATGGTCACAGTTTGCGCGTCGATGTCCCTGCCACCCTGTATGATTCGGCACGACGAAGAAGAATATAATAATATGTCAAAAGTAGGTGTCTTATTCTGTAACTCTTCAGAGTATTCATTAAATTTTATCTTATCATAAATCTTTACACTCTGTCTTTAGGTTAACCGTTTTTTGACCGATGGATGGTGATTGCAACAACGTTATAACACACATTTCAATGAATTAACTTTAATTTGTAAGTCGTACGTCAACAAAAGAGATAAGTATGCAGGTTTGTCGGATATAGTTGAAGTTTAGTAAGAAACGGACTGATGTTTTCGGATAAAATTTTATTTAATTAATAGAAAACAAACAGTTCATTTATCAAACTAAATTTCATTCGAAAACATCCATCGGTTTCTTACTAAACTTCAACTATATCCGACGAACCTGCACACTTATCTCTTTTGTTGACTTACCTATCAACTATCGATTTTTTGCTGTTGAATAAAAAATGGTGCGATTTCTATGCCTGTGTTTATTAATGTTAAATACAAAACAATATAAATTAGCCGCTTTCTTTACTTTAGTTTCAATTTAGCAGGTTTTTTAATTCCTGTGAACATGGAACTTCACAAGTTTACGATACTTGATGAAGAATAAGATTCTCAATAAAAGATGCCATATTGTAAAAGAACATAATAATATAGCTAATATACCTTTTTTTTTGAGTATGGGAAATCATCCAATGACCCCTCCCGCTCTGGGTGGAGCAGAAGGGAGTGTCAGACTCTTACTGACTAAAACCCACCCGTGTTCCTTCCTTAGCCCTTTATGTTCCAGGGCAGCGGTAAACCCTTTCGGATGTTCCCGCTACCCTGGCAGGCTTCGGCCCTATGGGGCCGCGTCACTTTTGCTGACATCTCTTGGAGGCGCGCGTGGAACACGTACACGCCGTCCGGCACGGGCCTAGTCCTGATCGGACGGAGAGTTACCCATTACTCTCCGCCCGCAGGCCCGCGCCTACGGTGGCCGGGAGTCGACACGCGGCTCCCGACGCCCAGAGCGTCTCCCGCGGCGGCTGAGGCGTGAGGTGCGTTCCCTCGCCCACCCCGCCACCTCCTTCGCTAGCATGACTGCTTCGCAGAAGGAGGTGACTGCCTCCCACTCCCTCTCGCCCCGGAACATGGCTTGAACCAGGGCCGGACGCGAGAGGTCGCCGCCGCTACCGATCGCCTCTACGAGGACACGGCGGTGCTCTGCCCAAGCAGGGCAGACCTCCACCGTATGCTCCACCGTGTCCTCTGGGCGATCCTGACAGTGGTGACACCCGGGCGTCTCCTCCCGCCTGATGATGTGCAGGAACCTCCCGAAACATCCGTGTCCGGAGAGGACCTGCGTCAGGCGGTAGGTGAGAACGCCGTGACGTCTCTCTAGCCACTCCTCAAAGAGGGGTCTTACTGCCGCTATCTTGGCGTGCCCTGCGCTGGGTTGCGATAGTCGCTCCATCCATGATAGCTAATATACTTAAAACAACAGTAAACTTACTAACAATTTCTCTGCTCAGTGCAACCTCTTAACCTATAACATCCCAGGCTTCTAACTAAGTAACTCTGTTTACCCCATAAAAGCTTACAAGCTTGATGTTAGTACATAATAAAGGATTAATACGCTGCTAAAGTAGGTAAGGTAAGATGGGCCTGTTTATAGAATGCATTATAACCAGGCTGGTTAAGGTAAACGTACCAATACTCGTCGGGTTTCGAAATTCACTGACTTTGAGGAACTGCCGTGTGAAAAGTATTTCATTTATAACCAGGGATTATTACAGCTCGCTTATACCTTCTTCGGTAAGGCAGGTTAGGTTAGAACTGAGCATACTTTTTATGAGCCGAGCAAGCGAAACGATCTCTCTCGCGCGATAAAACGAGCAAAGCGGGCCCACTCATGACACCAATGAGCAGAGCGCGCTTAATCGCACGACGTTTTCGTCGTGCGATTAAGCGCGCTCTTAAGACCTGCACCGTAACACTTTCAATTACAATCTGAATTATTTTGAAGGATATTGCTACTCCATTGCTTCATAAATATGTTCGAAAAATTTGTCTGCTCATCAACGTAAATCACGCAATGTATGTTGTTACAACCATTTAAGAGTGACCCAGTACTCGTCAAAAGAGTACTTAAAATTACGAGTTCTGGTTCAAGTAGGATTTTTTAAGTACCAATAGATGTCACATTCGAAAAAAAATACTTTTATGATAAAAGTATTACAAATGCCAAATATATGCCAATGTATATCGTTAGCAAATTAACTTAACTAATTCATCAAACAATCAGACTTACAGCAGACCCCACTGAAATTTCGCAAATCAAAATACAAGACTACGTGCTGAGTGTCACATTTAGCAGCTGTGTACTAGCAAAAATATAAAAAAATTGTGGGAGACACTTTTCAATTAAAATATTTCAGAATCCATTACAGTCAAAACTCCGTGTTGTTAATTTAACTGTGCAATAGGCTACCAAAAATATAATGTCAGAAAAATCGGTTTAATGTTTAGTAGAAAGAGATTTTGATGGTTTTAGATAATTTGACGACTTCTGGGTCACTGTCGACTACACCCACGTTTACCTTATAACAATATCCTATATTATGTGTTCGTGTTATAATAAAGAGATGCTGCTGAAAGCTTTTTAATAGCACATATATGGCTACCTATTTAAACTTGGAAACTGGAGTAAAATGCCAGAACAATAAGGCGTAATATTTGCGCTATAATAGAAATGGTGGATTTGAAATAACATAGGAGCTGGATATATTGCACACAAGTGAAAATCCTTGATAAGGCTAATAATAATAAGCCTTCTCAAGATTTTCACTTAGTGTGCATACACACGAGCGGCACGCGTCAACGGTAGAGGCAGGTGTCGACGGAGGGGAGGTGTCGACGGAGGGGGAGGTGTCGACGGAGGGGGAGGTGTCGACGGCAGACTTATTACTCTTTAATTATTTATGAAAATCGTCTACCTTTAGAATGTTTGTCAAAGTCAAAGTCAAATCATTTATTTCAAATAGGCACATAAAAGGCACTTTTGAACGTCAAAAATAAAATTTATTCTAGTCGCCCCTTCCAAAATGTAGTTTTTATATGGAGAAGAATGGGCAAGAAACTCGACCGTTACTTTTTTTAAATGTTTTACAATATTTTGCATACATTAATTATATAATTATATGTAAAGAAAGACGATGCACCTAAAAATAAAATTACTATACCACAATAGGTAAAAGAATTAAAATGAATTAATGAAACCATGACATATAAATTAACTATGTGATAGATACATGGTGCTGTATGAATTAGTACGGGGGAAATAGTGACTGTTACTGGCGGCATTTGATATTGTAATGTCAGCAGTATACTTAAGATAATAAATTGAGCACAATTTTTTTTTTTTTTTTTAATACATAATAACAAATCCCTAACGGGGGCAATTCTCGTAATTTTAAGAACGTTCACAGTCTGATCTCAATCTGTCAAAGAAACCTCAAATTACCCTACATTTTGACAAGTTTTTGACATTTGTTTGTCGCTGAGATGAGACTACGACTAGATTTTGAACGTTTTAAATTACGAAAATTGGCCAGGTGTATTATTAAAAGCCTCACACGTATAGGCCAGTATCAATACTGGCACGCTCATAATTTATCTGGCCGACCTTTTTTAAAAACACACGTACGATCAATAACAGACAATTTTCACGATTCCATCCAAAATTAAATTGTGAGAGTTTAAGTATTTCAGAAACAGGCTTCGGCACTGTTACGACATAAAATTATATCGTATGATCATTTAATATGGTAATAACACACTTAAAGCAATCTAATTACCTTATTAAAATAAACACACGGTTCCACACTAAAAATATCGACACATCACCATTACCCCGAGCACTTTCTTTCACAACACTGAGGTAAATAACAAGCGATATTATCTACTTCGGACACACAATCTTGCGTTCATACCCATTAAGTAAATCGCTCTTACTTACAGAAGATAGGGTTCCATTTCACTTTCATAATACACCTCCCAATCTTAGTAATGATTACCTATAAATAATAATATGTGTATGCAATTAGGCGCGCAGCATTAAAGTTGACCGTCCACTGCAACGTAGGATGTGCATGGAGAGTGATGTAGATATTATACTCGTAGGTGTGCTCATCTACATTCCGGCCGTCGAGCGAGAAAGTGCGTTCCTGAAACCTCTCAGTGCGACATATCTAGTAGCAAATAAAGATCAAATTCGCAAGACACGTACTCGTTTTTATAAAATTGACAGATGTCAAGATCGTATTCTCACGTCGGCGTCGTCGGCCGCACTGTAAACTGCGCTCAGTGAGTTGTCAGTGTCAATATTCCACAACAATGATGACGCTGACAGCTCTTGATCGCGGTTTAGATGTGCTGGTTGCGTTCAAATTCATTGGTGAAATTGGAATTTAGACAAAGGAAGTTTTGATGATTATGCCTCCAGCAGCGGCCATCGAAGCGTCCCTGTGCTGCATCTGTACAGTCACGAGCACCAATATGTCAACACTTGGCAACTTTTAATTGCGATTTTTTCGTGAAATACCGAATGCAACGTTGAAATACGATACATTACATAAACGTATGGTTTGGACAGTGCTATGTTCGTAACAACATAAAATTTCATTAAAAAATAAAGGAGTAAATCGCTTTTGAATTAGGCCGAGTGTATACATACTTTTGCTCGTGACTGTACATAGCTAAATCGTGGATCATCATCATCTGCCTAGCCTTTTCCCAACTATGTTAGGGTCTGCTTCCATTCTAACCAGATGCAGCTGAATACCAGTATTTTACACGGACCGACTGCCTATCTCACCTTCAAAACCCAGTTACTGGATAATACGATACCCTTTGGTAAGACTGGTTGTCAGACTTTACACAGCTAAATCGTGGATCTCATCTAAACCATACAAAGCGAAGTACACGTGCGTAGCTTAGCCGTGGGCTGCTGTGGAGTAGTGCCTTAATCGTTCAGTCGAAAATAGCCCTAATAAAAAGTGAAAACGCGTCCCAACACGTGTTAGGTAAGCACGCCCCGATGTTTAGGCTTGATGTACGTGGGCGACTTATCGGTGAGATTATTCACGGCACGATTTCGTCTTACCTTAGTTATGGTTTATTTATTATTCCCAACACAACTATCGTTACAGGTTGCCCCAAATCGGTAACGTGATATTAACGTGTATGTTACGTCGTTTTGAAATTAAAATGGCGATAGATTTAGTAATCTTTATTCCGCAGTATTCATTGAGTAATTAACAAAAAGATGGAACTATAAAGTCTTGCCGCAGTAAGCGATGTCTGCCAGCTATGGATGGAGAAAATTTGCTCTTAGTAAACGATTATTTTGGTTAATGAATGAAATGATATTAGAGAAATGCCTTGTGTTAAGTTCGCTTTTAAGAAACACACGGCAGTCAAATTTTTGTTCACCCAAAAAACTCACCTTTCTCACTTCCGTTTCTACGTATTTTTATGTTCGTTTCTTCTCGTCTGCTTATATTATGTGTGCAAAAAACTATATTCAAATTTTATGTTTCAAATTGACGTTATTTCAAGTTAAACAAAAATCAATTTTATTTTAATGTTTTATATAAGTTGATTTCAAAGTGACTAGCACTATTGAAAAAGTTATAAAAATGTTTGAAGTTGTAGCGTAAACTGAACTTTATTGTGTAGGATTTAAAGTTATTTTTCCATAAACTCATATTTGTTTACATTTATGGCAAATATGTCGCGATATTAATAATAATATCCCTGGACGTCAGGACGTTGTGGACGTTGTGGAGGTCAGATAGGCAGTCGCTCCATGTAGGTAAAATACTGGTATTCAGCTGCATCTGGTTAGACTGGAAGCTGACCCCAACATAGTTGGGAAAAGGCTAGGCAGATGATGAATTGGTAATTCCAGAGATTACCGCCTACATACAAACTTACAAACAAAAGAACTTGTACCACTTTCTATTATTAAGTATATTATAAATACGATCTCAGAAGATTGATAAACTGGAGCTTACTTCAATACCTACCTAATTATATGTACAAATAGTAAGTAGGTACTACGGGGCACTCCATTTATCTCCCTCGCACCGATCGATCTCTCCCAGCGTGATAGATAAGAGTCCCCATTATCCTAAAGATCGCTATATACTTTAATGTCATCGCCAGCGATCCTGTTAGATGGATTGTACGTTTATTGGTGTCTTCGAGAAGAATAATTTGACACAACTTTCTTACAAAAAAAGACGAAAATATATCATAGTATGAATTTGAGGGGCCCGTGGCTAAATAATAACAGCCGCACAGGTCGATCGGTCAGGTTAAGCTACGCTTGCCACGGTTGGTCTGTGGATGGGTGACCATCTTTACATACCGAAACCCCTCCGTGCCTCGGAAAGCACGTTAAGCCGTTGGTCCCGGCTGTCATTCGAGGATCTTTGACAGTCGTTACGGGTAGTCAGAAGCCCGAGTCTAACAACCAGTCTTACCAAGGGGTATCGTACCCCAGTAACTGGGTTGTGGAGGTCAGATAGGCAGTCGCTTCATGTAAAATACTGGTATTCAGCTGCATCCGGTTAGACTGGAAGCCGACCCCAACATAGTTGGGAAAAGGCTAGGCAGATGATGATATCATAGTATGAATTTAAGGTTTTGGCATTCACAAAATCATGTTCACATAAACAGCCTATAATGTTCCCACTGCTGGGACACAGGCCTCCTCTCTGTAAGAAGGAGTGGGCTATTAATACACCACGCAGGCCCAGTCAGGTTGGTAAAAGAAACATGATCAATTTAAATAAATTGCATCTTGCCCATTGAACCAACTCGGTTAATTGCGGGTTTCAGACAGTTGAAACATTTTCCTGAAACCAGCCAAGATTTATTATTATTTCCACGATTTTCGGGTGGTTTGCGAATAGGATAAAGTGTGGCAAGCATTTCCTATCAAGCAGCCATAATTGGATTATAATATACTAGCGACCCGCCCCTGCTTCACACGGTTATTACGAACTAGCTTCTGCCCGCGGCTTCGCCCGCGTGGATGTCGGAAATTTACCCACGGGAACGTGCTAACAGGATAAAATGTATGTGCTTCCCCAGAATGCCATCTATGTCGCGGGCCCTTTGTGGCTAATTACAATAGAAAACCAATTGTGTCTCATTAGTAGTGATTAAGAGGGTACCTACCTATATGATATCTTTACCTAAGTACCTAACTAATTAAAAAAAAACTCAATAACAGAAAATTAAATACCTACCTACCTAAATAAACCTATTTCTGATGATAACTAATCTAAACTCAATAAATAAGCAAACTCCCTAAAAACTAATATCTATACGAATGACTAAACCTACCTAACAGTATTATAAAATAACCTACGGTCACTACGTACACTATCAAATATACTACCTATACTTTAAAATTAAAATCTATACCTACGACTCATATAAAAATAAACCTAAATAACTCTAAAAACTAAAAGGAATAAAAATGAACTCCACTGCGGGTGACCCAACCTACGACAAACTTAGTATTTGCGGTTGGTACAGTACAGACAGTGGTAATCGGGTATAGGGATCGAACCGCAAAATTAAGTTTGTTTTTTAATGTATATACTTTTCCGGGATAAAAAGTACCCAGTGTGGTGCCCAGGATATTAAAGAATAATTATACCAAGTTTCATCGTAATCGAACCGGTAGTTTTTGCGTGATACCTGAACAAACAGACAGACAGACAGACAGACAGACAGACAGACAGACAAAAATTTTTTTAATCACATTTTTGGGTTCGGTGTCGGTCAAGTAACACCCCCTGCCATTTATTTTTTGGATATTTTCAATGTACAGAATTTTCACTTCTACAGATTTATTATAAGTATAGATTAACAAAACATCGTGATTTTTTTTTTCAATTGATTATACTCACAAACCTTCCGGAATAAATGTTCTAAATGATGGTGGAATCTGCATTAAAATACATTGTGTAGTTTAAAAAATGTAAGTCAGTCTGAGGTCAGACAGACAGACACGAAAAGCAACTTTGTTTTATACTATTTATAGATTTCAAAGAGGTATCGTGCGGCTTTGCATCAAAAGTTTCGAATCGATAGACAAAGCAAAACAAATAAATTAACAATTGTCAGTCAAACAACACAAGAACAAATCGTATACCATTGTTAGCACTTACAATAATCACAGGCAATTTAAAACATCGAGACACTGATAATTCAATGCTCAAATCGAATTGATAAGTCACAACAGTGAATTCATCTTGCCTCGTGGTCACGCTACACGCTCAAGCGACATGCGTCTGGCGCTAGCGACTGCGTAGAAAATAAATAAAAGAAGATTCTAAAGCTACAGTTTATCAGAAAAGTGGTTATAGCACATAAGAGCCGCAGTTACAGCTGTCATAAAAATTATGACTGCGGCAAGTATTTAAATCATTAGATTCGCCCTACCGTATCCAAAGTCGTGTCAAGTCGCGTTTCTTTTTCGTTTTGATATCTCTGACACACAATGACGAAACGCTATTTAATAATGTGTGTACTCACTCTTCCCAGTATGGACACTTTTTCGAGTGACTAAGTAGGGTGAGGGCAAATCTATAGCGATTGAAACCTTTGGGCAGCGGGGTTTGACTTTACGGTGTCAAAAATACACCAACTTACTTTCATAGTTAACGTTTCAGTGACATCAGTCGCCGGTAAATTGCGGACGCTATGTGGGCGGTCACCGCTCTTCTAGGACGTAGTTTTAGAGCATGCCACGAGCCACCGCGACGCAACTTGCGGAGCGACAGACGGAAACAAGTGACGCGCGCGCATGTCGCTTGACGCAGGTCGCGTCTCAAGTTCCATCGCTCAAGACCGTGAACGGGGCTTTAGGCGTGGGTGCCTAGTCGATTTGTTTATAGATCGAGCGCGTTTTTGGAACGTGTTATCAGATTGTCGGACTGTCGCAGTACAAGTTTGTGTGTTTGATAAGGCAGTTGTAACGTAAATGAGGGTGACAACCTGCTTAACACGTGGTACTGTTGCTTGACTAGATTTGGACCTGATTAGGTTCGTGACTAATTATCTAGACTATTTATATCTGTACCTACAAATCTGTCTTATCTTAACTAATATTATAAAGAGGTAAAATTGTTTGTTCATATGTTTGTCAAAGGTAATCTAGCGAAGTAGCTACCGAACTAATCCGATTACAAAAATTAATTCATTGATAGAAAACTACAGTATTACCGAGTGTCATAGGCTATATTTTATGTTAAAACAAGCACGCGTATGAAGTCACTGGCAACAGCTAGTCATGATCAGCTTTAAACATTTTAAAATTGAGCATCTGCCAACGAATGAATACGTGCCTTTAATAAAAAAATTCAACGAATAAAATTCACTTTTGATTTCGCCCGCCATCTTTTTTTTTTCGCTGACTAAAATTAAAAATAACTTGACTAAAATGCCTAAAACTACTTTATAAATTGCTGAATGGGCCTGCTCTTGAAATCGATTACACCTTGCTTTGAAGGCAGGGTTAAAAGCTATATCCACACAAGTAAAGACCTACGTAGAACAAAATATTTAAAAAAACAAAAAGCGATCTGAAGCCAGCTTCGATCATCGAACCCGCTGATGCGTAACCACCCACAGTAATTACGCAGAACAATTATCTAAAAACTAGTGAAAGTGATAAACGTCGGTGGTCAAATAGCATCTTAAAAACTAATGGTCTGTAGCAAAGATGACCATTTTTTGACGTCCATTGTCAATGGAAATGGCAACTTTCAAGGAGAGTTTTTTACTAATGAGATAATGGTCCATAAAACCAAAAACTTTACGAATAATTTCCTCTATTTGATGTCCATTGACATCTCACTACCAATTTTATCGATGGTTTCGATAGCAACAGCAATGGTTGTCAAACTATCAGACAGGCACGTTCTTACGTCCATATTACGTAAACGAGCCGCTTGCAGAATCTCTAATGCTTCTCGCCCGTGACTTAAATGCTGATGGAGCTGACTTTTGAATCTACGTGACTCGCCGCTTAGTGAAATTAAAAGTGTTAATTCGGTTTCGTTGTTATTTTGATGTTAATTTGTGAGACAAAAGAGAGTTTACTGTTTACCTAATTGAGATTTTCAGGGACTTTTTGCTGGTGAAGTCATCTAAACTGCTTTTCTGTTAATCAGGTGATTTCGCGATATCGATTTCTGCTGAGTAATTGTCATCACATTTCTAAAAGGTCGTTGGTGTATTTCACTTTACATTTTTCTATTGTATACAAACTTTATTTTATAATGATAGTGAGAGTATCAGATTCAGACGTTTTTACGTAGTATTACATTCCACTGTAAGACCATACACGTCTGTGATTGCTTGCTTGACCATGCAACATGCATTTATCTTAACATAATTATCTTATGCATTTACCTCTCTATTATATATATTTTTTTTTTAATAGAAAACTAGTTTTCCATAGCTGGGTGTGAATTAGCACTTCGCTAACCACAATTTAGAGACACATTGTCTAGTGTATGAGCTACAACAAAGCGTCGCGAAAAATTAAGGAATATGGATAGTCTTTATATCGTCAGGATTGTGCCGGAATATAGCAGTTTGTCGTGGACTTAGTACGACGGCTTCTCCCCTGACATCATCTCTGTCATCAGAAGACAGCCGCCATGCAACCATCGATGCGACACTTTGCTATAGTAACTGTAACCAGCCAGCGACACTTATCCGACATTTTTGGTGGTTCCTAATACCTTCGTAACATGACTAGACGTCGCCACTGGCTGCGCCGTCAAGTATAAGTTCAAGAAACGCAGGCATTTCAAACGGTCCCATACAAGGAAATGTCAGCACTCAAATACCTATATAATTGCTAACAATCATTGTATAATTTCCAAAAGTTACGAATGTTACAACCGGTTACAGCGGAGATGATCGCAATAAAAAATCGATTCGATTCGATTTGAATCGGTTAGGGGGCGTCCTCATATCGATTGTTTTCTCACAATCCGATTACGATCGCTTTTTTTATGATAACGAGTTTATCGTGATACTTTCCGTTACTAAAAATAAGAAGTTACGGTAACTTATTTTGGTAAGTGTGAGTGACACTTTTTTGTTAATTTCGTGCATAATTTTAGACTAAATTTTTTCTGTTTGTTCTTATAAACGTACAGAATTTAATATTATGCAAATATATTAAATTATTCGGATCCTTATGTTAATCACAATCAATAATGGTTTTTAGAAATTTTCTTTGTTTTGCTTCCAAAAACATTTGCAGGTTTTATTTTGTGCAATATTTTTGTTTTTATAGTGGCCAATTTTTTATAGGTCAAGTATTTTAAACGGCCTAGTATACTAGATTCTAACAACTTAATTATGTTTTTGCTCATAATCGATAAACTTATCAATACCGTTACCGGATGCGTGATCTACATTTCCGTGATTAATAATCATTTTAATCAACATACATCAAGCTTTATGCAACTTTATTTTGCAATAAACGTATCATTTCCGAACTAAGTAAATAATTCACGAGACTTTTAAGTCATAGACACATTAATTAGTTTCCAAATTTAATGCAAAAGTGATTTTATTGACAGTATTGAATAAATTAAGTTCTTTGTCGGACAAATTAATCAAATTAAATTTGAGAATTGATTTATTAACTTAGCAGTAGATTCCTATGTTATATATTTGCTGTTAGTCTAGATTTATGTATTTTTTTAACCTTGATCTTGCAGTTTTAATTTTATAACCTGCAATTTTTTTTCTGTCCGTGCATAGAAAACCTGTTTTTTTTTTCTGACGGTGTGAATGGTACCAACCAACCGTACTGAACAGTAACGCATCCTGTGGTCACCGCAACACTTAGCCACAATTCACATAAACGTTCATAAAAGAAAGAAATAAAGAAACACGCAAGAAACAAGAAAATCTTTGCCGCAACTAGAGACGCTAAGTACGCAGACGTGTTCGTAATCAGCAAGGGATATCAGTTCACGGCGTAATCTTTACAACACAACCTGACCAACAATACGTGACAGTTACGAAGTACGAAAATTCAATCAGAATCAGGTGCGTTTTTCCTCGTGAGAAAAAAAACTGTCGCGTCTGCTGAATATTTATGTACAGCGGTGGCACAGTGCGAGAGTAAACAGTAGAACAACTTTGAACTAGTGCCCAAATAGAGGTACGCACATAAGCATGTGCCGCTATAGGTACGACTAGTAGGGTAAGCGAGCTCAGCAATGGACATTGTTGGTGGATGTTGCAACGAGACAGGCGGTTACATTTTGCCGACGCTACTACCTACTATATTTTTTTCCTAAATTATATTTATTTAACTGTTTAAGTACACACATGTAAACAGACAAGTAGAAAGTAAAAGAAAAATACGTACAAAGGTGATGCTTATTTCTAAGGAAATCTCTTCCAGCATATTCGCGTATTCTTTCTTCTTCATTATTAATTATGGTTAATATGATAACAACCCAAAAGCTCTGGCGGTAATTTGCGCAAAATAGTCTGGTTACACACTGGTTAGTCTGGTTGCTGGTGGTCTGGTCTGGTGGACACTGTTTTATATTCCAACTGTGACAGTTGGGATATAAAACAGCGCTGGACATAGGCCTCTCGCAGGCTGCGCCACAACACCCTGTCCTCCGCCATCAGTCTGTCCCAGTCACCTTCTTTAGACCGCCGGTTCATCTATCTGGGAGGCGTCCCACACTACGCTTGCCGATATACGGACTCGTCTGCTCCACCGGCCATCGGTCCTTCAACAAGCATGGCCAGCCCAGCCACTTCAGCTTGCTTACTCTGCAAGCTAAGTCGGTAACTCCAGCAAACGGTAGCAAACGTGCTACGCCTAAATTCATCGCGACTGTTTCGAACTATTCTCTACTGTGGCTTACCCATTATCAGCCAATTTTCCCGAAACGAAATTAAGAAAGAAGTAATGGCTTGAAAAAAAGTGTTTATACAGTGTCAGTTGACTTTCTATAGTCTTATTGTGTCGGGACGTTGTTTGTTTTTTGTCAACTAAAACCAGACGGTACCTGCGTCTGTTTGTACACGTTTTAAGGTCATTTTCACTTTCGTCCGTATTGTGGGCGAGTGTCGTCGGGCACACAAGTATTAACAATTTAAATGTGCTGGATACGGCGAGTCGCGAGGATTTTTTATCAGTTTTTTTGGGGATTGTGTATATTTTATTAATGCTCGCACTCTGCCTCTGTGTTTTGTATCATATGCAAATGTTTGGAGTAAAAACAAATAAATGTGGCCGTTTGTATTTTCGGTGGATGTTTGTTGTAAAAGTTGAAGCGAAAATGTGGTAAGTGATTGATGTGAAAATTTGTACTGAAAAATTACTAACTTATTATGTAGGTATTCCATTTAAACTTTTATTATGGGTTATTAATGCTTACATCATAATACTATGAAGGAAAGAGGAACTCCATTTCAAAGACGGGAGGACGACTTGAAAACTGCTCCGGAATCATGAAGGCGAAAAAGTCACGACCGTGACCTATGGTGAAGCCTGGTGGAGGCCCATGCTAAAGTGCAAAGCAATCTGGAGATTTCTGATGCCTAAACCTTTGACCGCTTGAATAATTACAGAAACAATTACATAGCCCTTGTGTCTCGCGTGGATCCACGTTCAATTGTAAAACTAGCTTTAAGAATTTTTCTGTATTAATATGACACATTGTTACTTTATTTTAAGTGATTTGACATCTTTTGTATTAATATATATATATTTTTGTGTATTTCAAACGATTTGACATCTATTGTAATTTAAACGATTTCACATTTCTGAATTATTATGATATTTTTACTGTAGTTCAGACGATTGGACATTAATTTGTATTTTGTATTATCATCATTTCTTAATTGTTACTTAAAATTCTAGTACAATTTGCATGCCCATGTGACGGTAGAACATGGAGCACTATTATAAAAATAAAACATCTATATGTATACTAATTACCCATGTTTGCAAATGAATAAATGATTTGATTTGATGACTGCTAATAAAGGCTATTTGAAAGCTCACATTTGCTTGCCTTCTACACATTAATAAAAACATTCCAAGGCAGTCAGTAGGAGATCGCAATTATGGATAATATTACCCGTCCGTTTATAATAGCATCTAAAGCTACGAACAATCTAAATTTCATTTCCTAATTGATGTATATTAAAGTTAATTACATTCTACAGCTATGATTATTTGTCTATTAAGTAAAAGTATAAACTAGCTTCCACACGCATACGCCCGCGAGGTATGTCTTAAAAAGTAGCTTATGTCCTTCAAAGGATCCCATACCAAATTTCATCAAAACCAGTCCAGCCGTTTCGGAGATTAGCCGGAACAAACAGACAGAAAGATAAACATTTTCAATTTGTTTTTTTTTATAATTATCGTATATGTATATTTTAATACGCATTTAGTAAAAAGCTGTTATTTTACATACCACTAACAACGTATGGACTATTATAGGTCTGAAATAAAGATATTCTATATTTTTATTTTTATCATTACAAACAGACACTTCAAATGTATTTATTTGTATAGATTAAAAGCTGACTCGAATCTGTCATTGATTGTACCGTGTCCCACAAAAACGGCCGTAGTTAAATTGAGTATTATTTTTTAATATTTGATTTGCCCTTAAATGTACCGATGATAATAGCCTTTTTATTTCTTAATAGGAAGTAAATAAGTAGCGTCACGGTACTTCTTGCCGCGTCTTGTGGGCCCACGGTGAAACTAAGAGGAACCCGAGCGGGGGCCGCTCGTCAGGGCTTTGCGTCTAAGCCGACGACGTAGGGGCCGTCGGGTAGGTTGCGGTGCCGCTTGGGCGAAATCGCAACCTACCTGAGGCGGGCCGTGATGTCCCACGTGTGGGAGACATCGCGGCTGAGGATTGGAGGCCGCGGCGGGAGAGGAGTGCCGGTATTGCGCTGCACCGCTCTCCCTACCTTCCGCGGCCTTGACGGGGCCGCCACCGTTTGATGGCGGATACGGTGGGGCCGCAGGGGAAGAGGAGTGTCGGTGTGACGTTGCCGCTCTCCCTATCCTCTGCAGTCGTTGCCCCCCATCCTGGGGGGGCATGCGGGGTCCGCCAGCTAGGCGGGCGTGGAGCCCAGCAGGCAAAGGGTGCGGGGGCACCGTTGCCTGTATCACACAGGCCTCCACCAGTGTCGGACGGGAATGGCCAGGTGTTCCCGGCCATTCCCGTAGCCCCCAACCTGGGGGGCATGCGGGGCCCGCCATACCAGCTAGGCGGGCATGCGCCGGGAGGGCTGTGGAAGTAAAGGCTATGCCGGTTTCCCATGGCCCTCCCATCACGGCGATGTGGGAACACCGTGGAGTTTTAGTGGGTATACTGTCATTCCGACAGGGAGTCCCACATACCCCGTCTCGTCCCCCGCGAGACGGGGATGCATAAAACATTTCTCAGCGAGAAAAAAAAAAAAAAAAAAGGCTTCCGTTATCCTTAAGTTAACTGCCGTAAGAGGTGACAAAACGATAATATTGTTTGAGTATAGCATAACCAGACTATAATGTTACCACTGCTTGGACACAGGCCTCCTCTCGGTAAGAGGGAGTGGGCCGTAATCCACCACGCAGGCCCAGTCGGGTTCTTTGAGTATACCAACACAAATTATGAAAACCAGTTTGAAGTGTAAAGAATAAACCATCCCTAAAGCGGATTAGACACTACAACGCGCCACGCGACGGGGCGCAGATAACGCGACCCCGCGCGTGATTTTTTACATACAAATTCAATAAAAGAGCGCTTCGGCGCGGGTAATTTGGCTCAGTTTCGCGCGCCCCGTCGCGTGACGCGTTGTAGTGTGTGATCCGCCTAAGTGTTGTGTTGTCGAACCTGGATTAGGGTGGAACAGGAGCGTGGAAATTCGCACAAGCAAAGAGGCCTATCCTTCAGGAATTACTTGGAGACGCGTCGTATGAGGTCACGATCCTCAGCAATGAGGGAACGAAGAAAAATAATCCTTCAGATCCCAAAGTACCTAGTACACCTACCTAAAACAGTTATTCATGTGGGAAACGACCTCACATAAGTAACTGAGGAATGATAGATTCTGTGGCGGAAACCAGTCAGAACATAAAACTTCTTAACTGTCGTACCCACTTCGTAGTTACTTCACGCAGTCGTTACAAAAGAATAAGCAGTGACAATAGAATTTTATTATCGATAGAGGCTTTGTCCGATTTATTAATTGAATATTATCGATACATCAGTATCGATAGAGATGGTTTCAAGAATCGATTGTGATCATGGGAAAAAATATTGACTGGTTAAAGATCATAAAAATAAAGACAGAAAGGAAGACCTTGCCCTGCAGTGGACACAACAGGGTCATAATATAACAAGAGAGCATGAGAATTAACAAAAACAGCCAGTCGGACTCACACAAGGCAAAAAAGCCGAAAAAGACCCGTTTCTTGTATGGCCCTTTCAATTTTAGTAACTTTATTTTATTACCAGCTGCGCCCCGCGGTTTCACCCGCATAAGTTTCGATCCCGTGGGAATATTGGGACAAAAAGTATCCTATGTGTTAATCTTGGTTATAAACTATTTGTGTGCCAAATTTCATACAAATCCGTTCAGGAGTTTTGACGTCAAAGAGTAACAAACATCCATCCATACAAACTTTCGCTTTTATAATATTAATAGGAAGGATTTTTATTAGAAATACACACTCTGTGAAAATTTCAAGTGTCTACCTATTACGGATCATGAGATACAGCCCCTGCAAAAAAACGCCGAAAAATACACGTTTCTTGTATGGGGCCCACTTTATTTTTAAATCATTTTTATTATTTGTTGTTATAGCGGCAATAGAAATACACATGACGGTGAAGGTATTTCTGTCTCTCGTTAGCATCAGGCATATTTTAATTACTGTGGGCGTACTATGGGTAGTGTTGGTTGGAGCACAATAGAGAAACAGTTTGCAGTTCACATCAGATTATAATTTACGAACCAGTTAGTCACACTAGCGAATCACATACACACACAACTCAACGATTAGCGCAGTGGCTGAGCGATCGGACTGCTGCGCTGCGTGTCGCGGGTTCGATTCCCGCACAGAACAAATATTTGTAAGTCCTACATGTATTTGTTCTGAGTCTGGGTGTTTTTTATCTATAATATGTATGTATTTACAAAAAAAAAAATGTATATAAGTAGTTTATCAGCCATCTTATTACCATAACACAAGCATTAGGTTGCTTAGCTTGGGACTAGATGGCGCTGTGATTATAACGATACGGAACGCGCGACAGTTTATATCCACATGTTGTTCGTACGATGTCGAATGTTTCTATCTTCCCGAGAGCTCTGCTCACACCCTTCTTGTAGTTGTCGCTCTCGTCCACCGCCACGAACTCAGGCTAGACTCTGTCTAGCGCCACGAGATGGCGCTAACGTTCCGAATAGTCAAACGAATGACTCCGACACACACATAGTGAAAATCACTGTATACTATCATTTAACAACAGAGAGATTGGCTTGTGACTAAGTAATAACAGCCGCACGGGTCAATCGATCGGGTTAAGCTACGCTTCCCGCGGCTGGTCCGTGGATGGGTGACTATCATTAGGTACATATCAAGACCACTCCGTGCCTCAGTAAGCCCGATAAGCCGTTTGTCCCGGCTGTCATTCGTAGATCTTTGACAGTCGTTACGGGTCGTCAGAAGACCGAAAGTCTGACAACCAGTCTTACCAAGGGATATCGCATTACCCAGTGACTGGGTTGTGGAGGCCAGATAGGTGGTCGCTCTATGTAAAATACTGGTATTCAGCTGCATCCAGTGAGACTGGAAGCTGACTTCAACATAGTTGGGAAAAGGCTCATTCAAAACGGTGAAGGAAAACATCGTGAGGAAACCGGCATGTCCTAGAACCAAAAATTCGAAGACATGTGACATCTGCCAATCCGCACTGGGCCCGCGTGGTGGATTACGGCCCACTCCCTCTCACCGAGAGGAGGCCTGTGTCCCAGCAGTGGGAACATTATAGGCTAATTATGTAACAAAAATACTAAAATGCTTATACTATTTCATAAAAGCATCAACGCGACACGCCTCTTGATTCAATTCGATAGATGAAAGAACATTCTGTTGGTCAGTTCATTCATAAGATTTTGACCGATAAAGACCAGTTTCTTTATACTATCTATTTTATTGATTGACCAACTCAATCGGAATAGGTTAAGTATCCATAATGGTCAAATAATTCCCCTTTGACACTGTTAGTCGTTATTTTATTCAATTCGGTACAACTTGTCACTGACTCAATAATATTTTATTATTCATATATTATAACTTTCCTAAATAATAATTTATTGAAATTATTCATGTAATTCGATACCTTCTTATATTTTTATGTTGGCGTAAATGTTTATGGCTTATTAGGAAGCTCGCACACAATTTTGTACAAGTTAATAAAAACTTTAAGCAACTTAGTTTCTTCCACATTCTTATATTAGTTATTCGAAACTTTGTGAACATGATTTAGGCTGCCTCCAATTGACAAGCCGAATTATAGTTTAATAGTCTGAAATGGCCAGTAGCCAAAGCTAGATGGCGTCGCGGCAGATCCTCTAGAATATGGCGTGCCGACGAGCTTGACAAAACAAACGACCATGTGGGCCGTGGGCAGTGGGCCACATTAGCCCTAGATAAGAAACACTGGAAGTCATAGGTAGAGGCCCTTGCCCATCAGTGGGCTAACTACTGGCTAACAGTAACAGCAATGGCCCATTACAATTCGCAGTTTGTAATGATGGTTATGCATTGTGAGAGCAGTGGTGGCCCAGTGGAAACAGTCGCGACTTACGAGTTGTAGGTCGTAGGTTCGGACCCAGACAGGCGCTTTACTTTTTGAAAATTATTTTATCACCACTGCTCTCAAAATGGTGAAGGGAAACATCGTGAGGAAACCGACATGTCCTAGAACCAAAATAAAAAAATAAGACATGCGACATCTACCAACCCGCACTGGGCCCGCGTGGTGGATTACGGCCCACTTTCTCTTACAGAGTGGAGGTCTGTGTCCCAGCATGGTGATCGATGATATCATTCCATTTCTGTATAAAAAGAGTCTTTTACCCTTCAATGAAACGCAACACTAGCTTCTAATCAAAAAGCTTTCATTGGATTTACCCGATACATATTGGAACATTTAGCCCACAAAATAAATGGCCATTCTAAAATAATAACACAAAACCTTTTGTTTCGAACACAAAAGCTAACCCTTCCCGTCAGAACAAAAGATAAACAATGAACGATACACGTTGTTAATCGGGCACGTTATTAATAGGGCACAATATTAATAGGGCACATTATTAACAGGGCATATTTCTATAATGCATTGTGCCGAGTTAATTAAGCGACAGCAGAACGTTACCGCGGTTTTGTGCGCGTTCAAAAATGTATAGAATGTGGGTCAGGGCTCCTGTGTTAAGGGGAGGCGTGTAGCGTTACTATTTGTGTTTGGATAAGGGGGATTTGTTGTGCTGAAAGCTTACAAATTGTATATATAACAAAAGCTGAACCTAAATGATTTAAATTGAAAAAAATGTAGGAAGTTCTGTCAGACAATTTATTTATATATTGACATGCAATTTTATATCGACAAAACCTTAAATACATACTTGACATATTAAAACAAAGCCAAGAGCTCATTGAGCGTCAAAAAATTCGTCTGCATCACTGTAATTGGGAAAAGTGCCCAAAAGGCTGGCAGCATTGCTAATTTGCCACATAAAATGGCAATAATGATTATTTGGCCTAAATAGATTGGTTTATGAGAAGATTGATAAGTCGCAATCTGTGATAACTGCAGCCCGATATACATATTTAACCATTATTAAGAAAAAGTCATGCAATGGTAGAAAACTGAAACTTTGAAAACCAGTAGCTTGACATTTTAATACTACCCACCAAAACTGACCAATATTGGTCTATAACTCTCCAAATGAAATGCCATAAAGACATCAAACCTTTCATTCATAGTAGGGGTTGTCAAGCGTAATAACCGCTGCGAACGCGGACAGACCATCGTTGTAAACTGAATGGGACACTTTATAGAGCATAGTTTACATTTACGTACATAATTTACGTTTCATGATATTACTAACGGTACACTGAGATGACACGCGATGCTGCGTGTGTTTTTCTACTACTGTTATTCCGGTATTTGTATTAGCGTATGTTTTTATAAAGGATGTGTATTTTATGCGGATATAATTCCGGAGTCTTTAGGAGTATATTGATAGAAGTGAGAATCTGCTAAGAAGGGATTATTGTATCAATTCTGAGGCAAGAACTAATTATCTAATCTTAACTGCTAAACGTTGCTTGCAGGTAAAAGAATCTGTTCAATTAACTTGATATAAAACTGCAACACAACTTATCGTTTCTAAAACAATGAACATAGGCTTTCGCCTATAAGTGAAGAATAATAATATTTATAGTTAATAATATTAATCTGGTAATGAACTGACCATTTCAATAAAGAAATACTCAAATTAGTTAAAATCTCTACTAGTCTCCAAAATCTTGACTTGTCCAAATCTTCCAAAGATTTTCACAATGTTCTAGTATATCACGATTATTATTTATCTTGCGACATGCATACAATACGATAACATTCCAACACTAACAAACAATTTCCATTAAAACCCATTCGTTTGTTTAAAATAAACCCGTAACGTATTTAAAGACGTTTTTCGTTTAGCTAAATAGCCTTGTTTCCATTACGTACAGTAATTACACATAGATATAATCACAATGCTCGTTAGAATAGGGCTTATTATAGTTTAATGTTAAACTGAGCCGCTGTATTAATGTTAAATTCCATTTAATGATAACGTGTGTTTAGTGAAATGAGATGTTGGTTTCAGATGACAGGAATGCTCCGTACTTTTATTCAGGTTGCTTTTGTTTACTTATTATTTTGCATAGTTAAAAAGAAAGAAAGAATAAAGAAAAAATAAAAATAATAAAAAGAAAGAAAAGAAATCTTTAGAAATAGAATTTTTATTTCTTTAGAAGAATTTCTTTAGAAAGAATAATGTTTATTTGGACACAGTTCGTGAAACACAAAATAGAAATACCTGTACCTAAATTATACCAAATACTTAGATAGCCATGAGAAATTCCACGCAATTTTACCGAGGCAGTCTTTTGTATAGGTAGTTTATACTTTCTGTGACATTAATTTTATTGCCATTCCTCCTAGTTTCTAAATACCCCATATGTTAGTTTTATGAATTAAAGAGCTTTCAAGTTAAATCAGCTAATGTTTAAAAATCCGATCAGCAACATAAACTTGCTTCTTTTAAAAGATGTATGAACTTCTTTGGATTAAGCAAAAACCTTAATTACAGAAAATACACATTGAAACAAGTTCTACTGCCACTTATACGACAAATTATTAAAGTACACAAACTTACTGACCTAAATGTATCAACATAACGTCTTACGGAATTCCCGGCGTTCATTCACGGATATTCAAGATGGCGCATCTGACCCACAGCGGCATGTCTTATGTAAATTTTATAATTCGCTGACTCATTAGATCGCATGATTCAGTCGTAAGAGTTTATTTTAAGTTGTAATGTATGTTGCAGTGGTTTTAGCTTTTCAAATGCAGAAATGGATGCAAGATTTTGTTTGTTGGAGATGAAAATGTTATACAAACAATAGACCATAAGGTCACTGGAAAGATTAAGTTCAACATTTGATAGTTTCTTGCCAATTCTTCTCCATAGGTACCTATCACCGCTTTGGAATGGACAACTAGCTTCATCTTTCTGACTGACCGACCCCTAGACAATGCAAAAGTGCCTGTAATTAGTTTGTTTGAAATAAATGCTTTGAGTTTGAGTTTGATGATCAACCACTAAGACAGTATAAATGAAAATATGTATATGTGAATTGGGACACTTTGATTTAGGTACTCAAGTTTTCATGGAATATCCAAGAACTCTGGAAAATCAATGTCAGAGTAATAAAATTAACACCCATCAGACACACCCCATTACCCTTAAATGGGTATAAACTTCTCCATCTCCTAAAAAACTAATTGAAAAGACGTTGTCGCAAGCAAAACCTGGCAAGGCAAAAAATTCGAAGAAGGAAAGGAGATTACCTAGCTAAATCGCGTTGGATAAAACCTCTGAGTGGGCAGTAATAGTCTGACGATTATTCCACGAAAAGGAATTCTGTGAAGATTGTTAATCTCATGCAAATTGGTCGGACGGCACTTTTGAGAAATAATAAGGTGAACGGTGTTAACATTCTTTCAAAGGAAACGTTCACTAGTTAACGGTTGATGAAAATTGATGAAATCTAACGTTTAACAGGAAATGGGAAGCTTTCAATTTTAAAGTTTCTTCGGAACATTTTGTAGCACCTTATATTTAATTGTTCTTGCAAACTGCATTTAGCCGTAATGAGATTAAAATAAGAGAAACATTTAACTGATGCTCTAAAAACTCATGGATCTACTCATGATGGACACTTTTTAAATTGAAGAATTTAAAAACATTTTACGCTTCTAATGATGCACACTTGTTTTAATCATTGAGACTTTTTTTTAATTTTTTGGGCTTTTCTCACAGTTGGTCGCAATTTTAAGCTAGTGCACCCCGACCAAATGGATTTTTTTTTTTTTTTTTGAGGATGGGAAATCATCAAATGACTCCTCCCGCTCTGGGTGGAGCAGAAGGGAGTGTCAGACTTTTACTGACTAAAACCCACCCGTGTTCCTTCCTTAGCCCTTTATGTTCCAGGGCAGCGGTAAACCCTTTCGGATGGTCCCGCTACCCTGGCAGGCTTCGGCCCTATGGGGCCCCGTCTCTTTTGCTGACATCTCTTTGAGGCGCGCGTGGAACACGTACACGCCGTCCGGCACGGGCCTAGTCCTGATCGGACGGAGAGCTACCCATTACTCTCCGCCCGCAGGCCCACGCCTACGGTGGCCGGGAGTCGTCACGCGGCTCCCGACGCCCGGAGCGTCTCCCACGGCGGCTGAGGCGCGAGGCCGGCGAGCTCGAAATTCAAGCTGGTCGTAATTACTTGTTTATTTAATATTTTTAGAACCCCAAATTATGAACTATTTGAGGTTCACTAAAAGAGGCCCAATCGTTCCATTAGTGTTCAATAATATTTTTAAGAACGGAAAATGGGAATAATTTGAAGATTTATTAAAATTTATTAAAATAAGTTGAAAAGAGGTCGCGGTCGGACATAAGGCGCTCAAGGTCAACATTTCAGAGGTTTTCTGTCGCATTCAAATGATAATCTTTCGCATGACAACTACGAATATTAAGAACTCCAATTCTCAGGAAACTTAGATGTCCTAAATAGTTTCCTATGTAGTTAGTTATGTATGTAGGCAACAATGTGTCCTAAAATTATGTAATCTTCTCATATCAGTATTCCAAGCATTCGATGCAAGATACGATGCTGGTACAAAACACGGCAACCATACTAAGCCTTCAGAAATTCAAATAATGTGGGACAATGAACGGCAGATATTCTGAATTGTACGCATTCTAGATACGGTATTTTCCGTAGGATATTATTATCTTCATGTAATAATAAGATAATAATATAATATTTTCAGATTGGAATATTTATAACGTAGGTCATATTTCGCAAATTCCCATGTATTTTTAGTTATTCGTTATATCAAATTTCCAATAGTTTTAGCTACTTTTTACAGATCCGAATATTATTTCACAAGCTTAAAAAAAAAAAGAAATACACGGCTCTAGTATATTAGAAAATATGGATATTTAATTCTTTTGCTAGCTGCCACCGACGATGCCGTGGAAGTAGCGAAAACTTGAGCTAACAAAAACAATCTCAGTAAATCAAAAACAAAAAAACAACAATCAAAAACAATCTGATAAACTCTCAGTAAATCAGATTGTTGAAAAAAAAAGCCGAATATTATATGGTGGTACGGAACCAGTCGTGTATGAGTGTGACTCGCCGCTGTTTTATATAATTAGAGAAAGGATAAGAGTAGTCTAATTAATGTAACTTGTGTAGGTATACATAAGCATATAAAACTGGATCACTTATCGACAGCATAAAAAAAACAAGCCTGTCATTCAGAATATATTATTACTAGCTTTTGCCCGCGACTTCGTTCGCGTGGAATAGTGACTTCACCAATAGATGACACCGACTCTTGACCAATAGATGGCGCTGTATGTCCGGAATAAATTTTATTTTTTATTTTATTTTTTGTAATAAAAACTATCCTATGTCCATTCTCAAGTTCCAAACTATGTCTGTACCAAATTTCACACAAATCGGTTCAGTAGTTTAGGCGTGAAGCAAAGACAGACAGAAAGACAGACAGAGTTACTTTCGCATTTATAATATTAGTTTGGATTAATGTGATTTCCTTTCAAGATCAAGTGTCTCAACTTTCAAACATGATGACAGATTCTAATGTACGGAAGATGCTAAAATTTCTCCAACATGAAGCATTACATCTAGTTGTCCTTTCTATTTCTAAAGTGGAAACGCTGTGACAAGATCATGTTAGGATTGATACACATTATGTAGTTTATTTAGTCTAAAATTTAAAAGTTATTATCAATTTGTATACTGATCATATCGATAAAATTGCTCGTGGTCGTATTGATTTCATGAGAAAAATTTCATACGTACTTACGTAGGCGTAAGTAGGTATGAAATTTTTTGATTAAATATTGTTCCGTCGGGGGACCACTACTATTTTAAACTTTAACAGAACGTTAGTCTAATAATTAGAGCGGTACCCCGACGGGACAACATTTAATCAAAAAATTTCATACATACTTACGTAGGGTCATAATTTCAAGGTTATTTTTTTCTTTTTATAGGGTTCACGTTTATACCATTTTATTATTATTTTGTGCCGGGGGTTTTTTAAATTTTTAATTTAATTTTTTTTCATTGTGATATGATTTGCACACAGATCATATTATGAATGGTGACCTTCTTACGATTTTTAAAGCAAAGTGGCCTTTTTAGGCCCCCAGTTCGGTCGTATCGATAAAGTTGAATGAGTTTGGCCATCAGTAAATTCTGACCATATACTTTTAAATGATGAAGATTGCGGGATGAGCTAGACTCCTGCCAAAAGGCTTGTACTGCACTAGTAGAAGACACGTGTGTGTACAAAGGGCCATAAAGGTGATTGATAGACATTCCCAGAGAGAGATTCCAACCGTTTAGGACAAAATAAAAAAAAGCGAAAGTGACTCTCGAACCGATTAAATACATAACTACTCGAGTCAAACTAACTTTGTAATTAAATAACAAAATAACTAACACTCTCTGAACAAGAACACACGGACAAATATTAGTAAAAATATCATTACAAACTCTCCTTTGTAGTTTTTGCCTACCCCATAGGAAGAAGGCATGAGTTTATGTATGTATCATTATACAAGTAAAATAAAAAATCTAAATTATTACAAAATTAAGTTATGATTACGTAGTTACAATATTAATTATCACTCCTATCAAGAATATAATAAAAATATGATAAACGACGTACCTACAGAAATATTTATACCACACTAATTATAAATCTAATCAAACCTTGTTATATTGCAAATTGAAAAGGACCTACCCACTTTAATTGCCAAGCTAAATAACAGCTGGAACATATTTTAATAGCATTTTAATCTCACAATTCTTAGATTTAAAATGGTGGACATAAATCATGTCAAGTAGCTATTGATTGCCTGCAAGATTCTATAGCAGTTAGGTCCACTTCATAACTCATTTCCATGGAGTTTTCTCATGTTTCAACAATAAATTAAAGTTTTAGTTTTAATGCTTCATTTCTATATTAGAGTCGTCAATCAATTAATAATAAATAATAATAATATTCCTGGAAATTTCACACAGCGCCATCTAGTCCCAAGCTAAGCAACCTAATGCTTGTGTTATGGTAACAATAAACTGATAAACTACTTATATACATTTTTTTTTTGTTGTAAATACATACATATTATAGATAGAAAAACACCCAGACTAAGAACAAATACATGTAAGACTTACAAATATTTGTTCTGTGCGGGAATCGAACCCGCGAATTGTAGCTTATTAGTGCTGAAATTGGGCTGTCTTTTGTAATTTTGACGTTCGAAAAGTGCTGACTCTCAGCCTAATTTGAATAAATGACTTTTGATTTTTTTTTTTTGATTTTGGCTTATTATTTCTTTCATTATTAGCAGTGGTATTCCAGTGGTAGCAACTGCGACTTACGAGTTGCAGGTTTTGGGTACGTACCCAGAGAAGCGCTTTACTTTGTGTAAATTGTTTCATCACCACTGCTCTCAAAACGGTGAAGGTAAGTGTGAGGAAACCGGCATGTCCTACAACCGAAAATTCGAAGACGGGTGACATCTACTAACCCTACTACTACTACTAAAAAGATCTGAAACGTAACAGACCTACGACATTGCCAACGACGGTTTTATTCAGTAGACACAAAATATTAATTGCCATTCCTGTCCTTATCTCAATTTGGGATCGGAGCAACAGGTTTTTTTCTTCCAAACTTCTTCTATTAGTCGTCATCTTGGTAGTCACTCCCTTTCTATCCATATCATATTTCTTTTTAGGGTTCCGTAGCCAAATGGCAACGGAACCCTTATGGATTCGTCATGTCTGTCTGTCTGTCTGTCTGTCCGTCCGTATGTCACAGCCGCTTTTTTCCGAAACTATAAGAGCTATACTGTTGAAACTTGGTAAGTAGATGTATTCTGTGAACCGCATTAAGATTTTCACACAAAAATAGAAAAAAAAACAATAAATTTTGGGGGTCCCCATACTTAGAACTGAAACTCAAAATTTTTTTTTTCATCAAACCCATACGTGTGGGGTATCTATGGATAGGTCTTCAAAAATGATATTGAGGTTTCTAATATCATTTTTTTCTAAACTGAATAGTTTGCGCGAGAGACACTTCCAAAGTGGTAAAATGTGTGTCCCCCCCCTGTAACTTCTAAAATAAGAGAATGATAAAACTAAAAAAAAATATATGATGTACATTACCATATAAACTTCCACCGAAAATTGGTTTGAACGAGATCTAGTGAGCAGTTTTTTTTTTAATACGTCATAAATCGTAACGTAACGGAACCCTTCATGGGCGAGTCCGACTCGCACTTGGCCGGTTTTTTCTCTTTATTTTCTTACGCTTGCTCACTACATACGTATAGGTACCAAAATATCAAAAAGCGTCAACGACTTTTTATCTTCACTTACTACTTAGTACTAAACCGAACTTTTTATAATTCCTAACCCGCAACCAATAAAAGACAAATCATACGTACATGTATGTACATCCAGCCTTACAACCGTAAAATCACAGATGTCATATTCAAATTTATTACAGCCCACTTAGTGAGTACCATCACTTTCACTTTAAAATGTATGGAGGCGGTTCAAAAACTGTAGTAATGTATTCTTCGATATTTTAGTATGCGGGACGTGTATTGTATGACTTTTTAGATATTCGCTACGACATTGTGTAAATGGATGTACTTACGCAGGGTTATATAAAATCGAATTGGTGCAGTTAAATATGTATTTTCTTGACGTTTTGCCTGTGGGTAAGACTTCTGTTTCAGGAGTAATGATATTAAAATGGATTTTGATTGTTCGGAATCTCAGTCTTATACTTATTAAAAGTTGCTTAAAGTTATTTAAGGATGAGCGACTATTTAACGAAACATTTTTGACGTGTAAACGTCTCTTTACTGGAAGCGACGTTTATAAATAAACCCCAAAAAGCAATTGTTGAAATCCATTTTAACTTCCATATGAATCTAATAGTTCGATATTATACTTGCTTTTACTAGAAGGATAACCTACAAACTCCCATCCTGTATTACATTTAAATAAACTATTAACATCTATGTCCTATTTCAAGGATATAAGCTATAAATATTTAAATCTAGATTTAGACCACACACCTAGCCTTTTAGTATTCCATATACATTTAACAGAAAGTCTAGTTAACTATGGTCAATAATTAAATGGAATGAAAGTATGAATAACTGATGGACTTGCAACTGAATACTGAAAGATTTAACGTCGCTTGATGGGTTTTGAACAGTTCTATGAATATACGATACTAATATATTTGATTTAGTGATGGAATGGAAAATGCTATCAATATTCATAAACTACTGCGTTTTAAGTTTATTGCTGTATAGGCTGCCGGCTATTCCGATATTTCATTGATGGTAGATTGTTGGATAATTAATGTTGAGGCATTTTTTTTTTTTAATTCAAATTCTCTTCAAGGCGAGAGTGAATAGGCTTCTTCTGGGCAAGCTCGTTCCACCGTAGATCTCATCCCTGCCTCTGGGCTGGATTGAGGTCAAGAGTGAGCCCATTGTCAATAAAAAAAAAAAAAAAAAAAAAAATAACATTCGTCTGTTTTCCGATGTGTTTGAGATGATGATGAGTTTGACTTTGAAATGGAAAGCTTAAATAAACTAAATAGCCAAAAACAAACTAAAGAAGAAATAGAAATACAAAACACTAAAATGAGACAAGAAAAAAAAATCTAGAAAATATAGCTTGATATCGAAGAAGACTAGAAATCGATATGAAACTAATCTATCACAAACCACAACATATATTATCTATGTAGCTACAAGTCCATAGATTGGAACCGGTTAGATTACTCATTACGAACGGGCTCTTCGCTGATAGACGATATTGTTTATCGACGTGAACTTGTGTTAATAAAGCCTATTTGTTGAATATACGGCTGAGATTACTTTTATTATTAATTTGGTTACAGGATGTGCTGAGATGTGTACCTACAATTCTAATTTCAACTCTTTATTAGTGGTTGTAATGGCAATCATGTCATCATCATCATCATCAGCCTATAGCAGTCCACTGGACATAGGCCTCTCCTATTGCACGCCATTCAACTCGATTTTCGGCAATTCTCATCCAGCTGCTAACCAGCCATCCTGCGAAGATCGTCGCTCCAGGGTGTCCCACCTTACGTTTACCGATTCACGATCTCCACTCAAGAACACGTCTACCCCAACGGTCATCGGTTCTACGGCTAATATGGCCGGCCCATTGCCACTTTGCTAATTCTGCAATCATGTTATTTGGTTTAAATTGGTTTTTATTTTTATTATTTTATTTATCTTTTCTATAGATTCTTTTATATTTCGTGAATGTGAGAACGTTGTAGGTCTTGTAGACTGTAGATATGTAGACCATTTTCCTATTTGCTACTTGTTGACAGGCCTACACTGTCCTCACATACCTATTAACACTGTAATTTGATACCTATTAACATTGTAAAAGCACATTGTTTTTAACAGAGTAACCGTGGAGTTTCTTGCCGGCTCTTCTCCATAGGAAATGACCAATTGGAACCGTGCACCTAGCTTCTGACGTTGCACAAGTGCTCATGTAAAATGTTTAGTATTTTGATTTTTTATTTTGATCGGCTGATACCTAAACGCACTAGAGAAGATTTTTTGGCAGTGCTTAGGATTGCTATAAGTAAAAAGATTAGTTCGTAAAATTAATTTATGTAAAAATATGTGTTGTTAATTTATGCGAACACTTATTATAAAAGAAGAAGATTGTATTTTGAGTCATGGCAATATTGACAAAGCTATTAAATTAACGGTGCTAATCTGTGTGCTAAACATACTAATATTATTTGAGGCCATTTTGAAGATGTCACGGTACCAAATCAAATAGTTTTTGTAGGACTACTTAGTCATGGTCATAACTTTAGAGAGTAAGAATATTATGCATAGGTAAAGTCTGGGGACATAAATTGTTAAGCAAATTTAACAAAGCTACCAAGTTAAATTGTCCGTATATTTGAATCACAACAGTCATTTTTAACAGGTGTAATACGAAATGGCCATAACACGGGAAATTGACGTACGGCGTCAATTTTTTTTTTAATGTTGAATTCCCACAGCTGGGCAAAGGCCTCCCTTCTCTCTTTCCACCTCTTTCTGTCCAGCGCTGCCAAGGACTAATCATTATCAAAGGAGTCCAGCTCATACCGCCAATTGTATCAATTTGCTTAACAAATAATTTCTCTGTTTGTACGTAAGCCACTGTTTACCGTAAAATAAAATTCGAAAGTAAATTACAAACTTAATTGTGTCATTAAGTTAGAAACTTAATTAAAGTTAATATTTTTTCTCGTTAGCTTTTCACCCGTAAAGTTTTGATAAAAGTCTGTCTCCGTTTTAATTCGAAAAGTTATACTCGGAAAAAGTTACGTCGCGTAGGCTTGTAGATAAGATAGTGGAAATACTTTGTTGTCTCCTGAAGTCAGCAAAAATACAGACGCCGTACCGTGAAGAAACCGAGCCGTTTACAAAGGACCTTATAGGTAACTAAAGCAACATACAACCAAGTCAACCCTGGAACCTCAACCACAAAAGACGAGAAAACCAGAGACGCTCCTTTAAGCAAACCTAGCCTGTGTGAGTCTAATTAGTAAAGTTTCAAAGGGTTCAAAGACAGAATTTCCACTCGGAGATTCTGCTTAATTACCCCTTGTTTGAAGTGGTCCGGTAAACTTGTTCCGCGCCATTATCTATCATTAGGATCTTTCATTCAACTGTGCGCGTAAGCAATTTGATGGCCTCCTATTTCATTTGGAGTTGGAGTAATTAGAAAATGTTTGTTGGGTTAGTTGACTTTCGATGTCAAAATGGCCAAAGCAATCGTAACATTTATTTATGCCAAATTATTTGTGAAAAAGGAGTGAATTATGATGTGATGGCTAACAGGAAAAGAATAGAAAAACTTTTAACACCGACTTCAAATAATATAATCTACAGAAATACAGTAACTTGAAAGGCAAATTACCTATTAGCTCGAATCATTTGTTTTAACGGCGTGGGGCCCGTGGCTAAATAATAACAGCCGGAATGCTTTCCAATGTACGGAGGGGTCGACTTGGTATGTAAAGATGGTCACCCATCCAAGGACCAACCGCGGCAAGAGTAGCTTAACCTGATCGATCGACCTGTGCGGCTGTTATTACTAAGCCACAAGCCCCTCCCCTCAAAATGAATAAATCAACTCTCATGTCAAAATGCCATTAATAAATACAACACCACTATTACCCACTTTTCACAGTCAAAAACATAATTAGTCACACCAAAAGAAAATAAAATAATAATCTAACTCACGACATCCCCCCTTTTATTATAATAATAACGAAATAAACTAGTTCAAAAGTAATTAGGTTGTATTTTACAGCTTTCATTTTTATGCACTCATTAGTAAAATGCTAAATAAAAGCGGTCGGCCATCATAATAACCGGCGAATTCGTGTGACCTTGTTCGTGTCGCAAAATTTTAGTGCTAAGTGCTAAACTATAGGTTTTCAGGTATTTCGGTTTAGTCACGAATTTTCTGGCTAGATTAGACTGAGAGCCCAACTGAAGCTAGATAGGTACCGACTTCTATATAATAGATAACATTATTTTATTGCCACGATTACCTAAATATAATTTAAAGGTTTTTGGAGATGAGGATCACGAGTCCATTTAATTTGTCGTGAGTAAAAATGTACCGTATAAAAGTGTACAATAAGGCACAGACGTCGTCTGCCGAAAGAACTGTTTCGAATTAGACAGATGTAGGTATGAAAATCTTTTGTCGTGAAGAAGAAACTGCATCTTGCAAGAAACAGAGAGAGATTTACTGAGGAACGTAACGTTGATTCAAATCAAAAGATTTTTGAATGGAAAATAATATAACTATTGTATAAAATATTTGTGTATATTTATGCGACAAGCACAAATATGCGCAAGTATCACCCATAGGAGTGAATAAAGTCTTAAAGCTAAAACAATAATAGTTCGGTAGATAATGTATTCAGAGTGAGTTTGATCAAGTCAATATGACGTCAGGAAAAGAAATAACATTATGAGATCCCAGTATAAAAGTCTATTGTACACAGGTGCATATAATACAGCACTGTTAAAAAAGGGTGTGATTTGTATGGCACCCACTATTTATAATAAAATACCCCATAGTATAAGAGAACAACCGTTACATAAATTTAAAAAGTACCTTACAAAATTACTTGTAGATAAATGTTATTATTCATTAACCGATTTTATAGCAGATAAATTACTTAATTGAATTTATTCTCAATTTATTAAATATAATATAATTGTGACATTCTTTTTCTTTTTTTTATATAATTGTGACATTGAGATTGCTCTAAATTTAATAATATGTAAAAATAAGTGTATGTAATTGTGGAATTGTGTATGAAATAATCGTGTGTAATAATAATTGTAATAATATTTTAAATTTATAATTAATGTATTTTGACATTTTAACTTAGATTTCTTAAATTAATTTTGCATACCGTTTAGGCGGTGAGACATGTCTGTAGCACTTTGAAACACTATGACCATCTTTGTATTTTATACCATGTTTCTGTAAAAATCAAAAAAAGTAAAAGTAATACTCAAAAAAGTGTGAACATAACACCTAACTTACGAGTATTCCATTAGAACATGATCCAAAATCATTTTTATTCATCCGAACATCCCACACTTAATAAAAAAGCGCGTATCTCGCTATATAATCCACATTAAAGTTTCCCACGTGGTGGCCACTTAGTGCACTCATGAAATATGCATCGACTCCGGACGGACACAGCGGACACAGCGGCGCGTGGAAAGCGCGCGTCGAGCCGGCTTGATTGTTTTACTTATTTTTGATAAATACTACTGCTCGCTTGCTATATAAATTCTCTCTTTTCATGTTTTCCCTAGACAGTACTACTTTATTTCCGCCGCACAGGTCGATCGATCAGGTTAAGCTACGTTTGCCGCGGTTGGTCTGTGGATGGGTGACCATTTTCACAAACCAAGACCCCTCCATGCCTCGGAAAGCACGTTAAGCCGTTGGTCTCGGCTGTCATTCGTGGATATTTGACAGTCGTTAGGGTAGTCAGGAGCCCGAAAGTCTGACAATCAGTCTTAGGTACCAAGGGGTGTCGTATTACCCAGTAACTGGGTTGTGGAGGTCAGATAGGCAGTCGCTCCATGTAATATACTGGTATTCAGCTGCATCTGGTTAGACTGGAAGCCGACCCCAATGAGTTGTTTTATTTATTTGGTGTTATTATTTATTTTTAGCTTTGAGTGTAGGTAATGTAGGGTATAGAATAATATGTTATCAAGTTGGACGAACTAGATTTATTTTTACTGATCAAAGAGAGCGGTGGTGGCCCAGCGGTAATGGCTACGACTTACAAGTTGTAGGTCGTAAGTTCGAACCTTGACAGCCACTTTACTTTGTGTAAATTATTTCATCACCACTGCTCTCAAAACAGTGAAGGAAAACATCGTCAGGAACCCGGCATGTCCTGGAATGGAAAATTCGAAGACATGGGATATCCGCCAACCCGCTCTGAGCCTCTGGTGGATTATGGCCCACTCCCTGTGTCCCAGCAGCATGTGGGAACATTATAGGCTGATTATGAAGCAAATAAATTAAAACAATTTCTATTAAATAAATGCTATTATAATATCAATGAATACTTAAATGAAAAATTTTAAATTACTTACATGTTTTCTATAAAATAATTACAACATATATTAGGTATATAACAACAAAGTAGTCAAATAAAAGCCCTCTTCCTCTCTCCTACTTTTGCTGTCCCCGACAGGGTCCACAATGATCATATTCTGTAAAATCTACCACCTAAGTTCACATGTGGAAGCAATAAATATATTGAGTATTGAGTAGTATTGAATTGCTGTAAGAAGGTATACATCCTCGATATTTTGTTCATCTATTCTAGCCTGTAACATCTAACTGCTGGACGAAGGTTGTGCTAGAAAAAATGAGACATGACTTTTATAAAAATAAAAACTTTTTTGCAAAAAAAATCAACCGACTTCCAAAAACGACACTACAAAGTGAAAAATAACTTTAATTTCGGAAGTCGGTGTCGTTAGGTTCGCATTTTCATTGTTTGCCACCGACTTCGGAAATTTTTCACTTTGTATTGTCGTTTTTGGAAGTCGGTTGATTTATTTTGCAAAAAAGTTTTTAGTTATCACTTTTAAGTTGTCATTTTTACCAGTAATTTTGGTTTAAAAACCAAACTACTGAACCGTTTTTGATGAAATTTCTATGAGACCATTTGGGAATTATACCCTTTCCAACATTGGCAAGCGACGGAGTTATGCGCGAACAAACATAAAAAAAAAATACAAACATCCGAATTGAGAAGCGCCTCCTTTTTAAGAAGTCGGTTAAAAAAACTAAAGTTGATACAATTTATTTGCAAATTCTTTTTCCTGAGAGAAATCAGGAGTGGCGCAGTTGCTGGAAGTTAATATTAGCACACCTTCTATTACAGAATATTAGGTGAAATATGAAAAGTACAGCCGGTTGATTCTGTAAAAATCTCAAGTGAAGTGAGCTTGATGTGAGTTGTCAGTAGTGTCAATCCCTAGCATTAGTTGGAATGACAGCTCACTCCACGCTCACTTCACCTAAGTTTTCACGGTGAGATGGTTACAGAATCGCACTGCTGTCAATAGTGTCAATCCCTAACATTAGTTGGAATGACAGCTCACTCCACGCTCACTTCACCTAAGTTTTCACGGTGAGATGGTTACAGAATCTCACTGCAGTATTTTACATGGAGCGACTGCTTATCTGACCTCCTCAACCCAGCTACTGGGTAATACGATACCCCTTGGGAAGACTAGTTGTCAGAACTTACTGACGACCCGTAACGACTGTCAAAGATCCACGAATGACAGCCAGGACCAACGACTTAACGTGATTTCTGAGGCACGGAACGGTCTTGGTATGTGAAGATGGTCACTCATTTACGGACCAACCGCGGCAAGCGTTAAATACTTACCAATAACAGTGTCATAAAAAAATTATAAAAAAATAACCCTATCATTACAATACTTATTCAATTACAAAAATACTACGTAACATAACCAACTATATCAATCCAACTTTTAATGAGTAAATTGATCAGTAGGTACTGACCAATCAATTATGTCCTCCACATGAACAAACTACCGTCCAACCGCTGTTCGCTGACACACCACAATAATTAATCATTCGAGTTGTTAATTAAACGGTCAGTTTCATTACTGTGCGCCGCCATTTTGTGTTTCCATTAATTATATTACTATACTATCTGTTTTACACTATGACTTTCTGCGAAAACGTTTCAGTTTCGATGACTTGATTTATGATGGTGTGCGGTGGTCTTCAGTGTTAAAGACCGCCTTTAGGAGGAAACGCGGTCAGCGTTTATTCCATACAAACGTTTTAATCCTCTGTTTTCTCCCTGCATAGTTTTTCAATTTATCATATCGAACATGACACATTTCGATAACCTGAGGGGCAATTCTCGTAATTTTAAGAACATGCACAGTCTGATCTCAGTCTCAATCTGTCAAAAAAAAACTTGAGAGGTGTCAAGGGACACCCGGATGGAACGAAGTTCAAAGAGAGAGAGAGAGAGAGACAGACAGAGAAACACGCGCACGCCGCACGGCTTACAACTACCTATAGCAAAAAGTGTCGTTCCAACTTTTGGTCTTAATTTTTACCGTCTAGCCTCCTTTCGCAACGCGCGATAAGGAACTTAGTTCCAAAAATACTTCTAATTTCCCTACATTTTGACAAGTTTTTGACATTTGTTTGTCGCCGAGATGGGACTGCAACTAAATTTTGAACGTTTTAAATTACGAGAATTGGCCTGCTGATTTGCCCTGCCCCCTACAGCAAACAGCTGTCGGAAGAATAGTTATAGTCGTCCATTTTATTTAAACTGCCAAAACTTTCTGGTTTTGGACTTGTGAACAGCGTTTAGAGGACTCCTGCGATAACATTGATTGAAAGAAAGAAAGAAAGAAAGAAAAGCATTTTTTTTTTTTTTATACTTATATATTTTTTTTTTTTTTTATTTGCTTTTTTTTATTTATTTTTTTTTCTTTTTTTTTGAGATTCAATACGGTACGGACGCGTATCGAGTGGTTGTCATGCAAATTTTACGATATCTAATTAAATAGTGTTGAATGTATGATTAAATCAACTATCATTTAAACCGTTTTTGCAGAATGTACTGTTTTTTTTTCTATTTTCCTTTTTGTAAACAGGAGTCAAAGGTTTAAGCTGAAAACCAGCGCTTAGCAACCCACTAGGGAACCTAAGCATAATGCTGACGCTTGAACCTTTTGCTTCCGGTATTATAGTTTTGTGTATGTACTAATACTACTAGCTGTAATACTGGAGACAATAAACGTTATTCTATTCTATTCTAAAAAAAATATCTAGCGGTCTTCTACCGCTGCACTGATCTGTTCAAATTATATATGGCCAGCGTTTTCTTGAGATAGCTAAGTATAATGAGGTTATTGAATCACTTAAAACAAATCACAAGCTGAAACTTAGACCAGCGTCTGGACAGCAATAACTTTCTTTTGGAGTGTTTGTTGCGCCACTTCTTCTTCCCAGTGATAGCACTAGGAAGTGGTGAAGGGTCGGCGTTTTGGGTTAGGGGGAAACTGGCCTCTGGTCCGCGGCCCACATTACACGGAATAGGAACAGTAGTGGAAAAGTCGGCCGAATTCGTGGGCCAGAATACCAAGGGAAAAAAGTATCGTAGTTAAATCGACCCATTGGGATTTAATGTCATTAAAATGAAAAAAAAAGGTGCGAAATAAAACGTAAATATCAGAATATGTATAATATATTATATAAAGAATAATTACTATTACTTTATTTAATTAGAATAACAAACTATAATTTGCTAATTCGTTTTACTATTTTTAGCTCTCGATTTTAACATTGAATTAATTCTTTATTGCTTAAAACATTTAAACATCTTCTTAAACACGCGCCATGTTTTTCCGCTTGACCAATAGTAGTTCAACCAACTATTTCCAAATTAACCAAAAACCATTATTAAACTAGCACATATCGCTTATTAATCAGGAAATGAAGTTAGCAATAGTCAACTTGTTTTTTAAACCTAAGTTTGAAATTTTTTATTATATTTGCTATTATACCTAGTAACTGGAAATCATAACATGGCTTTTTACATTGAAAAGTAGCAAACTGAATGCAATAATCAAATCTTAAGCAATAATGATGATTTTCTTTAAAACAGTAAAGTAATCACATAGTACGAACATAGATATATATAAAGTATACATATTCTGTTATTTACGTTTTATTTCGCACCTTTTTTTTCATTTTAATGACATTAAATCCCAATGGGTCGATTTAACTACGATACTTTTTTCCCTTGGTATTCTGGCCCACGAATTCGGCCGACTTTTCCACTACTGTTCCTATTCCGTGTAATGTGGGCCGCGGACCAGAAGCCAGTTTCCCCCTAACCCGGCGTTTTGGGAGACAGTCTTATGTAATTTTGACGTTCTTAAAGTGCAGATTCTCAGCCTAATTTGAATAAATGACTTTTGCTTTTGATTTTTTCTCACCTTGCGTCACCAAAAATAAGTAAAGAACCTTTATCGTGTTGACTGTCGAAATATCCAAGTACTTGCTATTAAAACTCATTCCCTTTTTGCATAAATCCTTTGATAGATAGCCAGTTACGGAAACACTGCTGCTAAGCCATCGTGACTTGGATTATTCTACTCACGTCAAATTTCATCAACACTTGGCATTCCATTGTCATTCAGCTTAGATAGGTGGTTCTACCTCATCCTGTATCTTTGCCAACTATTTCCAGTGATTTATGTCGTCATCCATTTCAATTCCAATATTCAACCCATGAATCCATACGACGACATATCGTAAACACATCATCTTTAGTTACAGATGGCTACGGCCGTGGGATCGCATAAATCCCAATTAGGCATAATTATTAATTACCAACAGGTAGCAATATATGTAGTTTACTGCTAGCCTAGTGACCTGTCGAATGAGTAATGTATGCGTGGGAAGAGAGAACTATGTGTGTTGGGTATGTTCGAGTATAGGGAATAGGCACTAAGTTGTGGAATGAAATCAAAATGTTTGTGAAGAAAATTATAGAGGTATGAAGAACAGGGTCGAAAGTTCCTCATGCTTCATTCAAAACGGAGGTTACTCCGACCAGGCTGGTGTCGTGTCTAGTATTTTCGGATTTCTGTATACCATATACAGAGTGTTACCATATACTCAGTATACACATCAGTGTCAATGCAAGAATATATGTATACTACTTGCAAATAAATATTGATAAATGAAAATGTTACTCAAGATATTATCTGCTCCGTAAACATACGCTGCAATAAATGATTAATTAATTAACTAAACATGATTCTGAACCAAAAAAAAACATCTGTTTCATACACCAATTTTATATGAAACAGCTGTTTTTTTTTTCTTGATAAAATTTGAAAAATTTCTACTCTCTAAGGCCCTCTATAGGTCTAGAATTTTGTGCTGAATTCATGCCAACAGTTTCCTCCATGTCCCTGCCACCCTGTATATGCTATGCTAATCACGCGGATAACTCTGCTTGCGCGATGCAGAATTTGCGTGACGTCAGGTGCGATGCGTCAATTCGATTCGATGATAAAATTTTGTAACCAATTCAAAAGTCGCTGCACTTTCTATCCAAATAAAATCAATTACAGACGATCTTTACAAAAGTCAGTTACTTTATGCTTTCACTATCAAAAATCATAGAAGCTCGAACTTTCGCGATTTTCTGTGGAAAAATTAACATCGAGCACAAATTCATTTTTGCAATAATATCTTACTAAGAAATAAATATATTAGTATCCAAATTCACGGCAGCCAAAAACTTTTTCATCACTTGCCTACACTGACTAATTTTTTAAAGTCGACTTTTCTAATTAAACAACAATTATTTTTCTTTATCAAGCATAATTTCTCTGTTCTTTAAAATACCGGCCAAGTGCAAGTCGCACTCGCACACGAATAGTTTTGAACAATCGTAAAATATTTAACAGTATAAATATTTTTTTAACACGCTTTTATTAACTTCACTTATTAGAAACTAACAAACTAACTGACAATGTAACAAAATCTTCTTAGTAAATGTTATTTTAAACACGGTTCTTGTAACCTTTAATTTTTAACCTAATTTTATTTTTATTATTTGTTGTTATAGCGGTCATAGTAATACACACTCTGTGACAATTTCAACTGCCTACCTATTACAGTTCATGAGAAACAGCCCATTGACAGACAGGCAGACGAACAGCAGAACCGCAATACCTAATAGAGTCCCTTTGGCACCGTTTAACTACGGGATCCTAACAAGCACAAAACGTAACTTCACTTTAAAAACAAGTGAAAACCCATTAGGGTGACTAAATATTTCCGTCTACCTTACAAATAAAATAATTAACAAAAAACAAGTACACAAGAGAATTACCGTCATTTTGTTGCCTATTTCCATAACAAAGCCAAGGCAAACATTAAAATATTTGTATAATAACTCCAACATTAATATTAATACAGAGAAAGTGTTTTTGTTCAAGCAATTAGGGTAATAACAGCAATCTAACTTTTAAGTGTCAAGTGCGTATCGAGTATCGCGGAAAAGGGGTCCGCAGCAATCCTAATTTTATTTCCCAACATGATAATATTTACCTAGATAATATACACCGTTACATTTTGATCGTTTTAATCCTTAAATGGGGTCATTGTATTCAACATTATGAACAACATTTACTATGGAACCAACACTGAAAACGTGACAAAAAAAAATCTGCTGATCCATACATTTATGTTAGCATATCTCGACATAATGTGTGGGTGAACTGATTTTTTTCCCCCTTGACCCTGTTTAAGGTTTAAACAATCAACATTTAAGGGTTTAAAAGTATTAATACTCGTATAATGGCTTATTCAAAAACATAAAATGGATTTGATATTTATCAACTGCGATTTAGTTCATGAAAACACTCGATTGTGAAATGAGAACACCTTTGCGCTATCATGCGACTAGTTATCTGATGAACTCAAAAACACTTTATCAAAAGGTGTATAAACAGTTCTAGAACTTTATATGTGTTTTAGTTGAATCTTAATGTCTCTTGACGATTTGATTAATGTTTTTTTTTTTCAAACAATGTAATATTTGCATAATATCAGCTAAGAGACTTAAAATAATATTAATAATATGTACAAGTATATTAAAAAAAAAATAAGAAAAAGAATCATCAACAATTACGTCTGCATCGCTGATGATGATGATTTCATTTAAATAAAATAATTTATTGCAGGCAAGAATAAAAGTGCTCACTTACAATAATAATCACTTTTGTTAAAAGACAGTTTAGTTTTAGGTTAGTTGGTAAGATCATAGCTTGAAAACTAGCCAACTAGCCTCGTATACGCAAGTATCTAAGCCCTGTTTTTTTTTTCAATTTTCAACTTTTTCGGATTATTATTATTTGAACTTTTAGGAAGGGAATTCAGTGACAGTGAAATGGAAGATAAGTTCCTGGCTCCTACGGACTCCTAAAACATTACCTTTTTAATGCAACTTTTATGACTGTATTATTCTCTGAGAACAGCACTAATGGACGCCCAGAATTATTTCGTTCCCATGTATTTTTAATTCATCATCGCGTTGAGAACACGACGCTTATGTACTTTTGTCAGTAGTCATTGAGTTTTAGCAAAGTGTTTGATGTTTCAGTTTCCAAGTTATTAGGGGATTGAATGAAAGTGGAGTATGTCAGCTGTTTGATGTATAACCTTGATTTTTTTTATGATTTTTTTCTAAGTAAAAGTTTGCTACTAGTCTACTTTTTATTGTATGAAATTTTTTGACCAATATTTTTCATGATAATTAGTTGCTATGAATGATGAGTTCCGTGCCTCGGAAATCTCGTTAATCCGTTGGTCCCGGCTGTCATTCGTAGATCTTTGACAGTCGTTACAGGTCGTCAGAAGCCATAAAGTCTGACAACCAGTCTTACCAAGCGGTATCGTAGGAATTACCCATTAACTGGGTTGTGGAGGTCAGATAGGCAGTCGCTCCATGTAAAATACTGGTATTCAGCTGCATCTAGACTGGAAGCTGACCCCAACATAGTTGGGAAAAGGCTAGGCAGATGATGAATGTTGAGGTTTAAACATACTTGCACACGAACTCACGCTATTGTCGCATAGAGAAATTAAAACAACCTTCTTAATGTTACGATCCTTCTCTTTTAGCTTCCTCTTTAAAGGACTCCGTTAAAGCTACTAAATCCATAAAAAAAATCCATAAATTAATGCGCACTGCTCCGCCAGGGGTCTCGCAGTCATATACAATTTGTGTCGCATTGGTCAACGCTTTAGGTTAAATTCAAAAAGTCGTTAAAAAAGTATTAAGCTTATACCAAATTATAATTTAAAAGTTTCCCTCTTTATGCAATATGAACCTCCCATTTAAATTCAGCTGCATGTGTTAGCTTGTTAACACGGGACAAAATGGACGTTTCCCAAAAATAACTGAAACAACACCAAACCACAGTTGCCACATTCACATTAGTGTCTAATTGATAGCCGGCTGTTGCACACTGTAATTAATTTCACAAAATTGTAGCACTTAGGCAAAATATAAATGGGGATATTTGTCTGAACTTTTTCAAAAACACCTTATAGATATATAAAAATATTCTTACTACGAGTGGCTCAATATTATTCTTGACTATTATATAATTAATAGTTTCCCAAAGAACAGAACAGAGAAAATTATAACCAATTTAATAATAATAACTACTCTAGGAAGACAAATTCTCGCATCACAGTTGGTTTTTATTAGCCGAAAAGAGGACATTGCTACCCAAAGATAGAAGAAGTTGCTACCCATCGTGTTTACGTAGTATTTTGTGGTAGGTACTACGCAACTCATTAAAAAACGAGTATCTATTTTTACTGACACCCTTGTCTAGAAGTGTGTTTGCATAAACATATGAAAGAAAGAAAGAAAGAAAAATTATTTTATTATTTAAATATATATAATTATTTAAAATATTATCAAATAAAATAAATAATTTATTCTTAATCCGCGCCAGACGTAACCTCAATACATATAACGCCTTGACTACCAGACTACTCGCTCGTTGGTCTAGTAGTTAGTAGTCGCAAGCTGAGCATGACGATCTGGAATTTCTCAGTAGCCTGGACTCCGGATTTTGGCAATAGCCTGGTTGATGGCAATAGGCTCGCTCCCTTCTACATGCGACTTAAACATAGCTGATGAAATGCGGATACTTTAGGTAAACCTCTACGTAACCCTACGGGGAAAGCGGGATGGTATTATGTTTATTATGCCTATTAAATGACGCCATCAATTAAAACATGCGTGGAAACACTCGCCTCCCACAATTTCCCAGAATCGACGTAACATGTTTAACCATTTTCCCCAACGCAACGTTACGCCTTATTTTCCATGAAAATAGAACCAATTCATGGAAGAGTTGGCCCACTACGCAGAATAGATAGCTAAAGAAGGTCGGCTCCTAACAACGAACGAAAACGCACGCACACATAGACATGCTTTACAAACAGCGAGTGCAAGCGCACTATATGTCTTTCATCAAAAGACAGACAGTATTGTTAGATTCACAAAAAATCTTAATAATAAATAATATATGGACTTTAAGGGAGCCATGAGTTTGTTTCGGCATTTTTTCTCCGGGATCAGCAAGGAAATGCTAGTTTTAAAATATTGACTGATTAATATTGACGTGTAAAAGTGTCCTAGAAGATCTTCTACAGAAATAAAAACCATTTGACTGGCATTCGTTTGTTTTTTCAAACATACGCTTCTTTTTTTGCGCGTCTAGATGGACCGATGACCTGGTGAAGGCATCCGTCGGATACAGGAAGCAAAGAACTAGTCCAGCAGTAGACGTCTCTAAGCTGAAATGATTCGATGATGATGATGAACGCGTCTTCGTGCGCGTGTGCCATTTTTCACTCGTTGTATGGAGCTGCCCTTCTGTTTTTTTCTGCACAGTGTGCCGAAAACGATATCTTTCCCGACGCGCCTCGCCAATTAATGGCGGTATTGGATTCCAATCGAGCGCTGTGTATGTCCAATGACTCGTTTTTCCTTTGTACATTCATTTCATCGTGCAGTGGCTATGCTATTCGATTTCCACGGATTTTTCTTTTAATGAAACTTTCTCGTTTAGCTTGTGTTTTATTTTAACCAGCTCAAATAGGATCTATCTAGCGGGTTGCTGAGTGGAGCCTTCTTGTCACAGTCACGACATGCAGCTGCCGACTATTTTTATGTTTCTATGCTCGTGAGAATGATCTGTTTTTAATAATTTTTATAACTTTTAGTATGCACTTGTTTCTGTTACAAATATCCTATCCTACTCATATTATAAACGTGAAAGTTTATATGGACGGATTTGGATGAAATTTGGCACACAGATAGTTTATAACCAGGAATAACACATAGGATACTTGTTATCCCGATATTCCTATGGTGTCGAAACTTATGCAGGTGAAACCGCGGGGCGCATCTAGTATGTATATAAACTTTTAAAGTCAAAATTTCGTAAAACGGTCCTCTAAAACGCCCATCCTTCACCACTTCCTAGTGCTTTCGCTGGGAAGGAGAAGTGGCGCAACAAACTCCCCAGCAGCACAGCTGTCTGTTCAGTTAGAAAAACTTGCTTCTTCTTGTTCTTTTTTTATTTCTATTTCTATGCTTATAAAAGAGTAAGATGTTAATACCTGACGGTATATTGGTGAAATTGGAAAAGCGTTCTGGTAAATACAGGTTTAGTTTTGATAAAGAGTGTCAAAAATGGTAATGCATAATCAGAATGGTTGAAACTATTTACAAGATACTCTTAGAATAGAATAAATACAACATGCTCTATAAAAATTACAGATATAAATGTAGATATTTTACATAGGGTGACACAGTGGGCAGTCTTATAGCTAAAAGCGATATGTTAAGGACAACATTTGGATGGTTAAGAGGTACGAGAGGAGAGGAAGGCTCTTACTTTTTGCAATACATGATGAACCTCCCTTATTACATCAGCTATAATATTCATGAGGTCTCACATCTATATTTCTGATGCTGCTACATAAAAGAACGTAAACTCGTACAACTCAAGATGCATAATTAAACTCCAAACTACTAAAGTTGGACTTGTAACACAATTTACACTAGGTTCGAGTACAAGTTGTTCTAAATGTCAACATATTCGTGAAATGTGGAACTACAGCGTGTTCCCTGTTCAGTGTTGAATGTGTTGATATTGTATTTCAATCGAACTCTATCGCGGCACTTTTTCATTTACAGTTTTCTTTTAGGTATTCATTTATTCAAGGTAGCACCATGTATTTAGGTTTTTATAGATTATTGTCCTGTGTATATTTTAGTTTGTGTAACTTTATAAAACTAACTTACTAATTAAATAATATTAAATTCAATTAGGAATTTACTAGACTTCAATTTAAGACTGTCAATTTTTTTTTATTTTATTATGTACCTATTATGTATTTAATTTGTTAGCTTAATTGTTCATTTTAAAGATCCACGAATGACAGCCGGGACCAATGGCTTAACGTGCTTTCTGAGGCACAGAGGGGTCTTGGTATGTGAAGATGGTCACCCATCCACGGACCGACCGCGGCAAGCGTAGCTTAACCTGATTGATCGACCCGTGCGGCTGTTATTACTTAACCACAAGCCCCCTCATGTAATGCAACGAAAACTGAGAATTAGTCAGAGTAAATAAAGTCTACCCATATTAGTCGAAACATTGCCAACTTTTTCCAGACATTGTATAACATGGCTGCGTTGCAAAATGCCGGATTCTGTTTACGTTACTCACCCTTTAGTCACGCATGTGGTTTGTCGAGTGAGTCCGAGTGAATCAGACTGTGTTTACGTTTTAGGTTCTCCTTTGTTACGTAACGGACTTTCGTATTTTTGTTTATTTATGTGTTACAAGGTTGTGTATGATCTCAATGACCAGGAAATAATAAGGTAAGCTGAGATAAAAATGACTAAGAATGTGAATTTTAGATAAAATAAAAGACTCGCTCGCACGTTATAACATTCTAATTCAAAACTTCAGTCTTATTTGCTGCAGAACTGTGTTTATTTTTCATACAAGTAAAATACACTGATAATTCTTATGGAAAAAATAAATAAAACAAACAACGTCACTTTGAAAAATATTGATAGTACGTATATATTAACGTCAGATCTGCATAGATCAGAGGGGTACATAGATCAGAGGGGTAATCCCCGTATTTTTCAGAACGTTCGCATTCTAAACCTCAGTCTCAATCTGTCAAAAATACAATCAATTTTCATACATTTTAGACAAATCTTTGACATTGATTGTCGCTGAGATGCGACTCCGACTTGAATTTGAACGTTTTTCAACTACAAGAATTGGTCTTCTGTAATCGTAACACACTATCAGTAGCAATGAGTTTCATTCTGACAGTTCAACAACATTCATTGCGTTGTTTACGTATTTGATCAGACAAATTTTTCGAGCATATGAAGCAATGGATTAGCAGTATCCTTCAAAATGTGTGTTACGCAATTAGGGTGCTGGTATTGAACATCAGTTTTCAAAGACTTAACTTTATCTTAGTAAATCACATTTACCCAGAATGTCTCCGCAAACAAGAATTGATTGTCACCATACACTATGTATCTAACCCAGTTTCCCATCCAATTGGAGCTCGAGAGTAAATTCAAACAACTGTTACAGTAATAATTACAACACATCGTAATTATGATAATTATTATATTACCAACGTGTCTAGATTCATTGTGTTTTAATTTGGTATTTAGTGATTTTATTAATTGGGGTGTGATTTGTCATATTGAGTAGATAAGACTTTATTTAGGTTGTGTTTTGTTGTGTAATGTCATCATGAAAATTCTTCTTTTTCATTACCATAATCAGCAAACTCAAACTCAAACTATTTATTTCAAATAAACCAAATACAGCCACTTTTGAATTGTCAAGGTCGGTCAGTCAAAAAAAATATAGCTAGTTGCCCATTCCAAAGCGTAGGTACCTATAGAGAAGAACGGGCAAGAAACTCCATGGACCCTCTTTTAAATCATAATAATATTGTTACAAAGTATTGGTTACATCATTTATGTTCAAAATTATGCACGTGAGAACGATGCAGAACGTTAAAAGCGTCCGTAATGAAAATATTAAAAAAAAAAACAATTCAAATATTAAATTAAATCAAGATAAGCCATGGCAGCAAGGAGCAGCCTGTGTAATGTTCCCTAAGTACTGGAATACAGGTCATAGGATTACGGCCCGGTCCCTCTCACAGAGACGTGGGCAGCGTCCCAGCAGTGGGAACATTACAGGCTGATTATGCTACTTGCCGTCCTTTAAAAACAATAACAAGGCACTTCTCTACAGTACGTTCATAATCTTGTGAAGTAAAAGGTATCAGTTCTCACCGGGTGCGCGGGCGGCATGCATGTGTCGTTCGCCGGCGCTCGCGGCGCATCACCGCACCTGCAGATGCTGCACTTACACACACCCTGGAAACAAAAAATATAGTACATGAGTACAGGAAAAAGATAATCTATCTTCGAGTTCAGTTCTACATACTGATTGTACCCCATTACCAAAATTAGAGTGGGCTTACGATGCGAAAGGACTCAATTGCGACCATGGTTCCATATGAAATGAAATTGTTTATCCTGTAAATAGAATATCGGAATCACTTTTACATCATCATCTGCCTAGCCTTTTCCCAACTATGTTGGCTTCCAGTCTAACCGGATTCAGCTGAATACCAGTATTTTACATGGAGCGACTGCCTATCTGACCTCCACAACCTAGTTACTGGGTAATACGATACCCCTTGGTAAGACTGGTTGTCAGACTTTCGGTCTTCTGACTACCCGTAACGACTGTCAAAGATCCACGAATGACAGCCGGGTGCTTTCCAATAGGCACGGGGGGGTCTCCGTATGTAAAGATGGTCACCCATCCACAGACCAACCGCGGCAAGTGTAGCTTAACCTGACCAATCGACCTGTGCGGCTGGTATTATTTAGCCACGGGCCCCATCAATCACTTTTACATGACATATTAAAATAAAAAGAATAATAAACTAAATGCAGTCGACATTTCCTGGGTTAAAGTCAAACTCAGGGGTCAAAGTCTCTTTTAAAGTCCAGACATAATCTTGGTCGGATCATGTGAAGACCATAGTTTTACAAAGTCAGATATCAGGCGATAAATGGTGCACCAGCAGTCCAAAAGCAGCTTTGGCCACCCTGTCATCTTATACAGGGTTATTTGTAAAACACCAACAACCTCTTAAGAGGTCATTGTACTCATCATTATGAACCACTTTTACTATGGGACCAAAACAGAAATCGCGATAAAAAAATCAGCTGCTCCCTACGTTTTGACGAGTTATGCGAACATAAATGTAGGGAACAGCTGATTTATTTTTTCGCGATTTCAGTTTTGATCTCGTGGTAATAGTTGTTCATAATGATGAGTACAATGACCTCTTAAGAGGTTGCTGGTGTTTTACAAATAACCGTCAAAATCGTCATCAGTCAGGGTCAGTGAGCATAAGAGAGAGAAGAGTGATGTAATAATCAAAACTTGAATTTTACATCACGATATTCAGCCGAAAGACGTTCCACTTCTGGATTAAGGCCTCCATCAAGCAACGCTACATCGACCAGTTACGTCCTTCGCGCATTTTGATTTACCTGGTAATTGGTTCACCTTGTGGGAGGCCTATCAAAGTCATCAATAATATCAAAGTTACAGTCTACTGTAAAAACGTTTTAGTACCTAATACCTAGTACCTAATACCTACTAAAGCCCTATTTAAAATAATACCACTGCTCCATGTCCTTGAGCGTGAGTTTTAATTAAAACGAAACCTAGCCTCTGTAAGTCGAATTAGAAGTTACACTAATTCTCATACGGAATCCTACAAACTGTGGCAATTAACTAGACGAATTTCAGATCAAAACGAGAAATGCTCTCTGTCTTTGGCGACGAGAGTTACTTTTGAACGTTTGAATTGTATGAATTCGCAAATGGGATACAGTCAGTATTACGTCGTGTTTGTACCTATTCGTAAATAGTTGGGCGATTTCCATGAACAGAACCAAAAAAAAAAATAAGTATAACCCTTTCTAAAACAAAATTTTAAATAACTCAAAAGTATTAAATAAATTAATATTTATTATAAGCTTAAGGCTTATCTTAAACTATAAGAAGGACGTTCGCGCCTCAAGCTTTGTTTTATTTCAGCTTGCAAGATTTGACCAATGCATTTGAAGTATGCATTGGTCAAAACAAGGCAAGTTAAATAAAATCTTGTAATTAAGGCACTGAATTGATGAATTCTTCTCCTTTCCGTCTTGACAACTACTAAAAAAACTGTTGGGAAATTTCAAATATTATGTTTGGTCCAAAAGTCAGCCACGCGAACTCCGTTCGCTGACGCAGTCATATAAAAATCCTCAAGTGCACGGCAGAGTTCTAGCTATTTTTAATAATAAAAACTACCAGCCTATTATTGTCCTGCTACAAGGAAAATGCCTCTTCTCATAGAATAGAATATTTATTTGCGTAAAACATGGTATACAAGGGTGTTAAATACAAATTGAGGCACAAGCATGTTTAGCTAGGATAAAACATAGCATGCAAAATTTTAAAGACAAGTTTAGCAACAACAATCTTTTTTTTTTAAAAAAAAAACATCATTTTTTACTTTGTATAGACAAAGTAAAGTGAAGTGAAGTGAATAGATCATTTCATCACCAGCAGTCCGATTCTGTAACCATCTCACCGTGAAAACTTAAGTGAAGTGAGCTGTCATTCCAAATAATGCTAAGGGATTGACACTATTGACAGCTCACTCTAAGCGCACTTCACCTAACTTTTCACGGTGAGATTTTTACAGAATCGATAGGCAGCTCTGAAAACGGTGAAGGTTTTTTTGACGTGATAATATCTAAGTATTAATGCTCATGTCTTCTCTGTATGCATAATCAGCCGATAATTTTCCCACCGCTGGGACACAGGCCTCCTCTCTGTGAGAGTGGGCCATAATCCACCACGCGGGCAGATGTCACATGTCGTCGAGTTTTTGGTTCTAGGACATGCCGGTTTCCTCACGATGTTTTATCGTGAGGAAACGACATGTGACATCTGCCAACCCGTACTGGGCCCGCGTGGTGATTATGGCCCACTCTCACAGAGAGGAGGCCTGTGTCCCAGCGGTGGGAAAATTATCGGCTGATTATGCATACAGAGCAGACATGAGCATTAATACTTAGGTATTATCACGTCATATTTAACTCTGCTTTAAACCCTATTATAATGTAAACCCCAGCAAGCTCAATCCAATAGGGATTTAACTCAATTGTAGTAATAGCTATAATACTAACACTGTGACATGACATGATAGACATTAATCTCGGCAAATGGATTAGCAACAGCAGACAGTATAATGTTACTAGGTATACATGATCAAATTCAATTAGCTAGTGAAACTCCGCGAACGTCATGGGGGGTCGATATCTAAACACGATGAAACATATAAAAACTTTTTGCAAAAAAATTAACCGACTTCCAAAAACGACACTACAAAGTGAAAACTTTAATTTCGGAAGTCGGTGTCGTTTGGTTCACATTTTCGTTGTTTGCCACCGACTTCCGAAATTAAAGTTATTTTTCACGTTGTAGTGTCGTTTTTGGAAGTCGGTTGATTTTTTTTGCAAAAAAGTTGTTATTTTTCACTTTTAAGTTGTAATTTTTACCAGTAATTTTGGTTTAAAAACCAAACTACTGAACCGTTTTGTATGAAATTTCTATGGGACCATCTGGGAAGTAGGTATACCCTTTCGAACAAAAAAATAATTTTTCAAATCGGTTGGCAAGCGACGGAGTTATGTGCGAACAAACATAAAACAAAACCGAATTAAGAACCTCCTCCTTTTTTAGAAGTCGGTTAAAAAGAAATTAATTTGACGATTTTTTTGTGGAATCACCGACCTCAGTTTGTGTAGTCACTTGAAATATCACTTTAAATCTCTGTCTAAAATCGGCTTTTTAGTGTGTAAACTTCACAGACGTGAAGGATGGACGATATCTCAACACGATAAAACAAAAGAAAATAGATTTTCTCAACTCATACTTTAAGTAACAACAACCAGCGGTCTTTGAACTCCAAAAAAACATCAAATAATTTTTGTTTTTATTTTATCGTATTCAGATATCGATATCCATCACATCTGCAGAGTTTAGCTAGCTAATTTAATTTGTCACTGTATTATTAGACCATACTAACATTCCAGACTTTCAAGTACATACTTTAACCATACCTAATACATAAGCCGCCTTTCATTTAAAAACGTATAAATGTCTAAGAAACTTCACTAATGAATACGGTTCGCAAAGTGAGTAATTAGTTATAACGTCTAAACAGTGATTTTCGTTAACATTTCCTTTGATACCGCCAAGAAAATAACCTCCTTTGTGCCCAACCCTCATATTTAGCTGAACTGAACCGTAAAAGAAAATGATCCTACATGAACGTTAATGAAAGCCCAACGCTGGGCTAAGTATTCGTTATTAAAGTTTTTATGTTCTGATGTTGCTCGGAAGTAGTGCTTAGTACAGTAGCCTACACGTCAGTGGCAACAAAACCATTCTTTTTCTTCTTTTCGTGCCGATGGTACTCTTCCTGTTGTTTTTTTTTTTGTTTTTTTATTTAGTCTGTGCCCAGTAGGTGGCCACGTTTATTTATTTATTTATACATACTTTATTGTACACCACAAAAATACATAGCATAAAAAATACATGGCACACTACAAAATATACAATGGGCGGCCTTATCGCATTACTGCGATCTCTTCCAGGCAACCTTAGGATGGACAGTGATTTTCCTTGACATAAAATGGGACACACACGTTGTTTGTGGCATCAGTGTCATTTTTTAGGCCATCCAAGGTGCAGGTGAATGGGCACTTAGGACACTCCAGCAACTGGGGCACGGTCTGATCAGAAGCAAGCACTCGCACTGGGTGTTGGATGGATCAGTAACCGCCCACTATGACAAATATTGTCTCTGCAGCGCCCTACTTGAGTACGCAATCGGTTAAAAGCTTTCCATATAGGCCACTGTAGATCACAAAACCATTTTAGCATAATCAGCCTATAACGTTCCCACTGCTGGGACTCAGGCCTCCCCTCTGTGAGAGGGAGTGGGCCGTAATCCACCAAGCGGGCCCACTGCGGGTTAGTAGATGTCACATGTCTTCGAATTTTTGGTTCTAGGACATGCCGGTCTCCTCACAATGTTTTCCTTCACAAAGTCAAAGTCAAATCATATATTTCAAGTTGGCACATTAAAGGCACTTTTGAACGTCAAAATTAAAATTAAAATAAAATTGATTCTAGTCGCCCCTTCCAAAAGGTAGTTTTCGTATGGAGAAGAATGGCCAGGAAACTCCACCGTTACTCTTTTAAAATGTTTTACAATATTTTGCATACATTAATTATATAATTATAATTATGTGAACACAGTTTTGAGAGCAGTGGTGATGATATATTTTACACAATGTAAAGCGCCTGACTGGGTTCGAACCTACGACCTACAACTCCGTAAGTCGCGGACGTTACCGCTTGGCCACCACTCACTGCTCCTGTAATCTGCAATTGTGTCTGCAGCAGCCTAACTGAGTACGCAATCGGTTGAGAGCTTTCAATATAGGCTACTGTAAATCGAAACCATTATAAACTGGCCTCTTATTCTATGAAACTTCGTACTACGCTAGGGTAGCTTAATGTCAGCGCGTTACCACCGACGACGTGCACTAAACTGTACCTCACCGCGTTTTAATGGTCTTTTTACGGTTCAAACAATTTCGAGCAAGCAATTCATAATTATGGAGCAGGAAAGTCTTGCTTTTTCGCGTTTCATGCTCCTCAGTTGAGGAAAGAGGTGCTTCAGTTTTAATGTGCTATTTCCTGTTTAAAATTTTCGTTTTGCGGAGTGTAAATCATGAATCTGGGTAGTTATTTGGAAACTGCGGAAGCCATATCTCAGGTCTTTTAAACACCGTCATAAAATAAGTATGTAGGTAGGTACCTAAGTATACAGGCATCACAACCTGTTACTAAAACCTGCAACCTGTTAATGTTCATGATTCTGAAAAATTTCAACGCTTTGAATATTTTATGTAACCGACAAAAAATTCAAGGCTTTGAAATGTTTGTCGGTTATTTTAAAAAACAACTAAGAGTTGATTTTTCCATCGCCAGATAACTTTTATTCGGAGAATAAATTGACGTTTGGCAGTTTTTGTATGAAATAACTGTCAAAATTCCAAAATTATTCCTCGAATAAAGTTATCAGATGATTGAAAATACAGCCCTAAATAGCTATTTCATAGAAAAGTGCAATACTTTGTACAGTATTTTTTTTTTTATAACCGACGACCATTTTCTATGCATTTCAGGTTTTCAGAATCAGGTATCCATGGTAACAGGTTGCGCCTCAATGAAGCAATATCATGTAGGTAATTATCAAAAACAGTTAAGTTACAAAAACTGAACTATAAAAAATAATAAAAATACCTCTCAATAAAATAGACTAGTCCATTGTCGTCCATCATAACCCAGATACAGATGCTGCTATTATGCATTCGTGTTAACCACCTTGATGGTCGTTACAACTATTCCAATTGTTGTTTTTATGCAATACGCGTGTGGTTTGTAACTAATGTCGCAGAAACTACAATGTAGAGAGATAGATAAAAAGTTTATTCAGTGCATCAAAAGACACAATACAAGTACCTAATAAAAAAAACATAAAAAAAAAGGTGAAACATAAAAAAAAACAAAGATTAAAAAGCTAAATTGACCCATAGACACCGCGTACAAGTAGCTAAATCTATAACGGTCGATCACTACTGGGCGGTGTGTGTCTCATGGTTGCACCAAATGGGAGTCCAGCTCAGCATGTGCCAGGTACAATACCTGACGCTGGTATTCCGCTGCATCCCGTTAGTGACACACGGATGTCGAGAAGACACATCTGAGTTTCAACAAAATGGTAACCTACATAGTGCGGGCGCGTATATGTATAATAAGGTGGTATATTGTGTGTCTTTAGGTCTGTGCTAAATAAATGTTTTTTCTTTCTTTCTTTCTTTTAAAACCGACAGAAAGCAAGATTTTGAACACGATAACGACTTTGAATTGTGGTCTGAAGTACCCAACAAGAGCTTCTTGAAACGGCAATCATCATCATCAGATAACATCAGTCCACTGCTGGTCATAGGTCTCTCCAATTGCACGCCATTTAGCTCGATTCTCGGCAACTATCATCCAGCTGCTACCAGACACCCTGCGAAGATCGTCGCTCCACCTAGCCTGAGAGCGTCCTACGTTACGATTACTTATTCAAGGTCTCTAATCGAAAACACGTCTACCCTAACGGTCATTGGTTCTACGGCTAACATGGCCGGCTTGGTTCTCTGTCGGATTACCTCATTCCGGATTCTATCCCTCAGAGAGACTCCAAGCATAGCTCGTTCCTTAGCTCGCTTAGCGACCTTGAATTTATGGACCAGCCATACTGGGAGTGTCCACGCTTCGGCTGGTACACGAGCGCGGTAGCGTCAGGTGGTAAACTTGTGTTGTCATCTGACATTATGCTGAGCTGAGGCCCTTTTGGCATTATAATCTATGTTTTTGTTTTTATAGTTTTAAGGTATCATTTTGTGTAATGCCAATAAATGCATTTTTCTTTCTTTTTCTTTCTTTCTTTCTTTGTCGGTCATAACAGGCTACTACATGATTATATTGGAAGCCGCCATAGATAAATATAGGTACCTCTGGAGGTAACACTGAACCAGAAAATAGTACTGAGAGTTCTTAGGCTAAATCACGGAAGGCAGACCTAGAACTTCTAAGGCATAGGAAGGACTGCTCTTTGATAATGACCTTTAATTGTCCCGATATTTCTTAAACATCCACATTAAAAGCTATGAATCATTTCTGTCGTCTACATGCAAGGCGTCCCTACAGCTCTAACAAACCTATCTAAATCCACTGCTCTCAAAAAAAATCTCCCAACCTCGTGTTCTTCATCATAATTACACACAAAAAAACTTAGTTATGCACATTACCAAGCTCTCTGCTTACCTCCTTACAAACGTTTTTTCCTCCAACAGTGGCGCGTGCGCCTAACTGTACGTGCCACTCATTAGGCTAGCGGTCACACGCAGCGATTACACCGCGATATAATCGGACGATAGACATTTGAAAATATTTGCTTCGGATAAAAAACGGAATGAATCAGCTGTATTTATGTTGATCGTCAGTTCGTTACGGTAGTAAGAGTGTACAATTGGATTGTAGAGGCTTTTCTAGTTTTATTTTTGATGCGATTTTTTTTATCATCATGATTTAAAGAGGTTTTGTTGGTTATGAGCATGAACTAATTAATATACAGGGTTAAATTAAATTAGCTAGCGAAACTCCGCATACGTGAAGGGTATTGATATCTAAACATAATAAAACAATAGATTAATTAATTTGATGAGGTTTTTTGTGTGTAGTCACTTGAAATATCCGTTTAAAAAATCAGTTTTTTTTTTGTGTAGAAAATAAAACAGATTTTTTCAACTCATTCACACACACACATTGGTTCACTCATTCTTGGTTACTCTAATGAAGAAAAAATATATTCTATTCTATAACTTCAAGTAACAACACTACACGTATTCTACCGTGTTTAGATATACCCATAACACCTGCAAAGTTTCGCTAGCTAATTTAATTTGACCCTGTATTAGTATTAGTTACACTCAAAATATTTTGGTCTTGCTTATAGTTTTTGGCCTATTCTTTTCAAACGTGTCTGTGCAAATTCTGAGTTAAGAAATTTCATTTTCTATTCGAGATTCTCAGTCACAGCATAAGGCTGCTTTTCCACCAGAGATGTGATGTGCTATGCTGCGAGGATGTAATAGCTATAAGCTGTGAAACTATGTGACCGTTTCGACTGATACGAAGCTATGTAGCGGTGCGAGAAAGATGTGCTATGAAGATGCGCCGCCGCAAAGTAGCTGCGCGAGGAAGATGCGCAGCTCGAGCTATGCGATGTATCGATAGTAGGGAAGCGGCGAGGGCGGCTCACAGCTACACCACTCGCAACCATCCATAGCACACATCCATAGCACACATCCATAGCACACATCCATAGCACACATTCATAGCACGCATCCATAGCACGCATCCTTCCATATAAAAAACATAATATCTTAGTTAAATCCGTTTCCACCAGTACTAAGCTATGTGCACCAATGAATATGATTGGTGGATATCAAACGCATCCATAGCAACGTAGCATCGCACATCTCTAGTGGAAAACCATCCTAAGTATTTAAATTGAGTGAGACAGTGGACAAAGCGACGGACCCTGGTCAGTTAACTCCACTACCAACTTTCATCACCTTCATTTCACCTCGGAATCACTAACTGCTAGCTATACGCCTTCCCTTTCTTACGCCCAGGGGTTTCCCGCGACTTTGACTAGGCGCTTTTGGACGAACCTGCCGATCGATTCTGTAAAAATCTCATCGTGAAAAGTTAGGTGAAGTGAGCTTAGAATGAGCTGTCAATAGTGTGAATCCCTAGCATTAGTTGGAATGACAGCTCACTCCACACTCACTTTACCTAAGTTTTCACGGTGAGATGGTTACAGAATCGCACTGCTGGTTACTTTGGCCTAACTTTGGCCACCATTCGTTCACATCTACCAACCTTACTGACAGGCTAACCTAGTTAATATAACGACAGTTAAAGAATTAAACGGAAGCCCAACATCATAATTTACAATCACCTGTACCTACAGACGCAACACCTTCAAATGTACTTACATATGTACATCTATTAAACATTTTAATAAAAAATACGCCACGTTACAATCTAACCAGAAAGAAGTATTAAGTAATCATAACTTAATGACGATTGTCGTTATCCCGTTAGTTCTGCGAAGGCAGTTTATTACTGAACGTAAAAACTTTTGATTGTTGGTTTGTACTTGCAAAGTACATACTATGTCAATTTTTTTTTAAAGTGAATACTGCATGACACATTCCTTTATGGCGACATAGGGCTTTTTTTTTTTGAGGATGGGAAATCATCAAATGACCCCTCCCGCTCTGGGTGGAGCGGAAGGGAGTGTCAGACTCTTACTGACCCACCCATGTTCCTTCCTGAGCCCTTTATGTTCCAGGGCAGCGGTAACCCTTTCGTACAATCCCGCTACCCTACATAGGGCTTTTTTTTTTTTTTTTGAGGATGGGAAATCATCAAATGACTCCTCCCGCTCTGGGTGGAGCAGGAGGGAGTGTCAGACTCTTACTGACTAAAACCCACCCGTGTTCCTTCCTTAGCCCTTTATGTTCCAGGGCAGCGGTAAACCCTTTCGGATGTTCCCGCTACCCTGGCAGGCTTCGGCCCTGTGGGGCCCCGTCACTTTGCTGACATCTCTTTGAGGCGCGCGTGGAACACGAACACGCCGTCCGGCACGGGCCTAGTCCTGATCGGACGGAGAGCTACCCATTACTCTCCGCCCGCAGGCCCGCGCCTACGGTGGCCGGGAGTCGTCACGCGGCTCCCGACGCCCGGAGCGTCTCCCGCGGCGGCTGAGGCGTGAGGTGCGCAAGGCGCGTTCCCTCGCCCACCCCGCCACCTCCTTCGCTAGCATGACTGCTTCGCAGAAGGAGGTGACTGCCTCCCACTCCCTCTCACCCCGGACCATGGCTTGAACCAGGGCCGGACGCGAGACCCTACATAGGGCTTACTAATCATTTGATTTGACCAAACCGTATTTTTACCATGGTGACCAATCTCAACGGAGTCTAACCTTCGGCGCGGGAGATACATATTGGAAAGAAGTTCCTTATCGCGCGTTGCGAAAGGGGGCTAGACGGAAAAAATTAAGACCAAGAGTTGGAACGACATTTTTTGCTATAGTTGTAATGTAAGCCGTGCGGCGTGCGCGTGTTTCTCTGTCTGTCACTCTCTCTCTCTTTTTGAACTTCGTTCCATCCGGGTGTCCCTTGACACCTCTCGAGTTTTATAATATCTCCCGCGCTGTGTCTGCGCACTATAGTGCACAACTGTGTACGCAGACACAGGTGTATTCTCTCTTCCCTCACTCTTTTAGTCCAATGGGACTAAAAGTGTAGTCTAATGTTACCTAACACGACCGGAGAGTGATCAGGCACCAAACCAACATCTGAACGTGCTTTGCGAGGCACGAGGGTATCACACCTCAAATCTCCAAACTCCGGGCTGTTACTAAGAGAAATTCCTAATGAATAACCCAATAACATTTTGCCCGACCTGTCAATTGAACCCAGGACCCCACGTTAAGCTGTAGCGCTTGCGACCACGAGACCAACGAGGACCACACATGATGCAATACTGTAGAGATAATTGCACGATTGGCTTCTTTCAGCCGATTTAGGCCGATTAGAAAGTAGTTTTCTTGGTTCTGTCCAAATAAACTTTCTTTCAACCAAGCATTATCCAGAATCTTTTTTTTTTTAACTTTGTCCCACACTAGGAATTACTCCTGTATCGTGGGTGCGTTTACAAACATTTAAACTCACATATACAAACAGCCAGACCCGGAACAACTACCTGTAGGCAATACAAATATTTGTTCCGTGCGGGAATCGAACCCGCGACACGCAGCTCAGCAGTCGATCGCTCAGCCACTGCGCCAATCGTGTCGTCAAAATCTCTACCTATCTGTTCTATTAACAATCTTGGTTCTTCCACCATAGGTCAGTTACGATAGGCTTAAATTCCATCGGTAATTTTCCGTTTACCTTTTTTTTATATCGAAAAACTACAAACCGTTTATAAACCACCTGCCATTCTAAAATAAGCATTAAATTAAACTTTTTTTTCGCGTTGTTAGCAAGAAAAAAAGATATAAATAGGTAGATCATCAGAATTCTCACGGCTTTTGTACCTTGAATTGCTAAAACATTCCGAATAATTGGCAATGAAACCATTTGTAAAGTAATACCGCATAACAAGGCTTTTGAAGGTGCTTCATGTTCAACCTGAGGGCCCTAGACAAGTGGCGATAACTTTCAAAGCATATCCTATGTCTACAGCGAGTTTCAACAGGTTTAACATAAGCTTTTCGAAAGCTCATGTCAATCCAATACATTTTAGGGTTTCTATCATCGTTATAGCTGATAGAATGTCATTTTGGCTAGGCCTTCCTGAAAATTGGCCCCTGTGGCTATTTTAGTTTGAGGGGGAGTCTTGTCCAGCTGTCTGTGTGTATTTAGACTAAGGGCTGATTTTTCAATCGACAAATATTTTTTATGTGACTAAATGATAACAGCCGCACAGGTCGATCGGTCAGGTTAAGCTACGCTTGCCGCGGTTGGTCTGTGGATGGGTGACCATCTTTACATACCGAGACCCCTCCGTGCCTCGGAAAGCACGTTAAGCCGTTGGTCCCGGCTGTCATTCGTGGATCTTTGACAGTCGTTACGGGTAGTCAGAAGCCCGAAAGTCTGACAACCAGTCTTACCAAGGGGTATCGTATTACCCAGTAACTGGGTTGTGGAGGTCAGATAGGCAGTCGCTCCATGTAAAATACTGGTATTCAGCTGCATCCGGTTAGACTGGAAACCAACCCCAATATAGTTGGGAAAAGGCTAGGCAGATGATGACAAAATATTTTTTATTCGTGGAATAAAATTGACGTCGGACAGTTTTTCAAAAACGGACAAAAATTCTAAATTATTCTTCCGATACAATTATCTGGCGTTAGAAAAATCTGCCCTAAATAATATTTTAAAAGTGCCAACCGCATCAGTGCCAAATCTGCTTTAATAACGTAAGATATAGCATCCCACAATGTTCATGATATTCAGCAGCGTCTGCTCAGGAAGACCAGTTCAAAGCAGTAGAGAAAAGGCACTTTAGATATGCGCAATCGCATATACTGTACAAATGACTTAAAAGCGCGTGCGTCATATAACTTAAGTTCCACAAATATTTTGCGCAGTTATACAATATGTATACCTACCTACACATACGGTGGACAAAAGAGACACAAACTGGCAGCCACTCTCATGATTGGTCTCAGACTGTCTTGTGTTTAAAAAGTAACGCTTTCATAACATTCACTTCTACAATAAAAATGATCTCCAATATTTTTCATCTCTTTCATTGCCCACGTTCATGAGCCTATTCGTTTATGCCTGATCCTGAACCATAACTCCATTATTATCATAATATTATTCAAAGGCTGTGATGTCCCACTGGGGCAAAGACTTTCTTTTCACTTCTATCTTCTTAAAGCTGATCAGGACCATAACTCCAGTTCTAAGATAATTTATTATCTAAGCAGACAGGAGTAGTTACTATCATTAGAAACTTTAGTTAAAAAAACTATTGTAAAAATAATCATGCAGAAGCTATATATAGAACCAAACAATCTTCACACATTAGAAAGTAGCCAAACGCGCAAAAAAAACAACTGAAGACGCATAATCGATGACAATACGGTATGAGTCAATTTTCGAACGAAACGGTCAAATTGATGGCGGGAAAAAGTTCGGCCATGACAGTTTCGCAAGACAATACGTGGAACCACTTAGCTGTAATGAGCCTGCGGTGTGCAAATTACACTCAATTTAGACCCACGACGTACAAAGAGTTGTATTCATCCAGATTTATGAAGAAATTACGCGAAAAATTCGTGTGTATTTCGTTTTTGGTCAAGTCATTGCCAGTTACGTAAGAGGGTTATTCACTTCAACTCTAATGCGGTGTGGAAGGAATGATAGGGTTAAGTACAGACGCTACCCGTACATCAAGTTACCCGAAACTGTCAAATTTTCCCAATCAACCTTGAATCTAATGCTTTAGCGTTAAAGTTGCAAATCTATTAAAGACATTTGTCAGATTGTAGTATTAATTTAAATATTAATGTTAATATTATACTTGTACCGGTTTATTTTTCCAAAACGCCTTGTCAAAATTTAGAATGAAAAGGACAGCTCGAAAAGATATATTAATATGCGCCCGATATACATACAATGTGATGAGGGGAATCACTTTTCATCTTTTAATTCTGTAATAGGTATTTTTGGTACGAGAATGAAAATCTTTACATAATTTTACGTTTAGACCTGACGTCGTACGCATACATACTTAAATTCCCTGTTAAGCCTGCTTCAGCAAGGGTAAGTTACTAAAAATATTTTTACTATTCTTCCGACTGTTCCCATCTTCAATAGATCAGGCTGTGCGTTGTCTGTTAATATGACGTCACATAATTGTATTATGGACCTTTAAAAACATTACTGGCGAAATGTGGGTGTACGATAGGTAGGTTACAGCTCTGCCTAGCCCTTCAGGAAATACAGGCGTAGTCTTAAGTTATGTTAAAATCAGGTCATTGGGAAATTTCGCTTTGAGAAAATCGGGTTATACTTACTTGAATGAAGCCTGTCGTGTGTTCCAAATACATCGTACTCGCGAAGTATAATTCAGCAGCTCTCAATTTGCGTATGTAGGTGAAAGACAATTTTGTCCGGTGCATCACACGAGCATACTTTATTACTGACACACAAACTGTTTTTGTTCTTATTGCAGAGAATTTGTATTGAATATAAAATTACAACACTTTCGAAAATAAATTGTTACGGTAGGTAATATTTTTATTTTAAGGCGTTTTATCTTGCATCGAAGTAGTTTGTTTGTCATCTTCGTTTTTGTTTTCGTCGTCCAACTTGACAACTCAAATAATTCTGAACAGACAATTTTAAATTTACCTCAAATCATTAACAGTTTCCTGCCCTTATTTGGGTCTCATGGACAACGTGTCTTTTTCTTCCATACTACTATTAGTCATCATGAATTTACCTCGAATACATTTGGAAATCGTTGGACCTAATCACTGGAACTGCTCTAGCTATCAATCGATATATGTATAACTACCCGCATAAGTTTCGATTCCGTAGGAATATCCGGATAAAAAGTATCATATATGTTAAACCTCGTTATAAAAAAACTGTGTGCCAAATTTCATCCAAATCCGTTCCGTAGTTTTTGCGTGAAAGAGTAACAAACATCCATCCATCCATCCATATAAACTTTCACGTTCATAATATTAGTAGGATAGGAAATCGGTAAGTATTTATATTTTCAAGCCGTTTAGGGTTGAAACCCGTTTGGGATCATGGGACACTTCCCGTGACCCAAGGACTGCTTTTACCTTGACCAGAAGATAAATATTGCCATACAACGTGGCAATGCCGTCAGTCCCTTGGGTAAATTACCAGTCGACGGCGATGCGGAGGAATATTTCGACGCCATATTTTAGTTTTTTAATAGTTTTAGTTGGGAAAATAAAGGATGAGAAAAATGTCGAGAGGTAGGTAAGTTTTGTGTATGAATGACCACGGCTATAAGAGTAGGGGAAGACCAATGAAACGATGAATGGGCTGTGTGAATGATGATATGGTTAGAAAGGTAGTGACTACCGAGATGACGACTAATAGAGAAGTGTGGAAGAAACGGACATGTTGGGCCTACTCCAAATAAATAGGGATAAGGGAACAAGAATAATGAATAGTTTTAGTTAGGTTAGGATATTCTATGACATTCCAAAACTATGAATGTACAGACGCCAGCGCGTCAAATTATTACAATCTGTCAAATTTCTTTAATAGATTTTCAACTTTATCGCTAAATTGTTAAGGTTCAAGGTTGATTGGGAAAATTTGACAGTTTCGGGTATCTTGACCTGTTGGCGTCTGTACTAAGGTTTCCTCATCTCTCACCTAGATTTTATCAGAATTTGTCTCAATCATTACGCTACTCCAATTTAAAAATATAAAAGTCATTGTTCTCAGAATCTAGTCTGCTTGCATCCGTCTCAGCAATATTGAAAGCTAGATAATAGCAAAAAGTACTTATAACTATCGAAATAAAATCAGCAACTCATTGAGTAGCGGTAAAAGGAAAACCAACAAAAATTCGCCATTACAATCGATCATAACGCGGTATCTACAAAATGCAGTGATGAATATGCGCAGTGAAATAATATGCCGGTTACGAATAGCTTTTGATACGCTTAGGGCTGTCAACTACTAATTACAGACGAATATTATGTTAATTTTAATAATACTCCAAATTATTTTTTGATTATATATCTATTATATTTCTTTAGGTATTTGTAAAAGTTAACGGCAGTACTAACACTAGTTACTTAAAACTATCCCTCTAAAACAGACTATCCTACCAATATGATAAACGTGAAAATTTGTATGTTTGGATATTTTTTACTCGATCACGCAACGGATTTGGATGATATTTGGGCACGCAGATATTTTATAGCCCGTTCCCGTGGGATAATTTCTGACCTCCACGCGAGCGAAGCCGTTGGCAAAAGGTAGTACAAAATAAAGTTTATTTTACTTCATATTGCGAATACTTAATTTATTGTTAAAATCTGCAGGAAAATGAAATTTTTTATCGTCCGAAAAAAATCGGGTTGATCTGAATTTGATTTTTTTATGGTTTTACATAAACTCGTTTACACGATTATTAATTAAGCAACTCTAGATATGTATCTACAGTTGGTTTAATAATATGTATGTCATAGAAATGTTTGGTTAAGCTATCTAGCCTTTTATAGCGCTAGATTTCTTATAGACAGTGTATAGACTATCAAAACTCGTATGTGGGCGAAAAAATATTATGTTAATCCACGTTTATAAAATTATATTTTTAAGTTCCGCTAAAAGCCAACAAAACCTAACAGGTTAGTTTAAAACTTCGCTAGAACATTATTTTAACGATATTACTTAAAATTTTTATAAATACGATTTATTATAAAAAAAAATTGTACCCATTTTATGTCGTTTCGTTTTCATTTAAACCGAGTCTTTAATAAATCAGCGTTGGGTGCCCACCATCCTCTTTCCCTGCGAGTGAAGTGGGATTAAACGCCCACATTTCCATATGTAATTATATGTAAACGTAATTAGAATTTCGCTTTTTGAAGTTTTCTTTTCATTTTGCCCTGGGATACTTTGACTTTGACGTATTCTACGTATTTGATTACTGAGTTTAGCTAACCCAGTAATGTAAATTTGAAACGATAAAAATAACGTTGGCCTTTATCACAAGGGACTTAATATTATATTTCAAAGCACTCGTTTTCTTTCTTTTCAAAAGAAAATCTAGACCAACCGATCTATTCTGTAAAAATCTCATTTTGAAAACTTTGGTGAAGTGGGCTTGAACTGAGCTGTCATTCCACCTGCCGATCTCATCATCACCATCATCTGCCTAGCCTTTTCCCAACTATGTTAGCGTCGGCTTCCAGTCTAACCGGATGCAGCTGAATACCAGTATTTTACATGGAGCGACTGCCTATCTGACCTCCTCAACCCAGTTACTGGGTAATACGATACCCCTTGGTAAGACTGGTTGTCAGACTTTCGGGCTTCTGACTACCGGTAACGACTGTCAAAGATCCACGAATGACAGCCGGGCCCCTCACCCTCCACCTACCGATCTATTCTATAAAATTCTCACCGTGAAAACTTTGTGAAGTGAGCTGTCAGTCGACCAGATAGCTAGGCAGCTAGGGTTATTGACGACTCACTTCATGTAAGTTATACCTAACGGTTAGATTTTTACAGAATAGACCGTCTGATGTTAGAGATTGACACTATAGACAGCTCACGTCAAGCTTCACATAAGTTCTCACGTTGAGATTTTTAGTGATCAGGTGTACAATTTACATAAAACATTAATCGTTGATAATGCGCAAGCCCTGAATACGGCATGCGCGGCGTGATGCGCTCTGCCGGTACCGTTGCGAGTCGCGTCGTGTATCAATAACGCATCAGTGCAACCATTAGCTGGATTCTTGCTCCCGCTCTCGGCCAGATACACTATTCTGATTTATAACAAACAGCAATGTAGTATTTTAAGGAATTTCCGCGAAAATTAATTTTGATTAGTTATACAGCACAGTAAAATAGTCCACTAGAAATCAAGTACTTACATTTTTATTTTATCTATACACACATACAAATAAATAAAATTTAAGTGTTTGTTTTTAATGACAAAATAACAGCTTATTACTAAATTTAAATGAAAGTATATACGGTAGTTATAACAAAAAACTATTTTTAAAATTTTTGTCTAAATTTCTGTCTGTTTGTTCATGCTAATCTCCGAACTGGCTGGACCGATTTTGTTAGTGGCAACTGGACACTGGCAGATAGCTGATGTAATAAGGAGTAACTTAGGCTAGCGTATTATTTTAGAAACAGAATTAGTAAAGAGATAAATGATTGTTTTTGATATCCATGCGAACGAAGTCGCGGGCACAGTTAGTTCACAAGGTAAGATTTAATCTCCATAAATTGAAATTACATATTAATTACCTTCTTCAAATTATTCGCAATGACGCACGTCATCCGTGTAGATGAAAGAAAGAAGAAAATAAAAAAAAATGGTTTATTGAAAGGATTCGGCATTTATATATAGGTAGCTATTCAACACTCAGAATTACCTAAGCATCACAACCAAGTCCAAACACACAGACACCATAATAACGAAATCTGATAACATAAAGGTTTAAGAGAATATCTATCTACACACAAACACACAGACACGTGAAACTCATAATCATTCGCTTCGTAGTCGAGTAATAAAACGGTGTAACGGTTATTTCGCTGATTTCAGATTCGGAATTTGAATTTCAAATGTTATGGTAATTTTCAGTCGTTACATTAAATGATTATGTGAAAATTTGTTTTTACTTTTCCACGGTTCGTTTAGAACGTCTGACTGAAATTATGCCTAGGAGGAATAATTTACTGCGGTGGTTTCTAAAGACAGTGTTTACTTTGATTTTTGCTGGATATTTGCAAAGAAAACAATTTTTTTTGTGATTTACTTTAATGTAAGCCATTAGTCAAATTAGGCGGAAAGATTGGCCTTTGTGGGTTAGATTCTCAAACCAGATTCAAATTGCTTTCAATTATATTCGGGTGACGTGCGCGATTGCTGATAATTTCAAGAAGATAATGAATAAAAAATGTCAATATATGGAGAATAAAGCTTAGTTTGTGAATGAATGAAATTTACAATGCTGGATAGTCAATGAAATTATTTTTTTCACGGAAATTCCTTATAATTGGGTAATTTCAGTATCTGCCACGTCAAGTCACGTCCCCCTTCACTATGTTTAATTCCCCGAACGATTCAGTTTTAATTTTATAATCATTATAATTATACTTATTCTTGTTAGGCTTTTAAAAAATCAGTTCATTATTACTTAACAGTTGCAAACTTAAGTCTAAGCGCCTCAATACTTAAAGAAAAGCACAGCATGCATTACATCATGCGCAGAGAATAACACAATTAATTTAATAAAACAACAGGTATATCTCTAAAAATGTCAGTACTGTATTCTAGTGCTGGTATGTTCAGAATAGCTCCCCCCATTATAAAACGTATGTTTGCGCTAATATTGCCAGTGAACGGATCACCGTGTGAGGCGAGGAGATAATGTTTCCACATTTGAAGCTAAAACATCGTGAAATTTCTCAGGGAATCTCGATCTTATAACCTTTAATATGCAGTTATGCAATGGTCGATGGTTCACGGGATTTTTATGTAACACAATTCGGTAGGTATGCATTAATTTAGCTCCAAGAGTGACGCTATCAATTAATTGTAAGTCACATCGAGAGGATAGCCCAGCTACTCACCATGCTGACCGTTTAAGAAGTTCCGATCAGAAAATATATTGGTATATAATAATGTAATAGGCTGATTTCCTAAAAAAATCTAATTAACCCGTCAGATAGATTTTCAAAAAATATTGAACCCTCATTTTTTTCTTTTGTCAATTAGATAAAAAATGATGAAGATATCGCCATTTGACATGCGACATTTTTGCAAGCAAGTGACGTCACGACCCCCCCCCCCCCCCCACTCCCAAATGATAACGCGCTTTATCTTTAGAATAGAATACTCTTTATTGTACACCATACAAATTACAGAACATAAATAATATAAATACAATTTTATAAAGGGTGACACAATGGGCGGTCTTATCGCTAAGAGCGATATTCTATCTTTGTCATTTTTTGTTTGATTGACAAAAGAAAAAATACGTGTCCATTATTTTTCGATAATCTAACTGACGGACTAAATATTATTATTTTTTTTACCCAGTCAACTACCCTATTATTCCTAAAAAGTAAGAGAATAAATCCGCCTGATGGTTTTTGCTTGGCCCATTTCTGTGGCTGTGGTAATAAGGTCTATTTTACTAGATTACTAGAAGACATACGTCTCTCGCGGAAAATATTCGTTCTTTTGTCTGCAAATAATAATAATCTGCACTGGCGAATCCGTCTGCTAAGCAAGCTTTTTACAATCAATCAATAAATCAACTCAGCCTGTCCGCTGCTGGACATATGCCTCTCCCAGACTGCGACACAACTCGCATCCAGTCTACCCCAGCCACCTTCTTTAGGTCGTCCGTCCATCTAGCTGTTTTATAACGTTACGACATAACATCGTCCTTCTGACCGTTAATTGTAGCTGTCATTAGCTTGGCAGACGTTGAAATCTTGACGCCATCCCTTAATGTGAGTCATAAGTCTGAGTAGACGTTTACAGCTGATAATTATGATTGATTGATTGCATTACAATTCACCAGTCAAGCCTAGAGGGGCAAAATCATTTCAGATAACAAGATCACAAGATAACTAGGAAAAGGCTTAGGTAACATGAACCCTAAGGCACGGCCTTGGGCGATGCGACTTGCGTCAAGCGACAAGCGCGCGCGTCATTTGTTTCCGTCCGTCGCACTGCAAATCGCAAGTCGCCTGAGTCGCGTCACGAAGTAAACAACATCGTTTGTTTATTTATATGCCCTTTTACTACCGGATTACCAGACGTTCTGCAGGTTACCATCCGCACTTGGTTGATATCCTGACCTATCTGAGTACGATGGTGTTCCATCTCACGCCTACGCCGGGGGAGCCGAAAACCGCCTAGGTTGGCTTGTGAGATGCCAATTATAAAAATAAACACTTAAAAAACTGTGCAGTCATTTTCGCAGGACGCGTATCGCTTGAGCGTGTAACTTGAGGCTACAGGGCCACAGGGTAATATTGTCATCAGTAAGAACCTATCAGTAAATGTTATAGCAATCGTGAAATAAATTGGCATCCAAATACTGTGAAATGATATTTCAGTTCGAGCGGCAGACTTGGCTATCAATCTCACGGTTGGAAGCATAAAAATCTGGTTCCAGACGAATATCTGAGATAGAAACGAAGCTTTCAACTTTTCATGTCGATTTTATATACCATCGTTCGGTTTCTTTAAGATTTATCACTGATTATAAAGAAAATACTGAATGCTAAAGAGTATTCGGTTCCATGAAAATCTGCTGGAAAGTTTCATATCAAATTTCTGTGGTGATTTGTTAATACATACTTAATAACCAATAATATTTTAAGTTGACTTGCAATGTAGCAAAGGGATATTTTATTTATAGAGAGAGATAATTATTGTGTTTTTAGGGCTGGTTTTTCCAACGCAAGATAATTTTATCCGAGAAGTAATTTTGAAATTTTGACAGTTATTTCATACAAAACTGTTAAACGTCAATTTATTCCTCGAATAAAAGGTATCTAGCGATGGAACAATTAAATTACGGTATAAGACATTTATTTTCTCAAAAGATTACATTAATCACTTACAGAGAAAAATACAATAATAAGTAAACAAAATAACCGATTAGCGTTTTAAGTAGGGTAGATATTTAAAAAAAAAATTGTGTCTGTAATTACGGCATTCAACGGTTTTAATCAAATATACACTGGAAAAACTTTTTATATTAAATTAACTAACGAACTATTAAAACAAAAATATAATAACCTCACCTAACTAAAACTATTAGCAAACTAACAAATTAACAAAACATGCCAATGAATCAATTTAAATGGAATTTCAGAAATAAGGAGGTGTTATTCTCAGACTTATCGCTTCAAACTCTGCTCACCCTCTTATAAGAATCAGTGAAGATTCGTGCCCATAAACTAAAAGCCATTAATCACCGTCCATATTTATGACCGGTCTATTTTACGGTTTTACTATTTCTTTATTATTGTTCTGTTACTAAGAAATAGATCATTTTACGGTCAGTTAGTCCAATGCGGCACCCGTTAACTTTTGTTTGGGCATTATACGCACAATATGTGGCGGACACTTACGGTTATTGAAGTAACCACTTTCGGTTGGTATAAAGTAACGGTTATAAAACATATGGTTTAGGTTCGGGCTTGCAGAAGTTGAAGGGTTACCCTACGTTCTCAGTTTGTTAAAGAGTTTAACCAAAACACTAAAAAGTTAAGCTAAGGAGATATTATAAGCGTTAGGTACTAGCGCGAACTTTAAAGAAATACACTTGCCAGTAATTTGCCCAAAATGATGTAAGACTAGCTGCGCCCCGCGGTTTCACCCGCATAAGTTTCGATCCCGTGGGAATATCGGGATAAAAAGTATCCTATGTATTATTAATCCTAGTTATAAACTATCTATCTATCTATCCATACAAACTTTCGCGTTTATAATATTAGTAGGAAGCTTGCATGCCATAATGACAATCACCAATCAACAGTTTTTATGAAATAATGGCATGTAAGCTACATACTTTTATGCAAGTTACTGTCATGTGTATTCCTGGCTTTATTCCTCTCACTGTCGCACAACTGTCAAACTGCCAAAACATATGCCAAGTAAGAAATAAAAAAAGATCATTCTGCACTAACAAAGCGCACATTACAAAAAAAAAATACATCAAATATACACATACAAAGTAGCCAAAAGCCTCGTACTCAAGCAATAAAAGATTAACAAGTATACCAGCGCTTCGACATTTATTTTTTAAATGTCGAAGCATCATGCTGAGATAGGAGCCTTTTGGCCTCGTATAGGACTTTCCGTTTAATTTTTTTTTCCTTTTGTTACTTTTTTATACAATTTTTTTTATTTTTAAATGTGTTTAGTTTAGTTTATGATCCTGTACGAGTCGCAATAAATACTTTTTCTTTCTTTCTTTCTAAAGACAATACACATTAATCTATGAGTAACTTGTAAAGATCTCCGCCTATCACCAACCAAACAACCAACCAATCCACCATTCAACCAATCTATCATTAATAATATTCATAAATTTTTGTATTTACAGATCAAACAGTCAACCCGTTAATTTATGTTACAACGCATTAAGGAGCAAAACAATTATTTACTATCACTCCAATCAAATGCACACATGTATAAACAGTTTTACGCGCAGTGCTCACAGACAACCATATTTTTTCCCCAGTAGGTAATAGATGGTCCATATTCAATACTCCTCAAGACTCAAGCTAAGGTTTCAACAAAAAATAATCCGCTCAACACGCAACACCATTACCTCCGATAAATATAAAACATTCAATAAAAGCTCAACCACTACATCAAAACGCCAATCAAATACTTGATACAGAAAACGCAAATACGCGTCCAACTCTCCAGTGAGACATTAAGATATAAATCATTCGAACACGCAGCGTCTGCGCAGCTTAATAAGCCTCTTAATAAGACTGCTTAACGGGTGCGGATGGCGTGGGAATAAAGGATCTACTTTGCTAAGGCTTAGAGGTGTACAGTCGCGGAATTTAAAGGTTAAGAACCTTGAAGAATTTTCGTCTTAGCGTGTCGATGATAATCTACAGGGTGACTGAGACATGGACGCTCAAACTGTTACAATGAATTTAGCACATAGTGAATCTGGGGTCTAGATTCGCTATGTGCAAAATTTTTTACTGTACAAATTATTCATCGGTTATCAAAAAATAAATCGCTGTTAATAAAAAAGGGCAATACCTACGCGGTTAAAATGTATGGAACAGCTATTTATATATGTAAGTCACGCCCTTTATGCCTGGAGGCTTTTATTTAGGTAGTAAGTTTTTATTTACATTTTAATTTCAATTAATTATTTTTAAGTTTGAGCAAGTATAGTTTTTTTATATTTGTTGGTATATTGGCGTGGCTAGCTGACATATGACAAAAAAATTACTTTATTGTTCTTTTTTATTTGTGTGTATAATGTTAATTACTTAACATACATATTATTGTATACAATCAAGTATTATCTAACTGAACAGACAGCTGTGCTGCTGGGGAGTTTGTTGCGCCACTTCTTCTTCCCAGCGATAGCACTAGGAAGTGGTGAAGGGCGGGCGTTTTTGTGTTTTGTAATTTTGACGTTCGAAAAGTGCTGATTCTCAGCCTAATTTGAATAAATGACTTTTGATTTTGATTTTTTTTTTTTAATAACCGAGGAAAATTTCAACGCAGGGTCTTCCAGAAAAATGTACTGAATCCATGGTATATTGAGTAGGCCCAGAACTGAGTAGGTAGAATAAATGTTTTATTATACGTACAGTCACGAGCACCAAAATGTCATCACTTGGCAACTTTCAATTTCGATTTTTTAGTGAAATAGCGAATGCAACGTTGAAATATGACACATTACATAAACCTATATGTTCGAAAATGCTATGTTCGTAAAAATATAAAATTTCATTAAAAAATAAGGGAGTAAATCGCTTTTGAATAAAGCCGAATGTATACATACTTTTGCTCGTGACTGTACACTATTTAACTGTAACAGAGATTAACTCAATTTATAGGATGTACTTTGCTAAGGCTTTAATACTCACAGTCGTAGAAAGGACAGGTGCAACAGAGTTAGGTCTGTCATTTTTCATTCGCAACGTGCATAAGACTATTTACTCTTCCCTCATCATATTTCTACCCACTTAAGTACCAACATCATCATCTGCCTAGCCTTTTCCCAACTATGTTGGAGTCGACTTCCAGTCTAACTGGATGCAGCTAAATCTAGTATTTTACATGGAGCGACTGCTTATCTGACCTCCACCACCCAGATACTGGGTAATACGATACCCCTTGGCCACTGTTGTTACTGGTTGTTAGACTTTCGGGCCTCTGACGACCTGTAACGGCTATCAAAGACCACTAATGACAGCCAGGACCAACAGCTTTATTTGGTTTCCGAGGCACGGAGGGGTCTTGGTATGTAAAGATGGTCACCCATCCACGGACCAACGACGGAACCGTGCGGCTGTTATTTCTTAGCCATAAGGCCCTCCTCCATTCGCAACGAGAATGAGACTATTTATTCTTCTTCTTTTTCCCTCACCACATTTCTGCCTACCTAAGTACCAACATAATAAATGAAAATTACAGAAAAGCTGACATACGCGAAGGCAATACATGCGGGCATAGAACTTGAAAACTGCTTAGCCTCTTCGTTCCCCGAGTGTCTATAATAATAATAATAGTTTATTTCTCACCAACATAGCAACAGGATTACATATAAGAAAAAATAAATAAAATATACCTGCTATGTTTATTCAAAAAAGATGACTAGACGGGTTCTGCGGCTTTATCTGCGCCTAGAAATCTATTCTGTTCGTTTCTCACATGAGCAGGTCTGAATAAATATTATTTTAATCAATTTCTAGCTTTGGTTTAGACTTTAGACTAATAAATATTGTGAAGAATATATAATTATATTGGATCAAGTTAACGGTAGGCAACGTTTGGCATTATATTTTCAAGTATTGATAAATGACTTACGTAGTTGGATGCTTTTAAAAATGTGAATAGATTGACGCTTTTAAAAAGCGGCCAAGTGCGAGTCGGACTCCCACATGAAGGGGAAAAAACACTTCTCTTGAATGGAGACCCCCATTAATTATAACTTTCTTTGCAATTACATTCATTACAACATCATTATATCATTTATTAAAATAATAATACATATGTACATGAGAAAAAAAAAAAAAAAAAAAACAAGCAAAAGAATCATAGGGCATCAAAAAATTCGTCCGCATCGCTGTCAACAGGAACAGTGCCCAAAAGGCTGGCGGCATTGCCACGTTGTATGGCGATGCTAATTCTTTGGCCAAGAAACAGGCCAGCCCTCTGGTCACGTGAAGAGTCGACTAAGCGCTTGGCGATATCTCGATAAACCAAGTGGGCACTCGGACCCCATGGCCCTAGTGTTTCAACCCCAAACGGCTCGAAGATATAACTCCCAATCAGGCTGGAATATTTTTTCCTTTCTTTTATTTTTATTATTGTTGTTATAGCTGCAATATAGAAACACATACTCTGAAAATTTCAACTGTCTACCTATTACGGTTCATGAGATACCCGCTGACAGACAGACGGACGGACAGCGGAGGCTTAGTAATAGGGTCCCGTTGACGCCCTTTGGTGACGTAATCCTCGAAAAGAAAATAAATGGAAATACATTATTTATATTTACTCTAACAGAACAAAAACAAAATAAGTAAGAGCTTTTCCTTAAACCCCGTTTAAGAAAAGGGTCGTTAACTGTGAGTAGAATTTATTTTTATAGATGACTTAAGAAAGTTCTTCCTTAGACTACGTGTACTTCTCCTCTTCTCAAGTAACTTAGTGAAACCTTAACTACGTGTATTGAAGTTCTTATCAAACGGAAGTTCTTAGACTCAAGACTTAGCTAAAGTTTTCATCAATCATCCAAAGTTGTTCTGACACGTCTAACCAACAGGCTTTTACACCCACGTTCTATTATAAATTCATACTTAAGACAAAGGCGTCACGGTAATCCGCGAAATGCAAATTTTTCTTACGTTTTTGCAATTTGCATGTCAGTATCAGGTTGAATGTTGATCGAAATAAGATTCAAACTCAAACTCAAATCATTTATTTCAATTAAACCATTTACAGGCACTTTTGAATTGTCAAAATTAAATAGTCGGTCAGTTAGTCAAAAAATTGAAGCTAGTTGTCCATTCTAAAACGTAGATCTCTAAGGAGAAGAACGGGCACGAAATTTACGGCCGTAACTAATATTTCTTTAAAAAAAGAAGCTTCGCCCCGGGGTTTCACCCGCATATATGGTTCGATCCCATGGGAATCTCGGGATAAAAAGTATCCTATGTGTTAATCCTGGTTATAAACCATCTGTGTGCAATTTCATCCAAATCCGTTCTTTAGTTTTTGCGTGAAAGAGTAACAAATATCCATCCGTCCATCCATACAAACTTTCACGTTTATAATATTAGTAGGATAGCAGTATCCTGTGTGTTAATCCGGGGTGTCAGCTTCGTCCATACCAAATTTCATCAATACAACTCTCTAATTTCATATTGTCATCCAAACTAATATTATAAATGCGAAAGTAACTCTGTCTGTCTGTCTGTCTGTCTGTCTTTGCTTCACGCCTAAACTACTGAACCGATTTGTGTGAAATTTGGTACAGACATAGTTTGGAACTTGAGAATGGACATAGGATAGTTTTTATTACAAAAAATAAAATAAAATAAAAAATAAAACTTATTCCGGACATACAGCGCCATCTATTGGTCAAGAGTCGGTGTCATCTATTGGCGAAGTCACTATTCCACGCGAACGAAGTCGCGGGCAAAAGCTAGTATAATAATATAATATCACGCCTCGTGCCTTTCAGTGGGAGTCGAATATTTAGAATATTTTATTAGATAATAGAGAATAGTCAAACATTCTGTTATATACATAGTTCATGTCCTCATCTTTCATTTAGCTAATAAAAGCTGAAATCTAAAATACCAAGATTAATTATTTACTTAAAACTAAAGCCGCAACAAAACGTACCGATTCTTTTAAAACTTCAGAAAGATTTCTTTATCTAATCCTTAATTATATCGTCACATTCAAAATTCATATGGATGGAGTATCCAATTTTACTCGAATACTATTTTCGGGTAAAAATTATATTGGAAAAGTCATGATTTATTTATGAAGACTGTTTTACTTCTTTCGTGGTTATTACGAGTTCAAAAATAATTGGATGTCATTAATAAAATACAGGCGTACGTGTATTGAGAAGAAGCTCTTGACTAAATAAAAATCTTGACTCGAATTAAAACATGACAGTTTTAAAACAACTGTAAATTATTACTATTGCATACCTATACGACTTGGGTAGACTGTTGTGTTGAACTTAAATGATGAAAAATGTTGTTTGATGTTTACAATAACAACTAAATGTACACAGTTATGCAATCAATATTTTAAGCCAAGTCTTCGCGTAACCCATACACTTTCGTTCGTACCAGAACAGTGAGAGAATCGTTAAACAACATAAAAAAGCCAAGCTTAAAAAAAACTCTCTTCATCAAATAAAAATCACAACAAAGACCAAAACAATCAAACGAAAATCTAAAACAATCACCCAAAATGAGATCAACGAACGTCGTAAAACAAACTTGATAACGTTAATGTTATTTACTTTCATCTCAACAACGAAAACTTTAAGCCTTTTCTACCCTTTTGCTGTGCCTAACAGGGTTCATAATGATCTAAATTATATAGTTACCACCTAAGTACACATTATGGTAAAGCAATAAAGATATTGAGTAAGCAGTCGAAAGTTGAAATGATCATTACCGACCGTGCATTTGAACACGTCATAAATTATAATGAATCTGCAAAATATTAAAAAAAAAACACACAATGCAGGTACAGCTAACCTCTTTGCTTCATCATTAAGTTGGCAAAAAAAAAGAGTGACCGAAAAAAGACCGAATGAATGAATGACCCTTGAACTTCACTTCATTCAGACGGTTCGATGAACTCTTTAATTAAAACATTATGCATTCTATGAGATAATCTGATATTAGACCACCATTGTGTGTTCAGATTGTTTTAAAAAGTTCTCTGGACTGTTTCTATGTTAATCTTATGTAAAAGAGAATGGTACAAGTTTCTTCCTGTGAAACTTTGTATTAAAAACGGGTTTCCCGGTATTTAATTAAAGGTTTTAACAAGTTATAAGGTACGTAATTGCTGGGTTAACGTAGCTTAGCGTTACATATTGCTTTGGTTACTAAGAATGCATGTGGGTAAGCTCGTGTTATCTACATACATACACAAACGCACGCCTTCTCCCGATGAAGGAAGGCAGAAACTAAAGAACGCCACCTGCTACAATCATTACATACTCCTATTACTTCGTTTATGTTCATACATCTGAAGGACAATCCCCGTTATTAAAAGATTTTGAAATCTAGTCACAATCTAATCTCAGCGACAAGCAATGTCAAAAATTTGTCAAAAATGTAGCGATTTTAGAGTTATTTTTGACAGATTGACACTGAGATCAGAAGGCCAATTCTCGCAATTTAAAACGTTCAAAGTCTAGTCGCAGTGTCATGTCATCAACTTGTCAAAATGTAGGGAAATTTGAGGTATTTTTGACAGATTGAGGCTGCAATCAGACTGTGGACGTTCTTAAAATTACGAGAATTGCCCCTCAGACTGTAAACGTTACTAAAATTACGAGAATTGAAGACCAGTGGCGATTACTACGCACCTGAACTTTCTGAAGAAATTGTGTTATCTTTTAAGACGAAAAATGTAAGAAAAAACGTTTAATAAAAAATAAATCAATTCATTACATTACATCATCAGTTCATCGCGAAAGAAAGCAGGAATCATCAACAGAATTCGTTTTTTATCTGCAAGCTTTTTGGCAATAACTGCTTTTTACAAGGAACTGGTTCATTTAAAACAATTTAATTAGTCATTTCTCAATGGACTGGCTCGGTGGTCCGCGGAGAAAGTATTTCAACTTTCAATTATCATAACTTCATTACTTACCCATGATTACGTGTTTATTCCGTCGACCAGTTTTAACGACAGTCGGATTTTATTGTGCACTATATTATTCAGTAAGTGAACATACATTATGATGATCAATTAACTTTTTATTTTACGATGACTTTTTCTCTGCACCGTAGTTGGGTAAAATTGAATTAATATTGATATTATATAAATTTGGCTAGCCATGTTTACCAAAGGACCGATGGCCAGTGAAACAGATGAGTCCTGGATTGGAGACCGCATATCGGCAAGCGTAGGGTGGGACGCCCACCAGCTAGATGGACGGACGACCTTAAGAAGGTGGCTGGGACAGACTGGATGCGGAAGGCGGAGGACAGGGTGTTGCGGCGCAGCCTGGGAGAGGCCTATGTCCAGCAGTGGACTGCGATAGGCTGATTTGATTGATTTATGAATTAATATATTAAGCAAGAAAAGCTTAAAAGCATTGTACAGTCGCCATTGTACAGGGACGTAACTTTGCAAGAGTCGTTAGTCATTCCTCTCCTTTCTAAACAGACCTGTTTAAAAATAAATTATGACAATAACCATAGAATAATGACAAGCAGTAAAAGTGACCATTTTTGTTGCACTAAGTGTACCCGTGCGGACTTACTCCCACACACTACGCCAAAACCTTGCCAAGTTACGCGCCGACTGTAAGTAGCAGTAAGATCTTTTTCAATGAACACCAGAACAGTCGATCGATTTTGTAACAATAAAACCGTGAATAACTTAGGTGAAGTGAGCTGTGTGAGCGCTGGGACTCTGTCTCGTATAGGGTCTTAGCATTATGCTGAGCTATGGCCGTTTTGCGTGAATGTGACACATGTTGTCCCCAACTTTTTTTTTTGTTTGTGTTATTTGTATGTTTGTGTTGTTTACCTCAAATAAACGTGTTTTCTTTCTCCTACTAGATGCTACTAAGCGCTAGGATATCATAGGGACTAACAGCTCACTTCAAGTTCACTTCACAGTCAGATTTTTACAGAATAGCACTTCAGGACACTATAAAATTAGTCAAAGTCCACACTTTCCAACTCAATAACTCTAAAATTATACCTACTAACTGTCACTTCTCGCGAATTTCACGCATTCTAATGGCCGCTAAATTTAATTAACCCATATTTCAACAAAAACACTTTTTACTTTTCACAGAATTTTCTAAATGAATTTTAATGGAAATTAACCGCGCACCCTAATAAAATTAACAATGAATAATTATGAAAGGCTTGCACAATAACTTTCTCTTTTAAAATAATTAAGAGACTTTCTTTGGAACTTCTTATCTGTAAGGTTTTTCTGGTGTTTAAAATTGATAATTTGATAAGAAATTATCGAAACGTTGGACTGTAGATACTTTGTTTTTTTCTTTTTCGTTTACTGCACTTTGATAATGAAAAGGAAGTTTATTATACGAGTAAGTATGTTCGCTTCAGATTTTTTCAAATATAGAATTCATCATTTTAGGGTTCCGTACCAACGGAACCAACGGAAGTGTGCATTTCTATAGCCGAATCTCTATAACAACAAATAATAAAAATAAAATAAAGTTAAAAAGTAAAGGGGGTCTCCATACAAGAAACGTGATTTTTTGGTGTTTTGTGCCTTGTGCCTCCCTTCATATGCGAGGCCAACTCGCAATTGGCCACTTTTTTTAATCTGTTGGAGTTGGAGTTTCTAGTCTAGCAAGGTGCGGCCAAATTCTTATATTATTATAAAAACGCATATAATGATCATGTTACCTCCCATCGAGATGTCAATATTTATAAATCGATGTCCTATAAAATATCATAAAAATGACCACTATTCATTCCATGTTACGCCTTTGCCAAAGAATGTTTGCAAACATTAATAATTTGCATATTACAAACGTGCAAATTAATAAAATTGTTTATTTAGCATATTAATGGTCTTCCAATACTTAGAAAAAATCTATGAACATTTAGATAAAGAAACATGTAATTATTTACATAAAAATTATGTGAAATGAGCATAAATTAGCTTTGGTAACTATTGATACACAATTTCAAAGAATATTGATTTATTGAATTTTAGTAATTCACCACGCGCACAGTGCGGGTTGGGGATGTCTAATGTCTTCGAATTTTTGGTTTACTGACGATCTGTCTGAGTTTTTCATTTCACCGTTTTCAGAGCAGTGGTGATGAAATTAATGCCTTGTATAATAAAGTTATGTGGCTTTAGTTGTACCTACAGTCACGAACACCAATATGTCAACACTTGGCAATTTTTCATTTCGATTTGTTCGTGAAATAACGAATGCAACGTTGAAATACGACACATTACATAAACCTATGGGTTCGAAAATGCTATGTTCGTAACAACATAAAATTTCATTCAAAAATAAAGGAGTAAATCACTTTTGAATAAAGCCGAGTGTATACATACTTTTGCTCGTGACTGTACAGGTGAAGATTGCTTCATCGACATTTACCTACTAGTACTGAAATGAATGGAATGGCATGTGCTATTTCTGCATGTGTAATTTTTAAACATTGTTTCATGACAGAATTCTCTATGCAGGTATGTTTGCGTTATTGTATTTCCTGAAACTTTGTTACACAAACACTCATACATAATCAGCGTCTAATGTTCCCACGGCTGGGACATAATCGTAATCCACCACACAGGCCCAGTGCGGCTTGGTAGATGTCACATACCTTCGAGTTTTTGGTTCCAAGACATGCTGGTTTCCTCACGATGTTTTCTTTCAATGTTTTGAACACCCATAGAAATAAAAAAAACCTAACCTAACCTAAAAATAATATAATAAATAAACAATAATAATAATTAAATACCTAATATAATAAAATAAACACCCGGAAAAACTGTCCGGCATAATGGTGTGATAAACTTAGACACAAACCCGCAAAACTCAAGCAGCAACTGCGTAAAGCCATTGCACAAGTTGAAATATCTGAACTACGATAACTTTTAACATACGTATTAAAAAAAAATCAAAATCATAAGTCATTTATTCAAATTAGGCTGGGAATCAGCACTATTATTATGTGTCCAAAATAACATTTCCTAGTGTTTTAGCCCTTTTTAATAACGATTTAAGAAAGTGCAAAATTCGCTACCCACACAGAATTATCACAAATCGCATTGCCTCAAAGCAGAGCATCATACAGTTCTCTCAATAAAAAAAAGCAGATGATTTCCTCCAGCAGCACACGGCACACGGCACTGCACACTGGGTCGTCGCTACACATTCTAACTCTCACTGAGCGGGCTACTAACACAGTCGCATACAGGGTTATCAATTTACCGTCCGTCCGGATTTGCCCGGAATGTCCGGCTTTTTGGTCCACCGTCCGGATTATGTCTGGACTTTTTATTTGTTTAGACTTTTCGATATAAGATTTCTTTTTCTTTTTTGCAAAATTGTATTGTGTAACTTTTGAAAAAAGTAAAATGTCCGACTTTTAGTCGTAACTAAAGATGTATTAATTAGTCAGTGATTAATCGGGAAAGCATTTCAGTTAAATTTCTATACATAAAATAATAGGGTGACTGAAATGAATTCGTAACCGTTTATATTATATTCAGTATTTTAGTTTGTAATAATACACCTTATCTAGGAATACGAACTCTTTACTTTGAACTCGAGGATGAATTTGTCCGACTAGTCAGCCAGTCAGCTATTCGGCCAAAGTCATCGTCGCCCCTTAAAAAGTCGGAACTTTTCAAATTTCGAACTGGTAACCCTATTCGCATGCGCCGCCTGCCTAGATATGACCAGAGATTTGCATGAGCGCATTACTATGCGTGAAAATCTAGTAATTAATGTATAGAGGCAAATACCGAAGCGCAACACTTTCCTGAGTTATGATCTCCTATATTGTTTCAGTGTTGGTTAATTTTGTCGACTTTGTCAATTGAATTTTAAATTATAGGTAAGTGATCAATTTTATTTTAAAGTGGAATTATTTATTTTCATTAAGCTCATTAAATGCACTTAAATGACCAAATAACGTTATAGGATAACGAAACTTGGGACCCGCAAAAAAAACTAAAAGTAGGTAATCAAATTAAAGCTTTTGATGTAAAAATATTGGCGAGTCAAATTATAAATATTATGTAATAGATGGCAAAAAAACAGAACACCAAACAGTTCAATATAATATAAATTATATTATATACGAATTTGTCACACAACCTGCCTTCACGTTAAACGAAATTATCCAACTGATTATACCATCCATGCAAAGATTTATTAGATAATAAACGTAAAAACTTTCACATTCATAAAGATATAATTATTATATCAAGTTAAAGATTATCGCTAATATGATCTAGCAAATAAACACGAAGTTTTACGTACGATTTAATGGTCACTCATTAAGAATGAGAGCTAGTAAGAAAATATATAAGTGAAAATGTTTAGCGTCTACAATTCAGATAAAATTTATGTTTGATTGATTGTTCACGTTCAACACTTTATGATTATTCTTCTCCTCTCGTATCAGACGACGTATACATTGGTACCTGTCATAAATTAAAGACTCTTTTCATGTCTGTATGTGTGACCGCGTTGTTCTTATAAACTCCGCAACAGCTTTTTGAAGCGATTTTCATCATCATTTAGAGAACTATTGATTCCGGATTTTTTATGTGAATACCATGATCAACCTATAATGTTCCCACTGCTAGGATACATGCCTCCTCTCGGTGAGAGGGAGTGGACCGTAATCCACCACGCGGGCCCAGTGCGGATTGGTAGAGGTCGCACGTCTTCGAATTTTCGGTTTTAGTAGTTACATGCTGGTTTCCTCACGATGTTTTCCTTCATGTTTTGAGAGCAGTGGTGATGAAATTAAATACACAAGGTTAAGTGCCTGCAAGTTCGATCTACAACTAGTCTACAATCAGTGAAATGAATTATTTGTCAAATTGACACACTAAATTATTTTGCCGTATTATAGCCATTTCATTCAAAAGCCAAAGAATGACAGTTGTGATTTGAATATTCGGTTAATTTCAGTTGGTCTTCAATTTGTTAAATTAATCAATTAATTTTTATTCAATGTACCGTGTATGTACCGTTTGTTGTGTGTGTGTGTGTGTGTGTGTGTGTTTTATTAAATAATGAAACAGTCACTATGTTTATTGGAATGACGGGACTTGTCAGTCCCGTCATTCCAATCGAATCGAAAATAAAATAATTAAAATATTGACAGTAAGTTTCGTACTCATATAAAATTTATTATGTAACTTTAATGAACGTATTTCATACGTGCAGAGTTCAAAACGTCAGAAAGTGACTAATACACCATTACAAAAAAATATATATATCCTCGTATTCACGCCAAAAAGTTCGCAAAACAAGTAACGGTGTCCAAATTACCACATCTTTGTGGTCAATGTACAATGTACACAATTATGAAACATCGTAACTGTTAATTCAGATTGACGGACCCATTCACAAATGCGATTTATCGATTTATAATTATTGACTGCGATATTTTTTTTAACAAAATTTTTTGTCCTCTACCTTTGCCTTTTTCTTTCTTTTTCAATATTTTTAAGCAATCAGATCCTCACTCCAGGTTTTAACAGATATTTATTTTTTAAGAAAAATGTGCGTGAACGCAATATGAGACGCGAAAACGTTTCATGTGCATTTACGTTGTTTTTCACGCAAGGACTACAAGAAACTACCCAACTCTTCCAGATACAAGGATTAAAAATCTTCACAGATATATTAAAAATGCCATAAAATTAATCGAAATAAATATTCAAGTTTTTGGCTAATGATGTATGCAGTTTTTTGCGCACTTAATCATTTAACATCACGAGTGATGTTAACATAATTTGATGCAGGATGTAACATTAGTTTTTATGATAACCGTGTGAATTTCCACACAATATCCTTCAACAGTTAAAATTACTGTTACATTACCGCTTTATAATAAAAACAATTTTTTTAAATATTTTCGAGATGAACAGCCAATCTATTTTGCAAAAATCTCACCGTGTAAACATTGATGCTAGGATGACATTTAGTAATTGACAGTTCAGTGTTGACTTCACCAAAGTTTTCACTGTGGGATTTTTACAGAATATACCAACCCCGGAGTATAGAAGACTATAGACTGTCGGTGGTTATAAATCATTAGAAGTCATCGAAGTTTTCAAATGATATAGGACTGAACTACAAGACTGGATGAAGTAAAACTTATCTAAACTAAAAATATTATAAAGAGAAAAGATTTGTTTGTTCCGCTTTCACACTAAGAACAGATTTATGATTTATTATTATATTATTATTATTTATTTTATATTATTTTTATTTATTTATTGATTTTTTATTTATTTATTATTTATTTATGCACATGTGTAGACCATGACCTGGATTAGGACATAGGAGACTTTTTATCCCGATATTCCCGCGGAATCGAGTCTTATGCGGGTGATACTGCAGGGTGCAGCTAGTCAAAAATAATCAGGAAGCGACAAGCGACTAATATGCACCTTGTACGGAATGAAGCATGAAGAAGTAGTTTTATTTGAGGAAACAATGTATGTATGTAGGATGAAAGCGATTTCCTCACAATTTCCTGAACGAACTAATATCTTTTTATGGCATCTAATTTCCTTATTAAGTTACGTCATAGAGACTTTAGCGGATAAAACTGTATCAAGTTTATCTTGAATAAAAAAAACTTAAATAGATTATGAGAATCTAATCTTTGCGTAAAAAAAAATTTTTTTTTATTTTAAAACAAAAATAGATTGACATAATATTATAATGGAAACGAAAGTTTGTTCCTGTGTTTTTCTCAAAAAATAAGAAACACTTAATAAACTTAAAAAGATGACTAGTACTATAAACGGAAAGTGAGGAAAAAATTGGCTTACACAACTTAGGATGGACACTCAATAATGGACAAGGATACCACTAAGGTCGATGCGATTGCGAAAATCAAATGAATCATCTCCAATCTTACATTACATAAGCGTGAACGGACACGCATTTATGCGTCAATCGTGATACCCAAAAAGAGTCAAGTCATATGAGGATAATAACATCGAGAAAGTAAAGTAATAAACTCCATATTGTCATTTGAATTGTCCTTAATTTCACCATAATATTGTACACTTTTGCGATATCATGCACAATTGCACATCGATTAGGAAAACCCCATTGATCTATCCGAATCACTAATGTTATGTTAACTCAAAGTACCACATATCCTGCAGTGCTATTATATAAAAATCTCATCGTAACAAACTTAGGTGAAGTGAGCTGTCATTCCACCAGAATGCTTAGGATAGACACTATTGACAGCTCACTTCACCTAAGAACATGTACCTATTCTGTAAAAAAATCCCCGTGAAAACTTACGGTGTTACAGAATACATGTTCTTTCAAAAAAAGCTTTCTTCAAAAACAACTAAGTGCACTTACAACAGAATTCAATGTCCTATTAGCATGAATGAGACCGGGTTCAACGAATCCTATGTTCTCACGACCAAATAATACGACCATTTAGCAAAAATCTATTTTAGGTGCATCTAGGTGTAGTGATTACGGGTCAATGACCTTTTCTTTGTGTAAAAGTTTCCCAGACAAAAGACCTTAGTGTTAATTGAATTATTAGAAAAAGTATTGCTTCATTAGGTAGCCAAAATGGATTATGTTTAACGAATTGTGAAAAAATGTTGTCAAAAGTATTACTGTTCAAAATTTATATATCTACCCAATCAATAATATGACCAATTCGCTTACACAACTGAGGATATAAAATGCATATTATTATGGCTTATTTATGGTCAATAAACTGATGGTAATGCAAGATACCAAATATAATATATTACGTTTTTCATCCTTATGAGATTTTTCAATAATCAGATAACTTTTATCTGAACAATAAATAATGACAGTTTGTCATTTTTTCTATAAAAACGCTGTGAAACCGCAATATTTATTTCACTAATTCTTTTATTAATTCAACAAGATCTACATTGTGTTCAACTGTATCAATCAAAGAATTTTATTTGTGTTTTCAGTTGTTGTTTTAAATACATTCAAAAAATCATTAACCATTATTTATCAAACTCTCTTCAGAAATTTTCAGAATAATGGATTGAATTACAGAATTATGGAGTCTTTGCTTACCATTTATTTACATTAGAATAGAATTATTCCTCAGATAAAAGTTATGTGACTAAACTCTGATTTTTTATTTACTACACTAAAATGACAGCTGCGGTCGACCTATTTTGTGTACACACGGCTACACGTCAAGCTATACAAAACCAGTTTGTCTTAGCCTCACTTTGTATGATATTTTCTCACAATGAACGGTCAGCCAATACTGGTTTTGCATAGCTTGATGTGTAGCCGTGTGTACATGACATTATTTAGTATATATTAGCTGTCATTTTGGTCTGGCAAATTAAAACTCAGAGTTAAGGTATGGAAAATCAGCCCTTAGAATAAAAACCTCATACAGTCACACACAACACCTCATAACTTCACTCAATATTTCCCGCCCAAATCCATTTACAATATAACTATCAGGTATTTATTGAGCATTCTAGCTCCACCATAAAGTAAGTTACATCAAATAGGTCAAAGCGAATTGCCTCGTTACCAGCGATATAGCTACCGTATCTGCTATCTCCGATATTGCAAACTAGCAAGTTACCAAGTTATCACTTGATCGAAATTCGGCACGTTTATTTGTCGTTAGTGGCACTCAAGTTATTTAAGTTTCGGCTCTTGGCTAGACATCACCCAGACTGTTAATTACTTTGCTCATTAAACATTCACCGACATAATATTTGTAAAGGTTTTGGGCGACAAGAACATTGTTAACACTTTGTCTGAAACATATTTTTGACAGTAGGTTTTAAAAAGTCGTAACTGAAGTGACTTTTCACTTAATTATGTTTAAAATTAATAAAGAGCATGGTTTAAAAAAAATCTAGTATAAACGTTTTGTCAGAGTAGGTGTAAAAAACCGTAACTGCATATTTCCTACTTTGCATCAGAGATATTTCTGATGCAAAGTAGGAAATATGCAGTTCGCTATTTAAAATTATTAAGGAGACTAATTTTACAAAAAAAAATCTAGCATAGAAATAATCAGAAACGGATTATTAAAAAATGCCTACAAAACGCGTGTTCCACAGACCCATATATCGCAGATTAAAAAAACACAATTTGACAGTCGAATGAATATTCCAATGAATAAAATCACGCGCGATGTAAAAACACGTATGTATTGGACTCTTTCGCATTTTCCGTAAAACACGAATATGAATTCATGTACTGTCCGATAGAATTGCATTTTCAATAAAAAAATAATTTAGAAATATAGATTAGTGTATCAGTACTTTAGTCACACATCGAGTCTGAGAATACAATCTAGTTCAGTTGGATGAAGTATGTGAGAGCTGCAGCCAGTTGAAGCTCGTTTTCAATCGCTCATGTATAAGGCATGACTCACGTTTTCACCAAAAACATGTATTCCGTGTGCAGAGATTTTTCTACTGACATATTGTCATTCCTCATTTTTGCCATTGCAAATTTATTCTTTGTAATCTATACTATAAATTAAAGTCACTTTTCGTGTCTTTCTGTGTGACCGCGTTATTCTTCTAAACTACGCAACGGATTTTGTTGCGGTTTTCACCATAATTTAGAGAATTTATTCCGGAAGGTTTATGTGAATAATACTATTTTACTTACATGTACTATAGAAATCTCGATTTTTTGTCAAGTCGTAAAAACCGTGCGAAAACGAGATCGGTCGCTAGTATTCCAATAAAATTGAACCAGTTAGTTTTTAAGCAAGAAAGCATAAAGTTTATTCTACGGCTACCTACTTCAGACATCACAAATTCGCCAAATAAAATTAAGGATGAAACCGTGGTCTGATAAGAAAACAAACGAAACTGGCCGCATATAAACAGACCTGAGGTTTTGCAACCATTTTGTTTCTGAGATCAAAAGTCACCTAAAAATATTTAACAGACATTAGGGGCTTGTAAAATTAAATAATATATGAACCTAGTTACTAAAACAGATGCAGTATAGAAATATTTACTAGAAGATACGTTTAGGTACAAGTATACAAGCATCTGAACCTGTCCCAGTTTTGCAAATTTTCGTATCTAATTAATTTATGAAGAAAACTATTGGAAAAATGTCATATCTTAAAATTGGCTCCAGTATCTGATTACAGCCTAACGATGTATTTTAAAAATATATCAGCGCAAGTTCAAAATAAATTTGACAGCTGATTAAAATCGACGCATAAAATCCCGACCGATAAGTACAGCGGTGTAACTGCACTTGTCGCATCTTAACATTGTCCACAGAATTTACTTTTCAATAGATAAATAACTGAGAAATACCCGCAGTATCTTAAAATACGGATCAGAGCAGTGTGTCGGCTCGGCCACATATCGTGTTCGTCGCCGGCGCCGGCGCGCCGCTCTGTCGATTTCGTGCATTTTTTTGCAAGTGACGACTTGGATTTCTAAATAATTTAAATACGTGCACGAAGTCAGAAGCGCACTAACGCAGATCGCGTATTAATTGCTATTCAATGAATTGGGTTTGTGTGTACCGAGTCGCGTGCTAATTCGTTGCTTAGTTTTATTTATGACGTGTGCAGCACGAACTCGATGGAATCGATCAACATCTTATAATATTAAGCAAAAGTTGAATGGGAAACTTACGGTTCTAATGACACCGTCACAGAATCCAATTAAAGCACAAAACCATGTCACTGTCACAGATGTATTTAGTTTACGGTAGCACTTGATGCGCGACGAGTGTTCGCGATGTGTTGCGCGGGAGCGTGGCGACGCGGGCGTGCGGTGCGGCTGCGCGGGCGCGACTGAGCGGTCGTGCTGTCGTGCGACGCCGCCGGTGAAATGATCAGACGCGACTCGAAATCGCATAAGTAAAATTGTTGCAGTTTTATTAAGGACAGGTTGTTGTAAACGTAAAAGTGGTACTAATCGTGTGTAAATAATTACACCGCACGGATTATGCGGAGCGACGTAATAAATCGCACGGTATTCTAGTTAGTCTTGTTAAGTCAGCGGCTTAAGTAATAAATAAGGATTTTTCAAAGAGTAATTGGTATGAGATACGGTTAGCCTCAATACATATCGTAAAATCTCAAACCTCGCTGTGTTTTCTGAATGGATCGCTGTAATAAATACTAGCGAATAATATATGAAAAAATAAATAGAATAGATATTAATCTATTAAATCTCCGAGCTGAGATAAGTAAGATAAATAAAATTAATAGCCAACTCCGAAGCTAAGTTAGTATTATAATGGGTAAGCCATTAATCACGTGTTCCCATTAATTTAACATTTTGCAAAAACACACTTACGACGCTACCATACGTCGGTGAATGTTTAAGTAATTATTGACAGCTAAAGCTTACACAGAAATGGTTCATAATTAGCATTTATACATTTTTTACGATGCAGAAAGTAGTATGTTAATATCTTTAACTCAATCTTGCGCAGAAACAGTTATCCTTTTATGGTTATGACTTTCATAAGCGGCAATTATGAACTATTCTAAAACGTTACTACATAATAAACTGGACAAAAAAAAATAAAACTAAGCTTTAAAAAAAATTGTCGTTAGTTTCATACACGTATAAAAGACATCAACGCGCGCATCGGCGCGTGCGCAAAGTTATATCAATTTGTGTATTTTAGTCAATTCTAGGTTACAAACTGATATTGTTTATTTAGTTTTGTATAATTTTTAAGACTATATTACTATGTTGCTTTACCGAAACCATAATTTTTGAAATAATAATGATGTAGTTTTTCAAATTTTTGTTAGCATAAGTGATCGTTATTAAAATATCCAAATTAACCAAAAAAACATTAAATGCAATGCTAGATTTATGAAAAATCGATTCCGTTAACATTCAATCACGCTAGGTCGCGCATCGAGTGACCCATAAACAAAGGCCACACAACGAGTTTTCTTATCTCACCCGCATTGGATGTCTAATCTATCCCAGCATCTTTTTTCAGTTTCTAAATCTACATTTAGAAATCGCAAGAACCGGTAGATCTGGATGTGGTGAATAGTAAAGGAAATCGTGTTCCGTCCATTTAACAATAATAGCTGGGAAATTATAATGTTATACAAAATTGATTTGGTAGAAATTGTACTGTAAAAGGAAAAATGCTGAATTAAAAATGACGCAGCTATTTTTAAAATGCGCTCAATATTAAAAAACCACCTGAGTGAGAGGCTTGTGGCTAAGTAATAACAGCCGCACGGCTCGATCGATCAGATTAAGCTAAGCTTGCCGCGGTTGATCCGTGGATGGGTGACCATCTTTACATACCAAGAGCCCTCCAAGCCTCGGAAAGCACTTTAAGTCGTTGTTTCCAGCTGTCATTCGTGGATTTTTGACAGTTGTTACGGGCAGTCAGAAGCCCGAATATCTGCCAACCAGTCTGACTACCAAGGGGTATCGTATTACCCAGTAACTGGGTTGCGGAGGTTCGATAGGCAGTTGCTTCATGTAAAATACTGGTATTCAGCTGCATCCACTTAGACTAGTAGCCGACCCTAACATAGTTGGGAAAAGGCTAGGCTAGGATGATTAAAAACAGTCTAAAAAAATGAACGTAATTAATAAATAAATATCGAAGCTGAAAATAGTAATAAGGTCATAAATTGTGTGATATAATATATATTTTTTTTTAAGATAAGAGAACCTTTTTTTTTAATAAAAGTTATAAATATACAGTGGCCTCTAAAATTTAGTTGGCAATTTTCAATTTCAACTGTGATACCTGAACCTGAGTGACATTAAGAATTAAAATAAAAAAATAATCAAGTACGCCGAAAGGATTACTTGATTATTTTTTATGATAAATAATATCATTATAATAGTTCAAATATATGGATCACTGGAATTTTAAATCATAATGTGGTCTGTCATAGCTATAAAAGTGAGCAGTGGTGAGCAGTGGTGAGCAGTGGTGAGCAGTGGTGAGCAGTGGTGAGCAGTGGTGGCCAGTAGTAACGACCACGATTTACGAGTTGTAGGTTGTGAGCTCGAACCGAAGCAGGCACTCTATCATCACAACACAACTGCTCTCAAAACGGTGAAGGAAAACATCGTGAGGAAACCGGCATGTTCTAGAAAAATTTCGAAGACATGTGACATCCACCAACCCGCACTAGGCCCATATGGTAGATACTCCCACTCCCTCTCTCACAGAGAGGAGGCCTGTGTCCCAGCAGTGGGAACATTATAGGCTGAATATCCTAAGTTAAGCTGTGAAAAAGGGTAACAAGTATCAATATGTGCATAAGTTCTAACTATAGTATGTAAATTGAAGGAAAATTATTAAATGTAGTTACTGAATATAATAATAATAATAATATCCCTGGACATTTCACACAGCGCCATCTAGTCCCAAGCTAAGCAACCTAATGCTTGTGTTATGGTAACAAGATGATGATGATGATTTGAGATGTGATTCCTTCTGCCGGGGCCGCGGGTTGTTCGAAAGAGATACCTTGACCCCTGGCACAGGCCACTGAAGGAACACGGGTGGGTATTAGTCAGTAAAAGTATGACAAGCCCTCCCGCTCCGCCCAGAGTGGAAGAAGTCATATGATAATTTCCGACCCAATAAAAAAAAGATGTGATTTCTTATGTATTTTTGCTAACAAGTATGTGATTTTATTAAATTAATATTAAACTACGAGGGTCATTCAATAAATACTTAGCCTACAAAAAGTAAACGAAAATTTTGGAAAAGTGGCAATTTATTTTTCAACATAGTCTCCTTTTAGTTCGATACACTTAGCCCAGCGATGCTCCAACTTTTTTAACCCGTCCGAAAAATAGTTTTTGTCAAACTCTGCAAAATAGGCCTCCGTGGCGGCGATGACCTCCTCATTTGATCCATATCTATTCCCGGCGAGAGATTTTTTCAGATTAGGAAACAGAAAGAAGTCACAAGGGGCCAAATCTGGAGAATACGGTGGATGGGGCAGCAATTCGTAGCGTAATTCGACCAATTTGGCCATGGCAACGGCAGACGTGTGAACCGGTGCGTTGTCGTGGTGAAACAGCACTTTTTTCTTCGCCAGATGGGGTCGCTTTTTCTTTAATTCGGCGTCGAATCGGCCCAATAAATCGGCATAGTAAAGCCCTGTAATTGTTTTACCCTTCAGGTAATCGATGTAGATCACACCTTGTGAATCCCAGAAAACGGTGGCCATAACTTTTCCGGCCGATTTTACAGTTTTCGCCTTCTTTGGAGCACGTTCCCCGGTCTGGATCCATTATTTTGATTGCTCCTTGGTCTCTGGTGTGTACCAGTGGATCCAGGTTTCATCGACGGTCACAAAACGACGCAAAAACTCCGCTGGATTCCGCTTAAACAGCGCCAAACACGTCTCCGATGTGGTCTCACGGTTGCACTTGTTTTCCGGTGTGAGTAAACGCGGCACCCATCGCGACGACAGCTTTCTCATGCCGAGTTCCTCGTGAAGAATATGATGCACTGTTCCTTCTGAAATGCCTACAGTCTCAGCTAGCTCCCGAACCTTCAATCGGCGATCTGCCAATACGAGATCATGGACTTTTTTAATGTTTTCCTCCGTAGCAGCTGTTTTCGGTGCACCTGGACGTGGTTCATCAAAAACCGACGTACGGCCACGTGCAAACTCGTTGAACCAATTCTTGACGGTGGCCATCGATGGAGAAGAGTCACCGTACACAGCATCCAAGCGCTCTCTGATTTCGATGCGCGTTTTCCCTTCCAAAAATAGGAATCGAATCACCGAACGATATTGCTCTTTTTCCATTTTTGTAAAACCGATCGATACATTCGCTTCCATAAGTTGTCAAATTAAAACAAATGAAGGGATTGGAATGAAAATTTGAAAAAAGAATTAAAAAAGAATGTGCTACACTGTGGTAAAACTCTTTTGAAACTACAGCGCCCTCTGGCGATGAGGCTAGGTACTTATTGAATGCACCTCGTATTTTCCCACCCTGTATTGAAACACTGGATCAATATGCAAATATGCCATAAGTGAAAGAAAATAAAGATTATTTTGTCATAGAAACACGTTTTTTGTAGCTAACCTATATTGTACCACTGCTGGGCAAAGTTGTCCCCCATACTTTCCCACTTTTCTTTAGGTTATGCTTTCTCCGATCAATCGGTCAGAAACGAGTCCAAATTGTCTCGCCAATTTTTCATAGACAGGCCTAGGTGACGACGTCCGTCTTCAGACACACACTGTGTGACAATCTTGGCCCATCTGTCTTGATGCATCCTATAAGTGTGACTTAAACATGAATGATGTAGCCACTATTTTGTAACAATTTTATGATTAAAAAGAGTACCCGTGGAGTTTCTTGGCCGTTCTTCGCCATAGGTATCTACTACGCTTTGGAAAGGGTGACAAGCTTCATCTTCCGACTGACTGACCCCTTGACAATTGGACGTAGTTTAGCAGAAAGGACTCAAACCCAAAAAAGTAATTTTTGAGTTATCGAGGTTTTAAGTTTAGTTGTGTATTGCTGCAATGATGTTGTATATATATGGAATATTTTGAAATATTGACACTTATGGGCAAATCTATTTATATATATAAAAATGAATCACTATTTCCCTTGCTCACGCCATAACTTGAGAACGACTTTACCGATATCATCCATCTATTTTTTTTAAGTTTTCTAATACTTTGTAGAAGGAAAAAAAATGAAGAAAGTTGCGCAAAAAAATTAGAAAATTTAAGAATTACGCTTTTACGCTAAAACAGCAGAACGGATTTAGATGAAATTTGACAACTGGGTAGACCATGATCGAGAAGGACATAATGTTAATTTTCATCCTGGATCGCAGACGAAGTCGCAGGCAACAGCTAGTATACCAATATTTATATGAGTCAAGTTGTATTACATAGACTAACGCAATTTACGAGTTATTGTGAAGAATGTGGGTTGAGTCCTTTCTGCTTAACCACGCCCAATTCAAAAGTGCCTAATTGGTTTATTTAACCACTCTGCTCGACTAGATTTTGACATATGACATATCAGCTGACTCGACGGGATGTTGCGAATTACGTCATGAAATTCAGTAAATTACATCAACTTTCAGCATTCAAATTTATTAAGAAAAATATGTTTCCGCGCTTATTTTATACAATATATTTGTGGCAAATATCTTTAATTATTTGTTAAGGTCGGTCAAACTTCGTTAGTCTACTACGAAAGTTGTATAAAATAGGTATTACTACACCTATCCAAAAGGTAGGCACCTTAAACTCGCTGGAAATATGTACATATACAACCTATTCTCTTGCTGAAAATATGCAAAAGGGAAAAATAAAGATATTAACATTCTCTCCGCGTTCTTACTTTTACCATTTTTCTTACTTAAACTATTTATAAAACGCAATCAAGTCTTGATAAAAATTACAAAAAATTGTGTTTCGACATGACACTTCTTAGTGCTGACCATCCGTGCAGTTTTCTTATTTCGATTCAAAAATTGCATAAAGCCTAATCGATAATCGGAATTTGCAAAAAAAAAAAAAATAAGGTGTGGAAACTATATAAACTCTTTGGTATATTTTTCATGAAAAATTTATTTTTGAAATTAATCATTTTAATTACCGTACGTGTGTGTACACGTACACGTACGGTGTGGTTAGATGTGTAATTTTTATGGTTCCGTACGTCCAAATGAAAAAACGGAACCCTTGCAGGATCACTTGTGTCTGCGGGTCTTGTCTTTTCTTATTTGCTTCGAATCTACTGGACCGATTAAATTGAAATTTGGTAAACATATGAATTTCTGTGACCCAAAGACGGACGTGTAACGTAAATAAATTAATTTTGAGGGGGGCAAACTAGAAAAAAAAAATCTTTGCTGTACCTCTGTGTGACATATCAAATGAAAGGGCTTGTTGTGGGGGTTTTAAATATATTTGCTTAATAACTAAACCAAAAGTTATGTGGCCGTCTGTCTATGTGCCGGTCGGTCTGCCTCTCTGCCGTCTGTACAAACCTAAACTAACCGTAAAATCTAGATTTTGACCAATTTGCACCGGCCAGCCTTTCTTACAGGGTGAACGCGGGCGTTTTCGTGGACGCGCATTTCGGGACAAAGTAGGCACTCCTTATGTCCCAAGCTGCCGTTTGGTAGCTTGGGATAAAATTTTAAGAACTTTAACTGTCTGATTTCTAATTTAAATGATCTGAAAATACTTTTACGGAACCCATAATTTCGTCATGTCAGTCTGTGCGTGCGTTCGGATGTTAATACCATTAACCATTTTACTCGTAGACGTTAACGAGTGTTAATAACACTATATCGTATTCGTATTCTATGCACGCAAAATGGTGTAGTAAAATTACGATAAACATAATTAGAGGTAGCATTCCCCATGCATGTACCCGAGGGTTGAAAAAAATCTATGCACACAAGCGTGTGGGAGGTATTGTTGGAACTTATAATTAAAATTATAAAGCTGTTTCTAATTGACTTTAACTTTTAAAGTCAATCGTTTTTGAGATATGAGATATTTTCATTTAAAACCGCAGAATTAACTTGGTTTTTTACAGTTTTTTCGAGAACTTTTATGAAATATAAACTTATTTCTGCAGTCGATTAAATTAATAATATGCGCTGTGCATGCGTAAATATTCATCCCAAGTACGGGACCTTTCACTGCATGGTCCGACATACACTTGGCCAGTTTTTTTTTTTAATTTTGTTGGGAAACTACCCCAAAAAGTAAACAATTTCTATTACTCAAGTAAACTAATATAAATAAAAACTACCAAACTCATACAGCTAACAAAACATAATGAAATGTAAAGTGTTTGCGGAACACTTAATTAATCTATCATCATTTCCCAAACTTTTGCTAAGCCTATCTAAAAATGTATACTGGGCATTCTGTAGCAAACTATTAGAAAGAATCAAAAATTAATAATTGCACAATAAATAAAAATAATTTTGAATAGCGAGCGCATTCCGAATATAAATTCAAATATAGAAACAATTCGGCGCGAAATTGAATAAATGACTATCTATGGTCATAGGTCCTCTGTTATTGACTCAGTTTCAATATAATGTCCAAAAAACGATTAAAATTACATTATGAAAGCATAAATCATTATTATAAATAATGCTTGTTGTATTTAATGCTTAAAATAATTTTATTTCAATTTCTGAGAATCGATTTCTGATATTCGTCATATTAATTACTCGGGTCAATCGAAATTAAAAAAAAAAATCGTTTGGCATAATCGCTTTCGCACATCATTACGATAAAAAAAAACAACAATGGTCGGCGATTTTGAACACAAATTAAGTAGTGGTAATGAATAATACGTGTTATTGGACCTGTGTTTCAATATTACGTTATGATTTGGGCATTTTCTTGTTTTTTATAATATTTGTAATAATATTTTTCACATTTTACATCTTATCTACATGTGTGTGTGTGACTTTTGTGAAAAGTAAAAATGTAAACACGCACGATTGGCGCGAAACTTCGACTTTAGATATCAAAAAACTACATTACCACTACTTATTTAACATGAACAATGGATGAATTCGTCAAATAATTAAATCATGTATTATTCATTGCCCCTGTGGTGGAGTTTGGATTTTCGAAATCCCCAATTTTTATGTTTTTTAGCCTCGACCACCACTGTCATCAAAATGGCGATTATCGCATTTACAGACTTGAATTTAATAAAGGTAAATTAATAAACTTGCGCGCTAAATATGGAAGATTGAATGGCGATAACATATGAGTTTTTTATCCAACTCTCTTAATTAACGCACATTCATAAGATTTGATGGGTAGCATAATCAATATTTACATTATCATTAAGGGTGTCGTATGTCGTCATTTCAAGGTCCAATGGGACCCCTTACTGAGCCAGCGGAGGTTCGTGTGTTCGGGTCCATTCGGGGGCGCTACCGAACTATACGGTTAAAATAAATGCTTGGAGTTTGAGTTTTGGACTTCTGAGCCGCGGTCATGAACATATAAAAAAGACAAGTGAACATGTGAAGTCTCTTCCGTCTTAAAAACTAAGATAGGAAAGTAAACTTCAGTGATCTTTCTAGTCGACAAAGGCAGTAAATTATCGTGAACCAGTTTAAGATTTCGAATGTGGTGTAGTTATAAAACAATAAATCAATCCCGTAACTTTCTTAGATCGTAAGTCACAAATCACGAGCGACGAGGACTTGCCTGTTAGATGTGCAGGGTTGCCAGGTATTAGCATTTTTATTGGGTATTTAATTTATGAAAATGAAATATACTAGTGTTGTATTAGTAAAGACGCCGGTTGTTTAAAAGAAGTCATTTATTATTTTATTGTGTTTTGATTATTATTTTTATATTCACCAGTTGAGTATGATTGATGACTTTGTAAATTATTCACAGATATAAGATGGTTAAAAATATTGGAAAATCTATCAATGTTTTTAATAAAAATGTGACATATGTTATCTTGAATGAAGTAACTAGGTGAATTAAACTGAAACACTGAACACAAACGGCCGGTCGATTCTGTAAAAATCTCACCGTGAAAACTCAAATGAAGTGAGCTTGATGTGAGTTGTCAGTAGTGTCAATCCCTAGCAATATTTGGAATGACAGCTCACTCCACGCTCACTTCACCGTTCAAGTTTTCACGGTGAGATGGTTACAGAATTGCACTGCTGGAACAGCACTACTAAATAAAATTTTAGTTATGTCCTTCAACTATCAGAACTAAATTGTCTAAACGTGCTCTAACAAGACATTTCATTGTTAACCAATACTTAATTTCTTGACAAACAATTTTTTTTATTGACGAGTAAAAATGTTGGACAGAAATAAAATCATTTATCAAATCTTAACCAGAGTTCCCCATAGCCGTTCCCATGGCAACCCTAGAAATGAGTGAAAGTGATAGCAACGCTATAACGATTAGCCGCATCTCTGCTGCGCCCGCGCCGCTTCGGCGGAAAACAGATAAGTACAGAAGGTCAACTCCGTACAACGAGCAAAAACGCACGCACACAAAGACACACAGAGACCGATTGAGATCACCGCATGTATGATCTGTTCCGAAACTATCTGATGAAAGTGTAAACAGATTCTGTTCAGGTTAAAGTCTTATCCAGTAACTCGCTTAAGGGAATCATACTTTCATTTAAAATGTTTCAAATTAATATCTCACTACTTTTGCCAAAAAATATTGTTTGACAACATTAAATTTTATGCAGTTGAAAAATCATCGACGATAATTATTGTTACAAAATTAACCACAATTGTCAAATGACAAGCAGTTTTAAGGTTATTTGAAATCAACATTTTGGGGTTATGTATTTTAATAATCAAATCAAAGTACTCCAAAAATGCATCAACTGGTACGTTTTCTGATACATTTGTTTACATTTTCATCAGACATTTTTGAAACAGACTATACCTAGGCAGACGCCTAGGTATAGTCTAGATGTGCGTGATGTGCGCATGTTTTGGCCCGTTGTATGAAGATGGCCTTCTGTGTCAATCTGTTTTGTGGCTTCGGGAAAGCAGGCAACTGTCAAATTTACTTGTCAAGAGTTGTTACACAGAAGTGTTGCAAACGTAATGTATGGGGACGTGAATGAAGTGTTATACTGTGTATCTTTAGTTGTGGGAGAAAACTTTTTGAAATTATCTGTATTGCCTTTTATAGTGCGACGTTTTATGTTCTTGCTAGCGGGGTCTTTGATACAGGGTCGATTTTTTTTAACAGTGAATTTGATTCTTTTAACTTAAATTTTTTTTTTTACAAAACATGCGTAATCTAAATCATTTCATTGAAGTTGTTGCAGATCTACTACACCTGAGGTTCAAGTCGGCTTTGAGTCTCACCAGATGCAGCTGAATAACAGTACTTTACATAGAGCGACTGTCTATCTGACCTTCACAACCCAGTGGGTAATACGATACCCCTTGGTAAGACTGGTTGTCAGACTTACAGGCTCCTGACGACCCGTAACGACTGTAAAAAATCCACAAATGACAGCCGGGACCAACGGCTTAACGTGCTTTCCGAGGCACGCAGGGGGTCTTGGTATGAAAAGAAGGTCACCCATCCATGGACCAGCCGCGGCAAGCGTAGTTTAACCTGACCAATCGTTCCGTGCGGCTGTTATTACTTAGCCATGAGCCCCAGTGGTTATAACACAATAATCTACAGTTCAATTTTTCTTGAAGACGACCTAGCTTTAAATAAGGAGGTTCAATTCCGTCATTTCTTAAATTAGATTACCTCGAAAGCCTATTTGGTCCGAATCTAGACAGTTCCTATTCAACACATGTCCTTGCAATTCGTTTTTATAATGGCAGCCACGACGTTGCATCACAGGGAATCCTAATGTGGGAGCATGTGTCACCCGGCGCTAGCACAATACATGTAAATTAAGCTGTATGCAAGTAATTACTAACGCCGAAGAGTGACCTAGGTTTAAAGCTTGCATTCTTTTCACATTTAGCGCACACTTCGACAACACGGTTAGCGCAGTAGCTGAGCGATCGGACTGCTGCGCTGCGTGTCGCGGGTTCGATTCCCGCACAGAACAAATATTTGTAAGTCCTACATGTATTTGTTCTGAGTCTGGGAGTTTTTCTATCTATAATATGTATGTATTTACAAAAAAAAAAAAAAATATAAGTAGTTTTTCAGCCATCTTGTTACCATAACACAAGCATTAGGTTGCTTAGCTTGGGACTAGATGGCGCTGTGTGAAATTTCCAGGGATATTATTATTATTATTACTGGTTAGTTGTCGACTAAATGTTTGCCTATATGGAGTTCCTTGCCCGTTCTTCTTCATACGAACTTACTACGCTTTGGAATGGGCAACTAGCTTTTCGTTCATATTGTTGACTGACCGACTCATTGACAACTCAAATGTGCCTGTAATTGGTTTAATTGAAACAATGCTTAGAGTTTGTTTGCAACAAAATCTAAGCTTCGACGAATCACCTAGGATAAAAGCTGGCACATTCTTTTCTTTAATTAGATAATTTAGTGGATACTTGTTAGTCGTCACCTTAATGTATTTGAGGAAGCTCAAAATCGTGAAAAGACGAATCGCGTTGTAGAGACAAAGTTTTTTTTTTAATTTGCATTGCAATTTCTAGAAAGTAAAGCTTTCTATATATAATAACATAAAATCCCTATATATGCGAAATGAAAAGGAAAATTAGCAATTCTCAATAAAAAAAACACCTTCTAAATGACAAAAATGCCACTGAAAACATTACGCGTCGGTGTGACAGACAGCCATTTTACCGTACACAATAAAAACCGTAATTGGCGACACCGTCTATCGTAAATCCGTCTAGTTTTATGTCTACAACCACTGCCTACCCTTTATAGCGTGTTGATGTGTTAACAAAGTGTTGACGAGAACAGTTACTGTTGTCGAGTGAAATTATTGCACGTGTATGTGGGCCCTTTTTTGCTCGAGCTTACCTAGTTTGTTAGTTTACAGTGGGAAATCTGTTGTTTACCTAGTTTACTGAGATCAATGGTGGCCCAGTGGTAAAGGCTGGGATGAGTTGTAGGTCGTAGGTTCGAACCCAGACAGGCGCTTTACTTTGTTTTAATTTATTTCATCACCAACGTGAAGGAAAACATCGTGAGGAAACCGGCATGTCCTAAAACCAAAAATTCGAACACATGTGACATCTACCAACCCGCACTGGGCCAGCGTGGTGGATTACAACCCATTAGCGTGGTGGATTACGGCCCATTCCCTCTCACAGAGAGGAAACCTGTGTCCCAGCAGTGGGAACGTTATAGGCTGATTATGTACCTAGTTTTTTTGCCCCACACTAGGAATTTCTCCAGCAGTGCGATTCTGTAACCATCTCACCGTGAAAACTTAGGTGAAGTGAGCTGTCATTCCAAATAATGCTAGGGATTGACACTACTGACAACTCACGTCAAGCTCACTTCACTTGAGTTTTCACGGTGAGAATTTTACAGACTCGACCCGACCGGCTGTATCGTGGGTGCGTTTACAAACATTTAAACTCACATACACAAACAGCCAGACCCGGAACAACTACTTGTTAGATCAGCGGTTTGGTTCAGGTTTTCGTTTTAAAGTGGGAAATCCGTTGTTTACCTAGTTTTAGAGGTAACTTTAGTGCGACTTTCTGGGTTGGGTAGACCAAGAATAGGGTTTGTAATACATGTAGATACTATTGCCAAAGCCTATATCTGCCCACTGGGGCAGATATAGGCTTTGGCAATAGTAAAAGTCGTAAAGCGATCGCTAAGAATGTCGAGACTACTGAGTCTCGACATTCTTAGCGATCGCTTTACGACCGAATTCGGTCGCAAAGTCCTGTCACTCCATACATTTCACCTGTCAATTTGGGACTTTGCGACGGAATTTGGTCGTAAAGCGATCGCTATGAATGTCGAGAGACTGCAGCCCCTGGGCATTTTGAAAACCAAAATCCTGTGCACATGATGACCACAGCTGCGTCCGTAAGTAAAACAAAAGAGGATCCTTTTTAGGTCGCCTAATAAACTAAAACTAAACGTAGTGATTACTTCATGATTGCAGATGACGTGATAGATCGTGAAGAAATTATTCACGCATTTGGAAGCTGTCGGTATGTTTATACACGGTCATGTAGTCGTTGGCGTTCATTCCATACTAAGGTTTTCCTCAGTTTTCTCCCTAACGAATGATACTATAGGCTAACCGCTTAACTGAGACGTTGCCTGAGGTAGCAGCGCGGTGCGGGAGGGGTGTGGTGACGTGATGCGAGAGCTCAGTGATTCGTCAACTTGTGACAACTATCACCCCTCCCGCACCGCGCAGCTACCTCAGGCAACGTCTCAGTTAAGGGGTCGGCCTATAGTCCAAATATTGGAACGAAGTTCCTTATCGCGCGTTGCGAAAGGGGGCTAGACGGAAAAAATTAAGACCAAAAGTTGTAATGACACTTTTTGCTATAGTTGTAAGCCGTGCGGCGTGCGCATGTTTCTCTGTCTCTCTCTCTCTCTTATAGAAAACAAACCAGTTTTTTTTTTGTCTGTGTTTTTTTAATTATTAATAATAAAAAAAAAATATTATAACTAAAAAAAAAAAAAATTTTCTTACAATTACTTCACTAATTAATCGAAAGGAACTTCGTTCCATCCGGGTGTCCCTTGACACCTCTCAAGTTTTTTTTTTTTACGATTTAATAGATGGAACGCCAACGACCACGTGATCGTGTTTCCTCTTAACAGTCTCATTATGGTGACAATTATTATAACTTGAAGAGATAATTAAGCCACCGGCACATTACTGTGTTGTGTTGTGTCATGACGCGGAATACATCAATCAAAAGTATTTGTTCAGGACTACGTCAAATCACAACGAATTTTGATTGGCTAAAACTGCGTCAGAAGGCGATACAGCACAGTAATGTATACCCGGCCTTATGTTGTCGTTAGATCTCAAAAATCAATTTGCAATTAATCAAAACCCAAACCAATGTTTAATTAACTCCTTACACATTAATTCCAAAACACAACACCTTGTATAAACATCAAAATATTTGCCGCAAACAATCGGCACCTTAATTGCGTAATGAAGCTAATATTATATTAGCTTCATGCCAATCAATCTAAAACTAACAAACCGAGTCAATTTATCAGTTGCTGTTGTTTGTTAATCACAAACCGCTAATTAACTATAGTTGTCGCGTTTTCGCATGACAATAGCGGTCATTGACCCACCTATAATGTATTATATAGCTAAAGTTTTTACATTTTCTAGCTAAAGTACAGACGCCAGCACATCAAGCTACTACAATCTGTCAAATTTCTTTAATAGATTTTCAACTTTATCGCTGAAGCATTAAGGTTCAAAGTTGATTGGAAAAATTTGACAGTTTCGGGTAGCTTGACCAGCTGGCGTCTGTACATTAATGTCTTGAATCTATCTATCGTTATCTTCAACACACGTTATAATAATGAAAAACAATTTGTTTTTTACTTCTGTACACTGCCCCACTCCTGGGCAAAGGCCTCCCACCACACCCTCCATCTTTCGCGAGCCCGCGCGTCCTCCTTCCAGTTTTGACGGAACCCATCCAGCTCGTCCCGCCATTTACATGGTTTTCCACGACGTCGTCTCACTCTCTCAGGACACCAGCCGGTCGATTCTGTAACAATCTCACCGTGAAAACTCAAGTGAAGTTAGCTTGATGTGAGTTGTCAGTAGTGTCAATCCCTAGCATTATTTGGAATGACAGCTCACTCCACGCTCACTTCACCTGAGTTTTCACGGTGAGATGATTACAGAATCGCACTGCTGTTTTGTGCTTAACTTAAAAAAAATGTAAAAGAAATGTTACAGGTGTTAAAAGATAAAATGTTTGGAAATTATTGAAAAAAAAATATGATATAAAAAAATTGTGAACCTTTAGGGTCTTCAAACTAAATATGTATTTCCTAAATGGATCTACATACGAAATCTCCTTATTTAGCTAACCCTCCGCCTAACACCCTGTATAGTTGGCGCAGTGGTTAAGCGATTGACTGCTGCGCTGCGTGTCGCGGGTTCGATTCCCGCACGAAACAAATATTTGTATGACCTACATGTATTTGTTCCGAGTCTGGGTGTTTTTCTATCTATAATATGTATGTATTTATCTTATAAGTAGTTTATCAGCCATCTTGTTACCATAACACAAGCATTAGGTTGCTTAGCTTGGGACTAGATGGCGCTGTGTGAAATGTCCAGGGATATTATTATTATTATAGTTTATTGTTTAGGTTCGCACGAATAGATATTAGAAAAAGGGCATTGACCGCTATTGGCAAGCTAAAACGCAACAACTATACTGTGAATATGAGTGTGACAGAACACATACGTATCGGTCTGCAATCATCGTGTTATTAACATAGACAGGCAACTAATTACACAGTAGTTTTGATTAGATAATTAGACAATGCGAACTGTACCTTGTCATGTGTTGATTACTGGTGCCTATAACCATCAGTTTTTTTTAACCCCATATGAAATTTTCTTTCTAGTTCCGGTTAGACTGGATGCCGACCAGTATATGTAGTTCGGTAAAGACTAGGCAGGTGATGCTGTTGGAGTTTTCCTTCAGAGTAATCGAGGCAGCGGAAATATCAGTTTCTTCACTTTCTCAGCATGCAACAACTGATGAGGTATTATGAACAGACGCCAGCAGATCAAGCTACCCGAAACCGTCAAATTTTCCCAATCAACCTTGAACGTTAATGCTTTAGCGATAAAGTTGAAAATCTATTATAGAAATTTGACAGATTGTATTAGCTTGATGTGCTGGCATCTGTACTTACGTTAAGACTAATTATTGACTGCATATAAACTGATATAACTGGAGCGACAACCAGAGTGGCCATGGATGGAATCGGAGATGCATAATGTTCAGCAGTTGACTGCTTTAGGCTGATGATGATGATCACCGAGGCACTAACACGTCTCCTCCAATTATCAATAATTCAGTAGCATCATGCTGTCATTTCCTATGCTGTTATGTCCACCAACCCGCGCTAGGTCCGCGTGGTGGACTATGGCCCAGTCCCCCTCGCTGGGATGTGGTCAGTGTCCCAGCAATGGGAACGTTGTAGGCTGATTATAATATGTGCTGTCAATTATGTTTTTTTATTTTTTTTATTTATGCATTTGTAGGAGAAGGTATGTCTGTCTCTCGTTAACACCAGGCATATTTTAATTACTGTGGGCGTACTATGGGTAGTGTTGGTTATTGCACAATAGAAACACGGTTTACAGTTCAAATCAGATTATAATTTACGAATCAATTAGTCACACTAGCGAATCACATACACACACAACTCAACGATACGGAACGCGCGACAGTTTCTATCCACATGTTGTTCGTACGATGTCCAATGTTTCGATGATCTCGAGAGCTCTGCTCACCCCGCTTTTTGTAGATTTTGCTCTCGTCTCCCCACGAACTCAGGCTAGACTCTGTCTAGCGCCACGAGATGGCGCTAACGTTCCGAATAGTCAAACGAATGACTCCGACACATTTATTTTGTACTAGCTTTTGCCCGCGACTTCGTTCGCGTGGAATAGTGACTTCACCAATAGATGACACCGACTCTTGACCAATAGATGGCGCTGTATGTCTGGAATAAATTTTATTTTTTATTTTATTTTTTGTAATAAAAACTATCCTATGTCCATTCTCAAGTTCCAAACTATGTCTGTACCAAATTTCACACAAATCGGTTCAGTAGTTTAGGCGTGAAGCAAAGACAGACAGACAGACAGACAGAGTTACTTTCGCATTTATAATATTAGTTTGGATTTTTTATTATTACCAAATCACAATTAAATACATAATCTATCAGCGATATCTTTTTCCTTCTAACAAAATCCAGGGTCAAATGCAGAATAGTGTGAAAGTGTCACTTCAAACGTACAACTTACGTAATGCGTTGTCCACATACCTACATACACGACGCCCCTACATGTCTAATGCTCTTACCACGGCCGGGCACGCAACCTAATTATGCAGTGGTTTAATTAGAGCTGGCCACAAAACCGCTGAGTTTTCCCGTTGCGCTGCGCCGGATGACGCATTCCTGTCGTATCGACCACAACGTTGTATTGGACAGTGTACATGATGCTTTATTTACTAAAGTAGGCAGAGAAATGATGCTTGGTTATTTGTCATGTTTCTGGGTAAATTTTTTTGTTGATTTGGAGCGAAACCTGAGTGTCAATAGGCTAGCTGCCTAAAAAAATCTAATTAGTCCGTCAGTTAGATTATCAAAAAATATTGGACACGTATTTTTTCTTTTTTCAATTATATAAAAAATGATGAAGATATCGCCCGTTAAAGTTCCGCGTGACGTTACGCCTTGCTTCACTTTGTAGCATGGCGTGACGTCACGACCCCCTACTCCCAAATTTTGACGCGCTTTATCTTTGTCATTTTTTGTTTGATTGACAAAAGAAAAAATGTTTCTGGTAGTTCCAGAGATTACCCCCTACATATAAACTTAGAAACAAACACCTCATTATAATAATAGTATGTTCCGAAAAATATTGGCACTTACAAATGAACACCGATCTCTTCTAAATTGCACCAACACCTGGTAGGTATCCTCAGCATCGAACTGACGGACTAAATATAATAATTATTTTTTACCCAGAAATCTACCAACGTTCACAGTCTAATCTGTCAAAAATACATCTAATTTAGCTTCATTTCTGACAAAAGTTTTGACTTTTATTGTCGTTGAGATAAGATTGCAACTAAATTTTCAACGTTTTTGGTCTTCTGAAAGTATTTTCGATTGAAATATTTTGAGAGAGTTGCTCTTGTGGGCTTTTAGAATCATCTGCTTGGTTTTTCCCAACTATGTTGGGGTCAGCTACCAGTCTAACCGGATGCAGCTGACTACCAGTTTTTTTTTCATGGAGCGACTGCCTATCGGACCTCCACAACCCAGTTACTACTGTCAATGAACCGATAACAAGGGGTCTAGACAGTAGCGGTATCGTCCGAAAGGGTTACCGCTGCCCTGGAACATAAAGGGCTAAGGAAGGAACACGGGTGGGTTTTAGTCAGTAAGAGTCTGACACTCCCTTCCGCGAGCGGGAGGGGTCATTTGATGATTTCCCATCCTGAAAAAAAAAGGGTCTAGAAGAAGCGCTAATCGCTTTTAAATCGTTTCCTATTTCTACAACGACTTTTATCCGGATATACGAGTACCTACCATATTTTTCGGTAGCTTATGGCAATATAATATATATTTGACTTTTCACTCATCGTTATCGTTTATAGAATGATACTCAGTCTATAACCCATCCATTTCACACTACATCATAGAATCAAAATAATCATTATAGCTCATTATATCCAATCTGCACTGGGCCCGCGTCATAGTTACAGGCACAGCCCACTCTCTCTGGAAGAAGCCTATGGCCCAACAGTGGGACCATTGTAGGCTGATTATGTTTATGCATAGAATCAGTGTTTTTCAGTTTTCTTACGCAAGAGTATCATAAAAAGTAAATTACGAATTTACATGGACTGAAAAAAAATAATACTTTGTGTAGGTACTTTCATAATAATAGACAACAGAGCTCATTAAAAATTAAAACTTTGAAGGTAACTTTTCTAACATAAAACCTAATTTAAAAATACAACATTAATAATTCACCAGCCAACCAAACATTAAAACAACTGACTACGCAATTTCTGTTAAAACGTGCCTAACAAGGTAGCTAGGATCTAGTTAAACTAGAATAAACAATCTCACATGTTTTAAATAATTATACATTTTAGCAAAGTAATTAAGATAATTAGATTGTTAACTAAATTAAATTAGAGGGGCTTGTGGCTAAGCAATAACAGCCACACGGGTCGATCGGTCAGGTTAAGCTACGCTTGCCGCGGTCGGTCCGTGGATGGGTGACCATATTTGCATACCAAGAGCCCTCCGTGCCTCGGAAAGCACGTTAAGGATTAAAACGATCAATATTTAACGGTGTATATTTAGATGCCCCTTCTAAAACAGAACCCCTCTAAACTACATTGAAGTAAAGTCATCTGCCTAGCCTTTTCCCAACTATGTTGGGGTCGGATTCCAGTCTAACCGGATGCAGCTGAATACCAGTATTTTACATGGAGCGACTGCCTATCTGACCTCCACAACCCAGTTACTGGGTAAAACGATACCCCTTAGTAAGACTGGTTGTCAGACTTTCGGGCTTCTGACTACCCGTAACGACTGTCAAAGGTCCACGAATGACATCCGGGAGCAACGGCTTAACGTGCTTTCCGAGACACGGAGGGGTCTCGGTATATAAAGATGGTCACCTATCCACAGACCAACCGCGGCAAGCGTAGCTTAACCTGACCGATCGACCTGTGCGGCTGTTATTATTTAGCCACGGGCCCCAATTGAAGTAAAGTAAAGTACTCTTTTATAATGGTATGAATTTATTATATTTACATTAAACAGGCACGTCGTTAGCGTTAGAATTGGTCTCGTAAAGGTCTTTCATGGTGCAGGTGTACACAGAGAGTAGGACAAGAGATGTGGCATCGTTTGTGATGTGCCAGTACCATTGCGGCCCATCGGAGTCCCCCACTCCGGCTGAATTGCCACCGTAAGAAATTTCCGCCCCGTATGGACACCCTTCATCACTAAGGCTACGCGCAAACGAGCCACCGGCCACAGCCACCGATCCGATAATAATAATATAATAATATCCCTGGACATTTCACACAGCGCTTAGATAGCGCTGTGTGAAATGTCCAGGGATATTATTCTTATATCCCTGGGATATTATTAGGGATATTATTGCTATCTAGTCCCAAGCTAAGCGCAACCTAATGCTTGTGTTATGGTAAAAAGATGGCTGATAAACTACTTATATACATTTTTTTTTTTGTAAATACATACATATTATAGATAGAAAAACACCCAGACTCGGAACAAATACATGTAGGTCATACAAATATTTGTTCTGTGCGGGAATCGAACCCGCGACACGCAGCGCAGCAGTCCGATCGCTCAGCCACTGCGCTAACCGTATTGTCAAAGCCCAGCGACAAGCAGTTCACATGCTTTTTCATACTTTTTGTATTGATTCAACGCACACGTGTGGCCGGTGGCGGCCACCCGCTACAGCAGTACTCAACACCGCAGCAAGAGGCGACGGCCACTGGTGGTTTTGGCCGGTGGTGGCTCGTGTGCGCCTACCCTAAGGGATTTGGGATCGTGAAGCCGGCCTTACAAAGCAATGCTTTTCTTTCTAGCAGCAGAATTAATTAAAGTGGTAGTACCCTTCTAGTAATGTATTGCTTACAACAGAATAAGATATCGACGCTTTGATCATTGTAATGTGCGCCGTCCCCATATGTCGAGCCTTTGAAATCATCAGTCATTGTATCGTAAAAACACGATAAATTTTACTGAAACGAAGGGACCGTTCTGTTAATTTATTGCTTCACAACAGAATAAGACACTTCGATCATTTTAATGTGGACTTTCCTAGATTCTGTGCAGCCTCCATTCTTTAAAATTATCACTGTATTTTATTATACAAATGTAATTATTGAAATGGAGGGAAAAATTACAGTTTTTCTATGTTCATTACAACATAACATGACGCCAATTTTCTTTGAAGGTTTAGGCAGACATCTACAGACGCCAGCAGGTCAAGCTACCCGAAACTGTCAAATTTTTCCAATCTACCTTGAACCTTAATGCTATAGCGATAAAGTTGAAAATCTATTAAAGAAATTTGACAGATTGTAGTAGCTTGATGTGCTGGCGTCTGTACATATAGTATATTTCGCCAATTACCTATATTTAAGTTCCACGTAATAATAATAAACATATAGAGGTATGAGGACGGGGGTTAAAGCTTAGGTACTCATCCTCCATAGAAAAGGGAGGATCTTCCGACCAGACGGGTGTCGTGTCTAGTGGGTAACTCCCCAACGCGTGATGTCGGGACGCTGTATGTATGCTAGTTGCACGGCAAACTCTGCTTGCGTGATGCAAGATTTTGCGTGACGTCAGGATCATGTGTACTTCGCATGTGGCGATGTAGATGCCGCCACAAACAAATTGTATCAGTTTTTCCGCTATCTCTACCTCCTATCCAAAACTGGTTACAGTTACACCTGGAATATCAACACGGTAAAACCATGATTCAACTTAGGATTGCGGAAAGCGGGAAATACAAGTAAATAAATTATGAATGGAGTCAGGAATCATTGTGAGCCTGCGTTCTGTTACTTTGATAAAGGTGAAGATTATGAGGGTTTGAAGGGTATTTGTTAATCGACGGCACGGTTGGCGCAGTGGTTAAGCGATAGACTTCTGCGCTGCTTGTCGCGGGTTCAATTCCCGCACGGAACAAATATTTGTATAACCTACAAGTAGTTGTTCCGGGTCTGGCTGTTTGTGTATGTGAGCTTAAATGTTTGTAAACGCACCCACGATATAGGAGTAATGGGGAGTGGGAATTCTGATTGTGCGCTTTGACTTGATTTCTTGGTAATCTGTCCTGAATTTGAGTTTTCTATGAATGTGAAGTATTGCGTTGAGGATAAACAGCTGTCGAACATAGAGGATCGGGAAGTTACTGTAGAGTTGGTTGGTTGGGTACAAGAAAGGCTTCTTGAGCATTGCGATAATGACAGCTCTTTGTGCTCTTTCGACTTCCATAAATGCAGTTTTGCCAGCACCACCCCAGACGGAGATTCCGTATTGAAGGACAGATTGGCAGAGATCAAGGTAAACAGTGCGAAGTATGGGGATGGGTGTGCAGTCACGTAGTTTTTTTCATTATATGAATAAGTTTTCTTACTCGACCGGAGAGTGTGTGTATATGTTGTTTATAAGATAAGTTCTCGTCTAAGGTGATTCCGAAATATCTCATGGATTGAATGCGGTCGATTACGGTACATGAAAGGTTTGTGGGTTGGGGGTGGAGGCTATTGTTGCAAGTATGAAATTTGAGACTTACGTGTTGGGGTTCTAGATGCTTTGGATTTATAGAATGTTAATATCTTTGTTTTTTTAACAATAAAATGCAATGCAAATATAAAACGCAAACCAATGTTCAATTAACTCCTTACACATTAATTCCAAAACACAACACCTTGTATAAACATCAAAATATTTGCCGCAAACAATCGGCACCTTAATTGCGTAATGAAGCTAATATTATATTAGCTTCATGCCAATCAAGCTAAAACTAACAAACCGAGTCAATTTATCAGTTGCTGTTGTTTGTTAATCACAAACCGCTAATTAACTATAGTTGTCGCGTTTTCGCATGACAATAGCGGTCATTGACCCACCTATAATATATTATCTAGCTAAAGTTTTTACATTTTCTAGCTAAAGTACAGACGCCAGCACATCAAGCTACTACAATTTGTCAAATTACTTTAATAGATTTTCAACTTTATCGCTGAAGCATTAAGGTTCAAAGCTGATTGGAAAAATTTGACAGTTTCGGGTAGCTTGACCTGCTGGCGTCTGTACATTAACGTCTTGAATCAATATCTATCGTTACCTTTGTAGCGGTATCTACAACGGCACATGCGAACAACGCGTCATACTGACGTCACGCAAATCCTGCATCTCGCAAGCAGAGTTTACCGCGCAATTAGCATAGATACAATTTCCCAACATCAATCGTTGGGCAATAGCCCGCCAGACACAACACCCGTCTGGTCGGAGGATCCTCCCTTTTCTATGGAGGATGAGTGAACTTTACACCCTGTTCCTCATGCCTCCAAACCTTCAACACGTTACAATAACGAAAAACAATTTGTTTTTTACTTGTGTACGCTGCCCCACTCCTGGGCAAAGGCGTCCCTCCACACCCTCCATCTTCCGCAAGCCCGCGCGTCTTCCTTCCAGTTTTGACGGAACCTATCCAGCTCGTCCCGCCATTTACATGGTTTGCCACGACCTCGTCTCACTCTCTCAGGACACCAGTTTTATGCTTAACTTCAAAAACATGTAAAAGAAATGTTACAGGTGTTAAAAGATAAAAATGTTTGGAAATCATTGAAATAAAAATATGTTATAAAAAAATTGTGAACCTTTAGGGTCTTGAAACTAAATATGTATTTCCTAAATGGATCTACCTACGAAATCTCCTTATTTGGCTAACCCTCCGCCTAACACCCTGTATAGTTGGCGCAGTGGTTAAGCGATTGACTGCTGCGCTGCGTGTCGCGGGTTCGATTCCCGCACGAAACAAATATTTGTATGACCTACATGTATTTGTTCCGAGTCTGGGTGTTTTTCTATCTATAATATGTATGTATTTATCTTATAAGTAGTTTATCAGCCATCTTGTTACCATAACACAAGCATTAGGTTGCTTAGCTTGGGACTAGATGGCGCTGTGTGAAATGTCCAGGGATATTATTATTATTATAGTTTATTGTTTAGGTTCGCACGAATAGATATTAGAAAAAGGGCATTGACCGCTATTGGCAAGCTAAAACGCAACAACTATACTGTGAATATGAGTGTGACAGAACACATACGTATCGGTCTGCAATCATCGTGTTATTAACATAGACAGGCAACTAATTACACAGTAGTTTTGATTAGATAATTAGACAATGCGAACTGTACCTTGTCATGTGTTGATTACTGGTGCCTATAACCATCAGTTTTTTTTAACCCCATATGAAATTTTCTTTCTAGTTCCGGTTAGACTGGATGCCGACCAGTATATGTAGTTCGGTAAAGACTAGGCAGGTGATGCTGTTGGAGTTTTCCTTCAGAGTAATTGAGGCAGCGGAAATATCAGTTTCTTCACTTTCTCAGCATGCAACAACTGATGAGGTATTATGAACAGACGCCAGCAGATCAAGCTACCCGAAACCGTCAAATTTTCCCAATCAACCTTGAACGTTAATGCTTTAGCGATAAAGTTGAAAATCTATTAAAGAAATTTGACAGATTGTATTAGCTTGATGTGCTGGCTGGCGTCTGTACATTAACTTACTGACTAAAACCCACCCGTGTTCCTTCCTTAGCCCTTTATGTCCCAGGGCAGCGGTAACCCTTTCGGACGATCCCGCTATCCTGGCAGGCTTCGGCCCTATCGGGCCCCGTCAATCGTGCTGACATCTCTTAGAGGCGCGCGTGGAACACATACGCGCCGTCCGCACGTTAAGACTAGTTATTGACTGCATATAAACTGATATAACTGGAGCGACAACCAGAGTGGCCATGGATAGAATCGGAGAGGCATAATGTTCAGCAGTTGACTGCTTTAGGCTGATGATGATGATCACCGAGGCACTAACACGTCTCCTCTAATTATTAATAATTCAGTAGCATCATGCTGTCATTTCCTATGCTGTTATGTCCACCAACCCGCGCTAGGCCCGCGTGGTAGACTATAGCCCAGTCCCCCTCGCTGGGTTGTGGTCAGTGTCCCAGCAGTGGGAACGTTGTAGGCTGATTATAATATGTGCTGTCAATTATGTTTTTTTTTATTTTTGCATTTATTTTGTATTTTTTATTATTACCAAATCGCAATTAAATACATAATCTATCAGCGATATTTTTTTCCTTCTAACAAAATCCAGGGTCAAATGCAGAATATTGTAAAAGTGTCACTTCAAACGTACACACGGCTACACATCAAGCTATACATTTCCAGTTTTAGCTGACCTCGTATTGCATAGGTTTTTCGTACAATCAGAAGTCAGCTTATACTGGTTATGTATAGCTTGATGTGTAGCCGAGCGTACATACAACTTACGTAATGCGTTGTCCACATACCTACATACACGTCGCCCCTACATGTCCAATGCTCTTACCACGGCCGGGCACGCAACCTAATTATGCAGTGGTTTAATTAGAGCTGGCCACAAAACCGCTGAGTTTTCCCGTTGCGCTGCGCCGGATGACGCATTCCTGTCGTATCGGCCACAACGTTGTATTGGACAGTGTACATGATGCTTTATTTACTAAAGTAGGCAGAGAAATGATGCTTGGTTATTTGTCATGTTTCTGGGCAAATTTTTTTGTTGATTTGGAGCGAAACTTGAGGGGCAATAGGCTAGCTGCCTAAAAAAATCTAATAAGTCCGTCAGTTAGATTATCAAAAAATATCGGACACGTATTTTTTCTTTTTTCAATTATATAAAAAATGATGAAGATATCGCCCGTTAAAGTTCCGCGTGACGTCACGCCTTGCTTCACTTTGTAGCATGGCGTGATGTCACGACCCCCTACTCTCAAAGACGCGCTTTATCTTTGACATTTTTTGTTTGATTGACAAAAGAAAAAATACGTGTTCATTATTTTTCGATAATCTAACTGACGGACTAAACATAATAATTATTTTTTTACCCAGGAAGCTACCCTATTATAGCAAGAAGATTTTTTCAAATTTTTCTGGTAGTTCCAGAGATTACCCCCTACATATAAACTTAGAAACAAACACCTCTTTATAATAATAGTATGTTCCGAAAAATATTGGAACTTACAAATGAACACCGATCTCTTCTAAATTGCACCAACACCTGGTATCCTCAGCATCTAACTGACGGACTAAATATAATAATTATTTTTTACACAGAAATTTACCAACGTTCACAGTCTAATCTGTCAAAAATAATTTAACTTCATTTCTGACAAAAGTTTTGACTTTTATTGTCGTTGAGATAAGATTGCAACTAAATTGTCAACGTTTTTGGTCTTCTGAAAGTATTTTCGATTTAAATATTTTGAGAGAGTTGCTCTTGTAGGCTTGTAATACTGCTCATCATCTGCCTGCCTTTTCCCAACTATGTTGGGGTCAGCTACCAGTCTAACCGGATGCAGCTGACTACCAGTATTTTACATGGAGAGACTGCCTATCTGACCTCCAGAACCCAGTTACGACTGTCAAAGATCCACGAATGCCAGACTTGTAATACTACTACCAACATTATTGTAGGATGTGAGTATGAACCGATAACAAGGGGTCTAGACAAGCGCTAATCGCTTTCAAATCCTTTCCTATTTCTACAACGACTTTTATTTATTCACTAGCTGTGCCCGCGACTTCGTCCGCGTGGAATAGTGACTTTTCGGGCAGCATATTTTGAATTACATATAAGAACCGTCGTTTGGGTAGCAAAAAAATTACTTTACAGTAATGCTTCTCTGTATATGATATTTGACGTATGGCCATCGGGGATGAAAGCATACAGGCTCCTAGGATTGCTAACCCGTGACAGAGCCACATACAACTGACCGTGCGAGAAGCAGCTGATACTTAGATCTGCTTTATTAATTGTCATCGCAAATCATAGGCTGACTGGAAACTGGACTCGTTTAAAACTAAATGGAAAATTGTTTGGAATGAGAGGAATCTGAGGAATGAAAACACTTTCACCTTTTCCACACCTTGTTAAAATCTCTGCTTCTATCAGATTTCGTTGTAAATTGGTCACTTTTAACCTGGTGCCATTGCAAAGTTTTGGGGGGCTTAAATTTCTAAGAAGCATTATGGGTTCGCAGAAGTCTCAGACTCACGCGATAGCGCGTGAGCTTCGCGATCGACAGATAAACGTGCCTTTCGTTGTTCCCCGTTTTCCCTATTTCGAGTTGTCATCATTCGAGAACGATTTGAACTCAGTCGAGATTCTCGCTGAGTCGAAGTTTCTGCAGCACGAAACCTAGCCTGATGTTCCCGAGTTGCAGAAAGCCTTGCCTCACGACCTTCTTCAGATTCCTGTGATCGAACTAATCTAATCCTTTTAGCATTTTTGCTACATTGGGAGAGGTTGGATCTTCTTCGAGGCATGCTTACAATAAAATAGTACTTACTACTTAACACACAGTTATTTAGTAAACACGTACTATCGTAAACAATTATTTTAAAGAAAATTAAGAAAAAGAACTTAACCTACAAACCCTAAAATATAAATAAATGAAATATGCAAACAGTCAGTTTTTTTTTTCCTTGAGAGGCCGTGACTACTTAACCGGACTATTCTGTGGTTGCCTTAGGAATTCTTAAAGCCTCCAGCCAGGGCTACATCTAGATTAATACTAAGCGACTGCATGCTAAAGGCACCCCCTGTGGGGTACGAACCTTGGCTTAGGGCGTCGCTGGGAGAGGGCAGCAAGGGGACAGGCTGGATCGAATTAGTAGTATTAATGCTTTGATGAGCGCGGCGTTTCCTAGGACTATCTCTGAGAAGAAAGGCCGAAACAAACTCAGAGGTCTCAGTCGGGAAATTTAAAGCTACAGGCTCAGCTACGACGCGGGCTGGCACTTCAGCGGGCAAGGGTCAGGGGGGAGAATTTACTTGGGGGCGTCGCGAGGGACCTCGGCGGCGAGGTCGGAATGTCGGTAATTTGTGTTTGTATACTGTACTGCCCTATCGCTCTCCTGGAGGAGGGTTATGGGGTCATCGGGGTCGTCGAGAACATGCCTTGGACGGCGAATTTTACTGAGTTTGGAGGGGGTGTAGTTGGCGGCCGCGACCATCTGAGGGTTGGGGTGATTAGCGGCTGTGGCAAAGAAACGCTTGGAGAGGCGTTTCATTTACTGCTGGATAGTGGGGATCTTGAGATCAACATGGAGGATCTCATTGCGAACGAACCAAGGGGAGTTTGTGGCCTTGCGGAGGAATCGGTTCTGCAGGGTTTGCAACCTATGGATGTGACGGGGCTTTGCGTGAGCGAAGACTACGCAAGCGTAAGTCATTATGGGACGGATGCATGCTGTGTAAACCGACCGTCTTTATGTGCTCTGAGAAGGTGAGGAGAAAGAGAAGAATAACACCAAGGTATTTGGCTCGCTTTTCCCAAGGGATCGGCTTGCCGAACATGGTGATAGGTGGAGGGGGGGTGGGTTGTCGTCTGGGTCTCGAATAGAGCACCGCTTGACTCTTATCGGGGTTGACTTCGATTCGCCATTTCCTGAACCAAGCAGCCAACTTATTGACTGCGGTTTGGAGACGAAGTCGTAGTTGGATATGGCTGCGACCAGTGTAATAGATGGCTGTGTCGTCTGCGCACAGAGCCAATTGGGACTTGGCATCTTTAGGGATGTCGCTAGTGAACAGCGTAAATAAGAGAGGGGCGAGTACGGAGCCCTGAGGGACTCCTGCTCTGATGGGGGGCAGCGGCGCGTCTCTCAGCGCGCTTTATATAGCCATAGACGCGCAGGCGCGAGGCCTGTACGTACTCTGATAGAATACCTTAACAAATGTTCGCCGTGATTCTTTAAATTGTCATAACTTTTTTATTTATGAACCGATTGACATGAAATAAACACTAAATGTTAAGTGAAGCTTACTACAATATATTAGTGAAAACCGCATATAAATCCAATAAGCCGTTTCTGATATTAGCGTGCACAAACACACAGACAAACAGACAAAAAAAAAATTAATTACAATTTCGGGTTCGGCATCGATATAATAACATCCTCTGCTACTTTTTTTAAATATATTTCCATTGTACAGACACCACTTTTCTACAAATTTATTATATGTATAGATTTATCACATGGAAAACCAACAGCTTAACATAAATACAATAGATAAACTGGAATAAGAAACATAAAGCCAATTACAGGTTTTCACGGCTAGCTATACAATAATACAGTAAGAGATCTTATAGGTACACGACAAATTAACAAGAACATAAGCGCACCAACCATCAAATCGGTACCGCCAAATATAAGGAATAAACTACACTAAAATTAAATTAAATAAGTACCAGAACTAAATTAACACTAAAACTTAATTTTGAAGAAATCAAGGTTCAGCCTATTGCGTACGCTTGAGCCTTTCGTTGAAAACAAGTCAAAAGAGAACTGCTTGCATAAGTTTTATCCGGATATACGAGTACCTACCATATTTTTCGGTAGCTTATGGCAATATATTACTTATTTGACTTTTCACTCATCGTTATCGTTTAAATGATAAATGATTTTATTTTGTTAGTAGGTTTGTACAAACACTTTTGCACGTCAATCATATTTTTAAAACTAGATGAGGTCGGCGTTTCCTATCTGACTAGTCTGAGAAGAAAGGCCGAAACTCAGAGGTCACAGTCTCTTTTAAAGTCCAGACATAATCTTGGTCAGATCATATGAAGACCATGTAGGTCGATGTCTGAGATGGTCTTTTGACGAAAGAACCACACAGATTGAGAGGACCTGTCTAGTCAGTGCACGCATATGTCAGAAATCGTGCAGCTCAACTCAAAACTTAAGGAGCTCAGCGATTCGACGAACAGTACCAAAGAAAGGACATTTGGGTAGGCCACATTAATTACTCAAACTGCCAGACCATGACAAAAACTAAGAGAATAGAGAGAAAAATAATATAAATAAAATGACCCATTTATAGAATGATTCTCGTCTATAACCCATCCATTTCACACTACGTCATAGAATCAAAATAATCATTATATATCTACCAATCTGCACTGGGCCCGCGTCATAGTTACAGGCACAGCCCACTCTCTCTCGAAGAAGCCTGTGGCCCAACAGTGGGACCATTGTAGGCTGATTATGTTTATGCATAGACTCAGTGTTTTTCAGTTTTCTTACGCAAGAGTATCATAAAAGTAAATTACGAACTTACATTGACTGAAAAAAAAAATCTTTGTGTAGGTACTGTAATCATAATAATAGACAACAGAGCTCATTAAAAATTAAAACTTTGAAGGTAACTTTTCTAACATAAAACCTAATTTAAAAACACAACATTAATAATTCACCAGCCAACCAAACATTAAAACAACTGACTACACAATTTCTGTTAAAACGTGCCTAACAAGGTAGCTAGGACCTTGTTAAACTAGAATAAAATAATCTCACATGTTTTAAATAATTATAAATTTTAGCAAAGTAATTAAGATAATTAGATTGTTAACTAAATTAAATTAGAGGGGCTTGTGGCTAAGCAATAACAGCCACACGGGTCGATCGGTCAGGTTAAGCTACGCTTGCCGCGGTTTGTCCGTGGATGGGTGACCATCTTTGCATACCAAGACCCCTCCGTGCCTCGGAAAGCACGTTAAGGATTAAAACGATCAAATTTTAACGGTGTATATTTAGATGCCCCTTCTAAAACAGAACCCCTCTAAACTACATTGAAGTAAAGTAAAGTCATCTACCTAGCCTTTTCCCAACTATGTTGGGGTCGGCTTCCAGTCTAACCGGATGCAGCTGAATACCAGTATTTTACATGGAGCGACTGCCTATCGGACCTCCACAACCCAGTTACTGGGTAAAACGATACCCCTTAGTAAGACTGGTTGTCAGACTTTCGGGCTTCTGACTACCCGTAACGACTGTCAAAGATCCACGAATGACAGCCGGGACCAACGGCTTAACGTGCTTTCCGAGGCACGGAGGGGTCTCGGTATGTAAAGATGGTCACCCATCCACAGACCAACCGCGGCAAGCGTAGCTTAACCTGACCGATCGACCTGTGCGGCTGTTATTATTTAGCCACGGGCCCCTCAATTGAAGTAAAGTAAAGTACTCTTTTAAAATGGTATGAATTTATTATATTTACATTAAACAGTCACGTTGTTAGCGTTAGCATTGGTCTCGCAAAGGTCTTTCATGGTGCAGGTGTACACAGAGAGTAGGACAAAAGATGTGGCATCGTTTGTGATGTGCCAGTACCATTGCGGCCCATCGGAGTCCCCCACTCCGGCTGAGTTGCCACCGAAGAAGAGAAAGAGAAATTTCCGCCCCGTACGGACACCCTTCATCACTAAGGCTACGCGCAAACGAGCCACCGGCCACAGCCACCGATAGCCCAGCGACAAGCAGTTCACATGCTTTTTCATACTTTTTGTATTGACGTCTGGCGGGTGGCGGCCACCCGCTACAGCAGTACTCAACACCGCAGCAAGAGGCGACGCGACGGCCACTGGTGGTTGTGGCCGGTGGCTTGTGTGCGCCTACCCTAAGGGATTTGGGATCGTGAAGCCGGCCTTACAAAGCAATGCTTTTCTTTCTAGCATCAGAATTAATTAAAGTGGTGGTACCCTTCCAGTAATGTATTGCTTACAACAGAATAAGATATCGACGCTTTGATCATTGAAATGTGCGCCGTCGATCTGTCGAACCTTTGAAATCATCAGTCATTGTATCGTAAAAACACGATAAATTTTACTGAAACGAAGGGACCGTTCTGTTAATTTATTGCTTGGCAACAGAATAAGACACTTTGATCATTTTAATGTGGACTTCCCTAGATTCTGTGCAGCCTCCATTCTTTAAAATTATCACTGTATTTTATTATACAAATGCAATTATTGAAATGGAGAGAAAAATTACAGTTTTTCTATGTTCATTACAACATAACATGACGCCAATTTTCTTTGAAGGTTTAGGCAGACATGTACAGACGCCAGCAGGTCAAGCTACCCGAAACTGTCAAATTTTTCCAATCAACCTTGAACCTTAATACTATAGCGATAAAGTTGAAAATCGATTAAATAAATTTGACAGATTGTAGTAGCTTGATGTGCTGGCGTCTGTACATATAGTATATTTCGCCAATTACCTATTCCATTTAAGTTCCATGTAATAATAATAAACATACAGAGGTATGAGGACGGGGGTTTAAAGCATAAGTACTCATCCTCCATAGAAAAGGGAGGATCTTCCGACCAGACGGGTGTCGTGTCTAGTAGGTAACTCCCCAACGCGTGATGTCGGGACACTGTATGTATGCTAGTTGTACGGCAAACTCTGCTTGCGTGATGCAGGATTTTCCGTGACGTCAGGATGATACGTACTTCGCATGTGGCGATGTAGATGCCGCCACAAACAAATTGTATCAGTTTTTCGGCTATCACTACGTCGTGTCCAAAACTGGTTACAGTTACACCTGGATCAACACGGTAATACCATGATTCAATTTAGGATTGGAAAGCGGGAAATACAAGTAAATAAATTATGAATGGAGTCAGGAATCATTGTGAGCCTGCGTTCTGTTACTTTGATAAAGGTGAAGATTATGAGGGTTTGAAGGGTATTTGTTAATCGACGGCACGGTTAGCGCAGTGGTTAAGCGATAGACTTCTGCGCTGCGTGTCGCGGGTTCAATTCCCGCACGGAACAAATATTTGTATAACCTACAAGTAGTTGTTCCGGGTCTGGCTGTTTGTGTATGTGAGTTTAAATGTTTGTAAACGCACCCACGATATAGGAGTAATGGGGAGTGGGAATTTTGATGTGCGCTTTGACTTCATTTCTTGGTAATCTGTCCTGAATTTGAGTTTTCTATGAATGTGAAGTATTGCGTTGAGGATAAACAGCTGTCGAACATGGAGGATCGGGAAGTTACTGTAGAGTTGGTTGGTTGGGTACAAGAAAGGCTTCTTGAACATTGCTTTAATGACAGCTCTTTGTGCTCTTTCGACTTCGATAAATGCAGTTTTGCCAGCACCACTCCAGACGGAGATTCCGTATTGAAGGACAGACTGGCAGAGATCCATGTGTCCACCGTGCTAACTGTGGAGGCTTGTAAATAGCTTGTCGTCAATTACCTCACCTACTACTTCTGTATTTGATAGCTGTAAGCCACCCAAAGGCAATAAAAAATTTAAAAAAATAAAACATTTTCATTCACTGTCATCTATTAAATCTCTCTCTTGTTTCAAGGCATCGTTTGATTTCAATCTTGGGATCCTATTATCATAAGTTGGAACGGTTGGAGCAGCAGAGTAAGCCAACTAAAGTGGCAGTGGACTGGTCATGTTTGTCGACAGACCGATGGTCGGTGGAGCAGACGTCCTAGAGTGGAGATCGCGTACCGGCAAGCGTAGTGTGGGACCCCAGCTAGATGGGCGGACAACCTAAAGGTGGTTGGGACAGACTGGATGCGGAAGGCGGAGGACAGGGTGTTGTGGCGCAGCTTGGGAGACGCCTATATCCAGTAGTGGACTGCTGCAATAGGCTGAGTTGATTGATTGATTGATGCTTATGTTTATGCATCGCCTTGATAACCTCTTCTTTTTTTTCATCCGGGTATAATTCAGGATTAGTCCATGTTCAACCCCCAAACATCAAAAACAAGCGACAAATACCTACAACTGTACAATAACTTAAACAAATTACGACTCGAAGCCATCAATGGTAAGGTAAGTCCGCTGGGTAGCGGGATCGTCCGAAAGGGTTACCGCTGCCCTGGAACATAAAGGAAACACGGGTGGGTTTTTGGCAGTAAGAGTCTGACACTCCCTCCCGCTCCACCCAGAGCGGGAGGGGTCATTTTTTCATGATTTCCAATCCTCAAAAAAAAACAAAAAAAGGTAAGTCCGCTCTTATTAGTAATTAAGGCACCAACTCTCCATAATGTCCTTCCATTTACTTAGTAACCGAAGCCAGGGTATTTTTATAGCGCATAAAGATAGTAAATTAGTACTTACATAAGCCACAACTTTAAATTCTAGTCAACGCTTAAAGGGATCGGTTTAAGCCGTTGTAAAAGCCAGTGGGCCTAGCACGAACGAGCGTTCAATTTTAATACTTGTTAAGCACGTATCATCTACTTAGTTTTAAGACATTATTCGAATCGCAGTCGTTTGTCGTTCGAATTGACATTACGTTTACGTCGCTCGTTCGTGCTACGGCCTTGAAGCTCACGATCAATACGTGTTTGTAGCAGAATGATCGTCACCCACTGGTTAGTCACCTAACTTGGTTGTATGCACCAACCCATGATGATAATTTGATTGATTGAGAGTCAAATTGGTAGCCTGCATCAAAGATACTAAAATTATACCACCCCAGAATATTGCATATCAATTATGTAGAAGGTATTTGGAACTCGTAACATTTTAGAACTTAACGTATTCGATTGGCGTTTGTGTAATGTTGCTGATTGTATCCACGAGATTTCCTCTCAAAATCAGAATACTCTTTATTGAAGATTTCAGTAAAGTTCAACTTCGACTACGAACCATCTATAATCTGATTATTATTTGGGATAATATCTTAGGAAAACTACAGTTAAAAGTCTCTTCGCAGTATTCTTAGCAGGAATGTTCTAACTATCCCTAAAATACAATGGGCAAAATTGTTCCAAATACCCACCACTAAAGAATTTATATCACGGGACTCTTTGGCGATGGACATTTGAACCTAGCCAGGACCTAAATTTTTGCCAAATTTCCTTTATTTTAAAGGCAATACTTGCTTCAAACTTATATCTTTATTTAGCGTTCCATAATGTTATGTGAGGAAGGTCATACAATAGCTCAAACCAAAGTTACAATACGGATCCGCAAGGGTTAATTTATGTAACACTAGCTGTGCCACGCGGTTTCACCCGCAATAAGTGTCGATCCCGTGGGAATATCGGGATAAAAAGTATCCTATGTGTTATTTTAATGTAGGTATAAGCTATAAAGTTGTTCTGTAAAGTTTCATCAAAATCCGTTCTAAGTAGTTTTTGCGTGAAAGAGTAACAAACATCCGCTTACAAACTTTCGCGTTTACAATATTTTTTTGTTATTAGCCGTTAATGTCCCACTGCTGGGCAAAGGCCAATATTATTAAAAGTATTTTATATCGTTGGTCTAATTTTGATTAAATCGAAATGGAATGAAACAGTTTATTCTGTAAATAGGACATCGAAATCACTTTTACACGTCATATTAAAAAAAAATAAGCTAGATAAGGTCGACCTTTTCTTTCCCTTTCAGTCAAATAGACTAATCTGAGAAGAAAGACCGAAACAACCTCGGAGGTCAAAGTCTCTTTTAAAGAAGTCAGTATTCTAGTAAATACCTAGTTAATTAAATATTTTTATAGACTTTTCCGCCAAACCTCGGCAATTCCTATGTAATAGCCTTTAACGCTACTTAAATTAACCAACGGAATTACCTTTCCAAGGCTTACAACACCCGGTTCCAACAAGAACTTAAACAAGGCATTAAATCCAGTAGCGGTACTAGCGTGTAAACTTGACGATAGTAGTGGAAGTAAGTTCCTTCTACTGTGGGCTAGTCGAGTCGTCAACTTAGTAATTAATCGAGCTGTGAATATTGGACATTGGTGTGCTTGTGGACATTGTATTATTGGTTCATTTTGAGAGTAACAAGTGATAAAGTCTCTTTCGTTTGGTTCTGTGTTCTTTTACATATCGATGGCAAAATTTTAAAATTCAAACATCTTTGAACCAAAATTCAGCTGCGTGAACTCTTCTTACTGATGCAGTTTCTGTGTTAGGAGAACAAAAAAAAATTAAGAAATTGCGTACAGAATATTATCTTTAAAATACTTTGCCTATACCGAACCTTGCAATAAAATGTAAGGCAAAATTCTTATGAATTATCGTGATAATTACGTAGTTCAGAGTATTCATTAATTATCATCTATTGATTATAAGATATGATACTGATATAAGATAGTTAGATATGATTATCATATACCTACAAAAAATATTTAAATTATCATATTTTCATTATCTTACACAAGCCGCCACGAAATTAAATGAAATAGTAGGATATCGAAACCGGCAAACGTCATATTCAGACCTAAATAAAAAATAAAGAGAAAGCGAAAAAAAAATTACTCATAGTCCTCAAATTCAAAATAAGTAAAGAAAACGACTGCCAATTTATTAATGTAGTTCAAACAATAATTGTTAAAAAAACTTTTTTGCAAAAAAAATCAACCGACTTCCAAAAACGACACTACAAAGTGAAAAATAACTTTAATTTCGGAAGTCGGTGTCGTTGGGTTCACACTTTCGTTGTTTGCCACCGACTTCCGAAATTAAAGTTATTTTTCACTTTGTAGTGTCGTTTTTGGAAGTCGGTTGATTTTTTTTGCAAAAAAGTTTTTATTTTTCACTTTTAAGTTGTAATTTTTACCAGTAATTTTGGTTTAAAAACCAAACTACTGAACCGTTTTTGATGAAATTTCTATGGGACCATTTGGGAAATATACCCTTTCCAACAAAAAAAAAGAAAGACGGTTACTAGTAGATTCTACTAAATAATGTAACAAAATCGCTTCATACTCGAAACCAGAATTAACACTAGTTCACAATCTAGCTACATTAAACCCTATAAGCACATTATTCTTGCCTCTTAAATAGATTGCCAACACACATAGCATAAAGATACCATCTTAATTATCCTTATCATCGCAGCAGGAAGTGAAAGAATCTTAAGTAATATCCTTCTAATCAAAACGGACTTGTTTTGAACGTAGTATAAAGTAAAACCTAAGGGATAATATGCTAACGGACTCTGTAATAGAGCTGAATAGATCACTTGTGGGTTCGTGGTGTTGGAGGTAAGCTGAAGCGGGGGCGATTTCACTGTCATTGACAATGATAAATGATAAATGATTTTATTTTGTAAGTAGGTTTGTACAAACACTTTTACACGTCAATCATATTTTAAAACTAGATGAGGTCGGCGTTTCCTAACTGACTAGTCTGGGAAGAAAGGCCGAAACAAACTCAGAGGTCACAGTCTCTTTTAAAGTCCAGACATAATCTTTGGTCAGATCATATGAAGACCATGTAGGTCGATGTCTGAGATGGTCTTTTGAGGAAAGAACCACACAGATTGAGAGGACCTATCCATTCATTGCACGCATTTGTCAGATATTGTGCAGCTCAACTCAAAACTTAAGGAGCTCAACGATTCGACGAACAATACCAAAGAAAGGACGATGCGAAAGCTTGCAAAACTGAACAGAGACGGCCTCTGCTGTAAGTGCTATAACTGCCCTGTTGGTCTCGTGGTGGCAAGCGCGACTGCTGAACGTGGAGTTCGTGAACGTGGAGAGAGTCGGACAAAATATTATTGGGTTTTTTCATTAGGAATTTCTTAGTAATAGTAACAGTCCGGAGTTTGGAAGTTGGCGGTTTAATACCCCCGTGTCTCGGAAAGCACGTAAAGCCTTTGGTTCTGGGCCTGATCTCTGTCCCCTGTCGTGTCGGATTGCCGTCCCATAGGACTATGAGAGTAAAGGAACAGAGAGTGCACCTGTGGTTACGCACACACTTGTGCACTATAATATCTCTTGCGTACCTGGCTAATCTCCTTTGAGATTGGCTACCGTGACCGAAATCGGTCGGGAGGCTATTATTAAGTGCTATGAAAGATCAACCAACCATTCATCACCACGCTAGGTGGGAAGATTTGGAAGTTTCATTTTTAACAGTAGACTAGGTATTATGATTTTACACCTTGTAAGACACTACAAGACATAGGTACTATATAATTTTTTTTTTTTAATTCGTTTAATTCAGACTATTTAAATAGACTATGTCCATATTTTGTTAGAATTACATTCTCCTAAAACTATGTTAGTACATAAAACTCGACACAAATGTTTGAAAATAAATTAAAATTATATTTAAATAAATAATTTAAAATAAATAAATTAGATGAAATTGAAATAAATAATTTTAAATGAATAAAAAAATAAAAATGAAAATAAATAATTTTAAATGAACTAAAATGAAAAATTACATTGAACTAAATTATTAAAGAATCAGGTGACATGCAGCCTGATGAGCCTTCCACAGCTGCCGAATCTGGTCTGTCTGCAATCATCCGTAGGATTCCGTTGCCACTACCCCGAATTCGGTGAATCAGTGAGGCTGACTTTTTGCGCATTATAGCGTAAAAGTCAGTCACCCCCGCATCGGCAAACATCCCCGAGGCACTACAAAATCGAGGTAGTCGCACCAGAATCCTAAAGGCGTTGTTATATTGTACTCTGAGGGCATTGTAGGCCCGCTGCGTGTAGTTGGTCCATAGGGCGCTGGTGTAAAAGCTTTGGCAATAGGCTCTGAACAAAGTTATCTTTACTTGTGCTGTACACCTCGCAAACCTATATGTTTGAGGGGCTTCGATGCCGACACGACGGGTTTCTGGGGTAAGAATTGCAGTTAATTAAACTAAAGTTTTATCTTTGCCGCCATAATGGATTCAAATTATTTTGTAGTCCATGCATAAGTAAGCAGACAGCGAAAAACATAAGTCCTCATACACCTGGCCACATTAGCTGATAAAGTTGCCCCCACAATATCTCAGGGTCCTCTATAATGAGAACTATAAATACTGCATAGGTACTGACTCCGGCGCATCCCCTACGATGTACATTAATCGCCTTATCTGTAACGAGTCGGTACTCGCAATCTGTCTCGGAGATTATATCTGAGATGTTACTACTGGTTCTCGGGAAATGAAAAAGAAGAATATAATGTCTAACTATTCTTAACTAAATTAATGTACGTAATAATGATGATTGTTATCCAGCTGAAAACTAACCGCATATGCGACATACACATACAATTAATTATGTTATTTGTTAAATAAATCGTTGAACCATCTGCATTTTCCGAGTCATTGAACAACATTTATAAGCAGTAGAAAGTGGATGACTATTTACAGTAAAAAACTGCATTGCTTAAGTTATTTAGGAACCTAAGCGGACCCTGACTGAAGATGATTTTTATAACCCTAACGAACACGCTTACCTAATCTTAAAATTAAAACGTAACACCTTTTTTATGTCAATAAAACTTTTTATTCTTACTAGCAGTACCCCAAGGTTTCACCCGCATAAGTTTCGATCCCGTGGGAATATCGGGATAAAAAGTATCCTATGTATTAATCCTGGTTATAAACTATCTGTGTGCCAAATTTCGTCCAAATCCGTTCTGTAGTTTTTGCATGAAAGAGTAACAAACATCCATCCATCTATCCATCGTCACAAACTTTCGCGGATATAATAGGATAGGATTCTATCTAATCAAAGTCGCAATCACCTGTGCCTGTCGCAGCCCACTGCAGGACATAAGCCTCTTCCAACAACTCCGTCACAACACCCAGTCCTTCCCTTCCCCTTCCCTGGCCTTCTGCATCCAGTCTGTCCCAGCCACCTCTTTAAATTCATCGGTCATTAGAGTCGCTTAAAAATTACAAAACAACAGTTACAAAAAAAAAACTAGTAGGGGACAAACAAGCGATGCGTTTTCAAGCTCGTCACGAGGGCACAAAGCACGCCGAAGCTTAGCTTTAATTGTTCTAATCTAGAACACTGTCTAGATTCTTTCTCCGCTTGTTAGTGTTAGAAACACGAGATAACATCAAGATTTATTTAATTCCGTAACAGTAATGCTGCACAAAGGAGTGACACCGAGTTCGGAGAAACTTCAATTAATAATTAGGTCATCATCTGCCTAGCTTGTGTATGTTGGGGTTGGCGTCCAGTCTGACCAGATGCAACTGAATACCAGTATTTTACATGGAGCAACTGCCTATCTCACCTCCACAACCCAGTTACTGTGTAATACGATACCCCTTGGTAAGACTGGTTGTCAGATTTTTGGGCTTCTGACGACCCGTAACGACTGTCAAAGATTCAAATATGACAGCCGGGACCAATCTTGGTATGTAAAGATGGTCACCCATCCACGGACCAACCGCGGCAAGCGTAACTTAACCTGATCGATCAACGCGTGTAGCTGTTATTACTTAGCCACTACCCTACCCTACCCTACCCAATTTCTAATGAATAAATAGGTACTTGTTCAAATGTGTTTTGCTTCAGAAAGCAGGTTGAGCTGTTGGTCCTCGCTGTCATTTGTGAATCTTTGGCAGTCGTTCCGGGTAGTTGGAAGCCCGAAAGTCTGGCAACCAGTCGTACTAAGGGGTGTCGTATTAATTCGGGCAATTAGCATCATATTTCTACATGATCGACTCCTTCACAATTGCCTGTAAATGACTTAATTGAAATAAATACTTTAAGTTTCAGTTAAGTTTGTGTTTGACCCGGTAACTGGGTTGTGGTTTGGTGCTAAATACTGCTATTCAGCTGCATTCGGTTAGACTGGACGCCGACATAGTTATAAAAGGCTAGACATGTAAAGAGTTCAAATATGTTCGTAGAGTGATGTTCTTGACCGGAACGGATTAGAATCTGGAGCAGAACGCTTAAGTGGCAGATAAAGTGAGGATTGTATCGGATGATTATAATTTTTGTTGTGTGTTATTAATTATTGTGTTGTATCGTGTAATGAGGAATTTGAATGGTGTAGGTTTGGTTTGTTACTTCAGAATGTAAGTACATACATTTATATTTCACTCTCCGGGGTAATTGCAAAACACACTAACAATACCAGTGGGTTTAATTTTGACAGTTCAACAACATTCATTGCGCTATTTACGTTGCTGATCAGACACATTTTTCGAACATAATATGAAGCAATGGATTAACAATATGAGTCCGAGTGTCGAAGGACAATGATTAGTTTTTATATTTTATGTTTAAATTTGTTCTCATGTAAGTGAAATGTAAATTTCTTTATGAGAATTAAATGTCTTTAACCAGAATATCCTTCAAAATGATTCAGATTGTGATGGATAATGTGTAACGCAATTAGGGTGCAGGATACAATATATCATTCTCTCAACCCGATATACCAATACTTCATCTTCACCCCTTAAACCACACTTCCACCAAACCGGTAGCTAACTCTGTGCACTAACTCACAATATACAACGTGTAACGTTAAATGCGTTGTAATGTTATCTAAATGTCTCAAGTTATTCCCCGCTTAGCTCAAAGGAAATCTTCGTATCCTTAAAGGGTTCAGCTCAGTGAACCGATCGAATCCGTTTTAAGCCGATTGACCCAAGCCGTTCAGGTGAGGAAAGTATTTACTTACATAAGTAAACTTGGGAACCTTGACATAAAAGGTTTATGTTCTTACACTTGAATCTGGTGAAGGTATTTTGATTCGGTGATTTCGCACTTCATTTCCTTTATGATCTGAGATTATCGACGTAAATATCGTGAGGCTGGGTGCTATGGCAAAATGTACGTGTAAGTATGTGTGTAAATGTGGGTGAACGCTATAGTTCACCCATATTTCGCACGTTATTTTAAAGTCACAGTGTAGATTAGGCACAGGTACAGTAACGCGCACTAATATGTCAACACTTGGAAACTTTCAATACGATTTTTTCGTGAAATAATGAAAACAAACGATGAAATACAACACATTGCATAAACCTATAGGCTCGAAAATGTTCGTAACAACACAAAATTTCATTAAAAAATAAAGGAGGAAATGACTTTTGAATAAAGCTAAGTGTATAATATTTATGCTCGTGTACCTATGTCCACCTCTGCCGAATCCTTCGGATTGTAACATGCGTAATGTTATATGTTATGTGAGAAAACTATTTTTTTTTTTTATTGACTCACTCTTGACCTCAATCCAGCCCAGAGCTCGATGGGCTCACTCTTGACCTCAATCCAGCCCAGAGGGCAGGGATGAGATCTACGGTGGAACGAACTATCAGCATGCAGCAGCTATTCACAACCATTCGACAGCTTGTCAAATATTAAATGACACATTTTCATTTACTTGCCTTGCCTTGCCCCCGACGCGACAGCAGATAGCTGTCGGAAACTACAGCGTGTAACGGAAGGGGGGTATCAACCCTGAAGGAGGTGAATGTGCTCATGAAACTCAACAACTTTCCCCAAAGAACATAGGTCGAAATTTGAAAAAAAAATTTGGCCCTCCCTTACAAAACTGACTACCAGCTGATTGATTTATTAAGGGAGGGCCAATTTTACCCCCCTTCCGTTACACACTGTATATGTAACATTCTATAAGTATATCATACATTCTATCATGACATTGCATTTTTAACCGACTTCTAAAAAAGGAGGAGGTTCTCAATTCGGATGTTTGTATTTTTTTTAATTAATTTTATTGACATACATTTCTTGAATTGAATTTATATTAAATTTTGAACTAATATTAAGTTAAATTATTATAATTAATGATGACTAATAATGTTGAGACCAATGTGGAATGTATTTTTTTTTTCTTTTTTTCTCTCATTTCTGGCTTTACTATGATTAGGTAGATAATTTTGTGTTACATTTATTGTTATTTTTAAAACCACTGTTCGACACAAATGTAAATTTGTTGATGAATGAATAAATAAAAAGAATGACGGTCGTCTAACTGATTTAAACTGACAACATTTTCAGGTTTTCTATTTTTGAACAGCATTTAGGACTTTTTTGAGGACTTTTCTGATAACATTGATTGATGTTTGATGGGCACGGAAGTGTATCGAACGGTTGTGAATACCTATGCTGGTCTGAAATGAGAAATATGCAATGAGCAAGTAAGCCTTCGATGATTGTTCTTAGAGTATGTTAAGAGGCCTTTGACCTGCACAGTTATTATCATAATAATATGTATGCAGGGGTGACCTGATTCTGGATTGCCATCCGTCGAAATTATTTGTCAGTTATTTTTTTTTTTTTTAAACATTTCCCCACATTAGGAATTTCTCCTGTATCGTGGGTGCGTTTACAAACATTTAAACTCACATACCTACACAAACAGCCACATCCGGAACAACTACTTGTAGGTCATACAAATATTTGTTCCGTGCGAGAATCGAACCCGCGACACGTAGCACAGCAGTCAATCGCTTAACCACTGCGCCAACCGTGTCGTCAATTGCTGACCCATACATTTTAACTGCTGCTTTTTGTTTGATGTAAAAAAAAAAAAAAAAAAAAAAAAAAAATCTCACCGTGAAAACTCAAGTGAAGTGAGCTTGATGTGAATTGTCAGTAGTGTCAATCCCTAGCATTATTTGGAATGACAGCTCACTCCACGCTCACTTCACCTAAGGTTTCACGGTGAGATGGTTACAGAATCGCACTGCTGGTCCTTAGTGACGTCATCGGTCCATCTCACCAACGACAGACTTTCCTACCACTACAAAACTTCGAACATAAAAAATCGGACCACTGATAACGTCGTGTTGCCAACCAAGATTACCTACTATAAACACCCGTCACCCTCAGTTAAACCCAACAGCTATCCGCAACACAAACCAACTTAAACTTTGCAGACAGCATAAAATTAATTAGGTAACAATTTTAATGAGCTATTTAAGTTATCTTGGACGACACAAACTAATACCATTTTTTATGTTACTCCCCATCTCTGTTACACATTGTTAATTTAGGATCACGCTTTCTGCTCACGCCACGGAGAAAGTGACCACCTTGACTTGACGCCATTTTTTTAATTTTTAGTGTTCCGTGAATTCGTTTGTAGACTAATGGACAATGGTGGAGCTAATTATTGAAGTATTTGTGTTTCGGATGGTGGGAATCAAAATTACGATTTGTTTTCCTCTTCCTCTTTTATTTACTTGGTACATAATTAAGACTGTTAGCTTTTAAGTTATGTAAATACTAGTTGTTGTCCGCGACTTCGTTTGTGATCCAGGATGAAAAGTACCCAGGTCGTCGTCTATCCGTGTGCCAAATTCAATCTAAATTCGTTCAGCCGTTTTAGCATAAAAGCGTATACAACAAACAAACAAACACACGTTCGCGTTTATAATATTAGTCATCTTTAAAAAATACTTGGATACAGTTGGAAATACTATTTTACAAGCTAACACTTAAATATATATATATTATATACAAGTATATAATGAAACAATAAAGAAAAAGGCAGGAGCTCATTGGGCATCAAAAAATGCGTCCGCATCGCTGTCAATAGGATAAGTGGCCAAAAGGTTGGCAGCATTACCACGTTGGATGGCAATGCTGATGCTTGGAAATTGAAATAAAAGAATGATATTAAAAAACAAAAATTATCTAAAAAACAATATGATTGAAAAATAAAATAATCGAACGTTAGTTCATTTGTATTAAGTATTCGATTTTTTTTTTATATGCACTTGTTTCAATCACAATAAAACATGTTTTTTTGTCTATCTTAACGTAAGTTTGGGACTTCACCACGCAATTTGTAAAAGTAGGTAAGCAAAAAGAGTTTAGCCCATTTTATCTATTAAACAAAAATAGCGTTATCTCTCGATAGAAGAGGCTTTAATCACCCAGTTTCCTGTACTTCTTTCTTAAACCACTCGAACAGAAAGAGGTCTGTCTCAGGCCAAATTCAGCACACATTCACTAAAATTCCCGGTAAATATTGGCTAAGGCAATAAATTTCTTCATTGTGGTCTCCAAGAAAAGGGTCCCATAGATAACGATCCTTACGTGCCCCGCATGCTATTGTGAGGCATTCTTTCATAAAACGGCCATGGAGTAGTGAGAATGGAGTGCTTAATACTCACTTAAAAGAAAGAAACAATAACGTTTATTTGGACACAGTTCGTGAAATACAAACGACTTATAAATTGTGAAAATATTGTTTTATCAACATTTGTGTGTGTTTCGCGGTTGCGCCAAAAAGATCTATTCTAGCATTAATGCCAGACAGATGCTGTCTGACGCTGGTTTTCTAATGAACCTTAAGGGACAAACAACGGAAAGAAACAAACATCAATGGAATACTAGATAGATTCGATTTGCAAAAATCAAAGTCAACTGCTTGCTGATGCTGGAGTTAAAATATTCTAGGCCACACTGGCCTGCAAATTTATAAAACACTGTACGCGCTCCATTTCTTCATACTCCGTGTCCACGCCCCATATTTTACGGAATTAGAATCCCATTTATTTAAAGAACTCTTCATTAGAACGGCTTACCGGAACTGCCACAATTTATATCCATAACAATTTATATCTATAACATTAGCATGAGGTATAGCTATTATTTTAAATCTTGCTTTGCTCTAAATTCAGTGGTATTTAGGCTTTCCGGTCTTTTGTTCTAAATGGTAGTAGTAATTTAAACGGCATTAATGGGTAACTATTAGGTGTTTTTATGTCAATAAAACTTTTTATTATTATTTTATTATTTAGGTTAATACCTACATATGTATGGAACGAATGGAAAAAGGATGCTAAAATATGTTTAGAATTAATAAAATACTTCGAAATATCTTTCTCCTCAATATTATTGTACTCAAGAGTCAATATGATTTTAAAATTATTATGGAACTTTGAGTGTAGCTTAGTTTTGCCATAAACAAGAAACTTGCATCGTTTAAATGGGGCTTCATTTAAACTATGCAAGTTACATGTGGCATTCCATAAAATTTAAGCAACAAATGACTGCCATCGTCTAACCACTGTTTATATTGTGTATCTTTTTTCCTTGCTTCAACTTATGATATAATTAGCCTATTTAACGGAACTGCTGGAACACAGGCCTCTTCTCCGTGAGAGGGAGTGGGCCAGTGCGGGTAGGTAGATGTCACAAGTCTTCAATTTTTTGGTTCTAGGACATGCCGGTTTCCTCACGATGTTTTTCTTCACCGTTTTGAGAGCAGTGGTGATGAAATAATTTACACAAAGTAGAGTGCCTGTCTGAGTTCGAACCTACGACCTGTAACCCGTAAGTCGCGACCGTTACCACTGAGCCACCACTGTTCACAAAACTTTATGATATGACTCACGCAATTAAATTGCTCCGTGTAAAGTTTCATCGATAAAAAACTCAGTCTTAATGATAATTCGATAAAATTATCAAGCTGACACTGTATGCTATTGTTAAACATGTAGCATAGTTTATGTGCATAATTTTCTTAATTGGCGTCTACGGAACACTTAGCTAAATTGCCGTTCGTGCTCACAAAACTTTTTATTAGAACATTATTGTTCCGACGGCCCCTATTACATCTTCACTAGTGTAATAATAATTATAGTAAGCACACATCATTCGTCTTTTTCTGTCGTATTACGACCTCTTCAGTTCAGACAATAGACTAAAGAGCGTAAAGGTTGCGTAAGTATTGTCTACGGTCTTATGAGATTTTAAATGTACATTTAGAACATTAGACGAAAGTTGTACGATTTTCTTTTTTTCTTTTCAGCCATTACGGTACTTATGCAAAGAGTTCGCAATACAGTTTTTACCTAATCTTGAAAGTATTTTTTATGCCAGTTTGGAGAGGCGGATAGAAATCTGTGTAATTTGTGTTAGTTTTTTTCCTTAACTTAGAACTGCTGTAAAAACATAGTTTCTCTATTGATTGTTCTTAATTCATTTATTTTCTGTGACGGAGTTCGTCGAGCCGTTTTATTCAGGTACATAGGTTTCGGGAACCAACTTAGGAAACATAGAGATATTTTTTTATAGACAGTTGCTATGATTATGCGTTATACAGAAGGGTGCGCCCTACGCCGTGTAGGCTACACGTCAAAAGTGCAAACACTTTTCTGACTGACCGACTTCTTGGCAGTTCAAAAGTGCCTGTAAATGGTTTAATTGAAATAAATTCTTTGAGTTTAAGTTATAATTTGACTAGGATGTAAAATAATCCGTCACCAATCCAGCCGGTCTGTTCTGTAAAAACTTAGGAGAAGTAGCATGAAGTGAACAGTAGACGCTAGGGATTATCTCTTTAAGCTCACTTCACCTAAGTTTTCACGGTGAGATTTTTAGAGAACATCACTACAGTCAGAGTTTGTATCAATAGCAGTACTAGGCAACAGTCTCCATACGGCAGGTGCCTGAGGATTGACGGTGCCGCCGAGGGTGGCCCATGAAGAGGTGGCGAGACGACCAAGACGCGTACCGCAGGGGTTGGATCGAGGTGGCTCTGGAAAAGGATGTCTGGAATGATGGGCGAGGCCTTTGCTCCGCAGTGGCACAGAGTAGGATAACAGACAAAAAAAGAAACACATCAGTGCCCCAATTGAATTATAATATCCATTTCCAGTAGAACCAATAATTTGAAGACATGTGACATCCACCAACCCGCACTGGTCCTGCGTGGTGGATTACGGCCACTCCCTCTCACCGAGAGGAGGCCTGTGTCCCAGCAGTGGGAACATTATATGCTGATTATGCTATTAGTTTCCATAATTTATCCTCACAACCCTACGCCCTAACGATTAGTAGGTAAGTATATTATACATAGAGGCAAGACCACACGCAATCGTAAATTAGAATCAGCAATAAAATAAGGTTACATTGGACAGTTCCGTAAAACTTTCATTAAGTGACTACACCAAGGGCCATGGTGGCCATGGTATCCCATAGAAATGGCGGTGCAATTATTCGTAGGTACAGTACAAATTACATATTTAATTACAATCTAACATCTAGCGAAACAATGAAAGTTCAGGAGAATTGCTAATTGGCCGTGATTATGTGCGGAGAGTTAGGGGACTGGATGTGACTTACCATTTGTTTCATTTATTTGTTCGTTTGATTCGGGTAGTGTATTTACAAACAGGGTGGCAAGGACAGTCACTAGCAAAAGTATGTATACACTCGGCTTTATTCAAAAGCGATTTACTCCTTTATTTTTTAATGAAATTTTATGTTGTTACGAATATAGCATTTTCGAACCCATAGGTTTATGTAATGTGTCGTATTTCAACGTTACTTTCGTTATTTCACGAAAAAATCGCAATTGAAAGTTGCCAAGTGTTGACATATTGGTGCTCGTGACTGGACATCGACGCGCAACCTGGAGGCCTAAAAAGGTCACAATACTTCTGAAAGCTATTCATTTCCTGAATTTCAAGCAGATCATTAGCAATTCCACTAATTTTCGTAAAATGGTTACACATAATAGCATAATCACCTACAATTTCATTTCATATCATAATCATCTAAGGTGTATTATAAGATTGCAGCATGAAAAAAATAAAAACCGTCATTTTATCGGTAAATTTTTCATTGCAGTTTTTATTAATCAAATTGGTTTTTTATTTCTACAGTTTAAATGTTATTTCCTTGTGATATGAATTGCACACAGATCATATTATGAATTGTCAGTTTGTGACCATTTTACGATTTTTTATATGATTCATATTGTTATTCTGTTATGATTCTGCCAAAGTGTCCTTTTTAGGCCCCCTGTTACCATGAATTCAGCACATGATTCTAAACACCCTCACGTCCATAGATTTCAACAGTTATTAAAAAAAAAGTTAGCTGTTCTATACGTTTTGACCGCGTAGGTCAATACCTACGCGGTCAAAACGTATAGAACAGCAAACTTTTTTTTTTAAAAAAAATATCTGCAGTTTCATAGGCAAATGCAATCATTTGCCTATGAAACTGCAGATATTTTTTTTGATAACTGACAAAAAATTTCTACGCTAAGGAGTTAATCATGTGCTGAATTCATAGTTACAGATTGCGCGTCGATGCCACCAGGTATTTTCTTTGAACATTATCTACGCCTACAATTTGTGTACACATTAGAAGTAATACACATACACATTAGTGGCTTATGGCTAAGTAATAACAGCCGCACAGGTCGATTGATAAGGTTAAGCAACGCTTGCCGCGGTTGGTCCGTGGATGGGTGACCATCTTTACATACCAAGACCCCTCCGTGCCTCGGAAAGTACTTTAAGCCGTTGGTCCCGGCTATCATTCGTGGATCTTTGACAGTCGTTACGGGTCGTCAGAAGCCTGAAAGTATGACAACCAGTCTAACCAAGGGTCTTTTTAGTCAGTCTTTCGTATTACTCAGTAACGGGTTGTGGAGGTCAGATAGGCAGTCGCTCTATATAAAATCCTGGTACCTAGCTGCATCCGGTTAGACTGGAGAAGCCGACTAGAAAAGGCTAAGAATGATGATTAGAAGTAATACAGTGATTCTTTTGTATAAACTATGTATTCTGTGGTAATACTTAAATTCTGTTTTAAGCTGTTACGTGTACCTATATGCTGTTGGTATACTTATTGATCTTCTGCCCCAGCGGTCTCGTGGTCGCCAGCGCGACTGCTGGGCGTGGGTTCAATTCCGGGGTCGGACAAAAGTTTTATTGGGTTCTTCCATTGAGAATTTCTTAGTAACAGCCCGGAGTTTTGAAGTTGGTGGAAAGACACCCTCGTGCCTCGGAAAGCATGTTAAGCCGTTGGTCCTGCGCCTGATCTTTCTCCGGCCGTGCTGTCCCATCGGACAATGAGAGTGAGGGAAGAGGGAGTGCACCTGTGTCTGCGCACACGCTGGTGCACTATAATATCTCCCGCGCCAAAAGCTGGCTCCGCTGAGATTGGTTCCATGGCACAAATACGGTCTGAAGGACTCTTACTTACTTATTGAACAAATAAATGTTAAGGTAAATAGATTACCGTAGGCGCGGGCCTGCGGGCGGAGAGTAATGGGTAGCTCACCGTCCGATCAGGACCAGGCCCGTGCCGGACGACGCGTATGTGTTCCACGCGCGCCTCAAAGAGATGTCAGCACGAATGACGGGACCCGATAGGGCCGAAGCCTGCCAGGGTAGCGGGATCGCCCGAAAGAGTTACCGCTGCCCTGGAACATAAAGGGCTAAGGAAGGAACACGGGTGGGTTTTAGTCAGTAAGAATCTGACACTCCCTTCCGCTCCACCCGGAGCGGGATGACCCCTTCATTTGATGATTTCCCATCCACAAAAAAAAGGGAAATAGATTAGTTAGTTAAATAGGATTCTAGTGGGGCTGACTGCTAACTTTGCTTTACATGAGTTGAAATTACATATAGCATAATCAGGCTATAATTTTCCCACTGCTGGGACACAGACCTCCTCTCTGTGAGAGGGCGGGGCTATATACTACCACGCGGGCCCAGTGCGGGTTGCTAGATGTCACATGCCGTCGAATTTTTTGGTTCTAGGACATGCCGATTTCCTCACGATGTTTTCCTTCACTGTTTTGAGAGCAGTGGTGATGAACGTCTTGTTCGTAATAAGACATCCTGTCTTCTAGAGCTCGGAACGAATTTATTTTGCTCGTTACCCGAATTCCCTTTTATATTTCAGTCTGTTTATTGCGTTTTTAAATTATAATTGGAATAACGCACTGCTGGGGTTTCTTAGGAACTCGTTCAATTGCAACAAAAAGTACAGCAGAAACCGTTGGAGAAAACTTCATATTTTACGTTGCAAAAAGCACTAGGTTTTCATTTTAAGATTCAGCAATTTAAGGAATTTCAAACTACGTAACTTTACCATTTCAATAGCAACTGAAAATTCTTTACTATTTCGGCTTTCAAAATGTCTTTAATGCGTATTCCTTTTTTTAAATTAGATAAGCCGCCATTTTGAATTATGATACATATTCATGATACCATATTATGGCCAATTCTCGTAATTTAAAACGTTCAAAATCTAATCGCAGTCTCATCTCGGCGACAAACAAATGTCAAAAATGTGGGGAAGTTTAGACGTATTTCTGACAGATTGAGACTGAGATCAGATAATTAACGTTCTTAAAATTACTAGAATTGCCCCTCAGTCCGCCTTGAAATGTTTACACTACTACAAAACAACTACCAAATAAAGGTAACTTTAGTTGCCAGTAGGCAAACAGTGTTTGCTCGTAGCTCTCTTGTTACCCAATTTCAGCTGCATGCAGTGTATATTTGTTCTCCACAGTGGGTGTAACTTGTTATACACTGAGAGCACACAAACTGTTCAAAGTTACAGAATCACTTAGAGCCTGCAATCAACACTTGTATCGTTGCCAAGTTATTCTGCACTGGAGTGTAGCAAAATCTTGCGAACAGCGACTGAAAGATGTTTTAGTGTAATAATTTTAGTGGCTGTTCTTGAAAGGCTTGATCTTGGCATAGCGATATAGCGAAATGATAATAGTTTGGAATTTATATTTTCTTTTTTGCGGAAAGCTGAAGAGACAATTCAAGTGTTTGCACAGGAAACATTTTTCGTTGATATTTTTAAATAATTTCGTTGGTTGCTAGGTTGGTAGAAGGCACATTTGGCCTATAGACTTTGTTTCTAAGAATGGTCAGGCACAATGTCAGTGCCTTTAGTATTTCTCAGGACCTAGACAAGTGACAATCGCTTTCAAAGCGCTTCGTATTTCTACAACGACTTTCAACAGAATTGTCAGTCCGATACATTTTTGACATTTCCTTCATCGTAATCGCTAATAGAATGTCACTTTTGTCTAGGCCAGCCGGTCGATTCTGTAAAAATCTCACCGTGAAAACTCAAGTGAAGTGAGCTTGATGTGAGTTGTCAGTAGTGTCAATCCCTAGCATTATTTGGAATGACAGCTCGCTCCACGCTCACTTCACCTAAGTTTTCACGGTGAGATGGTTACAGAATGGCACTGGCTGGTCCGGTGGGTGACTGTTAGCTTGAAAATATCAATAAGCTTGTGAAAATATGTATATTTTGTCAAATTAAACGGACTCGGAAATTGCGTTTTATTTGTTACATTGGTAATAAATAAGAAAATTTTAATATTAATCCGCATTTTATTTAATTATATTTCATTTAATCTTATACTTATCTTGTGTTTTTTTTTTATATTCGACGAACTACAATTACCTCAATCAAATTAATATGACACCAAAATTCAAGCATTTAATACCCTTACCACTTCCAGTCCCTGTACATCTGCTCCCCAGTTATCGTGTTCAGCGTCTGCTAGTAAGCGGCGCGTGCTCGCTATCGGCACATCGGCGCCGGCGCAGCGCAGAAAGCGGAGCTCGCTCGTAACTTGATACATTGAGGCTCATGTGTTACCGCTGTTGCGGAGATGAGAGTATGTTGGATAGATTTAGGGGTATAGTATAGGGAGGATATGAAAAATGCTCGGTAGGATGAGCTGGACTTTTTTTTACAAATATTGTCCTTGGAAACTCACACTTGCCACTTCATCTTCTTGTGCACTTGGATCTTCTCTGTACTGAGTTGCCAAGGCCTTTGTCCAGCAGTGAGTCAATACAAAAAAAGGTGTAAAAAAGGGGTAAAAAAAAGTAGATGCTTGTAAAAAAAAGGTTTAAGTGACGAGATAAGCCAAATACAATTATGCAAGACGCATGTCTTGCATAATTGAAAGTTGATTGCATGATTAAAATATTCAAAGTCAGTGCATACTGACTTTGAATATTTTTACTTTGTTTGGTATGAGTAGGCGATGGGCTAAATGTACTATGTTGACAAATTCGAACATTTTCTTATCTACTTAGTCGACACTTTTTAGTTAACAATAGAGGTTTTTTAGACCAAACTACTAATAGTTTGGTCTAAAAAACCTCTTAATAAATTATATTCGAGTTGTATAACTCGAACATAATTTATTAAGAATAAAGTTAATTAGTAAGTAATTATTTATTTTACTAAAAGACTTAACCTAGGTAACATCAGTGCTATTTCAATAAGGGATGGGTATGGCTATTGAGAAGACCCCTGCCCTTCCAACTAAGAAAATCCTGTATCTTGAAGAATAGTAAATTAATTCCTTTTTCCACCGCGAATCGGGAAACGTAAGGATAGGACGGGATGCTCTCAAGCTAAGTGCTAGCTGGTAAATGCCGGATGAGAGTTGCCGAAAATCCAGTTGAATGGTGTGCAATAGGAGATACCTATGTCCAGCACTGGACTGCTGTAGGCTGATGAGGAATTCCTCTTTAAAAAAAATCTAAGACAATGAAATAGTTTCCGTAAAAGCCGATTCAATGAACGGGATAAGTTCAAGCGGCCTCAGTTGACTAAAGAGCCAAATGAACTAGGTATCTACCATATATTTTGTTCTGTCATTCCCAAATGAACATGAATATATATTCTAATTTATATTCTAAATGCTTTCGACCGTCATCGGGGGCAAGTCGCTCCACAAACTAGTGATCACCATCATCGAATTGCAATCGAGTCAATGTCAAGAACATCGGAGCGTTCTAGGGTTGCCACATACCGAATTTATTTTTACTGGCAATGTGGTATCAATAAACAGATGTTTAATCTACTTAACAAAAATCTTGAATACATTCATTGGCTGATAACGCACAGCCTAAAGCGCTAGGTCTAGAACCATGAAATCTTTCAAGAGTTCTTTATTTATAGGGAAAGTGAGCACAAAACGAAGGTTTTTTGAAAATTCTTTCCCTGAAGGCTTCGGATCGACAATAGCACTAGATGATGATTACAAACAAAAACACATAACTTGATTATAAACCTTAACTTTCAAACACAAAGTTTATTATCGTTTGTAATATACTTACTACTTTGATTGAATAGTAATGAAAAGTAAACGTATTTTTAAAGACCAAAAATATTTAGGTATAGAAAAATAAAACATAATTTCTAAGCAATAAGGTTGAAAAAACTATGTTGCAACATAAGACCACAAAATTACGTGTGGTCTTATTTTTCCGGCCGTTTATGATGCGCTCATCCGAAATCTTGTACTATGTTCATCGAAGCCCAAAGGGGTTAAATGAAAGTTTGTATGGATGTTCATCATTTTTGCCGATGGGACATCCCCTCCGGCACACGACTTGTCTATAAATAAAATTATCTTTGTCTGCTTGTTAGTTTGAGCTTCATGCGAAAACTAAGTATTTGACAGATTTCAACGATTTGGCACACAGAATTATTTTGTTCGGGTTCTTTAAGCATTTGTTCCCGTAGGGTGCGAGTGAAACCGTGGCTTACCTAACTCTGGTAAAGAAGGATTTTCGAATTTAGACAAATGTTCGTAAACAATTTTCGTGATTTATTTCAGCTGCTTTAGCCTGCCGTAATTTCTTTTGATATTATTTTGCGGATTATAATCAATAACCATGTCTGTCCCGCGGAGAGAAAAACAATAGGTAGGGATTGGCACCGATTCCCTTGTTCACAAACTAAAGTGCATCTTTTTCTTAAAAGGAAGGAAGATAAATATACAGGACTAAACTAATATTTATCTTCTGTCCTTTTCTTAATGAAATAGAAAGAAAAATATGCACTGAACTTAAATTTAGTTTAGTTTGTGAATAAGGGAATCGGCGCCAACTTGTTAAATGAAATCGGAATGATAAATTTGAAGGAATAGTCAATTTAAAACCTTTCCAACATTATATAAACAGTTTGCAAGTAAGTGCCAGCCCTGAACACGACTGCGCGTGCACACGCCATTTCCATCAACTAATTAAAGCATCCGCAACACTATTCATAAACGCAATGCTTTCTCTAAGACAACCGCCTACCATTCAAATATCAACCTTAGTCGAACATAGTTAGGATGGAAAATAAATAGTTGATGAGTAATAAAGATTCAATTGAGATTTAAGGAAGTTAAGATTTAGATGTCACGAGTGTCGTCTATTTGTTTCTCTGTTCTTAGTTAGAACGTGTATTTATGCGATCGGGGTAAAAGATAGTCGTTTAATGTTCTTTTGAAACGATCTTCACGATGTCTTTTGAAGTAAGAGTGACGTAATCAATGATGGGACATTGTTTTAGGGACGTACCCGAAGATAATGCGTGCGTGTCACGTCACGTCGTGTCGTTTAGGTGTAATTTTTAGATGTACCTAAAGGCTATTCGTCCCAATGTGTCATGTTCCAATGTGTTGTTACTACTCGTTATTGTATGTTGTGTTTCTGCTTTTTTTGTTCTGGGTTTTAAGGTGGTCTTGTTTTATTGCTAATAAACATATTTTTCTTTCTTTCAAAGGTTTGGGTTGGTGTCTGTCTATATTCACCATTTACTGATAAGTATATCATTCAGTTTGTTATTAGCTTCTTTCAAATTAATGATAGGTCTGTGTCATCATCTACCTAGCCTTTTCCCAAATACGTCGGGGTCGGCTTCCAGTCTAACCGGATGCAGCTGAATACCAGTATTTTACATGGAGCGACTGCCTATCTGACCTCCACAACCCAGTTACTGGGTAATACGACACCCCTTGGTAAGACTGGTTATCAGACTTTCGGGCTTCTGACTACCCGTAACGACTGTGAAAGATCCACGAATGACAGCCGGGACCAACGGCTTAACGTGCTTTCCGAGGCACGGAGGGGTCTCGGTATGTAAAGATGGTCACCCATCCACAGACAACCGCGGCAAGCGTAGCTTAACCTGACCGATCGACCTGTGCGGCTGTTATTATTTAGCCACGGGCCCCTCGGGTTCAATGATAGGCCTGTGTAACATTCCTAAATCAAGATTCCTAAAAGGCTTACAGGCAGTTCTTCTGGTACTAGAATCCCTCATTCATATGAAATAGGTAAATAAATTCCTCCAGACCGTATTTCGGTCATGGCGACCTATCTCAGCGGAGACTAGTCTTCGGCGCAGGAGATATTATAGTGCACAAGTGTGTGCGCAGACACAGGTGCACTCCTTCTTCCCTCACTCTTATAGTCCGATGGGACGGCAATCCGACACGACTGGAGAGAAATCAGGCGCAGGACCAACGGCTTTACGTGCTTTCCGAGGCACTTGGGGTATCACACCGCCAACTTCCAAACTCCGGGCTGTTACTAAGAACTTCCTAATGGAAAAACTCAATAACACTTTGCCCGACCCGGGAATCGAACCCGGGACCCCACCCTCAGCAGTCGCGCTTGCAACCACGAGACCCCACGCTCAGCAGTCGCGCTTGCTACCACGAGACCAAAGGAGCAGTCTCGCTTGCTACCACGAGACCTAAGGAACAGTCGCGCTTGCTACCACGAGACCAACGCAGCAGTCACCCTTGCTCCCACGAGACCAACGGAGCAGTCGCGCTTGCTACCACGACATCAACGAAGCAGTCGCGCTTGCTACCACGAGACCAACGGCGCAGTCGCGCTTGCTATCACGAGACCAACGGAGCAGTCGCTCTTGCTACCACGAGACCAACGGCGCAGTCGCGCTTGCTACCACGAGAGCAACAGAGCAGTTATACCTGCTTACTTAAGAAGCTTTAAGGAAACAACAAAAAAATACAAAATTGGGAAAAGTACTTCTGAAAATAAGTAAACATTTGCAAATAGTTTAAACAGAGTCTTGCCTACATTCTGAATACAATCATGTTGTATGTTAATAAAGTTCTTTTGTATACATTACAGAAACACAAAAACCTCAAATATTTTATCCGCTCATTACGTTTTCCGTCAGTCCCCGAGTCTCACGCAGGAGTGAGAGGCAGTCGGCCTAAAGTCTGTTAATGACATGTGTCGGCTGATACGCTGGGAGGGAAATATCAACCCTTTTCGACGTTGGCAACAGACTGTATTGTATATTTTGAGGGGTAATGAGGCAGAGGAGCATTTTTTTGCTATCAAAAGTAAATGCTATATTAGCATTATTGTGGTATGATAATCTAACGTTTGTTCTATGTGAATCTAAGTAAATAAAAACAAAACAACACAGTTCAACGAAATCTCCAAACGGCTGGTTGACACTTCCCGTGACTTTTACTTATTTTGTTTTATTAGCCACTAGCTGCGCCCCGCGGTTTCACCCGCATAAGTTTCGATCCCGTGGGAATGTCGGGATAAAAAGTATCCTATACGAGTATGTTAATCCTGGAATAAACCATCTGTGTGCCAAAATCTCATCCAAATCCGTTCAGTAGTTTTTGCGTGAAAGAGTAACAAACATCCATCCATCCATACAAACTTTCACGTTTATAATATTAGTAGGAAGTAGGATTTATGTCCCTCTGCTGAGCAAAGGCCTCCCTACTATTCTTCCTCCCTGTCCAGAGCTGCCAAGGACCAGTTTTTATTAAAGTCTAGACTTTTACCTTGGCCAGAGGCTAAGCATTGCCATACAATGTGGCAATGCCTCCAGTCTTTTGGGTGTATTATCAGTCGATAGCGATCCGGAGGAATTTTTCGACGCCATATTTTAGTTAGTAAATAGTTTGTTAGGTTTTTTTTATTTATTTAGCCTACACTGTCGCACTGCTGAAAAAAGGTCTTTGCTCAGGTTAGGTTATTATATTTAAAAAGTTTTTAGTTAAAAAAATCAACCGACCTACAAAAACGACAGTAGGTACAAAGTGAAAAATAACTTTAATTTCGGAAGTCGGTGTCGTTGGGTTCACAATTTCGTTGTTTGCCACTGACTTCCGAAATTAAAGTTATTTTTCACTTTGTAGTGTCGTTTTTGGAAGTCGGTTGATTTTTTTTTTTTGCAAAAATGTTTTTATTTTTCTCTTTTAAGTTGTAATTTTTGCCAGTAATTTTGGTTTAAAAACCAAACTACTGAACCGTTTTTGATGAAATTTCTATGGAACCATTTGGGAAGTATACCCTTTCCAACAAAAAGAATTTTTCAAATCGGTTGGCAAGCGACGGAGTTATGCGCGAACAAACATAAAAAAAAAATACAAACATCTGAATTGAGAACCTCCTCCTTTTTTAGAAGTCGGTTAAAAAGGGCTGATTTTTTAATCATCTGATAACATTATTCGACGAATAATTTTGAAATATTGACAGTTATTTCATACAAAAACTGTCAAATGTCAATTTTATTCCTCGAATAAATGTTATCAAGCTATGGAAAAACAGCCCTTATTATAAGAAGATTATCCAGCTGTATACCATTTACAACCAAAAATAAGGTAGGTATTACGTCATGCCATTAATATCATGAAGACTTAGACCATTACTGGCCCAGTCAACTTCGTTCGTTACACTAATCTATCCATAAAAAAAACTACATACTATTAATCTAGGCTTATAAACATTATACTTAAATCTTTTGGGAATGTTTGACAATCAATATAAAGAGTCCAACTTACAAATTAACATAGAGGCAAGAAATTAAGTTCCTCATCATCTGCCTAGCCTTTTCACCAACTATGTTGGGATCAGCTTCTAGTCTAACCGGATGCAGCTGAATACTAGTATTTTACGTGGAGCGACTGCCTATCTGACCTCCACAACCCAGTAACTGGGTAATACTAGTCTTTGTAAGACTGATTGTCAAACTTTCGGGCTTCTGACTACCCGTAACGACTGTCAAAGATCCACAAATGACAGCCGGGACCAACGGCTTAACGTGCTTTCCGAGACACGGCCCCTTCGTGTCTCTGTATGTAAAGATGGCCATCCATCACACATACAGAACAACCGCAGCAAGCGTAGCTTAATTTTTTTTTTTTTTAAATATATATTTATTTCAGACCTAAGCAGTCCATACGTAGTTAGTGGTTAGTAACAAACTGTGCTTACATGCTATGTTATTTTTGTTAGTACTTAATTCTATTTAACATAAACCTATACCTAATTCTACCCAGTGCCTTTGGATGGGGCAGTCCACTCTGCTAACAATCATTTTCAGGATGCCGCTCCGAGTGCTACGCAAACGTTGCAGTAGGGAAGCCGCTTTCTTACGCATGATGGCGTGAAAGCCATCCGTACGTGCTTCAGCAAACATTCCCGATGCACTGCCCGTTCTTAACCTGATCGACCGACCTGTGCGGCTGTTATTATTTAGCCACGGGCCCCTCAAGAAATTAAGTTCCTAAATACATGATTTAATTTAAGTACACCAGCTAGCAAAACAGACATATTTAAAGCCGAAAGCGCGAACAACCGCTCCGTACATTAACTAACATAACATTTAATGTAATAATAAAGGCAGGACAAGAATATTAATAAGGCGGTCGTTAGATGCCATATCCTCGTTCTGCGACTAATGTCACAGATTTGGAAGTAAATGAAGAGCTATTAACACACTTATCTCGACCCCAGAATCTAGCTCAAGAAATTGAGGAAACGTGAAGAGACGATGACTGCAATTATAGACTCGTCAGTGCTATATTTTATGAGTTCCGTTTGGAAATAGTTTATGAATAAACTAACTAATAGGTACACACAAAGATTAATCAAAGTTAGACTCACCTTTTGTGTCAACTTTACGAGAATGACTTTAAGTAAAGCCGCTTATTACTAATTGCGCACTGTCGCAGCTATGGACTTAAGTAACCCATAGGAGATAAACAACCTCCCATTTTTACAATGTAGTTATTTATTTTAAAAGATATTGAGCCGCATTCTTAACACTAGAAGCAGACCCTAACTTCGTTTATTTATCTTATGTAATTGCCACTGCTATGACAAAGTCTGCATATTACGCATAGCCTTTATCGCGCATACATTCTTCATCTTGGTGTATCGATGGCAAAAAGTTCAAACATCTTGGGCCCAAAATTCAGCTGCGGGAACTCCGCCCACTGACGTAGTCATTTATTTTACAATTTGATGTTATGTATTTCAGTTATTTAATTTTATTTTTAGTTATAAATAATAGTATTATTGTGGCATGTATTTTAATCTTAGGTTACTAACATATTTTTTAAGTATACTAACATAAATATGGATCACTGTCTGAATTAAATAAACAAATAAAATAAGATCAACAAGTAATTGTAACATGTAATCATACATTGTCACTTGTGACTCCATCTGCTACTTATTCCGTGGCAAACGTTAACGAACAAGATGTGTTTTACCTTAGCATTTGTCACAGAACATGTGTATAATTTAGGGATGATATTATAATGGAATGCGGTATTCGCGAGGAATGCGACGCGGTACGGGGCCTGGAGCAAGTTATGTGGATACTATGTAGTATTTTAGTAAGGTTAGTGAGCTGTTTTAGTTTAATATTACGCGATTAAAGCGCGGTTAGCGGATTAGTCAATTGAAGCGTGGGATTGGTAGTTTTGAGGATGTTAATCAGGCAGCTAAGGCTGTTATTCAAATACCTGTGATGGTCGTTAAGGATAGCCAGTAGTCTCATGCCTAGAAGTGTGACAACCGGTCTAACATTAAATTATTAACAGGTACTATGGCATTTCCATACGTGTGAAATACCGTCGAGAGAATGCGTTCTTGACACCTATAAGTTTCATACAAACGAATACATGTTTTGCGAATTTGATGTTTATTCATTACTAGAATTGTCGCACTGACGTGTCAACGCATTTATAGTTCTGCGTCTAACTCAAATGACAGTCGGAGTCAGTGTACGAAAAATTAATAATAAATAATAATCCCTGGACATTTCACACAGCGCCATCTAGTCCCAAGCTAAGCAACCTAATGCTTGTGTTATGGTAACAAGATGGCTGATAAACTACTTATATACAAAAAAAAAAAATTATAAACAAAATTCAGCGATCAAAATCATGACAACATCGACTTTCCAAATGGTAAGCTTTATCGCCAATTCCGTAGTTGGACAACTGGTAGTGAAAACTACAGATGACATTGTACCTAATATAATATAAATACCAGCCTACTTAGTCCTACTGTAGGGCAAAGGTCCCTTCTCATACAGATAAGGCATGAGGATTGATCACCACACTTGCTCAAGACGGGTTGGTTACTAATATTAACTATAAGTCCAGCCGATATATTCTGTAAAAAATCTCACCGTGGAAACTTAGGTGAAGTGAGTTTGGGGTGAGCTGTCAATAGTATCTATCAATCCCAAGCATCAAGATCGATTCTGTAAAAATATCACCGTGAAAAGTTTGGTGAACGGAGCTTAGAGTGAGCTGTCAATATTTATAATATAATAATATCCCTGGACATTTCACACAGCGCCATCTAGTCCCAAGCTAAGCAACCTAATGCTTGTGTTATGGTAACAAGATGGCTGATAAACTACTTATATACATTTTTTTTTTGTAAATACATACATATTATAGATAGAAAAACACCCAGACTCGGAACAAATACATGTAGGTCATACAAATATTTGTTCCGTGCGGGAATCGAACCCGCGACAGGCAGCGCAGCAGTCAATCGCTTAACCATTGCACCAACCGTGCCGCCATTTGCGGTAAACATGACGCAGAGAAAGAACACAAAAAAAGCCAATTAACGGAAAATAAGCTAAACAAAAAAAAAATTCTAAGGAGATACAAATAACTCCACCGGTAAGGGGTTCCATATTTTAAAAGCCACTCTCGCTCGCCAGTGTCCATTGAACCAGCAAAAGCCATCCGCATTTAGGCGGAAAGTCCGTCAGAAAAAAAGATAAATAACCGTCGTTCGCCCAAGTTATGTATGCTAACTATAACTCATACAGGTATAGGTGTATAAATAGATAGAATACTCTTTATTGTACACCATACAAATTACAGAACATAAATAATATAAATACAATTTTACAAAGGGTGACACAATGGGCGGTCTTATCGCTAAGAGCGATCTTTTAAAGACAACCTTTGGATGGATTAAAATTAAGGAGAGACAAATATAGTAGGTAGTCTGTGGTGTACCATTTACATTACACAATTAATATATACATAAAATATATTTGACTCGTCTAAATAAATATATACATATAATAATAAACATGAAACATAAACATAAAAATAAATCATCGTTTTGATTTGATCAGTAGCGACTGTATTAATTTTTGACATTTTTTGACATTGTATTTTATTTTATAATTCCAATTTTCGTTTTTAATTGTGTTTTTATTTTATGATTTAATTTTAATTTTGATGTCCATTTTGGTTTTAATTTTTGATTTTTTTTATTTAAATTCTGATTTTAATTTTGTTTTGATATTTTTGAAGATTTTTATGTTGATTTTTGTGTTGATTTTATTGTGTGTATTATTTATTTTAATTTTAATTAATTTTATTGTAATTGCTATGGGTTAAATACATGAAATAAAAAGTTATTATTATTATTATTAATCTACATTGATACAACTATCTGCATCATATTAAAGCCAATAATCCGTCCCCTCTCCGAGAGGTAGCGGGCCCAGTACGGGTTGGTAGATGTCACATGTCTTCGATTCTGTTTTTGGTTCTGTGACATGCTGGTTTCCTCACGATGTTTTCCTTCACCATTTTGAGAACAGTGGTTATAAAATTATTAACACAAAGTAAAGCGCCTGCCTGGGTTCGAAACCACGACCCGATTCGTGGACGTTACGGCTCGGGCTCATTACATGGTACACTCGTAAGTTGGAGCCGTTACCACTGAGCCATCACTGCTTCTCTCGTTTCATCATCATTCATCATTCTCCTGCCTTCACTTATCCCAATTTAGTTGGTGTCGGCGCAACATGTCATTTTCTTCCATGTTTCTCTATTAATCGTCATCTCGGTTGTCACCACTTTCTAGCTATTTATATTCTTATACACAGTCCCTCTATCAATTCTTTGTTCTTCCCATACTCTTATAGCCCACATTCATACTTAAGTAGTAATTAGTAGTTTAGTAGTAGTGTTGTAGTAGTTAGTGGTTTGTTAGTAGTTTAGTAGTAGTTAGTAGTTTAGTAGTACCTAGTTAGTAGTTTAGTAGTAGTTAGTAGTTTAGTAGTACCTAGTTAGTAGTTTAATAGTAATTATTAGTTTAGTAGTAATTATTAGTTTAGTAGTAGTTAGTAGTTTAATAGTACCTAGTTAGTAGTTTAATAGTAATTAGTAGTTTAGTACCTAGTAGTTAGTAGTTTTGTTTTAAGTATTTTTCTTTTTATCCTTTCCTTTTTTAATAAACATGTTTTCTTTTTTTTCCTCACAAGTAATAGAGACTCAATATGTTAGTAACATATTGAGTCTATAATTATTACTTGTTGATTTAATATAAAAAAATACCAATGTGTTATATACTCTTCCTCTCATAATTTCATTAAACAAAACACACATTTACCTTATTGACCCAATTTCCATGTAAACTCTTAATGCGACGATGTGTCAAGTCACAACGTACTACCGATGATTGATGCCTGCCAGCTCTTCGCAATACCCGTCCAAGCCATGTAATGGACACTCCAATTATACCCATATACGATACTGAAACCAGTTGGAAATCAATATGGCTTCTATTACCATCTGGGTGTAACGGGCTTTTAAAAATACGAGAGGAAAATTGTTTTTTTTTTTTGCTGTTATTAATCATTATTTCTGATTTATAGGTGCTTGTGCGTGTGAGATCAGGTTAAATTGATAATGATTTAATAACTTGGTTGAAAATTACTTTCAGAAAGGCTTTTATTCAAGTAGGTAGGTAAGTAAGTAGGTATGCAATTAAATACAATATTCTACAAAGGATAGCAATTATGAATGCCTTCGATTTTATCGATGAAAAAGTACCTACCAATCTGTTGTAAATCATGTTCGAAATTGTTTTAATGATCAGCACGTGGGGTGAATTAAATGCGCGGTATATTTTCTAACGAATTTGTGGATCATAAATATCATAAGAATAGGGCCCTAACAATAAATTAAATCAAAAGAACATTAAAAATTAAATTGGTTTAACAACGACCATATCAAAATATTTTATACAACATCTTGGCAAATAAAATAAAATAAAATGTAGACTTAGTTTGTCAGAACAATATCGTACAATATTAAATACTTTCAGCACAATTATAATCATGCTATGAAAAATCTATACTATACTTATTTCTTACTCAACTTATCTCTTTTTAGGCTCAAAACAGCATTTTCAGCTTCAAAATTGTCTAAAACAAGCCAGGCTGTACAAAAATATTAACTTTTTTGCTTCAATAGTAAGTTATTTCCAAACAGATTGACCTTGACAGCCTCCTTAACCAATAAAACCCAGGATTTGTGGTTTATTCCGACTATAAAAGTAGGGATCGACCCTTTCGGCACTTCGGATTGCCTGGAATTGGCGTTCCTATTGAACGGAGGTCTTCGCAATCGTAAATACATTTCTAGGTAACTTTGAAAAGAGGTGGATCTATTGTAGTCTGAAAACTTATTTATACTTACTTTTGTGGGCTCTGAAATCTTGGCCCAAAAATAAATCAAGTCAAGCTGGATAATTCAAAAAGACGGGTGGTAGGTGCTGACTTTAAGTTACTTGGATTTGATGGCGGGTCGCCTACGCAACCTCTAAAGAAATGGTCTATATTTAAAGCTTTATAGAGAACACAGGATTATTATGAGCAAAGTTTATTTAGTTGTAGATGATCTAGACTCTTTCTTGCCTAAGTGCAGACAAAGATGAATGGAGCAGTATTGTGGAAACTTTCGCCTAGTAGTGAGGCAATCAAATATGCAGCTGAATACCAGTATTTTATATGGAGCGACTGCCTATCTGACCTCCACAACCCAGTTCCTGGGTAACTCGGTACTGTAGAGGCTTGTCTGCCGAAGGCAACCTCATATGTTGCAGGCCGGATATAATTTAGCGCGAATGAGATTGGAACGTTCAAGCTAGTGTCAAAGATATTTAGTTAGGATTATGGGTTTAGGATAAGAAGTGATAATTAGACAAAAATATATATAGACATTCTAAAAATAAAATATAAAAGGAATCAAAGAGTGTTTGATTCCTACCGTTACCTCAGAGGGCTCGTCTAGCCCTCCACAATATCCCTTGGTAAGACTGGTTGTCAGAGTTTTGGACTTCTGAATGGGGTATACGCCTGTCAAAGATCTATGAATGACAGCCCGGACCTTTTTTTTTTTTTTGAGGATGGGAAATCATCAAATGACTCCTCCCGCTCTGGGTGGAGCAGGAGGGAGTGTCAGACTCTTACTGACTAAAACCCACCCGTGTTCCTTCCTTAGCCCTTTATGTTCCAGGGCAGCGGTAACCCTTTCGGATGTTCCCGCTACCCTGGCCCGGACCTTACGTCCTTTTCGATAAATAAATGAGAAATTCATAAAGTACAGACGCCAGCACATCAAGCTACTACAATCTGTCAAATTTCTTTAATAGATTTTCAACTTTACCCCTAAAGCATTAAGGTTTAAGGTTGATTGGGAAAATTTGACAGTTTCGGGTAGCTTGACCTGCTGGCGTCTGTACATAATTTATTGATCTCATATCAGATCTTTCACTCAACAGAGTTTCCAATGAGACGACGATGTTCAAATTTTACAAGTTAATCAAACACAACTTTGTATCGAACTACTCAAGTTTAAAACTTTCCCATATTGTCGATAATAGAGATTACTATAAGCTTACCTATAGTAAAATAATAAATACGAAAGTTAGATTTTTAATTAAATGATGAGTGGCTAAAGTTTGATGGAGAAAGCGGAATAACACGGAAAAGTGTAAGATGCGAGTTATTAACTTGATTGCCATTGGGAAATAAGTGTTGCGCTTAAAGTAAATAATGGCAATTTTGTGTTGACTCATCAGGTAAAAGTAGATACTAATAGCCCATGATTTTATGTAGGTAGAAATAGACGAAACATTTCCTTATTTGGCTTTTAAAATGAGATATAATAACGACGAATCTTATTTAATGTTGTTGTATAAATGCCAATTTCACTAATGAAACAGCGGGGTATTAATTGCGTAATACTTTCATTTTGACATTTCAACAATATTCATTGCGTTATTTAAGTTGTTGAGCAGACAAGGTTTTCGAACATATGAAGCAATGGATTAGCAATAATTAAGGTGCTGAACGCGATCAGTACTACATCTGCACCCCAATGCGTAACACACAATCAATCGGAATCAGTTTCATTTTGACAGTTCAACAACATTCATTGCGTTATTAACTTATGAAGCAATGGATTAGCAATTTGCTTCAAAATGATTCAGATTACGATTGATTGTGTGTTACGCAATTAGGGTGCGGAACTGCGTTCAAGAGCTATCAGTGTCAATATTCCACAACAAATATGCCACTGACAGCTCTTGAATGCGGTTTAGATTTATCGCGCTCAGTTTAATTTCTGAAATCCGCCCTAAGACGGATTGACTAAGAGTCCTAAACTTGTATTAATTGTAGTGATCTGCTTCTTGACTTAGATTAAACACTTTGCTTGACCTGGGAATCGAACCCAGGACCTCATGCTCAGCAGTATTGATTGCAACCACTAGATCAACGAAGCCAAGAAAATATTAACGTAAAATTTAATTAGGTTTTCATTAGGTTAACCGTTTTTTGACAGCTGTCATAGAACGTACATATTCCAGATTACGTACAAGTTAACTTTAAAATGCGTAATAAATTAAATAAATATAAACTGCCTTATCTTATTTATGGCTTCTTACAGACATTATAATACCGTACGTGTATCAATCAATGTATTGTGTGTTGCTGCAATCACTAGTTCCATCTGTCAAAAAACGGTTTACCTAATTTAAATGGACAGGGTATATCTATCAATTTACGCGAACAAATGTAGCCCCCTGCCTACCTCCTACTACTTCAAGCATTACAGCCCACGGTCAGTATTTAACCACAAGTCTGGATAGCCCTCATGTAATATTCATCAGCATCGTCTCACTTTCTTTGTTTCCTTTCCTAACATTTTCGCCGGAGTATGGCGCTCGCTCGTGAATTCTCCAGCCAATAGAATTGCACGCTTATAATTCTAAGATATTTTTACTGCTTAGCCACGACTGTGTTTTCCCGTAACTAGTAAATAAAAGAAAAAATGGTTTCACGTGATTGTGGAGCTGTAGCTATGTGAGATTTTCGTGAGTAAATCTGAGCTGTTTCTGAAAGGAAGTTGGAGTTATTATTATTTTTACTTTGATGAAGATGGAGTTTAACTAATTCATAGTAGCATAATCAGTTTATAATGTTCCCACTGCTGGGACACAGGCCTCCTCTCTGTGAGAGGTCATAATCCACTACGTGAGCCCAGTGCGGGTTAGCAGATTTTTTTTTTGTTCTTGGAAATGCCGGTTTCCTCACGATGTTTTCCTTCACCGTTTTAAGAGCAATGTTTATGAAATAATTTTATACAAAATAAAACGACTGTCTGGGTTCGAACCTACGACCTACAACTCGTAAGTCACAGCCGTTACCACTGTGCCACCACTAATCTGATTTACAGTACCCGGGCGTAAATATGGCATATCGATTTGTTGAAAAAGTTCGACTCACAGCGTCGCTGCCTCTGTCACTCATATACAATTATACATACATAGGCACTTACCTCGTCCGTGAAAGGGGCTGGTGGCTCAATGATAACAGCCGCACGGATCCATCCATTACAAATTGAGACAGCTCCGTGCCTCGGAAAGCCCCCCCCCCCCCCCCCCGTTGATTCCGGCTGTCATTCGTAGATTTTGACTGTCGTTAAAGCTAGTTAGAAGCCCAAAAGTCTGAAAACCAATCTTACCAAGGGGTATCATGTTACCCAGTAACTGGGTTGTGAAGGTCATAAAGGCAGTCGCTCCATGTAAAATACTGGTGTTCAGCTGCATCCAGTTAGACTGGACGCCGACCCCAACATAGTTGGGAAAATGCTAGGCAGAGATTCACTTATCTGTGTGACAGTATTTTTCTAATACAGCGTTTCAATAGCATAAACATAATCAACCTATAACATTCCGACTGGGACAAAGGCCTTCTCTCTGTGTTAGGAAATGGGCCGTAATTCACCACGTGGGCCTAGTACGGGTTATTATTTTGATGTGTCCCTTCCTCAGTATATCAGCTTCAAAAATAACTCTGCCAGGACTGTGAGCCTAAGCAATACAAAACACAAACTTGGCTGTAGTTTAGAGATGTTTTTTTATTTCACGTAATTCAAATATTCTACTAATGTTATATAATAATTGTAATATTAGTAGAGTATATTAGTATATACTCTACTATCCTACTTCCTACTAATATTATAAACGTGAAAGTTTGTATGGATGTATGGATGGATGTTTGTTACTCTTTCACGCAAAAGCAAAAACTACTGAACGGATTTAGATGAAATTTGGCACACAGATGGTTTATAACCAGGATTAACATATAGGATACTTTTTATCCCGATATTCCCATGAGATCGAAAATTATGCGGGTGAAACCGCGGGGCGTAGCTAGTAATATTATAAACGCGAAAGTTTGTCAGGATGGATGGATGCTTGTTACTCTTTCACGCAAAAACTACTGAACGGAGTTTGATGAAATTTTACAGTATTATAGCTTATACATCAGAATAACGCACAGGATACTTTTTATCTTGATATTCCCACGGGATCGACACTCGGGTAAAACTGCGGGGCGCTGCTGGTCCCTCATATTTTTAGGAAAAATATTCCGAATCACGACAAATCAAAAATGAAATGAGCAAATCACCTTCGTTTTATCACAAATTGAACATATTTGTTACATACATCAAATTATTCAAACAAGGTAGAAGAAACAACTCTATATATGAAACTAATTCAGTGAGAAATTGCTTTTCGTATGTTCAGCTTATTTTCCTGTTACAGACAGCCTCCTGACAGACGTAATGGGCAATCTAAATAAAAATCCAATGATCATCGAGATGTATCTCTTTGGTAAATATGTAGGAATAAATATAGAGCAAAATACATAAATAAGAAAAACATCAGACTATTGGATTGAAGAGTCTAATTTATCATGTCATTATTCTTCCCTTATTTCAGTATTTTCTTCGCAGTCTGTCTTGCTTACAGATAGCATAGATCAGTGTAACATCGTTTATTTGGTATGTCATCTTGATAAGATCATAAAATGGCAGCTCCGTTCATGAATCTTCTTCTTAGTGTGTCGATAGCAATCTAAATGGTCTCGTCCCAGAATTCGGCTACTTGTTTGACGTCATCACCAGCGTCCATCAGTTCCTGTAACGAGCAGCTGACAGGACACGCAGGACACGATATTATGTGTCACATCGTTTGTCAGTGTGGAACAGCATCACATTTATAGTCCAAAGCGGAGTCGTCTATGAATTTCCACCTGAACAGGTTTTCCTTGCTTCAGCCAACCTGGGGGTCTACTCCGAAGTAGTATCGGCCGAATGTTCGGCCGTTTCCTGCTACGAAGTTACTATTTGGTTCGGTTGGTTCCGATCCTACACTCCTACACTCTTTCGAATATTGACTATGGTCCCGACCCAACTGAGCCGATCCGAACTTTTTACAATAATATTCGGTTCGGCCATGTGTCGGTCCGATCCGAACATTCGCAATTTGCATTTCGGAGTAGGCCCCCAGGTTCCGTAGTCTGTTTAAAGACTTCCAGGTTACCCAAGTCAACTCGTGTGCAGGTGGGAGGTCTACAGCGGGTGGAACGAACGGTTTGGGTAAGGAAGCACTTTCTCGCCTCAGCTTGTCTTTCTTGTGATCGTTCGCCAGTTCACATATTGGATATCGTGTCTCATAAAACAGATTACAACTTCCAATGATTATTTTAATTGATATTCATATAATCATAATTACATACGTGAAGCACGAGTAAGTAAACCCATAATTATCGTTCTACATAAACACTAGAAAGGCTGACCTCTCTAATTACTGTGCTTGAACTACTAACCCAACATTATTAACTGAACAATAAGTAATAAACTAACAATGCTGATTATATTATCTCGTCGCTGATTATTTTATAATCCAACTAACTCATTAACAAAAGTTATTAACTTTCAACGCAAAAGTTGTACCCTCAAAATGAATGAATTCTAGTAGTAGGTAGGTACTTTAATGGAAAAGTTTTAAAAATTAAACTTCGCATAATCTGTTTCGACAGCTGGGACACATGCCTCCTCTCAGTGAGTAGATGTGACATCTCTTCGAATACTCAATACTCAATTCTTTAATGCATTCCACAATGTAGGCTTAGGTGGTAAATTTTTATCATATGAAACAATCATGGACCCTGTCGGGCACAGCAAAGAAATATATGTGGAGAGGAGGACTAATTATCTTTTACGTATCTATCTAATTATTCTAATTTTTGGTTCTAGAACGTTTCCTCACGATGTTTTCCTTAATTTACACAAAGTAAAGCATCTGACTGTACAACTCGAAAGTCGCGGCCGTTATCACTGGGTAACCACTTCGCCTATTAAACCTATACTGAATTTATATGGTGTTCATATTAAAGAGTATTTATATGGTATCATAATCAGCTTATAATGTTCCTACTACTGGGACACAGGCCTCGGTCTCGGTGAGAGGAAGAAATTATTATTTTTTTTTTTTTATTGACAATGGGCTCACTCTTGACCTCAATCCAGCCCAGAGGCAGGGATGAGATCTACGGTGGAACGAGCTTGCCCAGAAGAAGCCTATTCACTCTCGCCTTGAAGAGATTCGGGTTGTATGAACTCGGGAATGCAGACGCAGGCAGACGGTTCCACTCCTTAGCTGTGCGCATTAGAAAAGATGACGAGAAGCGCTTAGTGCGTATATATGGTATATTTACCAAATAGGGGTGGTATCCCGCAGTGCGTCTGGACTCTCGATGGTAGAAAGGTGAAGGCGGGATGAGCTCATGTAGCTCTTGAGCACACTCCCCGAAGTACAGTCTGTAGAAGACGGACAGACAGGCGACACTTCGCCGGTGAGCCAAACTGTGAAGCTTTGCCTCCACCAGCTTTTTATCTCCAATGAGTCTCTTAGCTCTGCGCTCCACTGAGTCTAAAGTGGCGAGTTGGTATTTAGCTGAGCCATCCCACAGGTGACTGCAATTATACGAATTTTGTTCTAAAAGAAGGATACCCACATGTGAGAGAATCTTTTGGTCTAAACCTTATTATACCCTGTCCATTAGTTAACCGTTTTTTGACAGCTGTCTTAGAACGTGCATATTCCAGATTAACTTTAAAATGCGTAATAAAATAAATGTATAAACTGCCTTATCTTATTGAATTATCTTATTTATGGCTCCTTACAGACATTATAATACCGTACGTGTATTAATCAATGTATTGTGTGTTGCTGCTATCACTAGTTCCATCCGTCAAAAAACTGTTTAGCTAATGGACACGGTTTAGTTGTTGATGTTTGATTTTCAGTTTTAATCTTAATCAATTTTATTATTTGTTTCTTTTCTCTTCGATAACGTCCATTATTTTGTCTCTTAACATAATAGAGAAAGTTGTCGATTATTTTTCGGTACTCATTGCGATCGATAGAAAGAAAGTGCACTTGTGATTGACGATTCAATAATGGCTGGTAAATGACAAAATTATTTTTCACTTGATTTACAATTAGCTTCAAAGATTTGCTTCCTAAGTGTGGGATTGGAGACAGCAAAGTTAATTTTGTAAGTCCGTAGAAAGGTAAAAGTGGTGGTGACCTAAAAGTGGTTTTAATTTCAACAGCTTAAGGTGCATATTTGCATGGCACAGACGTACATAGTGTTAAATTTTATCTAGATTGCCTCACAGCGCGAATGCGCAAAATGGCGTTTCCGTTTAATATTCCAAAATTAATTTTATTCGAACAAGAGCAGGTACAATGTAGGCTTGTCGATTATTTATTGAAGTATTGATATTTTTCACTCGTTATATCGATATTTTTAGGCTATATTTAATATATGGATAGGAGTCACTCCTACAAAAATATCGATTTTGATGCATTTAATTTTTTCTTAATGCCTGGGCGCTTAAGATCATTAATTATATTTTTTTAAGATTCAGTACTTACCTACATTTGTAGTTGGACAATTGACCGTAACATCTATCAATGTAGAGAACATGTTTTTCAATATACCGTTAAATTTGTTTTTGAGATAAATTCATCCCAACTACGAAACCCTTCATTGTTAGTGGTCCGATACGCACTTGGACGTTGTTTTTTTTTTTTAATATTGAAACTGATATCGATACATTTTTTAAATATCGATACCTTCTTTTTTACACTTCCGACATCTCTTGCACAACGAGATTTTATCTCAATGTGGTTTCTTTTTCGACTACACGTAATGAATAATTACAACAAAAAGTTTCGACAATAATTCTCGGAATATCGTACGTAGGCCTTGCTGTTCATGCAAATATTATTCAACCAGAAAAGCCTATTTATATATTCTTTGATGTTATTTATATTGCCACTGAGCCAACATTCGTTATAAATAGAAACGAATCATTAGGGCATAACATAGGAGGGTTTACCGACCGAGTTTGGTACTTTGATACCTGCTTGTTTCCGGCGAGTTCAAAGGTATATGTTAATAAGTAGATAACTAGGTAAGTATCTTGGCAAACTTAGTTTCAGTTCTTGAATACATACTTACATACATAAGGACCGTTACATTTACATAATATGTACCTAGTTATTCTTTAAAATGACACTGAATAATACTGAATACCTACTTGGTTTTAACTTGCCCTTATAACACTATCATTATATATAATCGACAACCTTGTTGTAAGTGATTGCATTGCCTCCTGGCTTTTGTGCCATGCTTCCCTGGTCTACACGAGTGCCACCCAGGCCTTTTGTTGGTTCTCTATAACACTTTTCAGTCTTTTGGTAAGCGTAAGGGCTCTGCTGCACCTGTCTTCACTACAATGTTTTGCCCACCTCCATTTCAAAGTCTTTAAATATTCACACATACAAGAACGTAATATCCTTTACTAAACTCAGCTAATTGTTTGTAACAAGTACCAACAAAGTTGATCAACGCCTGCCGTAAAACGGCAGGTATACCTGAATTAAAAAGTTGTTGCCATATTACTTTAACCAGGCGCTCGAACAAGAACACGCGAAGTTTTGTTCTACCTTGTTATTTTACTTTATTAGTGGTATTAAATATTGTTGTGAAAACATTATGTTGCGTTCTTTTGTTTTAATATATGATCTGCTTTAGCATCGGATGTGTGTGTTATTACAGTTTTGAAAACATTGCATTATTTTAAAATGTGGTTTCATAAACATTTCTGCATGAAACTGCACGTTTGCTATTTAATTTTGTAAGGCATTAGCTGCGCCCCTCGGTTTCACCCGCTTAAGTCTCGTTCCCGTGAGATTATCGGGATAAAAAGTATCATATGTCCTAATTCAAGTCATGGTTTACCCATGTGCCAAATTTTATCCAAATCCGTTCAGCCGTTTTAGCGTGAAAGAGTAACAAACATACATACAAAAATCAAATCTTTTCTCATGATAATATTAAGTGTAGACTAGCTGGTTTCCGCGGCTAAATTGCATAAATACATATCTCTGGTTCTACGATACAAAAAAAAAATACTATAGAACGCGTACTGAGTTAGCCAGAAATATTTTCAGCGTCTTATCATTAATAGAGGAGAGGTTGTGCTACCACAACAATTTTATTGTTCCATAATACATATCTCGCTGCCTCGTTACTATCACTTACAAAACCTACATCATTTCATAACAGACCTAAGATTGATACAGGTAGCCATTATATATCTATTACCACAAACCATACCTTCGTAGGAAAACTGAAAAAGAAATCGTCCAATTTCTTAGGGAGGGCAATAAGCATCCCTCATTCCGACCTCCTTCCATGTGTGAGTAGCAATCATGTACATAGATTCTAGAGATTGGTCTTATGTATGTCTTGGTACACACGGCTACACATCAAGCTATGCAAAACCAGTATTGGCTGACCATTCATTGTGAGAAAATATCATACAAAGTGAGGCCAAGACAAACTGGTTTTGACGTGTAGCCGTGTGTACATGTTTACTTGTAGAAGCTACATCTATTTTACATAAAATATGAACTAAAATCTAGAACGGTAGATAAATCCTTCTTATTGGAATCCTTGTAGATTTTCTAGCTAACGTGCACTAATCACGTGAAATGTTATTGTAATCACCAAACTTGGACAACCCATTGATGATCGCAAATTGTTTGTCTTTCGTCATCCTACTGCTTAACTTCTCTCAAAGATCATTTAAATCCAATCCAATAGAATTTAATAAATGAATATGAATTCTGAGTTTTGATTTGACTGTTTTTACGAGTTGAACTTTAGAAACCTTCCAGTAGGGAAGCTATATATGTAAAATACCTATATATGTATATAGTTGGCAAGCAAGAAAAAAAATAAACCGTTTAAACATGACAGTTTTTAAAAATAAAATGTCAACAGTGCTGTCTGACTCTACAACTGTCAACGCATATTTAGTGCATTTTGAAAGTTGATGTTTTTGATTAAGTTTCAGTTTAACTATCCTTTTGCGGAACCAAACCATCCCAAACTCACACCCCACATCAGAAAAGTCCTGAAAAATACAGAAAATATTTCTTATAACTTTTCAACAAAAAATATAAGGCAAGAATAAATCAAGTAAAGGACTGAATCACTAAACCATATTGCAGAGCCTGCGCTAAAGGAACAAGATAATATTTTTCCATCTAGATACCAAAGAGGTTGAATAATAGAGAAAAATGTGTCAGCATACCTACATACAGATGAATCCGAGACTGAAATATGTAGGGGAATAAATCTCCCTAAAGCCTGTTATATTTTCTCGGTGAATATTGATATCATTCATTCTCACGATGGGCCACGTTAGGCCACACTGACGGGTCAAACTATTTGATGCGTAAGCGTTTGATGGTTTGACCCTAAGCAAATATTTGTATAGTTAAAAGGTATGCGGATATAAATGTCCGTGTGGACTCTACGAAAGGTTTAGGAGGGGGCTACCTTCTCCTGAAAAATAATTAATCCTTAACATCTAAATCTTTTTACCTACAGTCACACTACTTTATGCGTAAAAGTTTAACTGCAAAGGTTTGATGGTTTAACCCTTAGCAAATATTTGTATAGTTAAAAGGTATCCGGATATGAATGTTCGAGTAGACTCTACGAATAATTAAGGACTAAAAGAGAACACTAACACACTACTCACTAAAATAATCGTACTACTCACTACTCTCTCTCTCTCTTTCTTCTCACTATGAGAATCTTCTTAGCGTTTTGATGGTAATCTAAATGGACTCGGCCCAAAATTAGAATAGGATACTCTTTATTGTACACCATATAAATCACAGAACATAAATATGTACAGTTTTACAAAGGGTGACACAATGGGCGGTCTTATCGCTAAGAGCGATCTTTTAAAGACAACCTTTGGATGGATTAAAATTAAGGAGAGACAAATATAGTAGGTAGTCTGTAGTGTGTCAAAATTCGGCTACGTGTTAGGGTCATCACTAGCGTCCATCAGTTCCTGTATCGTGCAGCTGACAGGACACGTAGGACATGATAATAAGTGCACCAGCACCGCATTTACACTCCAACTATGAGAATGTAAGGAATTCAGTCCAGTGGTAAGGGCGGGCTCGGATAGTAAAAATAATATTTACGAGTTATAATGAGAAAGACGATCCTAATAAGTTCAGCCATATTTTACCACCAATAGGAGAGGCATATGTCCAGCAGTGGACTGTTATAGGATGATGATGATGATGATATTATACCAGTAGCCATGCTAAAGTTACAAAATTATATAAACTAATCCACTAATCTAATAAACTTTAACAAACAGAACAAAAACCTGCACAAAACCAAACATAATAGGTAGGTTTTCATGCCCATCTGGTTATAAGCAATATTTTATGTAGTAGTAGGTAAATAATGTATTTATTAAGCACAGTCCATATTTTGTTTTTGTATAATTTACAGATCGACACTGTTTTGATTTACATTCCTACATTATTCAGCGATATTACGCTGATTTCAATTTACATATTCATCAATTCTGCCTGTAGATCTGTCCCTGGAATACAAAATGGCGACTGGTACTACTTTTGTTATTGTAATTTATCAAGTAATAATAATTGGTTCTATGGAATTATTTAATAGGATGAAGGTGATGAACTGTGTTCTTGCAGACAGACTAAACTTATTTTTGATGCTTCGGATGCGATTAACGAGGGGACAAAAGATATTTTCTGGATAAAAAGTATCCTATATGTTAATCCTGGTTATAAGTCATCTGTGTGCCAAATTTCATCCAATACCGTTCAGTAGTTTTTGCGTGAAAGAGTAACAAAAATCCATCCATCCACACAAACTTTCACGTTTATAATATTAGTAGGACTAACTGCCCGCGACTTCGTCCGCATTTCGAACCGGAACCCTTATAGGATCACTTTGTTGTCCGTCCATCCGTCTGTCTGTCAAGACCCTTTTTCTCAGGAACGCTTGGAGGTATCAAGCTGGAATTTATATCAAATACACAAGTCTACTGACCCTTGGAGCTGAGAAAAAATCAAACTTCTAAGCCAACGCAATCAAGAGATACAGCCGTTTATGCCGCAAATTTCCGCAAATTTTCGACACTCGCAAGGGAATCAAAACCTACAGGGTACTTCCCGTGAACACAGAATTTTGAAATTTGGTACAAAGCAACGTCTTATAGCACAGATAAAGGAAAAATTGCGAAAACCGTAAATTTGTAGTTGCATACCTACAAAATCGTACGGAACCCTCGGTGCGCGAGTCCGACTTGCACTTAACCGGTTTTTTTAATAGACGTTATGCTTATATTTGTCGTAATTTTTGGTTCATACGAATAATGGATACCAGAAACTGACCATACGCTTACTACTGACACCTTACCAACGAACTAGGTATAACAACGTATCAAAGTATTTTAAAGTTTAGATATAATTGGGAGATAAGAACACTGCCGTCAAAACGGTGAAGGAAAACATCGTGTGTCAAGCATCCTAGAACCAAAAGTTCGATGACCTGTGACATCTACCTACCCGCACTGGCCTCTCTTAGTGGATTAGGTACGGCCCACTCCCTTTCACAGAGAGGAGGCCTTTGTCCCAACAGTGGGAAGATTATATTGCAGTGCGATTCTGTAACCATCTCACCGTGAAAACTTAGGTGAAGTGAGCGTGGAGTGAGCTGTCATTCCAAATAATGCTAGGGATTGACACTACTGACAACTCACATCAAGCTCACTTCACTTGAGTTTTCACGGTGAGAATTTTACAGAATCGACCGGCTGATTATTTTTTATGCTTGGACATATTGCCTTAATAATATGCAAATTCACATGATGTAAAAATAAATATTGGTTTGAACTTCCTCTTAGATTAAAACTTACGAAAATAACAGGAAAACTCTTATCTAACAAATTAACAGGAAAACTCTAAATAAATACGAGTGTGTAGGTTATCTGTAGGTCAATTCCCGTAATTAAAAACGTACAAAATCTGGTCGCAATCTCATCTCAGCGACAATCAATGTCAAAAACTTGTCAAAAATGTAGGGAAATTAGAGGTATTTTTGACAGATTGAGACAGATCAGACTGTGAACGTTTTTAAAATTACGAGAGTTGCCCATCAGTTTCATAACAAATACTAGGTATGAGACGATTACCTAGTGGATATTGTTTATGTTCAGTTTTACAGTAATGAGGCGTTAAATAAGTATTCATAATTTATCTCACATAACAGATAGCAGGAAAGAACCGACTCGATAAACAAACTTCTGAATGTTTTTCTTTTGTTTTGTATATAAAATACTGGTCTAAAAATAGGTAAGTAAAGTCCGGTCACAATTACTCTACCTCTGATTTTGCATCACTATCCAAATCACAGTGGTCTTTATTCTCATTCTAATAAGGTTGTTGTTGGAGTGTTGCCACAGACAAGTCTGTCAAGATCATTAATATCTTTATTCTCGTTACGATAAGGTTGAAGTTAGGTTGCTGCATCAGAGGTAAAATAACATGTATACCTATTTATCTTATCATGTTAGATTAAATTTAAAGCGAGTTCAATATATTCATGTGAACATAACTTACGAAATTGATCTTCATATTGTAGCATGAACAAAATAAGTATGGAAAGAAAAAGACTTGTTGTGCCGACCCCAAATAAATGGTGATACGGGAGGAGAGAATGATGATAATGATTGTGGCAGGAACATTTGGACTGTATTTGTTTGTTTCATATATTTTACATAAGTTATTTAAGTAGGTAATGTTTCTTTGACAGCGTAACGGTTACCACTGACTATTGGAAATGGTAATATTTGAAATGACTGAATTATTGCTGGTGAGATTTTTCCTGCTACTTCTTATTATAACATCGTTTGATATTACATTCAAACGACACCAGGGGTATAATCACGGATATCTCTGGGTATAATACAAGAGCTATCCCTCACACGGAAAATGAGAAAAGATTCAAAGCGGCCTGAAAACTGGAGGGTACTGTAGTGTAGTATAGTAGACAAAGTTACACAAAGCAACAGAAAACTGACATTACATTGATGAATTATTTCCAACACCTTGCGGGTTTTACCGTGACTTATTTAGGCCAACTTTGGCGACTCAATAGTCACCCAATATAATACTCAGCTAACCTTTGGTGGAGCCCTCGACATATATTTTGAGCATAAGAAAACAATGACGTGAAATCGTCCGATCTGAACCAAGGCCATTATGCTTAATAATGCAGAGAGGAAATTAATCACCTGTTTATTAAATGTTGCCATTTTTTGCTTTTAATTAACCTTTTCACTTTATGCTTCGAACAGATTAATCAGCCGACGAGACTTTGCAACTGACAGACTAAAAATGATCGCCGGATTATCGACTTAAATTCAATCACAGTGTTATGGAGTTACGAATTTATGTTCAAAGATTACCTGAAATGAGATAACACTGGAGAATTTCCAAGAAATTTGTCTAGAAAACGCGTTACCCATAGCGGTCCGGTGGTTGCGCAAACCAACGCCCCACTGACGCCACCAATGAACTGGAAAGCAAGGTCTTCGACCACACCATATTGTTTTATTTTCGCAGTGTCGTTCTAATTAGGACTAGTCGAAACAATACCACAGGAAGGAAACGACCGGATACGGGCCCCCAGACGCCCTGTGAAAACTATCACACGGCTAATACAAAAACTATTCCGTTCCACCGAATTTAACCTTAGTATAAATAACAGTGCAATACTGAAATGACATCAGTCTCGAAACGTCGGTAACGATCACATCAATCACAATGATGTTGACACAAGTTTTCACCCTCGCTCTGGTGGCGTTGTCTGCAGCCCAGTTCAACAAAGTGGAGCTTGCTGATGAGAAAACTCCTTACGATTATGTGAGAGAGCGATTGGACGCTATCGGTACTGACCCGAAATCTGGATTGCCTCTGTCTAATAGTTATGAAGTGGAAGAAAGTGAGGATTACCCCGAACAAATAGAAGGAGCCGCGTCTACTGTTCTGAATACTGTTTCTGGTGTTGGTGGAGTGGGTGGTATTGGTGGATTTGGTCTGGGCCAGGGCATAGGCCAAGGTCTGGGCTACGGTGGCATCGGATTAGGAGGCATTGGCCAAGGATTGGGAATTGGTCTCGGAGGGGTTGGTGGTGTTAACCAGCTGGGCGTCGGTGGTGTTGGTGGCGTCGGAGGTGTTGGTGTGGGTGGCGTTGGAGGCTTTGGTAACGGAGTTGGTCTTATCCACCCCGGCATTGCTGGATTAGGAGTTGGTGGAATCGGTCTTGGAAATGGCTTGTTGTACCATCCGCTAATCCAACAACAAGTTGGCGGTGGATATGTCGACAAGAATGCTTATGATGCCGCGCAGAAAAAGGGAGCAGGAGAGAATTTAGAGAAAATCGAGAAGAAGGCTGAAGAAGAATCTAAACATGGTCAGGAAGGCTACCAGCAGGGTGCTGCTGCCGCCAAAGCTGAAAAGGGCGAGTCAAGTTTCTACAAAGATGAAGAAGCCAAGAAAAAAGCTGCGGGTGATGAAAAATTCTACGAAGGCAATCAAAAATTGGACAAACATGGTACGTGCACTAATTATACACTTTTCCCCAAATAAACCAATGCCTTACGCATAGAGCACATTTTTCCAAATAACTCATTATTTCGTCACAATTTCACGCTCACTTGTCAATCAACCAGTTTTTACCGTCCAATTCGGCAAAACACAACAAAAAACGGAATAATAAATTAATATTTAGTCAACGTACAGTAAATAGAAACCTATTAATATTTACCTAGATGAGGTTTTTGTGTAGCTATTTCTAAATTTTGCAATATAATTCTAGGTGCCAATGAAGAACAATTGAAAAAGGCAAAAAGCCACAAGAAAGGTCATGTGAGCAAGGGATTCAAGAGTTCTAGTAGTAAGAATGAAGAGGAGAAATCTGAGAGTTTTTACGACGAGGCTCACGATGAAGCTGATCACAAGATTAACGGTCATAATGCTGTTGCCCACGGAGAGAACGCACAGCAAGGATTCAAGGGCGCTCATGAAGAGAAGATTCTGGATGCTAACGCTCAGGGCAAGGAAGGACATCACGTTTCGGAACAGAAGATTGATGACTCGAAGGCAAATAAGGTAAGAGACAGTTTGAATACTCTTTATACAAGTTTTGAAAGCTTATATTCCATTTTATGTGCATTTAAATCTTGAGACAAGTTATAGGACTCGTTAACATTTGTGTTAACTAACAGAGCCACTAAGATGATATTATTTCGTTGTAGTCTCAGGCTTTTAATGCTTTTCTTTATATTTCATAATATTATATAATCCTATCCCATCATGCTATAATTATAATCCCAAGATTATATTCTTGACCTTTAGGTTGATATAATAATAGAGACATACGAAAGGTATTTGTAATTTTAGAGTAAGTATTTTATGTTAGTTTAATGGAGCCTAAATTATCCTAAAAAGTAACTAGAAATAAATTCCTAGTAACCTACCTATCTCGGGCTATATAAGTAGAAGCATCCATTAAATTAGGGTTTTCCGATAAGGTTTTAGTAACAAAGTTTAAACCTTTTACCTTACCATTTAGGTCTTATCGGGTAAATCATTAATTAGTTAATGTATTTAGAACTGAAGGCCAATTCTCGTAATGAAAAACGTTCAAAATACAGTCGCAATCTCATCTCAGCGACAACCAATGTCAAACTTGTCAATAATGTAGGGAAATTAGAGGTATTTTTGATAGATTGAGACTGAGATCAGACTGTGAACGTTCTTAAAATTACGAAAATTGCCCCTATGTTTTTGCAGCTTTCCAGAGACTGTAAATGTTTCAGTATTTAAAACATTATCAGCCCCTGGTCCTTGAAATCTTGTGAATATAATATAGAACACCAAAGCTACATCTGTTTTGTCGCCAACACTACTTAACAAATTCCAGACTCGAGAAACGTTAAGTATCACTCAAGCAATGTTCATAAAAGCAGAGCATAAAATTAAACACACAAATTATTTATTATATAACAAATGCCAACTTTTACGGCACATAAAACGCCGTAAAAGTTGTAGTAGTAAAGTTGTAGTACTTTAGTTTAGGTAATATACATTGTTTAAATTGAAAACAGTTGCCTCTAAGCTCGTTAAACAGAACTGTCTGTGGCTAGGTCCGCTATAAAAGCCATTGAATAAAACCACCAGATGTTTGAGCTACTTTTAGGGCTTTGGTGCAAAATGATGGAAATTAAATTGTGCTAAATTGTTTCGTTAACCTCACTTTTCGGATTAGCAAAAAGTAAAGTGGTCCAGACTTTTGTTTTTGATAATAGCTTTACTAATGATTTCGTTTCATCGTTCTTTGTTGCCGTGAAAGGCGTTTTTAATCACATAATTGATTAAACCATTTTCTTTTGAACCATTTATTTCTGTATTTTGGTTTGTTTAAAACAATTTCCAGAAATATATAGCATTTAGCAACGTAATTGCATGTCAAGCCTTTGAAACAGAGTCTAGTCCAACTCTAGATGATTGTCTATGATGTCATAACTTCTTGATCTATGATCTACGGTACCATTTCATAAAACGACAACCCAACTACATTCTAAGTACTCTTTCATCGTCTGTTGATCCTCAACTCATACTGTACTAACCATTCTTCTCTGTTCCCAGGGCGAGTACCTCCAAAAAGGCTACAAGGGTGGTGCCGAAGTCCTGGAGAAGTTCAACAACCTCGGAGCTCACTCGGTGCATGGACACCAGGAGGCTACCGGTGGCTATCAGCAGAATAAGGGCATCCTGCCCATTCACCGTTAAAAAGTGTTCCTTTTGATAAACTGCGATAATAAAGAGATTTTTTGAAGCTTGGTAATTGGTGGTTTTACTCAAACTCCTGATGATCTGGATGGTAATGTTATGTTACCTACACATAAAACGACGACGACGACGTTACTGAGGGCCTTGATGACCAAGCTGATATAGAAAGGGAACGTAGGGCACTGGCGGTCAGGAGCAATATGCTGGCCCGCAGGTTTGCGCGTTGTAGTGAACAAGTTAAGGTGACACTATTTAGAGCCTACTGTCAGACCTTCTACTCGTGCAGCCTGTGGTTCCGGTATACGCAGAGGACGATCAATGCCCTACGTGTCCAATACAATAATGGCTTTAGGATGTTGTTAGGGTTGCCCCGCTTTTGTAGTGCCTCTGGTATGTTTGCGGAGGCTAGGGTAGATGGCTTCCATGCCACTGTGCGCAAGCGGCTCGCGTCGTTACTGAGCAGAGTCCGGAGTAGCATTAACAGCATCCTACAGGTCATTGCTCATAAACAGGACTCAAATATCCTGAAAGACTTTATTCGTGTGCAAATTTTATAATCTCTCGCATGTATCTATGGACTTAGTCTGAAATAAAGATTTTATTATTATTATTATAAAAAACTGATGTGCAATAGTAGGTCGACCTAAGGCAGCTTACACATTGCATTAGTATTGTATCTTCTAATTGTTATACACATCGCGGCCAGAAGGATGTGGCTGGCATATTAGCGAGGGGATTGGCACAAGAAGAGAAAGGCTTATGTCCAGCAGTAAGTGAAGTCGGGTTAAAAAGAACATATCTTCGTATATAACAAAAATTCTGTAGATACAATCTCTATCTATAAAACGTGGACACAACAATGCGATAATAAATTAAAACACTAACAATATTGATGCTTAAGAGTATTTTGGAACTATGTATCATTAAAACCGTAAACATGCCGTAACCATGTGTGTTAGTTTATTTGTGTTTGTTGTAATATTTGTATGACCTACATGTATTTATTCCGAGTCTGGGTGTTTTTCTATATATAATATGTATGTATGTATTTACAAAAAAAAAATGTATATAATTAGTTTATCAGCCATCTTGTTACCATAGCACAAGCATTAGGTTGCTTAGCTTGGGACTAGATGGCGCTGTGTGAAATGTCCAGGGATATTATTATTATATCCTAGCATCGAAATTAAAAAAATGATTTTTTCAAACTCTCTAGTAACTAAACTATTGGACTAAAATTTCGTGTCCCGACTGGGAACTGAATTAGATTTGCGCAGTTTAATTTATTGTTGTAATGCCGTCTCCATCTTGTATAATATTGTTTATCTTCTCAATTCATAGGCTTTTTATACATGAAACACCAGGCTTTTGGCAATAACAAAGTAGGAATATAACCCCAAACTGTAGAAGAATAATATTTGGATGTCTGGAAACTTGAGAAGCCTAAACACAACGCAAGTTTTAGACTGGATCTCATTTAGTTACTCAGAATTTGATTTGATGAAGATTTTATATCGTGAGATAAATTGAAGTTGATATTATTTGGTTTTTATTTACATTATGATTCGATATAAATTTCTCAATTTTTCTAGTAAAATTTTCATGTTACCCTAAGTGGTTTTAATGATTATAAGAAGTAAGCCCTTTAAGTTCATATAATCCAATTGATGAATTGATCAATAGGATTATATTATGAACCTAGAGGGTTGTATTGACGAATTTAATGATTATAATTATGTAAGTACTGTAAAGGACTAATGAGCCTTTCAAAGTACCGGGAATCAAACAACGATACGATTCCTTTACGTTTATATTGACTGAACACCTTTAGGTACATATTGCCGACTAAACTAGCACTCTCTTTTCCTAAAAAAAAACCTTATAAAATATTTGACACCCCGTTCTAAACTTGCTTGAATGTTTGAATAGAACTCGCGTTAAATTATAGCCAGCCTGCATTACATATGATTGATTTTGGTGGACAACCTTTACAGTACTTACTTGTTATGGTCTCGAATCATATTTTAATCATCATTCAACCTGACACTGACCTACAAATTGCAAAAAACGTAAGAAAATTTTAATAGTCTTGAGAAGTCCCCAATAGGGGTAGCTACGTTGATCTTTTGTTCTACCCTTGATCGCTTGTTTAGGGTACAAATATATTTTTGTTTATAGGTCGTTTGATTATCCCAAACACCTTTAGGCACTTGAGGGTGTAAAGATAAGGAAAGGAGTATTTTTCCACTTATCTTTGCGTTTCTTTCTTTTTATAAGATTTTATTATCTTCACAAGGGGCTCAAACAAAATTAGAACCCAGGTGTGCTGTATAGGTTGCAGTAATATCCAATAGCCTTTTGTATGACTGTCTTGTCCAAGATGGCACCTACTTGCTACCTGTAGGCTGTTTCTTTATGATTCAACTTCATTCAATTTGATGAAAAATAAATATTTTCTAATTAGAATATACCCTTTCCGGTTAACTACTTTCCGATTCGAGAAAACTTTAGATTAGCAGGTTGTTCTATACTTCGGTCCCTGAACTAACGGCACATGGAAACTAAACGAAACCATAATAATTGTTAATTAACTCGTTCCATTTTATGTTATAACTATTCAACTAATTAGTTTCGCTTGTGTAGTGAAGTACAACCTACTTTACAAGAGAATAAAATCAGTAGGTAAACCGTTAATATCCTTAATAAGACTCGGAGAGATACCTCAGAGTACCTAGTTGAAAATGTTAAAAATAAAATGTTGAAACTCAAAATAAACCACAAAAATATTTTATTCGGTAAATTAACAAAACAGAAACGTGCAAATTGTATTTAAATTTTCAAATTAACATGCATAAATATAAAATTAAAATGCTAAACGCTTAGAGAATGCAGAACCCATTCCGTTGTAACACACTAAGTACTCATTTCCATTTGTAGAAATTATTTTGCTCAATTTACTGTCTAATAGTTATTATATTTAGCATAAAATTTTGAATCCAGAATACAGAAATTGGAAACTAAACAGATTGGTGTTAAAATTACAACAAAAAAAATAAATTATTTAGGCACAACATTAAAAAAGGAAATGATGTTGATATTCAAACGAATGTTCCATTAAAAAAAAATTATGAATGACAGGAGGCTAAATTAAAAAAAGATAACATATTGAAATTCATAAGCATGCAGTCTATGGTTTTGAACACACTGAACACTATAGAATTAGTATGTAGGTACTACAGTCCTTTCACAGTGTTATTTTACCTCTGACAACAGCAACCTAAGAGCAACCATAATGGTACAACAATAAAGATCTCTGTGAATTTGACAAACTTGTCAATGGCAGCAAACGAACAGCAACCTTATTGCAAGGGCAATAAAGACCACTGTGATGTTGACAGTGATGTTAACTCAGAGGTAATACAACTGTGAACGGACTGTAAGTATAGGAACACCTAATATAAAAACAAATAAACTCTAATCGAACCTCATAATCTTCGTTCTTTTATTGAATGGACATTTTCCGTAGCCATTGCAATAAACACCGGGGGATCGCAACGGACTGTTTGACATATAGCCCGATTCACTACTGCTACTGAAAGACCTAGAAAACAAATCACCCGATAAAGTTTTTTTACGCAATAGTAATTAAAACAGTCAAATTGATTTGATATGATCATTTGGCAGAGACAATTTTGTGTTTATAAAAAGTTGATTTGGTTAATTGACCGTGAAGGTTTGGTTTTAATCGTAGTCATAATATCAATTAGGTAAACGTTTGTTTTTATAAGTAGAACAAAAACATTCACTCATAGAAAATGCATCTAAAATAATAAACCAACAGTGATAAAAACAAATAAAAATGATGTCCCTGGATCATAATTTAAACGCTGCATAATTTCAAATTTGGAACGCACAATTTCACTCAATCAGCGCGACGACCGGAATTCAATTTGAGGTAAATGGATTAAGGGTTCGAGCACATCATTTAAATATTAACATAAAAAATACATTCATTATTTAAGCACTTCCAACTTTTCATAGAAACTATCGTAACCCTAGAGCATTTCTAAGTTAAATTCTCTAAGATCTTAACATAAAATTATATCGAAATCTACAGTCTGAACAAGGGCTCACACAATATTGGATAACTAAAAAAAATCCGAAACAGGCGTAGGATGAGAGACATTATGGAAGCAAAATAATGTACAATATAATACCTACAGGGTCTTTAACATAAACCACATATCTTTTCCCAAACCATTTCATCCCCGTATCTCGAGTCTTGACGTAAAATAATATAATATTCGTGTCATATACAACGTGCTGTCACACAATGTAACACGGGCCTAAAGAAAATAGGCTGAATAATTCGTTTTTCCAATGCCGCCAGTGGCATAAAAAATACCTAAATGTGTATTTTTTTATGGAAATTCGCACTGGCACACGCGAGCGATGTTTTGGATGCGTTCAGAATACCATTAGAGACTCTTTAAAAAGTTGGAGTACCCAGCGGACTCAGGAGTAGGTGGAGTGAAGACAGTCGATGAAATCTTGTTGGGCGTATTCGAACGCTGAAAATGAAAATAGAAGAAGATTTTAGAAAAACGTAATTCGTTTGCTGTTCGTAGTTGGTGTTAATAGCAAGAAATATCGTCTCAGCAACAACATTATAATGAGAAAGGCGCTTTGTAATTTCGTGCAGGTTCACGTAAAGCACTTTTGATCGCTGACACGGCTGAATTCAAGAGCTGCAAACATCTACCTTCTGCAAGCCCCAGGAGTTTATAAGTACATTAAAAAAGAGAGTAGAACTTTAGGAACTAAACAAAAATTTTTCTGATGTAGGTACTGTACGAATGACGACTGTAAACTTAGGTAAGTACCTACGGTTTAACTGGGGAACAGAACAGCAAATAGTATTGAAAACGTTAATTATCTGTGACAGATATTGCACGGCTACTGTTTCCAATTATCTAGTCATTTTCTTCTAGAGTTTTGTTTATTTCACGATTTAATACAAACCTATATAGGAAAATAATCACTTCTTGCCCCGCGATCTCGTACACAGCTAGAAGACATCAAATTTATAGACTTTAAAAGAGACCATGACCTTTGTGTTCGTTTCGGCATTTCTCCTCAGTTGAGTAGGAAATGCCAGCGCCGTGTAGTTTTAAAATATTGACCGAAAAATGTACGTGTGTATTGTACAATAATTCTGGCATTTCTTATTTTTACTATGCATTGTAGCTATACTTATTACATACGTATACTCTTTCGAGCTTAAACAAACATAATTACTTATCTAAAAAATACGATAATCACCTGACTATGAGCACTCATATTCGCAGACCTCTGCTTGCTTATCCGCGTCGGAGTCACGAGGTTTGACTGATACTGCTGAACCTAAGGTCAAAATGTTATCTTTATTTTAATTTGATTATACGGGACCACGGGAGTTCCCTGACAGTTTGAGATCAAACTATCCATCTTGGGACAGGGTACTCCCTTGGTCGCCCTTGGTCTCCCTTGGTCACCCTTGTTCTCCCTTGGTCGCCCTTGGTCTCCCTTGGTCTCCCTTGGTCACCCTTGTTCTCCCTTGGTCTCCCTTGGTCGCCCTTGGTCGCCCTTGGTCGCCCTTGGTCGCCCTTGGTCGCCCTTGGTCTCCCTTGGTCACCCTTGTTCTCCCTTGGTCTCCCTTGGTCGCCCTTGGTCTCCCTTGGTCTCCCTTGGTCACCCTTGTTCTCCCTTGGTCTCCCTTGGTCGCCCTTGGTCTCCCTTGGTCACCCTTGTTCCCCTTGGTCGCCCTTGGTCGCCCTAGGTCTCCCTTGGTCACCCTTGTTCTCCCTTGGTCTCCCTTGGTCGCCCTTGGTCTCCCTTGGTCTCCCTTGGTCGCCCTTGGTCGCCCTTGGTCTCCCTTGGTCACCTTTGTTCTCCCTTGGTCGCCCTTGGTCTCCCTTGGTCACCCTTGTTCTCCCTTGGTCGCCCTTGGTCGCCCTTGGTCTCCCTTGGTCACCCTTGTTCTCCCTTGGTCTCCCTTGGTCGCCCTTGGTCTCCTTTGGTCTCCCTTGGTCTCCCTTGGTCGCCCTTGGTCGCCCTTGGTCGCCCTTGGTCTCCCTTGGTCTCCTTTGGTCACCCTTGGTTAGTAACTATACCTACTTATTAAGAGTTAATTATGACGAAAATAGTACCTCAATATTATGATAATGTTAATTATTTATTCGTGATGGTACTCGTAAATATGTTTGTTTTAAGTAGTGTGTTTCTCTATCGTGTACCCCCGGGCACGGCGAAATTGTAATTTGATTTGGAAAAAGCTTTCAGAATTCTACGGTAAGCAGAGGCTTCATCGTAATTGATTGATTGCATTTGATAGCAGGGGCGTAGCTACCGCTGCATCAGCCGTATTGACGAAACGGGGCCCCTGAGCTACAGGGGCCCCCGAATTTTTTATTAAATAATATCCAGAACCTAAAATTCTTGTTGATTAATGATATTTATTTCTGTAAATTGGTTGAAAAATATGTTTAAAAGGGGGGTGAGTACCAAGATGACGACTTATAGAAAAATATGGAAGAAAACTGTGTCTGGCTCATTGGTCTAGTGGTCGCAAGCGCTACTGCTGAGTATCAGGTCCTAGGTTCGATTCCCGGGTCTGGCAAAGTGTTATTGGGCCTCGGCTTCCAATCTAACCGGATGCAGCTGAATGCCAGTATTTTACCTCCGGAGCCACTGGCTATCTGACCGCCACAACCCAGTTACTGGGTAATGCGATGTCCCTTGGTAATACTGGGTGTCAGACTTTCGGGCTTCTGACGAACCGTAACGACTGTCAACGATCCACGATGACAGCCGGGAACAACGGCTTAACGTGCTTTCCGAGTCACGGAGGGGTCTTGGTATGTTAAGATGATCACCCATCCACGGACCTACCGCGGCAAGCGTAGCTTAACCTTCAATCGACTCGTGCGGCTGTTATTACTTAGCCACGAGCCCCTCACCTTCTAAGTCAGTATGCTATATTCTTTATTTTGTAAAAACAATACCCTCTGTAGCTTGCAACAGTTGAGTAAAAAGGGCCCCCAAAAAATTGGAAAAATTGGAAACAACGCTAAGCGATAACAAAGTAATAGCGCGGAGGTATTCCTCGTACCGCACCAACTTTGAACCGCACCAAAAGTATACCTCGAAACGCACCATTCAGGTGGGCTAAGGAAAACAATTAAAAATGCGCGGGGATAGCGCGAGCAGGTGATGCCATGCGAGGCGATGGTACGGAGGAACAAAAAATATTACGTACACAAAGTCGCGGACAGTTAAGCGATAAATATACACAGCAACGCACAGTAAGTCTAAAATAAATTATATTTGTTTCATGATAACCTCAGAGAGATTTCTCCATGCAATAATAACATTAGCCAATGTTTTGTGGTTAGCAACGCTGATAAATAAAATAGAAATATAATACTGTCCAGTTGGGTAGGTCCAAATTCGAGAAAGAGGTCAATCGTCGAATCCGACTCGGCTGGGCAGGGTTCGGGAAGCAACACAATATGTGGTCGTCCCACATACCACAGTGTCTCAAGATGAAAGTCTTTGACCAGTGCGTGTTGCAGTGATGACCTATGGCACTGAAACGTGGTCGCTCACAATGGGCCTTATTATAAGGCTTAAAGTCACCCAAAGGGTAATGGAGAGGGCTATGCTTGGAGTTTCCCTGCGTGATCGAATCAGAAATAAAGAGATGCGCAGGAGAACCAAGGTAACCGATATAGCCCGAAGAATTGCCAAACTTTAGTGGCAGTGGGCAGGGCACATTGCTCGCAGAACAGATGGCCTGGATGGATGGAAGGTTCTGGAGTGGCAACCGCGTACCGGAAGACGTAGCGTTGGAAGGCGTTTCACAAGGTGGACCGACGACCTTGTGAAGGCCGCAGGCACCAGTTAGATACGATGAGCATAGAACCGGTCGAAGTGGAGGCGCTTGGGAGAGGCTTAAGTCCAGCACTGGACGTCTTTCGGCTGAAATGATAATGATGATGAGAAGAAATATGCATTCGTAGATCTTTGACAGTCTTTACGGGTATTCAAAAGCCCAAAGGTCTGACAACCAACCAGTCTTACTAAAGGGTATCGTATTTAAAACCCACGTCGCACGGACATAAAAATATCGCGGCGGATTTTATTGCGCACTAGATTTTCAACTCTCGGTGTTGAGCCGAGCATTTAAAATCCAACAGAGCGTATCCCAGCGCGTCAAAAAACACACTATTGTATTTTCAACCCTCAGCGCTAAGCAGAGCGTTGATAATCAAACGCGCGAAAAAAAACGCTGCGGTAAAACGCGCCCGTGCGGCACTGTAATTGGGTTGTGGAGGTCAGATTATAGGCAATCGCTTCATGTAAAAAACTAGTATTGAAGTGCATCCGGACCCTAATAGCGTAATACACTATCAATCTTAATCAGCAGTGCGATTCTGTAACCATCTCACCGTGAAAACTTAGGTGAAGTGAGCGTGGAGTGAGCTGTCATTCCAACTAATGCTAGGGATTGACATTATTGACAGCAGTGCGATTCTGTAACCATCTCACCGTGAAAACTTAGGTGAAGTGAGCTGTCATTCCAAATAATGCTAGGGATTGACACTACTGACAACTCATATCAATTCATCTCTCATATTGCTCCATATGTTCGAAAATGTGTCTGCTCAACACCGCAAACAACGCAATGAATGTTGTTGAACTGTCAAAATTAAACCTACGCAAAATATACACAAAAATAAATGCCTAGATGTGTGATGTGAAAAAGGCTCTTGCTTCTTTTTACCTAAAGATTAATTAACGAGGACCACCATTTTCCAATTTCAGACCTCGCAGTTTCTTTCATGTAAATTCCTTTTATTTCTTGATTCATTCAAGAGCAAGGAATTTTAATTAAGAATCGAAACAGAAAGGCATTTGAAAAACAAGAAATTTATCTTACTGTTAGTAGGTACTTTAGACTAATACATTTTCCTTATTTATCTTCTAATATTATATGTGCGATAAGACCCGGGAATTACTATGTACGTGTTCGATGAACTAAATAAAACAAATGATTATCTGAATATAAACGGGCACGTGCGAGACATGCTTTAGCAAATATTATAGAGCTATATAAGACTAGCCCTATGTAAGACTAGCTTGTGCCCGCACTTCGTTCGCGTAAAATTTCTTGTCTCTTCATGTCGCAACGTATCACCTGCCCGCGCTATTAGCGTTATTTCTGACTTTTTTTCTTTTTAGTCAGCTCTTAAGGAGCCTAGCGCGATGTTATATAGCTTATTACCTTCCACAAGAATTGGGCTTTCAAATGCATAAAGATTCTTTCAAAGAGTTCCACAGGTTAGCGCCTTCAAACAAACAAACAAACTCTTCAAGTTTATTATTAGTGAGTATAGATAGATTACCTGGAATATGATAATTGTTGCTCTCCAGCCGATCGATTCTATAAAAATCTCACCGTGAAAAGTTAGGTGAAGTGAGCTCAGAGTAGCTATCAAGTGTTAATCCCTAGTTTAGTTGGTATGACAGCTCACTCCACGCTCACTTCACCTAAGTTTTCACGGTGAGATGGTAACAGAAACGCACTACTGTTACATGGTTTTTAGATGATACTAGGTTAGGAGAGGCTTGTGGCTAAGTAATAACAGCCAGTAAAGGTCGATCCATCAGCAGTGCGATTCTGTAACCGTCTCACCGTGAAAACTTAGGTGAAGTTTGCGTGGAGTGAGCTGTCATTCCAACTAATGCTAGGGATTGACACTATTGACAGCTCACTCTGAACTCACTTCACCTAAATTTTCATGGTGAGATTTTTACAGAATCGATCTCCTGAAGCCCAATTCTCGTAATTTAAAACGTTCAAAATCTAGTCGCAGTCTCATCTCGGCGACAAACAAATGTGAAAAACTTGTCAAAATGTAGGGAAATTAGAGGTATTTTTGACAGAATGAGACTGAGATCAGACTGTGAACGTTTTTAAAATTACGAGAATGGCCCTCTGGTTAAGCTATACTTGCCGCGGTTAGTCCGTAAATGGGTGACCATCTATACATACCAAGACCCCTCTGTGTCTCGGAAAGCACGTTAAGCCGTTGGTCCCGATTGACATTCGTGGATCTTTGACAGTCGTTACGGGCAGTCAGAAGCCCGAAAGTCTGACAACCAGTCTCACCAAGGGGTATCGTATAACCCAGTCACTGGGTTGTGGAGGTCAGATAGGCAGTCGCTCCATGTAAAATACTAGTATTCAGTTGTATCCGGTTAGACTGGAAGCCGACCCCAACATAGTTGGGAAAAGGTTAAGCAGATGATGATGACATGGTTCGGTTACAATCTAAGCTCTGTAGCTGGTAGGTACACCCGGATACTTCCTAACGGTCTAAACCTTCGAGATCTTCGCTTAAATGATCATTTTCTTTCCTTATGCCAATTCCATCCAAGGCTTCCCCACGATCCAATTTAGATTGTAATTTGTAAGATTAAATGGCAAAACATGCAGATCTACCTGTAATTTTAAGACCTCGCACATATCATTTGATGTATACTCATGTTTTACAATAAATATATTCTACTAGCTGACCCGGCAAACGTTGTTTTGCCATATAAATTATTTCTAGCTGCCCGGCGCTACTTCGTTCGCGTGGTGTCCTACCCCCTACCCTACCCCTACCCTACTCCTACCCTACTCCTACACTACTCCTACCCTACTCCTACACTACTCCTACCCTACTCCTACCCTACTCCTACACTACTACTACCCTACTACTATCCTACTCCTACCCTACTCCTACACTACTCCTACCCTACTCCTACACTACTACTACCCTACTACTACCCTACTCCTACCCTACTCCTACCCTACTCCTACCCTACTCCTACACTACTCCTACCCTACTCCTACACTACTACTACCCTACTCCTACCCTACTCCTACCCTACTCCTACACTACTCCTACACTACTCCTACCCTACTCCTACCCTACTCCTACCCTAATCCTACCCTAATCCTACACTACTCCTACACTACTCCTACCCTAATCCTACCCTACTCTTACCCTACTCCTACCCTACTCCTACACTACTCCTACCCTACTCCTACACTACTCCTACACTACTCCTACCCTACTTCTACCCTACTCTTAACCTACTCCTACACTATTCAAAACCCCAAAATTAATTTAATACGTGCTTCAATTCGAGTGGACCCGAGTCTACCGTACCGAAGGGACGATCGTCAAATGTTTGACAGGAAAGTAGGTAGAACAGTTTATATGGGAAAATGAAATTGTTGTTTTTACTATCTTCCTCGCAATTTTACATATTTTCTCACCGTTTAAACCTTCCCTAGACCTCCACGAACATTTCAAGACTAAGATAAGATAAATCCGTTCAGCCGTTCTCGAGTTTTAGTGAGACTAACGAACAGCAATTCATTTTTATATATATAGATTATATTCTACCACGACCAATGTATCTTGCAATTTATTCCAAACGTTCCTAGTTTTGTAATGACTCATATTGAAAACAAAAATAAAGAGAAGAAAAAAAAAGGAGTAAAAAAGAGTACTCTATTCATATATTTTATAACCCAAAAGTGAAAACTCGAATTCACATCGATAGAAACAAAATGATTTATCTACCAATTTTCAATAATGGATTTCAATTGGAAAACTGTTAGGTACATTTTACAAGGTTCTAGTCTATCCATCTTGCCTATTTCCTTAAAAGAAATTTATTCGCTTCAACTCACACTAAATACATAACTTCTTATTTATGAACATTGCTTACAGTTAGCGACTGTATAACCATACATTTTTAATGTTTAAACGTCTCTTAACTTTAAGCAACCCTTATAAATCCCATGCCCCAAAAAAATAAGTGACTTACCGAAAACGGCGTACTTTTAGCATTACGCTTATAAGTAGGGGTGGTCTGTACGAAGCTCGGTGATATGTTGCTCCCGGGCGATATGGGGATGTTGAACGGCGACACTTGCTCTGAAAATGTATCCTTTGCGTACATAAGAGAACCCCATATAACCCCATAAAAGGGTATCAAAATACGTGACAGAGTTTAATTTTCGTACGATAAGAAATTGTTTATGGGATGGTTTTATTGGTTCCCATTGGAATATTCAATTTTGTTTATATCTGTTGTTTGGTAACTTTACACAAGGCTGTTTAAATGACAAAACTTTGACAAAATTTGCGTAATTGTTAAAACTTTATTACGACTTTTATGATCTACTTTTTTAACGTCATCGTCACCACTTCAGGTGATTAATCTAAGCTGTCTAGAATTTATAATCTTCAAACCCAGTCATGAGATAAGTTTGCAGCCAATATTGCAACATGAGACTGCAATCAGTAATCCATGTATCAAACTTGGTGATCTTAGAAGGATATCATAGACTAGAGTGTTTTTCAACCTTTTTCATGGCGTGGCCTTAGTGCGGAAAATATTTCGCGACCCCCTTGCCTCCGGTGCTTCTAACTTGGAATTCAAGTCTGTCACCTTGGGGACCTTTTGGTTAAACAGAAAAATAGAATTCCCACCATCAACCTCTGAAGCTTTGAAGTGTTTGATTCCATTTGGAACCTCCTATAATGTTAAAGAAATGGCGGCCCCATTAAAGAGGCTTGGTGACCTCCTAGGGGGTCGCGACCCACACGTTGAAAAACACTGCCTAGACTAAAGTATACGTATATTATCGAATCCATACCATATTATTATTAAAAGCTTGTGATGTCCCACTGCAGGGCAAAAGCCTCCCTACTCTCTTTCCACTTCTCTCTGTTCAAAGCTGCTAAGGACCAGTTCCATACCATGGAAAGGGGAATGAAGATTTTTATATGGAGCCTGGCATACATACTGTCCGCCATTAAACATTCAGAGCAACAAGATGTAAGTGCTAAAAATATGGATGTCACGGCACCAACTTTGAACGTTAATATCTCGGAAACGTGTCATTTTACGGGGGGTCTTGTTATGTTTTCTGTTTGCTTTGATATCAGCTATCGAATTAGACAAGTTTCATACGAGGCCGCCTTTTAAAAACATAATCAAAATGGCGGACAGGTATGTATGCCACGGACCTTTAAAGCCCTTAAAAAGAGTGTCTGTTCGTTGGTTACTTGGCCCCTCAATTACTTAACCGATTTCAAGAGACATAGGATAGTTTTTACAAATGCAATTCCCCTAGGTTTCAAGTGAAACCACGGACAAAAGCTAGTCGTCAATAGAGCTAGAGTAAGTTATCTGTTACTGGATTGGTTCGCCAACTGAGCTTCTAAACTCCGAATAGTTCTGTGATACTCCTTCAGTTGGTTGTGCTGCTTCTGACACAACTCGGTCATGCGTTTTAACTCGGTCCGTGCTGTATAGAATTTCTTCGTCTGGAACAAGTAAAATGTGATAATATTTCTGGAAATATTAAAACTAGGAGAGCTTCCAATTCAATTTCGTTTTCCTGAGAACTTAAGCCACTCTCATAGGAAGAAAATATGAGAATGTGTTAACAGGGACCACAGAACCTTATATATAACTTGTTACAGCATAAACGTGCCTCTCCTAATGTCATTTAATGTTACTGGATGACATAATTAATTGTAAAATGGCTAAGCTTTAATAACAAAACGGGCAGCAACTGTATGTGTTCGGTGTTCCCAGGTGTTTCGGTGTCGACAGGTCTCATTTCAAGTCCATAGACCGTATCTGATTGCTAGTGGAATTCGCTTATCTTTACGTCAATGGTAAAAAACAACAAAGCAATTGATGGCCAATCACCAATACGTTTACCAAGCGTGGTGATTAGATAATTATGCTTATCATAAGGTTTCGCCTCGTTGGTTTAGTGGTGGCAAGCTCTACTGCTGATGAGGTCCTGGGGTCGGTTCCCAGGTCGGGCAAAGTGGTTATTGGGTTTTTCTGACAGGGATTCCTCAGTAGCAGCCTGGAGTCTGGATTTGTGCCTGGTTGACAACAATAGGCTCGCCCCTATCACATGGGACTTAAACATAACTGGTGAAATGTGGGTGTACTATAGTTACTCACTCCTCTGCCAAGCTCTTCGGGAATTACAGCCGTGATGTTATTTTATTATGCTATTTTATAAAGGAGTTCTTAGGTATGTCGCCCGGTGGACATTAACGGGCTTATAAAATAGCACGTATTCACATAATAATGATGACGCAAAAAGCATTAGGTACATAAATAGCCACCGTAAAAAAAACGTTGATTTCAAGTTTCAGTTTGATTAGGTAAAAACCATTAGCGATTTTATTGCCTTCCTACACCTTTTTCTTACTAGGTATTTGCATAACGCCAACGTTACGTTACGTTTGTATAGCCAACGTAGCTTAATAAGCGTCATCATAGTATTTTTGAATTGCCTACATCCACCTTAAATACCACATTTAATAGCTCACTAAGACGTATGGCAAGGCAATATAATGAAAGGTCCAACTTGACAGATTTTCCTATTGATATTTTCTCCATGAGTTTTGCTTCGAGGCGTTCCCTATTTGGACAGCGTGAAGAGTGCACGTCTATGTATCTCAAATTGGTTTGTTTTGTAGTGTTCTAGATTAAGATCTACTAACACTTTTTATTGTTCTCCTTTGTCTCGCATATTTTTTAAGTTAAATGTCATGCATGCCTGTTATTTGCATGGTTACTGTAATGCTAATTTTAGATGCTATTTAATTTGATTTGTAAGTGACTGTGCTGTTGGTGTGCTTATTATTAGAAATAAATAAATAAATAAGCTCAACATAAAAATGTAAGAAAGCTGTTTTCAACTTTGAAAGGCAAGTCTTAAATGAATCAACAGAATTTAATTAAGTTTAAAGCTAAAAGCAAGAAAATTACTTACTGATTGTAATAAATAAGATAACAAACGCCGTCTGTGTTGCCTCTGAAACTGTAACACCTCACAGGACTTTTTAATTAATTCCTCTGGATCGGTAAAGTAATCCTGAATCTCTTGTTTCATCTTAAAATTAAATAGAAAATGAGAAAGTTACATTCCAATGTATTATAAGAAGTTGGTGGGAATATTTTGCGAAATTACATACATCTGGAACAAGTTTCATGATGGAACACGGAGCTCGGCATATTAAACACGTACTGTCTTTACCGCCTACAAGAAATTTACATAATTATTAATATTTATCCATATACCGATAACAATCTTTATATTTGAAAGAAGATAGGGAAAAATCTTACCTTTCTCTAAGCAATTGTTACAAAACATGTGACCACATGATGTTAAATGCAGAGTAGTTCCAGGTTCTAACTGAGTATAACAATTGTTGCAATGAATCCAGTCCATACTTAAATATTCGTTAATTATCTTTAAATTACAACAAAATTATTGACGCACGATCATAATTTCATTTTTTTTTTTTAATTCGCCCAATGGGCAGGCGTCTTTCGACCATAACGCCTCGTCTTCCGTGTAGTCATAATTTCAACATTTTGACATTCCGATTTTTTTTTAATTTCCTCCAACAATTGTGCAATGTTATGTCTCATAAGGACAAAAAATATTCTAAAATCAATTTAATTATATCTTTCATTATAAAATAAAGGGTAAATAGGTAAACATGCTGCCCGTACATTATAAACATTGTCAGTAAAAACAAATCAATTTCATTATTAATAGACGAATAAAAATTTTCCGTGTGTTTTTAAAAAAGGTCACCTAACATTCTTTTTTATCGTTCAAAATGTACACTTGAGTTACACTGTCATTACCTTATAGGAAAGCAGATGGGCACTAACAAAATATATTCGACCGGTATGAAAATCATAAAAACGTTCACATAAAAATAATTATCATTTTAATACCATCCTGGCTGGCATGGCCAGAAAAAGAAATTTAAAATCTTTCCACAATTTTGTTGTTTCAAAAAAAGAATGCACATGTGACATTGTTTTTTTTATTTCAGATAATACTCAATGTAGGAAAATTGTATTAGATCAGATACTTTGTATTTTTCTATAGAATTGTTGTGTAAAGAAAACTGTGTATTAAAACCTATGGTTATTTCACATTTATATTTTGCATACAATGTCCAACATGCTAATAAGGAAGAAAATAAATCTTAAAATAGCCACGTTCGGGTTTGTATTGTATAATTTAATCAAGCCATGATCCCAAGCGAGCGATGACTCTTGCAAACTGACTAGGAATTGAAGAATGAAGATCGATACGAATACTAGAAAGACGCAGAGCCGCTGAGGTAAACATTATTTTTAAACAACGGTCAAATATTTCACGTGATTAAAAACACTTATGACCAAATTTGTAATGTGGGTAGTTAGGTATGGTAAGTATGTTGATCTTGTAATTGGTGCTAAACTATTTTGTTTATTCAGTAAAAATAGCAGTCTAGTTAACGTAAGCCTGTGTAACAAAAAGCTAAATTGTGCTTTTCGGGATTTAATTTTATTAAGGGCGCTGATTGAACTCCTGTCTTACAAAGCACCCGATAAATAAAATGCAGCAGTTTTACTTTGGTCCGGTCAGTGCAGGTTGGTAAGGGAAAAGCTTATGTTCAACGTTTAAACTTTATGAACGTTATAACGTTGTCAACTTTATGATCACTTCTCGATGATTACCTCAGGTTCTATCTAAACGATCTTAAGTCTGTATCACGCACCGTTTTCCAATTAGCAACACAACGTGACACAGTGCCGCGCAAACCTCACAAGTCAATCGTCCGCGAATACAGTGTCCAGCTCTGTGTTCGTTAATATATGGTGAAACAATCACAATAAAGATAACGTGGGAATATAAAAGAACTTGCTTGTACGGTCCGCGGTAGTAAGGCGATAGCACGCGAGCTTGCCTTGACCATGGCATTAAAATACATTTATCTGTTAGCCCTGACATGTGTTTGTGTGCACAGCAAATCGTCATGTATGTTCTATTTTTAAAGTGTTCTATATTTATTTTTAAATGCATTATTGCATTTTATTTTTGAAAAGTACTTTTTTTTCTTAAATAATTGAGAGATTTGCGTTTTGTTTATGGAATTCGGTTTTTAAATCTGAATTCTGAATGATTAAAGAATAATTTTCTTGTTTTGCGAAAAATTGAAAGTGTTGTGACTTGTGACCAAACTTTTCCGGGGTTTTTTATAGTGTTTGTTTACCATAATAATTCATAAGAATATAACAATAGAAAAGATGATATCGTCTCAAGCATTAATAAAAGTACCTACCTATTAAAAAAAAATGTTACGACTGCATCCAAAGTGATAATCTAAACGTATGTAGTCATCTCGGACCGGCAATCAGTTTTTAGTATCTAACGTAGCCAATGTAGGTAAAGATGCAAAAACTTTGACATTTAACCCCGACACATATGGGCAAATATTTGCGCGTTTTGTAACTGTTTGCTGAGAAACATCCAATCTGAAGGATACTAAGAATGTTCTTAGAGTTTATGTAATGTTTTACAGTAAGTCGACAAAACAAACTACACTTTTAGCACAGTTCGAGTTTTACATGACATGTTATTTTCCGATTGAAATATTTCAAAAACGGAATGGCCCATAAATTGCAGTGGGAACCATTCTATTGATTTGTTTATTCGATTCGAATCCCGAATTTCGTGAATCGATTATTGTCCGATTTATGTGTTTAAAAAAAAATTGTTCGAAAGCAAATTGTTTGGTGAGACAGATCAGAGATCTTTCTAGAAATGCTTATGTAAAAATACTGGTTTATGAATCTTACTTTTACAATCTCTTCTTTGGGTGTAGCATGTATATTTACCGATACTTATTTGAGCATGATATTATACTGTTTGTAGCGGATGTGGTCACCGTTTCCGGCAGAAAGAGGATCACTTGTTGACAAGGATTTATTGTTCACACAAATGTACAGTTTCTAGTAATGTTTTCATATCGCGAAGGTCAAACAGCATGTTATTAATTCATAATAAACACGTTATATCAGATTAATAACATGAGTTCGTTGACATTGAATAAACTTGAAACAGAAATAGAAAATAGGTTAAAAACTTATTTTAGGAATAAGACAGATATTTAAAAAATGATGCCAAAAACAATTAAAACTATGCAGGAATTTTTGTGTCACGATTTTTCCGGAAGATAAGTAGAAATGATCCCGGATCCCATTTTTCTTTTCAACTCAAAGTAGGGTGTAGGTACAGTCAACAGCCCGTTCATTAGTATTGAATTTCTGATTTTGATCATCTACTTATGCTGTTGACTGTACCTACATACTTAGGTTCAGATAATTTTTTTCTTACTTATTGACAAAAAACCTTTTCACAAACACAGAAAACTTTTGGTTACAAACAAAAATAAAATATTTGACCCTTCCAAGCCCTGCAGGAGTCTAATACTTATTTGAACCATGAATTATTATGTTCTAGTTAAACTATGCGTCCCGTCGCAGTACCTGAAAGCATGTCAGGATATGGCGAATGCTCCGACGAAGTCCAAGACCCAAATTGAATGTGTACCAGCAAGAGACAGGTAAGAAAATATTAAAATGATTATAATTTAAAGTAGTTACTGCCCACCATTTCACTGGCAAAGGTATGGTATAGAGGCACTCTTATACAGGCTGGCAGGAACATTGACGCGCAACAATGTTACCATGCATTCAGTACATCATTCCGACTCGGAATGATGTACTGAATCCATCGGAAAAATGTATCGTAGAGGCGCTCGGAATTTCCGAGCGCCCCTGCGATACATTTTTTCAGTGGTTATTAAAAAAAAATTGCTGTTCTATACATTTTTACTTTTCTATGAAACTGTAGATTTTTTTTTAATAAGCGACCAAATATTGCTACTCTAGGAGGATCTAGAATCATGTGCTGAATTCATGGTTACAGTTTGCGCGTCGATGTCCCTGCCACCCTATAATAACCAACCCCGATAAAAAGTTGGTACCTATCCAAGACATTTTTGACCCGAATTTTATCCAAATCCATTTAGCCATTTGTACGTGATTAACAAACATGTTCACTTTCGCCTTTTTTGTCATTATTAATATAAGGAAATAAGAGTTAGTCGGTAAAAGGATTATTAATGAAGAGTTCTTAATAACGTTTCTAAAAGTCGTAATCATCTGTGAAATCTTGACGTATGGCTGTCGTAATTGATTGTCCGAAATAACAAAATCAAAGTCAAAATATTTTATTTCACTTACAACTGAAACGTCAGAAGCTAGGTGCACGGTTTCAATTTGTCGTTTCCTATGGAGAAGAGCTGGCAAGAAATACCTCGGTTAGGTACTGTTTTAAAAATAATTAACTTTTACAATGTTTTCTAATTACAGTGTAACAATACAGTTTTTATTTATCCTTCTGATCTTTATTCTCAAAGACACAACAGTTCAATTTACAAGCTAAATAGTAATTGAGGTTCCTCTGTCTGGAACCCTGACCACCGGTAGCTTGGACCCTGTTTCCGATACCGGTGGGCTACTATATTTTATATTTTTAAATGTTTTTATACTTTTTATATTCTAATATTTAAAAATATAATTTATATGTTTACATTGAAATAAAGAAGATTATAATAATTAGTGTTACCTAACAAGTATGGGAGAACAGTGTAGGCCTGTGAACAAGTACTAACAAATATAAAATACTCTAGAAATATAGAGCCTAGGGCAGGCTAGATACCTATCATTAGGCTTTTATACCTATCTGGCATAACAAAATCCGGTAGAGAAAATAAAAAGTCTAACTTTTATGGTAACCAAGTGTCTCTAGATTGCCTCTCTCAAAAAACATGGGTTGGCACGTGCCAAGTTGGCCAATTTAGCCAATTATGGCAACATTTTTAGAACTAACCTACCTCAATTACCATCCATTTGTCCTCCATTGTTTGCAGTTAGGTAAACTCTGCTACTTAATGTACTCAATAGAATTATAGGTTTGAGTGGAAATGTGTGGTGTTATTTATGTTAGATATAGCAACAATTTTATTTAGATAGGCAGTCGCTCCATGTAAAATACTGGTATTCAGCTGCATCCGGTTAGACTGGAAGCCGACCCCAACATAGTTGGGAAAAGGCTAGGCAGAATATAGCGACAATTTTATTATACGTACCTACATACCTATTACAGTGCAACCTCGATATAACAAATCGGAAGGGAACAAATAAATATTTGTTATCTATATATATACTTATAATAAATCTGTAGAAGTGAAAATTCTGTACATTGAAGATATCAAAAAAATAAATGGCGGGGGGTGTTACTAGACCGACACCGGACCCAAAAATGTGATTAAAAAAATTTTTGTCTGTCTGTCTGTCTGTCTGTTTGTTCAGGCATCACGCAAAAACTACCGGTTCGATTACGATGAAACTTGGTATAATTATTCATTATTATCCTGGGCACCACACTGGGTACTTTTTATTCCGGAAAAGTATATACAATAAAAAACAAACTTAATTTTGCGGTTCGATCCCTAGACCCGATTACTGCGCCAACCGCAAATAATAAGTTTGTCGTAGGTTACGTCACCCGCAGTGGAGTTCACTAAGGTTATGCTCTAAATGTAGTGCTGAAGGTTGAATTTGGCTTGCACCCACGGATCGCTACCGTATATATATGGACATTTTTTGAACTTTGATTTGAACGGACGTGTCGAGTGGCGAGCGTTCGTTCTTATTTTAACTGCTACTTGCAATTCTAAACCGTGCTTTTCAGTGCGACCTATTGATTCCTTTTAGTTTTTAGAGTTATTTAGGTTTATTTTTATAAGTCGTAGGTATAGATTTTAATTTTAAAGTATAGGTAGTATATTTGATAGTGTACGTAGTGACCGTAGGTTATTTTATAATACTGTTAGGTAGGATTAGTCATTCGTATAGATATTAGTTATTATGGATTTTGCTTATTTATTGAGTTTAGTTATCATCAGAAATAGGTTTATTTAGGTAGGTAGGTATTTTATTTTCTGTTATTGAGTTTTTTTTTATTAGGTAGGTACTTAGGTAAGGATATCATATAGGTACCCTCTTAATCACCACTAATGAGACACAATTGGTTTTCTATTGTAATTAGCCACAAAGGGCCCGCGAGATAGATGGCATCCTGGGGAAGCACTGCATACATTTAATCCTGTTGGCACGTTCCCGTGGAATAATTTCCGACATCCACGCGGGCGAAGCCGCGGGCAGAAGCTAGTATCAAGTAATTTGTTACACTGAGGTTTGTTATATCGAGGTTCGATTGGTCTAAAATTTGTTATAAAGAGGTAAAAACGTGTCGAAACCGGTAGCGACTGAATCACATACTATTGGGAACGATATAACGTTCCCAATAGTATGTGATTCAGTCGCTAAAGGTTTTGGGTTGACAAAATTCGTTAATTAGAGGTTTACACTTTTTTTGATAGTTGAAAATTTGTTATAAAGAGGTTGTTCGCTAAAAATCTTCGCAATGTAAAGGTATATTTTACATTGACTCTTATGGCTAATTTAAGGGGATTACGAAGAATTCGTTATATTGAGGTAGGTACCTTCGTTATATTAAGGTTGCACTGTAGGTATATGGCTACACTAAGGTAGGGTTCGTCATATTATCTTCCTAATTTAGCTATAAATAATATCCCTGGACATTTCACACAGCGCCATCTAGTCCCACGCTAAGCAACCTAATGCTTGTTTTATGGTAACAAGATGGCTGATAAACTACTTATATACATTTTTTTTTTTGTAAATACATACATATTATAGATAGAAAAACACCCAGACTCGGAACAAATACATGTAGGTCATACAAATATTTGTTCCGTGCGGGAATCGAACCCGCGACACGCAGCGCAGCAGTCAATCGCTTAACCACTGCGCCAACCGTGTCGTCTATAATTCAGTAGGTGTATAATTATTGAGAGCAGTGGTGGACCAGTGGTAATGGCCCCCGACTTAAGAGTTGTAGGTCGTGGGTTTGAACCCGGGCAGATGCTTTACTTTGTGTAAATAATTTTATCTTCACTGCTCTCAAAACGGTGAAGGAAAATATCGCAAAGAAATACTAGAACCAAAACATCGAAGACATGTGACATCTACCAACCCGCACTGGGCCCACGTGATAGAATATTAGCCCACTCCCTGTCAAAGAGAGGAGGCCTGCGTCAAAGCACTGGGAACATTATAAGCTGATTATGTATAATAACTAAAACTAACTATGAAATGTTGTCTCGAAGAATTACTTACAGTGGGATAAAGAATGTGTTTTTGTCAACCAACTGTCCTAGTTCCGTTCTTAAAACTTCAATGCATGAAAGTCTGTGAAATAGTTCAACACTACCGATATTTTCCACCGCTAAAATAAAACAAACGTCCAAACAATACCGACTTTGCAACACTGAAACAAAAAACTAACGGAAAAACAAAACAATGCAGATGTCATTTCATACTTCAGTATTCACGTAACGGCTCGGTTTCATTGTTTTAAGTTTGAACACAAAAACATACCTAGCACGTTTGTACTGTTGACTAGTTTGCTACGTGATCTTGAATTTACTAGGTACTCATACATAAGTCTGGCTATCTAATATGTACCTATTTTAATAAGTAATACGGCCTGATATCTCAACTCCACGTCAAATCGCGTATCGCGTAATTTGCGTACGGATTATGGTCCGTCAAAATCAATGATTAATTTAATTTGATCAGGGTAAGGTGACGTTACCATGGATTCAGTACATGATTGAAATTTTTCATCGGGTCATTATAAAAAAAAAATTGCTGTTCAGCACATTTTGACCGCGTAGGTATTGCACCTTTCTATGTAACAGCAGATTTTTTTTGATAACCGGCGTAATATTCCCACCCTTTGATGTCCCTGCCTGTCCAATCCTGTATAGATATTTCAGTTTCAGAAGGATGAAAACTGAATAGACAAAATCTATTTGAGTTGTTGGAGAAACCTTGGAACGTTATATTCATTATTTTTTTTCTGTTTCTTTTTAAGTAGGTACCAGCTGTGTTGTGTTGTTCACACTCTTTCTTTCCAATTGGCTGTCAGTCTCACATACAATTTTTTATTCTGTTTGTTTTAGTTGTAAGTCATCCATTCTTGTGAGAAAAGATGAGCATTTTTGATTTGAAAGTAATATGATGATAGTACCTTCAGCGGTTCCTAAGCAGTTAAACACTGCTTAGGAACCGCTGAAGGTACTATCATCAGAATCTATACTAATATTATAAAAAGGTATGTGAGTGAGAGTTTGTTTCTAGGGAGTAATCTTTGGAACTACTGATTCGTTTCCAAAAAATATTTCACTAATGAGAAGCTACAGTTTTGTCGAGTGTGTGTGTGTGTGTGTGAAATTTCTTGTTTTAACATAAAATATATCATAATATAAAACAAGAAATTTCACGCGGACTAAAGTTATTTTATTATAAAGGCTCTTTTACTACACCCAATTGAGGTGATCATTTGGGTTTTCATTGCATGGAAAACCTCTAAAAGATATGGTAGATCCTATTAAAAACATTACCAATTCCTTTTAGAGTGGACTGCTTGAACCTGGTTCAGCAACGGCAAGCAGACATCGTCCCTGTCGACCCTGAAGACATGTACTGTGCCACCAAAATACCCAACCAAGACTTCGTGGTGGTACAGGAGTACAGGACTGAAGAGGAACCTGATGGTAAGTCCATGATATGAAGCTTTTATTTGCACTCAGATCAACAGTTAAACCGTCACTATTCAAAATCAAAAGTCATTTATTCAAATTAGGCTGAGAATCAGCACTTTTCGAACGTCAAAATTACAAAAGACAGTCCCCCAAAAACGCCCGAAGAAGAAGTGGCGCAACAAACTCCCCAGCAGCACAGCTGTCTGTTCAGTTATAAAATACTTGATACTATACAATACTAGGCGTTCAATGAGGTATCCAACTAAAACTGCTATTATTACCACGCTTGACAAAGAGATTGGTGATTGTCTGATTGTTTTTACAATCAGACCAACCATCGTCAGACTAGTGATCGTCAGTTTTTTTTTTTTTTAATTAGACGCTGCCCCACACTCCTGTATCGTGGGTGCGTTTACAAACATTTAGACTCACATACACAAACAGCCAGACCCGGAACAACTACCTGTAGGCAATACAAATATTTGTTCCGTGCGGGAATCGAACCCGCGACACTCAGCGCAGCAGTCGATCGCTCAGCCACTGTGTCAATCGTGTCGTCAATTTGATCTTACAATTGGACAATCACCAATCTATTTGCCAAGTTTTTAGTTTGATTCCTACTCAGGAGTATGCTCATGTAGATTCTATTGTAGCAATCATCACTTCTTCACCTTTTAAGAAAGGAAGAAGGTGGATGGACACTACTAAATATGACACCAACATAATTCATACAGACGACTTCTTAAAAGCTTTTACTAAGTTCCACCTGTTTAAGGGTCGACTCCATTCAGAATTTAGAGTTCCTTCATATTTTATTTTCATAATTAAAATCCTTTTCATAAAATACTCTTAAAACAACTTCCCAAGTTAGAACTCCTCATTACAGCGGTACAGCCCTCTTCAAAAGATCGCTACAGTGAACTTTAATGAAAACCACTAAATTCTACTCAGTTGAGTACCAAAGTACCAACGGTTTGAGTTCACTCCAAAACTTATTTGCTTTTGAAACGTCAAAGCCCAAAAATAGTCTCGGCTTTGTGAACTATGAAGAGCCAAGAATTTGACAGACGGCAAAACAGAGAACACCATTGAAATGTTCTCAATTTAACGGTTTTGTTGACACTTGTCTTTGCAACAAGCGCCACTCTTAACTGCCAAAATATATTGCTCTTGTGGCTAAGTAATAACAGACCGATGGTCCACCCATCTTTACATATCAACCCCTCCGTGCCTCGGAAAGCACGTTAAGCCATTGGTCTCGGCTGTCATTCGTGGATCTTTGACAGTCGTTACGGGTCGTCAGAAGCTCGAAAATCTGACAACCAGTCTTACCAAGGGGTATGTATTACCCAGTAATAGAGTTGTGGAGATCAGATAGGCAGTCGCTCCATGTAAAATACTGGTATTCAAGCGGTATCAAAGCTGCATCCGGCTAGACTGGAAGCCAACCCCAACATAGTTGGGAAAAGGCTAGGCAGATGATGTTGACTCTTGTGTTTGCAACTAGCTCCACTATTAACTGCCAAAATATATTGGTCGCTCATTTAAAAACTTCTAACGCTTCACAACCAAAATACGGTTGTGAAGCGTTAGAAGTTTTTAAATGAGCGTAATTTAAGTTCATTAAGCAGATTTCCTTCTGAAGGACCAATTCTCTTATTAAGCTGATTTAGGCGAAATCTTTCGTATTCTCATTTCCCGCTTATTTCAGCTTTTTCGAGTATCACAAAGACTTCTTAGTGAGGATCTTTGTAATTTGTTAACTTTCAAACTGTTTCGTGTCCATGTCTCGGAGAAGTTCAGAAACTGAATTTAAATTTAAGTTCGTGAACTAAAGATGTGGATTTACTTTTACTGTGTCTTGGAGAACGTCGAGAAAGGTTAATGCAAGGGTACCTAATCTTCCATTAAAGTTAATAGTCTTCTAAGACGTTACTTCTAGGATAGAAGTAACGTCTTAGAAGACTATTATCTTTGAACCTGTCTCAGTTTCAAGGTAGCGAGCGACCTTTTTGGAACATATTTTATTAAAATACCTATAGCTCGGATACTGGCCATAAATATAAAAAAGTCCTAACCTAACACCATAAAACTAACGAAAGGTCTCTGAAAAAGAAAAAAGGTTGAGATTTCTCTCGTCTGAAATCTATGCCATCACACAGTCCTGAAATATACATAGAGAATTGTTTTCCTATCTCTATGTTAGGGCACTTACGTACCCTCAGCCTTATGTCATGAAATATGTATGAACCCTACTCCGTCTCAGTAGGTATATAGGAGTAAACAAAGGCTAATAAACATATCTTTATGGCGTAAACGTTTGCACTGAAGTGGGCTCCTACAAGAAAATATATAGCAGAAAATGTTAGTAAATCCAAGATCACATAAAAATAGCTTCACTACATATTTTCCGAAGCGCACGTTTCTGTACGTTATATAGGTAGCCATTAGATCTATCAGTTATATGAATATCAGATATCCTTTGTACCTATTGCTTTTATTCACGTGCCAAACAAAGCTTTTTGCCGAATTTCTAGACAGATTGCGTTTTAAGAACCACGTCTGTCTAGCCGTTCGTGCGAAATAATTCCAGCTGTGTATCTATCTATATATATATAAATAAAAATGGATCTTTGAAATGTATATACGCCCATAACTTTCGAACGACTGCACCAAATTGGATATAATTCTTTTTTTTTTGTGTACGTATTAACAAACCTTGTCCTGACAATAGTCACGACAAGGTTTGTATATATAATTCTCAATTCTTTATTGCGTACCATAATGTATATTCATAGTTAGTAGGAAATAATTAAATTAGTCACAATTATGGACCCTGTCGGGCACAGCATAGATCAAGTAGGAGAGAGGAGGTAGAACGCTGGGTTTTATTAATGTGGTGAATTTTTTTATTAGTTGATTTTTTTTATATAATTGGACCCGGTAGGTGGCGCTGCTTTTTCGGATGGGATGACGTCTGCCGGGTCCGCTGGGTTCTATCAATCAATCAGCGCTTTACTTATAGGAGTAGGGTAGGAGTAGGTTAGGAGTAGGGTAGGAGTAGTGTAGGAGTAGGTTAGGAGTAGTGTAGGAGTAGGGTAGGAGTAGGTTAGGAGTAGGGTAGGAGTAGTGTAGGAGTAGGTTAGGAGTAGGTTAGGAGGGTAGGAGTAGGTTAGGAGTAGGGTAGAAGTGGGGTAGGAGTAGGGTAGGAGTAGGGTAGGAGTAGTGTAAGAGTAGGGTAGGAGTAGGGTAGGGGTAGATTAGGGGGTTGGATACCACGCGAACGAAGTAGCGCCGGGCAGCTAGAAATTATTTATATGGCAAAACAACGTTTGCCGGGTCAGCTAGTTTCAAATATAAAGAACAATTTGACTACAGAAATGTTTATTTCACTCACTCACAGACTGAAACGAATAATATAAATAACGAAACAGATAAAAAATATTCGTATTAATACCGTAAAAAATGTAGATAAGTACTTACTTTTAGAGGCGTCTCTCTAATAGCACAAAACACTGCTGTTACGAAATAAGTAATCTCTAGAAATAAAAGAACCTTTTCAAATGAGGTATAACAGACGCCAGCAGGTCAAGCTACCCGAAGCTCAAATTTTCCCAATCAATCTTGAACCTTAAGATTAAGCGATAAAGTTGAAAATCTAATAAATAAATTTGATAGATTTTAGTAGCTTGATGTGCTGGCGTCTGTTCAATTTATTCAAACAGACAAAATGTTATCAAACGCTTTCAATGGTATCGATACTTACTTCTGGTTGCGTAACTTTTAATCGAGAGAAAGTTTCAAATGATATGTCCCTAGGCTCTCGAAACTGTGTTATTGCCTCCATTGAACAGTTAAGATAGTAGAAACATTTTAATAGATAACCTATTCTATTGAAGGGTCTGATATCAAAATGATTTCTTTTGAACTCAACTATTGAGTAATACTTGGTGCGTGCGGCGTGCGTGTATGACATATAGACTAGAATAGAATACTCTTTATTGTACACCATACAAATTAAAGAACATAAATATTTTACAAAGGGTGGACACAATGGGCGGTCTAACTAATCACTAAGAGCGATCTTTTAAAGACAACCTTTGGATGGATTAAAATTAAGGAGAGACAAATATAGTAGCTAGTCTGTGTTGTACCATTTACATTATACAATTAATATAAAGTTAGTTATAAAGTATATTTTACTCGTCTAAACATAGGTATAATAACAAACATGAAACAAGAGCAAAGAAAAAAAAATATGTAGATAATATTTAAGGAGAGAGGAAGTGCTTTTTAGGGTTCCGTACCCAAAGGGTAAAACCGGGACCCTATTACTAAGATTTCGCTGTCTGTCCGTCCGTTTGTATGTCACCAGGCTGTATCTCAAGAACCACTATAGCTAGACAGTTGAAATTTTCACAAATTATGTATTTCTCTTGCCGCTATAACAACAAATACTAAAAACAAAACAAAATAAATATTTAAGGGGGGCCCCCATACAACAGACGTGATTTTTATAGAATTTTGAAAGTGGACAAAGATTGTTACCGAACGTATGAACGTAAATGAAGCAAAAGGAGTACTTATACATTTATACTTAAAGATCGTAGCAGGTGGCGTTCTATAGTATCTGCCTACCCCCATGGAAAGAAGGCGTGGGTTTATGTATGTACAGTCACGAGCACTAATATGTCAACACTTGGAAATTTTCAATAGCGATTTTTTCGTGAAATAACGAAAACAACAATGAAATACGACACATTGCAAAAACCTATGGGTTTGAAAATACTACGTTTGGAGCAACATAAAATTTCATTTAAAAAAAGGAGTAAATCGCTGTTGAATAAAGCCAAGTGTATACATACTTTTGGTCGTGACTGTATGTGTTGTATAATTGTGTTACCTAACGTCTGTTCTGGCGTTAGCGATTTTCGCATGGGTGTACAAACGCCCAGCACATCAAGCTACTACAATCTGTCAAATTTCTTTAATAGATTTTCAACTTTATTGCTGAAGTATTAAGGTTCAACATTGATTGGGAAAATTTGACAGTTTCGGTTAGCTTGACCTGCTGGCGTCTGTACATTTTTTCTTCAAGTAAGGTGATACTAAAGATGCGATTTTAAAATTAATGTTCTTCTGTTAGTCGTAGTTCATTTATTAGATGAAAATGATTTAACTCAGCTTTTTTTCTCCAATCATTCTTTCTTCGTCGATCCATCGTTTCTTTTTTGATCGCCTTTTTTGTGTGTGTGTGTCAGATTCAGAGTGACTGAGTCAGATTTTACTACGACAAATTGACAAGAATATGGCGTAGTGTGCGCGACCATATTATATTGATCATTACTTTTGACAATCTTGCATTTACAATATTATTGTGTGTGTGCGGCTTGCCTAATGACAAAAAGAATGATAAATGATTTTATTTCTGTACCTAAGGGCTTATTTTTCAATCGACAGATAATTTTTATTCGTGGAATAAAATTGACGTCTGATAGTTTTTGTACGGAGGAACTGTCAAAAATTCATAATTATTCCTCTGGCGTTCGAAAAATCAGCCCTAAGTAGGTTTGTAAAAACACTTTTACACGTCAATCATATTTTAAAAACAAGTTCAGCAGTGTGATTCTGTAACCATCTCACCGTGAAAACTCAGGTGAAGTGAGCGTGGAGTGAGCTGTCATTCCAACTAATGCTAGGGATTGACACTATGGACAGCTCACTCTAAGCTCACTTCACCTAACTTTTCACGGTGAGATTTTTACAGAATAGACCGGCAGGTCGGCGTTTTCTATATGACTACTCTGAGAAGAAAGGCCGAATCAAACTCAAAGATCACAGTCTCTTTTAAAGTCCAGACATAATGTTGGTCAGATCATGTGAAGACCATTTACATTGATGTCTGAAATGGTCTTTTGAGGAAAGAACAACACAGATTGAGTGGACCTGTCCAGTCAGTGCACGCATTTGTCAGTAATCGTGCAGCTCAAATCAAAACTTAAGGAGCTCAACGATTCGACCACCGATACCAAAGAAAGGACATTAATTGGGTAGGCCGCATAAATTACTCAAACTGCCAAACTGACAAAACTAAATAGTCATGAATAGTCTTAATGAGACGTATAGACAATAAACAAACACGCATGGTACCTAAATACAAATTCTCTAACACAAAATAAACACTAAATAATAACAAACTAAAGCAAAACAAACGTTACTGAAGTTTGGAAGTCGTTACACAAAAGATGAAAGATAGAGGTGGTCACGCTTACCTTGCCCGTAAATTGTGTAACTTAGGGAGGGCGTGATAACGTGACAGTAAACAACCCGAAGTTATTAATTACTTGCCCTCGCACGCACAAAATGAGCACCTGAATATAATATCCTTAGTTATCGCTAGGAAAAGACTAACCAAGACGTCCATTGCTAGACCTAGTCCTCTTAAATGAATCCAATTGAACCATGGGTTGAAACTCTACTCCTTGTGTGCCAACATTCACCCATTTTTTGAAAAGTTCTTTAGCGGCGTTGTGCACTTTTTTGTGATAGGTAAAAAATGTTAAACTCGCGTCAGGATACGTGACCTGATCGAAAATTCGTAAGACGGAGGGAGTTTTTTGAGATGGGGAAAAAATGTTAAACTCGCGTCAGGACACGTGACCTGCGGATCGATTCTGTAAAAATCTCACCGTGAAAAGTTAGGTGAAGTGAGCTTAGAGTGAGCTGTCAAGAGTGTCAATCCGTAGCATTAGTTGGAATGACAGCTCACTCCACGCTCACTTCACCTAAGTTTTCACGGGGAGATGGTTACAGAATCGCACTGCTGATCGAAAATTCGTAAGACGGAGGGAGATTTTTTTGTGATGGGTAAAAAATGTTAAACTCGCGTCAGGACACGTGACCTGGTCGAAAATTCGTAAGACGGAGGGAGAGTAGACCGCATTCCAAAATATCAAAAATGGACAACGTTAATATTCAAGTTTTCACTTCTGCCGGCACTCCCGGAGTTCAAACCATTTTTTTTACTAGCCATTGATGTCCCACTGCTGGGCAAAGGCCTCCCTACTCTCCTTCCACCTATCTCTGTCCAGAGCAGCCAAGGACCAAGCTTTGTGAAAGGAGTCCAGCTCATCCCTCCATCTCTATCTGAGCCTGCCGCGATGTCGTTTGCCACTGGGTCGTAAGTTTTGGTCCATTGATCGTCTGAAATGCGGCAGGTGTGTCCAGCCCAATTCCATTTAAGCGTGGCAGTTTTCGGGGGGATATCGGTTATTTTAGTAATAGAACGGATTGTTATATTCTTAACTATTCACCCATATTTTGCGTTAATTGTAAACAGCCGATCTATTTTGTAAAAATCTCAACGTGAAAAGTTAGGTGAAGTGAGCTTAGAGTGAGCTGTCAATAGTGTCAGTCCCTTGCATTAGTTGGAATGACAGCTCACTCCACACTCACTTCACCTAAGTTTTCACGGTGAGATGGTTACAGAATCGCAATGCAGTATTTTAGTAGTGATACGGTGATAACTGAGCTTTCCACAAACAAATGTATTTTCTACAGCATTCACCACATTATAATTCTTCTCAAAACTGTTCTTAGATTCTAAACCTAAACCATTATTCCTTATTTTTAGCGCCATTCAGATATGAAGCTGTGATCGTAGTGCACAATGATCTGCCTATCAACAGCCTGGATCAACTGAAGGGGCTCAAGTCTTGCCATACTGGAGTCAACAGAAACGTTGGATATAAGGTAATAAGAGACTATTTAACTCAGGTAATACATAGATGCTTATATGTAGTATTTGGTGAGAATGGATGAAAACCAAGAGTAAAAGAAATTCCAAGACCCCCAACATTTCGAAAACTTGATTGTCTGAATGTTACTATCTTTAATAACAGCCTTCCACTCCACTCATGAACACGTCTACCCCAGCAGTCATCGGTTCTACGTTAGCCGTAGTACCGATGACCGCTGGGGTAGACGTGTGTGACGAGACGTGACGACATGGCCGGCCCATTGCCACTTCAGCTTGCTTATTTTTTAAAAAAAAAAAACGTTACCCCACACTAGAAATTTCTCCTGTATCGTGGGTGCGTTTACAAACATTTAAACTCACATACACAAACAGCCAGACCCGGAACAACGACTTGTAGGCCATACAAATATTTGTTCCGTGCGGGAATCGAGCCCGCGACACGCAGCGCAGCAGTCAATCACTTAACCACTGCGCCCACCGTGCCGTCCATTTATTCTGTGAGCTATGTCGACCACTTTGGTTCTCTGCCGGATCACTTCGTTACGGATTCGATCCCTCAGAGAGACTTCAAGCTTAGCCCGTTCCATAGCGACCTTGAATTTATGGACCAGCCGTACCGTGAGTGTCCACGTTTCGGCTCCATAAGTAAAACTAAGTCATCATCTGCCTAGCCTTTTCCCAACTATGTTAGGGTCGGCTTCCAGTCTAACCGGATGCAGCTGAATACCAGTATTTTACATGGAGCGACTGCCTATCTGACCTCCACAACCCAGTTCCTGGGTAATACGATACCCCTTGGCAAGACTGGTTGTCAGACTTTCGGGCTTCTGACTATCTGTAACGACTGTCATAGATCCACGAATGACAGCCGGGACCAACGGCGTAACGTGCGTTCCGAGGCACGGAGGGGTCTCGGTATGTAAAGATGGTCACCCATCCACAGACCAACCGCGGCAAGCGTAGCTTAACCTGACCGATCGACCTGTGCGGCTGTTATTATTTAGCCACGGGCCCCTCTAAGTAAAACTAAGTGGTGTCACAAAATGAGCAGTTTCGGTTATAGGCATAGCGATTACCAAGCAGGACAAACAAATATTATTATTTTAAGTGTGCCTATCCTAAATATTTAGTGCTTTGTTTTTTTTTCTCATCTCTCTGAACTTATCATAAGGTACTATGTCATTCTATATTTGGATCCTGCGACCCTGAAAAGCATCAGGAAAATCCGATAAACACAATAAACCTGTTTATCACTGTCTGAACGTCTTTGTTCGTCCTATTATGTGCTTATTATGCACATATCAATTGTGCATGTCTACTTTTTTATGCAAGAACTGGTAGGAGTTCACTTGTAGAATGCAGATAATGCCATTACTAAGGGTTCAAGGCGAAAACGAGCGGCATCTTTAAGGTGTAACTAGTACCACTTGTCATTAACCAGTTTCGCTCTTTGTGCTCGAAAGCCTAAATTATTCAAGGCGTAGCTTTTATATAGGTAGGTAGTACATAAATACTTGAGTGAATGGTTTCTGCATCTGAAGGTAAAACAACGAACGGAAAATTTCCATCAGGTTCCTTATTTGGCGCGACTTAAATACAGTGCCTATATTGGTCAAGTTTAAGCTTTTTCGGGGATTACGGTTTCGACCTGAATATGTACTACATACTACTTAGGTAGGTAAATATCAAATAAAGCTCCCAACACACGTACTGGCACGCACGGGCAGAGCGGCCGTGGAAATGGGGCAATGTATAAGTACCTCAAGGTCACTCGTACAAGGATCCTCGTGTTTTTAGAAAACACGTGGAACTCAGAAAGCCAATTCCCGTTATTGAAAATGTTCAAAATCTAGTCGCAATCTCATCTCAGCGTCAATCAATGTCAAACATGTAGGGTAAAGGTAGGGTAGGGCTAGACGTATTTTTGACAGATTGAGACTGAGATCAGAATACAAACGTTATTAAAATTATGAGAATTGCTACCAACAGATTATCAGACCGCCGAAAACAGATTTCAGAAAACACGTGGAAATCCGTTTCCAGAAAACACGTAGAAATCTATTTTCGGAAAACTGTGTGGAAATCTGTTTTCAGAAAATAAGTGTCCCCTTGACAGCGTATAAGTAGCTCTAAGATTTTATTAATACCATAGAGCACGAATCTGATTCTCAGCTCCTTATGACAGTAAATCCCCCCTTTTATTAGAGTCATAAACGAAGGAAACGTTGATTAAATAAGTCCAAACGAAAATCTTCTCTACAAAGACAGATATTCATGCAGAATATAATATTAGAGATAAGTAGTAATAAAAGTATACGACTTGATATTCTAGACCAGGCTTCCTAAGCGGTGATTCAAAGTTACTGAATGAATAAATCTAAATTGTCGAACATAGTCAACAGATTATACAAAACGTTGTTGAAATCCAAAACCCAAATTCCCCAGTAAGTTCTTGCGTACCTAAACCTTACAGATAGAATAATTAATTTGAACCCTCAGGACCTATATCGCAAACAGAGCTTCTGTTTCCCAAACCATCCTAAGCTGAAATGAGGGCATGTAACGCATACATTAGTGACTTCACAGCGGTAAGTAATTACCTAACAGGTATAAATTAATTTGCCTTATAAACCCTTTCTGTTGTATGAGTACGTGTAAGAAACTAAAGACCTTAGCAGACAGGCTACTTTTAATCAGCGATTTTGTAGCTTTTCGGAAGCTCGACACATGAACTACTTACAGAAATTATAATTGCTAACCTATACACCGTTAAATTTTTATCGTTTTAATCCTTAAAAGGAGTAATTGTACTCATCATCATGAATAACTTTTACTACAGGACCAACCCTGAAATCAACCATAAATCTATGGGTCAACTGATTTTTTTTTCACGATTTCAGAATTGCAGTTCCTAGTCTTAATTTAGCTGCCACAAAAACTTCGTTACTATGAGTCGTTTATGTCTGTTAGCTGGAGTGACGTCATCCCAGCTTCCTCATTCAATACAGACAACGCCAACAACAACAACGACAACGACAACGTTTGTTTGTAACGGCAACGCCGCTCCTTACCTTACCCGAAGCATTAATGTGATGTTTTTGGCGCGGAAACTGTTTTTTCTTTATTACGTGGAAACTACAAGGCCTAAAGATTTGAAAATGTTGCTGCTTACGGCAGCTATTATGCCTAAATTTTTGAGCGGTAATACATAATCATATCTTCTTTCGTTCAAAAGATATGACATGAGCAGCTGGGGTGCCGTCACTCCAGCTTACACATATTTATCGGTGTATAATAACGGTGTAATAGTATTATGACCAGATATTTGAAAATGATGCTGCCGATGGCAGCTGTTACGCCTTATTTTTTAAGCTATAATACGTAATCATATCTTCTTTCGTTTGGAAGATATGAATGAGCAGCTGGGGTGACGTCACTCCAGCGTATACACACGTTTTTGATCGTAGTTTCAACACTTTTTAAGTATTATCGTTCAGTTTTTTACTTCCTTGTGCAGCTATTATGCCTTATTTTTCTGACTATAGTCCAAAACCCCAAACTCACTGGTTTGTCTGTATTGAACGAGGAAGCTGGGGTGACGTCACTTCAGCTAACACACTAAACTACTCATATTAACGAAGTTTTTGTGGCAGCTAAATTAAGACTGGGAACTTTGATTTCAGCTATTATGCCTTAAATATTGGCATAGGTAGAATTATTCTATCACATTATGAGGAAGCTGGAGTTATTCACACCAAAATTTAATGGTGTATAGCATCAATAGAATACACAAACGCAATTTTTAAATCACGCTCCTACGTAGCGAGTCACCAAGAGGTATCGTTTTACCCGGTATCTAATTGGGTTGTAGGTCTGATATACAGTCTCTGCTTGTAAAATACTGGATTCGGTTAGACTAGAAGCCGGCCCCCCAACATAGTGAAAAACCAGATGATAGGTATGATGCTCTTTTTTTTAAATTTATTATAGCATACATAAAGTCTACCAAACTGCATAACATTTTGTCGGCGTCTAACGTACTCGTAGTCAGTGGCAAATACGCAACGCAGGTTGATTGATGAAATCGCAAAATCGTCTGCTGAAACCCTTAGTCCTTACGTCACAAGTAATTACTTGAAGAGTTCCTCCAAAAACGTTACATAGCACCTTAGACACGCAAAGTTACTTCATTTGAACACGGCTCAAAAACACAATTAGACAGCATGTTTGCTAACGAACTGTTACACTGTAATTATAAGTAAGTTTCAGGAGCTTTTATTAATTTATCTAATAGCAGAACACGCCTAAGTTTAGCCAACTCCAAATGAACAGATATAGGTATACTTATACAGACAGAAAATTAAAGCAATAAAATATAATTAATATTATAATAATAATATATTAATGTATAATATTATATTATATTAATAATTATTATTGTTATTTAATTATTGGTGTAATAGCTTCTGGATGAATGAATAAATCATCATCTGCCTAGCCTTTTCCCAACTATGTTGGGGTCGGCTTCCAGTCTAACCGGATGCAGCTGAATACCAGTATTTTACATGGAGCGACTGCCTATCTGACCTCCACAACCCAGTTACTGGGTAATACGATACCCCTTGGTAAGACTGGTTGTCAGACTTTCGGGCTTCTGACTACCCGTAACGACTGTCAAAGATCCACGAATGACAGCCGGGACCAACGGCTTAACGTGCTTTCCGAGGCACGGAGGGGTCTCGGTATGTAAAGATGGTCACCCATCCACAGACCAACCGCGGTAACCGTAGCTTAGCCTGACCGATCGACCTGTGCGGCTGTTATTATTTAGCCACGGGCCCCTCGGATGAATGAATAAATACTGGTATATATTCATTCATCGAGAAGTTATTACACCTACGTATTCTGTTGAAGATGTTCATTTCAGACTCGTATATCTTATCCGTGCTCCTGAATAGGTAGGTAGGTACTTGTAATTCAATCGGCAACACAACACGAAATAAACTCGACTCTGTACCGAAGATTATTAAAAAAACGTACATCGAACAATAGACTACAAAGGAACAAAGAAGGGTTCGCCTTTCAAAGGAGACGTGAACACCTAAATACAGATACCTACCAATATTGGAAGAAAAATATTACCCTGGAATTTTCGTACTGCCGCGATGGCGAGTCTCAAGCTTCTTCTCACACAGAAATGGCACGAGCATTAATCATTGTGTTTTTTATGACCACTGACTTACGTTAAAGTATGTCCAGACTTACTTTAACGTACCTAAGTCAGTGGTGACTACTGGTGACCCAGTGGTAAGGGCGCGACTTACGAGTTGCTAGATCGGAGGTACGAACCCAGACATGCGCTTGAATTTGTGTAAATTATTTCATCACCACTGCTCTCAAAACGGTGAAGGAAAACATCGTGAGGAAACCGGCATGTCCTAGATCCATAAATTCAAAGACGTGACTTCTACCAATCCGCACTGGGCCGTGGTGGATTACGGCTAACTCCCTCTCGCCGAGAGGAGGCCTGTGTGCCAGCAGTAGGAACATTATAGGCTGAATATTCTATAATTATGCTACGTCAGTAGTGTCTTAATAACTTAGGTCTTTGCCAGGTTTGGAACCCGCATTCTCATGCATGAAAACCGGGCCCCGAAACCTCTGGGTTATTATGACACTTTAAAAAAATATAGTCAGTTTAAAAAAGGTGCTTATTTTATTAAATTATGCTTTGTGTAATGTCAGCACATATTTTCATACACAAAAATAAACTTCGTTTAAACAAATAATTATTTAAGTTTTTACGACGAACTGGCATACGAATTGCAATTTGCAAGTCAAATATTTATACAAAACGAAAAAATATGCTAATAGAACCTTTCAGACGTGTATTTCCATGAATTATGCCAAGTCGGCGAATGTCTGGCAAAACACATTGGTACTACAAAGAGACGGGCTATGTTTAAATTAAAATATAAAATAAAACAAGTTTGATAAGGGTGGTAACATTTGCAAATTCAAACAGGAGCAAACCCGCTGAATTTCTCGTTACATAAAAATGGTTTATCGATTACAATTTTTATAAAGATTGTCTGATAGATATTAAAAACTTTATGAAGCGTTACGAAAAACGAATCGATGCCTACTTTTCACTTCAGCCTCTGAATCATTCCTTTTCAAAGGTCTCTTCTTCTTTTCCACACGATCGCAAAGGAGATCGAGGTAAAGAATGGACCCATTTTGCAATAAAAAAATTAAGAACATTGCATTATGTTTGATGTTTGACAAGTTGGGGCGAGGGGCTTGTGGCTAAGTAAGACCAGCCGCTCGGGTCGATCGAACAGATTAAGCTCCGCTTGCCGCGGTTGGTCCGTGGATGGGTCTCATCTTTGACCCCTCCGTGCCTCGGAAAGCACGTTAAGCCGTTGGGCCCGGCTGTCATTCGTAGATCTTTGACAGTCGTTACGGGTCGTCAGTAGCACGACGTCTGACAACCTGTCTTACCAAGAGTTATCGTATTACCCAGTAACTGCGTTGTGGAGGTCAGATAGGCAGTCGCTCCATGTAAAATACTGGTACCTATTCAGCTGCATGCGGTTAGACTGGAAGCTGACCGAGCCGAATCGAGCCGAGATGAATGATCAGTTTGAAAACATTACTTACAGTTACTACTAATTCATCTGTTTGGCTTAACACACAGCGCGAACCCTGCTAATATAATTAACTAGCTTCTGCCCGCGACTTCGTACGCGGATCCAGTCCCTTTCTCGTTCCGATAGGAATTTCGGCAAGAGTTTGAACTGTGCGTTGATTGTCAGCCAATAAATCAGTCAAAACCGATAAAGAATTTCGATTAAGTTTGGTAAAACTTATATTGAGTGTTGTAGACTGGGTAGTTTATAACTTCATTAAAATATAGGTAAAGGTAGAATTATTTTCATTCCGAAATTATGAAGCGAAATTAATATCAATTAGTTAACATTACTAATGGTCCTTCTGATATGAAATTAATATCAATTAGTTAACATTACTAATGTTTTGCACCGAAAGATGTCATTTGAAATGCACTATTGTGAGAACGGATGTTGTCCAAGAAATATTTAGACTGTGTATGGTCAGTATAATAATAATAATAATAATATCCCTGGACATTTCACACAGCGCCATCTAGTCCCAAGCTAAGCAACCTAATGCTTGTGTTATGGTAACAAGATGGCTGATAAACTACTTATATACATTTTTTTTTTTTTTTTTGTAAATACATACATATTATAGATAGAAAAACACCCAGACTCGGAACAAATACATGTAGGTCATACAAATATTTGTTCCGTGCGGGAATCGAACCCGCGACACGCAGTGCAGCAGTCAATCGCTTAACCTCTGCGCCAACCGTGCCATCAAAAGTATGGTCACCTGTTAGCAATGATTTTAGTATATCTGGAGGATTTTGTAAAATGCCAATATGCACTTTCCCACCTGAGCAACACATACCATTTGCTTCTTTTGGCCATTTAGAAGCTTCACAAAAAGAACAATTTACAACCATACCTCCAAGGGCAGCATATGTGGCGTAGTCAATCATTGGAGTATACGTAAATGCACTCTTTTCCTTATCAACCCAGGGAAGATGCCTTAAGACAATTTCTTGAGACTCATCAGATTCTTCAGATGATACCGACATTCTGTTGAGACAATGTCGAAGTCGATCAGAATTTAAGCGTTCGTTGCGCTGTTCTTCTGTCTCCTCATGCCGTACTTCAGCAATTCTCTCTCTCTCACTTTCTAATAGATTCTGAAGATTTTGTTGCGTGCATGTTCGGGACAATATATGGCGATCTCGATCAGCGGTCAGTCGCGCATCACGTTCTTCACTGGTTTCTAGAGACCTATAAGTGTATGTGTAGATATGCTGGAAACTCAAGCGTGATTCGCTTTCCGTGAATGTTTCTGACTCGCGAGACAATGCATGACGATCACGATGAGCGGTCAGTCGCGCATCACGATCCTCACTGGTCTCTAGAGACCTAGATGTAGATGCGTAAATACGCTGAGAACGCAGGCGTGATTCTTTTTGTGTGTGTCAGAAACGCGAGACGATGCATGACGCTCACGATCAGCGCTAAGTCGTGCTTCACGATCTGAAGAAGTTTCCGCGGAGCGAGATACAGCCTGATGTTGTCGAACAGCATCAAATCTTGCCTGGCGTTCTTCATTCGATTCCTGGGATCTAATGATGTTCAATCTTTTAGCTCCTTTCGAACATTGCGAAAGAGTTGACCTCTTTCGTGGCATGGTTATGGTTATTAATGTACTTTAATAACTTTGCAATTAAGATCTAAGTGACTGCTCCCCTGTGTTACCAGGTAGGCCACCGTGTCACGAAGATAAATGTATACATAAATGGGAGATTTAGCCAGTGAAGCCAAGTTTTCAATGATTTACTATCGTCATCGAAAAGAAGGCCCAAACTGTTACCGCCTTCACCGCGTGGAAGTACTCCCAGCTTATGTTAATATATTAGTATAAAGTGATTTCCACATCAAATGTCCAAAATGTCCAAATGTAAATCCTTGATTTTTATTATCTCGGCGGAAAATACTCATCAGACCAAACAAATTTTGTTAAAATGTCATGTCTGTATATGCCATAGTTTAGCTGTGCTCTCCGAGTTCCACATCAGATGTTTCAATCTTCGAATTTTATTCTCCCAGCAGAAAATAATCATCAGACTGAACAACTTTTGCAACGATGTCATTCCTATATATGTTATGGTTTAGCTGTGCTCTTAGAGTTCCACATCAGATGTTCCGATCTTCGAGTTTTATTCTCGCAGCAGAAAATGCTCATCAGAATGAATAAGTTTTGCAAAGATGTCAAACCTATATATATTATAGTTTAGCTGTGCTCTAAGAGTTCCACATCAGGTGTTCCGGATCTTCAATTTTATTCTCTCAACAGAAAATGCTCATCAGATACAACATTTTTTTCTATGGCGTCATTTTTGTAACTCTTATAGTTAAGCTGGTCTGTTGCGGTTCTGCATCAGGTGTTCCAGTTTCCAAAATCAATTATAGCTTATATGTTGCCCAGGTTTAGTAGATAGATAACAAAAAAAGTTTCATTCAAATCCGTTCAGTAGTTCCAGAGATTAGCGTGTACAACCAGACAAACAGACAAACAGACAGACTTTTTTTATTAGATTCGTATTCTATTACTGTTTCTTAACCCCCCTCAATTATTCTTTTTTAAATATATTCAATGTACAGACACAACTTTTTTACATTCTTATTATAAGTATAGATAATATAATAAATATAGTTAATACTGCAAAAGCCAAAGAACTACATTCCCAAAACAAAAGAATTCACAAAGTAACAACTACCTACTTGTAATTCAGCACAAATAGCAAGTGTCAGCTGTGAGAAATATGTTTTTATGGAGCTCGCTATTGGGACCCTTAAACGTTATTCGCCACTAGTATACGTGGCTGTTCTACTAATTCTGAGCAGGAAAACCCAAAAGAATATTCTCATAGGTAATAATGACAAAGATATTATTGTCAACAAGGGTGTCCAGAATTTTTTGGTCCTAAAGAAACTGCCAGTCCAAATGAATGAATGATTATGATTATTAAAGACAGTCCAATTACCGTGTGCGGAAATACCGCATACGGTAAGTAATTGGACTGTCTTCACAGAATCGAGTTCTTATTTTGTTAAAAGATGACTAGTACTGTTTTCTTAGATGACGTTAATACCCTATTGACTATGCACCTAGTAAGTAAATATTTTCTTTTGAAAACCCAAAATTTCCGTACTATACCTAATAGTATATACCCACCAGCGCAGCGGGGCAATTGCGATTACACATACACAATCGATTGCAATTGACAATCGATCGCAGTTTTTCATGTCACAGCCACGTTTATTGCGTTACTTACGTTGTTATGCAGCCGAATTTTTCAAACCTATGAAGCAATGGATTAGGAATTTCCTTCAAAACTCGCGGATTGTAATTGAAAGGGACGCAATTAGAGTGCAGAGGTACTATTAAGATTTAGAGTTTTGAAATGCAATTTTAACTAATGTTGCGAAATACCATAATGTTATTTTCATCAACAGATACCTCTAACGATGCTGCAGAAGCGTTCCGTGTTCCCGAAGATGAATGACCACACGATATCACCGAAGGAAAATGAGCTGAAAGCTCTCTCAACATTCTTCACCAAGTCTTGCATCGTTGGGAAATGGTCACCGGATCCTAAGACCAATTCTTTCTGGAGTACGTAGACCTATTAATAAATATAACTATTAACTAAAGTTCTCTCTAAAGACCTTGCACTGTGGACCAAAAATGATAAGGTTTATGAGGTACTAAGTTAGTCCTTCAAGGTTTGCCAAAGAACTTGTTTCCCATAAGACCAACTTTGGTCATGCGGTAATGTTTATTGAGATTGCGTAATACAAAATCATGAATTAACATATTGACATTGCCGAAAGAATATTAATGTTTTCAAAGTTATTGTTGCGGAAAATACATGCTCACAATCGAAATATAAATGAAACAAGATTTGGTCAGGCGTTGTTAGCCTTTTTGTGGCAGGAAAAATGTTGAGTTGACATCAAGTAAATATAAAGCATTTTACCCTCGTCGCGTTCTTTGAACTTTCCTTTTCTTATTCAAGCCCCTTTATACTGAAAAGCACCGAATTCGAGGATTAAACACGTACACATTTATGTAACAAAACAATTCGTGCAAATCTTAGCGGATTTGCTAAATCGTATTAAGTCCTTACGCTGCTTCCATGCCAAGAACTCTAAGCTCTTGTGTTTGTTAAAACAATAAATCTCACATTCAAGTTATAAAGATGAACATAGTAATACAAGTATAAAATATTTTGTTAGTTTTCAACGAACCATTTTTCTTGTCGAAATCATTTTCGTCCACAGGGAATCCCAACTTCCAAAATTGCCCTATAGGAATGTTTTTATAAAGGATATAATATTTTCAGAGAGCCAGTACAGTCAGTTATGCTCTATGTGCGAGCATCCCGCGCAATGTGACTATCCTGACAACTACAGTGGGTACGAAGGGGCGTTGAGGTGCTTGGCAAGTAATGGTGGACAAGTCGCCTTTACCAAGGTCATTTACGTCCGGAAATTCTTTGGGGTAAGTAAAATAGAATAGCTTTTATTTTGCAGCGGGCCCAACGTTTTTGGATGACCGCGATCGTTATCAAAGCCGTGAATGTTTGCAGAAGAATTCGAGGGTTTTCTGTAATCCACAATGTGATCCTAAGGGATTATGACTTGAAGTAATTTTATCAGTTGGTGCGGTTTCGGTCTCTCTTGTATACTTTTCTGTGGACCCTTTGCGAGATTATCTAATCATTTTATTTTCTCCCTTCCGCGTACAGTTTTAAATTCATTAGCTACTCCTATGTGATCTAGGTTAGCTTTCAAATTGAATAACCAACAAACGATTTCCGTACTGAAAAGCTTAACTTGTTTTGAGAGCATATCCCAAATATCCTCCCGAACTAATCCGGGAATCGGATTCTCTGAAATCACTTTGCTCCGTTCAATGTACGCTGACTTTCAAATTTCGGAGTGACTCAGTCACCTGTAAACCTTTTAGATTGGATTATCTAAATCCGAAAATGCAAATAGCTTTCAGGCTAGAGCAGATTTTTGCGAGGTTGTGAAGCGAAGATAGGAAATAGGTTTTTTGATAGCATTTAAAGACATTTACTTACTGCTGATGCTTGTCATAAAAAGTCGTACGACCTGGTGCGATAATGTCGTCAATTCGCGAGATATAGTCTTCTTTTATGCCTCAGTTTATTAATCATCTGGACCTAGATGTCCTTTCAGAAATCAGAAAAAGTTTTAATCTATTCGTTTGTCATTATTCCATAACACGAGAATTAAATGCTACTCATTATCCCTATATGAGGTTTCTAATACAGTATCTTAGGATATACACTGACCAGCGGGATAATAACATAATACACCATCAGTAGCAATGGCTTTCATTTTCACAGTTCAACAACATTCATTGCATTATTCACGTTGTTAAGCAGACATTTATTTCGAACATTTGATGCAATGGTTTAGTCCTTCAAAATGATTCAGATTATGAGTGTGTGGTACGAAATTAGCAGGACCAACCAAGTTTTAATAAAAACAAATAAAGCCGCAAAATCCATATTGCTTTGTTCCCATCAAACGAAAAGCTTCAATACATTCCAGCTGTTGTCTTCAGAAAGTTGCGATTGCCATTCAATGGATAAAAATGCAATAGGATGCAGAGATTATTAATATTCTTTGCTTTATTGAGCCTCGTCTACAGGGAGGCAGGGCCATCGACGCGAAAACTGAAACCATGAATTCAGCACAAATTCGAGACCCCCCAGCGAAGAATTTTTTCGTCGGTTATCAATGCAATAGGCCTACTTACGCGGTCAAAATGTATGGCAGAGCAATTTTTTTTTTTTTTTAATAATGACCTATTAAAAATTTCAACTCAGGGGGTTCAGCAGTGCAATTCTGTAACCATCTCACCGTGAAAACTTAGGTGAAGTGAGCGTGGAGTGAGCTGTCATTTCAAATAATGCACTTGACACTACTGACAACTCACATCAAGCTCACTTCACTTGAGTTTTCACGGTGTGATTTTTACAGAATCGACCGGCAGAATCATGTTCTGCATCCATGGTAACAGGTTATGCGTCAATGGCGCCAATTCCCTTGTTCACAAACTAAACTAAATTTAAGTTCAGTGCGTCTTTTTTTTCTATTTCATTAAGAAAAGCACAGAAGATAAATATTATATAATTGTGAACAAGGGAATCGGCGCTATTGCCTCTGCCATACTTGGTTAATCTCCGTTGAGATTGGCCGCTGGGGCTGATATTCAGTCTGGAAGATATTATTATACTGGTTTTGTTACCACTCGCATGCGGCCTACCGTACCTGCCCATTACTCGAGGGAAATCACAGTTGCGTCGAAACTCGAAATGGAAAATGAAACAAGAGTAAGCTTTAACAGAACATTTCTACACCTAGTCTAAATTAATGTTGGCATTCTATATGAGTAGTTACGTTTGTTAGTATGTGCTGATTGGAGTTGCATTTTAAATGTTTGGGATACATGCTTTCAGCATTATTTCATTTAAGGCGAAAGCATTAGGGTTGGCGGCTAATTTGATTTTTTTTTACGTTTGTTGCAATTTGCAGGTCAGTATTAGGTTGTATGTTGATCTAAATTTGATTCGCGGCCGTAAAAAATATTTATTTATATAATTATAATCATAAAAATCAACTATACAACTCTCTAAGTTCACATTATCCTATTGAATGACTATTTCGTGAAATCATGACATTTGAGGCCAATTCTACCTCAGGGAGTTGTATTGCTGATTCTTATGAATAAAATTCTGTAAAGTCGTAAGTGTTACGGTCGCGAATCATGTTTTAATCAAGATACAACCTGACTTCTTCTTCATCGTAGCACTCGTCAGAGCGGTCGTGGTCCTCATGTCGTGTCTAGAGGCTGATGTGATTCGCCTCACGATTTTTCGCCACCTACTCCGATTTCTGGTATTTTTTGTGCACTCATACAAGGGGTTGTCCACTGCGGATTTAATTTGGTCAGTCTATCTCATGGGAGAGCGTCCGCGTGGTCTAGTACCCTCCACTCTACCCTGCACGACAAGGCGCTCTATGGTCTCCCTCACTCAAATTACAAAACTTAAGAAAATTTGAATTTGGCGGGCTACCTTGGCACATCCTCCTTAATAAGCTGTTCATTATGATTGAATTCTGTGTTATTTCTGTAGGAATAAATTCATAAATTTTCTATGACGTTGCCTCCTACGCTGCGCAAAACTTGGGGAAACATGCCAATATACTTTACCAAAATATGATTGATACTCGAAAAAGTATGTGGGTTTATCCTGATTTGATGGATTAGAGTTTATATTTAGCTATACGTTATTTTCTATGATTATTTCCTTCGTAATATTTTCTACATAGTTGATTAAAACAATAATAAAATAAATAAGTTGAATGAAAGTAGTCCGTAAGTAATTGTACTTTGTATTAACATGGAGTGATTCTAATACAGGCCTGTCATTCTATCTTGAATTTATCCAATTGAAAGTATGTTCAATTTCGTTACTTGTATTCAGATAATTTTGAACAGTCGATTCGTCCCGATATTTATGACATTGATTCTACTTGTGCACCAAATCCATAACTTTCCCCTAATAACTTTTTTAACTTTCCTCTAGCTCCCAGTAGGCAGAACTCCAGCTGGAACTGCAGAACAAAACCCCGACGGATACAGCTACCTCTGTGTAGATGGATCCAAGGTGCCTGTCAAGGACAAGGCCTGTTCTTGGGCAGCCAGACCCTGGCAAGGATTGATTGGACACAACGATGTACTTGCCCAGCTAACTCCGTTGAGAGAGAAGATTAGGCAGCTGTCTGTGATTGGTAAGTTCTTGAATATATTACTTAGTCTGAAGAGATACCCAGACAAAACATAAAAATAAAAGCAGGCCTCAAGGAAGGCAGGTTTAAAAAAAAATCAGCATAAATGTTGGCAGTTCTTAGTCTTCATAATGAAAAATAAACCTAACACAGCTTTTCACTTAAAATGATTTCCCTAAAACGGAAACCGTGGAGTTGTTAAACTGCCAAAAGGGAAAAACTTTTTCATAAAATGGAAAAATTAAGAACAAAAAATTATAATCGGATTAACAGGCAAAAAGTTTTATCTTGATTTCTGTCGCTTCACAGTTTATTAAGGTACCTATAGACGCTATATGTCTGAAAATATGTACCTACACAGTTCTCAAACCTTGAACACCCTTAACAGAACTCCATGGAATTGTAAAATCTCTTGTCACACTCTCAAGTCTGGTGGAAGATAGTTCTGATGAAATAAGTTGTTCCTATGTGCTCTTGTTCTCTCTATTTTTTCTTGAAGTTTTTTTTTTATATATATATTTCTTTTTTTGTGTTTGTTTTAAGTAGGTAGATAAGTATACAATGTGGCGATCAGGTTATCACATTAATTGAAACCACGTATATAACGAATTATAAACATACACAATTAAAATAATTAACATTCTAGCCGTGGCTTTTTTTCTTTTGAGTATTTAACAAAATTAAACTTAATTTGTGATTATTTGGTAACAATACCATGTTGATACCATCGCCCGGCGTGTTTTAGTGCCTTATTATCAAGGGTAGATTATTTCGTGCCAATTTTTAAGTCATTTATTTTGTTTGAAAAATTCACGTTTCCTTTATTCAGTGAAATTGGTTATTTTATTATTTTAACAGACTGATTACAACTTGTATTAACCGTTGTACAGTTATAATATGTGTTAAAAAATACTCCTCTTAATCTAGGTGCCAAGGACAAACCGTCATGGTTCACACAGGTGCTAGGACTATCCGAAAAGATCTACCACGTCGCCGACAACATTCCCATAACACCATCAGTTTACTTGGACAAGGCTAACTACACCGAGGTCATCGAGAGGGGACACGGACCGCCAGAACTGATCGTCAGGTAAATATTATTAAACTGGTATTTGCGTTCATCCATATTTATGTTGAATGGTATTGCATTTGCTCGTTGTACCTACCCATATCAATGGTAAAAAACCAGTAGAGTATATTGGGGTAAAATCGGTGCTGGGATAAGACCGTACAAATCCAATTCCCAGCTAATTTGGCAATGTTTTTTTAATGCTGACAACATTGTGTTCTGCGTAATTTTATTATGCCCGACGATCGCATTTTTTTTTTCATGACTGCATTTGATTCGAACGGTCTTATCCCAATGCTAAAGTTATACGCCAAAATATCATAAGGTGGCCTCTTATTCTATTGAAAGTTCGTACTACGCTAGGCCAGCATACTAATAGCGTAACACACAATTAATCACAATCTGAATCATTTTGAAGAATATTGAAAATCCATTGCTCGAAAAATATGTCTGCTCAACAACGTAAATATAACGCAATGAATATTGTTGAACTATCAAAATGAAAGCTATATTCCTACTGGAGTGTTATTCAATTACCCCGCTGCTCTTGGTCAAAGTGTTACCACTGATATGGGACTGTACAATTTTGTAGGTGAAAGCTAAAGGTCCTACAGCCACTATAACGTCGTGGATGTAAAATTGTCATTAATATTAATATCTAATTTCGGGTATAGACATTTTTAATGAGCTCTACTGAATAATTTATAAAATGTGCTTTCACCTACAGAATTGTACATCCATATAATATGTCGAGCGGCTTTGCACGTTGTAAGGCGGATTATCTTGTCTGGTCAGATAAGCCAGGTATTATAGTGTTTCTGCATATTTGTGAAAGGGATGGGAATGGCAAATTGTTGAATATTTATTTGATAGAGATATTTATTTGTTTTCCTAAAAGAAAATTAATTTGAGTAGGTGTCTGTCGTTAGTATTATATTAAGGAGGAAACCGTTCGTTCCACCCGCTGAAGACCACAGGTGGGACCTGGACATTAGTTGCCTTGCCGAACCTGGAAGTCTTTAAACGACTCCGGAGTCTCCGGAAGTCCGGACCCAGTTTGGCCGAAGCAAGGAAAACCTGTTCAGGTGGAGATTCATACATGACTCCGCCTTGGAGTGCAAATGTGGTACTGTTCCAAAAACGATGGGACACTTAATATCGTGTCCTGCGTGTCCTGTCAGCTGCACGTTACAGGAACTGATGGACACTAGTGACGGCGCCGAATTCTGGGCCGATCCATTTCGATTGCTATCGACACGCTAAGAAGAGATTATTAAGCGAGAAACGCTAGGATAGCCTGCGAAATTCAAATTCTCGTTTTTTCGCCCAGCGTAACAAGTGTATAGTATAGGTAGGTACAGACGCCAGCACATCAAGCTACTACAATCTGTCAAATTTCTCTAATAGATTTTCAACTTTATCGTTGAAGCATTAAGGTTCAAAGTTGATTGGGAAAATTTGACACTTTCGGGTAGCTTGACCTGCTGGCGTCTGTACATACTTGTTACCCTCGCGAATCACATTTTGTTCAACATTGCAACCTGAAACTGACCTGTAAATTGCAAAAAACGTAAGAAAATTTGAATTTCGCGGTCTATCTTAGCGCATCTGCTTAATTACTAGCAGTTTACTTTATATCCACTTATCTCTTGCCCCAACTTTAGATGGTATAGGTACGTTTAAGGTTCAAACAATGTATTTTCACCATCATATCTTACTGTTACTAAAATTGAGTGACAGACATATCATCTACGCAGGCGGCAATATGTCTGTCACTCAGGCAATATTAGGTAGGTAAATAAATACTTAAATAGGTACAAAAAAAACTTGAGAGGTGTCAAGGGACACCCGGATGGAACCAAGTATAACTGGCTTGCTTTCTATAAGAGAGAGAGAGGAGAGACAGACAGAAACACGCGCACGCCGCACGGCTTACAACTATAGCAAAAAGTGTCGTTCCAACTTTTGGTCTTAATTTTTTCCGTCTAGCCCCCTTTCGCAACGCGCGATAAGGAACTTCGTTCCAAAAACCTCAAAATACAGCAACATATTGAAACTAGAAAACCTACCTAGAGCACACTACACCGCACCCCTCCTTTTAATGTCCCCTCATGAGCTGAAAGCGCGGCCTACATCTGTGAAAGACATTTGACACACTGACCTACAGGTAATGCGTGACCTCTAGCTCCCGAGAGTCGCGCAAACTACGGGTCATGAAGAAGAGATAATTTCGTATAAGCTAATAATTATTATCTTCTAAATTTTCTACTTTTCTTACGAAATGTATTTCACCCAAGTTCGCCCTAAAACTGTATGTTCACAGTGTTTCCTGCAGCCTAAAAATTGCGTAACACAATCTCTATCTGAATCGTTTTGAAGGATACCGCTAATCCATTGCTTCATATCTTCGTAAAAATTGTCTGCTCAACAACGTAAATAACGCAATGAATGTTGTTGAACTGTCAAAATGAAAGCCATTATTGCTACTGATACTGTGTATTACGCAATACCCTGCAGATTTAGATTTTGGTCTTTGTAGACCAAGCCATCATCAACTCAGGCTTTCGCAGTCCACTGCTGGACATAGGCCTCTCCCAGGCCGCGCCACATTGCCCTGTACTCCGCCTTCCGCATCCAGAACATACCATAGATGTCTCTAAAAAACATTTGAAACTGTCCTACGGGTTTTACGAGCCCTAAAACGATCTCTGAATGATCTCGCTGTGGCCATTTTCACATTCATTCGTTTCGATATTGCCATCTCTTTCTGGCTCTTATGCTAGAAAGATAGAAACAATTGAACCGCATTCAGAAAAATAAAAAACTTTTACTACCAATAACCCAAACAAAGAAATCTTTCATAACTACCAAGATTATATAACTCGATCGGCATTAAAAGTCGGTCATATCACCTCAAAGCCGGCTTACGTTGACTTTGAGAGACAAAGCGAAACCCCCGTCATGCCATTTTTTAATTTCGCTCACATGCGGTGAAAGCTACTGCATTGTAGGCAGGTTCATTGTGTACCTACGACCGTCTATAGATAGGTATCTACAGGTGTTTTTACCGACCCCCTAGTTTTACCCTTCTTTTTGGTTAACTATCCACTGGCTGAATGTGGCAATAACAAGTTAGATGGGGTTACTCTTCTAAGTTCTTCGAGTAGTGGTGGGCCAGTGGTATCAGCCCCGTCTTACGAGTTACAAGGTCGTGAGTTCGAACCCAGACAGGCGCTTTACTTTGTGTATTTAATTTCATCGCCACTGCACTCAAAACGGTGAAGGAAAACGTCGTGAGGAAACCGGCATGTCCTAGAACCAAAAATTCGAAGACATATCCCAAAAAGACAGAAAAAAGAGAAAAAAAAAACCCCAAATGATAGCTGCCAGACCGGACTGTCCTTTTCAAGGACACTGGGTGGGGGCAGTCATAGGTCTAAATAAATAAATATTTTTGTGAAAACTAACGATACTAACCTACTTATTTAAGCACCATTGTTACTAACACCAAAATACTAACATATTTATGGACTTTATAGTCTGAAATAAAGTTTTTATTATTATTATTATATCACATCCACCAACCCGCACTGGGCCCGCGTGGTGGTGTACGGGTCCCTCTCACCGAGAGGAGGCCTGTGTCGGGTGTCCCACCAGATGGGAACATTATAGGTTGATTATGCTATGCTTATGCCACTCTTCTAAGTATCGATCGGCACAGCTGATATTTAACCGTGAGCAAAAATACTGACTTATTGAAATAACACAATCGCAAAGTGATTTTCGGTTTTTCTATTAGGAAATATACTCAGTTACAGCAGCCCAGAGTATGGATTTCTGCTCGGATAATGGTTATGGGCTCACTTCCTGTTAGACTGTTTCACTCGACTTGAAACATGACTGGCAGAATTGTAGTAGATCGATGCAGCCGGTACCTACTATACACATTTGCCTGTCTATAGCTGTACCCCTTTGGGAAAATATGAGCGTGAAAATCATGTTTTTAATCGACTTCAAAAAGGAGGAGATTCTCAATGCGGTTGTATTTTTGTTTTTTTGTTTGTGAGCTCAGAAGTTCAGAACTACGTCATTTATAAACCGATTTGAAAATTCGTCTTGTTTTGAAAGGGGTGTACCTACTTATAGGGTGGTCCCATATAAATTTGGTCAAGTTCTGATGGGTGGTTTTAGAGTTAGCTTCAATAATACATATTTTTACTTAACACGCTTTTTTCCCCTTTGTGTATGTTGATGATGGCATAATAACTTCGTGTCACAGGTATTTAGGTACTTAGCAAGTGATACGATTTTTTGCGGGGTACCTACAAAACCAAATATACCGACTTCCGAAATTAAAGTTATTTTTCACTAAGAGTGTAATGTTCTTTTTTTAAGTCAGTTGTTATTTTTTTGTCTTATGTGTTCAGTATAAGGTGTATGAATATATGCACGTTTTTGATACTATTTAACATTATATCCAACTCACAGGTTATGCGTGACATCAAACGTAGCTCTCGCGAAGTGTCACCAGATGGCCGTGTTCGCGTTCAGCCGCGACATCCGCCCGCGCCTCGACTGCGTTCAAGAGGCCTCTGAAGCTGACTGCCTGAAGAGCGTACGTATTTTTAGCTTATGTAAGGACCATCATTACTAGGCTTTGGAGAACATTCCCCAACTTCAGTTATGTTTTGGCGTAAACATCTCGCCGTGAAAACTTATGTGAATTGAGCGTCGAGTGAGCCGTCCATAGTGTCAATCAATAGAATCCGGTGGAACGACAACTCATTTCACCTACGTTTTCCCGGCGAGTTTTTTTTACAGAATAGGCCGGCTTTTATCTTCGGGAAATCCAATGAGGCAGTATTATGATGTTCTTAGTGTTTAGTAAGAACTAGCCGATTTCAATGACTAGGTACAAGTCTTGGAGCAACTCCACTAATCAATTTAGCTAACTAAAAAGCTAACACTAACTAAAAAGTTATCTTGTTAGGTACCTACCTAACAAGATAACTTTTTTCTGATTAGAAGCAGTTTTATCTTTTTTATAAATACTTTAGTTACTGAAAAATGTAGGTAGGTAGAATGTTAGATTATAGTTTAATTTCTTGCACCTGGCATAGGTACAGGCTATCAGCGCCTCGGTTATGCGGACCGAATGTGTGCCAGAGAGCTTGTCTCATTCATACTCATAGCTATTCTTAATTGGCTCATTTCCCGGCAACTTTAGCAGTAACGATTGTTGTGTTTGAAAACATTTTGGCTCCATTGATTTTAATTTCCGCTTGCTTGCAAACTACGTTTGGTTATATTCATATTTTCCGTGAAATGACTGAAATTATCCGCATAGGATCTTTGAATTGTATCTTTCATTTGAAACTTTGTATTTAAATTCAGAAATTGAGGGAGTTTTACAAATTGTTTTGTAATTAGTGTTCATTGGTTGGTAGATCAACTTTTGCGGAAGCGTACAAAAATATTTGAAAAGATGAGAACAATGGATCCGTTTTGATACAACTTTTGCATTAACCCTTTGATGCATAAACAATCTTTATATACTTAGCCGTTAGGTATATCATGTTATTACGTTTTATGATTGTACAAAGACAGAAATCAGAATCTCCAAAAATTTAATTGCGCCTCGAAGGACCAACATATTGACTTAGGTACACATTCGAGCTTTATCTTTACAATTTAAGTGTTGAAAATATTCTTATTCTCAAACAAAAGTTCTCTTCAGTTTCCCGTAATACAAAATACGTGTAAAATACACAGGTACAAGACAACGGCTCAGACTTGGCTAGTGTCGATGATATGCGAGTGGCGTCCGCTGCCAACAAATACAATTTGCATCCAGTATTCCATGAGGTGTATGGAACTGCTAAGACTCCTAACTACGCTGTTGCTGTCGTGAAGAAAGATAGCAGTTACAAAACTATGGAGGAATTGAGGGGTAAAAGGTAAGGACATTATAGTGACATAAAGTGCAATCTTTTTGATGGTTCACGAGGTAAACAGAGTGAATTTTATAGATAAAGAACAAAAATCATGCTACACTATCGCTCAGTTCATTCATTATACAGAGTGGTTCGGTTTCGATTCACGGCAAAACTGGGAGCTTTTTCAAAAAAACTAAACTAGTAATTGAATGTACAGACGCCAGCACATCAAGCTACTACAATCTGTCAAATTTCTTTAATAGATTTTCAACTTTATCGCAAAAGCGAAAGGTTTAAGATTGACTGGGAAAATTTGACAGTTTCGGGTAGCTTGACCTGCTGGCGTCCGTACCTAGTATGGTTTTCCCCAATATCTAGCCAATAAAGAAAGAAAGAAAAATATTTCATTTGGGACATGCACAGGAAATAGGTATAGGCAGTAAAAAAAAACATTAAATCTAGAATAGTTTAAAATACAAAGAAGGCCAAAAAGTCTCCTATCTAAAACCGTTACACTGGTATTCTGATAGGGCTATGTCCAATGGTTAGTGGTTATTTATCCCGTATTCCTAAATATTCCCGTAATTTCCGTAATTCCTAACTTCGTAGAAGTATTCGATAGCCGGTAGAAATACTAAATAGGTATGTACTCGAAGTAAGTAGGTACCTATAGGTACAAGGTAGGAAAAAAGGCCCAAAAAGCTTAGCAGCTCGTCAATATCCTCATCGAAAGAAACCAATCAAAAGAAACGAAAACTAACTCAATCCTCGTCCCTACAATATCGCGTAACGACTACCCTCCTAAAGGAAAAGTACTTTAAGGAGAAATATCCGTCTGTATTACCTATATCCGGTCCACTACACAAAGTAATTCCTGCTTATTGTACTTACTTCAACAAAATATCCGAACCTTGGCGCCGAATGGTCAATCTGGACAAATCACCTAGATAGTTTTCTCGAGTCCATATGAGGCCATGAGAGCCACAGTGGCCTAACTGTCATTTTTTCAATACCTACTGACTTTATTTGAAAAAACTGCTCTAAATTGTAAAAGTCATAGCGCCACAGTGGCCTAAAAATTAGTTCAATTTTTTTCAGTTAGGCCACTGTGGCTCTCTGCTCTAAACTGTAAAAGTTATAGCGCCACAGTGGCCTAAAAATTAGTTCAATTTTTTTCAGTTAGGCCACTGTGGCTCTCATGGCCTCATATTTTTTTAGGACCAACGAAATTGATCTAAGGTAGTTCTGTCGGAGCTTTACGAAGTAAGTTTTAATGAATGTTCCCTTTTGATCTAACTTTTAACTAGGTTTTAGATCACTTAGGTTGGCTAGTAACGAGCGTAGGGTAGGTAATTTCTTGCCTTAGCAAAAATGTAGGTGATCAAAATCAAAATCGTTTATTTGGTCAAAAAAATGTTTCCTAGAATAGAATAACGGTTATTTTCTCCAGTATTACACCTATATTATTCAATGCAAAGACACATTCCGATATGCAGTGATGACGCGTAAATATTTTATGCGTAATATTTTTTTTTTGCGTGATATTTTATGTACCTAGCAGTTAAACAATAACACATACCTATGTAAAAATATACGTAGGTAGGGGTGCGTCTCAAGATTATGGGCATGTTAGTCCAGTGCAAACTCATAATTAGGTGTATGTACCTAATTATGAGTTTGCACTGGACTAACATTAATTGACCTACCTACCCCTTTGTTTAAACATTAGGTACCTACAACTACAAACGTCGCGATGGTGTTAAAGCAAACTCACTTTTAAAACAATGCTACTAAAGTGTGTGTAATTTTTAGGTCTTGCCACAACAGTTATGGCAGCTTCAGCGGCTTAGATGCTCCCCTATACTACCTCATCAACAAGAAGATTGTTACAGGTGGCCAGGTGAGTAATTTTATTTTATTAACCCTTTCAAGCTACATAAAAAAGCGCAGAAAGCGATAAAGCCGCCCATTGTAGATATATATTACATATATTTTGATTTTTGTAGTGTTCGATCATTTTTTTGTTAAGTATGTAGGTAGGTATTTTTGTGGCATACCTACAATAAAGTATTTATAAATATAAACAAACAAAATTAAATGTCAAAAACCTATTTTAAACACTGTCCAGAATCTCTCAAAAATCTCTCGCAAAATATCGCAAAACATAAAGAAAATATTAGTTTGTTCCTAGGAGTATAAAAGCCCTGACGCAAGAGCGTGGTCAGTTATTTTTATCTTTCATAAATTGCCACTTCAAGAAGAAGGTTTATGAATACAATAGTGTTACTAGGTGACCTAATTCCTAAGTCTCTAGTTATTTACCTACCTGCCTTATTGTGGAACATATTCCTAGGCTTTACATTACTATCTTTCAGTGCATCAAAAACTTTGGCGATTTCTTCTCGGAGGCTTAGCCTCTAAGTTATTTACTTACCTACCTATTTGTGGAACATATTCCTAGGCTTTTACATTACTATCTTTCAGTGCGTCAAAAACTTTGGCGATTTCTTCTCGGAGGCTTAGCCTTAAGTTATTTACTTACCTACCTATTTGTGGAACATATTCCTAGGCTTTACATTACTATTTTTCAGTGCATCAAAAACTTTGGCGATTTCTTCTCGGGAGGCTCGTGTTTACCCGGAGTTGACAAGCCGGAGAACAATCCCAGAGGTACAGTATAACCATACTTACTTTGTGAACTAGGGCGTTCGGAAACTATAGGTACACACGGCTACACATCAAGCTATGCAAATCTAGTATTGGCTGACCGTTCATTGTGAGAAAATATCATACAAAGTGAGGCGAAGACAAACTGGTTTTGTATAGCTTGACGTGTAGCCGTGTGTACGTAGGTAGAGCTTTGTTTACTACTTACGTTTTCCCGGTTTATAGCGGAGGCCAGCTGTGATAAAAAGTCGATACGTTGTTACCAAAGGCGGTTTCACCAAGAGCATCGTGAACGGGATCCAGGTAGGTACAGACGCCAACACATCAAGATACTATAATCTGTAAAATTTATTTAATAGATTTTCAACTTTATCGCTAAAGCATTAAGGTTCCAAGTTGATTGGGAAAATTTGACACTTTCGGGTAGCTTAACCTGCTGGCGTCTGTACTTACCTACCTACGAAACTGTCGCTCTCCTTTTATAAATAGTCCTTTTGCATTTCTATTGGTAAACTCATCATCTGCCTAGCCTTTTTGCCAATATTAATGTTAGGGTCGGTTTCCGGTCTAACCGGATGCAGCTGAATACTAGTATTTTACTGCGACTGCCTATCTGACCTCCACAACCCATCAGTTACTGGGTAATACGATACCCCTTGGTAAGACTGGTTGTCAGATTTTCGGGCTGCTAACGACTGTCAAAGATCCACGAATGACAGCCGGGACCAACGGCTTAACGTGCTTTTCGAGGCAAGGAGGGGTCTTGGTATGTGAAGATAGTCACCCATCCACGGACAAACCGCGGCAAGCGTAGCTTGACCTGATCGATCGACCCGTGCGGCTATGATTACTAGCTACAAGCCCACCTACTTACAAAAAAAAGAGATTATTATATTACTAGCTTCTGCCCGCGGCTTCGCCCGCGTGGATGTCGAAAATTATCCCACGGGAACGTGCTAACAGGATAAAATGTATGTGCTTCCCCAGGATGCCATCTATCTCGCGGGCCCTTTGTGGCTACAAACTTATTATTTGCGGTTGGAACAGTAGTCGGGTCTAGGGATCGAACCGCAAAATTAAGTTTGTTTTTTATTGTATACTAGCTTCTGCCCGCGGCTTCGCCCGCGTGGATGTCGGAAATTTACCCACGGGAACGTGCTAACAGGATAAAATGTATGTGCTTCCCCAGAATGCTATCTATGTCGCGGGCCCTTTGTGGCTAATTACAATAGAAAACCAATTGTGTCTTATTAGTGGTGATTAAGAGGGTACCTATATGATATCTTTACCTAAGTACAGTAAGTACCTAACTAATTTAAAAAAAACTCAATAACAGAAAATTAAATACCTACCTACCTAAATAAACCTATTTCTGATGATAACTAATCTAAACTCAATAAATAAGCAAAATCCCTAAAAACTAATATCTATACGAATGACTAAACCTACCTAACAGTATTATAAAATAACCTACGGTCACTACGTACACTATCAAATATACTATACTTTAAAATTAAAATCTATACCTACGACTCATATAAAAATAAACCTAAATAACTCTAAAAACTAAAAGGAATAAAAATGAACTCCACTGCGGGTGACCCAACCTACGACAAACTTAGTATTTGCGGTTGGTACAGTACAGACAGTGGTAATCGGGTATAGGGATCGAACCGCAAAATTAAGTTTGTTTTTTATTGTATATACTTTTCCGGGATAAAAAGTACCCAGTGTGGTGCCCAGGATATTAAAGAATAATTATACCAAGTTTCATCGTAATCGAACCGGTAGTTTTTGCGTGATGCCTGAACAAACAGACAGACAGAGAGACAAAAAATTTTTTAATCACATTTTTGGGTTCGGTGTCGGTATAGTAACACCCCCTGCCATTTATTTTTTGGATATTTTCAATGTACAGAATTTTCACTTCTACAGATTTATTATAAGTATAGATACTTTTCCGGGATAAAAAGTACCCAGTGTGGTGCCCAGGATATTAAAGAATAATTATACCAAGTTTCATCGTAATCGAACCGGTAGTTTTTGCGTGATGCCTGAACAAACAGACAGACAGACAGACCGACAGACAGACAAAAATTTTTTTAATCACATTTTTGGGTTCGGTGTCGGTCTAGTAACACCCCCTGCCATTTATTTTTTTGATATTTTCAATGTACAGAATTTTCACTTCTACAGATTTATTATAAGTATAGATATAGATGTGGTTTTTTTTTCACCCGTCGAGTAACTAAGGCACATCAGATTTTCTGCCAATGTTGATGCTCTAAGAAAACAACCAGGCTCTATTTCCTAAGCTACTAGGTACTTAAATATAAGTATTGTTTCAGGCGATGACGTGTCAAAACTTCGCCAGCAGTGTGCGGGTGACAGCAGCCCTGTGAAATGCCTTCAAGAAAACCGCGGTGACGTCGCTTTTGTTTCAAGTAAGTTTACACTTTGTTTTCAAAGCAAAAGGTTCACGTAGGTACTAAATTGTTTGATAGGTCAGTTTACCGCTAAGTGTTTTAAATGTCTAAGGGAATTTATAAGTAGTTTTCCCTGAGTTGGATTTTAGGTGTTACGTGACTTCACTTGAAACATTTATCTTTAGTTCGAAGTTGAAAGTGCTTATCTAGAAAACTGAGGGTTCCAATTCCAATATACAATTGGTTGTCTGTTTTTCCTATTAGAGGTCAATTGAATAATACTTATCTTATTATGTCTTCACTTCATCAGACACGCTTTCTATATAGACAGGCCAAGCATAGATCTCATGTCACTCAAGTACTACAAACCCTTTAGGTATATAAATAAATTAGGTACCTAATATTATATTATGGATAAGTTTGTCCTTCAGTACATAGTGCACAGATTACTAATACCCTAAGGCGGGACATAGTGCCTAGTACGTAGGTACCTACATATACATATACCATATCTGTGAGAAACAATTTGATTGCTGGTCGAACATTATGTAGGTAGTTGTGTTATGTAAAATTATGTACCTACATATATAAGTATTGGACGGGACCTACCACGTATTGCGCTTTAATTAGTCATCATGAAACCACATCTAATCTATCCAATCACCAGGTGCGGATCTAGCAAACTTCGACGCATCGCAGTACGAGCTACTCTGCCTGAATCGCGAGGCAGGTGGACGCGACACCCTCGCAAGCTACACGACGTGCAACATCGCTATGGCTCCGTCTCGCACATGGCTGGCCGCTAAAGACTTCCTATCGGACGTCTCTATCGCACACACACCACTCAGTCTGGCCGAGCTACTCGACACCAGAAAAGACCTTTTCAACATCTATGGAGAATTCCTGAAGAACAATAACGTCATTTTCAGCGTGAGTTCTCTTTTCATAATACCATCACGCCTTGTTTCCGTCCCCTGTAGTAGGGAGCGAGCCTATTGCCATAACCGGGCACAAATACAGACTCGGGGCTGCTACTGAGAAATTCCTGATGGGAAACACAATAACACTGCCCAACCTGGGAATCGAACCCAGAACATCATCAGCCCAACAAGGCAGTCTTTTCATAATAGTTAGAAGATAAGCATTCAATTAATTATTATTATTTATTGCCTGTGTCCCAGCAGTGGGAACATTATAGGCTGTGTGCTACGTGAAGCAGTCAATTTGGTGTCGCATTGAACCATAACAACTTTGAGAGGCACTAAACACCCATTTGCATAATAACAATAATACTTCTATTGTGTCTCGTTCAGTGTCTGTCAACCGATTAAATAAGACATTGTTTTGTTTTCAGAACGCTGCAACTGGTTTGGCGACTACTGAGAAGTTGGACTTTGAGAAATTCAAGCAGATTCATGATGTTATTTCTACCTGTGGAGTAGCCTAATAAATTATTATAAGCTGCTTATTATTCCCTTTATTGAGGGTTTTAATACATTTAAGTTTACTAAATGAAGGAAAACTACTGTAAGAAAGCGTTTTTACTTCTTGTGGGTACGTAATATGAGTAACCCAACAGCAGTAAATCGTTTAAAAAAAACACTAACAAAATGTAAAAGGAGGTCTCAAAAACAAGTCTGATTGATAACTTTTATTTCATCACTTACATTGACTATAAAATAAATAAATAATGCCCAACAATATTTAATTTTTTATTCCGGTCCTAATGAGAAAAATTTATAATGCTGCTAATATCAATGTGATAACAACGGAGAGACCTAGCATAGCATAGCCTGAAGAGTAGACTTCCTTGATTGTGAGTCCCTTGGCCATATCCCAGAAGAGATGCCTGATTCCGTTAGCAAAATGGTAGCCGAGTGGAGCTGCCAGCACGAACTTTGCCAAAAATAATGTTGCTGCAGACAAATTGAGGCTCTCGACTATGGCAATGTAGTGGGAGATGTCATGTGGCAAGACCAGAGCTCCAATGCCCAGCACTCCAAAGTAACCAGAAAGGATCATTCCTAGAACAATAACTGTATGTAAGACACCAAACTAAATGTGGTGGAAATTAGTTCCCTACAAAATAACACATTTTTTTGTAACAACTTCACTAAACCTGTTAACAAAACCAGTTTTCCCATTCAAATACACAAGACTAATAGAATAGTCATGCGCTAAAAAGTTCTGTTTTTCAAATAGTTTTATCTAGATAGTACCCAATAATTATCATGTTCAACATATAGTAAGTGACACATTTAAAGCCCATTAACACGTTGCGGGACGGTACTGACTTTTTCAAATTATGTGATATGACAGTAAAATTGTCCATACAAGTTCCGACCACTGCTTTATCCGTACCACCCTAGAGCGATACTAAAGAATAATATACAATGACAGTACTTTCATAGCCGTATTGATGTGGTATGACAGTAAAAACGGGTTTCCTTGTTCCTCTACACAAAATTTCGCTGTAATGCCCGTACCTCAGTTCCGGCGGTGCCCGTACTGTCATTTTCAACACCGACAAATCTACTGCTAATGCAGTGCGTCCCGCAAGGTGTTAAGGACAAAACGAAGTACCTGACGCTCTATGGGTGATAGACAGCATGGTGGTCAGCTGCGGCTGGTAGATGGTAAGATGTGGCGACATTGGGCGTTTAAGACGAGCGTTCCTATCATCATGGGGCTCCGATTTAGGCTCCTCAAACTTCTTATACACGACTTTTGGCACTCCCGCTGCAGCTTGAGCGTAATTTACGGAGCCTAGCACACTAGGGATCTTATTCAAACTTGCTAGCACCGACCGACTGCCCAATCTGTAACATATATATTACAGTAGTACATAAAACTAACAAAACACTGCCAACTTGCACAAAACTAACCCATGTTACATAATTTGTCAACATACCTGCCACAGTTGAAGAGTGCCATATTTTATTCGTAACAAATTATTTCAAACTGTCGTAGACTTCTGAAAAAGATGTTTAAATTAATACAAAAACATAATTTCGCATTAATAAACTTATAAAACAAACAAATTACTCTCACCACTGAGTCTGACGATTTGAGCGGATTGACTTGACATTGACAGATAAAAACATTACTATTACGGTAACTCTCTTTCTCTTGTCAAAATTGTCAATGAAACATTTTACCAATATTTGTCAAGATAATCTAGAAGTGAAAATACTGGAGTAGGAGTTTTTGATGCCCAATGAGCTCATGCCTTTTCTATTTTTTTTTTCGTATTAAATTCTTATATATAATTGTATATATATAATTATTTTAGTGTTAGCTTGTAAAAATAGTAATTAATCAGTGTAGGAGGAGCTTATAAATTATCGAAAAAGCTTAGTTTACGTATAGCTCTCAGTTCTGATAATCAATAATTAAAACTTCATCAGAGAAATATATTTTAAGTAATTTGAAGTGGCATCACTAACAAATTGTAACATGAATAGAACACAATTTCACCATGCGCTTTCAAATTACGTTCCAATGTAGGTAATCAAACAGTTGAGTTTTTAAATGATATTTTCAAAGACAAAATACAGCTAGGTACTGAATATTTTGATTCTAAAATCAATTGACGTTTACAATAATTTTTAATAACTTAAAAAATGGTATCAAAAAATATGTATTTCCGTTACGTCAACAGAAACGTAAATGTCAGTCAGATAATAAACTCCGGAAAAAGGTGTAGGTACTTCTTTTTTTTATAACATTTTCAAATTTTCATTGTAAATGTAGAATTCAATAGACAGGACGTCTGAGTGCTTTATTTCATTAAAAAAAAGATGTTACGTGTATTAATCTTAACAGCGGTGTCTGCTGGTTTTAGGGGCATCGTCACAACTGCAATGTCTAATAAATCTGTCGACTTCGAAGTATTTGGCCGGGTCCAAGGAGTATTCTTTCGAAAGGTTTGTGAACATACCAAATTATAATAACTGTTAAAGCAAGTTATAATCTGGCTTTCGAACTTGTGAGTCGGCCCTTGGTAAAATAATCTAACAGCATTTTTTATTAACAAAAAATAATTAAAAACATTGGAGATCACAGCCCCACAGGTGTAGCTTCCGCGTTATAAATTTATAGGTTTGTTTTAACGACATCTGGATCTAACTTATAAACACATGTATCACACAATTTGCAATTACTTACAGATAGTCTAGATAAGTTTAAGTCTTAGATTTTATGGAAATACAATTAATAATTTTCATGAATTATTAATTGTATTTCCATAAAATCTAAGACTTAAACTTATCTAGACTTAGACTTATGGCAAGAGTTAATAATTAAGGATACTGTTCATTTGCAAGTAGTTGATGACTCCCATCATCATCTGCCTAGCCTATTCCTAACTATGTTGGGGTCGGCTTCCAGTCAAACCGGATGCAGCTGAATACCAGTATTATACATGGAGCAACTGTTGATGACTCTCATGCTATCAAGAATTGCTACTAACAAATTCTTATGAAAACTTTAATAATCCTTTGGCTAGCCTCTTAGTAATATCTGGACCTTACTCCTGGTAGTTAGAATTATGACTTTAAAAGCCTATTTCAGCACTATCAAGTCAGGTTCCCATTCAACTACTTGGTAGTCAATTTCATTTTAGATAAAGGCCCTAAGAAGACCAACAAACAGATTAAAATTGCCTGGTGATGTATTGGATTGCCTGACAAATTGCCTTAGTCTCAGCAATGAGAACTGTATACTGGGAGCTTACCACCAGTACTTATAGCAGGGCAGAAGTTGAACTGCACTGCTTTTTTGATCTATGACTAAGTACAAAAAAAGCAGTGCAGTTCTGTCCTGCTCTAAGAGCTGGTGGTCTGGTAAGCCCCCTGTGTAGGCTGACTTTGTTGGCAAGCTACCACTGAGGTTTTTCAGCCACTTTTCAATCTCATATACAAAATATGTTTGAACTTTTTAATAATATAATTTAATATTTTTCGTTCACATAGCTAACCTCTTTTAGAACCTTAAACTGCATCATAATGACATTTTCATTTAAGTGGCTGTCATTTGCTTATAAGATTAAAAAGCTTAATTTAATCTGGATAAAAACGGGTTGTACTAAAAGCTGTGCAAGAACCGCTGCAACTACTGCAAGTAGTACCATGGCTCTCCAATCTATGGATTTTGAAGTCTTTGGAACTGTTCAGGGTGTCTATTTTCGAATGGTATGAACTATGAAGGGCCTATATCTTATTTTGCAAAGTACAATTAGCTGCCTTATTCTCAGAGTGATCAAACTGGTTATTGATATTTAAATTTACTTGTTTTATCAAACAACAAAACAATGATAGCTAATTTTGTAATTGCTTAGTAACTTGTCTTTAAAAAAAACATAGTTTTTTATAGTTTGGTTGGTGGTTTTATGTAACCAATTGTTCATTTAAAATACATAAAAAATACCTATAAACAAATCTGTAGAGAAATTGGCACTTAGTCTTTTATAGTGTTTTAAAATAATCTATTAGAAACTGTTAAATGGTTGCATTATAATGATTTATTAATTAATAAATCATTAAAATGCAACCATTTAACAGTCCTTACATGGGCTTGTGGCTAAGAAATAACAGCCGCACCGCTTGCCGCGGTTGGTCCGTGGACGGGTGACCTTCTTTACATATCAACACCCCTCCATGCCTCGGAAAGCACGTTAAGCAGTTACGCCACGGGTCGTCAGAAGCCCGAAAGTCTGACAACCAGTCTTACCAAGGGGTATCGTATTACCCATTAACTGGGTTGAGGAGGTCAGATAAGCAGTTGTTCCATGTAAAATACTGTTACCTGTTCAGCAGCATCTGGTTAGACTGGAAGCCGACCCTAGGAAAAGGCTAGGCAGATGATGATTCATTTCCTTACATAAATACTATTAATATGTATTATTTTCATTTTCGAAATAATAACCTATATCGTAACTACTTACCTACATCCTCACATGTGGTGGACAAACATGGTCTTTGACATAACAGCAGAGGTCCACGCTCGAGGTTTGCCAGAGGGCAATGGAACGGAGTATTCTGGGTATCAACCTAACAGACCGGGTTAGGAATACGACCATCCGTTCCATAACAAAAATAACTGATGTCACTTCGAAAGCTGCCACGCTAAAATGGAATTGGGCTGGACACATCAGCCGCATGTCAGACGACCAATGGGTCCCTCTTAATGGCTAGCGACATCGCGGCAGGCTCAGACGGAGATGGCGGGATGAGCTGGACTCCTTCAACAAGAACTGGTCCTTAACAGCTTTCAACAGAAGGAAATGGAAAGAGAGTAGGGAGGCCTTGACCCTGCAGTGGTACATCACAGGCTTTTAATAATAATAATATGACTCCCCCAACAGAAACCCCCGCGTTGTGTCGTAAGCTTCGCTTTCTGTATCGAGATATAGATATTTAACCCATTGCCTATCTATAGAGAGCATCTTCAATTTGACGGCACGGTTGGCGCAGTGGTTAAGCGATTGACTGCTGCGCTGCGTGTCGCGGGTTCGATTCCCGCACGGAACAAATATTTGTATGGCCTACAAGTAGTTGTTCCGGGTCTGGCTGTTTGTGTATGTGAGTTTAAATGTTTGTAAACGCACCCACGACACAGGAGAAATTCCCAGTGTGGGGCAACAAAAAAACTTGAGAGGTGTCAAGGGACACCCGGATGGAATGAAGTTCAAAGAGAGAGAGAGAGACAGACAGAGAAACACGCGCACGCCGCACGGCTTACAACTACCTATAGCAAAAACTGTCGTTCCAACTTTTGGTCTTAATTTTTTCCGCCTAGCCTCCTTAAGCAACGCGCGAAAAGGAACTTCGTTCCAAAACCTTCTGTTGATACTCTTGGCTATTAGGATATTGGTAGTAACGACAAAGTATTATACTATAACAACAGAGCAAAATAATGGTGGCCAAGTGTTACCGGCCGGTCGTAGGTTCGAAACAGGCGCTTTACTTTGTGTAAATTATCTCACACCACAGCGCTGTTACTGATACTTACTGTCAGCCTGCATCATCCCACTGCTGGGCAAAGGTCTTTCCCCGTGACTTCCAGCTCTTTCGATCCAGGGCTAAAGTAGACCACTGGTCGTTTGTTTTGTCCACCTCGTCCTGCCATCTTCTACGGGGTCTGCCGCGTCGCCTTCTAGCTGTGTCAGGGCTCCACGTGGTGGTTATTTTGGCCTACAGCTTATTGGGCATACGGCAGACGTGGCCAGCCCAGTCCCATTTCAGCTTAGCGGCTTTTTGAGCAACGTCAGTAATCTGTTTTTTGGAGCAGTGTGGTGTTGCGAATAGTCTGTCAATTTGACGCCTATAATACTGCGCTCCATTGCACGTGCGCAAACCTTGAGTTTGGACTTTTGAATGTTTGTCAAAGACCAAGTCTGGGAAGATCCATAAGTCAGAATGGGAAGGATGCACAATTGCACATGTCCATAATTTTTACAAAGCTAAGCAAGCAAAAGCTTTAGCAAAGCAGCAAAAGCTTTAGTTACAAAGGCAGATTTCTTTTCATAAGCTCTTTCATGGACCAGTAGCTTTTCCAGGCATCATCGTCTTAAGACTTCCTTGTCTTGTATGGACTGCAAAGAGACTAACTGGCCTAAGTAGATGTATTCATGGACATATTGCAATTCCTTACCATGCACTCTGATCCCATATTTAGTGGTGTTTAACATCAGCTTGGTCTTCGACATGTTCATTGCAATGTCCAACCTCAAGGCTTGCATCACTGAGTTGGTTTAACATAAGCTCCAGCCGATCGATTCTGTAAAAATCTCACCGTGAAAAGTTAAGTGAAGTGAGCTTAGAGTGAGCTGTCAATAGTGTCAATGCCTTAGCATTAGTTGGAATGACAGCTCACTCCACGCTCACTTCACCTAACTTTTCACGGTGAAATGGTTACAGAATCGCACTGCAGTTCTGCCGCCGTGATGGAAAATACGACAATGTCGTCAGCAAAGCGGAGGTCTGTTAACCGCACCCCGCCAATTTCAATGCCGCATGGCTCCCAATCCACAGCGCTAGAAACTAATAATATTCGTGCCCGAATTTGGCGCAACTGAGCGCAATTGGCGGTCACACGCATTGCTAAAATTGTCACGGGCCGTCAGTTTCATTAAGAGAGAGAGAGAGACAGATATACGATTGGTTTGCACCGCCGATGCCGATCCCACGGTCCCCGAAACAAATTTAGGGTACCTACTAACGTCAAACATTGGACAACTCGACATCGGCCTGTGCCTGTGACAAACGCGTTCGTGGGTTCCAATCTCGCACGGAACAAAGTATGTGTAGATATTTGTGAAACCAACATTTGAGGAATACAGATGTGATTCGGCAATGTAATCTTACCAATATTCTAAGTAGATGTACTGGAGTTAAAGAATTAAAAGAAAATGCATTATTAAAAAAATAGACGAAATCTCGACCCCCAACTAGCACGCGAGATCTCGATTAGCCAATCTCGACTGGAGATATATGCATTTTCTTTCTTTTAGATTGCATTCCCTAGGCGTGATGTTGTTATTGTACTTAGTTTTTTTTACAGCATACTAAGGAGCAAGCGGAAAAGCTGGGTCTTCGAGGCTGGTGCAAAAACACTGCACAGGGAACCGTGCTCGGCCATATGCAGGGACCGACTGAAAAAGTGGAGTCCATGTGAGTTTTATAACAACTATTTTATAGGGCACTGTCGATGTTCGAAGAGGGATGCCTCCTTACTTCGAAGTGGAATGTCTCCTTATTTCCCATAGGCTTCTTTCTTTTTTTTACAGCTCTTAGGGCCGAGGATTATATAGCTCGACAAGTGGATATTACCATGTTCAGCAGTTGAATTTACGGTTACGGGTAATCAGAAGCCCGAAATTCTGACGAACAGTCTTAGCAAGGAGTACTTATCTTATTACCCAGTAACTGGGTTGTGGAGGTCTGATAGGCAGTCGCTTTACGTAAAATACTGGTATTCAGCTGCATCTGGCTAGACATGGCAGCTGACCCCAACATAGTTGGGAAAAGTTTAAATATAATTATCCACACTAGTTTTTCCAATATTTGAACATAAAATTATACTTATTGGTTGTATTAAGATAATTTCCTCAAACGCTTTTGTACGAGAGAAAAAAACGAACCATTATTTTACGAGGAACCCGCGAAGCCGAAGTATTTCTTTGAAATAAAGATCGACATTTAGATAGCAATATCTGTCAGCTGGTAAGGAATTTGGACATCCACAATTTATTTGATAGGCAGCCAACCAATACATTCAAAATATAAATAGCGCTGGTATTGAACAATTCAGCTGCATCTGGTTAGACTGGAAGCCGACCCCATTAGGCAGATGATGATATTGGACAAATACCTATCTGGAATCAATAAATAAAAATCATTAGTCTATTTTGACGCCGTCCACTATCACTGGTTTTAATAAAATGATCAAAATATTAAAGTGTCAAGTATACCTCTCCCAGCAAAAAAAAATGTTTATCGTATTTCGTTCAGCCTTCCGAACTTCCAGGCATTGTTAATTTTGGAGAGAAAAAATGCAATCAAGATTTTCCCCGCGCCCTGCGGCGAATCTCATTTGCGACAGCCTCCGAAATTCACAACTCAATCCAAATACATTCGAAATGTTACACTAACTATGTCAACTTTTATCTTGCTACGGTTTAATGCCACCGTCCGCGTCAGAGGGAAACCTAGAAACTCGTAATGAATACGAACCACGATTCATTACACAGTGAGACCAGCGCGCAAATTAAAGTCTCCCCGACTTTGTAATTAGTTTTCTCTCGATTTTCTAGAAGTTTCCACTGTGTTTCCAGGATGCAATGGCTGAAGACCACAGGGAGTCCATCTAGCAAAATTGAAAAATGCGAATTTAGGAACCAAGCGAACATCGAGGACTTTACGTTTGTGGATTTCAACATCCGTAAAGATTAATTAAACGTAAATTAAATAAAATTTCCTAGTAATCTCATAAGTATAATTATGTATTTCCGTAAAATGTGATATTTGGGAGTGTTACGCTCATACAAATGTAATACAGGGTGGCAGGGACATCCACGCGCAAACTGTAATATTAACCGACGAAAAATTTATATGCTATGGGATCTAAACTCATGTGCTGAATCCATGGTTACAGTTTGCGCGTCGATGTCCCTGCCATCCTGTATATCTATGGTTACGCTCAAAACTGTAATGTGGTATTAGTAATTTATTTGGTTTAGTTTAAATACACTCGGGACGTCCGCAACTCATAATGTTTCAATTTAAACCCTTACATTCACATATAAATATTAAATGTAGAGTTTATTAATTATGCCGTGTATAACACAACATGGTAAATAGAACAAAAACTCGACGGGAATTTTTAATTACATTTAGCTCCCGCGTCAACCTCCATCTCGCAAATGTGCAGAAAACAAAAGCTTATCTCCCGAGACCGTAATAAAAGGCCTCCTCTCACTCATTACTCCGGTAATCAGTAAAAACTCTCAGCTCGCTGTAAATTCCATTTTATCAAATGCTGATGCCACTCCGAGAAAATCTAATCTCATATTATGCGGAGGGACGAAGGACAAATTTCAAAATGTTTTCGCCCAAGTAAACAAAATTTGCTAAAGGTGAGATACGTGGAAAGTGATATATACGCAAAGTAAACAATGAGTCAAGGCTCTATTTTATTCTGCTGAATACGCAATTTGTCAGTCAGTAACTTAGTATCAACTCACGAAAATAACTCGGCAACCAAGGGAACCCACAGGTGGTTCTGTTTCATAGTTTCAAGTATTAGGTATTTCTTAATTAAGTTATTTTTATGCCAAGCTACAGGTAACAATGTAATATGTCACTCGGGGAGGTAAGCTTATAATTTTGCGTCATGCTATAAACGTGGGCGAGAGTATTAAAAATAATGTGCTAGGGTCGCTGGTTGAATGAAAAAGTTTCTCCCGAAATATGAGCCTTGGGAGGCATCCCATTAACGCCTGAAAGACTTTCAAGGTTTATGCTCTGTTGGATTTTATATGAACTGCTTCCATTTAGATATGAGTGATGGCTGCCAATATGTTTTAACGGCATGTTCAATCTTCACAAAGATGACGAATACTCGGGCAGTAACGCGAAGTACTCATTCCCACCAACTCGTATAACAATAATCCAATTAATTAAGCCCATAAAAGGAGCAAAGCAAATATAACATTCCCGCGAATCAAAGAATTGTATATACCATCTGTTAGCTAACAATAGCCGCCGACCTTGAAGGCTTTTACGGAGGAGTTTTCCCTCGAAAGGGTAGGAAATAATTACGTTCGAGTCAGTAACCCGGGCGTGCGTTATTGATGGGCTCGCGCGGCGGCGCCGAGACGCGCGGTAAGTGGGTCAGGGAGGAGCGAGGGACGCGCAGTCGCTCCGACACTGCGCCCTCAACCCTCAGCCATGGCGGACGCGCCGCCCGAAGTCCTGGAGCTCAACGTGGGCGGCGTGCACTACGCCACGACGCGCGACACGCTGCTGCGCGAGCCCGACTCGCTGCCCGCCGCCGCGTTGCAAGACGCCGACCACCCGCGCGACGCCCGCGGACGCATTTTCTTCGATCGCGACGGAGTCCTCTTCCGTTATGTTTTGGATTATCTCCGAGACGGCGGGCTCGTTCTTCCGGAGTGCTTCAGGGAACACAAGCGACTGACTCGTGAAGCCAAACACTACAGACTCGCCGGACTAGAGAACGCAGTCCGCGAGGCTGACCCGCGTCCACCTAACCGCGAGAAGGGCTGCATCACCGTCGGCTACCGAGGAAGCTTTGCGTTCGGCCGCGACGGGCTCGCCGATGTTAAGTTCCGGAAGTTATCACGTATCCTCGTCTGTGGGAAGGTGAACCTTTGCCGTGACGTGTTTGGAGAAACCCTGAACGAGTCTCGAGATCCCGACCACGGACTTGCTGACAGGTACACCTCTCGCTTCTTCTTAAAGCACTCGTTCATTGAACAAGCTTTCGACATGTTGCAAGAGAACGGTTTCAAGCTGGCTGCGAGCTGTGGCAGCGGCACCGCTGGCGGGGCTGCCGAGCTCAAACCGGGAGTGGATTCAGAAGAAAATCGTTGGAACCACTACAACGAATTTGTATTCACGCGCGAATAAATTATGCGTAGTCTTCGAATGTGATAATCATCAGCTGTTGATCTGAGTGAGGCTTAATAATATTGCAGTCGTTAGAAGAATGTTTCAAAGCATTATTTGCGTAATGCATCTCTCTTGTATCCGGAGTTAGAAGTAATGTAACTTTGAAGTTCTCGTAAGTCGTTCGCAATATTTGCGTAGCCGGATAAAGCTTGAAATAAACTTTTCTAGTCATTTTAAAATGACTTTCATGAGTGTCGATCATCTTATATGATCGGCAAGTAACGAGGATAATAGATATAGGCAATATGCCAACGAGTAACATGCAACAGTTCAAGTAAATAAATGTTTAATTATTATGTAGATAATGAAACTTAAATTGTAATCATGTAACAAATAGGTAGTGTTAAATGTAAAAATATAAAATAGTAGTTAATAACCTCCTTTAGGGCTAATTTCGTGTACCTATTTCTATCAATTTTTTAAATTATTTTTATATCTATCGATTTATAAATCAATGTTTAATAAATGTATTTTGTGAATACGAGGGCCATCGACTTTGATAAAAAAAAAAATATGCCAAATTACGATATGACCGTTATGTATAACGAATTTGATACAGTAGCTCTGAGTTACTACATCATTAATTGTTGAATATTTTTATTATTTACAAGGTACCTTTGTACCGAGTGTGTTGTGATGAATACGTTTCCCCTTCCTCCTCGTGTAGTTTTAAGAAAGATTTCAAAAGTGTAGTAATATTGCAAAATGAGCGCGTGTGAAATGTACCTTGAAAAAATAGTATGTTAATAGTTGAAAAAAATTTACATCTCACGAGAATTATGATAGTAGCGAGAGCATAAGAACGAAAAACTTTTATGTAACAAGTTAAACACTCAATTATGAGTTGAGTATCAAAGCAGTTCAGAATAAAACTTATGGAAATATTGTCGCGCACCGGCGAACTTTGATCGTTAGCATACGGATTTATTTAACTACCCTATTATCTTTTCAATTTTAACAATCTCTTGCAGTCCTCGGTTTTCTAACGTTGCTATGTCGAATTTAAGCGATCGCAGCCATATCATTAGATTACCTAGATATTTTAAGCTGAACTTCCATGATTATCTTCCTGCTTAAATATGTAGGTAGCCATATTCCGTAGCCAAATACCTCAGTGTGGAGTTATGGTTGAAAACCTATACAGAAGGTATGTTTGCGATTCCCATGTGCTGAATTCTGATGTATGGAGTCAAATATTTGTAATAGTTAAAAGTGTCAACATAAAGCATGTATGTCGTTGATTATGCGCTTAATAATTATAGATACGTAGATGCCATTATTATAATCAGCTGATTGTGAGTAAAACGGAATTATTTCAGCCTCGTATAGAGCTTTTTACGTCTCGTTTACTTATTAAAATATTAATTAAATATTATTTATGTAAACAAATTATTGGGTATACTGCTGTTCCTTCAGGAATTATTTTGTGTGGCACAATATTAAACTGCCTTTATTATTAATGTATTTAATTACGTATAAATATATGTTAAAATTTCGACTACAAGTTGTACTATTAAAATTCATTAATAATATTATTATAAGTAAACTTATATTTTTATTAAAAATCATAAATGTAACCGAAATCAATATAAGTAGTGTAATATACCAAATTATGTTAGAGATGAATATTTATTGTGTTTAGAAGAATTAGTTAATGTTAGAGAATATAATAAATATTATTTATTTAATTATCTAATGGATACTTTGAGGATCTGTTGTGATTGTTATTATAATTATTATTATTTGTTTGTCTGGAGAAAAAACAGTGTTGGACCTGGACTCGATAACTATTGTAGGATTTCTAAAAGAATAGTTTTGAAAATAAATTTAGTTAAAAAAATATATTATTATGTTTTATTCATTTTCATATTACCAACTCGCACTGGGCTGCGTGGTAGACGCTCACTCTCTCTTACAGAGAGGAGGCCTGTGTCCCAGCAGTGGGAACATTATAGGCTGATTATGTATCATTCTTATTCACAGCGTGCCTTTTATTAAATGATTTGAATCTCTTATTGAATGATTTTAGTAAATGATTGCAAAATATATTAAAAATGTATGTATCAATGAAATGAATTAAATTATAATCGCCTTGGTTCAGTCGGCCCACACATTTTTCATTACTATGAATAATGTGTACCTACGGTCACCATATTTCTATTACTTAAAACGACTATTGCATACGTGCATTTTCTTGTTAAAATACGGCGTCTCCCCCACTCTAAACGCTAAACGGCTGTCTCGAAAAATCAGAAAAAAAATCATAATGATAGTCCATGTGATGAACTTTGAAGGAAAACTATAACAGCTTAGATAACTTTGTTAGTTCAGAAGTTATAGAGACCTAACTTCTAAAATGCGCTTACTTGAAAAACTTCGTACAAATAACGTCGGTTTTTATAACTCCTTCAGTTACCATCGTCCAATTTGGACCCGTTTTTAAACGTTACGGACAATAATGGTTAAACCGTTTTATTCAACTAATTTATTCATAGTAATAAATACCAACCCCGCCTTCTAAATCCATGTGTCATTATGGGTGGCTACCGAACCCTATTCTGTGCGTGGCCTGACACGCACTTGACTGGTTTTTTATTTATTGGTTTTATAAAAGGCTTCACAGCTGACTGAAACATGTCCCTGCAATGAAAAAAAAAACATCTGTTTCACAGAAAAGTGCAATAGGAGAAAAAAATTGCTGTTGAAATTTTGACCGCGTAGGCAACACGGTCAAAATGTGAACAGCATTTATTTTTGGAACGAAGTTCCTTATCGCGCGTTGCGAAAGGGGGCTAGACGGAAAAAATTAAGACCTAAAGTTGGAACGACGCTTTTTGCTATAGTTGTAAGCCGTGCGGCGTGCGCGTGTTTCTCTGTCTCTCTCTCTCTCTCTCTCTCTCTCTCTCTCTCTCTCTCTCTCTCTTTGAACTTCGTTCCATCCGGGTGTCCCTTGACACCTCTCAAGTTTTTTTAAAATAATTGACCAAAAATTTTAACGCAGAGGGGTTCGGAATCATGTACTGAATCGATGGTAAAATTCGTACAGGTTGCGCGTCGATATCCCTGCACCCTGTATTAGTATACACATTACACCAATAACCAAGTACACAGAAAAATAAGAATGGCAGAGAGTGCCACAATTTTTGATTTAGAAAAAGTAGTACTGCACCCTAATTGCGTAACACACAATCAATCGTAATCTGAATCATTTTGAAGCAAATTGCTAATCTATCCAAACTAATATTATAAATGCGAAAGTAACTCTGTCTGTCTGTCTGTCTGTCTTTGCTTCACGCCTAAACTACTGAACCGATTTGTGTGAAATTTGGTACAGACATAGTTTGGAACTTGAGAATGGACATAGGATAGTTTTTATTACAAAAAATAAAAAATAAAATTTATTCCGGACATACAGCGCCATCTATTGGTCAAGAGTCGGTGTCATCTATTGGTGAAGTCACTATTCCACGCGAACGAAGTCGCGGGCAAAAGCTAGTTGCTTCATAAGTTCGAAAAATTTGTCTGCTCAACACGCAATGAATGTTGTTGAACTGTCAAAATGAAACCGATTCCGATTAATTGTGTGTTACGCAAATAGGGTGCCGCGTTCTGCTCTGGGGGCTTACCACACCAGCTGAGTGCAGTTCAACTTCTGCCCCGCTATAAGACCTGGTGGTAAGCACATACAATTTCAAGTTCCAAAATAATAGACACTTACTCTTACAAACTGTTTTACCGTTATTAAACAATATTCTAAACAGAGTTAGGTAGGTAGTATTAAAAAATAATGTTCAGAGAAAACTGTTACCCTTAGGCCCTTTGTACACACACGTTTTTCTTACCGTGAAAAACTACGAATAATACGCAGTGTGTAGTCGCGGTTTATATGCCTTGTGTAGGCACGGTCGTCAGTGTTATATGGATCACTATGAAAGCTTATTGACGGATACGTTTTTTCTACGGCACGGTTTATAAGCCGCGTGTAGGCACGTCGTCTATGTTATATGGAAGCTTGTTGACGGGCACGTTTTTCTACGGCGTGGTTTATATGCTGTGGGTGGGCACGGTCGTCAGTGGTGTACGGATCACTATCGAAGCTTGTTGACAGACACGTTTTGGAACGAAGTTCCTTATCGCGCGTTGCGAACGGGGGCTAGACGGAAAAAATTAAGACCAAAAGTTGGAACGACACTTTTTGCTATAGTTGTAAACCGTGCGGCGTGCGCGTGTTTCTCTGTCTCTCTCTTTGAACTTCGTTCCATCCGGGTGTCCCTTGACACCTCTCAAGTTTTTTTCTAATGGCGCAGTTTACACGCCGCCGTACCGTAAAGAAACCGCGCCGTGTACAAAGGGCCTTAGGTACCTCCTCGGTGCGGGAACTTATTTATTAGACAATTATAAGCCTGTTGCTTTACCAGATGAGACTGAAAAACTTTGTTTAGGAAGAGCTTAAATCGTTTCATATTTCTTGAGGTTTAAAGAAATTACAGAAGGTTTTCCTGAGTGGGATTTACACAGGTACTCCGCCTTGGAGTTTAAATGTGGTGCTGTTCCACAAACGATGGGACACTTAATATCATGGTCCTGCGTGTCCTGTCAGCTGCACGTTTATTACAGGAACTGATGGACGCTACTGATTGCCATCGACCCGCGAAGAAGAAGGTAACTACAAGTTTTCCCTATTAGGAGTAGGGAAAACTTAAGAACTATTTTCTTATTATTCTCTTTGACCTTTGTAAAAGGATAAGTATTGGAAAGATTACGCAGTAGGTACCAATATAGTCCATTTGTGCCTTTTTAACTGAATTCAAAAAAGGAGGAAGTTCTCAATTCAGATGTTTATATTTTTTCATAATTTAAACTAGGTTCTCTTCACAAAAAACTCTCCCTCCGTCTTACGAATTTTCGATCAAGTTCATTTTTTACACATCACAAAAAAGTGCACAACGCCGCTAAAGAAGTTTTCACTTCAAAAAACAAGCAAACTCTTCAGCTTTATGATTAGTATAGATACATAAACTACAGAACGCCACCTGCTACGATTACGTGCAATTTATATTACTGCAAATACTTTGCATTCCATAATAAAACGTTCTGCAATCTGGCATTGTATAGACGTTGGAATATAAAACGTTTCCTGCATAGAATCTAAACAAAGACAGAGCGAGCAGGCTGTATGGCTGTATCTACATAGAATGCAGAGTAAACTGATTGCTGGCCCATATTTATTGTAACTGACACAATGGCTTACATTTTCATTGACCGTTGGTCATTGTTTCAGGTTGTATCATGATCATGGCAGATCGCTACACTGGAATTCAGATCCATAGGATATCTCTCTCAGTATCTAGGTACCTACTTAATTACTTTTTTTGGAGGTAGTAATCCAACTAAAAGAAGGAAAAAGTAAATAAGAAAGCACTAGCCAACATTCGCAACAAAAAAGCCTTTTGGGTCGGATACACGAGCGGCTTGTCGACGGCTGCAGCAGTGCGATTCTGTAACCATCTCCCCGTGAAAACTTAGGTGAGGTGAGCGTGGAGTGAGCTGTCATTCCAAATAATGCTAGGGATTGACACTAGTGACAACTCACATCAGGCTCACTTTACTTGAGTTTTCACGGTGAGATGGTTACAGAATCGACCGGCAGTTCCCTCTGCCGTTGACGCGTGTCGCTCGTGTGTATGCACACTTATCAGTAGGTAATTTTTCAATTGTTTGTAAAATGGATTAGCAACATACTCAGATTTTTTGTGGTCTAAAATATGGGGGAGCACCTTGGTGCACTTCCAAAAGTCCTCACGTAGGTAAGGCAGTAGAACGCGGTAGTATTAGAGGTAGGCACCACGGTATTAAGACCTGCCATAATCTGAGAATTGCCAAAGGGTTGGTGGCAGTCGCAGTATGAAGGTATACTCTGCTGATTTACAACACCCGCGGCCTACCCAGAAGCCTATTCCGGAACCACGCGGGCTTAATACATTGTAAATCTACGCGTCCTTAAGTCGATCATCGCGACAATTAAGTGAGAAAAGGACAAAGGACCGGTGACCCTTGTCATCCCTCTTTAGGGCACAAGGCTGATTTATTCGCCAGTCGTCCAATAATACCTGCCTGAATAAAACGTTGTGCGTGTGCGCTATAAAATAAAATACTACTGTAGTTTCGTGAAGCGAATAGGAAGGTGAATGTACGGAGTATAAGCTTTCCCAGAAAAGTATTTCTGGTAAAACTAGCGGTACGTGTCTGTTGTAAACAATTTTGATTGTTTTCTTTTTGGTAGTTTTGTGTTGGTAACTGTTGGGTAATTTGTGGCTTTGAAGTAGGTAGGTATTCTAGTAAATGCTAGACGTTATTGTCCTACCTACAGGATGATAGATGCAAGTATACATTAACGCTTTCCATCAGGCGAGATTGAGCTGTCAAGAGCAGCCGATCTTCGATTCTTCTGTAAAATCTCACCGTGAACGCTTAAGTGAAGTGAGCTGTCACTGTCACTGTCAAGGTGGAATGACAGCTCAATTCAAGCTCACCTCACCTAAGTTTTGATGGTGAGTTTTTTACAGAATAGGTAGTACAAGATGAGGGATTGACACTATTCACACATCTCACTTCACCTAAGTTTAAGATATTTTCAATATAAGGCAGCGTGCATACCATACAATCGGCCACTGATTGTGAGCAGGTCTAATAGCGTAAAAGGTTGTAATACATTCTCTTGATAGCGTATTAGCTCATAATAGCGAATTGTCGGTTTAGTGTGAACGTAAAAATGTCAGTCACAGTCGGCGGCTGACAATACGTTAGGTGTGAACACGGCCTAAGGGTTCATGCTGTTAAACCAAATTGTGTGACCTTTCATGACGATGTGAAAAGGCAATTTGTCTGAACATATCCACACAATATATTTATTTATTTATTGGATCGCCAACCTCTGTTGGCGATCCAATAACATGAACATGTAAATATGAACAAGGACCAATACAAGTGTGCGCCTCCAATTATAGGCGACCACATCATTGACTAGGTACAGCAAGTTTGACAAGGACGAACACATTAAAATAAATCACATTACAATAGTATTGTAATGTGATTTATATAGTAATTTTCGTGTATTGTAATAATACACGAAAATTACTTATCGATGGGAAACAAATTTAAAAGCTAAAGCAAAACCTGCAAAACAGTACGGGTACAAAATAATCAAAATTAAAAAATAATACAAACTAATTTCAAACAAACAAATTCAAATACACAGAAGACATGGAAAGAGCTTCCGCTATCATTATTTAAAAAGAGACTCCGAAGCTTTTTAGTGGCGAAAGCATTTTATACTAACAAGGAGAACTGAGAAAGAGTTCTTAAGCTAGTCATAATTATGATGTAAGTGTAATAAAACTAATGAATATTTTAAAATTGTATTTTGTATGTAATATTTTGAAATTGTATTTAGTTATAAGTTGATGTTAAATCTTTTGCATGCCTACGTGGTAAAATATGGCTGTACTATTATATGTTTTTTTTTTTTTTGGTCACCGTTATATCATTATACCCATTTTTGCAAAATAAAATTATCTTTATCTTTAAAAATAAAATAAACTATTAATTAAAGAAATAACCATGGATCAACAGAAAAAAAAATTGCTAGATACTAGGACTTTTAGGTGTTTTTTATACTTTAATAGTTTGCATGTACCTAATATCCAATTCGTTATGCTTCGAATATTCGATACGTCGCACTGTGGACGGAAAAACGAGCTTCCCTTTCATAGGATTTTTGAAAAAAAAAATGTTCTATTTGATAGTTTTAAGTATACAGTTTTGTCGAGTACATTAAAACATTGAATAAATAAGTAGTTATGGGTTTTTATTTAAATCTATACCAGAAAAAAATGACTTTATATATTTCGAATGTATGAAAATGGAATTTCTTTTCCTCATAACTTTTTTCTGTCTTGAATTGTAAAGCTGAAACTTTTAGGTGTTGTTGCCGAGCCTATACCAAAGCCACCTGACCTTTGACCTTGACCCCGGACTTCCCCGTTTAGAAGATATGAATGAATTAAAAATGCATATTTACACGATGTTGTAATACTCGGTAATGTACCTCAAATATACCTATATATATTTTACCTAGTATTGACCCCTGATAGACAACAAACTTATTTGACTATTGAACTTGACGAAAACCGTCCTTATTCAAAACGTATGAATTAATTGAAAATTTATATTTTGAAGATTTAGATGGTAAAAATGGTTGTTAAAGCTGCAATATTGTATTCAGTTACTGAGAATTCCTTAATTACCTACATATACATTTGTCAAATTAGACTGCCACACTTAACAATAGTCACCACCTACCCTCAATTCCCATTGTAATTGCGCAGGTGTGACCAAAAATTAGGGTGATGTTCATTGTTTATCAAATAATGGTAACATACTTAAGTGCACTTACCATTTTTCTGCGAATTTTGTTGTTAATCTAGGTAGATGACTGTACATATGTCATGAAAGATCAAACAATGATTCCGGTTAATGAATTAGAGTTCTGGGTTTGCTAATTAGGGTAATTAGATTCCTTTTTTGTCAAATAATGGGAACATAATTATGTACTTAAGTGCACTTAAGGTTAGACAATTCTGGAAATAGATTAGTTCTATTCTAAATTAAAGCAGTATAAATACTAAGAGCATCTTTACTTCATTTCACTTATCATTACTGATTCGTACCCTAACGTTCTACTTGCGCTAATTTGTTGTTTGAGTTGCTCAGTATGGAGGGAATTACGTCAAATCTCGATATATTTGTATTCATGAAGCAAAATTCTTTTAATGTGGACATGTTGTTACAAAAAGTGTTAACTTCTGTGAACATTTCTCTATCTGAAGAGGAAAATACAAAGCTTAAATCATTTTGTGCTACATATTCGAGTAACCTTAAGCGAAAATGGAAATCAGCTCATATGACAACAGACAATTTTTTTAAAAAGTTTGCGAATTGGTTAGACTCAGAAGTAAAAGGGCCTGACTTTCTCCAAGTAAACATTGATCAATTTAGAACTGAAGTTCCATCGTGTATGGAGATGACCTATGAAGATGCCTCAACAAGTGTTTCTACAGTAACAGCACCTAGTACATCAACAGAGTTCGCTATGCCCCGTACTGTGTCTGTGTCGACGTCAACCACTACAGTAACTCCTCGAAAAGAATTTGCTGACCTAAGTCCACTTCAAAAAAGAAGACGAACTGAAGATCTTCTAGCTAAAAATGATTTTGATACACTAGCTTATGCTCTTGTCATGAAAGCTGGTGAAAATGAAAATCAATTGGACTTTGCAGAATTAGTGAAGCATTTAATTAAAAATCCAGAGGATGCACCGATGCTTCGAGCTTGTCTGAATTCAACTAAACGAATTTTGCCTGCAGATAAGGCACTGGGGATGTCAACATCACTAAAGTTGTCAAAATGGCAATATATTACATTGAGGCAGACAACAAAAGATATGGGCTGTGATATTTTCCCATCATATGATGTTTTACAGAATGAGAAGAAAAAGTGCTACGTAGAAAAAGAAGACATGGTGATAACCGATACTGAAACCAAAATTAAACTACAGTCAATGTTAGACGTTACGGTCAAGAGACTGTTCAAAACTCTAGCAACTGATGTTACTGGCAGTAATTTGACTCTAGTCAGTAAATGGGGATTTGACGGTGCATCTGGACACAGTAACTACAAACAAAAAATGGAAGGTGATGATTCCAGCATCTTCATGTGTTCATTTGTTCCGTTGAAAATGGTGAAAGATGATACTAATGAAGTGATATGGGAAAATCCCACACCGTCTTCAACTTTTTATTGTCGGCCAATTTATTTCAAATTCGCAAAAGAAAATGATTTGAATATTAAAGAAGAAATGGCGTCAATTGAATCAGAAATTGATGCTCTACGGCCAATTGTTATTGAAGGTGCAAATGTGAGACACAGGCTACATATGACCATGATCGATGGCAAGATAACCTCACATCTATCAGATACCTCCACAGCGACATGTGATATCTGCAAAGCGACACCGAAAGAGATGAATAATATCGATATGGTATCACAGAGAAGCCATTCTGTCGACATGTTTAAGTTTGGTCTGTCTTCCCTTCATGCACGTATAAAATGCATGGAATGCATCTTGCACATTGCTTACCGCCTCGATTTCAAGAAATGGCAAGCGAAAGGAGACGATTTAAAATTACAATTGGCCAACAAAAAAAAAAATATTCAACAACGATTTCGGGATGAAATGGGACTGCTTGTGGATGTAGTTAAACAAGGTGCAGGAACTACCAATGATGGAAATACTGCCAGAAGATTTTTTGCTAATCCCGAAGTGACTACGCAGATCACGGGTGTTGATGAAGAACTCATTAGAAGGTTTGGAGTGATTCTTCAGGTAGTCTCATGTGGAGAGTTTTTAGACGTGGATAAGTTCCGGCAATATTGTGCTACAACAGCTTATAGATATGTTGAGCTCTATGCATGGTATTATATGCCCTCAAGTGTGCATAAATTACTCATGCATGGTGCCGACATAGTTGAGCACAATAACTTTATTCCAATCGGTAAACTTTCTGAAGAGGCATCCGAAGCTCGCAACAAAGATTTTAAAAAATTCAGAACCTTCTACTCGCGGAAAATTAGCAGAATTGCAACAAATGAGGATATCATCCATAATTTGCTGATATCCTCTGACCCATATCTCTCTAGTTTCAGACCTAAGATAAGGCAACTTCATAGTAAACCTCTATCAGATGAAGCCAAATTGTTATTGACTTCTAGTTCAGACAAAGAAAATGTAGACTTTGTAGACATAGGAAACCTGCCTGACTGTGACATTGACTAATTAAATTGTGATTGAGTCTTCTCCTGAATCATTGAATTCATATCGCCTTATTTATTTTATTTTTATTTAAATCGGTACCGTATTTTAATTTAATTTTCAATTTAATTTATGTGATGGAAAAAAAAATGTTATTACTTTAGGTATATTATTTAATTAAATTAATATTAAAGGTCAATAAATTATTATGAATTATTATTAACACTATTTTGTAAGCTCGTAATTGTACTAACAATATGGATGTAATGAATCTGAAATAAATTATTATCATTAATGGACGTAGTTACACGATAAGGATCCAATCCACAAAACTACCAAAATTGAGTTAACTATACCAAAGAGACCGTAAAGGTCGATATTTTCGGTCAGCAAAAAGATCCCAGTGAAATACGAACACATGACATTGTCATAAACACGAGGTACCAGTCCACATGTATGGCGGGCGTTTATTATGAATCTACTGAAAAAATCCAATCCTCATGGATCATTAGTGAGAAACAGTTCACATGTATGGCGGGCGTTTATTATGAATCCACTGAAAAAATCCAATCCTCATGGATCATTAGTGAGAAACAATATTTATTGGTAATAGTATTAAATAAGTAATCTTAAAAGAGATCCAATTCACTTGGATCCTTTCTGATAATTATTGTTACTTCAAAAACCGATACTAAAAAACGATACTAAAAATGATAGGTTAATGCAATAAATTGTATTTAATAGACAATGTAATACTCCTTAAATGAAAGTAAAAAAAATATGAGTCACCATACATTTTATTAACACAAAATTACATAAAGAAAAAAACTGCTGATCTCTCCTTAAAACAAAAATAGGAAACATGAAATTTTTGAACTTTATTACGATTTTCTTGAATTTTAATACTTCGTATTGCCTCCTCGGGCTTCCATTACTGCGTTTACGCGGTTTGGCATGCTGTACACCAAGTTCCTTATACGATTTTGGGGAATATTCTCCCATTCCTCTGTGAGAGCAATTTTGAGCTCACGAAGCGTGATTGGGGGAGGGTTTCGTTGTTTTACGCATCTGCCTAGCTCGTCCCAAGCATGCTCGATCGGGTTGATATCCGGGCTGCGCGCTGGCCACTCCATACGAGTAATGTTCATCTCTTGAAGGTAGTCATTCACAATCCTACCTGTATGAGGTCGGGCATTGTCATGCATAAATATAGCATCCTCACCTAAATTGACCATAAATGGACCAACGTGATCATTGAGGATTTCTTCCACATATCTTACGCTAGTTAAAGAGCCGTTTTCTATGATCACCAGCTCTGTGCGACTTTCAGAAGAAATTCCGGCCCACACAAGTACAGACCCACCACCGTAGGCTACTTTTTCTTCGATGCATGCTTGCTTGAATCTTTCCCCTGGTCTTCGATACACTCTGTGTCTTCCATCGTGCTTGTAGAGCATAAATTTTGATTCGTCGGAGAACATAACTTTTGACCAATCTTCAATACTCCAATTTACGTGGCTCTGGGCATATCTTAGTCTTGAAATACGATGCCCACGCTCCAGTTTAGGGCCGTTTGCAGGTCTAAGGAGTTTTAAGTTAGATTCAGCAAGCCGACGTCTTACTGTCCATGCACTTGGGTTACTTCCTCCGAGGCGTCGAAACTGATTTGTGAGTTCAGTTCCTGTGAGAAAGCGATTTCGAAGCATGGTGTTCACCAAGTATCGGTCTTCTCGTGCTGTGGTACACCTGGTTCTGCCCGTTCCTGGTCTGCGTAGGTTAGAACCAGTTTCTTCGTAACGTCGGAGAACTCTTTGTACTGTTGACAGCGACACACCGACAGTCCTGGCTGTATCGCGCTGACTCCGGCCGGTTTCCAGCATTGTAAGTATTCTGGTGCATTCTTCAGGCGTAAGCGACATAATTTCAGCTTGAATAATGAATATAGAGCACTATCAACATGGTTTATGTACCCACATAAATGACAGATTACAAACAAAAGCAAAACCAAATGCTGTAATTTCGTAGTTCCATCTTCGAAAGTGGCCCTTTTTCAAATTTGATTTTTTTATGATATAACTTTACAATAACTAAGAAGTTTTAATACCTTCATTTAAGGAGTATTACATTGTCTATTAAATACAATTTATTGCATTAACCTAGCATTTTTAGTTTCCGAGATTTTTAGGATTCTTCAAGTGACCCGGATTCATTGCTCTCGAGTGTATTAGTAGTTTTATTTATTTTTCAAGATTTAATTAACAGTTCATGACGTGGTTCCTTATTGCGAAACATCATTTTATGCTGGTTTTATTGAGAATACAATTTATCAAAAAGGATCCAAACCCATATTTTCTTGAATAATATTTGAAATATCAAATTAAACTTAGTAAATTTGATTTAAAGTTAAAATATAAATAGTTTTCCTTATAATTTCAATAAAACCAACAAATTTACAGCACTGCACCATAGAAGAATTCCGATGCAAACTTTAAAATTCAATATCTCAAAACTAGCTTAATGTGGATTGGATCCTTATCGTGTAACTACGTCCAATTGTTGTATAAATTCAATTATTAATTTATTCATACGTTATGAATAAGTACGCTTTCCGCCAAGATCGATAGTCATAAATAGGTTTGTTGTCTTTTAGGTATCAATACTGGGTAATATACATATATATACATATATTTGAGGTACATAACCGCGTATTACAACATCGTCCAAATATGCATTTTTAATTCATTCATATCTTTTGAACGGGGAAGTTCGGGGTCAAGGTCAAAGGTCAGATGGCTTTGGTATAAGCTCGGCAACAATACCTAAAAGTTTCAGCTTTACAATCCAAGACAAACAGAAGTTATGAGGAAAACAAATTCCATTTTCATACATTTGAAATATATAAAGTATTTTTTTTCTGGTATAGATTAAAAAAAAAACCCGTAACTACTAATTTATTCAATGTTTCAATGTACTCGACAAAACTGTATACTTAAAACTATCAAATAAAACTTTTTTTTTTTCAAAAATCCTATGAAAGGGAAGCTCGTTTTTCCGTCCACTGTGCGTCGCGTCGTGGTCGTTACACTGCCTACAGAGCCTTTTCAAAACGGCGAAGTGTCTGAGGTTTGTTTTGGATCCCGGCACATAGAAAAGGTTGTAGTTACATTTCCGTATTGTTATTATAGACACACTAGCTTCTGTCTTCGGCTTCGCCCGCGTGGCAGTTGGGAACGGGAACATACAACCGTGGTAAAATTATCTTATGTCCTAACCCAGATCGTGGTCTACCTATGTACAGACGCCAGCAGGTCAAGCTACCCGAAACTGTCAAATTTTCCCAATCAACCTTGAACCTTAGTGCTTTGGCGATAAAGTTGCAAATCTATTAAAGAAATTTGACAGATTGTAGTAGCTTGATGTGCTGGCGTCTGTACAAAAATTTCATCCAAATCCATTCAGCCGTTTTTGCGTGATTACGTGTCAAACATACAAACTTCGTCCGCGACTTCGTTCACGATGAAGTCGTAAGATACACAATAATATACTAAGTGCTGATTTTTCCATCGCTAGATAACTTTTATTCGAGGAATAAAATTGACGTTAGACAGTTTTTGTATGAAATAACTGTCAAAATTCCAAAATTATTCCTCTAATAAAGTTATCAGATGATTGAAAACAAGCAGTTTTTTTTTAACCGTGTCTAAAAATCTACGCTTGGGACGGTCAATCATGTGCTGAATTCGTGGTGACAGTTTGTGCGACGATGTCCTGCGACCCTGTAATAGTTGGATAAAGATCGATATGTATGACCTACACGCTACACAACTCAGTAACATTTTGTTTGAACTTCCTCTCTAAATATTTAGTGAGCTAAAGCTGTTCTCTGATTATACAGCCGATACCAAAATGGATAGCTATTCATATTAATTATAGATTCTCGTAGGTGGGAAATTACCAAACTGTTTTGGTGAAGCCAATTATGATGTGAATTTATGGAGCTTATTTCTATTTTAAAATATTCTACTACGTTTAGTTTAATCTATTTCTAATAGGTAACAGCAGGCCCGGACTTAGGCACCCAGGGCCCCTCCCTAGGCACTTGACATTTTAGCCAATCCCGAAAGAATGTTTTTTTTTTTACCAACTTTTGTCAAGTACTCATTACAAAAAAACATCAGAAATAATGCAGGCTATGCTATGTATCCTAGGCCGGGGACCTGTAGCATAATCCGTGAATAATGTTCCCACTGCTGGGACGAAGACCTCCTCTTGGTGATAGGGAGTGGGCCGTAATCCACCACGAGGACTCAGTGCGGGTTGAGAGATGTCACATGGCTTCGAAGTTTTGGTTCTAGGATATACCGGTTTCCTCACGATGGTTTCCTTCACCATTTTCTTTCTTTTTCTTTTTTTTATAGAAACGTTGGGACATTAGGAATTTCTCCTGTATCGTGGGCGCGATTACAAACATTTATACTCACATACACAAACAGCCAGACCCGGAACAACTACTTGTAGGTCATACAAATATTTGTTCCGTGAGGGAATCGAACCCGCGACACGCAGCGCAGCAGTCAATCGCTTAACCACTGCGCCAACCGTGTCGTCATTTTGAGAGCTGTGATGATGAAATAAGTTACACAAAGTAAACCGCCTGTCAAGGTTTGAACCTACGACCTACAACTCGTAAGTAGTCGCAGTCGTTACCACTGGGCCACGCCCAGTGGTAACGACTGGTAACGACTTATAAAATCACGCCTGTGACAATGAAGGTAGAGGCAGAGACTCAAGTACGACTTCAGTACTTTTTTTTTATAGTCTTTTTTTTAAGGGGCTTTTGGTCACAATAAGACCATGCCAGCCCCATCGCAACCTAATACAAGTGAAGCTACACACCTTATAAACTATTCGGTCTCTACAACCTTACTCACTACTTTATAAACAAAGATAGCTGCGTTAGAAAGAGGCTCGGATAAAGTACTTTGAATAAAACCAACATCCATAAAATTACATTTAAAAGTATTCATCACTAGCTTTTGCCCGCGACTTCGTTCGCGTGGAATAGTGACTTCACCAATAGATGACACCGACTCTTGACCAATAGATGGCGCTGTATGTCCGGAATAAATTTTATTTTTTATTTTTTGTAATAAAAACTATCCTATGTCCATTCTCAAGTTCCAAACTATGTCTGTACCAAATTTCACACAAATCGGTTCAGTAGTTTAGGCGTGAAGCAAAGACAGACAGACAGACAGACAGACAGACAGAGTTACTTTCGCATTTATAATATTAGTTTGGATTGTTTATCAGTTCGGGTTCCAACAAGTGATGGACACCCTTCACCGTGCCGCATTCTGCGCAATATTGACTGTGACTTCAGTACTTGAGTCTCTCTCTAGACCTGTCTACGTAGAACCTGATTTTCATGGTGCGATTTAATTGTGTGTAAAGTGTAATAATTGTGTTGAAAGCAACAATAAAAGTTGCAGCGTCTTCTAAATAGTGTTTAATGTTGCAGGTCGCTTCATCTTGTTTCAATCGTATTGCCACAGGTAAGGAACTTAATGCAACGTGTAAATGGGGCTTTAATATTTATAAACCTTTATCCTAATATAACCAAATCTGCTAATATCCGAGGTTTATATATAAAACCAAAGCCTGCAGGGTTCATTGGACTAATACCCCTTTGATCGCCTACTTTGGCTAGAGGCATGTTTTCCCAAAATGATTACCGGTCCCGTTTCAGCCGTATGGAGTTTAACTCAGTAAGCAATTTAAGACCTTTACAGGTTATAGGGGATTTATGGAAAATATTCAGTACTAGCTGCGCCCCGCGGTTACATCCGCATAAGTCTCGGGACCTACACCCCTGGCTACCCATTTAGAAAATACAGGTGTAATGTTATTTCCTATAAACCTCCTGAATAATTTACTACGTATATCTACAGCTTTAAGTAAGTATCTACCTACTGTGTTTTCTTTGTGAAGATCTAAATGCTTACGTTGTTATAGTCTCCACTCTCGGTAATATTGCATGCTCAGAACGGCTTGATGTGGGTGGTACCGTCTGTTCTTTATTGCCTATTTCTAGTCTGAAATTAGACTGAACTTTACCTGAGTTTGTAATGGGGGTGAAGCCTTATGATTCAGTTTTTTATAAAAACTAGCCGTGTCCCTTCGTTCGCGTGTGTTAGAAAAACAATTGGATGTCTCTTTACTTAGTACATCATTTTTCTAAAAACAAGTTACTCCTTGTAACATCAGCTATATGCCAGTGAAAGTCCCGTCGAAATCGGTCCAGCCGTTTCGGAGATTAGCCCAAACAAACAGACAGACAGACAAAAAACTTAGAAATTGTTTATTTGTTTTCATAAATGCCTTATTAAAAAGTTGTTATTTTGACATTATAAACAGCAATTTCAATTTTATTAATTATAGACTTCAGGTTTTCAGGTCCTTCTCAGGACTGCCAGCTGCATCTCTAGAAGTGGTAGGTACCAATGATGACCAATACCTAGGTATCAGTCATCCTGGACATCAAGGGGAGGACAGTAAGGGGAAAATGGCGGGACAACCTCCTTACCGTCTACAAACTGTCTGGTGACAGCCTGTTCTCTCTTTGAAGAGTCGAAAATGAAATAAATATTCGAAGCCTGTACCATGCTGTGGATGAAAAGCATAATCAGCCATAACGTTTCCACTGCTGGGACACAGGCTTCCTCTCTGTGAGAGGGAGTGGGCCATAATCCACCACGCGGGCCCAGTGCGGTTTGGTAGATGTCGCATGCTTTCGAATATTTCAGTTCTAGGACATGCCGGTTTCCTCACGATGTTTTCCTTCACCATTTTAAGAGCAGTGGTGATGAAATAAATTACACAAATAGAGCGGTTGGCTGGGTTTGAACCCACGACCTACATTCGTCATTAAGTCGGGGTCGCTACCACTGGGACACCACGATGAATGCAGAACATGAACCACAATAAGAGTAACTACTGGATTCTGTAAAAATCTCACAGTGAAAAGTTAGGTGAAGTGAGCTTAAAGTAAACTGTCAATAGTGTCAATCCCTAGCATTAGTTGGCAGCTCACTCCACGCTCACTTCACCTAAGTTTTCACGGTGAGATGGTTACAGCAGTGCGATTCTGTAATCATCTCACCGTGAAAACTTAGGTGAAGTGAGCTGTCATTCCAAATAATGCTAGGGATTGACACTACTGACAACTCACATCAAGCTCACTTCACTTGAGTTTTCACGGTGAGATTTTTACAGAATCGACCGGCAGAATCGCACAGCTGGTAAGTACTGTAGAGGTTTATCTGCAGAAGGCAACCTTATTTGGCGCAGGCCGGCTATAATTTAGCGCGGATTGCATTCGAACGTTCAAGTGAATATCAAATAAATTAATTAGAATTTTTGGTTAGAATTGTGAGTTGTAATTTAGACAGAAATATGTATGTAAAGACGTTCTTACAATATAATATAAAAGGAGTCATATAGTTGTTTGATTCCTCCTGTTACCTGAGAGGGCTCTTCTAGCTCTCTATAGTACCTACATTCTATAGGTGGTTTCAATACCAACACTTTAAAAAATCCAGATAAGTGCGTGTCGGATCACGCACAATGAAGGATTTCGTAGTTGGGATAAATTTATCCCAAGAACAAACTTAATATTGCATGTAGTTAATTGTGTAGTTAGTTGTGTGTGTTAATTTTCCAACTGCAATTAATCGCAAAAATATATTATATGTATAAAAAAAATGCTGTTCCATACATTTTGACCGCGTAGGTATTGCCCTTTTCTATGAAACAGGAGATTTTTTTTTTAAGTGAAAACTTCTTTAGCTGCGTTGTGCACTTTTTTTGTGATGGGTAAAACAATGTTAAACTCGCGTCAGGACACGTGACCTGATCGAAAATTCGTAAGACGGAGCTCGCGTCAGGACACGTGACCTGATCGAAAATTCGTAAGACGGAGGGAGAGTAGACCGCATTCCAAAATATCAAAAATGCACAACGTTAATATTCAAGTTTTCACTTCTGCCGGCACTCCCGAAGTGCAACCCGTTGATTTTTTTTATAACCGACGTAAATTTTCTCAGCTGGAATCATGTGCTGAATTCATGATTACAGTTTGCGAGTCAATGCCACCCTGTATAATTCCGCAGAAGATACCTATATAAAGCCAGCGTCTGTGTTCCCTTCCACATTTAGCCCGTCTGCCTTCAAAAAAAAAGCGAACAGGCATCTTCTCAGCACGCTCATTCCATCATAGACCTCATCCATCACTTTCCATCAGACGTGATCGAGGCCAAAAGCAGGCCCACTTAGCAAAAAAATAAAATAAAATAGCCTTTTAATTTGTTACCTACGCAGTAAATAACCTGAAATGGCCACTATCTACCGACCTGAATAGATCCTACACAGATTAGTCATGTCATGGCCTTTAGGTATACTAGATTTAGGAAATGATGTAAGCACTAACGTTCATAACAATGAAAGAAACGACCTCACATGGACTATAAAGAGCCCAATGTGCTATTTTCCTTATTACCTACTTAGTTAGGTACATTTCTTCGAAATGGAATTCTAGGTTTTATAGGGAACCTATGTAGGTAGGTATAGTAAAAATACTAAGCTGGTTATCCACTATTTTCGGGCATGAACTGTGTGCTCCACTTATGTATATTTAGTCCTCGTACCTACATAAAGACGTTCAAATTCAAGTCCCAATGTCATCTCAGCATCAATCATTGTCAAAAATGTTGGTAAATCTACGTAAATTACCGATTGCTTTTATAGATTGTGACTGAGATTAGGTTATGCATAATCAGCATATAATGTTTCCTGGGACACAGACCCCCCCCCCCCCCCCCTCGCTTCCAGAGGGCGGCGAGTGGGCTACTGTAATCTACCACGCGGGCCCAGTGCGAGTTGGTAGATGTCACACATGACTTCGAATTTTTGGTTCTTGGACATGTAGGTGTCCGATGTTTTCCTTCATCGTTTTGAGAGCAGTGGTGATGAAATTATTTACACGAAGTAAAGCGCCTGTCTGGGTTCAAACCGACGACCTACAACTCTTAAAGTCGGTCGTTACCACTGGGCCACCACTGCTTATTAGCTTGGTAATTGCACCCCTTTTTTTTTTTTTTTTGAGGATGGGAAATCATCAAATGACTCCTCCCGCTCTGGGTGGAGCAGAAGGGAGTGTCAGACTCTTACTGACTAAAACCCACCCGTGTTCCTTCCTTAGCCCTTTATGTTCCAGGGCAGCGGTAAACCCTTTCGGATTTTCCCGCTACCCTGGCAGGCTTCGGCCCTATGGGGCCCCGTCTCTTTTGCTGACATCTCTTTGAGGCGCGCGTGGAACACGTACACGCCGTCCGGCACGGGGTAATTGTCCCCTTGGTTTGGTTTCCATAAAATAACCACCACAACAAGGCGAATGCACGGAGCACAGTGGAGACCCAGCTTTACGTTTCAAGTCTTTAATCAACAAGAAATGTGTTTTTCTGCAAAGCAAAAGTCGGTCGGGTACAGTTTTTACGACGCCATTTTATTGCGAAACGGCAGAGCTCGGATAGTCTATGCAAATAGGTAATCGATATTGAATCGTTGCTCTTTGAAATAGAGTTCATAAGCTGCTTTATTAGTTCTGAAAGACTTGCAGCATAATACTGAAACTAATAGGGACGGAAGTTGAAAATTGGAATGGAAGATTTTCTTTGCATTTGTATTTATGTTTTCTGTATTCGCGCTGTGAGGTAGGATCAGCAACGATAGATTACACTGTTAGTTTTGCTTTAGGTATAGAGTAGAATAGAATAGAATACTCTTTATTATGTAAACCGTATAAATTACAGACAAAAATATAGAAAAAATTACAAAGGTATAATATCTAATATGTACCCTACCCAAAACTTCTTAATGCTTTTCAGCCGAAAAGCATTGCAAAGTATTGTTTGTGGTATTAAAAAATATCTTACGCCGAAAATTATGATTGGTAGGTAATAACTTATTACCAATCATAATTATAATAGAAGTTGCGCCCCGCGATTTTACCCGCATAAGTCTCGATCCCGTGGGAATATTGGGGTAAAAAGTATACTATATCCTAATCCAAGTCACGGTCTACCCGTGTGCCAAATTCCATCTAAGTCCGTTCAGTCGTTTTATCGTGAAATCGTATTACACAAACATACCAAAAATCTCTATTTATTATTAGTTTAGACAGCAAAATTGAAAAATGTTGGGTTTTGTTAAGAAAGTCTTTAAACATTGTTTGTAGACTGCTGACCGTACCTACCTTCGTACGATGGTTCGACGCGAAAAGTTGAGCGTAAGTTCGCAACTCTGATGGTGGGTGGTGGTAAGTGTCAAAGTTATTTGACACAGGCTTTTGTCATGAAGTGTTAATGCATGTAGTATACATAACTTTGTGGTAAGCTTCTGTTGAAGGACATAAATAGAACACAAAACTGTTTGAGGTAAGAGTGCAAACACACGAGCGACAGGGTGACTGCAGCCGTCGACAATGCGCCGCGCATGTTTTCGACGTGCTACCACTTGCTTGCTTACTGGGTACGTCTTTCATTGACTTGAATATGCCTTGGCGGCTGAGAGCATATTATTATCATGCTCACTCTGATGTCTCGCTGATAATAAAAATAATAAATAATATCCCTGGACATTTCACACAGCGCCATCTAGTCCCAAGCTAAGCAACCTAATGCTTGTGTTATGGTAACAAGATGGCTGATAAACTACTTATATACATTTTTTTTTTGTAAATACATACATATTATAGATAGAAAAACACCCAGACTCGGAACAAATACATGTAGGTCATACAAATATTTGTTCCGTGCGGGAATCGAACCCGCGACACGCAGCGCAGCAGTCAATCGCTTAACCACTGCGCCAACCGTGCCGTCGCATGTCGATGGTGGCGCATATTGTGTTGGATCATTTAGCTCCCTTCAAAATGGTTGAGCTGAATGGTGCTAATCTATGCGTCATGTTCGTGAACGGGCGCCGTCAGTAGGGATTGGTCAACTCTTTGCTGCCATGGCTTATTTTGATTTAATTTATTATTTGAATTTTTTTTTTATCTTTTCATTACGGACGCTTTTAACGTTCTGCATCGTTCTCACATGCATAATTTTTAACCCATAGGTACCTACTACGCTTTGGAATGGGCAACTAGCTTCATCTTTTTGACTGACCGACCCTTGACAATTCAAAAGTGCCTGTAGGTACCTATTGCCCCTATTGGTTAGTTGAAATAAATACCTAGTTTGAGTTGAGTGACTCGTTGGTCTAGTGGTCGCAATAGCGCTATTGCTGAGCTAGATCCTGGGTTCGAATCCCATGCTGTGTTTTTTTTTATTATTCTAAAACATACATTTTTTTTACTCGTCAAACTTTCGAGTTTGATGCTGTAATTTTGGGTTTGTCCTCCTGAAATTACCCAGTAGTAGTCCAGAGACAAAAAACAGTTTATGATAACCTAAGCCAAGCGCTTTAAACAGTGACAGAAATGTAAGCTTAAGAACAACTCCCCCGCCCCTCCAACCCCCCCCCCCCCCCACCCTCCCTCCTCCTCTCCCCTCTCTCTCTTTTTTAATTAAAAACGTTCAAAATCTAGCCAATCTCATCCCAGCGACAATCAGTGTCAAAACTTATTATTAAATGTATAAACTTGTGTAATGTAGGGAAATTAGAGGCATTTTTGACAGATTGAGAATGAAATCAGACTGTGAACGTTCTTAAAATTACGAGAATTGCCGCTCTGTTTAGGTACATACCTACCTACGTTTCTACTTAGGTATGTATTGTATTGTAGGTACAGACGCCAGCACGTCAAGCTACCCGAAACTGTCAAATTTTCCCAATCAACCTTGAACCTTAATGATTTAGTGATAAAGTTGAAAATCTACTAAAGAAATTTGACAGATTGTAGTAGCTTGATGTGCTGGCGTCTGTACCTACGTGCAAGTCTCAGGATTGCCTGCCACAGAAGCTGTTTCGGAATCGGACTTAGCCGGATTTTAACTCTGTGACTTGGTTATCCAAGTCACAGAGTCTTGCAACAACGCAAGTGTATAGTCGTGTCATGTCGGTAAGTCGGTATGAGAATCAGTAGAAGCTAAAGTCTGAAGTTTTTCTTTAGTTTTTATTTTGTTTTGGACATTGTGAAATAGTTAGGTACTTACCACTAATATGGGAGCAATTGAAAATTGAAGAAAGCAGTTCTTTAGAAATATCGTTTGTTCAACTAAAATCCGACCCTTACCAATCTGGCCAAATGGGGTACCTATCGTCGACCCATCCCAAACACAGTGTGTGCATACCGCATATCTCCTGACCATCGTGCACAACTACCTGCAGCCGCCAATGACTGTAGCACCACCTCTCCTAACAGTATTATTTTAATATTATCTTTTCTGTGCAGAAATATCAAAACAACCGTTCGGATTAAATATACATAAGTCATGGTCACGAGAAGAAGAACTTGCAATGAGCGTAGGTAGGTATACAATTATGATGGTATTTATAATCCATCTATGTATTATTTTAAATGCGAAAGTGACTGTCTGTCAGTATCCTTTTCACGCCTTGATCTGTTTTTTATTTATTTATAATTTTATGAAAAATACCTCTTGTAACATCACCAATTTACCTAATTTATCAGCCTAGTAAATGTATTCTACTTAAAACTTAACGTTTTATACGTGGCTGGCTTAAAGTTTAGATGGAATTTTAACCAGACAGGCATAATGTTGCGGTATATACGTGAATAGGTAATGTATGGAAATTAAAACTTTTATAATACAGATTAGCCTGAGCTATGCTGTATTTACATAATGAGGGAATTTTAGAAGAGTGGGTGCTTGTTATAAGACCTACATTGCAGAATATAGGTTTACATCATAGATTTAAAGTTGTCATAAAATAAAAGGCCCGTTTTGACATTTGAGGATGCGTTCTTGACACCTGTCAGTTTCATACAAACGAATACGTGTTTTGCGAATTTGATCTTTATTAACTACTAGAACTGTCAATGTCAAAACGGGCCTTTTATTTTGACAACTTTAGTATAGTAGGTAGGTAGTATACATAATACTAAATCTATGATTTACATTAAGTACTTACTTACTGATTTAGGTTATTTGCTAAACCAAAATGGAAACAAAATGAAAAGAGAGGCATACCTATGTCCAGCAATGTGTGAAGTCAGGTTGTGAATGATGAATTGATAATGATGAGACCAAAATGACAGTTGCGAAAAGGCAGCCCGCGAAATTCAAATTTTCCACCAAACCAAATTCAAATTTTTAACCTAACCAATGATATTATAAGTAGTAAAGTGGTGGTCAGTACTAAGTTGTACGTTGATTAAAATATGATTCGCGACCGTAACAAATATGTATTTCTAGAATTATAATCATTAGAATCAGTACTTAATACAACTTGTTAAGTTAGCATAATCCTAAAAAAGATTTCATGAAATAGTCATTCAGTAGGATTACTTGATCTTAGAGATTTGTGTTGATGACTTTAATGACTATACGAGTAACACCGCTTAGAAAAGTTCTGCGCGCAGAAGATTGGTATTGATGCAATCATCAATACCAATCTTCTGCGCGCAGAACTTTTCCGGAAGTAGAGGTAAAATAAGCCATAAGAATAATATTTTAACTGCCATTTTGACCACAGAACTGTCAAATTTGTCCACTGTGTTAAATAATGGATTACCTCATAGAACACGGAGTCGCCTCGGCAGCTGTTAATAGAAACGGCATTGTCAACACTTTCCGTACAAACCAAGCGTGCCACCCATAGATATATGAAAGGTACCGCCATTCACTTGCAGCTATGTAATTCCGATCCAACCTGTCCCTTGCTGTCCTCTCCCAGCGACGCCCTAAGCCGAGGTGCGCACCCCACAGGGGGTGCCCTTAGCGTGTAGTCGCTTAGTTTTTAAGTTTTTTAAGCCCTGGCTGGAGGCTCAATTTATTGAGGGATCCACAAGCAAGCCTGGTTAAGCAGACGACAACCTCATAGGTTGAACTGCGAGATGCAATCGGAAAAAAAAATCTTCCAGCATGACACAGAGGCCGTTTGTTCTCCGCTAGAGTACGTCAACGAGAACTAGCCGGTCGATTCTATAAAAATCTCACCGTGAAAACTCAAGTGAAGTGAGCTGTCAGTAGTGTCAATCCCTAGCATTATTTGGAATGACAGCTCACTCCACGCTCACTTCAGTTAAGTTTTCACGGTGAGATGGTTACAGAATCGCACTGCAGATGACGGCACCGAAGTAGCGATAACCTATATCAGCCGATCGATTCTGTAAAAATCTCACCGTGAAAAGTTAGGTGAAGTGAGCTTAGAGTCAGCTGTCAATAGTGTCAATCCCTAGCATTAGTTGGAATGGCAGCTCACTCCACGCTCACTTCACCTAAGTTTTAACGGTGAGATGGTTACAGAATCACACTGCAGTTAAGTTTTCACGGTGAGATGGTTAGGTACAGAATCGCACTGCAGATGACGGCACCGAAGTAGCGATAACCGATACATACTTCTACTATGGCCGCGTGTCCACCACACGTCCTCACCGGCATCCCAATGGCGTAACACACTGTCTCAATTTAAATCATTTTGAAGTATATTGCTAATACCTACATTGCTTCATAACGTTCGAAAAATTTGTCTGCCCAACAACAACGTAAAACGAAAAATATGTTGTGGAACTGTCAAAATGAATGCAATAGGTACCTCACTCCTCACGCTCCTCACCCTCGCTGACAGGTGTAGGTATTTTGTTATTAGGTACCCTTAAGTTGCTCGTCGATGCGACAGGTGGCTCTGTCCGTATCCGTTTACGACTTCAATTGTCAATAAAATCGAGGAAAAGTCCACATAAGGAAGTTCCGACTACCCTCCGGAATTTTACTGTACAAGTTGTGAAAGCTTCCAAGTTCTGACGATCCATCATAAAGTTCAGGTCAAAATAAACCATTTGTTACGAGTTGAAAATTATTTATTGGCCGTAGAAACTTTCTTACAATGGTAAGAGTTCTTCGCGTGTTGCCCTTGACTGGAAATAGACCATCGTACAGTCAAACGCAACGTCTGTGGAAACACGAAGTATAAAAACGCTCTTGTGTTATGTACTATTATATTTATTTATTTATATATACTTTATTGTAAGTACACCAAAAATACATAGCTTATAAAATCATGACACACTACAAAATATACAATTGGCGGCCTTATCGCATTACTGCGATCTCTTCCAGGCAACCATAGAATGGACAGACAGTGATTATTATAAATATAATATTATAATAAACCTTGTTTTAATAACCCCTGTTATGTAAAGCACCCACCCTAATTGCGTTACACACTAACAATCACAATCTGAATCATTTTGAAGGATATTGCTAATCCATTGCTTCATATGTTCGAAAAATTTGTCTGCTTAACACCTTAGATAACGCAATGAATGATGTTGAACTGTCAAAATAAGACGTACCTATCTACGACATTATCAGAACAGTCATTGCGTTATTTACGTTGTTGAGCAGACAAATTTTTCGAACCATTGAAGTAGGTATGTACCTAATGGATTAGCAAAATCTTTCTCAATGTTTCAGATTGCGATTGAATGTGTTACGCAATTAGGGCGCTCGTATTTTTGTTACCACTGAAGTGTGGCTTACTGTACCTACTACCTACCTTGTAAGTTGTAAACGTGTGGTTTCCTGCGAAAAGTTTATTGTAGGTGTAGATTAACGTTTATTGTAGGTACCATAATTCTTACAATTCATACTGTAATATGGTCTAAAATATGACACTTAGTAAGATTTATTTTTGTTTCTTTTTCACCGCCTGTCATGGTATTCTGTTGGCATTATAGTTGCCACTCGTAACTAAAATAATCGTCGTAATCCATTAACAGTGGGTAATCGTCTGTAAGTGCAGTCACTCCCCTCAGAAGTGGACTTTACGAGAAGTATTTTAAGCTATGTAGGCAATGATATTCTAGTATATCATTGTATGTAGGTAATAGAGAGAATGGATCCAAAATCATCATTTAAAATCATGTAGGTAACTGAAGCGGTCCAAGGACGAAAAAACACGAATTCATTCAAGTACCTACGCACGACAACATATCAAGCTATACATTTTCAGTATAAGCTGACTTCTTGTACAGTCACGAGCACCAATATGTCAACACTTGGCAACTTTTAATTGCGATTTTTTCGCTTTTCTTTTCGATTTTTGTTGAAACACGACACATTACATAAACCTATGGGTTCGAAAATGCTAAGTGCGTAACAATATAAAATTTCATTAAAAAATAAAGGAGTAAATCGCTTTTGAATAAAGCCGAGTAGGTATACATACTTTTGCTCGTGACTGTACGAAAAGCCTTTACAATGCGAGGTCAGCCGAAACAAGAAACGGCGCCGATTCCCTTGTTCACAAACTAAACTAAAAAGTTCAGTGCATCTTTTTCTTTCTATTACATTAAGAAAAGGACAGGAGATAAATAATAGTTTAGTCCTATCAAATTTAGATACTCCATAGTAAGTTTAAACGTGATTAAAAACATGGCTACTAAAAATATGTCAATATAAATCAGGCACTGACTAATTTGGTTCTTGTGTCGTCGTGTGTACCTACCAAAGACCCTTAAATTAAAACATACCTACCTAGTATGAAAATACTAAAAGTAGGTAGGTACAACACAAAGGTCAAAAGCATCAACCCAAAGGTTGCACCTTTGGGTTGAACAACTACGGGCCACTTAACGAGGTCCAGATTGTCACCACCAGAGGTCCTTACAGCGCTTCACATTTTATCATACTTAATCTATTTAATCATAATTAAATTCGTCGCGTGTTCCAAGACAATTTTGTTATCCCTGGAGTCTCAGCATTTTGACCAAGGTTAGTTAGTGGACGCCGTAATTTGTCCATCAAGAGTAATGTTGTTCGATTTTTGTTGTGAGTTACGATTATGGGGTCGGAGAATACTTTTATGACTTAATTTTTCTATAGAATCGTCGTGTTTTGTGATCCGATTATGTTCTTGGGTAAGTTTGGTGTTTTTTATGCTAGAAAATATGAATTCTGGAAAATTATTAGGCCAATAAAACTTAATACACAGTACCTACCTATTAAAACTCCTAAACTCCCCACCCACCAAAGTTTTAGAAGCCATGACATATTTAGAAGTGCCTACCTACCTAGGAACCTGTCCTTTTTAGGGTTCCGTACCAAAAGGATGCCACCCACACCCTATTACTTAGCGTTCGCTGTCCATCCGTCCCTTCGTTCGTCTGTCTGTCAGCGGGCTGTATCTCATGAACCGTAATAGGTAGACAGCTGAAATGTTCACAGAGTGTGTATTCCTATTGCCGCTATAACAACAAATAATAAAAATAACAAGTTAAAAATTAAAGGGGTCTACATCAACTCCATGCAAGAAACGCGTTTTCTTCGGCGTTTTTTGCCTTGTGATATGGAACCTTTCGTGTACGAGTCCGACTCGCACTTGGACGCTTTTTTCTTTAAGAGCACTTTAGTTAAATGGTAGGTAGCTAAGTAGATACTCAGGAGTCACTGCTGCGGCTCATTAACCCATAACAATCTAAGGATTCATCTAAGATAAAATGGACATTTGTAGCACAATCACAGAGTTGCCTGACGTCAACAACAATCAAATGAAAAACATTACCATAAATGCATAAAACTTTTATTTAATTTTTAGGGTTCCGTTGCCAAATGGCAAAAAACGGAACCCTTATATATTTGTCATGTCTGTCTGTCTGTCTGTCCGTCCGTATGTCACAGCCGAAACTATAAGAGCTATACCTACTGTTGAAACTTGGTAAGTAGATGTATTCTGTGAACCGCATTAAGATTTTCACACAAAAATAGAAAAAAAACAATAAATTTTGGGGGTTCCCCATACTTAGAACTGAAACTCAAATATTTTTATTTCATAAAACGTTTGGGGATCTATGGATCCAACCTTTTTTGTTTTAAATTTCTTTAAAAATGTAATCTTAATCTTAAAAGTACCTAATATTGTATTGTACTGTTTTTTTTTTTTTTTGTTCTTTAATTGGAAATATCTGGAATTAGTCCGTTCGCATGTATTATACATATATCCCAGTTATACAGAGAAACCTATAATTGGCCATAATAACTGTAACACGCATATTTGTAAAATATTTTTATGTATCGTTGTTGGTTACCTAAATAAATAAAAAATTTTAAAAAAATCTGTGTAAGCAGGTACAGACACAGCACCCTAATCGCGTTACACACTATCAATCTCAACCTGAATCATTTTGAAGGATATTGCTAATCCATTGCTTCATATGTACGAAAAATGTGTTGGTTCAACAATGTAAATAACGCAATGAATGTTGTTGAACTGTCAACATTAAACTCATTGCTACCTACTGATAGAGCGTAACGCAATTACCCCGCCGATTAACAGTCAATTAAAATTCAGCGTGAAGCTTCCTCAACCTCCCCAACATCGGGGAATCCCACCTATCTGCGAACACACCGAGAATAGTTAGGTACTGTTGGTGCTGCCGCGAACAGGCGTAACCAGGGATGCACATCTACTTACTTCTAATAATGTCGGCAAAACCATAAATATTATTATTCACAAACTTAATAAAAAATGATTAATTAATTCTTATAACTCTACCTATAACCTAAACTAAACACTATACATATCTACCAAGCGTAGATACATACGAAGTTTGAAGGTATATAAAGGCCACATTAGCAGCACATAATGACATAAACAGTAGGTACCTATTAATTTACCCAGTCCCTTTCGAAAACCATTAAGTAAACCCGATACTCCGGCACCTACACCCTGTGACCTTTACGCAAACCCGAGCGCGAGCAAAACATATCCAAAGCGTACCTATGTGCTATACTGTACCTATGTACACACTTATGATACCCTAATGAGGTTGGAGGCACATTTTTTTAATTTTGAAGGATATTGCTAAGCTTCATACGTTTGAAAAAAAAAATCTGCACTGTCAAAATGGTCATTCCTACTGGTAGTGCGCAAATACCCTGCTGATTGGTATAGAGACAGACATCGCCGAAATCCTACTTACAGCAAATTTTCAATCTCGCATGCAAATGAAACAGCAGGCTGACAATTAATTAACTCAGCCCGTCTAAAAGGCAAATCCATTTGACTGTGGCTGTGGCTAGCCTGCATTTGCATCCAGAATTCGAGACTGAGCTGTATGCAAATGAGATAGCCATTACGTTAGTAATTGTCTTGAATTGACGGTGACTAGTAGATACGAGAATTGATACGTTTTAGGTTGATCTGGAAATTAAATGAAGATTATAGTGTGGTGTTAACTTTTACGCTTTTTCTTCATCCCAGCTAGCAAAATAGTCTTGTAAATAATTACTTTAAAGAATAAAAGCATTATAAAACATTTATAAGTGTCCTGATTAAGAAGGGGCCTCTTACAAAGGCATGTATAATGGGGATTTGAACTAAAAGAATGTATAAACTTATAAAGAAGTCTTATAGATATATAGAAGAACTCCTTGTAAAAATATTTATAAGAACAAAAGTTTACAAGCGCACTTGTGTAAGACTAATTACTCTTGATATTTTTTTATACTTATTTAGGCATCTTATAAGATCGTATGTTCCTATAGATTTCTTGGGTAAGTATTTTAAAAGAGTACTGATCTTACTAAAGCATGATATACAACTGTTGAAGAACCAAAAAATTATAAGTGTAATTTGTCTGAGCTAAATCATATTAAAGAGTAGTAGCATGTTGGAAGTTGTATACAAGAACATTTAAGCTCACAAACGTCGTAAGCATGCTTTATTAAGTATATTACCGATCTCATTTATTGATATAAGTATTCTTCACTGCGTTGTAATGGACATAAAATACCGTGTTTAATAATGGATTTAAATAGGTGGAAACGGTTTAAAAGAAGTGGTGCATACCGCAGAAAAGTAAATAAAGAATACATGAAATTAATGAAAGAGCCAGAATCTTCACAAGTTTTACGAGGAACAGGAACAGGACAAGCTGGATCCTGCAATATGGTTGGTGGTTCCGCACAAAAAGAAAGTTGTTGTTCAAGTGGTACTGATATTACGTCTAGTGATGACAGTGAACGTGAGTTTGACTACGAAAACTTTTTGGAGTATGAAAATAATCTGCAGTTGCGCGAAGATATTAAAATCTGGGCCATTAAATATAACATATCACACTCAACGTACAATGAACTTGCAGTGATTTTAAATAAAAATGGTAAACACTTTTTACCTAAGGATGCTCGCACGCTTCTTCAAACAACGGGCCAAGAAATACAGATTGCTGCCTTAGGGACAGGAAATTATTGGCATAATGGCTTAATCAAACAATTAAGAAAACATTTAGAACACTTTGATTACATGCCTAATAATATTTCATTGAATATTAATATCGATGGTTTGCCACTTTACAAGAGCTCCAGAAAACAATTTTGGCCAATATTGTGCAGTATTTTTGAAGTGCCATGCTTACCTCCACTGGTAATAGGTAAGTATATGAATACATATTCATTTAAATTGCGTTATTTTCATGCAGACTAACAAAAAACACTTCATTTATTTTTAGGTATATACGCGGGAGATAGCAAGCCATCTAATTTAGAAGCCTTTTTGGATCCTTTTGTAATGGAGTTAAACGAACTTACAAGTTCAAGTGGTTTAAAGGTGACCTTTAAATCAACAGGGCTTGAAACAACGGTTCCCGTAAAAGTCAGAGCTTTCATTTGTGACTCCCCAGCTCGAGCACTAATCAAAGGAGTTGTCAATTTTAACGGCAAGCACGGATGTCTGAAATGTACGGTTGTAGGTGAATATTCACAGGTGTCTCGCACTGTTACGTTTCTAAACTATGATTGTCCTAAAAGAAATGACAAGGATTTTCGATCAAAAAAGGACGAGGAGCACCATAAGCTAGATTCCCCTCTTTTAAAACTTAATATCGATATGGTAGAAAACTTTCCAGTTTGTGACTCGCTCCACTTGATTGATCTTGGTGTTATGAAGCGTTTGTTGACTGGGTGGAGAGATGGTAATTTTGGTAAATATCTTACTAAATGGTGCAGCAAAGATATAGAAAAAGTCAACCTTTTTTTATCCAAATGCAGCATGCCCAAAGAAATTCACAGATCTGTGAGGAAACTTGATGTGTTAGCCCATTGGAAAGGCTCGGAATATCGCACCTTTCTGTACTATTTAAGTATTGTAATACTTAAAGATACATTACCAGCTCAGGCTTATTATCATTTTTTACATTTGTTTTGTGCTATTACGATTTGCTCCAATGAAAAATATTTTAAATTTCTTTCGATTGCTGACAAAATGCTACAAATTTTTGTTGATATCTTTAAAAATATTTATGGAAAGGACTACATCTCCAGCAATATACACAATTTAACACATATTGTTGATGAAGTAAGAAAATTCGGGACACTACAAAGCTTTAACGCTTATCCATTCGAAAATAAGCTGTATGTTATAAAAAACTTAATTAGGCAAGGGAATAAGCCACTTCAGCAAGCTGCTCGACGATTAAATGAAAGATTTAATCTAGAAATTGAAAACTTTCATCAAAATCAAAAAAGGCAAGTTTTGATTAAAGAAAGCCGAACCCAAGGTAGAACGACTGTTAAAGAACTTTGTTTCGACTCGTTTACTCTATCGGCGAAAGAGCAAAATAAATGGTTTTTAAGTGAGGAAGACTATGTAATTGAACTACAGAAATTATGTACCGACAGTAAAGATGATTCCGAAGATATTTCAATACACGGATATCGTATTAACAACGTTTTTGACGTGTTCGATGAGCCTCTGAAATCTTCATTTTTAAATATTTACAAATGCGATCGTAACAACTATAATAAAAGTAAAGTAGTTTGTGGTGTTTCAAAAGTGAAATGTAAGTTAGTTAAAATTGAATATAACTCAGAATTGTTTTTTATACCTTTATTACACACTTTGTAAAATAAATAGAAAAAATACGACAACGTGTTGTTTAATGAATTTTCTTTATTGCTCCTTTTCATTGAAATATTCTTAGTCAATTATTTTGTATTATTTTTGTACTAGCCATTGCAACTTGTAATTCGGGAAAATCAAATTTAATAAAAAAAAATGGGACGCTGAGATTCAGTTTTACAACACAAATGTGACCTAATATTTAACTAGAGTCATTTACTAACAATAATCAAGTCACAATTTTTTTAAATATTATTATGTAAGTAGATAAATCAGTCTTTAACATTATTAATAAGTCTCATTAAATTGGGTACACTGAGATTCAGTTTTACAGCACAAACGTGACCTAGTATTTAACTAGATGCATTTAATAACAATAATCAAGTCTCCGTTTTTTTATATATCTTATAACTAGATAAATCAAACAGTCTTTAACATTATTAATATAAAAATAAAGTCTCATTAAATTGGGTACACTGAGATTCAGTTTTACAGCACAAACGTGACCTAGTATTTAACTAGATGCATTTAATAACAATAATCAAGTCTCCATTTTTTTATATATTAACTTATAACTAGATAAATCAAACAGTCTTTAACATTATTAATAAAAATAAAGTCTCATTAAATTGGGTACGCTGAGATTCAGTTTCACTGCAAAACGTGATCTTGTCTTAAAATGCATTACATGCATCTAGCATTACCTACTAACAATTACCAAGTAACTATCTTATTTTTTTATTTGAGGTTTACACATTTAGACAAAAAACTTAGAATAAAAATAAAGTCCTTTCTTCGGAAACAAAAAAACTTAAGAATACACCCGTTAAAATTTACTGCCCTTTATTCACAACAAATAACCGGTCGCAGTCTCTTCATCAGATACGTCACTATTTTGTTTTGAATAGTTTTCACGAAAAAACGGTCCTACTGTCGCTTCTGTCGATGATCCTGCATCAGATTCGTGTGGTTTTGGCAGAACTGGCAGCTCATTTGAAATTAACTCTTCACCTAATACCAGTGTTGAGGATTTTTTCCCTTTTCCTTTAGGTTGGTATTGCTGATTGTCAGAAATTGAAGTTCCAGAAGGGCAAGCTGTAGTTAGTGTTTTTACTTTCTGGCGGCATCTTGTTGTAGACAATCTTGTTTGTTTACTCACAAGGCGTTGACGAGAATTTTTTAAAACTGTCTTTAAGAACTTTTCGCAATCTGGCTTTTTAAAATCAGGATCTGATTCGTGAATAACTGAGAAAAACAAATCGATAATATTGGTAAAACTTTTGAGACAAATTTTTGAGCTTTCTGTTTTAGATCCACCAGCCCATGAACACTGACATAAAAAGCTTCTTTGAAACAGAACATCAATCAGAGCATACGCATTATTGGTTCCTCTATTTTTGCCTTTACTGCATAAAACATCTATTTTGTTCTTGAGCTCTGCTCTAAAATCAGGATCTCTTAACATAAATTCTAAATCTTGTAGCTCCTCTAAGTTACTAACAGGTTTAATGGCAGGTATATTTTCATGTTTTGTTTGCTTACAAGAGGCTTTTATAAATTCTTCAAATTGTGTACTAGTTTGCGTAAGTTTAAATAGTATTTTATTTTGGTTTTCAAAAAGTTTGTCGATGTCTTGCTTCATACCATCAAGTTTTTGCAAGACTAAAGTCATCGCATCATCTAAACCAATCACATTAGTATAATTTGTATCCGGTGCGGGTGGTACAATACAATTCTTTGCCATAAAAACCTGGGCTGCCGAATGTATACTACCTATTTTAGTAGGCTCTTCAGTAAACACATCAATATTTTCCGCCGTAATTATCTGGGATTCTTGGTTCATGTTTTCGGTTATAGTAGGATTTTGACTAGGAGGAATTGTAATGTCACTATTTATGATAACTGACTGAAGAGGAAGGGGAGGAGGAACATTCAAGAGAATCGTGTTTTCTTTGTTTATGATTTGTGACTGATGCTCCTGAAATTATAAAAAAAACCTTAATTTAATAATATACTAAAAGTACAAGTAACTAATGATAGGCAAATATCACAGGTTCTCCTTTCCCCGCGGCTACTTGAACAGCTACTACCGCGGGGATAATTATGGAATTTCAATGTAGTTATTTCGTCAGTGGCACAGTGTCTTGCTTAGAAAATTTAAGTTTTGTCCAATCTTCCCAAGGAAGATAGGAAGCGACGTTTGTTTGGTGATTTGCAGAACAGATGTCAAGATAGTTTTAACCTCTGCACCACACGAAAGCCACTTGTATCAACAAAAGGTGTCAGTCACACGAAATAAGTCCGAGTCTTCTATCACTGTATACCAACAAAGACGTAAAATGCACAAATCACTATCAAAAAAGTACTTTGATCAACTAGAAATACTTAGACAGAAATATAAAAATTAAACTGATTTCCCAACCTACGACGATGCAACGAAAAAATCAGCTGTTCCCTACATTTTGACGAGTTATCTATATCTATACTTATAATAAATCTGTAGAAGTGAAAATTCTGTACATTGAAAATATCAAAAAAATAAATGGCAGGGGGGTGTTACTAGACCGACACCGAACCCAAAAATGTGATTAAAAAAAATTTTGTCTGTCTGTCTGTTTGTTCAGGCATCACGCAAAAACTACCGGTTCGATTACGATGCAACTTGGTATAATTATTCATTAATATCCTGGGCACCACACTGGGTACTTTTTATCCCGGAAAAGTATATACAATAAAAAACAAACTTAATTTTGCGGTTCGATCCCTAGACCCGATTACTGTACCAACCGCAAATAATAAGTTTGTCGTAGTGTTGTCTAAATGTAGTGCTGAAGGTTGAATTTGGCTTGCACCGTGCGAACGGTGGCGCGCGGACGCGTGGCGCGCGGCCGCCACGGATCGCTACCGTATCTGAGCGCCCGCATTACATTTTCTGAACTTTGATTTGAACGGACGTGTCGAGTAATCGAGTGGCGAGCGTTCGTTCTTATTTTAACTGCTACTTGCAATTCTAAACCGTGCTTTTCAGTGCGACCTTTTTATTCCTTTTAGTTTTTAGAGTTATTTAGGTTTATTTTTATAAGTCGTAGGTATAGATTTTAATTTTAAAGTATAGGTTGGTAGTATATTTGATAGTGTACGTAGTGACCGTAGGTTATTTTATAATACTGTTAGGTAGGATTAGTCATTCGTATAGATATTAGTTTTTAGGGATTTTGCTTATTTATTGAGTTTAGATTAGTTATCATCAGAAATAGGTTTATTTAGGTAGGTAGGTTTTTTATTTTCTGTAATTGAGTTTTTTAGGTAAAGATATCATATAGGTACCCTCTTAATCACCACTAATGAGACACAATTGGTTTTCTATTGTAATTAGCCACAAAGGGCCCGCGAGATAGATGGCATCCTGGGGAAGCACATACATTTTATCCTGTTAGCGTTCCCGTGGGATAATTTCCGACATCCACGCGGGCGAAGCCGCGGGCAGAAGCTAGTACGAACATAAATGTAGGGAACAGCTGAATTTTTTTCGCGATTTCAGGTTTGTTCCCATAGTAAAAGTTGCTCATAATGATGAGTACAATGAGGTCATTGTACTCATCATTATGAACAACTTTTAAGTTAACTTAACTAAAACTTAAACTAACAGTTTAACTTTTTAAAATTAACAACCTCTTATGAGATCTTAAGAGGTTGTTAATTTTTTACCAATAACCCTGTATAGTAGTATATTATAGTAGGTATAGTATTGTAGTATATTATAGTAGTATATTATAGTAGGTACTCACCGCATAACATTCTCTTGCTATTTCATTAAAGTTTTGTTGAATTTTTGATGTATTTCTCATTTTCGCGTGATATCTAGTGACCTGGTAATTTTCATTGTCAGTCTCGGTATCAGAGGCGTTGGACATATTATCAATTTCAAATTCAGCCTGCGCAAGACTTGGTAAGTTTGACCTTTTAAGAATGCAATTTATTGAATTCCAATTTGGTTCAGGTTTTGAGTTTTCTATTCTCCGTAATTTTTCAGGTTTTTTTGGCCAAAACAAAATTCCATTATTTTCCCACTCGTGCGGTACTGCAGTCAATAGAGGCCTGCCTCTTTCTATAGTCTGCACTATTTTAAAAGGCATAGTTTAAATAGCTAATCTGAAATAAAGAAATGTACGAAAATTACGATTAAACAATGTCAATGATTTATCATTAGCATTTTATTAAAACGATATCAACAAATTGTATCAAACTAACTTGACTTGAACACTACAATGTACCTATACGAACTATTTTATATGTACTTAATGTAAATTTTGTCAAGATATTATTACTTCTAATGTAAACAAATGTGTGGAAGCACAAGCGTGTCGCTAACAGACGCTAGACCACTGAACAGTACGAGCGGATTGATTGAATTGAATACATCTATCCGGTTATCCCCGCGCGGCATGGCACCGCCCGCGCCCGCGCCCCCACCCCCCTCGATGCAGGCGCGATAAACTATAAAACATAAATCATTCTACCTCTTGCTCTTACCTAAATTATTATTATTTTAGGATATTACAGGACTATTATCTTATTATATTGGTTAGTTGCACACTTCACATTCATCACTTGGGTAGTGGTCGTAGATTGTGAACTCTTGGCAGTTTTGACACCAGAAGAAATTTGAATGCAATAATTTAATTAAGTCATCACAACCCATAATAAAATGAATTGGTTTTTGAGGTATGTCGTATGACGTAGAATATCTACAAGCGATACATTTTCCAGACAGTATAAAGTGTGTTAGGGTCCAAGGCCATTTTTTATTCTTGAGCTTTCTGATTTTTTTCTTATTTAAAAAACAATCCACATCCATAATTTCATTCTTAATGCCCATAATTATTTGGGTACAGCAGTTGCTACGCTAGAACAAATAATTAACATACAAACTAAATGTTAAAAGCATAATAACATTAGCTACCTATAAGTTAAAATTATTAGGTGTGATTTTTGGTTCTTCCACTGTTTAGGGAACCCTAACATTATGAACAATGGCCACCGATAATTGTTTTAGGCTAGTGTTCAATAGGAGCAATGGTCTTTAAACTCACTTAACTAGAGTCATATAAGAATATCTAGTCTGACAGTGCATTTAACTAAAAAAGATTGAGCTTTTAAATGTTCTGATGAAGTACACTATAAGTAAGATTGTAAATAATGGAAAAATGGCGACATTTTGTATTATTTCACATTTTACTAAATCAATAACTATTATTCAAAAACACATCTCAGAAATGGCCCGAGATTTTAATGTTATTTACATTAAAAATACTTCGAAGAAACCTACTCCGCAGATAGTTCAACATTATAATAATAGTAAGATAGGTACAAGTAACATAGAAATATTTTAAATTATAAAGTTAATATACAAAGTACTTACTTTTTTAAAGATTTTTATTATATTCACTGCATGCGCACAACGGTTTGTTAAAATGTTCGACACGCTTAAAAATACTCTTACATTGAGATCATAAAGAGGTAAATAAGGCGAATCACACTTAGAACGGCATTCGTAAGGCTACACAATGGCATTTTACCTTTACACCATGCCAGTGTAAGACACTTGTAAGACTAATTGCTTTTACAATGGCACTAGGCAGATCACTATAAGATTGAAAACACTCTTCATAAGAGCATAATACAATATCAATAAGGGCAAACACTCTTACAAAGTGCGCCCAATTCCACACTTACCAACGTTTGTAAGTGTACTAAAAGAGTAAGAAAAATATGCTCTTAGGATACTTGTAATACCAACTTTTGCTAGCTGGGATGTCGTCACGTAAATAGGTACAAAACGTAAGCGTTACTAATTAAAATAAGCATAGACTTTAAAGATATTAGTTTAAAAGTAAAAAACCGGGAAAAGAGCTCCTGGAAGCACTTTGGGGAGGCTTTTGCCCAGTGAGACAGTATGGCCTAAGTAAAAAAAACTAACTGATATTAAAAAGAGAAAAGATTTGATTTTTTGTTACGCTTTTATGCTAAAACGCCCGAAGATGAAATTTGGCACATCGCACATGGGTATACCATGAATGACCTGGATTGGGACATAGGATACTTTTTATCCCGATATTCCTACGGGATTGAGGCTTACGTGGGTGAAACCGAGGGGTGCAGTAGTAAGTAGGTAATAAGTTTAGTAACATATGCTTATTTTTTTGTTTGTTTTATCCGTATATAAAAGGTTACCTACCTGAGGCATAGGAGAGATCAATATCGGACAGCGGCTGTGCTAATACGCAAGATATGGTTGGAAACTGGAAGCGGACCCAGAGGGGAAGAATCCTAAATATAAATACTGATGTGACCAATTTAATACGTAAAGGAAACCTGCCAATTTTTCAAAAATAAATAGAGCAGCGTTCAAGCCTTTTTGAAAAATCATCGTCCTCAACAGAAAATCGAACAAACACAAATACCAATAAATAACAACCTGTATTGTTTATTTTAAAAAATCAACACTTTTCTTTGGTTTGCTCTATCATTAAGTCATTACTTACCTGAATTTGATCCTTAGGCTCAAATTTACACTGCCGCAGAATGGATTAGAAGCGAGTTTTCGTAGCGATATTATACATAGCAAAATTAACTTTATGTCAATTGTCTAACGTACAAACTACCTAGATACGAGCTTATTACTGCCGGGATTCCCGAGAATACGCGATAATTCTCCAGAAGATGCGCGACCTGTGGATATGTGTGTATCTAATTTGTGCGTTACTCTTTTGACATAAAGTTCATTATGCTTTGTACAACAAAAAAGCGCTTCCACTCCGTTCCACAGTAAATGGAGCCTTATTAGCGACAATATCGGACGCTGCAAAAAAAAATTTTTTTTTCTTTCTTTTAAATCAAAGGTTCGATTCCTAGCTAAGAAAATTGATAAATAAAAAAATAATGCAGTTTTAGTACCTACCTAATTCAAATCTGGCCCCAAGAGAAGTCACCCCCTTTGAGTGGGTACACATAACTAACATAACATCACGCCAGTATTCCTTGTTGGGTTAGGCAAGAGCCGAGGTGTTCCTACTATAGTACTAAATTACGCCAGTTAGGTACATGTAATACGGCCAATACGGGGCGAAACTATTGCCTGGCCAACTGGGTCGAGACCACGAGCTGCTACTAAGAAATTCCTGACGCAAAAACCCAATAAAATTTTGCGCGACCTAAGAATCGAATCCAGGACCTCATGCTCAGGCAGTACTTAGAGTATTTTAAACTATTTCTTATAAGTACCTACTTAGTTTCACGATCATCTACTTTCAGGAAATATACCGCCATTTTTTTCATTAAACGTGTGCCAGAAATAAATATTAATGTCAATAATAATTTTATTCATATTTTTTATTTATATTATTGTTTATGTATGCCAGTGGGTCAAGCTACCCGAAACTGTCAAATTTTCCCAATCAACCTTGAACCTTAATGCTTTAGCGATAAAGTTGAAAATCTATTAAAGAAATTTGACAGATTGTCGTAGCTTGATGTGCTGGCGTCTGTACACACAGTAAAATGGATGCAGATACGACATATTAGTATTGAGTACAAAGGTACGCCAAGGCAAGGCAAGGTACTGTAGGTACTGCTTATTTCTTAAGAAATTTCTTCCAGCAGACCTGAGAAAGGAGAAATGAAAATCATCATCATTTCAGCCTAGAATCACCCACAGCTGGGTTCTTAGGCCTCACCATGAGTAGAGAGTCTGATAATTTAAGAATCTGGTGAGTGGAGAATGCAGTGTGTTGAGAATCTGGTCAATTCAGAATCTGGTAAATCGAGAACAAGGTAAATTGCGATTCTGGTGAACTGCTCATGAGCCTTATTCTGCTATAGGTACCTACTTCCCGGTTCCGTGCGTCCCTCATCCAGATGTTTCCCTCGAATATTTTAATGAAGCCAATCAATATGTGGTGTGTGGGAAATATGTATGAGCAAGGAAAATAAAGCCAATTTTTACTTTTACTTTTTATTTTCAGCTAGGTACTGATTAATACCTACATTGTGGTTAATAGATTGTGGACTTCGGTGCTAAACAGCCATCAGTTTGGATTTGAACATAACATTAGCATGCATGACATAATTTAATAATGACTTCAATTTAAAATACCCGTAAAATATTGAATTCTTTAATACTTCAAACTTCAGTTTGCAGTTTTATTGACGACTTAAATATATGCTTTTTGAAGTACTTCAATTCCTCTATGCTTTCAAGAATATCGTCCACAGACCGGTGTCGAAACTTCTTCTGAGGCATAAGCGAAAATTCTTTTTGATACCATCTCTTTGCCAGCTCCTTTATTGTGCTGACATCTATTACTCTATAATGTAAATAATTGTCTAGTATTGGCATATATTTTCTTATAAATAAACGGTCCATGTAAACACTGTTACCACCCAGCGGACATTTCTTCTCAGGCGCATGGGATTTGACAAATTCCAGAACTTGTTTTTCAGCATCTTTCAGCGAAACATTTGATTTGCGACTAGCCTCCGTCAGTCCGCTCTGTAATGATAACAAAAACATTGTAAATCACACAACATTATGTCTCTGAGCAGTCGTAAAAATATCATGATACGGTTTAATTAAAATATTTTAGTTCTTGACCCAATTTTGTTCATGACCTTAGTTGCAAAGTAGTAAATTATTCTAAAATAAAGTTCAATAAAATTAATTTTATATAGCTTAAAGAGCTATACAAAATTAATTTTATTGAACTTTATTTTATTTTTTCATATTCTATTCTTTATTTCTGGTGCAATCTATAAATTAACAATAGGGAGATACCTCTTCCCTCCATCTCTATCCAAGAGAAGCATGATGCATATGCATGTAAGCTGTTATGTACCCGTACCGATTTTGATTTTAATAAAAACTATTGAACAAGAATCTACTGGACAGATTAAATATCTCCAAGCTATTTGATACACACTCATCAGCTAATAAATAGCTAGTGTGTCTAACTAAATAATAATACTAAGTATTGACAATGTATGAAAATTTAGAGAATTATAAAAAATAATCCAATTCAGAATATCCACTATATCCCAATCCCACCATGTTATATCCAAACCATGCTGCAGCTATACTTTATTTCTTCAAAAACGTCCAGGAATGAGTATGTAACACAGAGTCTCGACAGAGACATCGACATGCAACCAGAAAGACAAATTCTCATAATTTTAAAACATTTAAAATCTAGTTGCAGTTTCATCTTTGCAAAAAATAAATGTCAAAAAATTTACAAAAATGTAGGGAAATTAGAGCTATTTATGACAGATTAAAGACTGAAATCAGACTCTGAATGTTTTTAAAATTACGAGAATCGCCCCTGTGTCACCATGGATTCCCAACCCCCCTGTGTTGAAATTTTTCATTAGCTGTCTAATAAAAAAGTGGGTATTGCATATATCTATGAAACAGCAAGTTCAGAATACACGGTTGATGTTGATGTCCCTGCCATTCCCTGTATAGAAACATAATCAGTCATGGAAGTTTTTAATGGAATAAATTATTGCTGCAACATGGTTGAGAACCATGTGCGGAATTCATTGTACAAGTTAGGATTTTTTTTTTTATAGTATTGGCAATGGCAAATATGGCAAATAAGCATAGTGCGTTGTGAAGCAGGGCTACAGCTAGCTGCCTAAAGATAAGTAGTCACAATTGCCTGTGAATGTTGGCAATATCAGGGAAATAATAATAATAATATCCCTAGACATTTCACACAGCACCATCTAGTCCCAAGCTAAGCAAAATATCCCTGAGATTGCAGGGAGGAGGGGGGAGGGGGGTTTTATTGCAAGCCATTTTAGAGACAATACTGAGGTTAAATGTTAGCAAATAAATAAAATAAATAATGCAATGCATGTTGTAGAAATATCAAAATAAAAGCCATTGCTACTGATAATGTGTTGTGCAATTATCCCGCAGCATATTAAACACTAAACTGTGATTTAGACAAAGAAAGGACTGTAAAACATTTTAAATTAAGTTAATAATTAATATCAAGTAGAAGAAATCAATACCTCACCATGCTGAGCCACACACCAGTCATTCATTTCGTTCAGGACACTATCTGGCTGATTGATAACTATGTTCGGCCCTTTAGCAACAACATTCAAGTCCGCATCAGTCACCACACAAGCAATTTCCAAGATATGGTCCTTTTCAATGTCCAAGCCAGTCATCTCAAGGTCCAGCCAGACTATTCTTTTTGCTGCATTCTTGACTGCTGACAAAGCCATGGCGGTGGACAATTTGGTTTCTGAAAAAGTTCGCGATCAAAAGTTAATAATCAATGGTTTTATTGCATGCCATGATAAGAAACTAGGTCCAACACGGGAAGTACTTACCGGTTGAAAGAAACCTAATAGGAGGTTTTGTTAAATTAACAAAACTAGATCTTAAGTAGTAGCGTACAATATTCATTTATTCTCGCTGTAATGATGTATATTTTTTATAGAAACTACAATATTTTCTCAATGGATTAAAACATTTAGGTTATGCTCGCGTACAACAATTTGACATTTGACAATCAATAAACTACAGTGCGACCAGTATATCTACTCTATGCAGGTTGGCTGCACCAAGTTTATGGTCTCACACTCACAGCATAAACATGTGAAATAGGCATTGCAACAAAGATCCCAAAATCTTGAATAACATGGTTTGAGTTATCAGGTGAGTGCAATAATAAGCTTAAAACGTGGAAAAAAAGTAGTGGTCCGAGTTACATAGGAGTTTTTTTTATTGAGGAGTTAATGTATTACATACTTATTTGTACTGTCTGTGTGTCCATCCTTTTCAAAAATTTGTGATTTTATGATTTTTTAGGGTTCTGTAGTAATATAAGGAACACTTTATAGTTTCGCAAAGTCCTTCTTTCTGTCGCGATTTAACTAATAGACTATCGGTACAAAGCTGTAATTTGGCATGGTTATACATAGAATTCACGACTAGTTACGGACGCCAGTAGGTCAAGCTACCCGAAACTGTCAAATTTTCCCAATCAACCTTGAACCTTAATGTTCTAGAGATAAAGTTGAAAATCCATCAAAGAAATTTGACAGATTTTAGTAGCTTGATGTACTGGCGTCTGTACATACATACACATACAAAGATGCGAAACAAAGTTTTGAAAAAAAGCTAATTGTGCCTCGGCTAAGTCAATAAATGATATTTTTTATCCTCACTATAGCATGTCAAGTCAATAGTGTTTTAAATAGGTACCCTACGACCAACATTGATTGGATTTGGATGAAATTTGGCACAAAAATAGTTTATAACCAGGACGCCTACTCCGAAGTGCAAGGTGCGAATTTTCGGATCGGACCGACATAATATGGCCGAGCCGAATAATATTGAAAAATGCGAAAAAAGTTCGGATCGGCTCAGTTGGGTCGGGACCATAGTCAATATTCGAAAGAGTGTAGGAGTGTAGGATCGGAACTGACCGAACCAAATAGTAACTTCGTAGCAGGAAACGGCCGAACATTCGGCCGATATTACTTCGAAGTAGACCCCCTGGATTTTTTTTGATGATATCGTAACCCATGAATGAGGCAGAATTCTGTGAATAATAAGTCGTTTTCTCCTCTTCTTAATTTTCTAGTATTCTGCTTCTCTTATTATTTATTATTATTCATCATTAGCTTTTACCAGCGGCTTCGCCCGCGTGGAAGTCGGAAATTATCCCACGGGAACGTATGTACTACCGAGAAAAAAAGGTCATGGTCTATCCATGTGCCAAATTAAATCTATATCCGTCCAGCCGTTTTAGAGTGAAAGCGAACAAATAAACATACAAAAAGACTAAACTTTTATCTTTATACCATTTATTATTATTTATACCATAGGCAATTGAGGAAACATGTAAAAGGGTCATTTTCACAAAAAGTGTACATCGTGTTTTCGGCGTGTCCCACAACTTTTGTTAAATATTTAACAAATAATATCCACGTTCAAGAAAAACTACACTAAAAATAAGGACCTGTGGTCAGTTTTTAACAATATTATATATTGTTGCTACCTAAAAACACATTCATATTAGCTTAATTTTCAAAATTTCTTATAGAAAGTGTCTATTTTAGCGCTGTCCTACTACCAATTTCATTAAAATAACATAACTTTTATATATTTTGTTGACTTATTTATACTAATGTGATTGATTTTTCGGAAAGTATAGTTATTTACGATTTGTTTTATAACTGCAGAAACAGTGTAACATTACACATAATATTTTAATAATTATATATATGTGAGGACATAAATTAGCTAAAGTGGAAAATTCCGTTCCGAAACCACATTTTTTACGAAAGATCGCAAACAAAACTACCGTTTAAGCATATGTTTTGTCGATGGGCAACATTTGTAAAGCTGTCATTGGATTCCCACAATAATTTGTCCATTTTGACGGCGACTAGCGGACGACGAGTGGCGCACCTCAGTAACGGTCCGTTTTTGATATTCCACAACCGCAACCAATTTCAAAGTAAGTTTACAAGTTTATTTCTTGCAAATTATTTTGATATCTTTATAAACTTTCAGTGATCCGAATTTGATACCAAGCTTGTTGATCGGATGTGTTAGTTAAAGATAAATGAAACAAAAATGTGCAAAGGTAGACTTCCGATACTTCCGTTCCGTAACCAAAACGCTGGTAACGTAGATTTGGAACTAAAAACTTTCGGAATGGAATTCTTAGGAAGATGGTACATTATATTCATGTCGATTTATTATGACAATTTACTTTGTGTCTCTGATTAAGAATTCTAATATTGAGAAAGTATTAGGTATAAATGTTCATAACGTACTCAAATGACACAGGTACTAGGAAAAAAGTATTTATGAATTTTTATAATATTACTACAAATTGGTTGATAATGTTACATAAGTACCTACCTCATATTTCTTTTACAGATACTAAACAAAAAGTTTGTTGCCGCAAGTTGTACCTACATGTCGAAAATATTTTGGTGAAGAATATATTATTTTGTGAAAATTTGATCTCATTTTTTCAATGTGCAATAAAATTATAGCTTTGGAATAAGTAACAATAATATTGTTTAAGTAATAATAATATTGTTTTAATATGTTGTTTTTTTATACTTATTGTAATTTTTTGAATGTGCACAGCTTTAGAATAGGTAACAATAATGTTATTTTGTATATTGTTTTAATAATAATGTTGATTTACGTAGTACGTAGTATAAATTGTTCATACTGTATCAGAAGAGTACAATTTGCAATATTTTGAGTATATCATATTTTCAAGTTTTCTTGTTAATGTACAATATTCTTAAGAATTCTATTCCGTTACTGGAACAGTCAATTCCGTGACTGTCCTATTTTATATTTTTATTTAAATATTATTTTTAGAGCGAAATACCATCTGATTGTAATCAGATTTTGATAATTTAGAGGCTAATAATTTGATGAATATAATTAAAAAGAGTTCCTATAAATTGTGTCCTAATTGAGTAACATACCAAAAAGTATTAAACTAATTTCGTCCAAAGAGTAACGTAATGGACATTAAATTCATCAAAAAGTGTGTTTTTTATTATTGATTTTAATTTTAATTTATTTTGTATTGAAGTACAAAATATTATTAACAAATAATACTAGTTGAATAAATCCAAGTGTGTTTTATTTTATTCCTATAACCGAAAGTTTATAGTTGCGGAATGGAAGAAATTTTGTTCCCCAAGGACAATAAATTACCTATATTTAACTAATTAACAAAGATTATGAGGTTTTATTCTTATTTTCATATAGTGAAAAGACTATCGATTGTAAATTTAATGAAAATAAACGAATTACAACAAATTATTAAATTTCGACACATTTAAAACAGTGTACACTTTTTGTGAAAATGACCCAAAATATAAACTTTGTTAGTCTATATTTCTTATCTGTGCTTTGTGGACTGTGATTCTTACGATTGTCATGGTGTACTAAGGGTTGATTTTGTTTTTGTTATATTTTCAATATTTCCTGTAGATAAAGCCCTGCGAATAGCGACCAATATGATCAGACTAATTATTAACCAATGTCGTTGCGTCAAGAAATCGAGTAAGTAAATTATATTGCAGAAAATGTCATCAGTAAACCTTAACCTAAAGCGGAATTTGATTGATTATTATGTACACCTATGTATGACTTCATCGTGGAAACTGTTATTTTTACTTACAGATCAGATAGTATGTTTAATTATTTGGTAAAACAGGCCATGGAAGTGTCGGCGAAAATATTCATTCATTTTCTTCATCAACAACAACTACTAATATTATCTAATTAATATTTTTTGTTTCATCATGACCATCACATGGCTAGTGCGGTTCTTTTCATTATTAGGAAGTATAGAAACAAAATAAATCAAAGGAAATTTATATGAAGTAGAATCAATTACCTACTTTATTCGTTAACCTGAGCCAACTTGATTTTATCATTGAATAATCATAAAAAATATCTTGCCAAATTATTGCCAAAGGTATATTTTAGTTTATACTTTTAAATGTTTGTATTATTTTTTTAGCAATACAATGGGAAAACAAACAGTACCAAAACCTGCCATATATGACATTTTCAAGGTCATTGTCATATTATAGAATCAAGCCTATCTGTCTGAATTATGATGTTACACAAAAACCGTTCAATGCAGGAGTTTACTGCCACCCACAGTCCATTAGGCCTTTCTCAACCAGTGGATATTACTTTGACAAAGTACCTCTAAAACCATCCTCAAAGATTGAAGCTGCTGTTGAAACCATAAAGAAAACCATAGAAGAAAAAATAAAGGGTCCACCAGTAGGGGCACCTCCAAAGAAGCCTTTCAAAGAACGCTTTATGAATGAGCTCAAACATTACTATCATGGCTTCAGATTACTTTTCATTGAAATAAGGATTTCAATAAGCTTATTCTTTAAAATTTTAAGAGGTGAGGTATTGACACGAAGGGAGCATAGACTGCTGGTCACAACCATTGGTGATCTGTTCAGAATGGTCCCATTTATTGTATTTATAATTGTTCCATTTTTGGAATTCTTTCTGCCTTTTTATATTAAACTGTTTCCAAATGCGTTGCCATCTACATTTGAGAGTAGCAGTCAGAAAGAAGCTAAGTTAAAGAAACATTTAAAAGTGAAGTTGGAAATAGCGAAGTTCTTCCAAGAGACTTTAGATGAGATGGCTCCGCAGGCCAGTGATAGGCATTCAGAGCTGGCTAAAGAGTTCTCCAGTTTCTTCAGTAGAATCAGAACTTCAGGAGATGTTGCAACAAGTGAGGAGATCATGAAGTTTTCTAAGTTATTCGAGGATGAAATCACATTGGATTCATTACAGAGACCGCATTTAGTTGCTTTGTGTAAAGTGGTAAATGCTACATCAATTGGTACCAGTGCCATGTTACGGTTCAATCTTAAGATGAAGCTGAGGTCCTTGGCAGCTGATGATAAGGTGATTGCTAAAGAGGGGGTGGAGACTTTGAACTTCAGTGAGTTACAGCAGGCTTGCAGAGCTAGAGGCATGAGGGCTTATGGAGTGTCGGAAGAGCGTTTAAAAAAGGAATTGAGGAATTGGCTTGATTTGTCTTTAAATGAGAAGGTGCCACCATCTTTGCTGCTGCTATCGAGAGCCCTGATGGTCCCAGAACATGTCCCTACCACATACAAACTGAAGGCGACCATATCTGCTTTGCCAGAACATGTTGCTACTCAGACGAAGGCTGCTATTGGAGAGAAGGAAGGCAAACTGGACTTCAAGGTAACACTTGTTACTTAGTTATATGTATTTATTTGTTTGTATCCTTTTTGTAGTGATAGTTGTAATGAATATCATGTTGTGTTCTATATCAGAGGGGCGATTCTCGTAATTTTAAGACCGTTCACAGTCTGATCTCAGTCTCAATCTGTCAAAAAATACTTCTAATTTCCCTATATTTTGACAAGTTTTTGACATTTGTTTGCTGCCTTTGGTAAAGGCCTCCACCAACCCCTTCCAATTCTCCCTGTTCCTTGGCGTTCAAGGAGACACTAGACAGCCAGGGAGTGAGGATGGCTGGAAAGCCATCCTGCAATCTTTTCTAGGGTTTTTCTAATTGGTTTTTATTGTAATTAAATTCTTACATAGTCATAAAGTCAGTTTAAATATCTGCCAGTATTCCTGACTTTTTATTCCATTTTCAATTACTAATATCATTCTTGTGCATTCATCCTTAGCTAAACAAAGGGATATTATAATTTGATTAGGTACTCCTTCTTTCATGGCGAAAAGAAGTAGTATATTATTTATTTGCAAGAATACAAGTACAATAATTTACTGGAAACTGATTTGATAGAAAACGTAAAACAGTTGACTGGTAGAGAATGCCTAAGGCATTAAGTCCGCTTTTGTACCTTTTTGTTTTTTTTAATAAATAAATAAAAGTACAGACGTCAGCACATCAAGCTACTACAATCTGTCAAATTTCTTTAATAGATTTTCAACTTTATCGTTAAAACATTAAGGCTCAAGGTTGATTGGGAAAATTTTACCGTTTCGGGTAGCTTGACCTGCTGGCGTCTGTACATTTCTGAATACGACGGCAAACAGCAAAAGTCAGCGGCATTGCGGTCAACACTGAACGCAAGCGACAGTACCGCTGCAGTTAAGATTCTGAACACGACACTTCTCTTCTTCTGTTTCGCAAAACTTATTTGTCAAACAACAGAATACGCCAACCCGCTTTCAGCAAATCGCCAACCCGTCAAGCGAGCAAGCATGGAGATCATTACTCGTGCCTTCGCCGTATGAGAAGAGGCCTTTGCCATACAGTGGGGCAATAACAGGCTGGTATTATAACATAATACATCATTTGCTCTGTTAGCGAGAGCCACTGATAGCACTATTAGTATGCCGTCTACAGTCGCCGTTCGAGTCTCGACCGCAACAGCAAGCGCCACTGTCGACATCTACGGAAGCGTTTTCATCAAAATAAATAAAAACCATTTATGTCGTTGCTAACGGCACTGCCGCTGCAGTCTGCCATCTGCCGTCGCTATCGGGATTCTAACATTCTAAAGTTATTGAACTTGTTTTATTCCAGGCTAAAGCTGAAGCTATCAAATTAGAAATGCAGAAGATCAAGGAAGAACAGAAAGAGAACCAGGAAGCAGAGCGAGAGAAACAGATCCTTGAAGCCAAGAAGAGGGAGAAGGAGGAGCTCAAGGACATAGCACCAATTATTGACCTTGAGAATGCTGTTCCTATGATGGACCCGGCTCCAGTCATCATTATTGACGCACCTAAAGCGAAATCCGAAGAAGGTCTCTCTGGCAAAGACATTGAAGTTATTGAGGACGCTTTAGAGCAATTAGGTAAGTTCTTATTGGCTATGGGGAAACACTTAGATGAGGGACGCAAGGAACCGCGAAGCCATCATCATCATCTCCATCTGCCTAACCTTTTCTCAACTATGTTGGGGTCGGCTTCCAGTCTAACTGGATGCAGCTGAGTACTAGTATTTTACATGGACGGACTGCCTTTTTGACCTCCACAACCCAGTTACTGGGAACCTCGAAGTATGGCGGAAAAAAGGGGAGGCCTTTACTATAACTAGCAGTCGGCGATTCTGGGCTGAAATGATGGTGATGATGACATTTTGGTAATGTTCCAATTTTTTTTTTCTACGTACGGAAGTTCAAGTTCGGTTTTGTTACTTTCATAATTACGTATTCTTCACGTTTTGTCATTCATATAAATAGATTATGTATGTGGGACATGTGCTCAAAACGTGTTTGAACTCTGAACATCATAGACTCTTAAGAAGTAATGTATGGAACTTTTATTTATGACTGCTTTGTCGTGATGTTGTCGTGATCTATTTTCTTCTGCGGTTTCCTTATCTCTCACTGTGATTAGCATCGGTAGTTAGGCTGCAATCTGCAACTTGTTTCCGGTTAAAAATAGGTCTCTGCATACATTATCAATAATTATCATGCACATTGCACTATTTCGTTCATATTTTAACACGAGTCAAAAAGATAGGAAGCTTATTTTAAAACGTCTGTTGCGATCTTAAAATAAATTGGTGACGATACAATATATGTTAACTGATAAAAATCGGGCGTCTTATATTTTGAAAGTACATACCCAATCAGATAGAATAGAATAGAATGGAATACTCTTTATTGTACACCATCCACCACTGGGGCCCGTCAGGTTAAGCTATGCTTGCCGCGGTTGGTCTGTGGATGGGTGACCATCTTTACTTTGACGTGTAAAAGTGTTTGTACAAACCTACTTACATAATAAAATCATTTATCACATACCGAGACCCCTCCTTGCCTCGGAAAGCACGTTAAGCCGTTTGACCTGGCTGTCATTCGTGGATCTTTGACAGTCGTTACGGGTAGTCAGAAGCCCGAAAGTCTGACAACCAGTCTTACCAAGGGGTATCGCATTACCCAGTAACTGGGTTGTGGAGGTCAGATAGGCAGTCGCTCCATGTAAAATACTTGTATTCAGCTGCATCCGGTTAGACTGGAAGCCGACCCCAACATAGTTGGGAAAAGGCTAGGCAGATGATGTACACCATCCGCCACTACCACCACCATCCTACGGTATTTAGTCCAATTATCTCTTCATTGACAGTACTTGGCATCCTGCTCTGTAAAATGACTCCTCTATCATGTAATATATACTAATAATAAAGCTGAAGAGTTCGTTTGTTGAACGCGTTAATCTCTGGAACTATCGGTTGGATTTGAAAAAATATGTTTGCATTTGATGGCCCAATTGTCGAGAAAGGCTATATAGCATCACGCTAGAACCCTTAGCTAAAAGTAAAAAAGTCAGAAAGAACGCTAAGCAAAACGAAGTATTAGCACCGCGGGCGATGCGATGCGATGCGCCGGGGAATAAGATATTTCACGCGGGCGAAGTTCCGGGCAGAGACTAGAAACGCATTTTTCTTTCTAGAATTCCTATAAAAACAAAGTGCAATGTATTATAATATCTGTATACAGGGTTATTTGTAAAACACCCCTCTTAAGAGGTCATTTTACTCATCATTATGAACAACTTACTATGGGACGAAAACCGAAATCGCGAAAAAAAAATCATCTGCTCCCTACATTTTGACGAATTATGCGAACGTAGGTAAATGTAGGGAACAGCTGATTTTTTTTTCGCGATTTCAATTTTGGTCCCATAGTAAAAGTTGTTCATAATGAAGAGTACAATTATCTCGTAAGAGGTTGCTGGTGTTTTACAAATAACCCTGTATAATACTAATATGCTAAATACGAAAGGAACTGTATCGGCCTGTAAAACATAGGATACGTTTTGTATCCTGGCAGTACGTTACCGCGGAATAATTTTCGACCTGTACGCGGGCGAAGCCGCGACAAAAGCTATTCTTTATACTATAAGTTACAGTCAGACTATGAACAAGTTATATTATTCTATGTTGTGTTTTGCACGGAGTTTCATCCGATTATTTATTATCATAATTTGATATCTATTTCTTACGTTAGCTACTTGGAATATTTCCATACGACAAAATATTATGTCAAGTAGGTATAGTTGTAGGTGTAGGTATCATACGTTTAATACAAAAATGTATATATCTGCAAATGTAAGCGTAATACACAAAATGAACTTAATTTGAATTAGTGTAAGGTAGGTTATTGCCCAAATAACGCCAATATTTGGACAAATACTTACGCCAAGTGCCACCATAAGATCAAAAGGGTTAAGTACCTGTCAACCTTCTGCCGGATTGGCTGTTAAGATGACAACACATTCATCACCACTATTTTTTTATTACCAAGATTATTAACTGTTGTAAAAACATTCTGGTTACTTTATGGATGCTACTCACTTGATTCCGGTCGGCACATACGATTCGACAGTATTTGTTGAACAACAAAGCCGACCCGATTCAATTACTACACATTTTGGCTTTAATTCGGTTCGTGCCGATCGGCAAACTCCGTTCGGCGTCTACCCTTGCTGAAGCATGTTCGGTTCGACTCGGTACAATTCAAGCTAAGCCGAGCACATTTTTCCCGAATATAATTATATCTACATAAATATTGGATTAAGATAAGATAAAATCGTCACTCACTTGACGCCTGAGGGACCACCTTCGCCGCCGAGGTACACCACGGCGAAGGTGGTGTGACGATCTGATAAGATATGCAGGGCCAACATGGCCAGAGACCGCACAAGACAGGTTTGGAAGGATAAAGGGGTGGCCTTTGCCCAGTTGTGAGGCACAAGGCTAACAAAAAAATTAATAAATTGTACGTTTGCCGCCCGGCTGTGCCGAATCATACCGACCCGAACCCGAAAAGTGCAGTGTAGCACGCCTAACGTTGTTGTTCAGTTATTTTTATAATGTTCCTAATGGTAGGTATAGGCAATATAAGTTTGGCAACATGCAACATTCTTTCGCGGAATAAACCAGATATTTCAGTACGCAGGAAAACTCAGAGCACTACGTATGCAGACCAAGTGCAATGAATCATACTGTTTGTAAATAAAGACTTCTCGAATGTTACATAGAGATATAACTATTATTATTTATTATACTTAGAATTAATGTGACTTAGATAATTAGCTCTGGCAATTACAGACAGATTATTTTTTGTAGCTCAGAGGATAAGGAAAATACTAGCGAAGTGCAGCGTAGCGCTGGGTTTCCAGCCAAACAAATAGCAACATTGCGCTTCTTAAAAATAAATAATCTCAACGGTGTACCTCTGTCTGATTTAATGCTCACTCGGACTAATGTCAGTTCATTTATTTTCAACTTTAATTCAGTATAGTGCAAGGATGCTATTGGTTTTGAAGGTACAACCGCACCGCACTGCGCTGCGCTTCATCAGAGGGGCAATTCTCGTAATTTTAAGAACGTTTTCAGTCTGATCTCAGTCTCAATCTGTCAAAAAATACTTCTAATTTCCCTACATTTTGACAAGTCTGGCCTTAATAGGAAATAGATATCTGTCGGTCGACCGCAACACTATCACAAGTTTTGTAATGTACGTGGGTACCTAAGTGCCTGCACACATTAGGAGAATAGGTAGCATAATGAGCCTATAATGTTCCAACTGCTGGGACACAGCCTCGGGTGATCCAAAATCCACCACGCGGGCCCAGAGCGGGTTGGTAGAGGTCGCAGGTTTCGTGACGCTGTTTTCCTTCACCGTTTTTGAGAGCAGTGGTGATGAAATAACTGTCAGGGTTCACCACTGCTCTCAGAAGAAAATAGGTAGCCAGGACTAAAATAATTATCACATAATTTCCTATATTTGTGCAATAACACAGATTTGAAACAGTTTCAAAGATGATGGCTTAAAAATAATATGATCAGAGAGACCGCTTCTTTGCATTTGCCATCAAGCGTTTTCCCTAATAAGTATTACTGTATTTATTATCTTGGACTTATGCCAAGGTCCGTTTTGCTGTTAGATTCGTTCATTCACCTTTGATTTGGCGGAGATTTTGGGCTTACAGAGTTACTATCGTACGATCTTAGTATTACTGAGAAATTTCGTTTTTCTGTGCCAGCTTTATACGGTACAGTTTTACGAATGCATACTCGTCATTTTACTTATTTAGATTTCTGTGTATTATAGTGAAGTGCTTACCTAAGTATATTGATGATGTAATATAGCTACATTCTTGAACATTTTACTACATGGATAAAAAGTAACCTATGTTGTAAACTATTCGGACATATTGATCTAGGTTAGAACATACTTAGATCATGGTCTACCTGTGGGCCAAATATCATCGAAATCCGTTCTGCCGCTAAGGCGTGAAAAATTGAAAACAGAGTTTCTTTCGTATTTAGAATATTAGTACGGATAATCCAAACAACATACTCAATAGTTCCCAATAATGAGATTTATTAAAAATTTAACTTATTTTCTCCACAGCTGAACAGAAGAAATCCTTGCTTCTTGAGAAAGAGAGCATTCAGGAATTGAAGGGAGAACTCCTAGACTACAATGAAGATGTCAAAGAGATGGACGAGATTGTCAAAACTAAGCAAGCTGACCTCAAGCTTTCGAAGGGTGCTCGCAGGTATCGTGACACATCCTTTTAAATATGTAGATATAAAAAAAAAACAAGTATGTAGCAGGTAGGAAGAAAATTATGAAATTAACAAAAACCGACTTAGGCAAAGCGTGATCGTGCATTTTCTGTATGAGAAGAGCTCTTTGTGCAAGACAAAGAGCTCTTCCTTTCCAATCCAATAGGCAGTTATTAAACATACATTCTTCGCGGTCTTATTCGCTAGAGCGAGAAGACCACTCGCAAGTATCCGAACTTATCAACATCGACAAATCAAATCAAAAGTCATTTATTAAAATTAGGCTGAGAATCAGCACTTTTCGAATGTCAAAATTACAAAAGAGTCCCCCAGAAACGCCCGCCCTTCACCACTTCCTAGTGCTATCGCTGGGAAGAAGAAGTGGCGCAACAAACTCCCCAGCAGCACAGCTGTCTGTTCAGTTAATATAGTTGCATGTATACAATACTAGGAACCTATGTTCAGTAATTAACATTACAAGAAACTTAAATTATTTGCCATAATATGTCAGCTAGCCACGCCAATATACCAACAAATATGTATAATAAAAACTATACGTACTCAAGCTAAAAAATAATTAATTAAAATTAAAATAAAAACTTACTACCTAAATAAAAGCCTCCAGGCATAAAGGGTGTGACAGCTTACATATTTATGCATTGCTGGGTTCTGGTCACATAGCTGTCACTTGCAGTCACAGATGATAAACTAGGACCATAGAAGTAAAATAAATAAATGAGTTAATACTAATAACAGTAACCTGTCAGTAAGCTAATTCTGGAGAAAGAACATGAACATTGTCTTGAGTTAATTAGGGCAACCAACTATTCTTATCGTGTAAGTAGTCGTTGATGGAATAGTAAGCCTTTGAACAAAGGTTGGATTTTACTTGAGCTTTAAACGCATTAAAAGGCAAGTCTAGCAAAGAAGGCAAAGAAGAGGGTGTCTTGTTATAAAAGGTTATACCAAGCCCATCAAATGAGTTATGAACCTTATGAAGCCGATAAAAGGAGGCACGTAGTTTGTCCTTATTTCTAGTGTTAACACTGTGAATATCACTGTTTTTAGTGTACAAGTGTAAATTTTGCCTAATATATAAGATGTTGGCGAAGATGAATTGTGATGCAACCGTGAGAATACCAATATCTTTAAAAAAATCTCTTAGAGAAACTCTGGCACCTAGCTGGTAAATTGCTCAAACAGTTCGTTTTTGAAGGACAAATATATTTTGTATATCAGCGGCTTTGCCCCACAGCAGAATACCGTAGGACATAACGCTGTGAAAATAACTAAAATAGACTAAACGAACTGTATCAACGTCAGTGTGTGTTGTCTTACTTTCCTGACGGCGTAGGCAGCCGAACTGAGCCTTCCTGCTACACTTGATATATGAGGTCCCCACTGAAGTTTGGCATCTACTGTTAGTCCTAGAAAAATTGCCGAACCTACTGTTTCAAGCACCTCTTTATCTAAAACGATGTTGGGTCCTAGATTTCTAACATTCGTTAAGGCGAACTTTACACATTTCGTTTTCTTGGCATTAAGAACTAGGTTATTTGACGTAAACCAATCTGTAACTATTGAGAGTGCACTGTTTACGTCGTCAAAATCTTGTCTATTCCTGTCTACTTTAAAAATAAGAGAGGTATCATCTGCAAACAGTACAACGTCACAGTACAGACAGTACGTATACGTGCGAATGGACTTCTCACTGTAGTGAATTGCACAATCTGACCGTCAGAAAGGGATATAGATGTGCTCGTAAGTGTGATTTCGCCCTAATACATGACTTGTGGTTTAGAACCAGACACTTCCACGAACTGTGCTTATAACTGACCCATTTCTTCAAGCATCTTGACTAATGCTAGGACACGAACTGTGCTTATAACTGACCCATTTCTTCAAGCATCTTGACTAATGTTGCTTATAAATTATATTTATTTCTGTTAATGGGGTCAAAAATAAATTGAATTTTAAAACTAGATGAGGTTGGTGTTGTCTATCTGACTACTCTTAGAAAAAACACCAAAAACAATCTCATTAATAGGGTTTCTCAATGGGAATTTGTGGAATAACCCACCAACTCAGAGGTCACGGTCTCTTTTAAACTCCAGATATAGTCTTGATCTGTCCATATGAGGACTTTGCAGATAGCATCTGAGATTGTCTTTTGAGGAAAAAACCACACAGATTTTAATCTTGAATAACATAACGTTCTCGATATTTATTGGGTCTAATATTTTTCACTGTTTTAACTTTTGGTAATGGTCGAAAGGAATTTCCAATATGACCACAAATAGCAAATTAATTGAATGAAATCAAGTAGGTAATAATATAATAGGATCCGGTTTCCGATACAAACGGAAATACGAAGATAAAGTACTGTATTGAAATTAGTAATTGTAGGTACTGCACAGCATCAATTCCTCTTTTATTATAATTTATTACTCTGTGTTCCAAACTAATATTAAAAAAATGCATATGTACCTAAAAAGATAACAATCTGGACATTCAGTATAACATGTTAAAATCGTGTTTGTTATCATATTTATAATCTATTGCAACATTGTTTGGTTGAGAGAGTAGTTATAATTTCTATAAATAAGTTACTGGGTGCGTCCATGGCTAAATAATAACAACCGCACAGGTCGATCGATTAGGTTAAGCTACGTTTGCCTCGGTTGGTCTGTGGATGGATGATCATCTTTAAATACCGAGACCCTTCCGTGTCTCGGAAAACACGTTAAGCCGTTGGTCCCGGCTGTCATTCGTGGATCCTTTACCAGCCCTTACGGGTAGTCAGAAGCCCGAAAGTCTTAGAACCAGTCCTACCAAGGGGTATCGTATTACCCAGTGACTGGGTTGTGGAGGTGAGATAGGCAGTCGCTCCATGTAAAATACTGGTAAGCTGCATCCGGTTACATTGGAAGCCGACCCCAACATAGTTGGGAAAAGGCTAGGCAGATGATGATGATACTGCGTTACCAAATTAAATGAAATCTCGATACTAAAATTACTACATACTGTATTCATATTTCTATCGCCAATCTTAATATAGGTAAGAAAAAAAAAGCATTATGCAATATTTCAATTTGCAGACAGCACTAATTAGACCACAAACTTTCAATAGAAGACTTCCATTTAAAGCACTCAACTAAACTATCGAGAATGATGAAATAATCGTCTTCATCTTGTTATGCGCAATGGCTTTTAAGAAGACGCCATCTTTGTTTGGGTTTTGCCCATAGAATATAGGTAGGTTAGCCTTGACTAATTAATTGCATCAGAAAAATACTCACACTGTTGTTCCACTCTTTTCAGATTGTACAAGGCCGTCAACAACATGATAGGCAAGCTGGATGCCGCATTAGACATGCTAGAAACCAAGGAGAAAGCCCTGAAGACCACATTGGAACAAACCAAGTCCGAACCGCAAAAGGCAAAGGAACAACTGATCCAAATTGACGAACTGATGCATTCCATTAAGAGCCTACAAAAGGTGCCTGATGAGGCCAAACTGAAGCTGATTCAGGATGTACTTGGCAGGCTGGATGATGACTTCGACGGGCAGTTGAAGATTGATGATGTTTTGAAGGTCAGTGTTGCCTTATTTTGGTTAATTTTTTGTCTTATTTCTTGTAAGCTACTACAGAAAAACCATTTAGGACCCCAATAGCACCATTATTCATTATTATTCCACAACGGAAAAAATAAATGTCGATCGTCATGATGGCTTTAGCACATCGACGTTATATAACGGCCCCCGATGGTAGCAATGTTCATTCGTACTTTGAACTTTGATGTTCGTAAGATTTAGTATCTTGATTGAAACAAAGTTCGTGCCTTTAACTCCCAAGTAAAAAGTACACGCATCAAGAACATGTTCTGAAGTTAGTTCGATTATTTGCTTGTTGGAAAAAAAAAATGTATTTCAATTTGTGAAATATGGCATATTTTTGGTCAAATTACAACATAACGGTACCTAACGTTGAAATTTTACCAAAATCGCAGATGTGCCTGTTGATTAGTCAGTAGGTATCTTTTCTATGTAAATATAATATTATTTCCAATCACCATGTGTAGAAGGTGCAAGAAACGACTTATGTAACAGTAAACACTGTCCTCAAGGTCAGTGTCAACTTTCCACCACGATGACAAACACGTGACCTACCGTATCAAATACCCCGCGAGTGATTATAAACGCGATAACACAATATGACCTCTTTCTGCACAGAATGCTAGACTTCCGCGTTATCGCTACTTTAATAATAATCTTCACGGTCAACGTAAAAAATATACATTACATTAGCTCCTTCTTGATAAAAACTTGACATTTACGGCTCGATGTGGTTCTTACCTTTGCGTACAAAAAAAATACTGTCTGTAGTTATGTATTGTTTTCGTTACGATACCAAAAGGGAGATTGTTAATGTTGCTTATTTGTGTATGTTTATTTATGAGATATTGGGTTCTCGAAACTTCCGGACTATCTTATCAAGTAAACTGTTGGTAATAATAAGACAAAAGGGAGAAACTCTGTCATCAAGTGATGACTTATCACTATTCCTAGGATTAGGCTGGATTATACAAAGCAGACATACATGATGTGTATATGTAAACAAACAATGTTATTGACTTCTAGAAAATGTGGTAAGGTCAGAACGTCTGCAACGGTCATTGACCTTATGACAAAGTAGCAGCTGGTTGTTTTAGTTTAGATATTTTGTGTATGAATGACATCTTGTCTGTCTCAATAATGGCGGTATTATACTATTTATGAGTATACTTATGTTTTATGAGAGAAGAATAGAATTGCTTATCACCTGTTTATCATTCAGTGCCAGTTGTAGCAATTTTAAAAGACAATCTAGTGGCAATGAGTTTGTTAATAAATAAAAATGTTAAGTCTCTTTACGTGTAGAATTCACGTTACTGACGTAGCTTGTGAATAGGGTAGTTGCCTGGGTAAAAAAAATATTATTATATTTAGTCCGTCAGTTAGATTATCGAAAAATAATGGACACATATTTATTCTTTTGTCAATCAAACAAAAAATGACAAAGATAAAGCGCGTCAAAATTTGGGAGTAGGGGGTCGTCACTTGCTTGCAAAAATGTCGCAAGCAAGTGACGTCACGCGGACTTTAACGGGCGATATCTTCATCATTTTTTATATAAGTAATTGACAAAAGAAAAAATACAGGTTCAATATTTTTAGATAATCTAACTGACGGACTAATTAGATTTTTTTTAGGAAAATAGCCTATTCTGAGATAGTATTATACTGACAATTGACAATCACTGTAAAAAAACAAGTATGTAAAATAAGCTAAAAATTATGCAACTCATCACCTGCCTAGCCTTTTTCCAACTATGTTTGGGTCGGCTTCCACAGCTGCATCCGGTTAAACTGGGAGTTCCAGTTTAACCGGATGCATCTGAGAACCAGTATTTTACATAGAGCGACTGCCTATCTCACCTCCACAACCCAGTTACTGGGTAATACGAAACCGAAATAAGCGAAAAAAAACTTGAGAGGTGTCAAGGGACACCCGGATGGAACGAAGTATAACTGGCTTGCTTTCTATAAGAGAGAGAGAGAGAGAGAGAGAGACAGAGAAACACGCGCACTTCGCACGGTTTACAACTATAGCAAAAAGTGTCGTTCCAACTTTGGGTCTTAATTTTTTCCGTCTAGCCACCTTTCGCAACGCGCGATAAGGAACTTCGTTCCAATTATGCAACTATGACCCTTAAACTAGGTACTCTAGGGCCCAAGACACGCATTGATGCAAGACACTTTTTTTTTTGTTAGCCTACATCGTGTCCCATTGCCGGGCAAAGGCCTTCCCTTCTTCCTCTCAAACTTGTGCGATATCTGACCATGTTGGTCCTGGTAACACCATCGCAGTTTCACTTGGTTATGAAGTATCTTATCCATGCTCAAACAAAAAGCTACATTATATCTACAACTTATATCACAAACTCACACCAAAATAATCTTCATTTACCCACATTTCAGATGCTCGAAATAATAGGCAACGAAAGCGTGAACCTGTCGGAGAAGCAGATGGCCGAGCTGATCGAGTTACTGGATAAGGAAGAGATACTCGAGGTTGAAAGCAAGATACAGAAGGCGCTTGATAAGGCGGCCATCGCGGCTAAGGAACAGGACAAGCCGAGCATCTCCGAGGGGAAGGTAAAGTCGTTGAAGTCGTAGTATTTATCTAGGCACGGTCGACCACGCGTCAGTAACATCAGTAACAATATATATATTTTTTTTAAATGGTATAAACTAGTGCTTGACTGCGATCCCGCCTGATGGAAATAAAGACACTGTCAATACAATATATAGTTAATACAACATTAATACAATATTAGTATAATAAATAGTTGCCATACAAGTTCTGTTGATCGTACCTATATCTTGTAACAACGAGCTCTAAGCTACTAGAATTGAACTCAATTGCCATTCGTTAGTCTCGCAAAAACTAGAAAATGGCTTGACTGATTGTAATGAAACTTTGGTAAGTTTTTGTGTGCGCGCCTGAGGTTTTCAGAAAAAAAAAAAATTAAAAACGCATTGCGACAGTTGCCGGACATTAGCTAGTATTTGATATTAATGTAGGACAATAATTTTTTTGGGACTGTTCTGTGTCCAACTGCTGGGTAAAGCCCTCCCCTTTTTCCGTCCAAACCGTCCTGTCTTGTGTAATCTCTGGTCGCGTTGGCGCTGCAAACATTGTCAATTCGCCGTGGTCTACCTCAACTTACTTACTTTATCTTATATGACCCTGGGGTCCCGAAAGGCGTACGAGGGACGTAAGGGGTCGAAACCAACTCGCAGAGGCCCATTAGACGTTTTCAATGAAATGAGACACCAACCGACGATTATCCCTGTATGCACTATAACTTATATATATTGTTACAGAGTTTATTCGACATAATACGAGAAGCACAGAAGAGGCGGGAAATTAAGAGAGCCGCGGAACAAGCAGCTATCGCCAAGAGCGAAGGTATCGTCACCAAAGCCGAGGAAAGCAGTAAACGGCCCCAGAGCCACTGAGTAACTTAGCTTTACTTAGTCAATGTGTAAATAACTATGCTAGTGAACTGTTCTTACTCATGTTAACGCCTTCATGCTGGTTTAGGTGACGATAAATTAGCAAAGATGGCCCACGACGTTTGTATTTATAATATAAGATGCGTTCGGATACGGACAACACATTGCAATTTTCACGTGATTAATAATTGGTCGTGGTTCATGGTCGCGTTTTGATAACACAGTTGCACCGTCCGAACGCGTCCTTTATACCCGCATATAGCATAGCTGTTGTAATAGAGTAACGACATACATATTTATGTAGAAGAAATAAAATATTATTCATGTAATGAATGTGTTACCTTAGTGACAATAAGCATTTTGTAACATGTAATCAATCACACATGAATATGTAAATAACGTTTTACTTTAAAATATACATTAATAATGATTATACCTAAACTTTCCATGCCGTACAAAGTTGTTTGTTTGTTTTTATTTATTCCTGGTTCTTTTAGTTTCTCATAATATGTATTACGTTGATGCATTTCTGTGATCACTATTCAGTTTTAAGTTTTATTTTAGTTTATTATAGTGGTTATATCAAAAATATATTGCGCACAAATTGTGGAGCGGTGCACTGTTGCTTCTTTTCAATTATGAATTGGAATGAACGGATATTATATTACTGATACTGCGAAATATTTCCTTAGATACCTGATTACTATAAAATTGGATGTGTATATTATGTATATTTGCTGTTAATGAAGCATACTGTTTATGATGGTTGACATTCAGAAGTATATTTGGTTAGCTTACAGCATTATGTTCATTTTATTTATGTTTAATAACAATAATAACAAGTGTTGAATCTAGTTACGTTCCGAACAATGAAAGCACAGTAAGTAAATGATTATCAGCTGTTTTGTATAAAATCAATTTCCAGCTGCATCTGCCATAAGCAGATGAAGAAGTACCAGTTTAAATACATATTCCTTCCTAAGATAATCTTTCTCTAGGCATTGTTTATGCTTTTTAACTGCCTTACCAACAGTATTGGTAACATTTTTTTCCAACGAGTCAGTTACTGTTATTCGATGTACTGAGAAATAAAGTTTTAAAGAGTAAGAGAATAAAGAGATCGATAAAAATTGTTTTGTTTCATTTTCTACAATGTTGCTTTCGCGCGACCTTGGGAGTTATTAGTTACCAACCAACGTTGCTTGGTCGTATTGACCTAATTGATCCTGGTGCGAGACGTTCCAATGAACGGGAAAATAGACGTTATATTACATCTATAATCCCCGAAGAGTAAGATCTTAAGTACAAAATTCATCAAGAATATAATAAATTAATCTTTGGACTCGAGTGAGTACTCTTGACCCTGAAGTAAAACGACAACACGAGATCGAGAGCTAGGTATTTATAACCATTTTTCAATTTGCCGCCTCTAGGTAGCGTGAAAGTCGAGCATCCGGTTTTAAATACTGAATGTTCATTGGACGGAATTTAAAATCCACGTACTAGATTAGCCAATAGTCATTTTTCGACGAATCACAAGGTGTATGATATGTACTCACGGGCTGCCAGGCCGCCATCTTTAATGATTTTGAAAAGCGAAGCCATGTGATTGGTCAATAACAAGACGTCATTCCAATCTTTTGACGGAGTTGCGCAAAATAAAATAATTTTGTGTGACTCTCACTCACTCATTGCGGCTGCCATGTTTTTTTTATGTGGGGTGTGTGTGTATTGATATAACATGATAGTTTAACCCCGTATAAACTGTTACAGGTGAGTAATTTCTATTAAATTTGATTGTTTTCATGTGCCAATGCGCAAGTAGGTTCATGCCGCGCCCTCAGTGAAAGTGCATCATGTAACACTGTCGCCTTCTTGTGAAATTGCATCGTATCGTAGATGAAATGAGCAGAATGAGTATGACTCAGATCAAAACGACGATAAAAGATTTGATGTACCGCACGTGAAACTACTCTTTGTTGATGTGTAGCAAAAAGTGTTGTGCGGGTGACGTTGCGAATGCGAGGAGGCTTCGTCCGCGCTCACCCTCACTCGGGTGACGTTTTGGCGCCATCGACCCATTTAGCACGGCGGGGCGGGCATGGTAGTCAGTGGCACACCAAATTCTTTGTGCTTGCTAAATCTCAATGACCTTTGTATCAAAACATTGAATGATAGTAAAATTTACCGTTTTATTTTGCAGAAATAAGGGGTGCACATAGTGCGTCATTTGTTATTAGCTAGTGACAATGCGATTGCAAAAAAATTGAAGCAAGCGCTGCATTAGGAAAAAAACTGACCCACTAGCAAAGAATAGGCCAAAGAAATTAAGGATGTATTAGTAACGGAGGAATTAAAGGATCGATTTATATCACACGGCCCACGGCGATTGTAAAATGGACTCACGATTATTATACAAGATGATGGTGTTTGATAACGGCAGACACTATCAAGGACAGGATGCGTAAGCATAAGAGAGAGAGCCAGGCGTTTGCCTGCTGGCCTGCCACGTCGAGAGAATTTCATCAAACTCCACACTCCATCATCTGATACCCACACACTTGGTACAGGTAAGTCACTCCGACAGTTTCAACTTACCCTCATATCATTACAATTAGATGTAAATATATTTTGTAAAGTCACTATCATGTTTTGTTCAATCAAAGGCAACACAACTGTATTTACCAAGATACCAATAAGACAATTAACTTCACAACGTGTTCCGTGGTTATCACAAACAAATAAATAAAGTACAAAAGTGTTAGAAGAATTTTCTAATCAGCGTCATATGTATCTTGGCCAAATTTGTTAAGTATTAGGAGAAGCCAATTAGAGTAATGAATGAAATAGTGATTTGCCAACTTGCTAGTGATCAAATAATAAATAATCAGTATGGACTAATCATTGTTTTTTCGAATGTCAAGAGGAAATGCAGTGCTCAGTAACACTGGAAAGTGACCATAACAGTGGGAATGTAAAAATGAAGACAATTAACAATTATAAGAATCCTTACACAAAGGTCGGTTTTGCATCTATTCCAATGTTATATGTTATTTTTATAGGCAACATGATACTATTTATGTTTTTGTCTGGTTAGTTGTGTAACCCAAATGTATTTTTTATTATTTTCCTTGTGGGAGTGATTAGACTGTATTTTAGTTATGTGTTGCCTGATCCTACAGGAAGTTTCCTCATTAATGATTGTTGCCTATGAAAGCACCGCACCACTGTATATTGATGTCCCCTTTGGTTTGCACTCTAGTTTAGGAGCATTACTGCATTCTTCCTTTGTTCCATTGTTAAAAGCTAATTTTAATAATTATTTGCATTTTCATTGTTTGCACATATTTTATTTACATAACATCTACTTTTTGAGTGCATTTGCACACATTTGATTGAATTTTTTATCATGCTACCAACATTACATGTTTGTGATTTTTTTTTGTCTTTATTTTCATTTGTTCAATACACTAATTTATTTTTGGTTTCCATTTGTCTATTTTTTCATTCTGTAGTAAAGCTGGTGTTACTTTCATTCTGTAGTTGTTTCCAAAAACGTGTTACTGTAGTTGCTACACATGCATACATCCATGAATCGAAATGAGGCTTCTAATAATAATGTGTTCATCCTACCACTTTACCATCTTTGGACATAGGCGTCAAAAACAAAGATACTTCGGAGATTACCAAATTTGTAAGAAAATAGTGCTTGTGAACATATTTTTATATTGGTTACCTACTGTAAGGACTGGCCGAACTCGCATAAGACAGAATTCTGTAGAAAATGGGAGAGGGAGGCATGGAGGTTTAGACGTGATTAAAAAAATACGTCAATTTACGTCAGGCGCTGACTGAAACTCAAAACTCAAACTATGTATTTGAACTAAACCAATTACAGGCACTTTTGAATTGTCAAGGGTCAGTCAGTCGTTGAAGCTAGTTGCCCATTCCAAAGCATAGTAGGTACTTATGGAGAAGAATGGGCAAGAAACTCCATGGACACTCTTTTAAATCACAATAATATGGTTACAAAGCATTGGTTACATCATTTATTATGCATGTGAGAACGATGCAGAACAATAAAAGCGTCTGTAATGAAAAGAAAAAAAAAACAATTCAAATATTCCAGAATCAAGTATTCAAGAAAAAAAAAACAAGTCCACCTGTCTCTCTAAACGGAATACCTCTACCGCAGGAGGATTACGCCAAGTATCTTGGAATATATCTGGATAGACGCCTAACTTGGAAGAAGCACATATTTACAAAACTGTTAGCTATATAAATGCATAATAAAGCCTATATGGACATACGGCTTGCAATTGTGGGGAACAGTGGCAAAATCAAATATTGAAATTATACAAAGGTTCCAGTCAAAAATTTTTAAGAATGATAACGAACGCACCTTGGTATGTCTCAAACAAGACACTCCATCACGACCTCTGAACCTCGATCAAAACTGTCATAGAAGAAATCTCAGAAAGGACAAAAGCGTACAAAGAGCGAATCGCAAACCATCCAAACAAGCTAGCAGTAAACCTGATGAATACCCAAACAGTCGCTAGAAGACTGAAAAGAAGGATTCCTCAAGACCTGATTTAAGAGGTTGTAAGAACAAACGGAGCAGTCACTGGGCGGCTTCCGTACAAACCTGCTAATTATACCAAACATATTGCTGAATATCTGCAGAATGATGATCGCAATGAAAAGATTTAAAAAAATTTAAAAAAAAATTCAAATATTAAATTAAATTAAAATAAGCCATGGCAGCAAAGACTTGACCAGTCCCTACTAACGGCGCCCGTTCACGAACATGACGCATAGATTAGCACCATTCAGCTCAACCATTTTGAAGGGAGCTAAATGATCCAACACATGCGCGGCCACCATACAAGACATTAGGAGTGAGCATGACATACTCTCAGCCACCAAGGCATATTCAAAGCAATGAAAGACGTACCCAGTAAATGGTACCTTTATAGTATGTACATAGTACTCACTTATGTGGCTTTGCAATTATACAATACTAGGAGATTGAATGTATATAATGCAAAATTAGTATTTTAAAATCTTCAGCAGCTCCAACAGTATGTGGGTAGGGTAGGCGTGTGTGAAGTATTTTCAAATGTTAATCAATTTATTTATTGCGTCCTGTGGAGCAGGACCAGCGTTTAGCCAAGCATTTTGGTCAGCGATATAATCCCACAACTTATGCTAGGCTGCAAAGTGTGCGTTTTATGTAAGATTTGAATTTCGTTTCATTGAGTTGGAGTATCTGGGGAGGTATTTTATTGTAACATTTTTACCCCATGAAGGAAGAGTCTATTTTAGCCAGTCGAAACCTGGTTGAACTAATTTGTCCCTATTTCTAGTTCTATAGGTGTGTCTGTCACCTCTTTTATTTATTGAAAAGATTTAAATTTTTCCTTACGTACATAATGTTTTCATAGATATGTTGACAAGGTACTGTCATGATATTAATATCTTTAAACAGTTCCCTTAGAGAATCGCGCCTGCGGAGGCCATATATTGCTCTGATGGCTCTTTACTGCAGAATAAAAATAGACTCGATATCTGCAGCCCGTCTCCATAGTAAAATACCGTAAGACATGATACTATGAAAGTAACTGAAATTAACAGACTAATTTGACAAGACTAAACCAATGCGATCTTCTGTCCTTTTCTTAATGAAATAGAAAGAAAAAGATGCACTGAACTTAAATTTAGTTTAGTTTGTGAACAAGGAAATCGGCGCCATTATCCGCGGCTTTTCTTCTAGAGCATAGTGGTCATATTGGAATATTCTAACTTTGATTCATAAGATTTCAGGTTTCTACATTTGTTAATAACATTATGGACATTATGGTCATAAGCACTATCCAAGCACTAAATTTTCTAGATAGCGGTTGAAGAATGGTCTATCTATAGCTATTTCTTATATAAACAACAGGGCTAGACAGACTGCTAGTTAAGAGACCACATAAATGCATGTGAAGCAGCTACACGGCTATTGTACACTAGATATTATTATCAATTTATCATCATTATCTGGTAGTATTATATTGCTAGAAAAGTAGTACATTATAATGTGGATGTTTTTGTGACAATATTGTATTGATTACTTTCAGGAACCTAATCTTGACAGCATTGTTGATGAGCTGTGCACACGACTCCAGGACATCAAAGATCAAGAAGGTGCGTCACGAGTAGGCATGCCCACGTGCTCTATAGAAGAAACTGAGGCTGTTCGTCGATATTACGCTGCGTTTCCGGCTTTAAAGAAAGGTCGAGAGTCGCCGCTACCGTATTATCTCCCACCGCCGGCGTGGTGTCGCAAATCAGCGCCAGATTCCAAGATCAAAATGCAAAATGAATTATCAGTGTCTAAAGATTGGAATACTAAAAACAAGAAACTAACTTCAGGGAAAGAGCGACGTAATTCGTACCACGGTCAGAAGAAGAACAACAAGAAGCGTTGCAACAGCTACAGTAAGTCCTTTGACAGCAAAGAGATTCTGCCTGAGTGGGTTACGCACGAGGGCGTCTGGGATATGGAAACGCAAGACCCAGTGAAGGAGTTCATCAGAGCCATAGCATTAGACGAGGGTTACGGCACGTGCGAGAACACCGTCACAGACGAGATCAAAGAAATAACAGACGGGACAATTGGAATAAACGAAATCATGGTGCCTGACTGGGACGATAGCCTCGACCTCGACGGCGGGTGGGTCATCACCGAGGATCTCAACCCGCGCGTGCGCACGCCTACGGAAGAGGAACTCTACGCTAAGTTCGAGGCAAAGTTCGATCGTAGCATCGAAGCTCTGTGGTCTAAAGACCAGAACACACCTGACGACGAGTACCAGGACCTTCCGATAGACTTCCAAGATCTGCTGTCATCTCCCTCCGACCGTCTGTTTGCCGATCCGTCCGCCGAGAAGTGCAGTCTTATATCCCTCACTGAGAGCATATGGTCCACCGAAGCTGCAGACTTCCCGCCTCCGCTCGACCGCGGAGACTCGCCCTCGCGCATTGCTGATGCTCTGCATGACCGCTTCCGGCCGCTCAACCTGGCCGACGTGGTCGAGCCAGAGCCGCGCGAGCTCGAGTCGTTCGCTCTGTACGAAGGCGACGAGATCTACGACGCTCTGTCCACAGTCGCCAACTCGATGCGCTCCTTCACGGCGATAAATCACAGCCGCGACCGCAGTGGCTTCGCCGAGGTGCCGCCGCGCCGCGCCCGCGCCGGCCCCGCGCGCGCCGCGCCCGCCTGCGAGCCCGCGCGCGCGCCCTCCCGCCCGCGCGAGGACCTCCTCACCTCCGCGCGCACGCACTTCCGCCCCATCCGCCGCGACACCGACGCCGAGCCGCCGCGCTACGCCGACGGCGACACCTTCGACATCTGCGGCGACCACGACACTGTCGAGTTCCGCCGCAGCGACTCGGGCGGGCTGTACCTGGGCGCGGGGACAGAGCGGTACCTCGAGTACCGCTCGGTCGGCAGCATCGACTACGGGCGCCTCAACCTCACCCCGGCGCAACGCTGCCCCGACCTCGACGAGCTGGGCCTGCGCCTGCACTTCCCGCTGCGCCAGTGCGACGCCAGCGCGCAGACCGACGCGCCGCCCGCCAGCGCCGCCGCCGCCGCGGCCGCCGCCTGGGCGCCGTGCGAGGAGTGCGGCCGCGCCGCCAAGAAGATGCGGCCCAGCGCGGCGCGCTCCATCTGGAGCGAGCCGGCCTGCCGCGCCTGCGCGCCCGGCCCGCCCGCGCCCGCCGCCGCCGCGCCGCCGCCCGACGAGCTGTCGCGCGAGTGGGAGGAGCTGCTGTCGGACATCAGCGCGGCGCACGCGCAGTACGCGGGCGGCGACGCGCCGGACGAGGGCCGCGGCGACCGCAAGCGGCGGCACAGCGCGGCGCTGCGCTGCGCGGCACAGTGCACGCACCCGCACGCGCGCTTCCTGCCGTGCTGCACGCTGGCGCTCGACCGGCCGCTCACGCGCTAGGCGCGCCGCCCCGCGCCGCCCGCTCGCCCGCCGCGCCCGCGCGGTGCCGCGTGCAGCCCGACTGCACCCGACGCGAGCTCGGGCTGCACTCGGCACAGAGAGCGCCTGGTACCGCAGCTCGGAGCTCACCGCGCGGCCTCTGCGGCGGGAGGTCTCAGTGTTGATCGTTTCCTTTCCTGATCCATCGCCCGATCTGTATATATTGCCCCCTTTTTTCTTCGAGCGTGTTATTGTTTGTATGTCGAAAGTGAGAAATCGCAGCTTTTCAAATTCGAAAACGACGTGCCGCCGTGATCGGCCTCGAGAAGATGTCCTTAGTGGCTCGATTGCTCTTTCAAGTGGCATTAGAATGAAAAAGTTAGCAATAATAATAGGATTAATTAGCGAAGCCTTAAAACGTTACTTTCTCCGAGTGTAGGGTTGTCGAGGTACAAAAGTGGAAGGCTAGAAGTGCTAACATATCTTATGATTGTAGATATTGATGGGAAGGAAGGAGTTATAATGTAACGTTAATTTTAGTTCAATGTTTTCTTTGTAGAGATTTCATATTGATGTAGGAATGTTTGATGGAATGCTCTCGCTTCATAGTCGATACTCGACGAAAATTGATTAATGTGCGAAAGTGTTCGGTATTGTGCGTTATTGTTAAATAATGGCCTTGAAGTAATAAGCAGCATTTCTGCATCATTATTTACTTATTTATTTTAAAATGTTCTGTTGAGAAAATATATATTTTATTTGTTTTAGTTCAAAATTACATATTAACGCAAAACGAGACGACAGCATTCCATAGCAAACATGATAGGACGATTCTAATATAATTCTTACAATAATATCGTCCCGACTTGTTTAATAATTTGTTAATATAAAATATAAGTAGAACAGGTATTTTATTTTTGTTAGTATTTTTCGTTTACGTTTCCAGGCGATCTAAATTCATTCAAAATTTTATATCGTAAAGTAAATTGTTCTGTTTTCTTTTGCAACATTTTTGAACGCGAAGATTAATGTAAGGAGGTGATTAGACGCATCTCCCGATGTCCAGCAGTGGGTACGCCTTTCGGCCGTTGTTCGCGAAAGATGTACCCACAGTTGAGACTGTTTCCAAGCCGAACATGTCGAGATGCGGCTTATGTCCGAGGTTCGATCGATATCGGAAGCGGACGCTATGGTTTGTCCATGTTGAATAAGTTTTACACGCGGCGATTTTATTGATTTGCCGCATTATATAATGTAGGGTGGCGAACGCGTCGCGGGTTAGTGTTCATTCTTGATATCGCGATGGCCCGCTGCGTTCTGCCGGATAGTGGTTATTCGAGGTGTTAGCAGTTTTATATGAAGCTGGACAATGTTAGTGGGGGGCCGAGGTCCCCTAGTGTCGTCGGCTACGATGAACTCTGTGTCGTGCTCTTCTTTGATATATGCCGGCCGACGCTGTTCACCGTTTACGGACGGACGCACGTTTTCGATCAGAAAATGATTGGTTAACTTTTTATAAGATGTATCGGCATGCCTTGCGTTACATGATGGCGGCACGACGAAACGGTGAGCAGCGATGACCATCAATTGTAACATAATTTACAGCTCCAAGTATGGATTGTAACAGTTCATATAGGCGTAACTGTTATTATAGTTCATAAACATAAGAATTGTATATGTTATATTTTCGTATATTTTCATTTTACACGGGGTGTTGGCGCCGGCGTGTTTGACGTCGCCCCGCGTGTACAGCGCAGTAGGACAGTCGCAGCGCCATCTAGCGTCGACCTTCCACGCTCGCCCTGTACACTGCCCCACAACTTATATCTATTTCATTTGAAAGCCTTGCCTAGTTACAATTTCATATAAAACTTTAATATTCGTGCATACTTTTCTATTTTATGTCGTGTTTTATATATTTATTTTTATGTAGTGTGATTTACTTCTGTTTGTAATAACTGAAAACGGAAAATGTAAAAAAAAATGTCATTGCAAAATTTACATCAGGAAGGCTATCCTTGTATATATTTAGTATATTGTGAATTTAATGTATAGTCATTTTCAGTTCTTTTAAATGATGTTTCATTATATGTTCGCTAATTCTTTTGTCAATTTCCTTATCTGAAATATTTGATGTTTATGTTCATGCGGGTAGACAATTACATCAGTTTACGAATCTTACAATGTTTCAGATATTGAAATGTTCACGTACTGTTTAAAGCTACGTTATTAGAGCGGTTGGGTATTTTTAAACTCATTCAACTAATTAATTCACATTCATTTTCTCGTGTCACGTAATGTATTTCATTTTTTCTGTCATAAGTTCATATTATATTGTACTTATTCCATTAACGATATTCGCTAAAGGATAATCGATAAAAAAATATTAGAAAAAGCAAAAAAAAAATGTACTAGATTCAAGATTGCATATAATATTATGTTTGATTAGATATTAATCTAATGTAATGTGCCTATGCACTTGATCGTCTAATTATCCAGAACAGCAGTGGATAATAGTGTTTTTCAACAAATGCTGAAGGATTGTTTGAACATTTGTTGGAAAACAAAAGGAGTTTGCTACGGTATTCGGTTTCGGGGACTTATTACAATCAATAAAGTTATGCCAGGCAAACTCCTTAGATAAAATGGGACGTGAATAAAACTATCGAGACCACAATCATTATATGACACCTGTCCTTTCCTCCCTTGTCCGACGGGTTTATAAACGTTCTATTTTATTACCGAGCCCTTAGTGACTTGCGTCAGCTTACGTGGAAACTTTTCACGTTATTAAGTTGCTGTGCCAATGAGAAGCTGGCGCAAGTAGATCTATAGGTGGTGTACCGGTCCCCGAAAATCACAACTCTTTATAAACGCGCCACGTGATCATTTGTAAGTGGCTTGAACTTCGTCGTTATAATAATATGTAACTATTGGTGTTTCAACTTTTTTATTGTCAGCAAGTAACCAATATTTGTTCTACGCAATACTATTTCTTATTGAGAGCAACCTTGTTTTTCCTGTGTAAATGTATTTTGGCCACGTAGCGAATCAGCACATATTGAAAAAAAATATACAAATCATTTTGCAATGTAGACAAAAATTCTAAATCTTATATTGCTCTCTCACCAGGGACAAGTCAGCTTGTAACCGATAGCTAATGAGTGGCCTTGGTTACATGCATATTTGTTTACGTTTCATATCAATTTATATAATTTTATTTTCTCTTGAAGTTTCGTAAAATCATTAGAGATTTAAAAAATATATCTTATAGGCCGGGGTAGGAGCAGTACACAAGGGATTTCACATCTTATATTTTGGCCGCCAAACATAACTGCACCGCATAAAGAATACCTATTAAAATTTTACACAACTCGATAACTTAATAACACTTTACTGTTTTTTCTTACGGATAAGGATTTTCGATATTTACTAACTGTAACTTATTGCGAAAATTGGCACCTTTGTTTTGCAATTAAGTATAGCAAAAATAAACTGCGACAGCATACATGTATGAGCTTTTGAATTAGATTGTACCAAATTATACCTATTTGAAAATTGTTAATTCATTTAGAAGTGGTTATCCCTGAAAATAGTTACCATTTTCATAATTATGTTAGGTTGTGCTCGCTACTCTGGTTCTTGCCACCTGTGGGAAGAAAATAAAAATAAACGATCGATCCACATTTGAGCTTTTTATTTATTCCTCTAAGTCGTCAATTTATTCCACGAATAAAAAATAACTAGGTATCGATTGAAAAATCGGCCCCAAAGGCTGATTTTTTCATCGCCAGATAACTTTTATTCGAGGAATAAAATTGACGTTTAACAGTTTTTGTGTGAAATAATTTCAAAATTATTCCTCGAATAAAGTTATCAGACGATTGAAAAATAAGCCCTGTATTTAAAAAAAATAAACTCTAAACTCAACTTTTTGGGTGTTCTGTAAACATGTTGCCGCAGCCGGTAAGAAGGCTCGAGATGTAAAAATTAGAATAACAATAAAATAGTGGGCGAAGTTGTCGCTCCACTCAAAAACCCAAACTTGAGTATAGCTTGTCTCTGTCTTTTTCGCGCTCGCTAGCGCAAACGAGAGGGCGCTATACAAAAACCACGGTTTACACTTTCATCCATTGAAATGCACGCGGTGCTTCGTTGCGAGCGAGACGCCGGTTCAAAATAACAGTGAACCGTCCGGTCTTATCGAACTAAAATAATAACTCAAAGTAAACGGACGTTGCAGTGATACGAACTGATTTCACGTGTGATATTGTGTTTTGGACGCTTTTAGTGTTTGAACTGTTGTAAACAACGTCTGTTATTTTTTGTTCTTTGGAGAAAGGTAAGTTTTTTTATTTATTTTTCCAGTAAACTTGAATGGATCAGTAGCTTTTCGTTCACGTACAAACTTCGTTCATGGATATCTTACTTAGAAATGTTTGAAAAACATTTGTTTTAGGTTACGCCTACCTAAAATCTGACACCAAACTTATGAAGAGCTACCTACCCCTTTCTAACTTTTTGATGAAACTATCTACCGTTGTAAGCAAAAAGTAGGTCTTTTCTAAATTTAGTATTGGATTTTAATGGGTTGGCAAGGATTTATAAAAATAATAGGTACAAGAAATCTGTACCAAACCGTTAGGTGTCCGTGATAACTATTTTTTGCAACATAGAAACAAGAAAGTCGGGTCATAAAACACTATTTACGGCTGAGCTTACAAGCTTACCTACCTACTACTCGAGACGTTCTCATATTCCATTTATGGAATCCTGAACTGAAAATTGCAGTTACACGAATCTAAACAGTTTTGCGTGCTTTAAGATTAACAAAATGTGGAGTGGCAATGACAGTACTAAAAAGTAAAATCCATGATAATCATGCATGACAGAACTATAAGAACTTGTGAACAGATTGACTTGGACTTTTAATTCAAGATTTAGCAATTTCTGTTTGTTTTTTTGCTAAAGTGGTAAGAGCATGTCAGCCGAGCCTGAGGTTCAGAATTTGATTTCCAGGATGGACATTACCTAATGAGTTCATTTGATAGGAATAGGAAAAAAGTTCTCAGCAGCAGCCTACTATATAGGTAGATACGGTAACTAGCCTCTGACTTGTTTAAGGCTAATGCTAGGAGTCCAACTTTATCACCACAGACAATACACCACCACTTTTTCAATAAGTGATGGTACAGCCAGAAATATTCTTTGTCTACCACGAAAAATGACGGACCTCATATCGGAGGCCAAGATGGTTTTGAGGGTCGCAGAGCCAACGGAGTATATCTCCTCCCAAGAGTAGATATACTCCGTTGATATACCTACTTATGTATCAAAGCCTTGCAAATTAGAACTACCTACCTAACTAGATTCTAGATTTATAACAATTTAATAGCTGGCCATTAAATTGTTAGGTAGGTATAAATCTTTGAGACGCAACGTGAAGAGTTGAACCAAGGAGATTGTTTCACATTGAGCGAGAGCTTATTTAGGTACAATTAAAGTGGCAAAAAAAGTTATAAAAAAATCATCAGCTTGACATAACAGATTAGCCCAAGATGGTTAAATCATTGAATGATGCTTTTTTCTTTCATGTCACAGACCTTATTAATGTCTGATGGATTTAAGTCACTCAAGGGATATATATGCTTACTGTTCGCAAAGCAGTGTTATAACGGACATATTGGCATTGCTGCGTGTTCTATGTAGGTACTCGTACGTCGTAGATAGGTATCTCACATTGTTTCTGTTTTACTGTTATTACTAATTACCAATAACATGTAATTCGAGTGATTTGCTAATCATCTTGTTCGCAACTTCACAAATTCACAATTTTGTTTGTAAGTATGCCATTTTGTTGCCAACCAAGTTGGGATTGAATACAATGTATTTCATAGTTTGAATGTCGAAATATTGATACCAAAAATGGATAATATATATCTGAAAATTCAAAGTTCATGCGGGTGGGTGGCGCGTTTAATGAAAACTACGCAATGCGACAAAAAAACTCTTAGGTACCTATTCTTGTTTTTGTGGTTCCTCGTTCCTTTCCACTCTGAAAGCTAACCGTCCTGCCCATCCTTTCTTCGCTCGCTCTCTAGTTAAGCCAGACAAAGCTGTTCCACGCTGTCAGTCTCTCAAAGCCACCGCTTAGATTTGTTTGTTTTTCTGACATCTTGTTTCTTATCTTGTATCATTAACTAAAAGCCCGGGCATAAAAAATATCTCTCTATCTTAGTTGGTACCTACCTATCTAACTAGAGGAAACCCTCTCCTATCTTTGACCAACGTTTCTTACCTCCTGTCCTACCAAATCTTCCGTGGTCACGCTATATGCACAAACAAAGCTTGCTTAATGCACGCTTGAGGAGAGGCACAAATCAGCCAGTCTTATTAGCAGAGTGAGATCGCGAGATAGCCACAATAGTCCTGAAGGCGCTATCGTCTGCCCACGCCCTGTGCCGGGTAATTACCGGGCCACCGGCCCATTGTCCACGCTATACCATAAACAGCGGTATAACCTCCCCACATGTTATTTAAGATCCGAGATATGATATCGATGGTTTTTCTTTCGATTCTCGATAGACGAGCCGATGCGAGGGCGACCGGCCTTTGGGAATAGACATGTACCTATCTGTGTGTAAATTGATAACAATGCCGGTTTATTTATTGAAATTATGTTGGTATCTAAATGAAAAAACTCATAATTATGTTTAATTAGGTATAGGCCTACCTACCTACGGAATGTTGCCTAAGTTGGTACCCAAGTTTCGTTTTTAGCCGAGTTGCTTTTGTTTTGTTTTCGACTCATAGCTATATCGCATTACTTGCCCATTCATGAGTTTATTAAAATTTAATCAACGCAACGTGTATGAAATATACGTCAACATTAATAATAATATTATTAATGTTGACGTATATTTCACACGTTGCGTTGATTAAATTTTATTAGTTATGCCAAAGTAATCTAAAAATTTTAAGCATATTATGCTTAAAATTTTTAGATTACTTTGGCATAACTGCAGTTATGCAGAAGTAATCGTTCTTGCTGCTGCTGCAATCGTAAGCAAAACAATTTTGCATACAAACAGTAATTTCGTAAGCGCGATCCATTTTCCTGTCAATGTAACTATCTGCTATCAACTTTGTAGCGAAACTCCTTTGTTTAGATGGTTATCTAAACATCTCTAGTCGAACAAAAGATCTACTTGTGTAAGACCGGTAAGACGATCGTGTTTTGGGCATTATGCGTTCTTCTCGACCTCCAAGGTATCCTTTCACTACTGGGATTAGCCAGTTACGTCATTTGAGGGACCAGATTTATGATCATGTTTCACGGTACTAATACTCCTTAAGAGGTTTAGGTAATTGGTTCCTTGTAACGACTTTATGAGTGTTAAATGGCTTAACATCCAGCTGTATGGACCAATAAATATTGACGGATTGTATTTCACGATGTTCTACTTATTTCGTAAGCTCTTTGTCAAAAACAGTAAGCTATCAGATTACCGATGTGACTAAACCCAACTTGTGGTAAAACTTTTTAAATATTTATGATCTATGTTGTTGTTCTACGATGTTTAGAGACACGGTTTGTGGTCATTTTGTGGTTTACAAGATCATCATTTTAATAGGCACCTAGATAACTGCCTGCCTACTTATTAAGTACCAATAATTACTGTTTCCGTCAACCTTTTGTTTAATGTCTTTAAAAGATGTGAAGGAGAGAAGGTGGAAATTGAGGGGGAGAAGGGTGTAGGTACCTACACCATCTACCTACTAATGTTTAACACGCGCATAATATCCTCTCATAAAGCATTATAGTCATCATTTCATTATAGTCAAACTTAAAATAATTATGATTATGCTTTAAAGACATAGGTATTAGTAACAATACCTACTACAGTATGTCCTTGAATACGTTTGCAAAGTATATGAAAAAAAATCAGTCCTGATTGGATGAGGTGGACTCCAGAGCTGCCAGGTAACAAGGATTTGTCCTTGGCTTTACAGAAAGGTGGAAGGAGAGTAGGGAGGCTTTAGCCCAGCAGTGGGACAATAATGTAAAGGAACCTACCTACCGTTAAACGTTTTCCAAATCCGCCTAGTTTGTATAATTAATTGGAATTGATAATTAATTATTCAGCGTTCGTTTTCAAACGGATGGAAAATATCGATTGCGATATGAAGAAATAATCGCAAACCTAGATATGCACGTTCCTACTATAGATAAACCGATTTTAGTTTAGCTTAAATTCCTAACTAATTATCATCATAAAATCAATAGCAGGAACAGTTACATGGTGTGGTGGTGGGATCAGCGGAATTGGCAGTTAGGTATAACCTATAACGACAGTTTTTCAAGTCTTGTCCAATTTAGTGTCTCTCTATAACTTGCCACTATAAGCAGCTCCTCATGAAACAATGCTAGATATTCAGTTAGTACTTACCTACTTAAATAACTTACTTATGTCCCATCCCATTCGGCCAATATCTTCGAAAATGTGGTCTATTTCAGCTTGATCACCAAAATTGCATCACTAATTTTTTTCCCAGTCACTTAAATATTCTTAAATCGATACCTATCTATCAAAGAATATTATGTGATACAGTTTCACCTGAAATCATCTTCTGACACTGGTATAATATTTCCAGTAGGTGTCGGGTATCTTGATTGAATGTGTCGCAAATGTTCCCATGCGCTAGCGGGCCGTAGAAAAAATATCTTTATCTGTGTTCATATTTTTTCATGTTCTCGAGCAAAGAAAATGTCTAGGTACTAACCTAGGGAAATAGTTACTTAACTTTGCCTTTTTGTGACCAGATCCAGTAATTGTTTCATATTTTATCTGTTTCGTAGAAACATACCAGTTGTACCTAAGTAGGTACCTAGGTTCCTACAATAGGTAGGTAGCTACCTGACAGTAGGCTAATGAAGATGAAAATCTCCGGGAGTGCCGGCAGAAGTGAAAACTTGAATAAATTAACGTTGTGCATTTTTGATATTATGCAATGCGGTCTACTCTCCCTCCGTCTTACGAATTTTCAATACGAATTCGTGTCCTGACGCGAGTTTAAGATTTTTTACCCATCACAACAAAGTGCATAACGCCGCTAAAGAAGTTTTCGCTTCAAAAATCTCGAATCTAAGATTTTGGAGAAATTCATCTATTCTAATAAGAAAGATATAAGTATACTTAATAAGAGTCATTATTTATCATACCTTCCTACTTTATCCTATCTTAGCTTTCGTAAAGCTTAAGCAATCGCCTGTTTTAGAAATCAAGAAGAAAAGACTGCAACGCGCGGCAAATTCTCGAGCTTACAAAATAATTAACTTGATAATCATATCAATAAATATCAAAAATCTCATCTAGTTATTCCCAATTTTCTTTCCACGACGGAACAACCTCACGAGTTCGCCGCCATATTGTTTCGAGATAATCACCATAGACAGATGAGTCACGAACGATCCTCAGATATCTACGTTCAAATTGACTCCCTTTGTCAAACCGCTGGCTTACGGTACCACTCTAACTTGATCTCTATCAACACAGATGTACACAAATTCTTTCGATTTTCGATCTTAAATTCCTATAAATAAGGGTTATGGTAGTCGAAAGAAGCTTGCAGTGGTTGGTGGTCGGTCAACCGGCAAAAAGCTTTATTCGTCTCAGCGGCGCGGGCGCGCGCCGTCAAAACTCGTGCGGTACAGAATCCGAAGCATTTCACGGCGTTCTCTTGCGAAATATAACAAAAACTTTGAAAACATTTCGTGCGCGAGTTTTCTGAGAAGCGAACTTGAGAATTTTGTTAGAATAGTTCAGCGTCTATATTTGGATCATGAAATATGCTGCGTCAAATGTCAATGCCATGACGCGAATTCTCGTTAGTCATAAAGGATTAAATGGAACCTTCCCGTGCGTTGCAAGCTGTAATGATGACTGGTCGTAAAGCTTTTTCTTGTACTCCACTTGTCTTGGTCAGTATCAACTTTCCAATAACCATCCACGGCTCCACGCTGACATACCTTCATTCGATCTCTAACGCTTCCACTGTCCCAACGGGAAACAAACTCGGTAAACATATGAGTATCGACAGGAGAAACCTATAAGTTTTATCATAAAACAAGTAACTATGCAACTTTTTAGAAAGTTAGTATCACTTGTAACAATTATACGGCTTGTAACATAAGTGCGGCGTGTTGTTTTGAAACCAAGCCGTAGTTCCCACGCGGCGGGCGGCGCATGCGTCGATCCGGTCAGATAACCATTTATTTATCACCTATACGACGGCGCGACCACCGAGGTAGGTAATGACGCTCCATGAACATCTGGGCTCCCACTAAGTACTGAAGTTCCTGCTACATTACGTCTCTTTATTGGCAAGCCGCCGTGACTTGCAGGAGTCACTCGTAAAACGACCATTGAAATACTTAAACAACTTTTTATTGACGAACAGATGGCACGGGTAAACGAATGACCAGCGAATAAATATTCGACAGTCAGAATTTTAAGTAAGCAATTAGAAATGGAACTAGTTATCCCACAAAGGCCATATGGACCAGAATCAGATCTTGTAAATTAATTTTGACAAAGCCATTTCCGGCTGCGTGGGCAGAGCAGAAATATGCAGAACGTTGATAATTTTGTCATTTGATAAAAATAAGTTTGGAGACAACCAGAGTAGTGGTATAAATCAATAAATTTATAATGGCGAGAGACGCTGTCTGCCTATGGATCGACGCCCGCGCAATTGACTGAGCGCAGCCGAAGCCGTTCGGTCTTTATCGGCGCATTAATAATGGCCGACGAGACGTTGCGATCTAATGCCTGCCAGTAAAAAGTACAAAAAGCTCCAACAACTTCATGAGTCGTGGTTCGTTTAACTGCAGACGATTCACCCTCTATAATTTAAGCCGATGCGCTAGCGCAACGGGCCTTTTATAAATAAAGGATTGGTATTCGGTGTCGGCGTTTCTAGGCACAACATTTATTTACAGAATATTTCGAGTGAGATTTTACTTGTAACGTTTCTTTGTCTTAATTTATTTTAGGTTCAAGTCTCGAAAATGATGAACGAAACGAAATATGATTGACGTGTAAAAGTTTTTGTACAAACCTACTTACAAAAATAAAATCATTTATCATTTATCATGGTTTTAATAAGTCATTGGAGCCTAAAGCAGGGTTTTCCTAAGACTGCGGTGCACTGCCACATAGCGTCCGCAATTTACCGGCGAATGACGTCAATTAAAAGTTATTTACAAAAGTAAGTTGGTGAGTTCTCCTAGAGAGCGTTTTTGACACCCGGTGCCATCATTTTCATGTCGGCCGTCGACTGCGGCCGATACGTGGTGGCCGCCGCTCTTCAAGGAAACCGTAGCTTAACGAACCTTACCTACATAAGTAGGTAAGTTGCACGGATGAGTTGTTTCTCAATAAATTTCTGTAACGGCCTCTTAGAATCAAAGGCCTCTTTTGAAATTCAATTTATTGGTCTGTTTTCCACATAATGGTCGGAAAGATGTTGATTGATGGACGACCGTTAGACCGGTATAGAATTAAAGGAAACCTAATCAACCGATAGGTACCCATTACTTTAACGATACAAGGTCGTATATGTATTTAATTAATATGGAGGTATTTTTAATAAATTATCAATTTTTAGGCATTTTGTTAGATAAATGATGGTTTGGGAGTTAAGTTGTTAGCAATATTAGGTTCGGCCAACAAAACCTATCTGAGAAATACATCTTGTCTAAATGAATGCAACAAATAAGCTTGTGAAGTCTTAGAGACTTCACAAGCTTTTTTGTTGCGTTCATTTCTTCAGACTTCACAAGTGCTGAAATATAAATATAAAACATGAGTAAATACGAGGTATTTGATCATTTTATCTCCTTCCTTGAAAACTGTTTTGAAAAACTAGATACTTACAACAGATTAACAAATGTGGACCGATGACCGGAACCCTAACTGCGTAACACACCTGTCAATTATAATCGAATCTTGGCTTTGTGGCTTGGCCATTTCGCTACATTCACATGAGCGTAAGGTGAAAAACTCTCATACTGTTATTCAATGGTTCTTGTAGTAACGAAACGGCCAAGCCATATATTTTGACTAAGGTGTAGAGTTTGCGAAGTTAGGCCTTGTAGAGTTAAGGCGTGTAGAGTTAGAAGCTTGGCTCTACATGAGATCTGATTACTTTTTGTCAATGCGAGCTACATGGTCTGGTCTTGGCAACATTTAACATGAAATGTTTTTGTGGGTTATGATATCTAGTTACGTACCTATTGGACATAAAAGTGGAAAAATGTCGCTATTTCTGGTGCTGGGGCTGCAGTCTCGACATTCATAGCGATCGCTTTACGTCCGAATTCGGTCGCAAAGTCCTGTCATTCCATATGTACATTACTCCTGTCAATCCGGGACTTTGCGACCGAATTCGGTCGTAAAGCGATCGCTATGAATGTCGAGACTGCAGCCCCTGGCCGTTGAATTAAAGAACTATTCTATATATACTATACTTACTTGTCATGCATCATGAACAACAAACATTAAGCAAAATTAATAGGTATGAGAAACAACAAAGAAAACGAAATGCAAAGACCTTCCCTTGCACAACTCAAGTTAGTAGAGAACGGGTAAATGCTAGTAAATAAATGGGTAACCTCGCATAATTATTCAGAACCATCGAGTCTTCATTCCGACGTTTTGCAACACTGACGAACAAGATACTTAGCATGTAAACGAACTAATAATTAGATATTAAACGCAGAAACTAGGTAGAAACTGACCAGTTTCACTTGAACCACAAATGGCTTGGAGAGATATAAAATATCTTGGTGTTAGGACTTTAAGAAGGCATCTTTCTCGTTTAAAAGGTAAATGGGACGACTGTTGATCTGAGATATTTAGAGGAGCTCGTGGCTAAGTAATAACAGCCGCTCGGGTCGATTTTGGTATCCACGATAATCGACAGGTATACATTTGAACCCTGCCAGTCAAAATAGGACAGTTTAAAAACATTTCATTTTTGTTGGTGATGGTATCTAATTGGTTTTTGGGTGACGTCTCCGAGTATGGAAATTGTGATTGTGACTATATTGTTGTATTGGGTTCCCACCTGTAAACATAAGGTTCGTTGATAGTTTTAAACCATCTATTATCTACATACCGAGACCTTTTTTTTTTTTTTTCAGGCGTTAACCTTCGAAAGGCACCCGACCTCCGGGGAGAGGGGTCGGGGAGTGTGGGATTTTTACCTCACTAAAACCACCCCGGTGATCACCATCCGCACATAGGGGTGGTCCCGGTTCCTCTTAAAAGACCAACTCCAGAACCACCCCTACGCAACGCCTATAAGGCACATCCCTGGGGACATACCGAGACCTATCCGTGCTTCGGAAAGCATGTTAAGCCGTTGGTGCCGGCTGTTGTATTTGTAGATCTTTGACGGTCGGTACGGTAGCCCGAAAATCTGACCACACGTCTTGCCAAGGGGTATCGTGTTACCTAGTAACTGCAAACTAAAATACTGGTATTTAGCTGCATCCAGTTAGACTGGAAGCTGACTCCAACATACTTAGTTGGGAAAAGGTTAGGCAGTTGATAAAGATGTTGATCTGAGTCTGAGATATTTCTTATAATGTGAAGATGAGGTTGTGCTGGAATAATTAAAATTGTAGGGGGGTAGTGGGTGCTGATTTCCTTAGCAAACTTCTCTTTGGGGATATGTGTGTTTCGTTTCTTTTCATGGATATGCCTCCTGAAAACCTTTTTTAGGCTGGTTCAAATACAACTAACTTCAACTTTCTGACTAAAGGAGCGACTATTCAATTTTGACAATTCAAATTGTTTAATTGAAATAAATTCTTTGAGTTTGAGTTTGACAATGTTAGCGTGTGGCTAAGGTAGGTTAGGTAATGTAGGTCCCTAATATGCATTCGTGACATATTCGCAAAAAAAATGTAAACAAATATGAGTTTATGGAAAAATAACTTTAATTCATACACAATAAAGTTCAGTTTACGCTACAACTTCAAACATTTTTAAAACTTTTTCAATAGTGCTAGTCACTCTGAAATCAACTTAATTACAATTAAAATAAAGTTAATATTTATTTAACTGGAAATAACGTCAATTTGAAACAAATAAAATTTGAATATACACAGTATAGCCTTTCTTTTTTTTTGGTAAAGATAAATCTAGACCTAAAGATGATAAGATGATAATCGGACTAATTGCCCTAATTGTCCCGGACGGGCATAGGCATAGTATCGGTCGGTACTAGTGCAGGCTTTTAATGCCTCTACTTAATCCCCATATTCCACAAAAAAAAAACAAAAGTATTCAATATTATTATTAACTATTATTCTGTATCCATTAATCAGCTTATGAATAAAAGAAATCGTCGGTTTGGGTTCGTTAACTCAAGTAATCGGATGAAATTGTAAGTGGAACTACGTATAATGTGAAGACTGCTAGAAATATTTAGCAGACCACTGTTTAGTACCTATACCAGTTTATACTGTTATTATTATTGCGTTTGTTACGCATGGCTTACAAAAAAATATAATATATAATAATGTATTGTGTAAACAATTGTAGGCTAGCCTAAATAGGTAAGTTCTTCGAAAAAATATGCTGGTGGGTATATGATTCGATTTTATTTACAGAAATGAAGTCAAAATCAAATCACAACTCATTTATTCAGACTAGAGTGAGAATCAGCCGATCGATTCTGTAAAAATCTCACCGTGAAAAGTTAGGTGAAGTGAGCTTAGAGTGAGCTGTCAATAGTGTCAATCCTTAGCATTAGTTGAAATGACAGCTCACTCCACGCTCACTTCACCTAGGTTTTCACGGTGAGATGGTTACAGAATCGAACTTCTGCACTTATTGAACGTCAAACTCACAGGAGACAGCCCCCCCACTCTCGCTCATCACCCCCTTCCTAGTGCTTTAGCTGGGAAGAAGAAGTGGCGCAACAAACTACCAAGCAGCACAGCTGTCAGCACCCTAATAGCGTAACACACTATCATATACACATATCTGAATCATTTTGAAAGATATTGCTAATCCATTGCTTCATATGCTCGAAAAATCTGTCTACTCACCAACGTAAATAACGCAATGAATGTTGTTGAACTGTCAAAATAAAAGCCATTGCTTCTGATAGGGTGTTACGTAATTATCCTTCTGTTCTGTTCAGTTAAAAGTATATAGAAGAGGATTGTTCAGCTAGCGCGTTCCATTGCAAGTTTCCAGTCAAGTTATATGTTCTAGCTAGCCTATCTTTGCTTAAATGCAGGATAAAGGCATAATCATAGACAGAACGACGCGACGTGCCTGTTTATAATTTCACACCATTTTCGTTTATAAGTATGTATTTTGATATTAGAGGTACCTACTGCACTATCGGCAAAATCTATATCTGACCAACGTTCAACGTAAGGACTATTCCTGCTTGCAGCACATATTGTTAGTCGACCTAAAATGGATCCTCTTTTGTTTTACTTACGGACGCAGCTGTGGTCCTCATGTGCACGGGATTTAGGTTTTGGCGATAGTACATACATCATACTACTTTTTTGTGGCGAACAATGACTCATACATCATCGTCATGTTCTTAAAACTTATATCAATTAAATAAGCAAGTTTTAAAACACAAGATAATTCATTAATTATGTATGATAATTTGTAAATGAAAATAAATGGCTTTTCATATTCTTATTATAATTCAATTTGTATCGATTATGAAAAGCGTTACTAAGGTTAACTTTACTTGGATAACAATTAAATAACACGCTTAAATATCTCATTTATTTTCGACAACAATATTTAGGAAAGTAGAAAGAAAAATTGTTTATTCTGCACAAACAAAACGCACATTACAAATAAAAAAAACGACATCAAATATACACATAGGTACAACGTAGCCAAAAGCCTCTTACATATAAAATATTGTCAATTTTGACCATTGCTTGATGCTAGGGCCAGGGACCAAAGACAACACACGTAATATATATTTTGTCCAACTAGATACAGATTTGCTTAGCTCAATAACTTCCAAAATTAGATCTTGTACCGTAAACCAGCCTAGACTGTTTTGTTAAAGAACATTTAAAGTATAATTTATGGTTAAAACAAAAGCCAACCTTTGTAACACCATTTTGATTTTTATAACCCAGGGACAATTCTTGCAATTTTACGAACGTTCACAGTCTTCTCTACATTTTTACAAGTTTTTGGCATTGATTGTCATTTCATTTAATTTATTCATAAAAACAATTTAAATTGTGTTTGAATATAATATACACATGCAATTTTGTAAATTGCATGTGTATATTATATTCAAACACAATTTGTTTGTAACAAAGAACTATAAATAATCAATTAACATTCCAAGTGGAATTCAAAAACAGTGCCAAATAGTTTTAAGAATAATGTCAAACAGTTTTAAAATCTAATGTCAAACACTTTTAAATACAAAGTCAACCAGGTTTAAGATATAATGTCAAACAGTTTTCAATACATTCTAATAGTTAAAAGTTACATTCTAATAGACAAAAAATTCTAGATTATTTAATGTCAAGTGATCATAAAATAAAAAAATTACATGTAATTAATTCATTTAGGTACTATTGTGTGACATTAGTTCCGATATATTACAGACTTGTCGCTGAAATGAGATTGGGATTGGCATTCTGAAAGTCTTTAAGTTCATTTAAGTAGTATTTTTCACACGAGATGTTTTCAACATAGACTTCTAGTTACATTTTAAAGCCTGAAGTGGTCGATTGCTTCTCGAACTTACGATCGAGTATCAATCGAGATAATAAATGATAGTAGTATAATCAGAGGTGAACAAACGACCTCGAACAGCAACCGTTGGTTCCCAATCACCATACACCACAATACACGGCAGACATCCGCAATCCTATTGACAAAATCATGTTTTTCTTGTTTTCAAACAAAAATAACGTTAGATTATCTAGCACGTTCATTCTAAAACCTATAAAAAGAACAAAGGATTATGTACTTTATGCCATAAAACTTAAAGTTCTTAATTCATTGTTTTGCTACTTTCTCTAGATGACCTCCCTGTTCTACGCTAGATATAGAACCAATTTGACACAGTATCATGTATTAATTGAGTTTTAAAAAATTGAATTGGATGTGAAATGATTAATGTCGTGTAAAGTGAAGTCACGAATATGTATGGGGTTCTGGCAAGTAGAGTAGGTGAATATACCAGTGTACAACTTTTGGTAGTGTCTGTATGTGTGTCATCAGCAGTGCGATTCTGTAACAATCCCACCGTGAAAACTTAGGTGAAGTGAGCGTGGAGTGAGCCATTCCAACTAATTCTAGGGATTGACACTATTGATAGCTCACTCTAAGCTCACTTCACTTAACTTTTCAAGGTGAGATTTTTACAGAATGGATCGGCTGATCATCACAATATATTCCGCATGGTTTAAAATGCTTCAAATAAAATGTATGACGGCGAAGCAAGTAGCGCCATCTAGTTTTGTTACAAAGTTACTGGAATCACCGAAAAGGTCAGATAAGAGAATGACACTGGCTGGTGACTGTCACTCTAGCAGAGCGTCGCATCTATGGTTGCATGGCGGCTGTCTTCTGATGACAGCGAGGGTGTCAGCCGCTGTCGTACCACATCCACAACGAACAGCTAATTTCCGGCACAATCTTGACGATATTGAAGCTGCCGAACCACAAAGACGATGAACATTTCTGGAAATTTTTAGGTTACCTATATATTTCAAAAGATCAATTATACTTTATTTGGCAAACCGCTAAATGCTAATCTTATTCTTATCACATCCGAAAACTATTATTAAATCTCATAATTATAAATCAAATCAGATAAAAGACCTTTTATTGATCTACAAAGTTTAGATAGACAAAGTTGGATGACACATTAATTGTATAAATGGGTACATTTAAAGCACCTTAAATTAGCCAAAATTATCGTCAAAATTACTGAACTTGGCTATAAAAATAGATTGTTCTGTGATAACTGATTTGATAATTTGATAAGATAGCAGCCACTTAAACTTAACACTTTAAATTAATTTGTAGTGAACCGGCTTTGATAAGAGTACCTAGATAAGAATTTGTAACTTATGAGAAATAGACATGTTGCCAAGGTGTTTGTTGCACAACGTTTTTTCCCAATATACTGAAACAAAAACAAAAACTGATACTCCTAATCGGTCAGCCGGTGGATGGGTGACCACCCATTACATATCGACACCCCACCAAAGCACGTAACGCACGGAACGCTCGGAAAGCACGTTAAGCCGTTGGTCGCAGCTGTCATTCGTAGATCTTTCACAGTCGTTACGGGTTGTCAGAAGTCCAAAAGTCTGACAACTAGTCTTACCCAGTGGTAGGCAGATGGTGATATGATAATAATGTTGACGATAGGCTCCGAAAGCGGTGAAGAGTGTGCGTTTCTCAATACTCTTATTTGACATACTTACCTATGCAAGCTCTGTCTTAGGAGTGAAAGTGGGCTGGACTCGTCCCATGAATGCACCCGGAGTGATGGGCAAAGATCGTCACTCACTGGAACCTGATGCAGGACATCGCCGTCGAGGTAGACCAGGGCGAAGATGGTGTGACATATAATTACATCTTAAAAATATTTTTTCTGTAACTTTAAACATACCTATGTTATTCTTAGGGCAAATTTTTCAATCGACTGATAATTTTTATTCGTGGAATAAAATTGACAGTTATTGACAGTGACAGTTATTGTATGGAAGAACTGTCAAAAATTCAAAATTATTCCTCCGATTATTATCTGTCGTTGGAAAAATCAGCCGTAAGTCTTTAAAAAAGATCTTCTAAAAGTTTTTATAAATGCCCAATAAAATCTTAGTCGCTTGCAATTTTTATGAGTTTCTGAAATTTTAGAGACCGTTTTATTTATATCGTAAGTGAGGTAAATATGATTTACGACCACAAAGGTTAATTACATTGAACCTATACATAAGTATCAAATGTCAGTCTAATAGAAGATGAAATGAAAGACCTTTTAACCTAAGCGGAAATATAAATTTTATAGGCGAATTAAAATCCTTTGAATATGATGCCAAAAAGTATTAATATTGCTGTCTCCATAGTTCAGGAACATTCTCCAGTCAGACGTGTTGGTATCTACTGCAAATTGCAATGACCTATATGGAAAGTACTCGATCGATTGCGAACTTGGGTACAAGTTGGTAGCAGAAAACAAACACACCCAACTGAGAAATCATGAATCTGTCACAATCCCACACCAACACCCAATGCGAGTGCGCTGATTCTGATCAGGAGACAAAACCTTGTGGTGTGGTGGTGGTGGTTGACTGGTGGTTACCATTCGTCCAGTTATGTCCGGTCTTGTCATTTGTCCGGAATTTTCGAACGAAGGGGGATTTGTTTAGAAAATAAAAATATTTTAAGGATGGATTAGGTAGGTAGGCTTACTGAAAAAAGAGAGATTAAAGAGCAGAATGTCTGTTTTACAAATGTCTGTCTTTTTGCTAGGACGTTTGAAAATTCGAAATGGTTACCCTGACTTTATGTGCCATGTTTCGCTTGCTAGAGTGTACCACCAAGTGTCCGTATTTCAGCACTATTGTAGCTATAAAAGAACGCCACTAATACCGCTAATGTACAGACGCCAGCACATCAAGCTACTACAATCTGTCAGATTTCTTTAATTGATTTTCAACTTTATCGCTGAAGCATTAAGGTTCAAGGTTGATTGGGAAAATTTGACAGTTTCGGGTAGCTTGACCTGCTGGCGTCTGTACTTGTTGACGGCTTACACGGTCCCCCATACCTCAATCAACTCAGCCTATCGCAGTCCACTGCTGCACATAGGCCTCTCCCAGGCTGCGCTACAACACCCTGTCCTGTCCTCCGCCCGTCCTACCATACCCACCTATCCCACAATACCTATTAACACTGTAATTCGAAAATATTGTAAAAACCAATTATTAAGAAAAAAACTTGAGAGGTGTCAAGGGACACCCGGATGGAACGAAGTTCAAAGAGAGAGAGAGAGAGACAGACAGAGAATCACGCGCACGCCGCACGGCTTACAAACTATAGCAAAAAGTGTCGTTCCAACTTTTGGTCTTAATTTTTTCCGTCTAGCCCCCTTTCGCAACGCGCGATAAGGAACTTCGCTCCAAAAAGAGCAACTGTCGAGCTTCTTGTCGGCTCTTCTCCATAGAAAACGACCATTTGGGACCGTGCACCTAACTTCTGAGGTGTCATAAGTGCCCGTGAAAAAATACGTTTTTTTTATTTCACATCAAACTATGATGTGAAATAAAAATAATTGTAGTTTTTAATTAATGTGGCCACCTAAAGTCTATTCAAACTAATGTTTCAAATTGATGTTATTTCAAGTTGAACAAATATCAACTTTATTTTAATGGCAATTAAGTTGATTTCAGAGTGACTAGCACTATTGAAAAAGTTATAAAAATGTTTGTAGCGTAAACTGAACTTTAATAAATGTGAATTAAAGTTATTTTTGTAACTCATAATTGTTTACATTTTTGGCAAATAAATCGTAGTTTAATTTTAGAAGAAAGGTCTGCCATTAAATATTCTTCTTCTTCCCTTCCAGCGATGCACATCAACTAAGCCATGGGTCAGTCGGAGCAGGCGCGGAACACACGAGCGAGCCCGCGGGCGCGACGCTCCCCGGACCTGCCCCCGCTGCCGCCACAGATACAGCCCTGCAGCGGCTTCCTCGGCAACGTGAGTACTAGCCTTTATGTTAGGCGTGTTACACACTTGTTCGGGTCGGCATGATTTGGTACAATAGGGCGTTAAAATATACATTCTACTTTGCCGCCCGGCCTGTGCCGAAACATCGACCGGACATGCTTGTAGCACCCCTTAGACAGCTTGTGCTTGGCTCCTGAAAAAGACGGCAAAACTATGACATTATCTGTGATTTTTGATAGAAGACTTGCCAATGTTCACCTTTCAGGAACTATTGTGATGCTAAAATTTTTCAGTAAGTTATTTGGATTTGACCTTTCAGGAATTTTCAGAAATTGAAATTGACAAATATTAAGGATTTTAAAGTCAAAACAAGCGGAAAGCTAAAGCTTTAAAAAATTGAGCTATGTATAAAAGCAATTTTCCGGGACTATAGTCGTGACGGAAAAGCCTTTATGTACTTAAAAATCCATTAACAATAAACTGTTCTTAACAATATACTCAAGTAAAACCGCTGAGCTCTCAGAGCGCACTATTATACTGAATACAATAAATAAACCAACTTACGAGTAAGTACCCACTTAACGTTTGCATTAAATAAACCAAAACGCACGCATTTCCTTACCATTTATCATAACACCGATTGTTACGAAAGCGCTACGCTACAAATCCGTAGCGACAATGCGCCCGCGCCGCGTCGTTCCGTTTCACACGCGCTTTGCGCCCATTAGCATAAAATTAAGCAAGAGCGGACCATCCGTCTTACTTTACCAACTTTCCTCGATATCAGCCGGTTTAAAAGCTTTAACGGTATCGGGATGAAAGTGATGCGTAAATCAAAACGTAGCTACTCGGCCTTGTCGCTTTCAGTGTGCGTAAGCGCATGATGGATGGTCGGCGACAATTTATCGCGTCGAGCTGGAAATTATGTGGAAATTGAACTAGTTGTCAGATGATGTATTGGTGTTAAGTATAGGGTACTTTGTAGCTTGGTAACTTAGTACTTTATTTTATTTTATTTTATTACTTTTAGGAAAACTTACAGCTAATACATTTTAATATCTAGTACAATGTGTAAACGATGGCCAATTACAAGCTTCCACTGACGATACTGTTAATTTACTTCTGATATTCGGTTTAAAAGTCATGAAGAAAGGGCTTCAATCTATTTAATTTATATAAAAAATATAGAATTTCCATGACGTTAACTAAAACTTCTTTCTCTTCGAAAAAGAGATTAACCCGACTATTCTGTAAAAATCACACCAAGAAAACTTGGGTGAAGTAAGCTGTCATTCATTTGATGATACATGATGACAGCTCACTTCACCTACATTTTCACGCTAAGATTTTTACAGAATAAAATCGGCTAAGCTTATGATGGCTTGCTACATTAGAAAGACATTGAGGAAAACAACTTTATATTTCTTAAAAATCTTCAGACAGAACGTATAAGAAACAAAACACTATCGTATTAACAGAACTTCGCTCATAAACTCATAATAGGGCATCACTTTAAGGCTCTAAGCATCGGATAAGCCCCCATGGTTGTTACAGGTCCCTGTTTATGATGACGAGGCCCCCGGGCCCCTATGTAACAGATTATACAAAGCAATCTCGTCCAGACATAAATTGCTTGAGTTACCTTCAATGAACTTATAGCTCTTATTGGAAACGGTAAGTAGGTTCGCCATGCTGAAGGGTTTTGAAAGAAATTGTGGTTCTACAAGGCTATGAGGAACAGGGTGTAAAGTTTACTCATCCTCTATAGAAAAGGGATTACCTTGTGATTAGATTATCTTGTCCTAATTTTCAATATCTTGTAGGCTCACGTAAACCTTATTGATGATATTATCACGGTAAACATCGGTTGGAACATCCATTTCATATGGGACTATGTACCTACCGAGTCTCAAAAAAAAAAAAAAAAACATAAATTATTATCATTATAATAACTACATACTCTCAGTTTCTTTAACACACAATAATAACCAACGACCTCCTCATTTACCCCCATTTCCGGTAACACACAAATTACAAGCATAATGTCCGACTGTTCCCATTTTCCTAGCCATCCTACTGCTGACAGTGACCGTAGGGCATGCAAACATAAACAAAGGGTGAGTGGCCGGTAGGTATCTAGGTAACGATACAGTATACCTATATTCAAATTTTATTTATGTTTCAAATTGACGTTATTATATATACGTTAGTTAAATAAATATCAGCTTTATTTTAATGGTAGTTAAGTTGATTTCAGAATGACTAGCACTAATTGAAAAAGTTATAATTTTTTTTGAAGTTGTAGCGTAAACTGAACTTTATTATGTAGGAATTAAAGTTATTTTTCCATAAACTCATACATGTTTACATTTTTGGCAAAAAAATCGCGAACGCAGACTATGTTACCGTTACGTTTGAGTCTATTCTCTTCATGAAAACCTTTGAAACAAAACGCTAACCTAGCTTGTTCCCTCGGCCTCGCTTGTCGGTTTTTCTAATTTACCTGTGGTTATATTGCTTCTTTTCGTCTTTGCAATAGAACATTCTCATTTCTCTACTCTCTTATTATCTGTAAGGTCATGGTCAGGCAGTCAGGCGTAGCACATACGAGTACAGTCAACAGCAAAAGTACCTAGATGATCGAATTCAGAAATTCAATACTAATGAACGGAGTTCGCGTCAGAACTGTGTGGCGTCGAAGTGATTCAAAAGTATGTGATTGTAAATTATACCAAACATTTACTACTAGTACAGCTGCCATATAGCTGCAAACTCCGTTCATTAGTATTGAATTTCTGATTTTGATCATCTACTTTTGCTGTTGACTGTACAACACTTTTAAGCTAGACCTTTGTAGCACATGCAATGCTCTATCTATCCGTCAATAGGCGTTGTAAACGGCCGGGATTACCCATTGTGAACGGAGAATCGAACTCTTATCATAGTTCAGACTATGACGACCAACTCAAACTCAAATCATTTAATTCAACTAAACCAATTACAGGTACTTTTGAATTGTCAAAGGGTCGGTCAGTCAGAAAGATGAAGCTAGTTGCCCATTCCAAAGCGTAGGTACCTATGGAGAAGAACGGGCAAGAAACTCCATGGACACTCTTTTAAATCATAAAGTTGTTACAAAATATTTGATTACATCATTCGTGTTGAAATTAAGCATGTGAGAACGATGTAGAAATACGTGCACGTTAAAAGCGTCCGTTATAAAAAAACAGCAACAACAAACAACAGATGTAGAAATTACCTAATTATATGTGTAGTAGTATACATCCATAATTAGTTATTTTTTACATCTGTGTCGTCTTTATCCTTTACTAGCATCTGCCTGCGACTTCGTCCGCGTAAAATCTTGTTCCCCACCACATCACATCGCATCGCATCGCCCGCATTATCACTTTGTTTTCGCTTAGCGTTTTTTCTGACTTTTTTTTCTTTTTGCTTACCTCTTAAGGGTCATAGCGTGATGTTAGATAGCCTATAATCTTCCTCAAGAATTGGGCTATCAAATGCAAAAAAGGTTTTATCAAATCGGACCGGTAGTTCCTGAGATTAGCGCGTTCAAACAAACAAACTCTTCAGCTTTATCTATACTTATAATAATCTATACTTATAATAAGAATGTAAAAAAGTTGTGTCTGTACATTGAATATATTTAAAAAAGAATAATTGAGGGGGGTTAAGAAACAGTAATAGAACACGAATCTAATAAAAAAAGTCTGTCTGTTTGTCTGTTTATCTGTTTGTCTGGTTGTACACGCTAATCTCCGGAACTACTGAACGGATTTGAATGAAACTTTTTTTGTTATCTAGCTACTAAACCTGGGCAACATATAAGCTATAATTGATTTTAGAAACTGGAACACCTGATGCAGAACCGCAACAGGCCAGCTTAACTATAAGAGTTACAAAAATGACGCCATAGAAAAAAATGTTGTGTCTGATGAGCATTTTCTGCTGAGAGAATAAAACTCGAAGATCGGAACATCTGATGTGGTCTGTGGAACTCTAAGAGCACAGCTAAACCATAACATATATAGGAATGGCATCTTTCAAAAGTTGTTCAGTCTGATGATTATTTTCTGCTGGGAGAAAAAAATTCGAAGATTGAAACATCTGATGTGGAACTCGGAGAGCACAGCTAAACTATGGCATATACAGACATGACATTTTAACAAAATTTGTTTGGTCTGATGAGTATTTTCCGCCGAGATAATAAAAATCAAGGATCAGGAACATTTGATGTGGAAATCACTTTATACTAATATATTAACATAAGCTGGGAGTACCTCCACGCGGTGAAGGCGGTAACAGTTTGGGCCTTCTTTTCGATGACGATAGTAAATCATCGAAAACTTGGCTTCACTGGCTAAATCTCCCATTTATGTAAAATTATATATATTCTATATGCCTTCGGGTTTATGTTATTTGAATGTTTAATTTCCTTTTCCATTTATCTTCGTGACACGGTAGCCTACCCGGTAACACAGGGGAGCAGTCACTTAGATCTTAATTGCAAAGTTATTAAAGTACAGACGCCAGCACATCAAGCTACTACAATCTGTCAAATTTCTTTAATAGATTTTCAACTTTATCACTAACGCATTAAGGTTCAAGGTTGATTGGGAAAATTTGACAGTTTTGGGTAGCTTGACCTGCTGGCGTCTGTACATTAATAACCATAACCATGCCACGAAAGAGGTCAAATCTTTCGCAATGTTCGAAAGGAGCTAAAAGATTGAAGATCATTAGATCTCAGGAATCGAATGAAGAACGCCAGGCAAGACTTGATGCTGTTCGACAACATCAGGCTGTATCTCGCTCCGCGGAAACTTCTTCGGATCGTGAAGAACGACTTTAGCGCTGATCGTGAGCGTCATGCATCGTCTCGCGTTTCTGACACACACAAAGAGAATTACGCCTGCGTTCTCAGCGTATTTACGCATCTACATTAGGTCTCAAGAGACCAGTGAGGATCGTGATGCGCGACTGACCGCTGATCGTGATCGTCATGCATTGTCTCGCGAGTCGGAAACGTTAACGGAAAGAGAATCACGCTTGAGTTCTCAGCGTATTCTCACGTCGACTTCTAGGTCTTTAGAGAACAGTGACGAACGTGAAGTGCAACTGGCCGCTGATCGTGATCGCCATGCATTGTCTCTTGAATCAGAAACGTTCAAAGAAACAGCATCACGCTTGAGTTCTCAGCGCATTCGCACGTTGACTTTTAGATCTCTGGAGACCAGTGAAGAACGTGATGCGCGACTTACGGCTGATCGTGATCGTCATGCATTGTCTCGCGAGTCGGAAACATTCACGAAAAGCGAATCACGCTTGAGTTCCCAGCGTATCTACACATCCACTTATAGGTCTCTAGAAACCAGTGAAGAACGTGATGCGCGACTGACCGCTGATCGAGATCGCCATACATTGTCCCGAACATGCACGCAACAAAATCTTCAGAATCTATTGGAAAGTGAGAGAGAGAGAATTACTGTGAAGTACGGCATGAGGAGACAGAAGAACAGCGCAGCGCAACGAACGCTTAAATTCAGATCGACTTCGACATTCTCTCGGTATCATCTGAAGAATCTGATGAATCTCAAGAAATTGTCCTAAGGCATCTTCCCTGGGTTGATAAGGAAAAGAGTGCATTTACGTATACTCCAATGATTGACTACGCCACATATGCTGCCCTTGGAGGTATGGTTGTAAATTGTTCTTTTGTGAAGCTTCTAAATGGCCAAAAGAAGCAAATGGTATGTGTTGCTCAGGTGGGAAAGTGCATATTGGCATTTTACAAAATCCTCCAGAGATACTAAAATCATTGCTAACAGGTGACCATACACAGTCTAAACATTTCTTGACAACATCCGTTCTAACAATAGTGCATTTCAAATGACATCTTTCGGTGCAAAACAGGTATCAGAAGGACCATTAGTAATGTTAACTAATTGATATTAATTTCGCTTCATAATTTCGGAATGAAAATAATTCTACCTTTACCTATATTTTAATAAAGTTATAAACTACACAGTCTACAACACTCAATCTAAGTTATACCAAACTTAATCGAAATTCTTCATCGGTTTTGACTGATTTATTGGCTGACATATCAACGCACAGTTCAAACTCTTGCCGAAATTCCTATCGGAACGAGAAAGGGACTGGATCCGCGTACAAAGTCGCGGGCAGAAGCTAGTTAATAATATATACATAGATAGATAGTATAAATTTCTCGAGGCTTCAGACAGTTGACAGGTGACTCTTTTGTATGTTTCTCTTAAATTAATAATAATAATAATATCCCTGGACATTTCACACAGCGCCATCTAGTCCCAAGCTAAGCAACCTAATGCTTGTGTTATGGTAACAAGATGGCTGATAAACTACTTATATCGCTTCGCTTCGCTTCTAATTGTATCGCTTACTTTTTTTTTTGTAAGCCTGTGTTGTACCGCTGAAGGGCAAAGGCCCCCCTTCCCTCCTTCCACTTTTCCCGGTTTACTGCGATTGTGGGCCAATCCTTTAAGGAGTCCAGCTCATCCCGCCATCTCTTCTATGCCGCGCGGTCATTTTTTGCCATTGGAGATCCACTGAGTGTTGCATATTGCTGCTCCAACATGCGATAGATATGGCCACCCCAGTTCCACTTTGACGTTCCAGAGTTCCTCAGTTCCAGCTTGACGACACGGTTGGCGCAGTGGCTGAGCGATCGACTACTGCGCTGCGTGTCGCGGGTTCGATTCCCGCACGGAACAAATATTTGTATTGCCTACAGGTAGTTGTTCCGGGTCTGGCTGTTTGTGTATGTGAGTTTAAATGTTTGTAAACGCACCCACGATACAGGAGTAAATCCAAATGTGGGGCAACGTTTAAAAAAAAAGAAAAAAAAACTTTAGTCCAACAGCTGTGCGGCCAGCGTCCGCTATTTGTGTTTAGGAACGAAGTATAGAGTTATATGAATGCAGTTTGTATATCGTCTGTATTTTTTCCATTGATTAATCTCACGATCTGGCAAGTAATAAACGCACTGCAGAGCTTTAATGAGCTTTTACTACCAGCTCGGATGCGTGGTTCATTCTCTACATGTGTTATTAACCCCTTGCATTACGCTGCCGCGCTGGTTTGCCTGCAGCGATTGAAAGAAATACGATCATAATGCTTTGATATCTTGACATTAAAATAAATATTTATTGCTTCCGTTTATAGCAAAAGTCCATATGCTTAATGCTGATTGCATAAATCAGTTTGACGTAGATAATTTTTCATTAACTCAGCCTATTATTTTTGTTAAGCACCAATTAGTGCCATGAAATATCTAATTTAGATTAATTATTGCTAAATGATGGAAAATTTATAAGTATAATGTATAAGAGGGGCCCGTGGCTAAATAATAACAGCCGCTCAGGTCGATCGGTCAGGTTAAGCTACGCTTGCCGCGGTTGGTCTGTGGATGGGTGACCATCTTTACATACTGAGACCCCTCCGTGCCGGAAAGCACGTTAAGCCGTTGGTCCCGGCTGTCATTCGTGGATCTTTGACAGTCGTTACGGGTAGTCAGAAGCCCGAAAGTCTGACAACCAGTTTTACCAAGGGGTATCGTATTACCCAGTAACTGGGTTATGGAGGTCAAATAGGCAGTCGCTCCATGTAAAATACTGGTATTCAACTGGATCCGGTTAGGCTGGAAGCCGACCCCAACATAGTTGGGAAAAGGCTAGGCAGATGATGAAGGAAAATTTATAAGTCTAAAAACGGAATCACTAAAATATCCAATGTTTTGCATCTAAAAATCCTATATTATACAGGGTGGCAGGGATATCGACGCGCAAACTGTAACCATGAATTCAGCACATGAGTTTAGACCCCATAGCGCAGAAATTTTTCAACGGTTATTAAAGAAAAAAAACTTGGGTGGTGTCAAGGGACACCCGGATGGAACGAAGTTCAAAGTGAGAGAGAGAGACAGACAGAGAAACGCGCACGCCGCACGGCTTATAACTATAGCAAAAAGTGTCGTTCCAACTTTCGGTCTTAATTTTTTCCGTCTAGCCCCCTTTCGCAACGCGCGATAAGGAACTTCGTTCCAAAAATATTGCTGTTCCATTCGTTTTGACCGCGTAGGTATTGTACTTTTCTATGAAACAGAAGATATTTTTTTGGATCTCCCTGCCAACCTGTATACAATTCCGACTTAGTCTATACGGAGGCTCAATTGTGGACCAGTGGTAACGTCTGTGACTTAAAGAGTTGTAGGTCGTAGTAGGTTCGAACCCAGACAGGCATTTTACTTTCTGTAAATACTTCATCACCACTGCTCTCAAAACGATAAAGCAAAACAGCGTGAGGAAACCGGCATGTCCTAGAACCAAAATTCGAAGACAAATGTGATATCTATCAAGCCGCACTTGGCCCGCGTGGTGGATAACGGCCCAGTCCCTCTCACCTAGAGGAGGCCTGTGTCCCAGCAGTGGGAACTTTATAGGCTGATCATATTATGCAAGGAGGTGTTAAACAAAGCATGCTTGCACATCAAATGCCAAACTTCTAAAAAGTTTCGGTCTACTTACCTGCCTATTTCAAGATCTGTAACAGCCTGTATTTTAACACCAACATACCTTGATATTACAACGAACACCATATGAACTAATCCTTCAAATACCCCATTCTATTGTTACACTTTATACCATACCATTGTGCTTCTCGTAACCACGTTACTTAATCAAGTTTGCACATAAGGAGCCATTGCGTCTGCGTCGCTAATTGGCCACTGTACCACCGTTACTCGACTCTTGCGTCGATTCGCGATGCACCCAGCGTGACCGACATCCAAAACGCCTAAATGTTTATTTTTGTAGCCATTAACTTCCTTAACTTTCTACTTGTGGCGACCTTTATCAGTTTTTAAAAGTAAACAAATCGACGGATTTTTTCTTCATGGAGTAATTAAGTCTTTAAATAATCTTGTGTGTCAACCCTAAAGACAGATATGGATCACGAGGGGTCAACGAACAAGAAAGGTAGCTGTATCAATTCATAATAACATCATGCTTGTACTCCTTGAAGGGTCAGGCAGAGTTGCATCCATAGTACACCCACATTTCACCAGTTTTGTTTTAAGTCCCATGCACTTAATTGGGGGTGAGTCTATTGCAACCCACCACAAATCTAGACTCCAGGCTGCCACTGAGAAATTCCCGATAGAAAATTCAAATAACACTTTTCTCAACCCGAGAATCGAACTCAGGGGGTCTACTCCGAAGTAGTATCGGCCGTTTCCTGCTACGAAGTTACTATTTCGTTCGGTCGGTTCCACTCCTACACTCTTTCTAATATTGACTATGGTCCCGACCCAACTGAGCCGATCCGAACTTTTTTTCGTATTTTTCAATAATATTCGGTTCGGCCATGTGTCGGTCCGATCCGAACATTCGCACTTTGCACTTCGGAGTAGGCCCCTGGGACCTCACACTCAACAATACCGCTTGCGACCACTGGACCGACGAGGCAGTTCTATAGCAGTAGCATTTCAATATACTGGAAAAAAAAACTTGAGAGGTGTCAAGGGACACCCGGATGGAACGAAGTATAACTGGCTTGCTTTCTATAAGAGAGAGAGACAGACAGAGAAACACGCGCACGCCGCGCACGCCGCACGGCTTACAACTATAGCAAAAAGTGTCGTTCCAACTTTTGGTCTTAATTTTTTCCGTCTAGCCCCCTTTCGCAACGCGCGGTAAGGAACTTCGTTCCAAAACCAATCATGATTATATGTATGCCTGAACAATTTTACAGTACATCTATACTAATGCTAATAATAAAGCTGAAGAGTTTGTTTGTTTGAACGCGCTAATCTCTAGAACTACCAGTCGGATTTGAAAAAATCTTTTTGCATTTGATAGCCCAATTCTTAAGGAAGGCTAAAGGCTATTTAACATTACGCTAGGATTCCTAGGAGCCGAACAAAAATATAAAAAGTAAGATAGAACCCGAAAATGAAGTAGGTCGCTGCTGTCGCGTCGGAGGCAGTAGGGGGTCGGAGGAATGAAATTTTACGCGGACGAAGTCGGGCAGAAGCTGGTCCTACTAATCCTACTAATATTATAAACGTGAAAGTTTGTATGGATGGATAGATGGATGGATGGATGGATGTTTGTTACTATTTTACGCAAAAATTACTTAACGGATTTGGATGAAATTTGGCACACAGATGGTTTATAACCAGGATTAACATATAGGATACTTTTTATCCTAATGTTCCCATGGGATCGAAACTTATGCGGGTGAAACCGCGGGGCGCAGCTAGTATTTTATAAACAAAGGCAATTCCCAACAAAAATAACCTAAAATTTATTTTTACTGCACCGCCATCTTCCTTACAAGGTTGCATACAATAGCTTAGTATATATGTTGTTACTCTCGTATTGTCAATTTTAGTGTACCTCCTCTTGGCTTTGTTCCTCCTCAATGTTAAAGGCTAAGAAAGGGCATTATGGCCTGTAATATAGAAAGACAATGAAGGGCACTGCACGGCTGACCTCTCGACAAGCAAGATTATACTTATTTGCCTTTTATTTTATAGAAAACGGCTCGCAAGCCAGGATGTCGGAGCAACAAGAAATATGCGAGCATCTAGACACGTTGTACCTTTTTGCGCGGAACAGCCGGATGTATTAATATTAGCACTTTTTATGGTGGAATATCTGTGCAATTTAGACCTAGAAGCCTGTGTGGAAGCAGTCAAGTTTTGCAATTTACACGTTTTGCAATTAGAGTTTGGATTTCTAGCTTTTATATTTTACTAGCTTTATCTTGTGGGGGTCGGGAATTATACCACAGGATCGTACTACCGGGATAAAGTATCCTATGTCCAAACTAGCGAAGGTAACACCCTATCAGTAGCAATGGCTTCCGTTTTGACATTTCAACAACATTCATTGCGTTATTTACGTTGTAGAGCAGACAAGTTTTTCGAACGTATGATGCAATGGATTAGCAATATCCTTCACCCCAGGGGCCATGACAATATTTCGTCGTTTGCTTAAAAATAAATTTGAAAACTTTGAATAGAAGTCTCACAACCTTAAACATCTATATTTGCTCTTCAGAGAGTGTCAGCAGTAAATCAAGTTGTTTGTATGCAATATTGAACCGTTAAACTGTATCTGTAGTTCAGGAAAGCTTTCGTTCCACTTTGTTCGAATGTGGAGCGGGGGGCGCGGGGTGTGGCAATAATTCACGACACGACATGCGCGTGGGCAGTGATGGTCGCCACTTTGTGGTCTGTCACTTGTCAGCCATGAAGTAAGACACAGAGGGTCTGCTAACGTGACTGCTGATGACACTAGGCAGATAAGCTAAATATGTGTGGGGCTAAATTAAAGAGCCGTACCTAGGCACTAAAAACTAAGACAACTCCAGAGTTACACAAAAAATCAAGTATTTTATTGCTTATTTGCCTCAAATATTATTACAATTTTGGCAGAACTAAGTAGATGTCATTATTGCCATCAGGGGCAACACCTGGATGGGGCTGGGAAGAACACAAGAAAAGAGAGGCCTATGCCCCGCTGTGGCTGAAGTCGGGCTGTCGATGACGATGAATTACTTCGAAAATGGTTTATAAACTTTTTTGGAAACCCGCTTAGTCAATTAATACTGAGCACATGTCTACTTGAGTCCTCTCTGTATCTAATACCTATTTAAACGTTTTAATCAAATGGCCCTTATTTTGTTCGGAGTGGTCCTGCTGCTCCAAATATATATGGTGATGGCACTTGCATCTATAAGCCCTTAAACCAGTCCGCCTTGTGTTTCGTAGAAATACGGAGCTTGAGCTTGACTTAGAGTAGAAAAACTCAAACTTGACATTGGGTTTTGGGGGTTTGGGTTGGGATTCCAGAGCGCTTAATTTAAAGTTAGATGGACCCCACCCTATTTCGTAACACACTTTCAACCACAGTCGAATAATTTTGTAGGATATTGCTGATCCATTGCTTCATATGTTAGAAAAAAATGGCTGCTCAACAACGTAAAAGACGCAATGAAAGTTGTTGAACTGTCAAAATGCAAGCCGTTGCAATTGTTCGTGTGTTACGCAATTACCCCGCTGACTTGTCAGCCAAATCTCATTCTAACCGTTGTTTTTTCTGTTCTTTTTATAAATCAATGTGTGTGTGGTATTTTATCTACTTATCAAAGTATGTAGTACATCCCAAAGGGCCCGTTAATATCGCAGCCTCTATCTCAACATCGGACCACACACAAGAGATCTAACAGTAACTCCTCAATAGGAACTGATTCCATGCAGGTATTAATTAAGCGGAGCCGGGAGGGTCGAAGAGTTGTGAGAGGGGGGATATGCAAATCTCCAATTAGTACCTATCCACCAGAGCGGCCATCCATCAATGTCGATCATTTGTTGCTTTTCTGTGGTAGGTTAGGGTTGTGGATATAAGTTTTTTTGTAGTCTACAGTAGGTAAAGTCTATGGGATTTTTGTAGAGGTCTTGTATTTGAACTTTTTCAGTATTTAATTAAATAATAGGTTCAATAACATTCTAATAAGTACAAAACAACTTACGGGGAGCATTGCCTACATAAAGCCTGAAGATATAAGCCTTAATGACCGTGTAGTGTAGAATAACGCGTAGATCCGTTTGCAAAGGGCTGTCTTTTATCCTATAGCGCATAAACTGACTACTTACTTAAGCATTTTTACGGTGCATGATTCTAAAATTCTCCAAGGGGTATCGTATTACCCAGTAACTGGGTTGTGGAGGTCAGATAGGCAGTCGCTCCATGTAAAATACTGGTATTCAGCTGCATCCGGTTAGACTGGAAGCCGACCCCAACATAGTTGGGAAAAGGCTAGGCAGTTGATGATGATTCTAAAATTCTAAAAATATACCTTCATAAACTAGCGTTCCCGACAGACGTTGTCCTTGCCGAATGCAGCGCCACCTCCCGGGTCCATTTGTGAATCTGAACCATCTAGTTCAGTGACATATACACGTATAGAATAATTATATAAACATAGGTCGCTATAGCTGTTTTCAGCAGTCCACGAGAGTTTTCAGCCTGTCCTTCTAAATTCCAAGAGCTCTAAAATTTTAGAAATGTTGAGAATGTTGAAATGTTTTTAAAAATCTGAAACAAAAAACAAATTTTTAAACATAACCGTTCAACCCTGTAAGATGCGCATACGTCTATCGTCTGCCACCACTTGTCAATCCCGCGTCCATGTGACGTCATTAAAGCGTTGATTTCCAACGTTTGCAACTCATTGTGCTGACTGCGGACGGGTTCCATACGTTTTTACTTTTTATTACTTTGTGCGCATCAATGTGAGTTTTGCAACTTTAATTGGCAGTGGTAGGGTTAATACGACTGGTTTTTTTTATGTTTTTGTAAGTAATGCTTACAATACAATGTAAGAATATGCGCTTTTTGACTTTATTCATTATTTTTTTAATGGTTTTTAGTGTTTGCTCATTTTTATGATTGTTTACTTTGAAATTCTTTTGTTTGCCTTTACGTAAACCCTATAACCAATATCTCTTATCGGGAAACAAAGGAATTTAACTGCGCGCAATGAGTACCTACCTATGTTACAATTATTAAATTTTATGATAAACAGTAAATCAATTCGTTAAAAAGCAAAAAGCACGCAAGCAGGAAAAACTATAAGGCTCTTTGTACACGGCACGGTTTCTTTACGGTACGGCTTATAAACCGCGGCGTAGAAAAAACGTGTCTGTCAACAAAACTTCCATATTGATCCATACAACACTGACGATCGTGGATATACACACGGCGAATAAACCGTAGTTTTTCACGGCAATTAAAAACGTGATTGTACAGTCAGCGTCAATAATATCGGGACGAACTGACTGTTCAAAATGATCTAAGCAACTATGAAAATGAAATATTAACTCAATGACACAAGGAATATTTCAGAATGAAGACAGTACACGACAACTGTCATTCTGACAAGAACTTTATCCAATTGAGACAAAGTTTAATTTTCTTAGTTGTTGAGATCATTTTGGACAGTCTGTTCGTCCCGATATTATTGACGCTGACTGTACAAAAGGCCTTTGCTTCGTTATTTGAATTTCGAAATCAAAACACTGAAATCAAAATGGCGCGGCTAAAATGGGCACAGATTTTTTTTTTCTTCGAATCGCAGTTGAATCCGATAGCTCCAGTTGCAAGCGCGCACTGGCCAATTCCTTCCATATCTACCATCAAAACTTCTTAATGAAACACCGTATTCTTATCTCTGCGCCCCACAAATCTGCATTTAATCGGTTTCAGGGCAACTTGTCGTCCCAGAAACGAAATGCAAAGTAGTATATAGCTGTTGATATAAAGGCTGTATGTGTATGTATGTTGGTTTGGTGTAAGATAGCCTCTTTCGAAGTAGGTCGACTGTCCGCTCGAACCTGTTGGCACACTTCCTGGTAGGGTTGCCACATTGTCAACATCCCGGACAAACTTCAAGTTTATCATTTTTTTAGCTGTCGTTTAATTAATATAATAGGATTTTTATTGCTGCGTAAGAAGTGATAACTAATAATCTTTATACTGTAATAAAACTGCTCACTTCACTTTACGTATAGGTATTTATTGTTTTGGTTTCACAATATAACAACTCTGATAACAGTGATAACTTATATGCAGATGGAGACTAGCAATGTAAAAATACCAATCGTGCGTCCGACCTCGATGCGACCATCATAACCGATCTCTTTTGTTTTTTATTTAAAAACGCTTTCCCGCCATTATCTTCCACTGACAGCTTTTCCAAAAAAGAATCACACAAATTGAATGATGAATCGTTTCGGAGTTGCCAGCACAATAAGTCGATTACATTACAGATAATCGAATACAAAAGGAAATTAAATTTTTAAAACTAGATTACATCAAATTGCGTGAGATCATTTAAATAAAATAACAAAACCTAACAATACTTTATATAAAATTTGTTTGTTTGAACGCGTTAATCCTTAGAACTAACAGTCGGATTCGAAAAAATATATTTGCATTTGAAAGCCCAATTCGTAAGGAAGGCTATCGGCTATATTAACATCATGCTAGGACCCTTAGGAGCCGAGCAAAATGTGAGAAAGAACGTTAAGCGAAAACGGAGTGATAGCACGGGTGTATGATGCGATGCGACAGTCTGGGACGGGGGGACAAGGAATTTGAGGCAGACGAAGTCGCAAGCAGGAACTAGTTAATAAATAAAAGGTGCCGATGGAATGATGAAGTTTATTTCTTTTGAAGAAAGTTTAGCTCTTTTAGAAAATGTACGGACGAACAAGAAACAAAAGTCAATGTAAAATTAATGAAAATACAAATTCCGTACACAGCACGATATATATAATGTATATAAATATAGACACAGAAGGAGTAAGACAGAAGAAACACAATAGATAGGACGAGATCACAAAACCACAATAATAATATTCATTGAAATTACTGAATTAAATTAATAGACGTATGTCTCAGCCATGACAGAAAGTTGACAACCAGAAGCGCCACTAGTGGCGTATTTCTGGACTAAGTATGTGGTAGGAGTGAACCCTACAAAAGATTATACTTAATTTTATAACTATTTCCTGAATCATCATGAGCCCATCTTAGTCACTAGAAAGTAGGTATCCCAAATTCCCATAACGGTAAGTTCGTACTGAATTACCAGCTACCAACGACTTAAAAACTACCTTTTCGTAGTATTAGTCTGCACACTGCTAAGTGTAGATGTATTTTTAAGTTATGGAAGCAAAATCCGATGACCCCTTATCATTTTCCGGCCCTAATCCCAATTTCATTTTGGTCGACGCAACATGTCTTTTTCTTCCATACTTCTCTATTAGTCCTCATCTCGGCAGTCACCCTCTTTCTAACCATATCATCATTCACACAGTCCATCCATAGTTTATTTGGTCTTCCCCTACTCTTATAGCCATGGCTGGATGACCCTACGTACAGTAAATCCGTACGTGGGTGAAGGTTGTAGCACTGCGGCCGTCCATTTTCCACATAATAGTATTATCAACACGCTGACCTTTCTAGCAATACTTGTTCTTTATACAATGAGCGATTCAAATGCGGACACTGGTCTAGCACTCTAGCAGCTAGAATGGACTGTAGCTGTTTGAGGCTTAACCATTTTTCTTATGTGTTCAGTTTAAATCAAATCAAATCATTGCCCTGTCACCTGTGTGTGCACTTGATGATCTTATGACTGCGTCAGTGAGCGGAGTTCGCGCTGGTGAATTTTGGGCCAAAAATATTTAAACTTTTTGCCATCGATACGCTAAGATGAAATCAAATTAAATCATTTGTATTCGGTTGCAAACATGGGTAGTTAGTAGATACAGACGCCAGCAGGTCAAGCTACCCGAAACTGTCAAATTTTCCCAATCAACCTTGAACCTTAATGCTTTAGCGATAAAGTTGAAAATTTATTAAAGAAATTTGACAGATTGTAGTAGCTTGATGTGCTGGCGTCTGTACATAGATGTTTTCTTATAAGAAAAATCAATCTCTTTTCAATTGTCCGCAGTTCCTCGATGAACTTTAGTTTGTGGTCATCATCAGCTTCAGTGCGGCTGACGAGAGATGCGTTCTTGACGCCTGTCAGCTTCAATCAAACGAATACGTGTTTTGCGAATTTGATGTTTCTAAGTTACTAGAATTGTCGCACTGACAGGTGTCAGAAACGCTTTCTCTCGACAGACGTACTGTATGTAGTAAAGACGATGTAACTTTCAGAGAAATCAGGCAATGTAAAAAAGTGTCAAGTTTTAACTATAAAAGGCGATCGTCAATTGTCAATAAATTTAGGCCATGACAACTTAACCATCTGTCAAAGCATAAAAAAATCATTCCACAAAAAAGGTGAAATGTAAACGGACAATATCTCTAATATCTATCTCTTTGGCTGCAATAAGATATTAATAATGGGCCACGGTTGGTTTCACAAATTCAATGCGATATCCAAATGAAAAATCGTTCACGAAGAGACATTTCAACTTATGACCTTTGCTTCAAAAAGCTCTATTGTGGAGCAACACTTTCGCTTTCCTTTGTCATTTGAAAAATGGTTTAAAAAAATGAAAACGTCATGTTCGAATTGACGTTCGAAATATTATGAAGTGTGGACACGCTAAATTAATGATGTTTTTTTTTGCCTATGGCATAATTTTGTTGCAAACTTTTAGCTTTCCGAAATGATATTTCTTTTGTTTTGATAGGAAAGCAGAGAAACCGATGTCTTTGTAATGTGAATATGTATGTTATGTAACTATAATTATTATTAATCAAAAGTTGTTGTGGTTTGAAAGTAGCTACTGCAGAAAAATGGAGTATTCAATTAATTCAATGCTTGTAGTTACTTACTTGCAACAGTTTGATATAATAGCAGCCAACACAGTCTCTTGGTTGTCCAAACTATTGATCAATCGATACCAAATCTATAAAGTTTACCGATATTGGGTAGGCTTTATGTAAAGTAACTTGAATAGGCTGTATGCCATAAGCAGTGACAACTTACTTAAGCATCGCCTACAAACACCATACTAACTTAAAGTTATGGATTCTTAAAATTGTGTAATATTTCAAGAAATACACTTAGCCCATATAACATTATAGGAACACAACATATACCAATAAGAACCAATAAAAAATGTTATGTTTACACGAATATTCGTAGAAATCCTTAGCTATAGTCTCGTCAATTAAATTTTCTCACGCCTAATAAATAAAACTGGACAGAGAGAGATGTACAGAATTTTCACTTCTACAGATTTATTATAAGTATATAGATGGACACATTTTTTAAATTAATGAACCTCTAAAAACTTTTTGCGCTTCTAATGATGGACTGGATGAAAGTTTTTTTTTTAAATAATTAAGCTTCTTTTTAACTTTCTGGTGTTATCTCACAGTTGGTCGCCGTAACTAAGCCAGAGTACTCCGATGGTTAGATGGTTGGACCTGTGATTCAAGTTGGTCGAAAATACTGAATAGCCAAGCAACTTACTTGGCCATTTAGTATTTTTAGAAACTTTTTTTTTTTTTTTGAGGATGGGAAATCATCAAATGACCCCTCTCGCTCTAGGTGGAGCGGAAGGGAGTGTCAGACTCTGACTGACTAAAACCCACCCGTGTTCCTTCCTTAGCCCTTTATGTTCCTTTATGTGCGCAATCATTTTATTTGTTTTGTTATGTTAATATTTTAGGAGCATAATCAGCCTATAACGTTCCCACTGCTGGGACAAAGGCCTCCTTTCTGTAAGAGGGACTAGGCCGTAATCCACCACGCGAGCACAGTGCAGGGCCCCAAGTCTGCTAATTTCAATGACATGTCCCACTATTACGATTCAATCGAGAGTCAATTATAATTCAATTATCATTGTGACAAAATGCGTATTCTGCTAAAACTTAACTGTGGTGTCAATTGAATTGTAATAGAATCGTAATTGGATTGCAATGGTGTCAGTTGAATATTTCGCGGTGTTGCCTATTAAAATCTACCACGACACTGAATGAATGAATGAGTTATAATTTATTTTTTATTAAAGGTTTTTTTTCTCATTTCTGTGATTGAATTACGACTCATAATAAATATATTGTCTATAATGAAATGCCTTCTCGATAGAATAAGACCAAATGTTGTAAAAAACACTACTTATAATACGGGGACTGTGTTGCCAAAGTAAAAAATTGTTGCTGTCACGGAAATGTCACTTTCAATTCAACCAACTTGTCAAAATATAAAGTGACTGTTGATTGTGTTTTAAATTTTTCTATACAGTACTTGTAAAAAGTTTTTAAAAGTTAAAAACGAGTATTTGCAAAATGACAAATAAGTAAGTACTTAAAATCTTTGTTAAAGTTAATTCAAATTCGTTGACTGAAAAAATTAAATATTTCAATTTGATATTACAAAAATTGTATTTACTTAAAATAGAATAGTTACCTATTCAATACTTAGACAATTTATATCTAAGCACCACTTTATTAACCTTCAAATTTGGTGATATTGCATCCTTACGCCTTTGTTGTTGAAGAAGTGGAGTTAACTTTTCACAAACCGCCTTCGCTTGTTCTTTTCCGAGTCGGAACGTTTTGATAAATTCTGACTCAGGTAAATCACGAAATGGATCTATACTGAGCCTCATTGTAGCTTGGGATTTGCGACGTTGCGAACGCCAATTCTAATGATCGCTGTCGTCGAAGGCGATCATTAGAATTGGCTAAAGCCAAAATACGCCAACGTAAACTTGGTGATGGCCTCATTATTATTTTAAATTAAAAAAATTATACAACAATTCAAACGCTACGCGTGACGATCTATCGTTGTTGAATTGTACTTCAATGGTAAGATTGTCATTGAGAGACGATTCACATAAATGTCAAATAACGAGCGGACTACCAATAATTGTCAGATCGAGACACAACTGTGACACGATTGAAGAGCAGAATAGCAAATTGTTCAATGGCGATTGAGTGGCAGTTCGATGATATGTCAATGGAACACCATTGGTCTTAAATAAGTAGTAGAATACCAAATGTGCCAAATTATTCAATCGAGATGCAATTGAGATTCAATTGAAGCATTTGTAAATTAGCAGACTTGGGGCCCAGGTTGGTAGACGTCACATGTCTTGATGTCTTCTAATTTTCGGTTCTAGGATATGCCGGATTCCTCACAATGTTTTCCTTCACCGTTTTGAGAGCAGTGGTGATGAAATAATTTACACAAAGTAAAGCGCTTGTCAGGGTTAGAACCTACGACCTACAACTTGTAAGTCGCAGCCGTTACCACTGCGCCACCACTGCTCATAAATACCAGTGTCACTTTCGCATAAATTATATAAAAGTACCTCCTAGAGTGGACCATTACCATCTGTAACTGAGAAAATGAGGTGACCCATTCTCCATCGGTCAAGTTCGAAACTTAGAACCCACGCATGTACCCAAATGTTAATGTAATGTCTACAAGATAGTTAGGTATCGACATGCAATCAATCGAGTAGTGAAAGCAGTGGGCGAGTCCATTGTGCCAATGAAAGTGGTTGAGTTATCTCTACATTTGGGTTTACACCTGACTTGCTTTGTTGTAGATCAGTGAGAGTGTGTTGCGGAGAACAACAAATTAATTGGCATGGAAACTGGTGATGTAAACTGTGTATAGCATTCAGGCCGGAGTTGTGTTGAAGCCGATGCGAAAGCTCTCAGAGAAAGAAAAGCTTCGGTGGCAGCAAACTTTGCTGAGAATGCTCTCCAGTAGATTCTTTTTGTGAAGGAGCTCGTCCGGAAATGTATCCATTCCTATTTCTGGGGACCTAAAAACCCCACTTTGGCAGAATCATAATAGGATAACAATATGAATCATATTAAAAATCGTAACAAGGTCACAAACTGACAATTCATAATATGATCTGTGTGCAATTCATACCACAATGAAATAACATTTAAACTGTCGAAATAAAAAATAAAAAACCAATTTGGTTATTAAAAACTGTAATGAAAAATTTACCGATAAAATTACGGTTTTTATTTTTTTCATGCGGCAATGTTTACACCAAATATATGAAATGATATTTTACGAAAATTAGAGGAATTGCTAATGAACTGCTGGGAAATCAGGAAATGAATAGCTTTTAGAGGTAGGTATTGCTTAAAGTGACCTTTTTAGGCCCCCTGGCATTAAAATCAAAAGTAAAATTCAAATCGGTAGAACTTGGATGAGGCTGGCACTGGGGCGTGGGGCATGGCACTTGAAAAGAGAGGCATATGGCATATATTAGGCTCAGCAGTGGGTAAAGTCGGGCTCTGGATGATGATGATGATGAGGCTGAGAATAAGCACTTTTCAAACGTCATTCTACATAAGACAGTCCAAAACGCCCGCCCTTCACCACTTCCTAGCGCTTTCACTGGAAAGAACAAGTGACGCAACAAACTCCCCAGCAGCACAGCTGTCTGTTCAGTTAGAAAAACTAAGCTATGCTATGGGTTGAAGGGTGATCCTGAATCATCTTAGAGGCGAATGAGACATTTCATCTTTTTCCTTGGTACAGATCATTGATCATGAAAGATTTCATGCAACAGACTTCATTCAACCACTTTATGTAACGAAGCTTTGACAAGAAGAAAGTACCATTCTTCAATAAGGAAAAGAAACAAGTAATATTTACCTACCTACGTCGTGAATTTATGCACGTATACACTTTGCAATTCATCATCTGATTAATAAGCAATTTGATCTCCACTTGCATATATTTCCTGCTTTCTTTTGTCGCATGTCTAGAGTTCATATTGACATTGTTGTAATTGAGATTGACATGTGACCACGATGTCAAATCTTGCCTAGTCATCGTGACTGGCTCGTTGGTCTAGTCGCAAGCGCTACTTAACTGCTGAGTATGAGGTCCTGGTTTCGATTCCTAGGTCGGACAATGTTATTGGATTTTCCATCTGGAATTTCTTAGTACCAGCCTGGAGTCTGGATTTGTGCCAGCTTGACGACAATAGCCTCGCTCCCTGTTAAATGGGACTGAAATGTGGGTGTACTTTAGGTACAGCTCTGACTAACACTTCGGGGAATTAAGGCGTGATATTAGGTTATGTCATCATGACATTTTTGTCTGAACCTAAAAATAGTAAGACGGAAGAATTTACGCATTAAAGACACAATAGATATGCACCGTATCAAAACAAGAAAAAAAGTTTAACAACCAATTCTCACACGGAAGTACTAAACAACAAAAATCGATTTGTTTGAACAGAACAAATCAACACTAAGGCGAATTTGTTACAGTTCCAACTGTAAAATCGAATGGCACACAAAAATGATCGAGCAAATTCGTGAAACAATAGATAGTGCAGCACCTTGTGGTATCGATATTCTAGAATCGATATAATATCGATTTGTTTTGCGATCGATCGTCGGATTTGTCGTGAAAGTCGCAGCCGCGGGCTGTGGCACACTGGGCCGATGAAGGTCAGTTGCATACCTCGCTACCAGCGAAAGTTTATGGTATAATTGTTGAGACGGTCAAGTGCAAGGAAAGTATGCACAAGCTTTGAGCTTTATCGGTTTGTTCATGATCTGTAATGTATCTATGGCATTGAACAATTGAATGGGCACTTGCGGGTGTCGTTGCAGTTTTTTTTCTTTTGTTGTGGTCTGTGGCTTTAGTGAATACGATAAAAAGCTGCTTAAACGAATGTGAAACGAAATGTGGTTGTACTATTTATGTACGGAATTACATGCGTATTATTATGTTATGTGTAGATAAACAGCTTCTATTGATCTCGAAAGTCCTTAATCATCATGTTATGTAGTCAATCTGAATCATTTTAAAAGATATAACTAATTCATTGCTTCATTTTAGAAAAAATGTCTGCTCAATACCGTAAATAACGCAATGAATGTTGTTGAACTGTCAAAATGTAAATCATTCCTACAAATTACCCCGCTGTTAGTGTTACTTGATCAAGAGACAAATAATAATTCGATGTAGGTAAATGTCGCCTATCGTTAACTGAAAATAGTGCTCAAAAGATCGTTAAACCTCGCATACCTATCCTACGCACAATAAAATTCATAAACATAAAAACAACCTCATTCACAAACGCTAAAATCAGTCCATTAATTTGATTTATCGAATTAATTGACACGTCAAACTACAAATTGGGAACTTAATATCGAACATATCATTTTTCAAGATTAGCACATTCCTATAAAGTTCTGACAGTGGGCGTATAAGCATCAGGCCTTATAAGCCTACAGTCCCAAAGTGATAATTTTAGCTCAACAGACTAGGAATGCAAGATATTTGGCATCGTAATTGATTTGTTCCTATAAGTTTTTGCGCCTGTATTTACTTGGAATTGAATTAAGATATTATTGTAAATTCTTGAAAATATATGTAGGTATGTATGTTATCGTGGGAACCTAAATTGTTTAGGCTAACAATTATTTGGTTTACACATTTCTGAATGAAATCTGTCCTTGATTTAGGATTTTGGCAACTATCTGTGATGTGACTTCGATCGATCTTACAAATTAAGGCGCAGATTTTTTCTTTGAATAATATTTGGCTCAAAACTCCATAGTTTTCCCGGATACTTTATATGTTACAACAGCTCATGTGCTTCTAAACTACCCGCTGGTTGCCACATAGGGTACTTCGATAACCTAGGGACCCTCCGTGAGATTGCCAGAAACACCAAGGCGTTACTGGCCTTCCTTCAGGAGCTGGGGTGGATCGAATAATCGAATCACCCACCGTGATAGACGTGGAGTTACGGACACCAGCCCGTATTACCTTTTACCAACTTAATATGTTACAGACCGCTAACTTGTATTTCATCCATTAACTTTTCTTCCACTCCAGTTTAAAATCTGTAGCAATTAATATCAATCAGGAAAGTTCGCAATCACTTGCAGTAACAAGCTACAAGGCCAGAGCAATTCATTTCCATTAGACTAACTCTTACTAAGATAAGACTAAGTTTATCTGTGTTTACTTCTGAGATCGGCTAACAAATTAATGGCGATAATTTCTTTCGTGGAAAGAGCAATTAATATCGCTAAGGCTGCGTTCTTACTTGGCAACAAAAGTTGCTCGATATTTCAACTTTGACATCACCAACAATCACCTCTTTGTTTGACCATTATTGTGATTCCTTGTTATAGACATAGAGTCTTCAAATAAGTTTACAAGACAAGTAACTAAAGAACCTATCTTTGACACAACGTCCCCAGGCCTCAGCTGACTATAAATTACTGTAATTTTTGACAGCCAAACTGCGTCGGCTTTTTGTTTCTTTTTAAATCTCTTCTCAGCATGCGCAGTGTAGCAACGGCGATGTTGCAGGCCAGTAATAAGTTCCCACGTGTACACACGGCTTTAGTAAACAAGTACAAGTGAAGCGACACATTCTCTCCGTAGATACAACTACAGTTTTTTGTGTGCTGAGCTTTCACGAGCGTCCCCTGAGATGTTTACAATGCATTCAAAGAAACGTGTCTAGGGTTGGCTGCTTTGATATTTCTACTCCGATTTATGTTAGGAGGACGAAGTGAAGAAAATTTTAATACATCTGCTTCTTCTTAATTTTTCTAATTTTGGTCATCTTTGATACCCGGTCGATGGGCAAGATACATTCTGGGTGACAATACCGATGTATGGTAACAACCCTTAAGTGATTTTTTCATATTTTTCTATTGGGTAAAAGAAATACAGATAAGTTTTTAAGGAAAACTGTCGTCTTGGGAAAGCTTTGTAATTATTTATTTTTATAAATAAATATCTACGTAATAAAAATCTAATAAAATGAATTTACTGACAGACAACGTGCAGCCTAAACTGCTGGGTCTAGAAGCATACAATTTTTTTCAAAAATTCCTTTTTTTATCATCATCATCAGCCTACAGCAGTCCACTGCTGGACATACGCCCTCCTATTGCACGCCATTTAACTCGATTTTCGGCAACTTTCATCCAGCTGCACCGATCTTCAGCCATCCTGCAAAGATCGTCGCTCCACCTGAGGGCGTCCTACCTTCCGTTTGCCGATTCGCGGTCTCCAGTCAAGAACACTTCTACCCCAACGGTCACTGGTTATCATCCTTTTACTAAGAAAGTGAATAAAAAGGAAGGGTATTTAAAAAAACTCCCCTATAGGGATTAAATAGGGGATGAAAGTTTTTATGGAAATTCGCCATTTTTGCCATTGGGAGTTCCCATCGGGTACGCTTATTCACATACCTAATAAATAAGTAATTCAGTGGAAAGCTATGTTGCCATACAATTGAATAAGCAGTGGCAAGGTGCTAATTGTGTATGACATTCAATCCTGCTCCCAACCTTGATGTTATAAGTAGTAAGTCTTCAGTCTCTCGGTCAATGTTGTGGGCACAGAACTGAAGCCTTTCAGGAGCACTGAAAGGTGATACCTAGCTCGATTCCAATAACATTTCTGTAGAATGTTTTTATGCACAAGATTTTACATAAATATATTTTTGGAGTACCTACTTACTAAGCACTAACCTCTAAACCACTAAATCTTTGATGATGGTGTAGATGTAGTATGTCCAAACCAGGGTATATTATAGCATTAGGTATAGCTTTTACTCTCTCACCTATACTAGCGGACCCGTCAGACGTCATCCTGCCCAGAAAAACAGCGCCACCTAACGGGTCCATTTGAGTGTTCAAACTCTCCAGGAACCCATTACAAACACACGTACAGAAGAATGATATATGTATATATTATTATTTAGATATACAGTAGTCTCACTAATCCGGCACTTCAATAGTTCGGCACGTCAATAATCCGGCACCCTCTGCCCTTGTGTCCCTCACTGCGAGAAAAAAAATTAAACAAGGACATATGTTGCAAAAAAACAGACCCCAATTAGGGATTATATTAAGACTAAAAAAAATCACGTTCAATTCAAAATTCTTGTTTATTTGTTTACACGTAAAAAATGCGTAAACAAATAAATTCCGTTTATGAAATGATTTATTTTATTTATTATGAATTTTTCTACATACAATCCAGTAATCCGAACAATCCAAGAATCCGGCACCCCTTAAAATCCAAATCAAAAGTCATTTATTCAAATTAGGCTTTAGCACTTTTCGAAGGTCAAAATTACAAAGGACAGTCCCCCAAAAACGCCCGCACTTCACCACTTCCTAGTGCTATCACTGGGAAGAAGTGGCGCAACAAACTCCCCAGCAGTTTTTATAGTGCTGGTATAATGAGAATTTACATACAATTTAAATAAATAAAGATACTTTTTATTTTAATACTAACACAAAACAAACTCCTATCTACAAATAGAACTGCCAATCAATATAATGACATGCATTGATACATCAAAGACGGCTTTCCAAGGCAAGGTTACAACTGAAGTGACTTCAAGTGACAATACTGACATCCCTAGGTCTACCATTTATTGTGACAGTGACATCCCTAAGTCCGAATTAAGGTTGTCACCTCGATCAGCTTTCCTTTGTCCATTTTTACTTCAATGAGCTGTCCGTAGACGATTCCCTTAATTGTATAATTCAATTTAATTGGTTTAATTGGTACCGTCCTTCGTGATTTACACTTTACTGGTTTCTTTATTGTTGTTTATAACTATGGGCTTTGTTTACGAGGCTTTGTGTGTCACATCAAGTATCAAGTTGGATGTACAGACGCCAGCCAGCACATCAAACTACTACAATCTGTCTTTCTATAATAGATTTTCAACTTTATCGCTAAAGCATTAGATTCAAGGTTGATTGGGAAAATTTGACAATTTCGGGTAGCTTGACCTGCTGGCGTCTGTGCAATGCGTGTTTCAAGTTTCAACAATCAGCATTTTTAATTTGATAAGTACAGACGCCAGCAGATCAAGCTACTACAATCTGTCTTTCTTTAGTAGATTTTCAACTTTATCCCTAAAGTATTAAGGTTCAAGGTTGATTGGGAAAATTGTTAAAGGAAAAGGTACATTGACAATGTACGGCTTATGGGAATCAACAATCAAACACTATGGGATTCTTTTGAGTGGTAACAGCCCCGACTGACGAGTTGTAGGTCGTGGGTTCGAATACAAGCAGGCACTTTACTTTGTGTAAGTTATTTCATCACCATTGCTCTTAAAAACGGTGAAGGAGAACATCGTGAGGAAACCGGCATGTCCTAGAACCACAAATTCGAAGAGATGTGACATCTACCAACCCGCACTCCGCGTGGTAGATTACGGGCCACTCCCTCACAACTAGAGGAGGCCTGGGTCCCAGCAGTGGGTACATTATAGGCTAATTATGCGATAGCAATATGGCGATTGATTTAGGACCCGCGTTTTTGAGTGGTCTTTATTATGCTGACCTAGATAAATAAATCCGCCATGTCAACAACATTGTTGTTCTATTATGACAACATCGAGCAAAATATGAACTAGGATCGATAATACATATTGATGACAGACAGACAAAGGTTTCCTTCTATGACGCATAGACATGGATTGTTGTTGAATTACTTTGTAAGGGTGTAAGCATAAACAAGTAGATTGGCTTACATATTGTGAATATTATAATGATTATAAAATTATTGCATAGAGAGACAAAAATTGTGGAAAGGCATCCATCTTCTTGTTTATATGTGTGGGCGGTCAGCTTTACGAGAAAATCTCAAGCCTTATCTTGTATATCTTTGTTTGATCGTTAGCGCTAATCTCGGAATAAAACAGTCGGATTTGAAAAAAATTCATTGATAAAATTTGCATTAGATAGCCCACTTTTTGAGGATTAACTTCACACTGTTAGGGTTAATGGATGAATACCAAAGGAAACGCTGTTATAAGGATTTATATAATACGTTTATTATCCTTTTATATTTATATATTGGAAGGTGTGTTTACTAATATCACGTGAGACGTGTGATCCCACACAAGGCTAAAATAGTAGTACAGTCGCTATGCGAAAGTAAGGATTTCGGTCAAGTGGTAAGGGCGGGCTCGATAGTAAAAAATAATATTTATGAGTTAGAAAGCGAAAGACGATAGTGTTGAAGAAGGATCGATTTGTTTTTGCTATACTCCAACACACACTAGGGCTCCCCTTAGGAGCTGAGCAAAAAATAAAAGAGTCTGAAAGAACGCTAAGCGCAAAGGAACTGATAGCGGGGGCAGGCGATGTCATGCGACGGAGTGGGTCAGGAAATAGTATCCACGTACCTAAAAGAATTAGCTGGTTAGAAGGGATGTACACACCGAGATCAAGAAAATTTGTGTCCACGTATATTAGATTCATATACAGTAGGAACCGTAGATCTTAAGCTCTATTATAAAAATGACCCTTCAAAATCCACTTACCGGTGTCGTAAATAAAGAAGAACTCCATTGCACCCTGTTAACCTCATCAACAACTTAAGTACCCGTTAATTGAAGAACTTAAACAAAACAATAAAATTACAGCACTTACTTACATAAACAAACATGTTTATCTATTTATTACCTCTTATTATTGTGCCGTTTACCGCAGATATATCTATTTAGACAAAGTCCCACGACCTTTTAGCTACATACGTTTAAACGACGGCGTATAAATTGCACAGATGCAAAAAAATAACAATGTGTATTGTCTAGAGTCTAGACAAATTGTGGAGGTAGACTTGCTGGATTTGCCATCGTCAGAGTATGAGTGTGCACATGTATGTGCTTAGAACGAAGAGAATTTAATTAACGGTTCCAGTTTGGAAAAATTGTATTGGATTTCAACTTCATTCTTTCTCTACAATGAAGAAAGATTATATGCAATCCTCTCGCATCTGTCAGAACTCAATATTCGGCTCTTTTTTATATGCTTAAAAAAAAACAATTATACCCACAGTTATCGAGCTTTTAAGCGTGTCTTTGAGTCTAACTAAACTTCTGTTTGGGTAATTTAGAAGTAAATCCGATCAGAAATCATGCAAACAACTTTTTTTTTGACATTAGCAGTGTGAAGCGTTACCACAAGTGCGCTCAATTCCTTCGGCATATGACACATCATATCCAGTACTCCAACATCCCCGTCAGTCGAGGAAGCGATCTTGAACGTGTGTCTTCCGCCTTCCGCACGACAACACATCTGAGGGTGTGACAAGAATCTAACATATTACAAGAAAAACAAGAATTCTTGCAGCTATCGAACGATACATTAACATTATGCAATGTTTTGTAACACTTGGCATACTGTTATTGTTTACAAAAGGGTTAAAAACCGTGTAAACGAAGTATGTAAACTCCATTTTACATTGTGGAGAATATCCCGTGTGTACGTAATTTATATGAGTTGTGATATGCATACAATATAGTGCAAAAAACGGTACAGGCAGCGATACAAAGTCGTTTGCTATTAATATTATGTATGTAGAAGCAATTATTACTAATTAATAGAGATAGTGTCGTGAAATAAAGATTACAAGACATTCCAGGGCGTATTTATAAATCAGCAGATTCATTTTTACAATCTTGCGTGCAAAAAATTGTATAATGAATTTGTATGCAATTAATATTGCAGTATCAATTAGCGGAGATTACAATTATCTTGAATGCAAGGCTTGACTAGACAGTGTATACTATGAATATAAATAAGATGAGTATGTTCGATAATATGCGAAGATTCCCTGTATATAGAATCACTTTGGTTGAAGACATTGAAGTTGAAAGCAAAAGAAATATATACAATTGTTGGTGTATCTTGATAGAAAACGGAGAAGAAAAAGAAAAAACGGTCTTGCACAACCGGGCATGACCCGTCTGATTCACCTTCTATACTGGTGTAACATGGCTTTTAAACCTGACCAAGGTGAACCAAATACAGGTCAATTTCAACAGTATGCATTTGCGTATCTTTGTGTATTTGGCTGGAATGATATATTCGTCTTAACAGCCGCAAGTCTTCAATAGGTTAACCTCCAAGGTTTTATTTTTTAGCGCAACTTTTTTCGCCGGTGGAAATTTCAATGTCGTACGGGACATTTAAATCCATGTCCCTTACGATATTTGTTTCCACCGTCGACTTGATTCCTCTATACCGAAACCTTAATACCTGTTAAAATCCTCGCCCCAATTCAATTTTCCCACCAACACCAACACCAAAATGTCACCTCAACATAAATTGGCGCTAATTTACCACAACATACGGCCACATATTCCCTCCTAGACGTGAACATAGGCTCTTCTTTATAGGCACTTGAACTAACGGCTTTGGGAACATTAAACTGTTCCGTTTACTGCGGAGATAGGATCGTTTATATCCTTAAGAGGACGACCGCATTTCCGTGATGCGTGCTTTAGAAATAGAGCGATTCCAGGTTAGATTTGTCTTTGTCTGGGAAAAGGATTGGTCTTCACGCTTGATAGTGTTCTTTTACGGCTTTGTGAAAAGTACGTAATGTTTATCGATCGATAAGTTCTTAATCCAAATGGTTGGTTGGTTAACAATATTAATTTATTTTTCTTTAGGTACTCATAATTTTCCTTCCCTTATAAACCTAATATAATATGGGGTCGACGCAGCATGTTTTCTTCTTCCAAACATTTATATCAGCATTCATCTTAGTATTCAATCTCTTTCTAACTACTTCATCTTTCACACAATCAATATTCATCATTTTTTTAATCTTCCTTCCGTACAAATTCTTATAGCCATCCATATTCATACTCAACTTTTTTTTCCACGATATAATGGTATGATTTTTTTTTAATGATTCATATTTTCTGGCTAGATCACAATAGAGACTTGATTATCTTTAGTAGGTCGGGGCACATGTCCATCTGCGGACATCATTCTATGAGCTGATGTTAAAAGAGTGTTTGCCTTTGGGACGTCCATAGACTATCGTTTTCTTAGCTTGTATGTAGTTTCACCAAACGTTTCCAAAGCGTTAGTATTGTCGTCAATCATGATTTTAGTACCTGATATGATCTACAAAATGGGTTCCATAAAACAATAGGCTGAATAAGAGATTTTGGTTTTACATTCTACATTTACTATCCGTTACAAATAATTGTGATGTTATCTATAGTTCCCATAGATATATTGTTTTCGTGAGAAAATCAATTTGTCCAATCCGCGATTGTTTCTTTTGTATTCAAATAATAACTACAGCTTGCCCAATTAATTATTTGTCTATGAAACAGTATTTCCTTATAGTAAGGCGTCTATGTTTTTGTGTAAATAACGGAAATCATATTTCCTGTCTAAAACAATTAACGTGTAAAAATAGACGTAATTAATTTTGTATTTTAAATCAAGGTTACTTTTCATTGTTATTTCGAAATTTTCGAAATGGGTGCAATTCACAAGACCACAGACCACCACACCACCAAATCACACCACCACACCACACCACATTCCACCACACCACCACCACGGTGTGTACCACATTCTTGTAAATTGCACTTATTTATCGTTCTCGATGTGAGTAGAAGTCATAAGTTTCAAAGAGAATCGCTGTCTGTCTTCATTTCTTTTTCTTTAAGATCGCAAATTCATGTCACTTCTTAACTTTATTCAAACTCCTTCAATCTTGCAAATGCAAAAGTTCAAAATTATTAAAATTAAGGAACTAATAAAGATTTATTTCGATTTCAACAAAAAAATAATAATAATAATAATTTTGGCAAAACTTTATGTATTACCTATTTAACCAACTTTAAATTGCTGAAGCCACCACAGTAACGGGATACGCAGTAATATCAATAAAGTAAGAGCGACCAGTAAGTACTTAGCAGCTGTGCCTGTGTCACACTTGTACTGCCGTTATATTGGACTGTGTGGTAGTCTAACTTGCTAAACTGTTTAAGCTAAGTAAGACACTCAAGAAAAGAAGATAAACATTTTGAACCAGGGAGATGCGAACGATTTAGACTTAGCCACGAGACCATTTTGGAAACTTTTAACAGATATACCAAAACAAACTTAATACTTAGAGTATTTAAATTAAATGAGTTTAATTGATTGATTGAATTTAATGAGTTAATTAAATGAGATTAAGACACTTTTGTATTATCAAGTAGTCGATCTGCCAGAAAGGTGAAACATATTTGCCGATTCCAAAGCGTAGTAGGTTTCTATGGGAAGTGCGGGCAAGAAACTCCACGGACACTCTTTTAAGTTTAAATCTTTTTTGACATATTCAGATCGCAAATCTAACTTAAAGCCATTTGAGAGTTTCCATTAATAAAGCCTGATTAACGGTGCAATTTCATTCATAAGTTGTAGCAACAGAAAAAATTGCACCGTCGTAACAGTGTTTAGACGTTGCAAGTCATTTGTTGCTTCAATTTTATTGTATGCCTTAGGCAAGAAACTGGCATCGTGTAAATGGAGCTTAAAGCTACTACAATGTGGGTCTCGGAACACGTCGGGCGACATCGAGGCAGACCCAGTAGAAGATGGCGGGACAAGGATGACGCCTACAGGCAAGATTGGGACTCATTAGCTCAAGACAGAAAGGTGTGGAAAGGAGTGGCCCTAACCCTGCAGTGGAACAACATAATCTAAAAAAAACTTGAGAGGTGTCAAGGGACACCCGGATGGAACGAAGTATAACTGGCTGGCTTTCTATAAGAGAGAGAGAGAGAGAAACACGCGCACGCCGCATGGCTTACAACTATAGCAAAAAATGTCGTTCCAACTTTTGATCTTAATTTTTTCCGTCTAGCAACGCGCGATAAGGAACTTCGTTCCAAAAAAAATAAGCTACCTAACAGCTAACGTCTTTAGTACAGAACTCACGAGCAACAAGAACTTCAAACAGCCACTCACATAACTCCACTCCTCAAGTCATCAATCTTCGATCCTCTGCTGTTATTTTCTAATTAAATGGTAGTTACACATTAAACTCTGCAGTAATTATGTTGTTATGACTCAACCATAATTATGGCAGCGAAGATAACGATAGAAATAAGGTAAAAACAACTTTTCCCTATAATTAATGAGCTAACGAGACATTGATGGAAGATCCTGCGTCCTCTACAAATATTGAAACACTAAAAATCCATTAGGGTGATTATTTAGGGTTGCAAAAACGCATTTTTAGTATCTTGAGGGTCTTTCGTATCTCAACTTAAGAGAAGCAAAAACAAATTTGAATTAGCCACGAATGCCAATTTGGTATCGCCGTATGTTTCTAAAGGAAATACAACTATGGACGCAAGTAATTAATGAACCGTTAATTAAATTTGTTTCTAACAGTTTCGATTAATCGAGAATGGGATTTGGTTTTAACTGCGAATGGCCTAAAGGCATGGATGTGATGAGAACTATTGAAATGAGACGCTGCTTAGCTGGCATGAGGAAAACATTGTGTACATACTTAAAAGAAACTTAGATAAAAAGAAAGATACATACAATGTCAAATTAAATTGGCTTGATCTGCACACGTGATGGGTATCATTAATCATTTTATTTTTTTATTTAATCGTGTTTGGATATCAAAAACGATTAAATAAAAAAATAAAATGATTTCATGTTTTTGCCTTTTTAAACGTTTTTTACGTGAAAAGCTGTTTAAAAAAGAGATGTAATTTAAAATGCCTTCAACAAGCAGATAGATCGCAAAATTGCAGTGTCGTATAGAGCACGAATTTACCGTAGACAACTACTTAAACCTCCTTTGAAGACATTCCAATAAACCTATTGTAGATTTGACAATTTTGCAATATTCCATGTAATAGAAAAAATCGCGTGATTTGTTATTACCCCAGAAATTGTTTGTCGTAAAACGCTAATACCACGCGAAGCCATGATGGTTTCCCATAAATAAGAGCTTTTGGTCCAATCAGCAGAACACCATGGGTCATGGGAACGGCCTGTGGGGCGCAATCTCTGTGATTGGGTCCTACTTGAGAGAACCCTTCTTCACGGCATTATCTTAACGAGGTTAGATACGGTTTGTTGTCTGGTTGTCATTCTGACGACTGACAGTTCTTTTTAAAGATGGTATTAACTGCAAACAGTACTTACTGATTCCATGGTTTCGTTTAAATGGTGTATTGTTGTTGTGTTGGCATTTTTAGGTTATGATGTTGATGTCTTTGGTTGTTCAATTTTTACTACTGGCACTCAACAGGATCTTATAGCGTTCTAAATTCAAACCTCATTTAACATGGCACACATAATTTTCGAAGCGTAATGCATAAACTTACATAACATATTTCCGTAATTTTAATTATGAAAACACTTAAACTACACGTTAAAAGAAGCTCCAATTGGGTTATTCTTTAATAACGAGCGCAATTTGAAATAATAAAATCAATTGATTGGTGAAATCAGATCGTTTAGTGGTTGTTAAATCGTAGCGCGTGGAAATTGCTAGCGATTTTAAAGATATAAAGTTAACGAGAATAACCCAGTTTTTTATGTTCTGTTTTTGGACCTACATTTGTAGGTAACGTAGTTTATGCTACTGACATCGATATTATTCTCACGGACGTTTGTATGATTCCTATCATTGCTCGTTTGAATCTCGATGGGATCGTATGTCAAGTGCCAGCACTCGAGAAGATGCCGACAATATAATAATAAATTGTACTGTTTAAATCATTTTGTTTGATCATCTTTGATTTATTGAGGTCTCTTGTGTAGAGGTTGTCATGACTTGTCCAATTACATTGGTTTAGAGTTGCAATGTGCCGCTGGGCAGTCTCCTTCGAATCTAGCAATTTATGGTAGTGAATATTGCGACCCTAGCGAAAAATCTAATAATATAGTGAACAGTGTTGGCCAAAATTATACATGATTTAATACTAAGGGTAAAATCAACAAAGCATAAACAAAATGCTTTAGTTATACAAGCTATAATCACAGTAAACCATAAACAATTGAATGAGCTTATTACTGGTGCTAAGCTATTACTTGGCGCCAACGCCATGTCTCGGGCGTGGCGTGAAATTATAATGTACTTGACCGTTCTAAAGAAATAAATCATGTTTTAAAAGTAGTGACAAATCAAATATTGTCTTTATTAATATTCGAACTAGAAGCTAAGGTTGTAAGAATTATTTACGAACAAAGCCAGGTCAAAAGGGTGTGCCATTAAAGCGAAAGATTCAAGTGATTGCAGCTCTTTGAAAGAGGGTCCTAGGAATCGTTATAATAATTTCTTTATTAATTAGACAATTAGACAACTGGATTCAATTACAAAAATGCCAACAATTCTAGATGTTAGTAAAGTTTTACCACTTTGAAGGACACTAAACGCTTATGTGCGTAATAACAATAAAATTTCTATTCGCACAGTTTAACTCTCTGCCAGCGCCTGTGTTCTTTTCCATATTTAGTCTGTCTGGAAGTGGTGAAGGGCGGGCGTTTTTGGGGGACTGTCTTTTGTAATTTTGACGTCAGCCTAATTTGAATAAATGACTTGATTTGATTTGCTTTCAAAGCAAGAGTGAACAGGCATCTTCTGGGCACGCTCGTTCCATCATAGACCATCATAGATTCACCTCATTCATCGCTTTCCATCAGACGTGATCGAGGTCAAGAGCAGGTAATAAAAAAATATATGCTAATATATCCTACTAATATTATAAACGTGAAAGTTTGTATGGATGGATGGATGGATGTTTGTTACTCTTTCACGCAAAAACTACTGAACGGATTAGGATGCAATTTGGCACACAGACAGGATTAACACATAGGATACTTTTTATCCCGATATTCCAACGGGATCGAAACTTATGCGGGTGAAACCGCAGGACGCAGCTAGTTTTAAATATATGCCTAACTATGGGGTTTTCGTCATGCCTATCAGCAAGAATTTCCAAGAGGCTGCTGCCACTGTCTCGCAATCTCCCGCAGATTAATTGCGTAACATACTATCATTGACAATAGCTTTCATTTGACAGTTCAACAACATTCATTGCGTTGTTTACGTTGTTGAGCTGACAAATTTTTGAACATATCGAGCAATGGATAAGCAATTTCCTTCAAAATGATTCAGGTTGTGATTGATAATGTGTTACGTAATTAGGGTGCCAGTAAGAAGAGATACAATCTTTTTCCGCACGATATTATGAGAATAGATTGCGTTTTAATACAATTCATCGTATAATAAGACAAATAGAAAAGCCATTGGAAAGAGCGTGTGGCTGTGTTTATTATACCAGTTGATGCAATAAAAACTAATCGATCGAATTAACAAATTAAAAGATTACGTGTTTAAATAATAATCTTTGTGTGAATTAAAATGGTTGGAGAAGCTGTGTTTAATTTTTAATGGACGCATATCATAAATAGAAATAATGATCTAATTAAATTTTAAATCGCTTTAAATATATTCATGCTAGGCCACCCACTGGTTATGAGATCGATTTTTTAAACTAATATATAATAACAATAAATTAGAAACGAATTTGTCCCATTAAAGAGATTTTTATGTGTCTAGACTTTGATACTACTGTAGGCACATCATTTTATATTGTATAGCTTATGTCTGCGACTTCGTCCACGTGAAATTTCGGGCTCCGACCCATCGCATCGCATCACATCGCTCACCCGTGTTACTACTTCGTTTTCGCTATTAGCGTTCTTTCTGAGGTTTTTCCTTTGGTCGGTTCTTAAGGGCCGTATTAGCCTGTGATGATCCACTGCAGCGCAAAGGCCTCCCTACTCTTTTTCCACTTCTCTCTGTTTAAAGCTGCTAAGGACCAGTTCTTGTCGAAGGAATCCAGCTCACCCCGCCATCTCCGTCTGAGCCTGCCGCGATGCCACCTGCCACTAAGAGGGACCCATTGGGTCGTAAGTTTGGCTCATTGGTCGTCTGACATGCGGCAGATGTGTCCAGCCCAATTCCATTTTAGCGGGGCAGCTTTCCAAGTGACATCAGTTATTTTTGTTATGGAACGGATGGTTGTATTCCGGGCCGCTTAAGGGCCGTAGCGAGATGTTAGAAAGCCTATAACCTTCCTTAAGAATTGGGCTATCAAATGCAATAATACTTTTTTATATCTGACCTTTAGTTCCGGAGATTACCCCCTACATATACACACATACAAACAAACAAACAAATTCTACCTCTTTATAATATTAGTATAGGTAGTATAAATATAGATTTTCTTTAGATGATGACAACAGTAGAATAGACAGAAATAGCGGTTTATTTACCGTAACTTTTATATCCTCCAAAATTATTTGGGCTATCTCCTTTATAATTCTGATACATTGATGCGCTTATTTTAAAAGCTATTGGATAAACTGTCTATCAATTTCCAAATTACTTCATGACAAGAAAAAATAACTCCACGGTTCTCGGCAATTTTCAATTACCAAAAGATAAACTAAAAAAGTTTATTGCCGTTTATAAAAAAAAACGACAATTGTAATAACTTGTCTTTTTCATACAATAGCGACATTCGATCCGGCAAATTATATTTCACGGGTTTGCAGTTTTTGTGTCAAAAAATGAATTTTTTGAATGATAAAAAATTGTGTGACGAATTGACAAATGTTGCGAAATGGGTATTTCTGGATTGTTTTTGCATTTTAATTTGCATGCAACCACAGATTTAACTAGTGTTGTAAATGTGTTGTGCTTTAGTCTTCATTTCGAGACTTAAGTAGATTTTCAAGACTTGAGACTAATACTGTTTTGAATCTCCGTGGTTTCACCCGCACAAGTTTCGATCCCGTGGGAATATCGGGATAAAAAGTATCCTACGTGTTAATCCTGGTTATAAACTATCTGTGTGCCAAATTTCATCCAAATCTGTTCAGTAGTTTTTGCGTGAAAGAGTAACAAACATCCATCCAGCCATGCTCACAAGCTTTCGCGTTTAAATACAAAAAAAATACTCAAACTTCATTTATTTCTATTAAACCATTTACAGGCACTTTTGAATTGTCAAGGTAAAGGCAATCTTTAGCAATTGATGGAGCAAAAGAAATATTTCATTCTTCCGATAGAGCCTTCAGATCTAAGATTTTTACTTTTTAGGATCCTCAAGGATGTCCAAGGCTAAGATTGTAGTAGAAAAATATATCGATAAGAATATCCAATGACCACAATTAATCGTGAGTAAAATGATAAAAATAATTGATGATGGCATGCACAAACGCAATTTGTTTGTGAGATTACATCTTGTAAAAGGAGGGTGTGTAGCCAGGCTAGCAAAGCGATATCTCGATCCATTTGTTTATAAGCCATTATCTTAGAAATAAATGTGCCTATGCGCAATCAGACGATTTGGTTTACGTTTATTTTGATATCTTGGTAACGGGTAATAGATGGAAGAATTAGCATTCAAGTGTTGTTCTTAAAACAAATGTTTCATTAAACTATACAACGCAATTAAATGAATTCATAATAAAATACTTGGCTTCATCTTTATACCTGTTCACATTTATACCGATTGGAAGTATTCCTGGAAAATATTGTATAAAGACAATGTTTTAAAGCTCATAAATCCTTAAGTTTAGTATAGGAGCTTTACAAAGCAGTGCTGTAGAAGGATAAACCCCAGTTTATAGTTCTATGGCCTAACAATTACAATTTACAAGTACTTACCATTTTGGACTTAAAAGCGAACAAAGCTTCGCACCGCCAACAAACTGCAAATTAGTACCTACATATGTACCGTCAGAGCTTACCTTATAAGCTGAAACCACGACACGATGTAAGAGTCAAGACTACGCAGATTCACACAAATCTAGTCTTAATTTCCCTTCGATTGCTAAACGATAAGATCGACATTCGCAGATCAATGGCGACAATGTAAGGGTGAACGAACAATACATGTCAGTTGACAGGTTCCGTTCACATCGTGAGGTGGAGTCACGAATTTTTAACGCAAGCTCACGGCGCGTTGTGATCAGCTGTTGTGTGACACTTTGGCCAAAATTGGGCGATTGTTGGTGGCCCACTTACACGATGTATGGCCCGAGCGGCCCACTGACGTTATTTATTAGACAGCCAGCATGCGAGGCTGTTTATTGAGATTAATTTGGACACAGATCTGGTTTCTTTACATAAAGTGGTAGTAAAGTAACTGGATTGAAATACTTTTCTTTTAATAGCGTAAGAGTCGTGCTGAGTTGGTCAATAAAAGAGTACAAATACGTAGTAAACATTTACATTCTGAGAATTCTAACTTTTAGGTACCAGTTCTGAAAACCGGAAAAAAATCAATCAGTTTAGAACGCTTACGAAGAAGAGAATGAGAAGATATTGATCAAATGGCTACTGTAGTGAACGTATTAGAATTAGATCTTGCAAAACATAAAAAAATGAAGTACATTACAAAACGTAGGAAAGGAAGGGGCTTAAGTGAATTGAGGAAATATTGTATTGTTATGATACGATATTAATTTGATTAGACTTCGAAGAGATTATAAAAAATACCTATACTTCTGCAGTTTAACTCACCATATCCAATAGAAACCACAGTATTAATAAGAGAATAGTATTCAGAAAACGAGACTTTACAGCCATTAAAGAGGAATGATCCAATAACAATAATCACGTAACAATAGGCTTGTCTAATCGTATGACAAACGACATCAACCTACATAGATCTTCCATTTGTGTCCTATTCAAGAATGCGTGGGTATCTTACACCTATATTGTCTGGGAAAACCAAACGGGTGTAGATATAATGTATATACATACACATCCGGATCATTGTGCCTATATCCTTCTGAGATTTACTTGTTGAAAAATAGAACAATGGCTTCTGTGACAAAAGCATTCGTCATCAATATACATACGTTTTTTTCTAGTTAGTGATGAATCTTTTAATCATCCCTTAAGGAAGGATGCGCTAGGTAGCCCGCGAAATTCATTTTTTTTTAAGTTTTTTGCAAAATGTAAGTCAGTGTCAAGTTGTATGTTGACCAAAATATCATTCGCGGGCGTAACAAGTATGTATGTATTTACAGAAAACCCTCTAAGTTCCTATTATAATCTTATTGATTGATATTTCATGAAATGGTCATTTAATGGGGTTATATGAACTTAGAGGGTAAGAAAAATGTAAGAAAACTTGAATATCGTGGGTTTTTTACCCTTAAATATTTTCCTAGGTTTCCATTTTCCATAACGCGAATCTGATACATTGAAGAAGACCACAATATAGACACAATCCTATATCCCATTGCTGTTTGTGTTAACGTTGTTTCAAAGTTCCCTAAACGATAATTTATAATTGTATTTCGTGCAAAACATTATAGCAAGCATTGCAACCAAGCGCTTTGCTAAGAGAATCAGTCTTTGTAACCTCTTGTAAAATAGCATCAAAATACTTACAAACTAGTAGGACATTAGAGTCCCTTATTACCTGATGGGTTTATAGAGATAAGCCGACAGATCGTGGTATTTGAAATTACTGCTAGAGAATGTTCTCATTATTATCTTTGTACAATGGTTTCTTATGTATTTATTTTTAAAGGAATTACATGATGTACATAAAGGTCATTCAAATCTTTGTTGAACTATCAACTTTTACCTTACCAAATTGTAGATTGAATGTCGATAATGTTAATATCCTTTGATTGTTTACATAAGTCAAGTTAAGTCTATACGTGAGGATTTGTAATTGGCTTTCGGGTGACTATGATTTCCTTTTGTGTTTGGTTTTATTAGCTGTAAGTCCTCCATGTACTAAAATAAATAAATAAATAAATAATGGTATTTATATGTATAATGACGTCAGTTCTATCATTCGTAACACAGAGGGTCATCAACGGTTTTTAATCTAACAATAGTCGTTGAAATTCGACTAACAATTAACTATTGTCTTCTATATTCAATCTATTGTGTATTCTACACATCACTGGCTCTGCCGTCATCACTTAAGAAAGGTAAATTACTAGGCTTAAGCATTTTTAGGAATCTTATTATACATTAGCTTCCATCTTGAGCTGTTCACGGCAACAGTGATTATCTTTTAGTGGTTGTCTGTGCGTATCCAAAATTGAGTCATGTTTGCCAAAATTGTTCAGACTATCATTGAGTATTCTTCTACCGACATTTTAAATGGACAAGAGGAGACTTCTAGTATTTCCATATCGTGTGGTTCAACATTTTCAACGTTCAAGCCAAGTTCTAGTACTTCAAGTAAGCCACACCGGCCTGCCCCTGGGATTCCTTGCGTGACGGTAATACGAGAACCTGTACCTACATAATATATTTGACGAACATACCTATAATTAAGGACACTTTTGCACACGTGCGGGCCTGCGGGGTTTCTCTCGCAAATTCGACTCTGGTTTAAGCCGGTTTTCGTGACAACTTTCTAGAGATTCCCACCGTGTTAAGTTCCCTTAGAAGTGCTAATGTATATTATATTATTGGGCACTTATTATTATTTGTATGCTGTGTAACGGTTATTCGGTAGCTGCAGTTGACAAAGTTAAAATTGATTGTTACTGTAAAAATCGTCTCGTCATCAATTTTTTTTAATTCAAATATTTTATGTAATTCGTTATTTATTAGTCACAACGTCTTATTTAAGAAGGCCGAACTCCAATAAATATTACTGCATATAATAAAAATCTGAAAAAACTCTTTATGACAAACCTAAATCTTGTAATATTGATAAATTCATTTTCGTCCTCAAATGGACGTCTAAATGAAATACAGCATCCCGGTCTCTTAACAAGTTTTTGAACCCGATCGATTCTTAATAATGAATTGCTGTAGATAATGATGAGTTGTTTTTTGTCTAAAACGGTGATTTAGAATCGGCTGGCGCCATATTGCTCAGAGATCGTAGATAGTCGCATGCGCAGCCGCGGCGAAGCTTTTGTTGTTCTCCGATGTTAGAATCTTTGAGAGTACAATTTTGTAATTCTTTCGTGACATTTGTTCTTGGTCAAAAGATGCCGACTAATTTCTGTGTCATTTCAGCAAGCCAAGATCGTTTTTTTTTTTCTAGTTGACTTTTGCCAGATTTCATCCATAGTAAGCAACATTCATTATTATTTTCGTCTTCCTCAGTTTCTTATTTATTAATTTCAGGGGGATATCTAAATTTATGGATACTTTTAGATATGTTATATTTTCACTCTCCATTAAACCAACCCCATTTCTCTCTCTCCACGACCATTACAAACGCAACTTCGCACATTCAATTAGCTACCCTCAAACAAACAATTCGTTCACATCGATTGTTCGTTCGATTCAGCCACAAGTCTAAGTGCGAGCGCCATTATAATCTATCCATCAAGATGGCTATCAGATTCAGATGGCCGTTGAATTTCCCCGTACAATTTATATGGATACTCGAGGACATCGGCTATAAACTAGCGGTCATCTTTGTACTTGGTTCCCACGTCTGCGGTATAAGAATCGATTGAACTTTATTCTTACTTGTTTGTTTAATTTGTTAGTTAGTTCTTTAGTTAGGCTTTTATTTAATTTAAGGTTATTTAAAGAAGCATTGTTGCTACTGGATTACATTGTCTTATAATATATACCTATGTTCTTTTGTTTTCACCTGGGGGGCAATTCTCGTAATTTTAAGAACGTTCACAGTCAGAAGGCCAATTCTCGTAATTTAAAACGTTCAAAATATAGTCGCAATCTCATCTCAGCGACAAACAAATGTCAAAAAGTTGTCAAAATGTAGGGAAATTAGAGGAGTTTTTGACAGATTGAGACTGAGATCAGACTGTGAACGTTCTTAAAATTACGAGAATTGCCCCTCTGATCTCCTCAAATTTTCCTACATTTTGACAAGTTTTTGACAGTTGTTTGTCGCCGAGATGAGACTGCGACTAGATTTTGAACGTTTTAAATTACTAGAATTGGCCTTCTGGTATCGTATTAATTGTATGTTTGCTCTATGAACCAAAAACTTTTTAGTTTGTGGTCTTGATCCCTGTAGTTGTATTTTAGACCAAGCCACGTTTATTTTTGGATTCCTAAAGCGTACGTTGCTTTCCTTAGCCTTCTAGCGAGCTTGCATGATTTTGCAGTAGTAGCTGTCATCTCACGTTATTTTTATGGTTGATTAGTTGCAATTTTAAAGAACCTCTATCTTCTTGGAATCTAAGTTAGTCTTCATCGCACTTTTTTCTACCTAACAGTTAGACAGCAACATATTTACCTAAATAAGCTCAACCTTGAGTCATTTATTTCCTACTATATCACATTCTGCTAAACTGTCAACGGGTCCTACTATACAAAAACAATTTTTATTGCATCTCTCACCTGCTTTTTCCTCAACGGTTGTTATGTTACACTTTAAATAACATAAACAAACCGCTGACATTATGTTTTTGCTTTAAACAATGGTGGTAACCCACACGTAACGTAGACTCGTTAAACGTTATTGCAACTGTTATAATGGCAACAGTTTTAACGGTGTGATGTGAGATATATGCATTGTTTTTGGCGGAATGATAACAGATTTTAATATACTTTTCCTGAGTAGGATCATGTTTCTTAATGTCTTTTTTCCGGTGTGAAGCTTTGAAGCCTGTTGCTTGATGAATGTGTTAAGTAGGAAGTTGATTGAAACTGGTTTCTTTAGAATTGATGGACAATTCGGTGACCCTTTTCTATTATGGTGCAGGGGTGACATAATATTTGGCCGTTCAATCGTTTTCAATGTTTAAATGTGAAACTTGTTCTGAGGAAGGAATGATGGATGTTGTAATTTTTGGATGCCAGATAAGAGCTTTTGAAATGGGAAATATTGTTTCTTATCGAAGGTACGGTCACGCGTCGGCCGAAGCGTTCGAAATCCAATTTATTTCCCATCGAAATCCCGTTGGTAGATCTATTGGCAATTTACACATAGTCTATAATTTTGGGAATCAATTTGTTGTGTGCAACCGTACCGCAGGGAACCGAACGAAATCGTCTAGAAAATCCATTAATGGTGCAGAAAACGGGAGAAAGACCGCATATTAGACACATTATTTTTCATTTTGTATTTTTCCAGCAAATTAGCAAATTGAGTACCTATGAAGAACTAACGTAATGGATTATTCATAACCTAAGTGTTCGTGTTTTACACCGCATTAGCTTTAGACTCAGGCGATAATACCGGTTCCATCAACTTCCATGACAAAATAATCTGAATGATCACTGTCGACGAACTCCGATGGCAGCCTGTCATCGGTAAAAACATTTCGACTGGCCACGCTAAACACGATAGTAACGGGTCCATACCTCCGACTTTTTGCTACGAGACTCGCCAATGATACACAAGTTTTATACTAAAGACTTTTACAACTTCAATATAATCGACATGTAATTAAAACTGACACTATTATTGCAACAATTCCAATCATGAAGCTATAGAATACAATAAATGTAGGTCAGTATTTGTTATGTAAATAACCGAACGTTAACCATGCTGAGTTAAAATATCACCGAATAACTTCATCGCATACAGAATTTGGGGTTTATAGGGTAATAGAGAAACTATGAGCAGAAACGATGGGGTCGTGTTGATCGGTGACCTCCGAACTCGAATGGTTCATTGAGTATAGCAGCTGAGCGGCATCGTCATCCATTCAGCCGCCGCTATCGCCCGTCGCTCAGTGCCGATCCTAAACACGGAACGCGTCACACGCGCCAGCAACGTAGGCTGCGTAACAGTGTGCCTTTGCCTTTTATTTTTTTACGCGCGCTTGGCGGGAAGTTTGACAGATACAATTTTTTTTTTGAACTCATAAAAAGTGGCAGCCATATTGTACGAATTATTGTATAGTGAAATGAGTGTTTGATTGTGAAGCTATAATTTTGCAAAACAAAACAAAGTGTTTCAAGATGATGACGTCTGTGTACCATGAGGTGAGTGCACGACATTTCCCATTTGGCATTTAGTTGTTTTTGTTGAGTAATTGTCTTCGCAAACTGGACTCCACCGTTGTTAACCTTTAATTTTTTTCTTATTATTTAGATAATTATACGTTGTGAGCCCAAATTGCAAGGCATGTTATAGGAATTTGTAAAAGCGAGAATTTTTCTGTTTTTCTTTAGTGTTTAAACAGGCAAGTTCAAGTTCATGGCCGAGCATAATTTAAATAGGCAAAAGTCGTTACTATTCAGGCCTAATTAAATATGCATATTTGAAGTTCGTCGTAATAAAGAACCGTTTAAAATTATTCGATCAATATTTTTGAACACATGTGGTGTTATTCAAATGTGTTTTTTGTGTGACAAATTATGTCGTTTCGTATGCGTTGTCACAGTGTGGATGTGACAGAGTAAATATTGGTTTAGACACTGCACCCACGGCAGGCGACAATTACAAAATTATTTAGCATATGTACAGTACACATTATGTGTGTGCGTAAATAATTTATCGAATTCATTAGAATTCTGATAAGATATTTATAGGTAAGAAAAAGTTTACATAAAGATAAGTCCAGCCTGTAACATGCGGAATTTATTGAACTTTCAGCCCAGATAACAGATCAAATAAGTTCTATCGAAGCCAGACAAACAAAAAAAAAAAATTGTCACACCGAAATTCCCACAACATTCTGACCCCCATTCTTATCTAAAAGGGCAACGTTACACTTGCATCCGATGACATTCGCAGAACACTAGACACGTCTCCGACCTTTTTGTAACACGATTTTAACCAGAATGTTTATCATCACGTCATATCACATTCAGAAGGTTGTGTTACACGGCCATTAAAGCATTCTACACGTAAACAGTTCCTGGTGCATACAAGCATATCTTATGACTTCCAAAAGCATGGAGGATCTAATTGGGAAGCGGAAAGGTTCATAAACACAGTTTGTTTATCCAATTTAAACGTAAAACAGGCCTGATGCGAGACGCGTTACTGTTTTCGGTAAACATAACATCACGACCTTATTCCCCTAAGGGGAATGCAGAGGCTTATGCTTATAAGTTCACTACTCCCACATTTCACCAGTTATGCTTCCCAACTTGTTCATGGAATAAATTGCACCATGAAGAAAGATAAGTCAGTTACACGGGTAGGCATACATAATAGGTTGAACCTATTGCCTCAGACTAAGCACAAATTCAAAGCAGTAGTGGCTCATTGGAAACTGCGACTTACCGAGTTATAGATCGTTGGTTCGGATCCAGACAGGTACTTTACTTTGTGTAAATTATTTCATCCCCACTGCTCTCAAAACGGTGAAGGAAAACTTCATGAAGAAACCTGCATGTCTTAGAACCAAAAATTCGAAGACATGTGACATCCACCAACCCGCACTGGGCCCGCGTTGCGGATTACGGCCCACTCCCTCTTGCAGAGAGGAGGCCTGTGTCCCAGCCCAGCAGTGGGGACATTGTAGGCTGATTATGCCGTAGCATAATCAGCCTACAATGTACTCGTAAGTAAGCACAAATCCAGGCTTTGGATAGCTGCTAATGAAAGCCCAATGACACTTTGTCCATACAAACCTGGGACTTTGTGCTCAGCGTCAACAGTCGCGCATACGACCACTAGACCAACGAAGTTTCAAATTTTTCCATCTTCTAACATAATTACCATGTCTACACTTTATTGTGAATGTTTACACAGTTCATTATCGATGCTGATCTGTTTGCTTAGCAACGGAAAGCAAGCAACGCAACGTGCTATCGCCTAGCGTGTTTGATGTTTAGTTTATGCAGTTTGTTTACAATTGCTCGAAACTCTTTAAGATTTCCATCTTTGGGGCTGTTGGAGTCTTTTTTGAGACTGCTAACTTAACTCTGGCAGCTGCCAAACCAATTAGTGTGTGGTTGGGTTTTGTTTTTGTTCACTTTTTGTCGTGTATTTCATAATTGTGTCAGAATGTTTTTGTCACCTCATTTGGACATAAGTCCTAGAACCCAAAATTCGAAGACATGTGACATCTACCAACCAGCACTGGTCCCGCGGGATGGATTACGGCCCACTCCCTCTTACAGAGAGGAGGCCTGTGTGCCAGCAGTAAGAATATTATAGGCTGATTATTTGGTTATGATTTCTTATGGATCCAAGCATGGTTTCAGGATCTTAAAAGGGTTTGAATCGCAGACAACGCTAATCAGACAAAGCAAGTCCTAATGGCTATGGGGAGATAATATTCGCTAAAGATATATTTTGTGACGCTCTTGTCTACGAGATAGAATAAGTATGTACATAATTACTTTTTTTTTACAGTAGTAACTTCCAGTTTCTACTCTGAAATTAGTGGTTATGGCTATATTGCTAATTTGTTTATCAATAATCTCCTAATTCATTTTACATAATTTTTATTTTTTTTGCGCACTGTCGATGTTATATGAATTTTTATGGTTTGTTTTTGTTATCTTATCAGTAGGCAATCTTTCGACCGTTTCTAATAAAATATTAGCTTTGCTTATCGACTACGGTTTGCGTCATTGAAACTAACGGACAAGCTTTGAAAATATTAACTATTACTATTTACCATGAACGTGTGTTTCTACCATAAAAATATTATATCTATGGTTCATACCCTATAAATGATGAATGATTTATTTTCTGTAAGTTAGAAAATTGTTCCGTGAAAAAGTAGGTTTAAACTTAAACAATCGAACGCAATAATCTCTGGAATTACCAGTTGGATTTTAAAAATGATTTTTGCATTTCATATCCCAATTCTTGAGGAAGGTTCTGGAAGGTTGTGGAAAGTTCTTGGCTATTTCAAGAAATTTCACGGGGACGAAATCGCGGGTGCAGAAGTTAGTCTAGTATAACTGTCTAATCTTTAATATACACCGCATTATCTCATTAGGTAATCTGTAATGATAGTTATAAAGAAAAGATCATCATCTGCCTAGCCTTTTCCCAACTATGTTGGGGTCGGCTTCCAGTCTAACCGGATGCAACTGAATACCAGTATTTTACATGTACCTATACAGAGAATTATAAGAGGGAAGATTATTAATTATATTTAGCCTATATTTTGTGCCACAATGGCCTCCCTACTTCCTTCTAAACCTCCCTGTCTTATGCGATCACGTTGGTCTGGTCAAGTTGGCCCTGCAAAAGTTATCACATCAAGAGATACACAAATAAATAAAAGGTATAATCAACGGGGGTCTTACCAAAGAGTATCGTATTACCCAGTAACTGGGTTGTGGAGGTCAGAGAGGCAGTCGCTCCATGTAAAATACTGGTATTCAGCTGCATCTGGTTAGACTGGAAGCCGACCCCAACATAGTTGGGAAAAGGCTAGGCAGATGATGATGATGTATCAACGAACTTAACCGCCGAATAACAGTATTTAGATAACTTTCACCGAATGACTGCTTTCAAAACAGTGATAATGTGTGCGATACCCGTCATTACATAGTTCATAGGTACTTGGTCGCTTTCACTACTACCATCATTGTTTTGACCATTATTTTCGTATCAGAAGCCCCGACAGCACAAAGATCCACCATCTTTAAATTTCTCTTTAGATGATATCGGTGTTATGTAAAATAACATAACACCTGTATTTCCCGAAGCGTTACTCAGAGACCTACCACCACATCTTCATCATCATCTTTTTGTATGCACGTGCTTCTGTGACTAATAAATCTATTTTTCTTTCTTTCTTTCACATTTTACTTATTATGTTAAACCCTTCGGAACGTGGATCCACGCGAAACAATGGCTTCTAAATTGTTTCTAAAATTACGGCATTCAACTGGTTAAGTTCCACGTAACAGGAGGCGACCTTGTTGCCATCAATCAGGCACAAACTCAGACTGAGCTGCCACTGAGAAATTCCAGATAGAAACACCCAAGAACACTTTGGCCGACCTGGGAATCGAACACAGGACTTCATGCTCAGAAGTAGCCCTTGCGACCACTAGACCAACTAGACAAGATAAATAAAATATCATGCGAATAACGATTTGAACTGTGACCCCAGTCTAAATTATATTCGAACGGAGCCACCATTCAACTTAGATGTTAGGATTAGATTTGGCATTTTTTATTTGAAATGTTTATCGATATCGTTACAGCACTACCTGATAACGTGTTTTAAATTGTTTCTCACGATTTTTTATATTTAAAACTCATGTTATAGAAACCATTTTGGTTTTATGATGGAATTAGGTAATAAGCGTCAGAAGTGTAATAAAAATTAAAAAGTATTGATGATTACAATTGAGTTTATTTTTTTAAACGAAATGGATTTAATGACGCAATATTTTACGATGGACTGCACTCTAAACGTTTTCTACCTTTTAAGAAACACATATTTTAACCTCAAATGGAAGTAATTACTTTGTTTTATATGTATAAAAAGTCCATTACCGGGTTTTGTTCTCCAATAGTCGACAGTTATTTACATAAATTAACATATAAAAATGTTATTATATGGTTTAATGTGCGTGCAGTACTAAATATTTCTTAATTTGGATTCAGGAACTTAGGAATAAAATGTGCATATCATTAGATATGCAATCTTAAGGCATCATAACGTTACTCATGAATTATTTTATTTGTTTTATTCTGGCTTATGTTACGTTACGCACATTATACATTTATATACTTAATACAAATATTTTATTAATGTAATAATTTTTTTAAAGATTTTATCAATTAGCTTTGCATGATACACATACGCTATTAAAATATAGGGAAATTCTACATTAATTATAGATACACAGCGTTAGCAATTAGGTAGGCGTAACGATTATATTATAGGTAATATTATTATTTATTATGTGTAATCAATCATGAATTAACAATTAACCAACCGTTAACTAACCTATAGTTTCAGCCAGCCTGATCGAGCTTATGATGAGTTATGATGAGTCTACGGTTAATATGCTGTCTGTTGACATTTTTTTATAAGCCAACGTTATCAGTTTATCACCAAACAAATGAACACAATTGCAATTATATGATAATATCAGGAGCTTCTTTTTTGTTCTCTAGAATAATTCCATTTTTTTCTCAAATGCTGTGTAACTAGTAGCTTCAAGGTTTTATTGAAGCTTTCAAATCGCCATTTAACTTTTATTGTCTTTAAAGTACACGTCTTCTATTCACTGTTTATTTACATTTTAATCCGTAAATCTTAACCGTCGTTTAGCATTCCCCGCGTGTCCATATTAGCATGTCATGTCAGAGGACTATGGTGTTGGTGGCCGTTGAAATGACGTCACTGCATCGGTGAGTCATTGCGACCAGCCATGTCTGCCTCCCATTCACAAACTCCTTACTAAAAATTATTTATAGCAGATTTGGTTCAATCGCGATTAGTAATTAATTTTCGTATACTTTTTGGGATGGTCGGTTTATTGATATCTTAATTTTCGGCTAAATTATAGTCACCAATCTTGTAGACCATTCTTTTCGGTTTAAAAAATCGAACATCGTCGATTTTTCAGTTCGGTATTAGACAAAAGCAAAATGGCGTGTTCTTTATTCCAATTTTAAATTGTCTTATCTATGCAGCTTAGTTATACTTCATGGTAATTATTCTGTATGCGTGTTCGGACTTTTTCATTAACTCTAATGTAGGTATCTGTATGATACCTATTACAAATTCAATTTTTTGTACAGCTCCACAATTACACGTAATTACTTTCAGCGTTATTAATTTGAAGTCAAGGTTGATACTAAATAGGGCTTCAGAAATGACGACGAGAATAGTCGATAGCTTTCAATTACTAAGTATGTATTTTTGCTAGAAAATAAAGTATATTACCAGCCTCTTATTGTCCCGCTGCTGGCAAAAGCCTCTTTGAGAAGAGGCTTCGGGCCTCGGGATCAATGCCTGTTCTGTATGAGAACGGAGAAGGCACAAGCATTGATTAACACGCTTGCTCAAGACATTTTGGCGGTTTCTGGCTTAAATTATTAGATACCTACCTATAAGTCCAGGGGGCCTAATCCGAAGTGCAAAGTGCGAATGTTCAGATCGGACCAACACATGGCCGAACCGAATATTATTGAAAAATGCGAAAAAAGTTCGGATCGGCTCAGTTGGGTCGGGACCATAGTCAGTATTCGAAAGAGTGTAGGAGTGTAGGATCGGAACCGACCGAACCAAATAGTAACTTCGTAGCAGGAAACGGCCGAACATTCGGCCGATACTACTTCGGAGTAGACCCCCTGGTTTCCTCACGATGTTTTCCTTTACCGGTATCAGTAATGTCCAAGATAAACTCAGAAAGTACACATATGAACTGAAAAAGTCACATTGGTACTTATCTGGATTAGAACCCCACATAACCTCGTGCATTAGAGGCGAGGCGTCAACCACTGGGCCATCACGATATAATTATGTATATTCATAATATTTTTGTGTGACAATAGTGACCCTGATAGATAGTATGAAAGCTTCATTAAAATTAACACGAGTCAACAGACACCAGTAAAGAGGAAACCATTAGTTTTGTTATGACGTTTTAACTACACGAGAATTCCTTTCAATAACATTTAAATGTTTTATAATGTTTGGGTTAGAAACCTCAATTTGGGAAGCGCATCGCAGCCGGTTTTGTAACATTGATTATAACGTATAAAGCCGGGGTCAGTGGGATTTAGTTACAAATGAAAATTGGGCCCAATGGCCCAGGCTATGAGTCATCCAATGTGTGTTCTATTTAATAATAGAAATTAAACTTTCCCCTTGTTGGCATTAATTAAGTTGGATAGGGGCGTTGGTATGAGTCACTTTTATATTTCTGCCTGTAATGTCCCTTTGTAGGGCAGGAACCCTTGTGGGTGCGAAGACAGAATGGGATCATCATGTTTGCCTACTGACCCCTTTATTTATAAACGTTGCTAAAGCTAAGTAGTGATTACTTGATTAGTGACTGTTTAACCATACATTTTTGACGTTTGAACGTCACTTAACTTTATTCATCGTTTATAAGTAAACCCAGGGGTTTAAAATAGACCTAATACTCAGGAATATTAGATCTATATTGCACTTTGAATCCAGATTTCTTCACGGCTATTTCCTGCGCCATTCATGAGTGGTGTCTGATTTATAAAATACCATGTCAATAAAGTGCATATAATGTACCGTTTCGAATCACCAGCCTTCTAGTAATAAAAGAGCGAGTCAACAAATCTATGAGCCAGCATCACGTAACTTTTACTATATGATAGATAAGAACGAGAATATTTCCTTTTGCACTATAAAACCTATGAGCCGACATTTAAAGCTAATCTCTTGATCTTCTAGTGAGCCAACCAGGAAGAATCCTTTAAAAGAAATCAAATATATAACAGGGACATAAAAATATAATTTGCAACTTTAATTAAGTTTATTATAATATGGTGATCGACCTACGTCTCAGCACACCTATCGAAAAATAGATAGATATTAAAATAACTATGAAATATGACATAATAATGAAACCAAAGACGTCTAGGAAAGACAGAAAAAAAATCCCACATAAATTATATTGCAATAAAAATAACCGGAATAAACCGTCATCACGTGGTTATGCCAAAAACGCAACATTCCATAAAGTCGCAACTGAAAAATTTGCGTACGTACTCCTTTATTTTGGTTTCCATGCATTCATTAGTGATTCACCTCTTAGTCGCGCTCGCAGTTTCGCACTTATTTCCGCTGGCCGTGACTCTGTACCGTAATAATGTCACAGAACAAAAGCAAAACTGTCTCCCCATTCATACATGTGAGACTCTCAACTACTCCCAAGTAACTACTCTTCAATTCATAACATTGTCTTGATTTTTTGCCCCTTTGTATGTCCTTTCGTCACGCTATTCGCGTCTACGAGGTCGAGAGGCCCCTGAATCGCACCATCTATCATCACAATACTTATATTATTCTTATTTCGTACAATCAAAATGGAAATGTATGACTGAGCAGCTTTTTGTAATTTCGGTATTGACTTCCGCATTATTTTTCTTGAAGCAATTATTTTGATGCCTTACAAAACAAGTGCTCGATGATTGCTGCGATTATCCTAGGAAAAAAACGGAGGACAAAAAGTGTAGAGCGAAATAATTCGAGCAGATCACTCTGTGAGTCATTGAAAGGCAGATAATAATAGTATTGCTGCAGACAAAGTTATGGATCTGATTCGGATACATATCTCATCTCTATTGAACCGAAATCAGAAGTCTTTGCATTCAATCGAATCTTAACTAGATACCTGACGCAATGCCAATTGAAAACATTGTTGCAAAGCTTCTCTACGCCCCTGACTTTTTAATTATAGATATTGTGTAACGTAAGTTTACCTTTCTGGGAACAAACGGTGTCATCTGCGAAGATCGACCGTGGGAGTGCGTCCCTCTTGACGGTTGACTGATGTTACCGATTACAAACAAATTAATGAGTTGTTCACCGTGAATAAATCGGCATTTAAAAAAAACAACCTGCAAACAATGGAACATCGTTTGCCTAATTGAGAGGAAGTTCGGGTGGGAACTGAGCGAGAAAGGCCACCTTAGGGCGTACGAAAGTTCGGAAGTTTACTCGTTGACGTGACAAATTGGGATAAAAACGTATCGCCGTTTATTTATTTTTTTCTTTATGAATTATCAATGAGCATCTTCGCACCTACTTCGCCCACAAAGTAATCTCGATCACCTTATTTGATAGGCGAGAAATTTTATAGGCAACCGAGACCGATTGACCTCGCCTCCGCTGATTAAAAAACAAAATTCTGGGCTCATCGTTCTTCCGGACGACCGACGCCCACAAATCACAGTTGGGTGATACCGATAATACTTGTTGCGCGGTTCTGATCTTAGAAATTCCAGATGATTAGCATACATAAACGGAGCCGGTCGAGGCGAGGCGATTGAGATAGCCAACGGTTTGTTCTGCCACGGTCCGTCGCCGTCGCCGCGTATCCATTCAAATAAGATCGGTTACACCTTAATTTATTCATGAACTATCTGATATCTCTAAATTTCAATATAAATTAAACAATAGCTTATTACGGATGTTGAGGATTTATGTGTTAAACTGTTACGTTCGTCGGTAATTTGATACGGCGTTCATAATCGATTCCGTGGCTTTGGCTTTGCACTTGACCTTGTACGCCATTGACTTGTTACATCACTCGTGTTGGTTATGGTAGAATGTCAACTTTGCATAGAATCACTTTACAGCTTCGGGTTTCCAATAGAAGAGACAGCTTTGTCTCATGCACTGCAGTTAATTGATAACCTTCAGTATCCATTAGGTTGCATCACTGATAGAACTAGATCAGGTGATATATTATTATCTACGTATGCAACAATAGCTAACCGCAGACTTTCCAATTGACCTTTAATGCAGTTAGATACAAAGGTGTGTGGAAATAGTCCAAGGTTAGCCACCGGTAACGGATTTGAGATCCGGTGGTCACGACTCACTCGAGGCATACTTAAATCTTTGATAATTGCTGTCCGGCAACCCCACAAAAGGCTCGTGATAAAACTGATATTGAGTATTAATATCCGTGTAGTGTTAGCCTCGTTAAACCGAGCCTTATTGATACAGTTTACGGGAACATAAAGTGGCGTTGAAACATTGGTTCTGACTTTGAACTCAGCGGTGTGACCAAATATTTCGTCTAAAATATCATAAGTAGTCATAGTTTATTGTTGCATATATTCGATTAACGGTAGATTTAAAGGTGCAATAGAAAAGAAATCTGTTGACAAACAAGAAGAAGAAAAACGTTTAGCAGGTTATCTAGGAAATAATATTTCAACACAAGATTAGTTCAGCTCATGACATTTCTTACAATTTCTTCACAATTCACCTGGTTGAAATTTTCCGAATATTTCGTTTTCTGAGCGATTGAGTGGTCCACGGTCACGAACGCTGTCCGTATGATCGGCCGTTCACCGTAACTAATTTCGATTTTATGGAATTGCATAGTGTGAGTCAATCTCTCGTCTCTTCTTGTTGCAAATATTTTACAGTACTTTGTCAACTCTCCCATAACATTGGAATTGATGTTTCGTCACGGTATTTACACGATGCTCAATTTGAACTGGCGTCACAGTTGTGTATTCTATATCGTGTAGCCTTTATCTATTACATCTATTCTTTATCTTTACATATTTCCATGTACAGACCAGACTCCAATTTGTTTCATCGTAGAGTGTTTATAATTTCTCTCCTTTTAAGCGTAGATGCGCTGTCTCTTTACGGATACGCCTGTGATGAGATATCAACATACAAGTGTATAATATGCAAATATCTGAAAGCTGTTCGTGTGACCCACAAACTGGTCGGGTCTGTAGCTTGGCGGGCTGAAAGCGCACGCGCCGACCCAATCGTACACGATAGTGAATACGAGATAGGCACCGTACACAATGTTTTATTAATCAACCCCATTGTCTGGACTCTGCTTTGTAAAGCCTTTTCAGCAGCACACTTGACTATTCATGAAAAAAAAGGAAGTCGACTTATTCTTGTGACGTTTCTCAGAAGTTATATAGTTTATATGGCTATATGACTCGTTCGCTTCATTGGTACATTAATGTAATTATTGTTCGCGATTATAGTTCCTGCTCTTTTTGCCTTCCCATTTCTTTCTGTGCAGGAAGTTCTAATAACAGTTGTGTAGATAACTGTTCTCGAGTAACTGTATCCGTTTAAACACTGGTGTTGTTTAAAAGGACACTGTGTATGTCAGGGAAAATGAATTCTATTGTCAAAGTAAATATTTTAATCTTAACCTTAACCGGATACCAGACAATAATGGAAATAGCTGTGTATTATCAGTATCTGAGCCAATCTCGTGAGACCAGAATGCTGATAAAAGATTTTTTGGTGACAAAGACTTTCTGGAAATATTTTTTCTTTGGCACTTGTCAATGCCTTCAACCTTCCTTTTTCTACAATCATTACTCATTGATTATCAAGTGAATTTAATTAAACATTTTGGCAATTCAATCGAGGGGCCCGTGGCTAAATAATAACAGCCGCACAGGTGGATCGGTCAGGTTAAGCTACGCTTGTCGCGGTTGGTCTGTGGATGGGTGACCATCTTTACATACCAAGACCCCTCCGTGCCTCGGAAAGCACGTTAAGCCGTTTTTCCCGGCTGTCATTCGTGGATTTTTGACAGTCGTTACGGGTAGTCAGAAGCCCGAAAGTCCGACAACCAGTCTTACCAAGGGATATCGTATTACCCAGTAACTGGGTTATGGAGGTCAGATAGGCAGTCGCTCCATGTAAAATACTGGTATTCAGCTGCATCCGGTTAGGCTGGAAGCCGACCCCAACATAGTTGGGAAAAGGTTAGGCAGATGATGATTTTGGCAATTCAATAACTTTTTCAATAGCAAAATAATCAACGTCATTTAAAATTCTTTCTCCCAGCGCTTTCACCATTGCAACAACTACACATAATTACGCTGTAAAGCGTACACTATAGAATAAAAAGTCTAAATCAGAATAAGGCTGTGTAATATCTAGCGCGGTGCATCTAGGACCACCGGGTAAGAACATTTGCATATCGGCTCTCGCTTCATCGCAAACCTGTTGCACACTGCGTACTAGTATCTATGTTAATTAACCGTTACCACGTCCTTTTTTCCTAGGCTTTTTGTTTAGCGGCTTGTCTTGACTGGATTTGGAATTTGTTTCGTGAATGTGTGTTTTGGTTTCTGTATTGTTTTATTGTTCTTCAATTTTGTCACCTTTTGTCTAAATTGTTGGGTTTGGAGAAGCTTAAACATTATTTGGAGAAGCGTCGTCATTATAAGCAATCGTAGGACCTCTTACCTTTAAATCATTACTTTTCTTATCCGTGCGTAACCTTCCAGTTCCGATTATGGATCCTTTAACAATGTCTGTTCGACATACCTTCTTAAGTTACCTTACCTTTACTGGGAATTCCAATAGATCTACTAGCTACAGCAACTATAGCTGTTCCTGCAAAAAATCTTACTATTTCAAAGTATGGGATGATTTCAATGATTATTTCTCGTTTACAATATAATTTTCTCCCGACCTGATTTGCTTGAGAACGTGTACAGTTGGTACATAAATCACTATCCATGTTTCTCTTTCCTATTATCTCGAAGATACACCGTAAGCTTAACCACATGTAACTATAACATTATTACCTATCTTCATGTTCAAGATAATATCTCTAGTCATTATTCTAGTCTCGTTCTTCTGTATCGGTCAATGTATCGTTGAAGAATGGCTATTGAGTTTTGATTTCTAAGTTCTAATTCAGATTAACATTGATAGAAGTTAATAAAGCTGCTATTGTAATAATTGGTGATTGCTCACACACATTCCGTTTTAATGACGTCTTAGTGAATTCCATTCTGAATATATCCTTAACTTGAGTGTGTTGGTTGATATCAGTTATAGTTTCCTCTTTCGTTACACGTAGTCATTCAAAAGTATATTTATGATTGTTTCTTAATTGCATTCATTAATGAGCTCGCTTCAATGATCGTTGAAAAATGAGGTGACAGCTTAATATCATCTAGGCTCAAACATTTATCAACATTCAGCGCGACAAATGTCCGTAATTTACTTTGTGTAAGACATTATACATTAGCAACACTAATCTAGACGTTTGCGATACGTTAGCATTTCAAAACTGTTGCAGGGTTGTCTTGAGCGACGTTACTTATCCTTTTATCCCATTAAACGAATATAAAGCTGTGGGATTACTTCATAATGGTATTACATTTATAAATAGATTTATATCTGTTTTAAATGTTGTGTTGAGAGGAATACTGGTTGTCTGGCAGCCCTGTAGGAACGAATGTCGGCTAACATGTGTAACGTAGTGGATTATTCACGCCTGTCTGATAGGCAGGCTGTTGATGGCCGTACTAAGATTGCATCGCCTACGCCTCCTAGATTAAGAAACTATCTGCTGACAAGTCTATTTGTTTGACTGGCGCTGCGTTGTTCGTATGATTAACTAGAAATGAACTGGGCTATTCTTGTAACACTGACGTAGCAGTAAGTTCCTTCGTATCTGGATTGCATAGTGCATTGTTAATTATTTTAGCATGGTCTCTGACTATATCATTCGCTTTTATGATCAATGCAGATTTAAAATTGAAGTACATTGTTTGTCTACTCTCTAGTCACATTCTTTACATTGATTAGAAACGTTGTTGGAGCGTGATCGATTTTGCTCTCATTTTCATATTTGATATTACAAAATGCTCTATCAATAGCTAGAAAGTAGGTGCATTTATTGCGTGGGATTAACATTTGAAACACAATTTGGTCACGACTTAAAAGTTTAAATGTATATGATCATGTTTTAGGTTTCGTTTTCTACGTTGGCATTCTAAGTTAGTCCATTAACGAAAATGTTTATTACATTGGTTCGTATGTCACTCTCACTTTCTATCGCGTAGGCTGTGTGGCTTTGTCATTAAAATTATGTCGGCCGTTTCGTGATTATAATGCAGTAAAGCTTGATTGGTGGTGGTTGAACCCGGGCTTACTGCAAGTCGTGTTGACAATTCAATCCTTCTTGTATGGTATTGCAAATGAAATGCGTCTGTTGGCTCGGAATTTATTGGTGCCAGTACGAATTTGAAATAACCGATTAACATTTTCGAACCATTTTTTGTATGTGCTTAACGAGTTTGGATCTTAATTGAAATTTTGAGCATCCACGCGATGCTCCACTTTTTTTGATTTGTTGGCTTTCCGAATGCTGTACTTTTTTAATTTGGATGATTTGAAATTGTGCGATAACTCTTAAGTTTAACTGTTATGAATCATTCATTTCAAGCATCGTCTTGCTTCGTTAAATCGAGTCTTTTCAACGTTTCTAATTAATTAGCTTTATTGTTTCTAATAAATTATTGTTTAGATTAGGTATATTAATTTAAATCAATTAACGATCCATTGTTAATGACTGTTGTATTCCACAATTCACAAGAGATGACAACCCACTTAACTATAGTTCAAAGTACCTAGGAATAATGTTGATTATTGTTTTAAATGTACTCATTGTCCTGTTTTTTTTAAACAAAGCATATGTGTGTCATCAGTTATTGTTTTAAACGAAATGCAATTACCTTCGCAATCTGTTAAATTGAAGATGCTACGGCTAAAATTACAAGCGGGTAACGAAATTGAATGGCAATAATGTTCAATATTATTGTCAAGAAATCTGTAAAAGGGAATGAGCCTTGAGTATACGTTTTCATGGAAATAAATAAAATATGTTGTTTTTACAAAGATGTCATTGGTATTGCATCACATAACAATTGGGGTTCTGGGTGGCAGCGATTTTTAAATAAGATATTATTAAGGTATTTTGAGGACGAAATTCATGTAATTTAATGAAAAGGGAAAACATCAACCCACTCGGAGTTGTGTATTAAGAAATTGTATCCTACTCTTGGAATTGTTAGGCCTGTAGGTATAATATTTGTTGTACGGTAGGCTGCTCGTCAGTGGTAACAAAATCAGTAGGTAATGTATATGCTGACCTCTTATTGTAATAAAAGAGTGTCCGTGGAGTTTCTTGCCCGTTCTTCTCCATACCTATGGAGAAGAACAGGCAAGAAATCACGAACACTCTCTTACCTACTAAGTTTTGGAATGGGCAACTAGTTTCATTTTTCTAACTGACTGACCCCTTGACAATTCAAAAGTGCCTGTAATTGGTTTATTTGAAATAAATACTTTGAGTTTGAGTTTTGAATAAAACTCCGTACTACGCTAGGCCAGCCGATCGATTCTGTAAAAATTTCACCGTGAAAAGTTGGTGAAGAGAGGTTAGAGTGAGCTGTCAATAGTGTCAATCCCTTAGCATTAGTTGGAATGATAGCTCACTCCACGCTCACTTCACCTAAGTTTTCACGGTGAGATGGTTACAGGAATCGCACTGCAGCTCAAGCTCAAAGTGTTACCACCGACGACGTCCAGTCAGATATACTTTTTATCATCATTTAGAGAGTTTTGATGCTGTAACAACTGTTCAAAAACTAATTAATTAATCTGACTGCAAATACCGAATCCTTTTAAAACTTGAATTCATCTGCAGTTTACTTTCCGATATCTCGTGGGAGTCAACACGACGGCTTGACTGTAGATACGATAACTATCAGCTAACCGCCTACAATTTCTAAACAATAAGTGATCGATGATGCTCCGTTGTGCAAAACGTTGCGCTTGCGTTACCATCATTAGCTTCGAATCGGGGTATTGTTGAATCAGTTTATGTTTGTCTAATAGGACCTTATTTACTGTTGGGGCTTTAATGTCAGTTTGTGCAATGATGGTGCCTCCTTAATGCTTCTTCGATTTCAATGATTGATCAGAGGGGCAATTCTCGTAATTTTAAGACCGTTCACAGTCTGATCTCAGTTTCGATGGGTCAAAAAATACTTCTAATTTCCCTACATTTTGACAAGTTTTTGACATTTGTTTGTCGCTGAGATGAGACTGCGACTAAATTTTGAACGTTTTAAATTACGAGAATTGGCCTTCTGACCTCACTTCTATAGAAATTTTCAAATCTGCGGGGTAATTGCGTAACGCACTATCGTAGTAGCAATCGCTTTCATTTTGACAGTTCAACAACATTCATTGCGTTATTTACGTTGTTGAGCAAACAAATTAGTCGGACATATGAAGCAATGGATTAGCAATATCCTTCAGAATGATTCAGATTGAGATTGATAGTGTCTTATTATTAATTTTATATTTTAAATTGTTTCTTTTTTACATTGTTCTCACATATAGAAGCAATAACAATAATGTATCCAGGATTTTGTATTAATATATTGATTTAAAAGAGTGTCCTTGGAGTTTCTTACCCGTTCTTCTCCATAGAGATCTACGTTTTGGGATGGGCAACTAGCTTCAACTTTCTGACTAACTGACCGACTATATTATTTTGACAATTCAAAAGTGCCTGTAAATAGTTTAATTGAAATAAATGATTTGAGTTTGAGTTACGCAATTATTGTGCTGATCTCACTTTTATAGAAATTTTCAAGTCGGCTTTACATTTGTAGGTCTCTCTCTATCTAACCACCTACTTACGAGTATGACCAGTCAGCCTTCAAAGAAAGAGTAAACAGGCATCTTCTAGAAACGCTTGTTCTATCGTAGACCTAATCCATCGCTTTCCATAAGGCGTGGTAGAGGGAATAAAAAAAGCTATCATTGAAGAACTACCTCTTTGTTCATTCCTGCCTAAATTCCTTGTCTTCCTCCTTGCTAGTTGATCTAATTCAAAGGGTGGGTCCCGCTTAATGGCAAACGAAATCGCGGCTAGCCCAGACGGAGACAGCGGGATGAGCTGGACTCCTTTCATAAAGATTGGTCCTTGGCAGCTCTGGGGGCCTACTCCGAAGTGCAAAGTGCGAATGTTCGGATCGGACCGACACATGGCCGAACCGAATATTATTGAAAAATGCGAAAAAAGTTCGGATTGGCTCAGTTGGGTCGGGACCATAGTCAATATTCGAAAGAGTGTAAGAGTGTAGGATCGGAACTGACCGCACCAAATAGTAACTTTGTAGCAGGAAACGGCCGAACATTCGGCCGATACTACTTCAGAGTAGACCCCCTGGACCGAGAGAGGTGGAAAGAGCGTAGGGGTTGCCCAGCAATGGGACATTAATGGCTAATAAATAAAAATACTACAATCTCGTATCTAATTCTCAATTCCTTATGAAAAAGTTGTCGTCTTCAAAACACCATTTCTACAGTTCATTGCAATATTGTATCTGTTTTTAGAATCAGTTTCACAATGTGGTTAGATCTTCTAGTGCTAATATTATACTTATTATCAGTCTGAGGTGCTTATTGCACAAAATGATTATCACCTAAACGCTAGTAGATCGCTAAGCGGTAATCACAAGCCATTTTCAGTACTATGCAGTTTGTAAAATCAATTTTAACGGACAGTTATTCTATTATAGTGATTGGCACTGTATTGCCAGATCGAAGGCGCTTTTACCTTTATTTCAGAAGATATTATACTGGAATAAATTATACGGATCAATAATTGTAAAATAAAAATATATATACCTACTTAATTATTTACTAACAAACAATTATGCACAGACAGAAGACCTACTTATTGTCTGCAAATAAAACTGCTAACACGCTATTTTACTTTTATTTACCCAAGTTTAATTTAGTTTTTACATTTTACGCTTTATAACGTTTTATCTACGTTTTATTTTTACGCTCCAGGGATATTATATATTATATTATATTTTCACATATCTCGGGACCATGGGGTCCCGGTCCTTTGGAAGGCGTACGAGGGGCCGAAGCCAACTCGCAGAGGCCCCTTAGGAAATTTTATTGTAATGTGGCACCACCCGACGATTATCCCTGTATGCACTGCAAGTGTACCCAAGGACAACCCCCGGTTAGTGTAGAACTATTACAGGATGCTATGGATTTGGGTTGCTAAAGTGGACTGGTTACCAATAACTATGGAAGAACTATGGCCCCTGCCTGATCAATGTTTTATATATACACGGATAAAATGTCAGGGGGTGACTTGCACGCTCAATTTATTATATTATTATTATATTGAGTATGCTGCTGGTGGCACAGGAGCATGGGCATTGGCATAAGAAGAGAGAGGCCTATGCCTGGCAGTGGATGGTCAGGCTGTGGCTGACGATGATGAATACTTGGGTACTTAAGCTTTGCTAGTTTTCTTCTAGTTTCGTTTATAAAAGTACTAGCTGCGCCCCGCGGTTTCACCCGCATAAGTTTCGATCCCGTGGGAATATCGGGATAAAAAGTATCCTATATGTTAATCCTGGTTATAAACCATCTGTGTGCCAAATTTCATCCAAATCCGTTCAGTGATTTTTGCGTGAAAGAGTAACAAACATCCATCCATCCATACAAACTTTCACATTTATATTAGTAGGATCGTAGGAAGTGCGTCCCATACGAAATCCAGTTTAGTCTGAAAATTAAGAGAAATTGAGTAATAATACCCCATAACTTTTTATTTTTTTGTTTCATAACCTTAATTTTTCTCTCATAATGTAGCTTCCGGTAATTATTACTATATATTTAACACGTCACACGTGCTATTATTACCAACAAGTTAGCCATTTATGACGGGGATCGGAACTGCTTCTTCTAAATACAGGTCGTAACCTATCTAGCAAAACAGCACGTCACTCACTAACTAGATTAAGGAACTTTATGCTGGTGCTTTATACATATATGACCATGCCATGTAATCTAGTCTCACTTGAACAATAAATCGTATAGGTAATTATTACAAAAAAAAACCAGCCAAGTGCGAGTTGGGTCGCGCATCTATAAAAATCACGCCTGTTGTATCGGAGCCCCCCTTAAATATTTATTTTATTTTAATTTTATTATTAAAGTAAAAATACAACTGAGTATTTTGTGAATATTTCAAGTGTCTACCTGTTGCCATTATTGATATCGAGCAAAAAAGGGCAAAAAAATCGCGTTTGTTGTATGGGAGCCCCCCTTAAATATTTATATCATTTTGTTTTTAGTATTTGTTATTATAGCGGCAACAGAAATACATAATTTGTGAAAATTTCAACTGTCTAGCTATCGCGGTTCTGAGATACAGCCTGGTGACAGACAGACAGCGAAGTCTTAGTAATAGGGTCCCGTTTTTACCCTTTGGGCACGGAATCCTAAAAAAAGGTTGGTCACCCAAGAAACCTTTTCTCATTATGATACGCAAGAGATAGTATCGACATTTTATTAATTATTCACTTATAGCTGATTGGATCACGTAATTACCATTGAAAAGGTCAAAGTAAAAAGCCTGTTCGATACAATAATAATAATACTGAATGAGAATTTCTTGATGCCATTATACCTTACAGCAAAGAAAATAAAAGATACTGTACCCTATCAAATAGATGGCTATCTTGGCCTTATAGCCTAGGGTCCGGAAGACCTCCTACGGCACAACCCCCCTATCTCATGAGTTGGAAATCTTAGGGGTTATCGATTTTACGACAATCTTTATCCATATGCGTTTTAACTAGCCTTAAATTATGGCTATCTATGCATCAACATCAAGGACTTTATGTGTCTTTGTTGTCTAAATGCCTGTTTTATCGCTGATGCTATTTAGATTCATAATGGTAGATAATGGCGCCGATTCCCTTGTTCACAAACTAAACTAAATTTAAGTTCAGTGCATCTTTTTATTTCTATATCATTAAGAAAAGGACAGAAGATAAGTGTTAGTTTAGTCCTGTCAAATTAGTCAGCGTCTGACGTAAATTGACGTATTTTTAGTCGCCATGTTTTAATCACGTCTAAAATGTCTATGGAGTATCTTAATTTGACAGGACTAAACTAATATTTGTGATAATAAGTAGTGACTGTATTTTTTGTGTTACTTATTTTGTCTCTTTTGTTTACGTACATATCGCATGCTTAAAGGAACATTGACCCGTTATTAGACAGATCAGAAATTATTTCCGTTTTTTTTTTTACTCAGATCTCATCATTAGTTAATCATAGACGTTCAAAATACAAGCATTCATAATTAATATAAATCAGTTTTATTTTTATGCATCAACAAGTAGGATAAGTCCTCATAGCAAGACCTTTTGCGATTTCCCAAAAATCGTCTTTTTTGAGTTAAGTTAGTATTCCATTAAACATGCGATATATACCTACAAAATCATCCAATGTATAATGTTCCCACTGCTGGGACACAAGCCTCCTTTCAGTGGGAAGGAGTAATCCACCATCGCGGGTTGGAAGATGTCACACGTCTTTGAATTTTTGGTTCTAGGACATGCCTGTTTCCTCACGATGTTTTCTTTCACCGTTTTGAGAGCAGTGGTGATGCAATTGTTTGATTGTTATGTTCGTTGTTGATTGTTTGTTGTTTAGTACTTTCGATATCATTAGCGATATCGAAGTTATACTATTGTAACTTTCATAGCAATCTTTTCAGCGAAACCTTACCAGTTTTCAGACTCGTAAGCTAAAATTTCGAAGCCAATGAAAAGACTGAAATTAAAATCTTCGAACTGTAGTAATATTATTTGAAACGTAGTGATGAGATAATTATCCAAAGCCTCACTAGTTTTTACTAGTGAGGCTTTGGCTTTGGCTTTCGTTCGTCTTCGCCTATTCGCCAAATTGTAGAGGGTAAGAGACTAATAGAAACTAGTGTGATAATTACATTTCGTTATGTTATTAACTAGCAACCTTCACCTACTGGTCATATGATAGTAATTAGTGATAGTAACATTGGTAATGAGCTCTTGCACTCTTGTTTGACTAGTATATGTCTTTTATGTCCACTTAGCTAACAATTTAGTCAAATTAGCATAAAATTAAGGGCATCTCTTTATCGTCTTTCTTTTGTTTGGTTGTAGAAGTCTTGCTAATGCCCTAGTCCAATTTCTATCCATTTATCTCCTTGTATGTTCCTTTTCAAGTGTTTTGCAGTTTCCTATGGTTTGATAACAATCATCTTGGTGAATGCTTGTGAAATTTAAACTGATTTCTATAGTCGATGTGCTTAGGGTGCTTCTGCTCATGTTAATGACATCTTTATCAAACTCTTATTTCATTCAGTTATTTTTATTGTGTTCATTAGCGCGTTTCGCACATTGCCACCGTTTGCCTCATATGCACCTCATTTCAAAATGCTCATATTTAGGCCGCCTAATTTAACGGCATTATATTTGGGCTGCTACCAATTTGCGGTAGTCGTAACATAATGTACGTACATCGTGAGTTACTTTAATCGGATTACTTCGTGCTCCCGTCACGAGCTGCACCACATTCGTGCCAAGGTCCCAAGTGTTTCTCTAATGTGGACTATGACTATGTCACTGAAAGTCGTAATGTACCAGGGCTTTGTCTGCGTGTTTTAGATTTCGTGGATTAGGTAATTGTGCGTGAGGATTTCCAAATACATCACTAATTGCAGCTACCATATCTACGTAAATTCTTCAGCAAACAGACACGACTTCACTGGTAAAAAACAGTCGGTTGTTGACCTGTATCGTGTCCATCAAATCAAACTCCAAGATAACAATTGCAACAGAAATCATCTTTCGAACACGCCTTTCATGTCGTTCCATTTCCAATCGTGACTTTTCCGATATCGATATTCTACATAAATCTTAGTCGATAATCTTTCCGATACGTTGGCGTCTCGCTGGCTCGTTTCGGCGACTCGCTTTCTCCAGCCTACAAAAAAAGTTGATACGCAAGTGTGGGACCTGTTCTGCCCATCTATTGATTGTTATTGTGCTGCTTGTAAAATTATACACACCTCTACGGCTACACGGCTCGCATTACGCACTGATCGCTACAGGCAATGTTGTATCGATTTGTGTTTGATTTTATCGATGAATCAAATCTCGATTATTTTCTCAATAGACTCTCAACCAATCTAATAGATTTTTTGCTGATTCTTCAATATCCGAAGACGATAACCTACTATTAAGTTAAACAACAGTTTATTTTGCAAACCTGTAATTTAGATGCCGATAATATTAATTATGCGAACGAAAAACTATATCTTAAAACGACAGACTTCCATCAAAGTCTTCGGATAATTATGATAGCTATCAAACCTCTGTCGAATATTAATTGGTACTTTTGCTCTCGATATTAATATCGATTTTCAATGCAGCAAAAGTGTTTTTAACCATTCCGTTCACGATGCGAGAACACCTGTTGAATTAACTTTTACTGTAAAAGAAATAAAGTTTCAAATTGTGTACATGTCATATTTCGCAAGTTAAACAGCTTCGTAGTTGTGTGTATAGTTTTTTGTGCAAATCTTAGGTAGGTATGAAAGTTTTACAACCGGATGTTGTTTCACTGTCAATCCGTCTATCAAAGGGTAAGGTTCATCAACATTATCGTCTTGAAATAATTCCTCTATTGATTGAACATCATAACATCAATCAAGTAATTGAGAGAAAGGAGTTACAAAGGTCTAAAGATAAAAGGTTTTGTAGTCGTAAAAGTGAAATTTCTTTTGTTGGGAATATTGAAATTAAAAGACATTTGGTGTACAGTGTTGAGATTGACGGTGAAGATATGCGATCCGAAAGTACGGGGGAAGAAAGCGAAGTAGACTGACATGTAGTACCTACAGATTGCATCAGTTACGGCGATGGTGAAAAGCAACTGAAGATTGCCAGTTTGATGGGTGAAGAGATACCGAAAGATTTATGTCAGAAAAAAAGAGTCGTGAAGAAATACTGGTATTAATAAATGTCATAATCAAATCCTGTATTTCAAAGCTAGATAACGGTAATTTTATTGCCTTGGTAGACACATCCGAAGAGACTGCAATATTATTCATTTATGATGGAAAATTTATCAACAATAACATCAGTTTTTTGCAAACATGGCTAATTATGTAAATTCGATGTCATTGTTGATGAATAACACATACATATTAGCAGTCGTAAAGTTTGTTTGTTTGTCACAATTCTTTATAGCTGCCGCACCCCGCCTTACCTCCTTATTCTACATCCCCACCGCATTCTTTATATGGATGAATGTGCAATAAAATGGCAAACGCTTTGTGCTTACTTTGCAAGGACATGCTTTTGAATTCAGTTTAAGTATCAAATTATATTCCTTTTTGAGTTATCTCTTTGCTACTGTCGGAGTGTCGGCTGCTCTCTGCATTTTTGTTTTCTGTCTTTTGTCGGTTGCAAGTTTCAGTGACTTGCTTGAATGCTATTTTATCTTAATGATGTTGACAAATACTTTGTTTTGTAAAGATAGAATATTTTACAAAGGATTCTTATCGTTCAAAATACACTGGAATAAGTTCCCCATTTTAAAAATGCATTGCTCTCTAGTCTTTTCAATTATATTGTAAAGTTTATCGAAACGTTTAATCCAAAAATAGTAAATAGGTAAGTATCAACAATATACAATTTTAATCTGCTCCGCTATTCATTCAATTTCATCAGTAACTGCATTCACTTTTAATAATAATTCAACTTTATTGGTGCTTTTTATTCTACAATAATACCTTTATCATAAATTCTAAAACATCCCCTTGCATTTCGAAACACTTCAGCAAATTGCATAGACATTCCCCGAGGGTGCATAAATAGCAGATGGATTGCGTCCAAACATCTGCTTGACACGTGTGCGTGCCTTTGTATGGAAACCATCACAAAGACTTTTAGAATTAAAGTAAAAAATAGCGGTATTCATGAATCTGTGTCTATTTAAAGTTTGATTGGTATAAACTTAATGATCATTGCTAAAAAGCGGTTCCAAACGCAGCTGGTCGAACTGGCAGCTGACCCCAACACACTTGATAAAGACTAGGTTGATGACGCCTTAATGATAGCTATTAAATTAATAAAACTACGTCCAGTCTAACAAGACATCAATAAAACTTAATATAATATGCCCATTCGTGCAACTGATTGTCATTCACTTCTTTATTAACAAGTTATTCTACTGGTAATAAAAGGAGCCTACTATCGTGTTACAACCTTCGTATTACCATTGAAAGTTACTATCTGACACCAAGAAATCAACGCCTGTAACGGTAGTTTTATTGTCGTAAATAATGATAAGGTGGATCAGGATATCGAATTTCGGTATTCATTAACATGCTCAGATATGAAACGCTTTATATTTCTACTTTGTAAAGGATTATAACAATGACGTACTGAATTTTTGAATAAATCATTTTAGTTTACCCTTGCTATAAATATACCAGCAAATTATAATGTACCATTACGGTCAAACTACAAATAAGGTATGAGGGGAATGAACCTGGCAAATTGTAAATGCATTACACATTGCTATTCACTATTATTCTCTAAATAATTCTAAGAACTGCATTTATTTTACATCCTATTGGCACTATTCCAATATTTGCGACGGCTGTACTTCTTACATGTCTTTATGCTCCTCGGCGGTCCGTATGTCGTTGTAATGTGTCCTGTAAAGATCACTATCGCCTAATTTATGATCATGTTCGTAATACCACAATCAAACGCCGACGATCCGATCTGGTCCTTTACGATACGGTTTATACCGCCGTCAAATTTTTATAGGTGTATTAAAGGAGTGAAGAAATGGCATTGTGCTCAAATGTCCCAGTAACCGAGACTCAGTTTGAATTTATTGTGAAATAAAATCTGTTGGTATCGCTTGTCATTCAGTTTGTATTACCAATGCAGAATATGACATGGATTTTCAAATACAATATCTGAACTGAATTCTTGAAAACGTTTACGCGGTCCTAAAGCTGTTTGCACATTCCCAGATTATTTAAATCGCGTGCACTGCTCCAATTCTGCTTTATTATGACGGTGGCATTTAGCGTTTAAAGAAGCTATTAAAACGTTATTATCATTAAAGCGTGGGACGCTATTTAGAGTCGAAACTGGACCTTTTACGCTTTGGAAAATACCCTCAGGGAGCAAACAATTACCTAACCAACTAATAAGGAGGAATTCCAAAATTTGTTGTTACTGGGACTGGCAGACAGCCTGGGATTTAGCTGGGGGCAGTTTCAGCTTGTCGCTTACGCTTATTATGATGTTAGAAAGGAATGGAATGACCGGTTTGAGGTTTACACGTGTTTCTAACTCGCGTGCCCGAACGTGGGAGAACGCCTGAGGTTTCGCAAATGTTTCGCGAATACTTCTGTTACTCGCTTCGAAATCGTCCATGTCAGTATCATTTTGGTTTGGACTAATAATTTGAATGACTTGCTTTTGAGTGTTTAAGGTTTTGAGGTGTGTGATTTGTTTAAAATGTTGCTAATGGTGGGAATTCTTTTTTACCATATCTGCTTCTTTCAAGGGTTTCAATACCATCGTCTATCGCAAGAACACCATTGCCTACTCTTTTCTACCTTTGTCCAAATCAAGTCGTATCGAGACAATAATATATGGAATGACTTCGATCCTAGTTCGTAATCATTGCGAGATTTTCCACATACATCATCGACGCACCGTGGCCGTGGTACCGGTCCTGCCATATTTGTTATAGCAAATTGCTATACGTTATTGTTTAGTGTCATGCAAATTTTGATTTTTGCAACCCGGCTGATTAGTCGTGGGCGTGATTTAATGGCACAGGTATTCTTTTCATACATAGAATGATGTAAGACTGAATGTTTATGTTAATTTAACGAACGCATTCCTACATTATCATTTCATACTCCTATTATAGAAATTCATTGAGACGAGAGACGATATATTATGAGGTAGTAGATAATGGAGTTTAATATTCAGTAGTCAATTTATGGCGTGAAATCTTTGCTATAATAATAATGTTATATCCATATTTCAAATGGAGACCATTCTTATGTCACGGAGCTATTTTTATTTTATTTATGATCTTAGATAGTTTTGATATCGCATTCAGTTTGGTATTAAAAATGTCTTAACCTAACTTTATAAACTTCATAAGCTTCGATTTTTTATCTGTATTCAGTTTAGATTCTATTATGATCGGCATTCCATTCCTAATTATGTCCATGTCTGCTATATTTACTATCCCAGAATGATTCGTTAGATTGCCTGAATTATATTGTGATTCATAGTATAGCTGTGCTGATTAATGAATCTCACGGTCTTCGTCATCATTTAGCCTATCATCAACGTTATTTGTTATCCATAATCACCTGTTTTACCGTTATTAGTATTAAGAATAGCCGCTACACAATTAATTATAACATCGATTTGTTAACGTCTTCTATGTTATTAAACAGATGCTATGCTATGCTCCTACAGTATTGCTGTATAGTCGCATTGGAGATTAATTAGCTTTACCGATAGTAGCAGGCACGTTAACAGAGTCATGGTTATTTTATTCAGTAAATTTTTGAAAACCTCCTTAGGTCTACACACGTTGTCTTTATCTTTTTCCTATAGCAGGTATGCTGGAAGAGATTTCTTTAGAAATTTTCTGTTCCTTTCTAGTCTGTTTATATGTGTGATGAACATGCAAATGATTAAATAAATAGTGTCAAGTTGTGAAAAAAATGTTACCTAGTATCTAGGTTTGAAAATCCAAATTATTTGAATTAGTCGGCTTTGAATGTATTTAAAAAACGTTGATTAATTTTATATTTCCAATAATTTATTAATTAGATGAGCAATAAATAAAAACAGATTGATAATTTATCATTTAAAACATAATTTTTTCTCATCTTCGTCATGTGATCAGCAGATTAGATCAAGATAATCTATAAATTGCCGAAGATAATCTAATCTTAATCTTTAATCACTAATACCTATCGATGTTAAATAGAAATATATCGAGTGGTGACAAATCCGTAGCTACTGCTTGACGCACTAGGATAGACTATACTTGACTAGACCAGACTTGTTCCGAAGTCTGCTTTAATTAAGCTGCGCTCACACAGGCACTTATTTTCAGCAGTATGTTGTTGCGTAAATGATTTTGTTGTAAAGAAAAACAATAGCTGCTTGGTTTGTGTGTCAAAGTTCTTATAATACATATATTTAATTATTTAAGTTTTAAAAATGTTCTCAAGTAAGTGAAATCTTTGTAATTTCTTATTGAGAAATAAATTTCTTTAACCATACAATAAGGTCAGGATATGTCCTTCTAAGACGTCCCAACTCGGCGTATCCACTCACATCTTCCATGTAACCTTCTTCACCTTTTGTTAGTCGCCTTTCATTAATCTTCTCAACATGACCAAACCATCTAAGCGTAGTCTTTTAAATTTTCGTCACTATCATCTATTATATCCATGTTACTTCTTATCTATACTAATACGAAATTATAAAGCTGAAGAGTTTGTTTTTTTGAACGCGCTAATCTCCGTAACTACCCGTTGGAATTGAAATAATATTTTTGAATTTGATAAGCCAATTCTTGACTGACTATTTAACATACGCTAGGATTCTTAGAAGCCCAGCAAAAAGTAAAAAAAAATAAAAATAAGAAAGAACGCTAAGCGAAGTAACAGCGCGGGCAGACGATGCGATGCGATGGGATGGGTCGAGGAAACAAGAAACTTCATGCGGATTAAGTAGCAGACTGAAACTAGTTACTACATATAGCTCCATATGGTGGAGATATATGTAAAAACAATTGCTACAATCTTCACAACGAGCAATATGGAGCAACATTGCCCCATATCGCTCCATCACATCTGGAAATAATTGTGGAAAAAATTACCCATGTTGTAAGCGGAGCTTTAACCTCGGACTGGCTGGACCTGGCGTCCTACATCCACTCTGGGTGGCGTCAATGATTTATAGAGAGGCACCCGCCGACTACACGCCAGTACTTGTTACTGGCGTATAAACGAAGCTATTTATTACTTTATTAGCAATTACTGTTAGATTGTGTGATTATAATAATATTATGGTTGATGCTATGGATTTTTAATATAGGTATTTTTATTGGAGTGATAATTCATCTTTTTTTTTTTGGTCAGATAGGCAGTCGCTCCATGTAAAATACTGGTATTCAGCTGCATCCGGTTAGACTGGAAGCCGACCCCAACATAGTTGGGAAAAGGCTAGGCAGATGATGATGAATTCAATCATTTTTTTCGTAAAAATCGAAAGATTCCGGCACGTTTTTTTAGCCTTTGGGAAGTTTGTGTTTTTCTTTTCGAATTCTGGTTAAACAGTCAACGTATTTTTGCTGTCATTAAATTGAAATCCTCATCCTAATCACTCATCATCATCATCAGCCTACAGCAGTCCACTGCTGGACAGGCCTCTCCAATCGCACGCTATTCTGCTCGACTCTCGGCAACTCTCATCCAGCTGCTACCAGCCACCCTGTGTCGATCGTCGCTCCATCTAGCCTGAGAGCATCCTACCTTATGTTTGCGGTTCTCCACACAGAAACATGTCTACCCCAACGGTCATCGGTTCTACGGCTAATATGGCCAGCCCATCCTAATCACTTCATTATGCTAATGGAACGAGCCTAAAAAAGACATGCAAATCTCATCCTAATATGCAAAACCACCAGCATAAACCTCACCAGATTATACCAATAGATTCTCCACCACAAAACCAACTAGCGGTACAGAGTCCGACCATTTAACAGTCCCTATTTTTTACCCACGATTTCTAGTAATTGGAAATGGTCTGTCAAGCTAACGATGGCGGAAATTATCTGTCCTATCCAATGCTGCACGGTAATGCGCATGCGCAATCTTCCGTCGGATACTAGATCAACTGGTTATGTTGTAACCCCCGGCTGTGGAGGAAACTTTATGTAATATATAATGTATTAGGAGCTTAGCAAGTAGCTACGGATCTTTGTAAGGAAGAAGGTACAAGTACAAGATTGGTTTTATTTGATGCGGATGTAAACGGAATTTTGTTTATGATTTTCTATTGTGGTTACGCTATTTAATTTACATACACACATAGAAAGAAAAAAGAAAGAAAACGCATTTATTTGCGGCAAACATGACGCATAAAAAATAAAATAAATACAAGCACACACATACACATACGTACAGTAACGCCTTTTTCCTATGAGGGTTGACAGAAACTATATACAGAACACCACCTGGTACGATGCTTACATATACCATCAATTAGGGTGCATCTGCACCCTAATTTCGTAACACACTAATGATTATGAAGGATATTGCTAATCCATATGCTTCATATGTTCGAAAGAATTGTCTACTCAACAACGCAAATAACGCAATGAATATTGTTGAACTGTCAACAACTGTCATTCATTTTTGAAGATAGGGATAGGACAGGGTTTTGACACCACTAAAACTTGTACCGAACCCCACCCCAAAGTACCCTATAAGTTTCTGGTTTTGACTTCACCAAAAATAATAATGGTAGTCGTAAACCAATTTGATTCGTGCCAATTTTTTGTCTAATGTAGGTATAAACAGGATGTCAGAATGGTTACAAAACTCTTCATGATATCTGAAGGCCAATTCCTGTACCTAAAAAGGTTCAAAATCTAGTTGTGATCTCATCTCAACGACAAACAATGTCAAAAATTAGAGATATTTTTGACACATTGAGACTTGGACTAGAATGCGAAATTCTTAAAAATACGGGAATTGCCCCTCTAATATTCTAATCAATATGTAAATAGCAGAATAATTAACACCTTACAAGGAACTCATTCACTTGCCGCTAAACGACACATCACATTTCTCCAGTACCTTAGGTACTTGCTGAATCCCATCTTAACTGTGTGTAACTCCATAAGTGGACCACTTTCTGGGCTCAGACGGATCTAGACTGGAATGTTAGTCTAGAAATTACAATGTATTTATATAACTGTGTCAATCAAGCCATTGACTCGCTGCAATAAAACTAATAGAACGTATTAGAAAGAGGGCACATAATCGTTAAATTAACGACACTATTATCGATATCGATTCTTAAAAGAGTCTTTAATCGAATAAGAAGTATCGATAAAGACTATCCGGTCTTGCATTGCAAACGGGAGACAAATCTCTTGTAGGCTGTTCCGCGTGGCAACGAGACAAACAGTTAGATGATGGTGTAAGTGAGAAGATGATGTGAATTGTATGAGTAAACAAGAAATGTCACTAATTGTTCACCTACGCATAAGGTGAGACTTTTTTCTTTTGGTTCATTTTTCAAGTCAAATTAAATCATAGCACTTTCATTACTAGCTCGCCATTCAAGCTACCGATGATCATTTGATCAAGCTAAGTTCCCATCTTTATATTCTTAAAATAAAAACAATGATACCTATTAATTTGATTTCGAGATTAAGCTTCATTTGAACTAGCCGCTTCCACACACTGATCCTGAAACAATATTTGAAAATTTACCCATCATTTTTAAGTGTTTATTTTTTCATTTTAAAATTATAATACTTAACTTTAAAACACCATTAAACTTTTTTTTTAATGTCTAATATATCGTACCTGTTAACCGTGCGACGCAAGCCAATCCGCAAGTATCGTCTATGTGGTCAAAACAGCACGCACGTACACTCCTCGTCCGAGACACTTTCAAAAATCTTAAATCTTGATTTCTTCATTGCCTCCGCTACAGTACCTGCTTAGCTTAAACTTGGACCACACAGCTGCAATATGTGCTACCTATAAAATTCGCTATCTCCCTTGACAAGTGCCACACAAAGCCACAAACTGGTCGTCTGCCTGGCCTTGTCACAGTTAACCCACAAACCCAGACGCCTCTGGACGTTTGAAACTGTCTTCTTGAACATATACCTGTTGTTTCTAGTCCAAAACATTAAACATCATAAAGCTTTTTAAAATCTCAAATCGTTTATGACAATCCATGATGTACAATTAATTACAGGTAGTAAATAAAAGAAAAATAATAGAAACAATTTATGGACCCTGTCGGGCACAGCAAATTTATAAATAAGTGGATAGAGCTTTATTAATTTTCTTTGTTAATAAGTTAGAATTATTTTATATTCTATTAATTATTTTATATTTTACGACGATATTGACGGGAGACAAAATAAATACATAGTTATTTTGTCTCTCGTCAATATCGTCGTAAAATATTTATTAGATTCTATGTAGGTAAGTGTATTTATTAAGTATATAATAGATGTATCTAACATTAAGTGCTTTTACTGTGCTGTAAGAGAGACTGAACGATCTCACAGTTAAACTGCGTAAGCAGTTTTGTGGGGCAATGTACCTAGCGTTAAGGATTTTTTATGTGAATAAAAAATGTAATAATAATAAATATTTTATAGTCGTGTAGACTATAAAATATTTATACTGATCACTGTAGGTGTACTAGTGATCAGTATACAGGGCCCTCTGAACCATATTGGGCGCCAGGGTGCAAAATTCAGCCTGCGCCCCAACTTTTGTGTTTATTTTATTTAATTTAATACTTCAATAAAATTAGGTACAGACGCCGCTAGCTACCCGAAACTGTCAAATTTTCCCAATCAACCTTGAACCTTAATGCTTTAGCGATAAAGTTGAAAATCAATTGAAGAAATTTGACAGATTGTAGTAGCTTGATGTGCTGGCGTCTGTACATACATTTTCAAAGATCAAATTTATTTTTTCCGGCTTTAGTCGGCAAACTTTTTTATGATATCGTCAGTTTTGTAATCTACTTTTAATTCGCGATATAGGTACTATAGTATAGCCAAAGTTAATCTATCTTGAGTCATGGTTATCTTGAGTCAAGTAGTTTTATATTAATTTCGATAAGGTTTGATTACGCATGGTATGTGTAGGTATAAGGTGATTGGCTTGCGCCCTCTAAGACCCTGCGCGCGGGTGCTACGCACCCCTTGCACCCCCGGGTAAAGATGGCCCTGTCAGTATATATTGATATGTAGAGAAATATGGAGCTCTTCATCCTTCTAATCTCAACCCAATGTTTTTGGGGTCGATGTAACATATCTTCTTCTTGCATACATATCTTTCAATCGTTATCTCAGTACTCAACCCCTTTCCAGCTATATTGTCTTTAACAGTTTTCATTCATCGTTGCTTTGGTCTTGCTGTACACCCTACACTAATGGGGATATTGTATACTTCAAATAGTACATGGCTATTATCTTCTACACCAGTTGTCATCACAGTATTCACTGTCTCTCTTGCCATAGAACCTGTCATACAATGCATCCATCGTTTCTTTGGTCTGCCTCTACTCTTGGCACAAAATTTGAAGGTTCATCACGCGTCATCTTGTTTGGAAGCAGCGTCACTATGATGTGTCAAGATACACTGGTATATAGTTAAACGACCAAACCTTTCAACGGTTGTCGTGTCACGATTAACCCATCAAAGCGGTATCTACGTATCAACTGTCTTGTTACAGTGTGTTTGTTTGTCGCAAAATTTACGACCGAAAGCCCATCATGTACGTATAATATTGTCATTATCTTAGTTTATGCGACGATAATGTAGCGTTTAGAAGGTTTCCTCGAAGTCGCCTTGTCTCTTAACCCACAAACATGTCTTCCTGTACAAATAGGCGTTTGTTTGTGTTGCACATACTTGTCTCCGAGTGTTTGGCCGACTGGCACTGTTATCTGTAACTGCATTTTGTTCTTCAAATCATTTGTTTGTTTGTTTGTCTTGTTTCAGTGTTTTTAGTAAAAAAAAATATATATTATAAATACCTACAACTGGCCCTTTATAAAAAGGCTCTCAGGTTTTCCTAAAAACAATTTCGAGTGTCGGTATTAAGAACTCTAATTTCATTCGGCTGAAGAATGATGTCATGCCAATGTATATAATACAAATGAAATGCTGTTAGCGCTAATAGTCCGAATTACGTTTTTACGGAAATAAAATTGGAAAAGTTTCTCAAAAAATTTCAAGGAAACTGAACGTCCTTTTTTCTATGAACTCAAGACCATAACCCCCAGTTGACGTTTGACGGGTTTACTAGTAGGTATAATATAATTATGTAGACTAGACTACAATTCATTATTTAAAGAGCCACTAGTGTTACTGGCCTATAATAATTACGCTTAGTAGACCTAGGATTTACGAGCAAAAAATCAAAGAGCGATAAATCAAAACAAATGAGGCATCAACTACTTTAGCACTTAATAAATAATTAAAACCAGCTACCATTACAATAGTAATTTAATGTACATAAACTGAAGAAAACTCATAAAATATACCAGTAACCACAACATGGAACAATTATGACGTGAAAACTTCCTGCGAAAGTATTTTGCAATGCTAATGTAGTTACAATCCAGTTTCACATTTTCACACCGATTGTAACAGGTTTGGAACCGTACTTGTTTATATCACGTCACTATACGCTACTTATGATATATCCCGATATTCGCCTATTAAGGTCCAATATACGGTAGTTTATTTACATGACGCGCCGCGTCTAGTTTTGTTACGAAGTTAGTGGAATCACCGAAAAGATCGGATAAGACTGACACACTGACTGGTGACAGTCGCTCTAGCAGAGCGTCGCATCGAGATGGTTGTGTGGCGGCTGTCTTCTGATGATGACATCAGGGGACCCGGGGTCGAACCATGTCCACGACGAACTGCTATATTTATTAGGTACAGTCAACAGCAAAAGTAGATGATCAAAATCAGAAATTCAATACTAATGAACGGAGTTCGCGTCAGAACTGTGTGGCGTCGAAGTGGTTCAAAAGTATGTGATTGTAAATTATACCAAACATTTACTACTAGTACAGCTGCCATATAGCTGCGAACTCCGTTCATTAGTATTGAATTTCTGATTTTGATCATCTACTTTTGCTGTTGACTGTACAGTCACGAACAAAAGTATGTTTACACTCGGCTTTATTCAAAAGCGATTTACTCTTTTATTTTTTAATGAAATTCTAAGTTGTTACAAACATAGCATTTTCGAACCCATAGGTTTATGTAATGTGTCTTATTTCAACGTTGCATTCGTTATTTCACGAAAAAATCGTAATTGCCAAGTGTTGACATATTGGTGCTCGTGACTGTAAAGACTCAACATCTTATCTGTTCAGTTGATAACGTCGCTAGTGGAGAATTTAGTATTGGCATTTATGCACTCACACTAGACAGAAATTGACAGCGGAATGACGATTTCAAAATGGCGGCTGTACCTAGAATTTGCCCGCCTGGACAGCTAAGTTAGTGGCACTGTACCTGCCTACACTACTAAGACATGTCACATGAACCGTTACAAAGATCTTTATCAGATTAATAGAAAGAAAAAGAGACCTAATTAGAAATGTTGATCAGATCCTGGTTAGATCAGAATCAGAAGACAAAAACACTGTCCTGGCTGTCTTATTCTAAGTACGACTTGTTTTGTAACAGCAATTCAAAGAAACAAAGGTTTTTTTAAATTAATAATAATAATAAATTTTTATTTAGGTAAGTTTACATTCGAGTGGATTGAATTCCTAGACCTCACACTAGGATTGCCTGTGTTGTGAGATCCAGGGTCCTTCGTTCCGTTAATAAGTTCATGTAATATGATACATTCTTAAACTTAAAACTTAAAGTAGGTATATAAGGAGTTATGTATACATGGTGGTGTGATTTGTGTCAGTTGTGTTAGTTTTGTAATAGAGTGTCTGTATGCTATAGGTACGTATGTAAGCGAGTACAATTATGTATTTGTGGATTGTCAATCTGTGTGAGGTAATTTATTTATTTATTTATTAATTCATAACATTTTTTTTTATCAGATAATAACTCGTCATTATCATCATTATCCACAGCCATACTTTACCCACTGCTGGGCCTCATATAAGCCTCTTTTTTCCTAAAAGATAAGTAATGAATTTTAAATAAATGATCCAGAATGGCAGATGATACCTTTGCTCAAAATTCCAGTTGGAGCGTAAAAAATATTCTAATTAAAAAAATTACAATACCATCATGGTTACACTGCATTTCCTACTCTGTGTCACATGCAAGTTCATATTATATTCATAAACCAGCTCTTCAAAGGAAATGTTAAGCAAACAGTGCCGTATGCAGCGATGCCAAGTGTTCAAGTTTTTGTCACAGACATACTGGACATTCCTTCGTCTCTGTCCGTACACTGTTCAACATCCATAGTCGTAAGACACGCGTTTTTTAAGACCAGTTCGCGTCATTCCGCCTGATTGATTCGTTGGCACGTTATACAACTTTGATGTACATTTTGTTTAATTACTTCATCAAAAAAAGTTCATCTGTTGCGCGTGCAATGCAAATGCATTCGGCTCGTATATTTTAGGTAGGGCTTATTATTCCGGTTGCTGCTTTGCAAGAACTGAACACCCTTTAGATAGTTACTCAAAGTAAAGTAGGAACCAATTTTGTAGTATTAACTTTTGTTACTTTTACATCAGCCGGTCTATTCTGTAAAAATATCACCGGGTAAAATTAAGTGAAGTGAGTTTGAAGGAAGTGGTCAATAGTGTCAATCCTTAACATATAATCCCTTGTCTATTCTATTAAAATTTCACCGTGAAAACTTAGGTGAAGTGAGCTGTCAATAGTGTCAATCCCTAGCATCAGCTGGAATGACAGATCACTTCCCCTAAGTTTTGACGGTGTACAAAGCTTCCACGTTGAGATTTTACAAAATAGGCCGGCAGTAATTCATAATACTCATAATATTTAAACAACATAAATTCATGATGAATTTCACAACCCCCACGACATTACCCAAGATGAATAACTTACTTGCAACTATCAACAACAACTTAATTATGAATCAAATAAAGCATACGCAATATCTACTAATTAGAATTACATAAATTAATTTCTATTGTTCGTAAAGTCAGATAATGATCTATTTTTTGTAATATTATAAGAGCATTGATGTGATAAGTAGGAAGAATTACAACATGACAGCCCAACAGTATGCAAAGTTATGAGATTGTTGATGAAGCAAATGATTTCTATATGCCTAGTGAAGAAATTCTTACAAAACAATCTATTCGTAAAGATACAGTGAGTACCATACATTGAAATACACAAGAATATATTAAAACAAACGCAGATACAGAAATATATTACACAACCGATGGAATTCCATAAGAGTCCGCTACACGACTTTAATAATGATCTGGCCTAATTTAAACGCAAAGCCCTGATTAATGTCGTCACGAAATCCATATATTTTCCCCATATATCATTGTAACGGTAACACTCGTTGATGCACCGAATATTCCAAGTTTGACCTTTTCGTCATGACCTTTAGATGCGTTGTTGCGTACGAAATGTCAAATCCGTGATCAGATAAATGCGCACGGACTTATTAACTAACGAACGCGTTTAAAAAACGATTTGTTTGGGTCCTTGAGATAATGGTCGGTAAATAGATAGACTAAACAATTGGTCTTTAGGAAATGTCAATGCGAAGTTTTATCGGTAATCTATTTTTGACCCGCAGTAGTAAACGGATTTTTCCTCCTTTCGAATTCCGTATAAGACATGTATGGTTATTTGGCGGTACGGTATCCTCGCATTTGTTACGCAAAATTAAGTCATGTTAATTTTAGTGCTGGTGTCTTTGCATATTTTAGTTGATAATCCCTTTTTTTTTTTTTGAGGATGGGAAGTCATCAAATGACTCCTCCCGCTCTGGGTGGAGCAGAAGGGAGTGTCAGACTTTTACTGACTAAAACCCACCCGTGTTCCTTCCTTAGCCCTTTATGTTCCAGGGCAGCGGTAAACCCTTTCGGATGGTCCCGCTACCCGTTGATAATCCCTTATGTCGGTTTGCTGGTCCCTTTCGGATACCACTAGACCACCACATTTTGCAGCTTCTCTTAGTTTCTTCAGTGTGAAAATAACGGTTGTTATTTCTTTTGGTACTCCATCTTACATGAAATCAAATTGACAACGATTATAATACTATAGTCGCGTAGTAATTGCTGACAATACCATCATCAATTATCACCATTCCTTAAACATACATAATCAGCCTATACTGTTTCCACTGCTGGGACACAGGCCTCCTCTCTGTGAGAGGGAGTGGGCCGTAATCCACCACGGGGGCCCAGTGAAGGTTGATAGATGTCACATGTCTTTGAGTTTTTTGGTTCTAGGACATGCCAATTTCCTCACGATGTTTACCTTCACCGTTTAGAACCGTTATCATCATTCTTTGCCAAGCTATATTTCACTTTATCTAATTTGCATCTTTACTTGTTTCAGGGCAAATCAGTGATCCGTCCGATAGCGTTCAAGCCGCTCGGGGGGCGCTTGTCTGCGGGAGGGGAGAGGTATGGCTCCACTCCGGTGCTGGCCAGCAGACCACCATCCCACCTGACGCTTTATGGCAGTGAGTATATCCATCATCATCATCAGTATCAAAGGTCAAAAAGTGGTATTTAGCATTAATTTATTATATTGACTAATACAGTAAATAGTATTGGAATACACTTTTGATGACGGTTATGAAGTATTACCTTTTGAGTGAGAGAGATGTCTTTAAATAGCAGAAATGTCGGCCGAAAGCTAATCGTTTAGGTACCTGAATACTGACATACTATCGCCAAAATCTATATCTAACCACCGTAAGGACTATTTCTGCTTGCAGCGCATATTAGCGCATATTAGTCGACCTAAAAAGGATCCTCTTTTGTTTTAATTACGGACGCACAGAGCCTGGTCATCATGTGCACGGGTTTTTTTTTCAAAATGGTCATATATAGGTTTTGGCGTTAGTATATACGCGGCTTGATTAATAGCGTGAGTACCTATGTCATATTCTTATAAACGAGCGTGACTGCTTGTTGCTTTGTGACGTGTTGCTTTTGGTAAGCCCGTGGCCAGACTTCTAAACCTTGAAGAGATGGTGGCCTTTTTTCCAACACACAGGCCATTAACTTACCACCTCTGTCTTATTGGCAGGCTCATCAGACGTGCGCGAGGGTCGGTGGTGCGGCTCTCCTCAGCCAGCCTCCCTATCCGCTCTGCCGCCCGCCACGCCATCCGTACCGCTACATCAGAGGCATCACTCTGCTATTGTGTGAGTTTACTATGGCTTTATTTTCACGAGGCCAATTGGCAAGTTAGTTCTGTTGACTGGCTTTGTGTTAGCGCCAGTTAGCGGCACGAATGCCGAACTGACTCAATATATTGACTCGCGAACTGAGGGGCAATTCTCGTAATTTTAAAAACGTTCACAGTCTGATCTCAGTCTCAATTTGTCAAAAATACCTCAAATTTCCCTACATTTTGACATTTGTTTGTCGCCGAGATGACACTGCGACTAGATTTTGAACGTTTTAAATAACGAGAATTGGCCTTCTGGCCTCGTGACCAGCACGCTAATTGCGTAACAGTCTCAATCATAATCTAAATCATTTTGAAGGATATTACTAATCCATTGCTTCATATGTTCGAAAAATTTGTCTGCTCAGCAACGAAAATAACGCAATGAATGTTGTTGAACTGTCAAAATGAAAGCCATTGCTACTTTTAGTGTGTTACGCAATTACCCCAGGCTCCATGATTTTGTAAAACTCTAAAGTAGATGACGAAAATTACTTTTGTAGTTCATTTTCCTGAATAACAGCTTACACTGAATTTATGAGCTTGAAAAAAAGGTATTAGCACTTCGTATGATATAATCTTATCGAAATCTCATAGTTAATGGACCACCGAAATCGTATTGTATCGTTTCCGCTAAGCTCTCCGCTCCGCTAAACCAATGACATCACTCCATTGTAAGTTCAATTGTTAGAACTAGCTCCAATTGTAACACACTAGTTTTAGACACTAGACGCGCATTGTATTGTAGCTATCGTATCTACCTACATATTATAAATTAAAGTCGCTTTTCGTGTCTGTCTGTGTGAATGCGTTGTTCTTATAAACTAACGCATTCTGATGCGGTTTTCACCAACATTTCGAGAATTTATTCTGGAAGTTTATGTAACTTAGGTACATATAAAAGAGAATTCACGACGTTTTCTGAAGTCGATAAAACCGTGTGAAGCAGGGCCGGGTCGCTAGTTTAGATATATTGAGATCATATACATACATTACATAGGAACTACATAATGTATGTTCCATTGTGTCACTATACATTGTGTTCCTAAACCACACACCGGAACGTTGTATTTTTGCCAATAGCGTAATTGCCAAAAAAATGGTTCCCTCGATCCTAATTCCTAATGTTACATAGCATTTACTTTGAACTTATTATGATTAAACTTAATAACAATAATAAACATTTATTTTTCTTCCACAAAGGCGCCTTAAAAATATGATGACACTACAACTTATAAATCCTTTGTGGGAGACTGGTATCTGCACTAGGAAAAACCTGTATCACAGATTACCAGGCCCCCCCCAAAAACATTGCTTGAGTCTCAAATCTTGAGTCAATCTTAGGTATAGGTAACAAGTATAAGATTGGTAACAAAATAAAGTAAACAAAAGTGTTGCTAGAAGAACATAATTACTCAATTAAAAAATATATATATATTGTTGGGGTGTGGGTGGTGTGGTGGTTTAGCTGGGCGTGTTGAGGTGTAGTATGTTGTGATGTGATGTGACGTGGTGGGGTGCGGTGTGGTGTAATGTAATCATTGCCATCTGGACATGAAGCTTCAAGTTCTAAGCCACACAATTTTTTGTCAAGTACAGCAATAAGTCCATAGATTTTCTGAAAGAAGACTGATCACAATCCATACAAAATTACCCCACGTCCTATAACAAAGTGACATATCTCAAAAAAAAGATAAAAATGTATGAAAAAATATAGCATACTTCATAAGTTTATTAGCGTTAGCCATTATTTGAACATAACACTAATTTCGAAAGGTTTGTCTATAATTTAATGTTCGTAACAAACAGATGAAATTAGATCGTCATCAAAAGTAATGAAGTTAATTTTACTTCTCCGACAGAAAGTGTTGTATGATCACGCATTTTCGTGTAGGTAATCGTTATCATGAAATGAAATCTGTTTTAATACATGCACTTTCCAGTAAAAGTGAATTTGTTTACTTTGTTGTTGCAGCATACTTAATTACTAATCATTCATTAATAAGACTTGAGTCTACCGCAGTGGCTTAATTACCAACTTAGGTATATTTTTAATGCCATTACTAATTTATTTAGGTCTGATTTTTCAAACGACAGTTTTTTTGCTTAGCTTGGGACTAGATGGCGCTGTGTGAAATGTCCAGGGATATTTATATATTTATACTTTTTTTTTCGTGGAGATAATTATCGTTGACAGTTTTTCATGGAAGTACTGTCAAAAATTCAAAATTATTTGTCGGATAGAATTATCTGGCGTTGGAAAAGTCAGCCCTAAGTCAGATCAGTCACTCAATCTACGTGTCGCTGCAACGTTGCAAAGTGTCCCGCAACTTATTCCGCAAAATTTTACGTGATGCGGGATATGTTGCGGGCTCCGAGAGAAAACGCAGGCGTCCCGCGCCAGTGTCGCGCCATTTGTAGGCCTGCAAAATGTTCCGCGACATTCTCTCGGGACATTCACGTAGTTGTCGAGCGTCATGTTCCGCAACATGTCGCTCCATTTGCCCCCTAAGTAGTGCGTAGTATATTCGAAACTTTACTCCGCACTCCGGCCAGAAATAGACTCAATAACTATAACTACCAATAAAGGCGATGACTTCACTCCTTGCACCCTCCTAATCAAGAACGACCTCATACGAGAATAGATCACAAGTATGTAGTACAGTCAGGGAAATTAACTGTTGAGCAAATTGACACCCCACGTTAATTTTATTGACAACACGGTTGGCGCAGTGGCTGAGCGATCGACTGTTTAAATGTTTGTAAACGCACCCACGTTTTATAAAAAAGAAGAAGAAGAAAAAGAAGGAAGAATTTGCCATGTTATAACCATTTCATTTGCGGAGCAGTGCTCGCCAAGTGGCCGCGATTTATGAATTGTAGGTTCGAACCCAGACAGGCGCTTTACTTTGTGTAAATTACTTCACCAAACCGTTCCGTGCTCTCAAAACGTTGAAGGAAAGCATCGTAAGGAAATCGGTATGTCCTAAAACCAAAAAAATCGAAGATGTGACATCTACCAACCCGCACTGGGCCTGCGTGGTGGATTACGGCCCACTCCCTCTCACGGAGCGGAGCCTATGTCTCTGCAGTCGAAACATGCTGAATATACATACCACCGTCAAAGAATTACGTACAGTTCGTATTTAAATATGTAGACAATTTAAGTTTGTAGTCAATTTGCTTAGCAATTAATTTCCCTAAGCAAGTATTAGTTCTACGAGGTACCCCTACAATCTACAATTGACATGTCAATGACACACAAGACGATGCATCTGTTCATTAAACTGAATAATTAATGCTGTTAACATTACTGTGGCGTGATGTGCATGTTGTAGTAAAATGGGTGAAGTAGGGGTTATACGAACTGTCTAGTCTACCATTTCATTTTGTCTACGCGGCTACGCTGCGTAGCGCTACGAAAAACTATTTGCGTTTTTTACTTTTTTCCTAATTTCAGTTCATTATTTTTATTTATTTATTTCCAACTTACATCTATCCTTACAGGGAAACCTATTGCGATAGAGACATACATTATGTTTTTTATAAGTTATGAATGCATAAGCATCTAATCTAATTAGCCTGCATTGTCCCACAGCAGGGCAAAGGCCACCGTGTCCCTTTTTCACACAATTCTGTCTTTTGCTAGTGCCGGCCAGTCTTTTCGGTAGGAGTGAAGCATAAATCAAAACCACAGCTGTATTTTCTATAAAATACGAGAATAGGTATATATAAAAAAAAAAACAATATAATTCTAATAACGTCAAGTCAGACTGCTCTCTAGATTATGTAAAATCTCTAGGACTATGTAAAAAATATTATAAAATAACATGAAACATAATATATGAAGTGGTCTTCTATAATTGGAAGCACACTAGTATTTGTCCCTGTAAACTTGCATATTATAATTGTATAGCCTCCGTTGCAGATCCAATAAATTAATATTAACAAACATGACGTCTGTTATTCCCGAAGAGTAAGACAGAGGAGTCCTTATAGTACACCCTGGTATAATTATCATAATCAAAAGTCATTTATTCAAATTAGGCTGAGAATCAGCTTCACCACTTCCTAGTACTTTCGCTGGGAACAAGAAGTGGCGCAACAAACTCTCCAGTAGCACAGAATTTAATAAACACATATTATATTTTGATATTCCAATCTTTAAAAAAATAGTAGTTTAGCAAACCGGCAGCACAAGCACTGGTACCTATGTAACTGCAACATGAACATGCTAGTGAATGAGTTAGGAGCTTAGGAGCCGTAAAATGTTACTGAATCATTCCGTGGCGTGCTCACTCACCAGAAAGAACAACGTATAATTTAATAAACAGTAAATAAATACACGTTACGCGTCCGGGTTTTTTAAGAAAGTTTTTTGTATCATAGAGTAAAAGTTAAATACAGTTTGTTTAGAAAATATAATGCTGTGTGGGTTTTACGTGGCTGCTTATACACATACTTTAACTGAAGTACTCTCTGACAGCGTCTGCAGTGTTCCCTTCCACATTTAACCAGTCTGTCTTCAAAGCAAGAGTGAACAGGCATCTTCTGGGCATGCTCGTTCCATCATAGACCTCATCCATCGCTTTCCATCAGACGTGATCGAGGTCAAGAGCAAGCCCATTCAGCAATTTAAAAAGAAGTACTCCAATGATGCTTTAAGTAGGCATTTTATTTGGAAGTTTCCTATCCGAATAACATCCGCTTACTTTAAAAAATCCAAACAATCAAGGAAAAAGTAACACACCAATTCCAAAGAAAGTCGCAAAATTGCGTGAAACTTTTTCCTTTCAGATAAAATCGCCGCGCAAAAACTGACATACCAACATTACACTTAGTTGCATTCATATTCACCTTTCTTTTAAACCATCTCGTTTAGCATTCATTAAAATAAAGCAAAAACAACATAGTAATACAGTATTTACTCATTTGCGCGGTTTATTCAGCAATTATTATCGAAGCAGCAAGTTAGCGGCGCGGCTGGCACGCGCGCAGACATTCGTGCGTTGAACAGAGTAGCGGCTAGCCGGAGCGCGTACGCAATATACAGTGTTTATTTATCAAATGGTGATTTTATACGTGTATACGTGTTCCAGTGGATAAAATGGTGTAGTGTATTGAAAAGTGAGAGTTTTGTGACATGTTTAGGTGAGTTATGAGGGAAGAAATATACTTAGTCGTATTTTTTTTTTTTGGTTGATTGGTCTGTAATTGCAGCTTTGATTATAGTCCTATTGTGACCTTTGCATGTGTTTTATGCAAATCAACTAACTATTGATTTGAGTTAGATAACGCTATGTAGTTTTTATTTTATTTATCCCGATTTTTGTAGGATTTTGACATATTGAGGTTTCTAAATGCACTAGAGTAATCATAGGCAGGCATTAAGATTGAGATACCTGAAAATAAAAAATATGATCATTATTTTCCCGGTCAGTAAGCACTTCATTAAAACCCAATGATCTAGTATTCCAGTAGCTTTCATTAAATAAAACAAAAACAAGTTCTTGTATTTCTTTCGTATGTAGGTATTTCTATTTTTTGCCTTTTTATAGTCACGGTAGATGGTTTCTCAATGACTGTGGACTAAAAAGAGGCACCTAAACCTAAATATTTGCCACAAAAACTACAACAATTGTTGAACGACTCTGATGGAAATATTATCGTTCCTAGCAATTAATCTAGGAACACTACTACAAAGTGTAAACGATTTCTTTATCGTCAGGCTGTCATTAATTCGCTGGACATATTAATTGGTCTTACAATTAATAGTGTTATCACAATGAAAGTAAAAATTAGAAATCAACACCGCATTGCCAATCGTCGTTTACTATACTCAATGAAAGACTAATGTTAGATTAGTGTATACAGCGTTTTTTCACAACATCGCAAAATATTTTTATTTTATATTCTATATTAACTAGGGATTTTATAATCACAATGCGTATGACAGTCCCATCATGCATAAATACACAACGCTATGGATTACATCTAGGTCTCATGGCCCAGATGACGATGAATAATCTGCAAAGAGTCTGTTCAGGTTCATACCTGAACAGACTCTTCGCAGATTCTTCATTACGTCAACGCCGGCTGTCGCTGAAAACCAGCGCTTGGGCTCTGTCTCGCATAGGGTCTAAGCATTATGTTGAGCGATGGCCGTTTTGCGTGAATGTGACGCATATTTTCCCCCAACTTGATCATTTTTAGTTCGTGTATCAACTTTATCAAGTATGAACTTGTATTTCTCATGATAAGTGGATTGTATTCTTTTTAAGAAATACATGTCATAAACCGTATTATTCCTCTGCACTGTTTTGGTTTTCAATAGATATAATATTCACCACCATAGTCAATCGGTGTTTACTCAAGGATATAAAAAAGAATATCATCATCATTATCTCTTCGTCATCAGAATGAACAAGCCTTTTAGAATAATAGCCACCAGTCATGCTATTCAGAGGTCAATAGATAAAATAGTAATTGTCATTACTAAATTATGTCATTAGTATCGGATTCAGCCGTAGATATCTCAAGGACCCATTCTGCTGATGTTTTGTTCAGTCGTCTCTACGATACCGACAAACACTGATAGTATTCAGCTAAAGTATCGTGTGCGCGTGGCTGTAAAGTAAGCAATAACTTTTAAAAAAATTGTAGGAAGCAGATAACATCAGAATTATATTAAAACTAGACCAGTGATTCCTTTCAAATTCGAAAATATTTGAAAAACAACAAACCTGAAACAAACACGTGAGTAGTTTAAAATAATAATATCTTCTATACTTATAATAAATCTGTAGAAGTGAAAATTCTGTACATTGAAAATATCAAAAAAATAAATGGCAGGGGGTGTTACTAGACCGACACCGAACCCAAAAATGTGATTAAAAAAATTTTTGTCTGTCTGTCTGTCTGTCTGTTTGTTCAGGCATCACGCAAAAACTACCGGTTCGATTACGATGAAACTTGGTATAATTATTCTTTAATATCCTGGGCACCACACTGGGTACTTTTTATCCCGGAAAAGTATATACAATAAAAAACAAACTTAATTTTGCGGTTCGATCCCTAGACCCATTACTGTGTCAACCGCAAATAATAAGTTTGTCGTAGGTTACGTCACCCGCAGTGGAGTTCATTTTTATTCCTTTTAGTTTTTAGAGTTATTTAGGTTTATTTTCATATAAGTCGTAGGTATAGATTTTAATTTTAAAGTATAGGTAGCATATTTGATAGTGTACGTAGTGACCGTAGGTTATTTTATAATACTGTTAGGTAGGATTAGTCATTCGTATAGATATTAGTTTTTAGGGATTTTGCTTATTTATTGAGTTTAGATTAGTTATCATCAGAAATAGGTTTATTTAGGTAGGTATTTAATTTTCTGTTATTGAGTTTTTTTTTTTTAATTAGGTAGGTACTTAGGTAAAGATATCATATAGGTACCCTCTTAATCACCACTAATGAGACACAATTGGTTTTCTATTGTTATTAGCCACAAAGGGCCCGCGAGATAGATGGCATTCTGGGGAAGCACATACATTTTATCCTGTTAGCACGTTCCCGTGGGATAATTTCCGACATCCACGCGGGCGAAGCCGCGGGCAGAAGCTAGTAATGTAATATAACAAAAAAAAATCCGTAATCACCCCTCAAAATATGAACACTATTTTATTTGTTTTTTCACCCTGTATAGCCCTTTTGTAACAAAATCCGTTGACCTAAACAACATTGTATTAGCAGCTTCCCTTCGCACAAACTACCGACAAAAGTGGGTTACCTACAGCTGCAGTACCTAGCAATATTAGTGAATGAATGGGAGAATGGGCCATACTGTAATGCCTATTGTCCAATGCACTATACACAGCATGCACCAGTCCAATCAATAAAAAACGAAAGTTCTGTTATTGTATTTAATGGGTTGGTTAGAAGCTGCGTTTTGTGTTTTTGAATTGTATTGTTTCTAAGAGTATCTTTAGAATGAGGGTCGTACAGGGATAACTAGTTTTATTAGGGTTAGGTACAAGAGACGTTTTGTACCATTGAATATTCTAACAGGGTCATGTGTGTACTCTCTCTACCCTTTCTGGCGACCAGGCGATTCGCATTTGGGAAGACGGGAATAGCTGTTAGTTAAGACACAATATTATTAGATCATAATCAGGCTATAATGTTCCTGCACTGCTGGGACAGGGACACTAGATTCCTCTCTGTGAAAAAGCGTGGGTCGTAATTTACCACGCACGCCCAGCGCGGATTTGTGGCTCGTCATATGTCTTCGGGGTTTTGGTGCCGGTTTCCGAAAATAATATCTAGAGCACGCAAGCATTTTTTAAGGCAAAATTATTCGCACATGCATCGATACAATATGCAAGAGACTAAAGGGATTTCCTTGTTTTTTTGTTTGACGTCCGTTTAGCAATCAGGAATGCGAAAGGCACTTGAGTGATGTTTAAAATGCATTACAAAAACAATACACACTATGAGCAAGAGAAGAATCTCGTTACTCATATTATTTGATAACAAAAATATTGCATTATCAACATATTCGCAATCACTCTGCTATTTCCTACGAGTACTATCAGCTTTATTAATGATTTGACTTCCTTTATAGTCATCGGCTTCTTGATAAGAGAAGTGGAGCATTTAATTAATAATTATCTATTGTTTGTCATATTTAACGTATTCAGTGTGCTACTTATCTACAGCATAATAATAATATGTATATATATTCTTCTGTACGTGTGTTTGTCACCTAACTCCTCCTAAACGGCTGGACCGATTTGGATGAAATTTTGTGTGTATATTTCAATGGGTTCCTGGATGGTTTGAAAACACAATTGGACCCGGTAGGTGGCGCTGCTTTTCCGGGCAGGACGACGTCTGCCGGGTCCGCTAGTAGATATATAAGTATTCAAATCGTGTAGTTACTGAAGAAGACATATGTCGTTAGAGGTATATGCCATTATGAATGTTCAAACTCAAACTCAAAGTATTTATTTCAATTAAACCAATTACAGGCACTTTTGAATTGTCAAGGGGTCGGTCAGTCAGAAAAATGAAACTAGTTGTTGAAAATGCAAAGAAGATTTTTTACAGAAAGAGAATCATTCGCTAGTGGAACAACTTAAATCTTTTTCCTCCGCACGAAGGCACATCTCATGGACCATAGACTATGTTTTACTCCGTATAGAAAATGGCGTCTATTCTTTTATAAAGCTCCCTGTTTATAAATCTTCACCCAACTTTCAAACCACTGTATAAAACTTTTGCCACAACACCTAACTTCAGCCACAGTAAGTCTGAGTCCAAGCCACTGTTACGTTCTACGTTTGGTAACCGCGTATCAGTCTCATCTAGCAAGATCCGTGACAATCAACCTGGCGTAACTACCCTCGCAACTGTTAGTTAATCTTTTACACCGGATAGTTACTTACGTCGTAATTATGTTGTGTTTGGAACGGTACGAACAGACGACGAATGATAATCTCCTACTTTAGTTCAAACATTTCAGCTGTGTGTTGCATTTAGTTCAACGATGTTTTCGTATCAGTAGCAGTGTTTCTACTATCAACAGCGTAGGCGTAATATTCTAAGTTAGATTTAATTTTCCACTGCTGAATTTGCGTCTCTGATTTATAACATATTATCTTGTCTGAACATATTGCCTATTTCCACGCATGATCTTTTCCCTTTTCTACATATTCCTGTTCTTCGCTAATAAAGGGCAGGCCTTCTAGTTATAGATCGCGTCAAAATGTATGGCGGCTCTGAAGCATAGTAAAAGAGACTATGTCTGAAGTGCGCTACTCGCTGCGCGGGACCCTACCCCTCACCCCCGCTGCCCCATGAATTTGTTACTGCGCAGCGACTTGCCTCATATTCTGAACCGTCATAAAGGTTGAATCGGGCTGTAACTTTGTTAATGTTCTTCGTCTGATCGCCTTCTTATTCTTCTTCTTCTTATTCTATATAGATACAGACTAACTGTCTAGTTTGGGGCTCACTAGCAAATACCATATTGTAACCTAGCTGTAGGTAATATTTTAAGCCACTCATGTCGTTTTAACTTACTGTAAACCCGTGAACCCGCTTTCTGTATTACCTGGACAATAAATATTTTTCTATTTCTATTCTAATACACTTCTGAACCGCTTACTAGGATCTGGTTGATAGCATCTTCTACGTTACCATCACTTATTCAATCAACTCAGCCTATCGCAGTGCGCTGGTGGACATAGACCTCTTCCAGGCTGTGCTACAACACCCTGTCCTCCGCCTTCCGCATCCAGTCTGTCCCAGCCACCTTTTTAAGGACATCGAATCTAACGGGAAAAGGAATCTATCGGGGGTCGTCCAAAACTACGCTTGCCGATACGCGGTCTCCACCGCGGTAAACTGTACGATGACGTTTCCATTTATTCTAACCATAGAGATGCTAATGCAAGCTGGCATAAAACAACCAAGTAGTCCTGCATGATGACCAAGCATGCAGTAACGACTGCGTGTGTAGCAGTCTGAACTAAGTTTTCCTTAATGGCGAGGTTCCGTAGTTGCTCTAGAAATAAATGACCTTAGATTTTCCTGATAATAAAGATGGAGAGCGGTTGTGAAACGTTAAATGTTGGTACTTAAACGTGTTATTATTGTTGCAATTAAGATGAGCTAGCACTTTGTTAGTTATGATTGTTTCAACCTTCAGTTTTAAACCTTAATGTTGCGGTATTATGATTTTGCGTAACATACCGTGCATGTGCGTGCAAGCTATGTATTGTATACACAGTGCCGAAAAAATGTGTTTTTCGGCCCCTGGAAAAACTGGATTTAATGTGTTGTTAACCAGGTATCTTCTGATATCCTGCGACAGACTGAGGTGGTTGATTGACTTTAGGAAAAATGCAGTGTCTTAATTGTGGCTAAAAATCAGATTAAAAAAAAGGGTTCTACTATCGGAGAAGGGCCAAGGTACCCCGCGAAATTCTTACGTTTTTTGCAGCTCGCGTATCATATTTTGAACTTACCTGCAAATTGCAAGAAACGTAAAAAAATTGAATTTTGCAAGCTACCCTGGCGTTTCTCTCTTATTAACTTCATTCCTCTATGAATAAAGATAACATCTTCAAAAAGTTTAAGTCATTTCATTCATGGATGACCGACTGATGAATGACATCACAACTCGTAAGCATCAGCCTAACCTTCATTCAACAACGATTGATTAGACTCCCATTCACAATAGATGCTATAAAAACAAGAACGTCGGTTCACTGGTTTAAGAGTTTTGTTAATAAAAATGGCCTTGGTATGTGTTAGCTTAACCTCTGTAACCGATCTGAACCGATTTAGATGAAGCCCCATAATCAACGCTGAGTCGGCAATGACCTGAATAGGATTTTTTGGTTTTTCGATAAAGCTTCAGTTACTAAACCTTTTTGTCTGGTTTAATTTGTTTTAATATAAGCAAGATGCGAGAAGCACAAGGACCTAATTCACTATGAACACTTAGACAAAGACAAAGACATTTAGGTATTCATCGGATATGGTAGGTACAATTTGATATATATGGATGAGTTCAGGGGGCCTACTCCGAAGTGCAAAGTGCGAATGTTCGGATCGGACCGACACATGGCCGAACCGAATATTATTGAAAAATGCGAAAAAAGTTCGGATAGGCTCAGTTGGGTCAGGACCATAGTCAATATTCGAAAGAGTGTAGGATCGGAACCGACCGAACCAAATAGTAACTTCGTAGCAGGAAACGGCCGAACATTCGGCCGATACTACTTCGGAGTAGACCCCCAGGATACATCCGCCGCTAATAGCGGCAAACGAATATTTACAATGTGAACCTAATATACACGTGGGCATAAAACTTAGCTTAAATACTAGTTTTACTCTTTTTACTACTAGATTCCTTACTCGAAACCACGTCAATTCCTTAGCTATTCCCGCCTATCTAGCGTTCACGTCGTGCGGTTACGTACACTGTGTCATAAAGAATGAGGCCCCAGGACCGGTCAATGAGGCCACGCTTGGAGGAGGCCTTTGTCCAGCAGTTCACGTCTTTTGGATGATGAAAGAATGATGATGATGTTAGATTGACATTCAATGAAACAGTAAACCCTATTTCGCATGAAGGTAAAAATATCGCGGCTGGATTTTATCGCGCACTGGATTTACGGACCTCGGCTTAGGGCCTGGGAGCAAGGGACAGGCTGGATCGGAATGATTAGACACTACCGTTAAAAAAACTGATTAAATAAGTAGGTAGTTAATATCAGTTAAATCACGGTTTTTTCCAACGGTGTATGCTGCAGAGCTAAACTTTTTTGACAATCTATGTATACTAATACTAAAGCTGAAGAGTTTGTTTGCTTGTTTTTTGAACGAGCTAAGTAATCTTTTTTTTTTTAAGCTTAGAACTTATAGGTACCTACTAACAAATATTTATAGGGGTGAACTACTATTCTCCTAGCTATGTAGCTAGCAACCTGTATTAAGGAGAAACAGTTTGCCTCCCTAGATAAATAAAAAATGCGTGAATTTTTTTTATTATTCACGTTACTAAAACCTTCATAACTCCCTAACAATAGGCTTGCGGAGATGAAGCCAGGAACTACGCACCGTTGCGTTCACATCCATCTCATTTACATGTAGTTATGTACGTACACACGGCTACACGTCAAGCTATACAAAACCAGTTTGTCTTGGCCTCACTTTGTATGATATTTTCTCACAATGAACGGTCAGCCAATACTGGTTTTGCATAGCTTGATGTGTAGCCGTGTGTACTGTATGTACAGTCAGCCAAATTAATTGTTAAGCAAATTGACACCCTATATCAACTCGCCGATTTATAACCACAATTTTCAAAAACAGTTGTTGTATTTATCCATGTATTAGTATTTATTCTTGTCATTTCCTAGTTATTTATCCCGTATATTGCACCTGCCAATGTTTCACCCTAAGGTCTCACTGATAGAAAATGCCTCAGGCATTAAGTCCGCCTTTGTACATTATTTTATTTAAATTTAATTTCCCTGACTTTACATAATTGAATGGCTATATGGCCAAGTGTGCGTGATATTTAGCAAGACTAACGTTTTCTACATAGCACGGAAACTGGTGGAGAATGAGGAAGGGTTGACTTAAGTCGGAAATAGTAGTATTTATGGGCTACGGTATCCTCTTTTCTGTTTAGCCTTTTTGAGAACTGGTTCAAGATGAATTCGGGTTATATCGTGGTATTATGTCATAGATGCCTAAGAATTGTGGATAAAATAATCAGCCTATAAGGTACTGGGAGACGGGCCTCCGCTCTGTGAGGGCCTAGGCCCGCGTGGTGGGCGCTGGTCGGGTTGATAGATGTCACATGACTTTGAATTTTTAGTCTTTTGATTTACTTGTTTCCTCACGATGTTTTCCTTCACCGTGGCGGATAATGGAATGTTATTATGAGATTGATGGACATGATATCTAAATTCAAATCTCCTATCCAATGGCTAAAGGAGATATTTGGGCAATGAAAACAATTCTCTTGCTCAAGCTCATAGACCTCTAGTCTCCGTGATAGATGGTCTTCTAACTAAAGTTTTCACGAGACATCTATTTACTGACTAGTTTTGGCATCTGGCTTCCCAACCCACAAGATACAGGCACTAACAACCAGTCTTACCAAGGTATCGTATTACCCAGTAACTGGGTTGTGGAGGTCGGATAGGCAGTCGCTCCATGTTAAATACTGGTATTCAGCTGCATCTGGTTAGACTGGAAGCTGACCCCAACATAGTTGGGAAAAGTCTAGGCAGATGATGACCTACCTACTTATAGCTATATCAGCCGATCGATTCTGTAAAAATCGCACCGTGAAAAGTTAGGTGAAGTGAGCTTAGAGTGAACTGTCAATAGTGTCAATCCCTAAAATTATTTGGAATGACAGCTCACTCCACGCTCACTTCACCTAAGTTTTCACGGTGAGATGGTTACAGAATCGCACTGCAGTAAGTATTGTTACTTTATGAAACTTTTAATCCTTTTATTGCTTCATACGCAGGCCTTATTAATCCGATAAAAAAATATTTATGTAAATCTTTCGAAATAATGTAGCCAGGTACTTAATTGTTCTGTGTGGAGTGACGAAACTTTTGCAGTAACTGCGAAATTTGACGCACCGTTTCCTATTTTCATTATTTATTACTCCAACAATAATATCCACCACACATTGGTGGATATTTATACTACAGTTTCCGGTGTAAAGTTGGTGATAGACGGACAAGCAAGTACCTACCTATTACCTACACATACTTTTAGCTCAACGACCTTTTTCACTTTTCACCCATGTACGCTAAAAGTTCGCATAGTTAGGGTATAACATAGTCACATGCAGCAGCACAAGAGCTCATTGGAAACGGCTGCGACCTTACGAGTTGTAGGACGTTGGGTCGAATCCACACAGGCACTTTGTGTACATTATTCATCACCACTGCTCTCAAAACGATGAATGAAAACATCGTGAGGAAACTGGCATATCCTAGAACCAAAAATGGTGAATTACAACCCACTACCTCTCACAAAGCGGAGGCCTGTGCAGCCAGCAGTGGGAACAAAGTAGGCTGATTGTCCAAGCATAGCCACATGAGCGAAAACGTCACCAATAAGTAGCCATAATGTCATAGCATTTCAATATTTTAATGGCAGTCCGTACACATTTGTTGAGCTGGTTACTTTTGAGTAACCTCGTGGACGACGGGCCTTAAGGCTGTGGCCTATGGCATATTTCAATGTGTGTTTCTCTATACTTAGCTTCCTACCCATAATTCGCTTTCCCGTATATAAACCGCACCATAAAATATAGCCCACAGCTTTCATCATCCACTTTCTAGTCTCCGCTTGTCTGGCAACACATGTTATATTCAGTTAATATAATACTTACATTGTTATTACGGATTTGCTGCGCTATCTACACGCGTATTCCTAGGAATCAAAGTGATAAAGATATTATAATAATAGGAGAACATTATAAATGCTGGAAATATACAGTCGAACCCAGACAGGCACTTATTACTCATCATGTGCCTAGCCTTTTCCGAACTATGTTGGGGTCGGCTTCCAGTCTAATCGGATGCAGCTGAATACCAGTATTTTACATGGAGCGACTGCCTATCTGACCTCCACAACCCAGTTACTGGGTAATACGATACCCCTTGGTAAGACTGGTTCTCAGACTTTCGGGCTTCTGACTACCCGTAACGACTGTCAAAGATCCACGAATGACAACCGGGACCAACGGCTTAACGTGCTTTCCGAGGCACGGAGGGGTCTCGGTATGTAAAGATGGTCACCCATCCACAGACCAACCGCGGCAAGCGTAGCTTAACCTGACTGATTGACCTGTGCGGCTGTTATTATTTAGCCACGGGCCCCTCCAGGCACTTATTACTTTATGTAAATAATTTCATCAGCACTGCTCTCAAAACGGTGAAAGAAACCATCGTGAGGAAATCGGCACGTCCTAGAACCAAAAATTCGAAGGCATGTGACATCTACCCGTACTGGGCCCGTGTGGTAGATTACAGCCCACTCCCTCTCGAAGATAGGACGTCTGTGTCCCAGCAGTAGGGTTATTATACTTAGGCTGAATATTATGTATAATTGCAGGAGCAAGTTTCATTATAACTGAGGAAGTTATCTATTTTCTCATCCCCAATAAAACATCCTTTTCTTCCCATCTGTCTTACTACAGTATATATCTATGTATTACTCGTAACAGTTTACAAAATACATTCATTTACCGTAACGCTCTACTTTCAAGGGATTTTCTGTAATAGTAAATTAGCCATAATTCAAACTCAAACTCAAAGTATTTATTTCAATTAAACCAATTACAGGCACTTTTGAATTGTCAAGGGGTCGGTCAGTCAGAAAAATGAAGCTAGTTGCCCATTCCAAAGCGTAGGTACCTATGGAGAAGAACGGGCAAGAAACTCCATGGACACTCTTTTATATCAATATATGGTTACAAAGTATTGGTTACATCATTTATGTTATAAATTATGCATGTGAGAACGATGCAGAACGTTAAAAGCGTCCGTAATGAAAAGTTAAAAAAAATAAAAATAAGTTAAATTAAAATAAGCCATTAAAATAAGCCATGGCAGCAAAGAGATGACCAGTCCCTACTGACGGCGCCCGTTCACGAACATGACGCGTGGATCAGCACCATTCAGCTCAACCATTTTGAAGGGAACCAAATGATCCAACACACGCGCCACCATCAGCGAGACATTTGAGTGAGCATGACATACTCTCTGCTGCCAGGGCAAATTCAAGTCAGTGAAAGACGTACACAGTATATGGTAGCTTTATAGTATGTACATAGTACTCACACATGTGCTATACAATTATACAATACTAGGAGATTGAATTTATATAATGCAAAAAAGTATTTTAAAATCTTCAGCAGCTCCAACAGTATTTTCAAATGCTAATCAATTTATTTATGCGTCCTTATGGAGCAGGACCAGCGTTTAGCCAAGCATTTTTATCAGCGATGTAATCCCCTAATTTATAATATGCCTGGCTGCATAGTGTGCGTTTTATACAAGATTTAAATTTCGTTTCATTCTGTTCTATTATGTGGGGAGGTATTTTATTGTAACATTTTAAACAGTACCCCATGAAAGATGAGTCTACTTTAGCCAGCCTGAAACCTGGTTGAACTAATTGCTCCCTATTTCTAGTGGTATAATTATGTCTTTCACCTCTTTTACTAAAAAGATGTAGATTTTTCCTTACGTACATAATGTTTTCATAGATATATTGACAAGGTACCGTCATGATGTTAATATCTTTAAACAATTCTCTTAGAGAGTCACGCCTGCGGAGGCTATATATGGCTCTGATGGCTCTTTTCTGCAGAATAAAAATAGACTCGATGTCTGCAGCTCGTCCCTATAGTAAAATACCGTACGACATAATACTATGAAAGTAACTAAAATAGACTAGTCTCGCGGTATCAACATCAGTAAATTGGCGGATTTTTCTCACAGCATACGCTGCTGAACTTAGTCGTCCTGCAAGGGATGTTAAATGAGGACCCCATTGAAGCCTTGAGTCGAGCGTGATCCCCAGGAAAACCGTTTCATCGACGAATTCTAGTTTCTCTTGATTCAATTCTATCTCACAATGACTACTTTTGACATTTGGTAAAGAAAATCTTATGCACTTCGTTTTTTTCCCATTTAATACTAAATTATTAGCAGTGAACCAATTTTGGATCTGCAGTAGGGCGTTATTTACGTCGTCAAGATTTGATGCACGTCTATTAATTTTAAAAATCAAGGAAGTATCATCAGCAAATAACACCATCTGTGGTTGAGTTTTTAACAAATGGGGTAGATCATTAATATATACTAAAAAGAGGAAAGGACCTAATATCGAGCCTTGTGGTACACCCATTTTTACTTTTAAACCGAGTGAATTGACGCCATTTATTTGAACTTGCTGTTGTCTATCATTTAAATAAGATTTTACTAAACTGAGCGCAAGTTTTCCAAGTCCGTAATGCTCAAGTTTTAAAAGCAAGGTTTCATGGTCGACGCAATCAAAAGCCTTAGAGAGGTCACAAAAAATTCCTATGGCGTCTTGGGACTCTTCCCACGCCGTAAAAATGTGTTTTAATAAAGTTACACCGGCATCAGTAGTACAACGTCCCTTGGTGAAACCATACTGTTGGTCGTGCAATATTTTATTGGTGTTGAAATGATTGAGCATTTGGTTCAGCATCACCTTTTCAAACACCTTGCTGAAAACCGGTAACACGGATACCGGTCTATAATTATTAGTAACTTTACTGTCCCCCGATTTGAAAAGTGGTATCACCTTGCTGTATTTCATAAGATCCGGGAAGACTCCTTGATCCACACACAAGTTAAATATTAAAGCTAAGTACGGCGCTATAGTCTCAATAATGGAGGTACAAACTTTGATAGACATTCCCCATAGATCTTCGGTTAGTTTGATCTTGATTTGCTTGAAAGCTCAATCTGGCAGGATGAGACGTTTGCTCTTAATAAATAAATAGAACGTAAGGGCGAGGAATTTAAGATTTCAGTGGTTTTATGTGGGATACTGGTAAAGAAATTTACAAATTCATGAGCAACTTCTTTGTTAGTGCTTATGAGACCACGCGAAGTCTCTATTGTGAAATCATTATTATGTCTTTTATTCCGGTTAGTTTCGTCATTGATAATTTTCCAAACCGTCTTTATTTTATTATCGGCTGATTTGATCTTGTTGCTAATATAGAGGGCTTTAGCTACCTTGCAGGTATTTTTAAAAGTTTTAGAGTAGGTAGCAACATATTTATTAAAAGTTTCAGAGTTAATATAAGGCTTAAGGCCATACAGCTCAAACAATTTTTCCCTACTTTTCCTAATACCCTTAGTTGCCCAGTCACTGAACAAAAATCTTGGGCAAATAGTTTTGGTTTGATAATAATGATAATTGTCCTTAATTCATTCACATTAGCAACATCTAGAGCAGAAATCTACGTATCAAGTTATTATTGGGCAAAGGTAGGACTCCACATTTGACAGGAATACTAATTTGGCCATTTAGCCAAAGTTTTTGAGAAGTACCTAACGGTAAGGGAAGTAACTTAACTGATTTCCATTTACCCGAACTAAGCGTTACCAGAAACGCTTATAATGGATTAAGTATTACCTAAATGTTACTCTATACCACCAGCACACAGCACCGAATCAAGGTGTTGTCCTTCGTAAGGGTAGTACTTGCAACTGATGTTAGGTATGTGGTGGCATCTACATTGCCACATGCGAACTACGCATCGCACAAGTCACGCAAAATCCTGCATCGCGCAGGCAGAGTTTACCGCGTAACTAGCATAATATATACAATGTCCCGACATCAATCATCGGGCAGTTGCCCACTTAACACGACATCCATCTGGTCGGCGGGTCCTTTTTCTATAGAGGATGAGTGAACTTTACTCCTTATACCTATTTATTTATTTATTTTATTTTAAATAGAACGGCCGAAGCCAATTACACTATTAAAACATAATAATATAATTTATTTATTTAACACATTCATGCATTCTTCTCACAGAAATTCAAACATTCTGACAATATCATCTTCCATTCATTCGCAAACATATCAAGTTCTGTGTTTGAGTCCAGGAGAGCGTTAATAGCGGCTAATGTCCGAGGAATAGGTGACATGGAGTGTGCAACAGTACGGCAAGTTGGAACAGCCAGTAAGCGGTGTTTTCTGCCACGACAGTAATTGTCTGGGACAAATAGATTCAAGATATCATTGTGGAGATCAGGAACATCAATAATTCCCCTAAGAATTTTAAATATAACAGTCATCTGATCGCGCGACCGTCTTACTTCTAGAGAATTGAAACTTAAGCAACCCAACAGGAATTTAGTGGGATACAAGAAAGGGTAAAACCAGTACAAGCGCTTGTAAAGGTATCTAAGGAATGCTTTTTGAACTTTTTCTAAAGCTAACGCATACTGCTTCTCAAAAGGATTCCATACGCACGCACTAGACTCAAGCTTGCTACGGACCAATGCCCCAAAAACAAGCTTGATAATGTGGGGGTTGTGGAAGTCACGACAGTTCCTTAAGACAAAGCCAAGGCGCCTGAAGGACTCCTTAGCAGTGGATGTGATATGGTCGTGAAAAGTGAGCTTACGGTCGAATAAGACTCCGAGGTCTTTCATGGAATCAGTTCTTGTAATTATATCTCCATTCAGTTTGTATAGAAAGTTTACTGGGCGCCGCATTCGACCGAAAGACATCACGTAGCATTTTGATTTATTGAATTCCATTTTATTTTCTAAACTCCACCTATATACTGAATCAATGTCTGACTGCAAAGCTTGACAATCGCGCTCAGATTTTATTTCATAAAATAGTTTTAAGTCATCAGCATATAAGAGGGATCTGGCATTCGCAACTACATCAGGGAGGTCATTAATCATCAAAATGAAAAGGAGAGGGCCGACTACCGAACCTTGACTCACACCTGAGCGAGTGTGGTATGGGAGTGACTCGTACAAACCTAATCTGACAAACTGTTGTCGATCCCGCAAATAATCTGCAAGAAGGCGTAGAAGCCCTGGTGCAACACCTATCGCACTGAGCTTTGCCAGCAAGACGTCATTGTTGACTCTGTCGAACGCCTTTTGAAAATCAAAGTAAAGAACGTCTACCTGGCGTCTGCGATCAAGACTAGTAGAGATATAATTAACTAGTGTCAGTAAGTTAGTATTGACAGATCTTTTTTCGCGAAAGCCATGCTGCTCATTGCACAGGTACTGTTTCACTTGCTTGTAAATTCCTTGATGTAGGACATTCTCGAAAACTTTCGCGGGAGAGGATAGTATCGCTATTGGACGATATTCATCGACTGAAGATTTAAGTGAGGATTTCGGTATGGGAGTTACACGTGACATCTTCCATGGTGGCGGATAGACTCCAGATTTTAGTGCCAAGTTAAAAATGTGGCTTAGGGGCCGAATGAGAAATTCCTTTCCCTCTTTTAAGAACCACGGAGGAATATTATCAGGACCAATAGAACTGTTGAGTTTTATTTTATTTATTCCGGTGCTTATATCACTTTCAGCGAAGTTTAGTATATTGACGTAATAACTGATATTGCAGTTGCTTGGATTGGCTATATTATCGAGATCTAACTTTGGTACTTCAGTTTGGAAGACGCTCGCGAAATAATCTGCGAACGCTTCAGCAGCTGCTACACCACTGTGAATTTTACCTTTGTGGGTTACGTTAGGCTCAAACCCGCCTTTTGATTTAAGGTTAGAAATATGTTGCCAGAATTCTTTGGGGTTTTTCTTAATGTTCCCTTCGATGCACCTAATGTAAGTATTATAAGCAGTCAGCTATAGAGGTATGAGCAACAGCAGTGCGTTTCTGTAACCATCTCACCGTGAAAACTTAGGTGAAGTGAACGTGGAGTGAGCTGTCATTCCAACTAATGTTAGAGATTAACACTATTGACAGCTCACTCTAAGCTCACTTCACCTAACTTTTCACGGTGAGAATTTTACAGAATCAATCGGAAAGTTACGTACGTAGGGTAGGGTAGTCATACGTAGTAACGTATATGAAAACTCACATAAGTAAGAGTAAATATGGTCGAACAGAACGTCAGATGGGAAAACTAGAAGCACATTGAAATCTGCCCTACCTAGATTATAAAAACTCCATCGTACTTATATGCAACTTAGGTATGCTAAAGGTGATCGGCATTGGATCAGTCAATAACCTAAATCAATATTTTATCGATTAACATCAACAAACATTTGCATATAGATAGGTAAATATTTATACACAGATTTCAACGCCATTTTTCAATTATTGACTAATGAGTCTACCACAAAGTTGATTATGATTACCTTCGTAATAATATACCATCAGAATAGATTTAAGCTAATAGTACGCCTACGCATATTTGTCATATCAAATAGTCTGACCTCAGATGCTAAAGTTTTGATGGAATCCACTTCGTTTACGAGTAAACGAACTAGTCCATCATTTTTCTGGGGCTTCTGTAATTGAAGACAAACCACAACCAAACTTATAGGGTTTTTATTATTAAGTAGCTCTTCATCTTCAACTGCAGGGCAAAAGTTTCCCTTTTATTCTTCCACTTTGATAAGTAAAAGGATAAAAGGCACTAGAAGATAAGATGGCACTAGATAGTGAATAGTGATCTATCTAGTGCCATCTGGTGCTCTTAGAAAAGATTAATTCTTTCCGCCATCTTCTTCTGGTCCTGCCTCTCTTGTTTCCTGCTAATTGTGTGACCACAACCATACAGCAAGGTTAATTTCTATGATTACGAACACCGCAGCTGCTGATCCGCTGCCCATCCTCTTAACAGTCCTTAGTGTCAGTTCCATTTTCGACACCAAAAGAAAATCTACGATCATTTTGTTTCCGCACTATTTGGTTGATTTCGATATGCAGATGGATGTAGCATCAGCTACCTATTCTCTCGACTTCATTCCTTAGTTGGTAAACCACAATGACCTTTATTAAGGCATTTTGCAGTCACCTCAGAACGCTAATTCCATATACCCCTCGGCCCATAATGCTTCACTCCTGACATTGGCATGTTACATCCATAATTAACAGATTCATAAGCTGCGCAGACGCAGTCATAGTAACGCTCGGGCAGTGATGCAAGACGCGCCACGGAGCGCGACCTGCCTTTCATATTATGAACATCGTTAGTGCACTTGTTCTGCGGTAAAGTGGTGGTGTTATGGTTAAAGTAAATCGCCCTTCGAGAACAAGTTCCCTGCTCAAGGGCTAACCTTGAGCAGGAAAATGTTGAGGATATGTGCTGGGATAGGTACTATCGCCAAAACCTATATCTGACCATTTTGAAAATAAAATCATATGCACATGATGAATTGATGACCACAGATGCGTCCTTCTCCTTTTTAGGTCGACTATTAATATGCGCTGCAAGCAGGAATAGTCCTTACGGTGGTCAGATATAAATTTTGGCGATAGTACCTACTGCTGAAGCTGGAAATTGACCACGGACGGAAACTCCATGCCAAGTTTTAGCTTCTAAACTTGGCAGGCAGGCACAGTCACCTCCAATTGGACTCGAGTTGAGCTACATCCAGGTAGACAACGACTACATGTTGGTTTAATTTGATTCGTCTTTCTTAGTTTTCCAGAAACAGTCAAAACCGTTCACAAAAAAAGTTTGAGGGAACCAACTTGCTTGCTCGGACACATTATATCCAAAAGCAAAAAGGGAAACCATACAGAAATGAAAGTTACAGTTTGTTATTGTCTGAACTCGTATCTCCATAGTCGACTACATAATAACAATCAAAGACGCACTTACATAACTCAAATAACCATAAAAAATCAACAAGAGTAATAATCAAAATGCATCAATCTTCGTTAGTACGACTTCATTCATACAATCGTAATAACAAATGACTGTTACGAGTACATAAAACGTAGCGGCATTTACTTTGAAAGGTGATGATAGACATTTTGCACCGATAGGTAAACAAACTGCTACACCACTGCATCCGGTTAGACTGGAAGCCGACCCCAACATGATTGGAAAATGGCTAGGCAGATGATAAAGTAAAGGAAGTAAGGGGCCCGTGGCTAAATAATAACAGCCGCACAGGTCAATCGGTCAGGTTAAGCTACGCTTGCCGCGGTTGGTCTGTGGATGGGTGACCATCTTTACATACCGCGAGACCCCTCCGTGCCTCGGAAAGCACGTTAAGCCGTTGGTCCCGGCTGTCATTCGTGGATCTTTGACAGTCGTTACGGGTAGTCAGAAGCCCGAAAGTCTGACAACCAGTCTTACCAAGGGGTATCGTATTACCCAGTAACTGGGTTGTGGAGGTCAGATAGGCAGTCGCTCCATGTAAAATACTGGTATTCAGCTGCATCCGGTTAGACTGGAAGCCGACCCCAACATAGTTGGGAAAAGGCTAGGCAGATGATGATGATGAAATAAACAAACTATGGTTTATTGCCTATTTTGAACAAAATCCTGCTGCTCTAAGCATTACATAATCAGCCTATAACGTTCTCACGTCTGTAAGAGTGGGAAGTAATCCACCACGCGGGCCCAGTGCAGGTTCGACTTCTAAGCATGGTGAAGGACAACATCGTGAGAAAACCGACCATGTCCTAGAATTCGAAGACAGATGGCGTTTGCCATCCCACACTTCCAACTTTCTCTTACAGAGAGGCCTGAGTCCCAGCAGTGGGAACATTACAGCCTTGATTATGTGTTTAAGTTTAAGCACCAAAAAGTAAACAAGCTATAATTTATCACCCCTTTTACGAAGAACAACTACCACAATCCGGTCCTAAGTGACCAGATTACGAAACTAGGTATTCAGGCAACGGCGACGATCGAACAGGTTGTAAACATAGTAATAAAATATCAAACGCCTTTACGGCTTTTACCGTTCGATGCCAATTGCTGTATCTGCGAAGAATCTAAGATACAGCATAACGAAACTTAAAGGTTGCTTCGGCAAAATCATCAAAAATTATAACTTCTTAACTAATACGACTTGACTTCAACCTTACTGACGCTCTGTCAAGGCGTTCATGACTTGAGATGGCGCGATAACCATTTAATTCGTTTGGCAATAAATTGTGTCATACTGTACGCAGTTTAATACTAAAATGTAGTTCGCACTTAGAAGTCAAATTGTAGTAATTGAAGAGTTATTAAGCCATTTGTGAAACACAAGTTCGAGATAATAACACACATAAAGCGATAAATGCATGGTAAATGTGCTAAATTATGACGCAGTCTATTATAAAGTCTGGGGTTTAATGATGCCGACTTGCGATTTGAATTTGTAATTGATGTCGTCACTGATATAAATGCGTGGAATACTATAATCATGTAACATTATGTGTCTCGTTTTATAGAAATCATAATAAAACTACGTTTTAAATGTAAATCGTGCACCTGTTATTATTGTGTCGTATTGATGTTTAAAATGTGAGGGACACAAAGCGGTACAACGACTCAAGTCTTCGAAAGAACCGCTGTTTTCGTGCATTTCAATATCTGGCAATGCCTTGTCCTAAAACGTCTGGTATGGTCCAGTTCATATCCTTACAGCAAGATCATGTTATCAGGTATATGCTACCTTATTATGAGCGGAATCCCGTCAGTAGTGCAACGAGTTAGGTTAAAGCTCAAAGTCTCTTGATCCACCTCTTGGATTTTTTTAGTTACCCTGTGTCATCAGACTAAGCTGCTTCTTCAACAATGTCAGGGCTATAAATGATAACTATTGTACACACTACAATGTATTTTGTTTCACTTTTCCAGCACAAAGTCGAGTTCAGTCCTGAGCGGTGCGGACAAGGAGCCGGTGCCAGCGCCCTCACCCGCAGACTCCGGAGTCGCCGAGCTGGAGAGAGATCATCATGACTATAGGTAGGCAGAGATCGGTTGTTTACATTCTGCGTGCTACGTAGACATTAGCGAGGGTTGGGGGTAACTGCTCGTTGAAATAGACTTCTCATCAGATAACAATTACTGGGACTGTAGGTAAGCTGCTGTTGAACACATAACATAGTCAGAAACGAAGGTTGGGGTAGGTAACTGCCCGTTTAAATTGGCTCCCATTCATGGTCAGAGCATATAAACTATCTAACCACAAGATTCCGATTTCCATAGAGGTTGTGGCTCTTTGTAGGGCAAACGCTAAGATTATGCACAGTTAGGATCAACAGGCCGTATCCCATGGCAACAACCGTATGATTGGCGTCACATACATCAACCAGAGTGTGGCCTTTGAGGCCTCTACCATTTTATTATTATTATTTATTTATTTCAGACACAGTGTTCCATATTCATGTTAGTATAATTAAAATTAAAAATTATGTTAGTAAACAAAGATCAATACATGCCAAAATAATAGTATTATAACTAAAACTGAAATTTCTGGTTATTTACCAGAATCCATAAAATCAAATTATAAAATAAATTAATTAGCCAAAAATGCAATCATCTTTAAATTAATTAAAATCATTTACATCGTTAAATAAAAATAAAAAATTTCATTAAAATCACAAAGAAAAATAATAGAAATATAAAATAATTTAATTAATAAAATAAAATAATGTAATTAATACCAGCTTGCATTTGAAAAACTACAATAGGATTTCACAGTTTCCTAAATTAATGATATTTTAGAAAAGTGTACCGACTAACAAATCACTTATATGGCAGAAGCACAAATTTTGCCAGACATTTTCAATACATTCGGTCATTTGTTTTCATTTAAAATTTTTTGGTGGAAACTTCGACGCACTACCGATTACCATGCATTCAGTACATGATTCTGAACGTCGCGCGTCGGTTGTAAAATAAATTTGCTGTTCCATACATTTTTTTTTTTTGCAGATTTTTTTTTTTTTTTTTGCGCGTCGATGACCCTGCCACCCTGTATGCCCTACCTCTGCTTAACCCTTGGAGAAAACAGGCGCCCAAACTAATCCTTTATAGAGAGAAAACAATAGACAATAAATAATAATAGCCCACACATCACTGTTTTGGCTATTCTTCATATAACAGAATTCTTGTGGCTAAAATATTCAACTCTCGACTATTTTAGTAGGTTGGGTTAGGAGGTTTTACGGTGGACCGCTATAAAATTGTACAGATCCGTTCATGTGAGAAAGGCATATATTATACTACACATTATATTATACTTTCTAATACTATCACTAGATTTATGCCTACAAGTAAAACTGGAGTGGATTTACAAAGTTTCTATAGCCATAAGTTACGAGAAACTCATTCATATTTAGAAACTCGACATCAAAATGGCCAGTTCAGTAATATTTGCAGCCTATTATTGCCCCACTGAAACTAAACCAAAGGCCTCTTCTTCTTCTTCTTAAGGGTTACCGCTGCCCTGGGATTATAGGGCTAAAGAAGGAACACGGGTGGGTTTTAGTCAGTAAGAGTCTGACACTCCCTTCTGCTCCACCCAGAGCGGGAGGAGTCATTTGATGATTTCCGAACCTCAAAAAAAAAAAAGGCCTCTTCTTATATAGAGAAGGCATGAGCATTGACCACCATTCACCACGCTTAGTCATCGTGATTTAACACTTATATCCTGACTGTATATCTTTACATTATCAAATCTAATTGAAACCTCTTTGCACAAATTCCAGCACAACAGAAAGAGTCCGCAGTCACGAGGTACGCGTTCGTGCCGCCCGAGGTCTGATGATGCAGAGCTTCGGGCGCTCCCGAGACGAGCGGGATGCGGAGCTGGCGCGAGTGAGGCGAGACCGCGCGTTGTTGCGTCAGAGGCTGGAGGATACGGAGTGGAGTCTGTGCCAGAGAGCTGGCGAGATCGCGCTGTTGAAGACGCAGCTTAAAGATGCGCAGGTTGGTTGAGAACTTCAGGATAATATTTTCGTCAAAGGCAGAAACAAAAACCCGAAGCACATTCCAAGGAGTGAATGGGTAATCTTTTAGGACACTATTTAGCTTGAACACTCGCATAGTCACAAAACATTATGTGCTGTTGTGTTTAGTTGCTGATCTTGCTTGACTTGTGTCATTGAGTCGAGTTGTCGATCTTGTGATCAGATAAACAAGGACCTAACTCTTATGATATCACTCATATTAGGCTTAACACAAAGTGGACCATCAGCTCTGGGGACATGTTAAGACATGTCACAATCTTTCTAACACTGACAACCATTTATTGAACCATCAGTCACTAATGTGTTTTTATCTATGATTTCAGAATGAACAAACAGCAAAAGGGCACGAATACCTGACACTGAAAGCTGACTGCCGCCAACTGAGAGAAGTCCTCGACAAGAAAGAGAAAGAAATCATGAGGCTCCGAGCAGAAACGGACGAAAAAGAAAAATCCATCAATCGACTTCAAACAGAAGTCGACAGGCTCACCAACGACCTCATGGTGAGCGTCTCAGACCTCACCAAGACCAAGGAGACCAGCAAAAATGAAATCGAAAGACTAAAAACTGAACTGAAGGAGTTACGACAAGAACTGTCAGATATCTCCCTCAGCGGGTACGAAGGCATCGAGTGCGGGAGAACCATGAGAGGCATCTACGACGTCTGCAAAACAAACGAATACCACTGGAACTCCAGTGATAGCGCCCTTGAAGATGCTGAAGTTCAAAGACTGAATGGAGAGCTCCCAGACTCTTGCCACGAACCTTGTGCTGCCACCGCCATCGTCGATAGACTCAAGTGCGAGCTCGAAGCTAAAGAAACCCAGTTCAACAGCGAAAGGAGAAAATGGTCCGAAGAAAAGGACAAAGTACTCCGATACCAGAAACAGTTACAGCTGAACTACGTCCAAATGTTCAAGAGATCTCGTACTTTGGAGGCAGAGGTAGACGGCCTCAGGCTAGAACTAGAATTATGCAACAAGAACATGAAAAACCTGAACAAACATGGCAAGACTATCGAGCTATAAAACATTACCAAATTCAATAATTTAATATTTATATTTAAATGGCTATTTTTCTAATGTAAATATAAATTAAGAGAAACGGCGAGATGGCTTGTTAGATAATAATATTAACAAAGTCACAAAGACAAGTGATGAAGAGAGAAGGATCGAAGAGGATCAGAATGTGGCAGATCGTGGTTTGAGGAAAGTAAACTATGACGATTTCTTGCCTTATAGTTGACAATATGATACTGTAGTTGAGTTTATCAAAGTTATGTTAGAATATTGCCGTCATAATACTCAACTAGCAGAATTAGGAAAGGGACATGTTTGTGAACCAATTGTGGACAAATGTACCTACGCAAGCTCTCGAATGCTACAGACTAGGTTTGATTGAAAAACTGTTTGTTAAGATACCGAAGACAGATTTATTTGCTTGCGGGATAAACGTCATCGTTTATGAAACCTTACCGGTCAAGCAATTATTAAGTAAAATAATCCTCCTCCGAGGGACTGGGCCGTAATTCAGTACCTACGCCAAGTAAAATAGCTACTGTCTTATCATCCAACCAGTCTCTGCAGTTCAAAATATTTGCAATCGAAGTTAGTTTATCTTGCAATACTGTCTGCATCGCATTACCAAAAAATAAATAAAAATATCCTGAAATTACAAATAGTGTCAAAACTCAAATGGTCACCAAAGTGGTTATTTAATTTCCGCAAACACTCAACAGATGTCGCTAATTTTATTTAACTGTCCTAACAATTGTCAGTTGTCACTTTTCGTAATAACCTCATCATCGTAATCTTTCCGTGTGCGTCATCGACATAATAGCTTATTAGCGTATTTAAATAGTATTGTAGACAATTGGTTCACACTCCCACGTCCATTGTACATTGTATTAGAGTTATGTTGATCGTACTTTTGTAACGTAGCGCGTTAAGTTATTATAATAAACTTCTTTGAAATATTATGCTTTTGGTTTTATGATATACAGGGTGGAATTTTGTAATAGTAATAGAATGCCTGCCTGCCTAGCCTTTTCCCAACTATGTTGGGGTCGGCTTCCAGTCTAACCGGATGCAGCTGAATACCAGTATTTTACATGGAGCGACTGCCTATCTGACCTCCACAACCCAGTTACTGGGTAATACGATACCCCTTGGTAAGACTGGTTGTCAGACTTTCGGGCTTCTGACTACCCGTAACGACTGTCAAAGATCCACGAATGACAGCCGGGACCAACGGCTTAACGTGCTTTCCAAACCAATTTTCGTAGAAACAAATCTTCCAGACTGTCAATTATTTTTTCATTGCTGAATGGGTCTGCTCTTGCCCTCGATCACGCCTGATGGAACGCTTGGATGAGGTGTATGGTGGAACGAGCATGCCCAGAAGATGCCTGTTCACTCTTGCTTTGAAGGCAGGCGAGTTTATATATGGAAGGGAACAGACGCTGGTAGACAGTTCAACACTTTCTTGGGGACATCACATGCCCTAATTGGCCCTATTAGACCACACACCTACATTATGATATACCTGCAACTCAGTTTTTTTAGTGGTGGTACCATTTTTGATACTCAACTCGGTATTCACCACAGCACAACATTGGAGTCTGACAAAAATAGAGCAAAGATTTCTATTGAAGACTAATATTTTTTTCTTAAAGAGAAAAAGTCAAATGCAAGAATTTTTTCGTTCCGAATATTAAACGCTACTGGCAACGCCATCTATCGGATTTTTTAAAACAACATTGTACCTTGATATTTTCTCGAAGATTTATTATCATTCGCCATTCAGTATGACGTCCCTTCATGTTGGAAATAATTCATGTACCTATTAACTGCTACGCATTTTCTTTCTGGGTTCAAATCGAGACACCGGTTGCGTGAAATGGTGAACACGCTTTGGTAGCATGGTACAGTCAACAGCAAAAGTAGATGATCAAAATCAGAAATTCAATACTAATGAACGGAGTTCGCAGCTATATGGCAGCTGTACTAGTAGTAAATGTTTGGTATAATTTACAATCACATACTTTTGAATCACTTCGACGCCGCACAATTCCGACGCGAACTCCGTTCATTAGTATTGAATTTCTGATTTTGATCATCTACTATTGCTGTTGACTGTACATGTTTCTGAGAGTGAGGGAAGAGAGAGTGCACCTGTGTCTGCGCACACACTTTTGCACTAAAATAAATATCTCCACGGCATGGCTGCTTGGGCAGAGCACCGCCGTGTCCTCGTAGAGGCGATTGGCAGCGGCGGCGACCTCTCGCGTCCGGCCCTGGTTCAAGCCATGGTCCGGGGCGAGAGGGAGTGGGAGGCAGTCACCTCCTTCTGCGAAGCAGTCATGCTAGCGAAGGAGGTGGCGGGGTGGGCGAGGGAACGCACTTTGCGCACCTCACGCCTCAGCCGCCGCGGGAGACGCTCCGGGCGTCGGGAGCCGCGTGACGACTCCCGGCCACCGTAGGCGCGGGCCTGCGGGCGGAGAGTAATGGGTAGCTCTCCGTCCGATCAGGACTAGGCCCGTGCCGGACGGCGTGTACGTGTTCCACGCGCGCCTCAAAGAGATGTCAGCAAAAGAGACGGGGCCCCATAGGGCCGAAGCCTGCCAGGGTAGCGGGACCATCCGAAAGGGTTTACCGCTGCCCTGGAACATAAAGGGCTAAGGAAGGAACACGGGTGGGTTTTAGTCAGTAAAAGTCTGACACTCCCTTCTGCTCCACCCAGAGCGGGAGGGGTCATTTGATGATTTCCCATCCTCAAAAAAAAAAAAAAAAAGGGAAGAGAGAGTGCACCTGTGTCTGCGCACACACTTTTGCACTAAAATAAATATCTCCACGGCATGGCTGCAATACGGTCTGAAGTACTTATACATGTCTAACATAACCGACAATTAAACATTCACACATCGTCATGCAATACAAATCTAACAATAATTCGACAAAGGTCACGTCCAAACACAACACGTTTCTGCAAAAGGTTATACATTAATCTGTAGACAAACATTTCGATGGATTATACAAGGGGGGATGAAAAATTGATTATTTTTGATCTAGGACGTCCAGTTTTTGAGATTTTTTATTAGTATAAAAAAAAAATTAAGAACGACTCAAGTTTCGTTTACTCTTGTCTAAATCAATTTAGCCATGTGGAATAAGTGCTTCAGAGATTCTCATGACATTTTGCAGAATTCAGCTGCCCAACTAACTTACCACAGTGATGAAGTTACCATAGCTTCATGCAGTATAAATCTAACCAGAGTGTCTCGAATTGAACACGAAAAGGGAAATACGCTTACCTGACTGAGGAATCAAGACGATATCGGCCAATTCTCCAATTCCTATGCAAATAAGTGGTTAGATTTCGTTTTTTTTTTTGTCTACTTACTAATATTATAAAGACGTAAAATTTGTGCGTTTGTATGTAGGGGGTCATCTTCAAAACTGCTAATCCGATTCTGAAAATTCTTTCACTAATGTGAAGCTACACTATTGCCGAGTGTTATAGGATATGTTTTAGGATTAAACAAGAAATTTCACGCGCGCAGAAGCTAGTTATAAAAAAATAAAAAACACAAATAAGTGCCACGTGTTTATTGCAGACACACTTGCATACATTGGGGGCAGAACTATACAATTACTCTTAATAAAAAATGAGATCAATGAACACATGGAAAATACCATAATAGCTAAAGATAATTAAGAAGGAACATTATTATTTTAAAACTTGGGTTTAAAACTAAGTCCTAAGTTTCTTCCTCTAAAATTGAAACCCTCGCCTTGTTTGTCACCGTTGTTTCGAGATGATTTTGCTGGTTCCACCTGAAAAGAATGTTGTAAGGAGGTCAGTTATTTTTTAGGAATTTAAAAAACGTTCCTGCCGGTCGATTCTGTAAAAATCTCACCGTGAAAACTCAAGTGAAGTGAGCTTGATGTGAGTTGTCAGTAGTGTCAATCCCTAGCATTATTAGCACTTCACGCTCACTTCACCTAAGTTTTCACGGTGAGATGGTTACAGAATCGCACTGCTGGTCATGTGCCTGATTATCGTTGCTAGTCAGCGTGTGAACACGTATCGACTATAAAGCTTGTCGAATATATTGATATCATTATTATCATCACGACCAGCACCCAATTCGATTCGGTCGAAACCGACCCCAACATAGCTGGTAAAAAGGCTAGGCAAATGATGAAGTCGAAAAATTGGTGGCTGCACTAGACCATCTTATTGACTGCAGGCTAGTACACTTTTACCTCAACATAAACTACATAGCTCATACAACTCGTGTCGATACGAATATTACTACCAAAAAGGACCCTATTTTTAGCATACCTGAGTAATATGAACCACATCTCCAACAACGGGCCTCTTCCTCCACTTGTACCACCAGTACTCCACCCCCAGGGTGACGCAGGCCAATCCGATGCCCATGAAGATCACGATGAACACCCCTCCAATGTTCTGGATGGAGATCCCGTCAGATTGGTCGTCTTGTTTCTCGCATTTCATTGAATCTGGATTGTTGTTCCACCAGATTTCTTTGAGCTTCTCTAGCTTGCGTTTGTTTAGGAGTTGAAGGATTCTGTAACGTAAATGAAAGTTTCAAATAAAATTATTTTTATTGGCAAAGTCTCTGTACCTATAAAAAGAAAGAAGTAAAAGGAGAAGTGGGAAGGGGGGGGGTGTAGAAGGGGATAATACAAATCTGATTCACCATTTCCCGATAAGTACTGGGTAACTTATCATCAGGCATTCAATTTCACAAATGTATGCCTGCAAATACAAAAGTATACAACAACTATAGGCCGACTGCTTAGCTGAGACGTTGCCTGAGGTAGCAGCGCGGTGCGAAGGGGTGTGATGACGTGATGCGAGAGCTCAGTGATTCGTCAACTTGTGACAACTGTCACCCCTCCCGCACCGCGCAGCTACCTCAGGCGACGTCTCAGTTAAGCGGTTGGCCTATACAACTGTTCCATTGTATCTTCAGGGCAAACATTGTGAAAATAATAAACTTCGACATTAACCAATTAAACCACTTCCAAAACTTGAAAGATACGGATTGAACAGAATATTAAGTTTTAATTGAAGTTGTGTTGTTGTTGTATGTACGTCATAACATCCAAGTCATAATTATTGTTATTTATTATTTTTATTATTCATTTGTTTTGTATTTCATTTTGTTTATTTATATTTTGATTTATTTTAGTATTTTCGCTTTGTGAAAATTACTGTAGGTAACCACCTGGATTATAAGATAATGACGTGGTCTCCTGTAAGTAATTGGAAATGCACACTAGTACATAATAGTCCTGCTCTTGTAAACTTGCATGAAATTGTGTAGCCTCTGTTGGAGATCCAAATGAATAAATAAAAACATTAAAAAAAAACACTTCAAAGTGAAAAATACGACGACACCGACTTCCGAAATTAATTCAGAAGTCGGTGTCGTTGGTTCCGCATTTTCATTTTTTAACACCGACTTCCGAAATTCGGTTTTTTTTTACGTTTTTATTTTTCACTTTTTAGTTAGTTACACCTACCGCACACAAACGCATATATGCACATTACTCGCTATGTAAATATCAGTGACAGGAAGTTATTAAAACATCATCAATATTTATAAACTAAGTGGAAAAAAATCGTATTAGGTAATGAAGCTAACTTAAAAACTCCGCAAGCAAAGTTAATACAATTTATATGGAACCACCTCTGAGCATACCTTAACTTAAAAATCCGCCTTTATATGACGGAGTTATGCCCGAAAAAATATACAAAAAAAAAATGTATAGTACATCCAAATTGAGAACCTCCTCCTTTTTTTAAGTCGGCTAAAAATAACCAAGCTTGTTTGATATTTCGCAGCTAGCCGGCCACTTTAGATTGCTCGATTAAACATAAGTAGTGCTGGCTAGAATCACGAGTGACTAGGTATTTCCTTCCCCTTGAAATACGATTCTACTACAAATTGCTATCAGTTGAAACCAGTAAAAACTACTTAGTAGTAATTTATAATCTTAAGGCCAAGGGTACAGACGCCAGCACAACAAGCTATTACAATCTGTCAAATTTCTTTAATAGATTTTCAACTTTATCGCTAAAGCATTAACGTTCAAGGTTGATTAGAAAAAAATTGACAGTTTTCGGTAGCTTGATGTGCTGGCGTCTGTAAGTACATAAAGTGACACGCCTTAAAGGTATTTAAAGTTTTCTACCGCGTTTTCTTCTTTTCCCTGACATATTGTGTGTACAACCTATTAACTTTTTACTTCTGTATCTGACAACCAGTCTTACCAAGGGGTATCGTAATACCCAGTAACTGGGCTGTGGAGGTCAGATAGGCAGTCGCTCCATTTAAAATACTGGTATTCAGCTCCATCCGGTTAGACTGAAAGCCGACCCCAACATAGTTGGGAAAAGGCTAGGAAGATAATGATGATGTATCTGCCTTCATGACACGGTTAAATTAAATTGGCTAGCTAAACTCCGCAGACGCGATGGGTACGCACGGCTACACATGAAGCTATACATAACCAGTATAAGCTGACTTCTGATTGTACGAAAACCCTATACAATGCGAGGTCAGCTAAAACTGGACATGGACAGCTTGATGTGTCGCCGTGTGTACCTATCGATATCTAAACTTAACAAAACAAAAAAGAAATTACTATTACTGTTAGCCTGCATCATCCCACCGCTGGACAAATGCCTCTCCCCATGATTTCCATCCTGCTCTTTTTCGAAAGAAAAAGAAATTAATTTCATGTTTTTTTTTGTGTGGTCATCGAATCACTTCAAATATCAGAGGGGTAGGTAATTCTCGTAATTTTAAAAACGTTCACAGTCTGATCTCAGTCTCAATCTGTCAAAAATACCTCTAATTTCCCTACATTTTGACAAGTTTTTGTCGCTGAGATGAGACTGCGACTAGATTTTGAACGTTTTAAATTACGAGAATTGGCCTTAAGTTTAAAAAAACTAGTTTTTTTTTTCGCTATCAAAACACGATAAAACATGAGGAAACAGTTTTTCACAACTTATACTTCAAGTAACAAAACTAATGTTGCCGACTAAGTATTAATAATAATAACGGACATAGATCAGCTAAGAAAAGACATTAACAGACTAACACAATATAAAAACGGCAACACATCAACAAATAAAGTCAAACTGATCATTAAAAATACTAAACAACACAGTTCACATGAAAACTTTAATAAGAGAATAGAAGATCACTTAGATACATTAAAACAAAAACTTCTAGTGAAAAGCCACAGACTAGCACGATATAAAAAAGCCAAAGAAAGAAAGGATAACAATAGATTATTTAAAACAAGTGAAAAGCAATTTTATAGAAAGCTTAAAGGCAATAATACAACAATCCTTAACCCTCCATCTGAAGAGTCTTTAAAAGAATTCTGGCAAGGAATCTGGTCAGACGGCACTGAACATAACAAAGAAGCTGGATGGATACAAGAAGAAATAGCGCGATCGGAAACAATAGACGAAATGCCGTTTGAAGATATAGATGCTCTTGAAATAAATACAATTATAAATAAAACACATAACTGGAAAGCAGCAGGAATAGATGGTATACACAATTTCTGGATAAAAAGACTTAATTCACTTCATAGCACATTAACAGAACAAATAAATGATATTTTAAAAGGCAATCAAAATATTCCAGAATTTTTGACTAAAGGAATCACATATATGATTCCAAAATCAAGCAGAACCCAGGATCCTTCACAGTATAGACCAATCACTTGCCTGCCAACCTTATATAAAATCATAACGTCATGTATCACTAAGAAAATTATTAAACACACTGAACAATATAATATCTTGACTGAAGAACAGAAAGGATGTAGGCGCGGTCATATGGGGTGTAAAGAGCAATTAATTATCGATTCCACTGTTTTAAAATACGTTCAGAGATCTAGAAAGAACTTATACATAGCATACATAGATTACAAGAAGGCATTCGACAGCGTCCCTCACTCATGGTTGATTTTCTTAAGAATACAATGGGATCCTGGAGAACTACACTAAAATTACACAGTAAAACAGCAAACTTATCCGTAGATGAAATAGCGATTAAAAAGGGTATTTTCCAAGGGGACTCATTAAGCCCTTTATGGTTTTGTCTAGCCCTGAATCCACTCTCCCGAGCATTAACCGAATCGAAACTAGGCTTTGATATTAAGAACGGTAGGTCAATATTACACCAAATTACACATTTACTATATATGGATGATTTAAAACTATATGCTAATAAAAATACAGATTTACACGATTTATTAAACATAACAACAACATTTTCGAAAGATATAAGAATGGATTTTGGACTAGATAAATGCCGGAAACTAAATATAATGAAAGGTAAGATTATAGAAGGAAACTACTTAACAGACACCGAAGAAGTAATAGAAGCGATGAAAGATGAAGAACTATATAAATATTTAGGTTACAATCAAGCACGATTGTTAGAACATAAGATTATTAAGGATAAACTTAAAATAGAATACAATAGCAGAATACATTCGTTATGCAAAATGCACCTATCTAGTAAAAACCTATTTAAATCCATAAATACATACGCAATTCCTATACTTACTTATTCTTTCGGTGTAATAAAATGGTCTAACACAGAATTACATGCTCTTGAAGTAAAAACAAGAACCCCACTAACACAACATAGATATCACCATCCCAAATCAGCAATAGAAAGAGTTATAATGTCCAGAAAAGAAGGTGGCAGGGGACTAATCGAAATATCACATCTTCATAAAAGACAAGTCATAAATTTAAAACAATTTTTCTGGCGGAAGAAAAACAACAGTCAGTTACACAAAACAATTATAGAGATAGACAAACAATATACACCATTGAACCTTAGCGATGATAGCAATATTGAGACAGTAGATAAAGCGAGACATATAGAAGAGATACACAGGAAGTGGAGGCAAAAAGAACTACATGGAAGACATCCCAATGATTTATACCAAACATACATAGATAAAGAGGCTTCTAACAAATGGCTAGAGTTAAGTGAGCTGTTCCCTGAAACAGAAGGGTTTATGTTAGCCATTCAAGACCAAGTCATTAATACGAAAAATTATAGAAAATACATAATAAAAGATAGTACAGTGAGAAATGATTTATGCAGAAAATGTCACAGCAAACCTGAAACAATACAACATATCACAGGAGCGTGTATCACACTAACCCAAAACGACTATACGCATAGACATAATCAACTTGTTAATATCATACACCAACAACTCGCAACTAAACTTAAACTTATGCAGGATCCCTACACACCATATTACAAGTACACGCCTAGAGCTGTATTAGAAAACCAATTCTACAAAATATATTATGACCGCACTATAATTACAGACCACACCATATATAACAACAGACCTGATATAACACTAGTTGATAAAGTAAGCAAACACACGTTTATAATAGATATAGCAGTCCCAAATACTAATAACATTCAAAAAACTATCACAGAAAAAATCAGGAAGTATACAGAATTACAAGAGGAAATTACCAGAGTTTGGAAAATGAATAGAGTCACTATAGTCCCAATAGTAATATCAACAACAGGTGTTATCCCGAAACAAATATTCAATAGTTTTAATGCACTAAATCTATCCAAATACACGTACATAACACTACAAAAAGCTGCCATATTAAACACTTGCCGCATAGTAAGAAAATTTTTACAACTAGACTTGGATAATAATTTCACTGCAGTACAGAGCAATTTACCTTCTCAAAATAATAACTAGAATCTCACCTTGGTTCACACCCGTGAGATTCTGAAAATACCAGGTAATAATAACCTGAGAAAATTAAATGTAAAAACCAAAATAATAATAATATCCCTGGACATTTCACACAGCGCCATCTAGTCCCAAGCTAAGCAACCTAATGCTTGTGTTATGATAACAAGATGGTTGATAAACTACTTATATACATTTTTTTTTTGTAAATATATGTATTTTGTAAATATATGTAAATATATATATATTTTTTTTTTTAAATAAACCTACACGTGTAACAACGTAGAATCGCGTACGCGCGCCGCCTCGCTACGAACTTACTTCGTCCATGCCTCGCCTGCTCGAGAGGGGTAAGCCCCCCCGATCCGCGGCTCCCCGCTGCCGCGCGCCGCTCGCGTCGCCAGTCGGCCTACCTCGGTTGCTAGAGTGCGCACGCTCAACTGCGCGGCGCCGGCATCCATAAACTATTATACGAGAGCTCCATACCGTGTTACCTAATAAGATAGACTATTGTGTACTGATTAGTTATTATAACAATATTACCAATCCGTTCGCTTTATTTTCTCTGCCCGCACGCTACCGCCGTTATACACGTGTTTTTGACAAATAAATTTATATATATTATCTTATTTATTAGCGTTCGTTGAGCTCCCAAAAAAAAATCCAAATTATTTTACTTTTTATTTTATCGTGTTTAAATATCTATCCTCATCGCGTCTGCGGAGTTTAGCTAGTCAATTTAATTTAACCCTGTATCTTAAGTATATGGATACACAGTACGTTCTATCGATTGGCACTAGAAAGAGCTTTCATTGCATTCTGTTACCTACTGTTCTTTGGTCAATATAATGGCAATAAAATTACACTAGTTCAGGTAAATAGAATTATGTCTTACCTACAATAATATCAAAAGGCATGCTATGTTGGTAAATATAAATGAACAACATCAAAGTACCCACCTAATCATTGTTTGCTGTTTTAAAAATTACGTAGAATTTTGTTCAAAGTTATTTTACTATCTATGTAAGTACACACAAATGTATAAACAGACTCTTGTTATAATAATATATTACTGCGCTATTTTCTAGCAGCACTTTTTTCTCTTTATATGCATGAAAGCTTTAAAATAATTAGATAATTATCTACTGCTACAATAAGTATACAAACTAGGATATGTTTTTGTAAAGGAGTAAAGAAATTAAATCTCGCTCTTACCGCTTTGTGCATTGAATCGTAAGTATTATTTTAATGAGGTATTCAAGAATTAAAACAACGTGTTTAAACAATACAATTCGCAAATAGGTAAAAGGATTACGCTGTGGGCAAGCTGCATTATAAACAATTTATACGGGAAATCGACCAAATGTCAACGCAGTCACCTTTAGCTACTATTTGCATAGGAAATTAAACGCATAGAAGTATACCAGCTTACCAGCTTAGGTCTAATCTAAACTAACAGATATACCAATATTAAGACAAGTTTATTTATCAAAACAAGTTCATTTATTTTTTTCTTTGTGTTGTAATATTTCTATAGATATCGTTCTAAGGTCTTTATCTTTATTACTTAAACAGTTCCTTTATATCCTAAAGTTAATTATGAGTACCTATTGAGTATTGAGTCCTAAAGTTAATTACCCTAAGTTTTCGATATCTGTATGAAACTAAGCAACACTTTCTACACATGACATAGACATGATGACATACACCCAAGTCACTCAAAACTGGCGAGAAAAATAAAAGAACATCAGTATAGGTAATTTCTTTAATTTAAAAAAAACCTAAATAAGGAAGCACTGCCATTGTATTGGAAGTATTCCTTTTCACCGGATCATGTCTCTTAATGTCCCCGAAATAGACGGGCCCGGTTGCATTCGTCGCCAACCCGGGCCGCCGGCGCCGGGCCCGGCCGGGTTGTGTGTTAGCGATGAAACCTTTAAAGTATTTTATGAAAATTTGTCAACCAATGACAAACGTCGACTAACTAAGAAGAAAAGAAAGCACGTACACAGCGAGCGGTGGCGATGGCGGGGGACGCGCGGAAAGAAAGCGAGCGGCGATTGATGCGTCAGAACGGCTACGACGCAGCTCGCAGCGGTTGCCATGCCAACGTACATTCTACGAGTTGGCGCTCCCGCGCCGCGCGCCGCGGTTTACTAACCGAGCCCGGTAAGAATGGCCGGGCCCGGTGGGTGCCTAAAGGGGCACCGGGCCCGGCCGGGCCCGGTTTGCAATCTCTACCCCGAAACTATCAATTGCAATTATCAATTTTTACGTGATTAATATCTACACATTGATGCTCAAATTGTTCGTCTACGAAATGCAATTTAAGCGGTCGACAATGTTACTACAATAACAATTAATTGCAAGTTTCAGGGACCCTTTACATTCACATTTGTCAGTAATGACCGATTTGTAAAAGAGATTTTCCTAAAAACAAGGCGACTCTCGTCTACCGGCTTGTTGTCGTCTGTCGGCTTGTGTTTATTTAACTGTTTTTTTGATATAGGGAAAACCCTTTAATCAATACCTACCTAGTTATTCTCATTCTAATAATTATAGTAGCAATGTTGTTCAAGTTAGCCGTCACACTGTTACACACTACTATTTAGGTTCGCTAGATTTTAGTTCCCGCGTTAAAAAATAACATTGTGTACAGAATGACTTACGGAAAATTTCTCAACCGCGCATATTTCGAGAAACAATTTTTAATAACAGTATTTCAGTCACGCCTCTGAGCCCATGATCGTAAGGAAGCCGCGAGTTCACATAAATATTGTCTATGAAAACGTTGCACGAAAAAAAGGCGGGAAGTCGTGAAATAAAAGGTCATTGACCGACAACAATTTAACGTGTTAGGTACAGTATTTAAAGCTATGTAAACTGAATCCAGATACGTTCTACAAAGATACTGCAGTCTGTTTGTTCAGTCGAAATGGTTCAATGAACCAAACTAAAGACACGTGTACGAAAAAATTTGTGCAAATATTGCTGCGCTTAATGAATTTGAACTAATTTGCATTACATTTTTTCTCTATTTGTACAGACGCCAGCAGGTCAAGCTACCCGAAACTGTCAAATTTTCCCAATCAACCTTGAACCTAAGGCTCTTGCGATAAAGTTGAAAATCTATTAAAGAAAATTGACAGATTGTAGTAGCTTGATGTGCAAACGAAATACAAGATTTAATTCATATACATATCTGCTGCACTCACCAGACGCACCGGGTATACATGTTGTACATAAGTATTGTGTACACGTACCCAAATGCGCCATAATGGTGGCTTATCACTAATGACCTTCAGAATGTCACTGCACACAATAAGTTCGTTCTCTTCTTCAAATAGACCTAAGAATTAAAACATTAACCTCCTGAGTACTGACGTTCTAAATTTAGAACATCCAAAAAATAAAAATATTTTGCCAAAACGAACCAGCTTAGCATCAAGTTTTTTACGAGAAACGAAACGTTGTCATTTTTAGTTCCTTTAAAAAAAGTATCTCCCCACTCAGTCCCTTCTGCCAAACCGATCATGGCGTCGCAACAACGAGAGCCGCGTGCGCCGGGTCGACGGGGTAAGTTAATCCATTTGAAACATATTTTTTTTTGCAATCTGTTAGTTTTTTGGAGTTTGTGCAGGCTAACCAATGTTTGTACAGCATCCACTCACAATTATTTCACCGATTTACTCAATTAATCTTACTCCATGATTCGATTTCTATCAATGTCCTTATTTTAGTACATGAGGTTCCTAAACAGTAAGTTGGATGTACTTATTTTAGAACGTCCGTTCATAAATATGGTTTGCTTTTTTGTTTCAGTTTTATAAGAAGATCAAATTCTTGACGAACTAGGCATAAGTGAGGGTGATTTTAGTGCTTCTGGTGATGACGACATTTATGAGCCACCTAAAGTACGGCCCAAATCTAATTCTGATGGCTATAATAGCTCCGATTCAGAAGAATCGATACATCTACTTGATATTGATCGAGTATTATCAACGCCACCACTTTCATCACCAGCGCTTTTGTCATCTTCATTGATTCGAGGGCACCGTTGCCCTCGAATCAATGAAGATGACTCCAGAGTAAGAAGAGGGCAATCTTCATGCAGAAGCGCAAGAGAGACTGTTTAAAATTAGCTAAAACAATAAAGAAAGTTTGATAAGTTTTTGATATTTGTTTGTTTTTTTTTGCTTTTCTTTCAAATATTTTGTAAAGATAAGCCTTTGTTGTGATTAAAAACCAAAACAAATAATAGTTTACGTTTCAAGTATGTCTCAATTACGGAGCAAAGAGTGATTATTTCAAATAAATTTATTTTTAAATATAACTTGTTTCATTTGATTTAGGAAACGAATATCCTAAATTAAGTACATCAAAAATTAAATTATAATACATATAAAAAACTGATGTCCTAAATATAGGACATCGTGAAAAACCAGTTTTCCATGTCTTATAATTTTTATTTTATTTTTCCTTGCATATTTAACATGAAAATATATAATGTTGCAAAAATCAAGGCAATAAACCACAATTTCATACCGTCGGACTCAGGAGGTTAAAAATATATTCAAGAGGTATTGGTACTCACGCATTATTAAACTGGTCTTTCAACGGAGAACCCTGCTGTACAGCAATCGCATACGGCTTCCTGGAGAACTCGTCTCCAACAGACTGAAGGTCACAGCTGGTCATCACATGGTACTTCACATCAGTAGCATCTCCCAACCAGGCGAAACCTTCACTAGAACTCTTGGAATCCCTCACTCTCTGCAACGCTTCTTCGATGGTGTTAGGGAGAACTGCCTCTTCCATCGCTTGCCACATCTTGGAGTATTTGTCGCTGACTGGGTAGTCCCATACTGCTAGTTTTGCGCGCTCCACCTCCTTCAGACTGTCGTTTAGGCTCATTTCTTTCCATATCCTGGAATTATAGTATTTTCAATTAGGATATGGCCAGTACTTGCTGCAAAAAACATGCAGACAACTTGCAAATAGATAGATACATTTTTGTAAGTTTTTCATTTTATAGTTTTGATGGGCACTTATTTCGATGGTATTAATATCACCACACCGTATGTGCACTGTTTGAAGACGCTTGCTAGTGACTGACGTTTTTGATCAAACGACAAAGTGCATAGTAATCTATGTTGACTCATTAACATTAAAGTTCATTACACCTGATCGAAAACGTCTGAGCTCAAATGACATTGCGCAATGCGACAATACTCAGTCAGCACACGTTAATATTCATTGTACCATTTGTATACGAAATAAAAATAAAAGAAACTCATAATCTTTCAATGGACGTCAAAATGGAGTCATTACTCTTTTCATAGTGACGCGGAAGCAAAGTTTCACAATAATGATTATCTCAAAATGTACAAGGCTTTTGAAAAAAACATACAATGAGTGTTTCCAAATAAAAAAGAAGGCATTTAATAACCACATGACAATAACTACGCCATTTGTGGTCATTTAGTACCTAAATCTCACGGCTTGGTAATTTTAGGCTATAAGTACTTAACAAAAGCGTTTTTTATTTCGAACTGAATAAAGCACTTCTCTGAATTATTTAGTGCTATGTAATGAAGATTTTGTGAACCGAGCCCAAATAACTTGAGATTTATAAGAGAATGGATAGAATAAGAAATGAGTACATAAGAGGAAGTCTGAGCACCGGTAACTGAAAAGTTGTGTGGAAAGCTGTCATGGTATAGGCATGTGATATGGAGGAATGAGGAAAATGTCGTGAGGAAAGTTTTGAGAATGAATAATGATGGTTATTAAAGAAGAACAGAATATAGAGATTAAGGAAAACAAAAGAAACGATGTATGGACCGTGTAAATGATGATATGGTTAGAAAGGGGGTGTCGAGATGGCGTGGCGGCTAATAGACAGTGGCGTGCATTGGTTTTCAGAATAGGTAGGCAGGAATTTAATTTCGTCGTATTAACTTGAACGAGTAAAGACCAATGACAATGTGCGAGTAGGCCGTCTGGCGACTGCCTACTGCCGCGCGAGTTTGTATGAAGATTTTGTTTTTTGTTAGGTATGATAATTTAGTGAGTTACACACTAAAATGTAATTGACAGGCTTATGGTGATTTTTTGAGGTAGGCACTGCTTATATGCCTTTATGCAATGCACGCCACTGCTAATAGAGGAGCATGAACCCCAAATAAATTGAGATAAGGGCTGGAGAATGATGATGAATGATGAAGGGCAGGAGAGGATACGATGTCAAGAAACTCGTGATTCAGTCAGTATAATATATTATGTAGATATCTAGTGTTGTCTGAAACGCAGTGAGGTGAGGTGTCGACGAGGTATTGATTCGTGCACTACCTATATTTAGGATTTCGTTCTATGCATCAAGACAAGAATAGGAATAGGGGAACCTTGACCGGCAGCTGACTAACTTCACTTGGACAAGATGCACGTTCTAAAATAGTCTTCCCAAAACCAATTCAACTGAAGTTAGTCAGACAGCATAAACATCTCTCATCTAAATTATTTTTTGCACTCTTTGTAAAAAAATTGTGAAACTATACGCCCAGAAAGTGTAGTGAATAATCACCATTTTGAACGTGATCGGAGCAATTATTTCTTCCTAATATTTCCTACGATGTTTTACATTACTTAAGTATTTATCGCAGGTATAAGTGTTTGTCAGGACGATTTATTGATTAATATTTTAATACTGCACGCTTGTTTTCGCTTTCTGATGGGCAGAACTTGAATTAAGATTACCTTGGTTGTAGCGTAGCCAAAGTAGATGTCTTGAGCGTTTTGTAAACAAATGCCAAGGTAAGCCACAGTTCAACGTCTATGATGGCTGTCAAAAGTGGTTAAAGTGAGCTATTTAAAGTTTATCAAGCGATTGATAACTCCCAATCAGAGTCGCTTTATACTCTGATTGGGAGTTACACGATCGCAATCCTCTCACTCTCGCAATCTCAATGAATAACAAGAATAACATAATCAATCAATCAAAAACGCGTGATTTTTGCGTTTTTCCCCGAAGCGTTAAGCACAGGTGCACCTAAAGTGCACCCATAAATCACTAAAATACTTATATATCATTAGGATATATCTTTAGGCACATCCACATCATCATCATATTTATCAGCCTTTTAATAAAGGCCTCGCTCACAAGTAGTTATAACCACTACGCACATAAATAAAGTATCTACAGGTTCTTACTGGTGAAAGAACCGATCATGATGGTTTAGTTAGTTTGGCTGCTCAACTCCCAGGCCTGTGGGCAACCAAGTGGCCCGTCAACCCATTTGAATTGGCCCTCCAAAAGCTATCAGCTGGCGATAGTCTTTTAAAATCAACTATAGCTACGTCTCTGAATAGAATAATAGAAACCGACTCAGTCGCTTATCTTTCTCGCGAACCGTAAGAACAAGAGAAGTGGGTCACTGGGACTGTACTATGCTTACATACGTGAGCGATAAACTAGCCCATATCACTAGTTGTGGTCTATCGTAATCAGTAAGTTTGTTACATCATTGTGCTTAGTAACTATACTTCTGTATTACCTCCGCACCTCGTTAGGGCTAGCTCTAACACCAAAGGACCTAAACACAATCTTTACTATAATTTTCATAAGCAGTCATATCTTTGAATAGGTATATCTGCGGATTTTTTTTTTTTTTTTTTTCTTTATTTATTAACGAGGGTTTGATCACACAGTGAACATGTCACCCTCATAGGAACTCTGTTACATACAAAACTTAACTTCTACGCTTAATTCCTAGATTAACTAATCTATATAATATTTTAGCGGCTTTGGATGCTGGAAAAGCTAAAATAATATTACATTCCCCTAATTGACTAATGTTCATATTAGATTGGTGTTGAATCAAATACCTTTCCGCTCCGTTCCGGACACACTCCACCATAATATGAAAAGCGTCTTCGACCACATTGCATTCCGTGCAGTTTGGAGATGTAACTTTGCCCATCAATGCAGCAAAACTATTCAATGGGATGTGTCCGGAACGAAGTCTCACACTGGTCACGATTTCTTGTCTACTCATATCGGCATTATCAAACCAAGGATAATTCTGAATGGTTGGCTGCATCGTTCGATACCAAATACCTTTTGTCAGTGACTTCTCGTCGAAGTATTCTTTCCAGATTTCACAACATTTTAATCTAACTAGATATAAGATATCTGTCCAAAAAGGTTTATACGTCACCGAAACACCCTCTAAGCACGCTTCTTTAGCTAAATGATCAACTTTTTCGTTTTCCTCAATGCCGATATGGGAAGGCACCCATTGCAAAACAATATTTTTATTTTTATCTTTTAATCTACTAATAGCATTTATTATTTTGAATGCCACAGGATAACCTTGAAAATTTCCTATACACCTCGTTAAATGTTGGAGTGCGCTTTTACAGTCGGAATAGATTACAGAATCTTGAAAATCCACCGATTCAAGGTATGAAATGGCTTCGAATATAGCGATTAACTCGGAATATATGACAGAAATGTTTGAATTTAACTTGAACTTATAAGAGGTGTTACTTTGAGGGTCGAAGAATGCAGCTCCAACATTATCTCTAACTTTAGATCCATCCGTATAAATCCTGTAATATCCAGAATAGCTCCTGCTAAAATGACTACTGCATAAAATTCGAAGTTGATAGTGATCATACAATTTCTTAGCTTCGGTAACCTCTCTAATTTGTGGTTTAATCGTACAAGACAAATTCACACCGCTTATCCACGTATTAAGCGAAAATAATCCTAATTGATCGCTGGAGTACACGCATATGTTATTTAATGTTTCTGAAATATGAGCTATAAGTGGTTTCTTTTTACGTGTCCAATAAATACCTTGGCAACAAATATTAAGCTTGGTAACAATTTCATACGTGTCTCCATTTACAAAAGATTTGAGTTTCAGAAAGAATTTACCAGCTAAGTAATATCTACGAATATGTAACGGCTGCAGATGTAGTTCGCATTCCATTACATGAATGGCTGTGCTTTTAATAAAACCACCGATGACCCTCAAACATTGGTTTTGAATTTTAGTTAATTTGTTTAAATGGGTTTGACAGCTATTATCAAATAAGAAACTGGCATAATCAATTCTGCTGCGTATGATCGCGATGTATAAACGTCGTAAATGAGTGGGATGTATGCCCCAGCCTGGACCAGTTAGTATTTTAAATACATTCAGAAATTTGGAAGTTTTGTCTCTTAACTCATTAATATGTTTAGACCATCTTAGAGATCGATCTAACCATAGTCCTAAATATTTATAGTTGTCAACTACTTGGAGGGATCTTTTATTTATTTTAATATCAATAGTATCTTTCCTAAACCCAGTTTTGAATAAACAAATTTTACTTTTACTAGTTGAAATATTTAAACCAATATCTTGGACTAACTTATTAAATAAATCTAAAGCCGTTTGCAATTCATGTGTCGCCTCCAAAATTTTGTTGGTAGTAAAATATAATACAAAGTCATCTGCAAACTGTGAAATGTATATATTATTTATCTTTCTGCAAATATTGATAGTAGCTATATTAAACAACAATGGCGATAATGGATCACCCTGTGCCAAGCCACGACAAGTGGTTCTACATATTGAATCATTATCAAGTTGAATTTTTAAATTTCTTGCTTGTAAAAAGTTCCACAGATAGGTGCAAAGTTTTTGTCCCACCCCTAAGCCATCCATTATACGTAATAAACTATGTACATCCACGTTGTTATAAGCATTGTCCAGATCAATAAAACAACATATGGTCATTTTTTTTTCAGAAAATCCTGTTTGAATTCTAGAAACTAAACTAGTAAGATTATTTAATGTTGATCGACATTTTCTAAATCCTGTGGTATTCTGGTCTAACATACAGTTCTTTTCTATAAACCACTCTAGTCTGTTGAGTAGAATGTTATGGAAAGTTTTGCACATACATGAGATCATAGATATGGGGCGAAGGGAAGAGGCTAAACAAGGATCACGTCCTGGTTTGGGAATCGGCACCACCACTATATCGCGCCATTGTTTAGGTACAAACGAATATTCGAAAAATTTATTAAATAACTTGAGTAGGACTTGCTTCCCGTTCTCAGGTAAGTATCTTATCATAGAATATGTGATCTTGTCACTACCCGGGGCTGTATCTTTATTTTTTAAACATTTAGTTAGCTCTTGAATTGTCATAGGTATTTCAAGTTTTGGGTTATTCGATGTAAGTGTAGGGTAGTCGCATGATACGAAATCGGGGGCTAAACTACAAAGTAAATCACTTGCTTTAGTGCTGTCAATATGCGATTTAGCTGCGTTATATCCCTTGATCCATCTCATCTTTCGCCACAGTTCACTATGGGTCGTAGTTTGGTCAAGAGTAGAACATAAGTCATGCCATGACTTGCTTCTAGAGCAACGTATATATCTTTGAGCATCTCTTATTTTACTTTGAAGGATTGTGAGGTTATCTGGTGATGGATTACGTCGAAATTTAGAAAGTGCTAAACGGCGCTCTGCTACAGCTTTAGAGAGATAGGAGCACCAATAAGGTTTTGGTGTGAAATTTCGTTCTGGGTTCGTGTTTATTTTGACATATGGTATAAAAAAATCTGCCGCCATGTCTAAATAGTCTATAAATATGTCGTATCCTTTTTGTAAATTATTTGGAAACACGAATTCATCGAAAAGATCATTTAAAAGTTTTTGGTACCCTACCCAGTCAGCCTTTTTATAGTTTCGACGAGACATATAGACGTTACTAGCTTTAAAGTACGTTGAAATTTCAATAACACAATGATCGCTTCCCAATGTCTCATTTAACACTCGCCAGTTTAGACTCAAGCTTATATCGGATGACGCTAACGAAATATCGGGAGCCGACTGTTGTAGTATATCATTGACTAATTTAATACGCGTGTGATCACCACTGTTTAATGAAATAAGGCTACTACCAATAAGTGCGTCAAAGATTTGATTGCCTCTCCTGTCTACTTTATTGGACCAATTGGGATGGTGACCATTGAAGTCTCCTAAAAGTAAGGTTTTATTATTAACCTGTGCAAATAATTGATCCCAGTCTGACTGGCTAGTATTTACAGAAGGTGGACAGTAGATCGATATAATATTTTCAATTTGATTACAATTATACACTTTAACGTGTATACTTTCTATACCCGAGTTAATATTTCGTAAATCGTGGCAGATCTGAGATTTAATTGACTTATGTGTAAGTATTGCTACACCTCCGTATGAATCATCTCTGTCTTTGCGAAATATATTGTAATCTTTGACTTTAAAACAAATTTCTGGTTGTAGCCAGGTTTCGCTTAATACGGCAATGTGAATCTTGTCTTGTACTAACAAATTCTCAAACTCACTAACCTTTGGCCTAATGCTTTGTGCGTTCCATTGGATAATATTTAATTTAACATTAGTTTTATAGTTATTCGCCATTTGAGAAATAATCAAGAATTAATTTAAGGATAGGCCAATCAGCTACATTATCAATTACTAATAAAATTACCCACTCAATGCAAGTTTTAAGTACTCCTTTGAGAATCATTTGTATCGTGCTTCCTTTCATGAATATTATCTCTTGTAATCTCTTTAACAATTCCTTGAAACTGATATCTCTGTGTTTTTCTTCGGTTTCACTCGTGTATTTTTTTTCAGCATCAATATATTCTTCTATATCCGTTTTACTCCATTCCATAAACTCCAGATCTGACGAGTTCTCCTGCTTCTTCTGTTTCTGCTTAGAGTCTGACTTTTGTTTTCGTTTATGTACATGTGCCTTAGTTGTCACTTCAGCATAAGTTTGAGTAGGGGTTGTGTCCACATGTTGGGATGTAAATTTTATATCAGTATCCTTTATTTCTATGTTCACTTCCTTGTGAGTTGGTTCGTCTTTAGGGACATAGATAGTTAGGGCCTTTCTGTATGTGCAATTAAATTCGGACATGAGTTCTCTCAATCTTTTTTCCTTTATAAAAATTGGACATGTTTTTGACAGGGATATATGTCTACCGTTGCAGTTAACGCATATCATGTTAGTGGTTTCGCAATTGTCATGGTTTTTTCCGCACTTGGGACACACCACTTTAGTACTCGGGCATCTTTTAAGTGTATGACCGTATTTCCAGCAGCGCGAACATTGTGACACTGGAAACACATATGGTTCTACCTTTATCCTTAGACCATGTGTATAAACATAAGGTGGTAAGTACGACCCTTTAAAACATAGACGAACCGTTTCACTGGGTGACCACCCATCTGCCTCAAAATTCTTGCGATTCAAGCGATTTAAGGATAATAATTTGGCTGGTTCGGGACAACAGACACTCTCCAAAATGTTTTCCTCTGACATTTCTAGATCAACATCTCTTATTACACCGTAGGACAAATTCCTTTCCATCGCTCTCTGGATATGCCATCCCTTATCAATAAAGAATTGACATGTCTCCAACTTCTCAGCGCTGATTTCGCTAATCAATTCTATACGAACTCGATACGGATTGATAAATTTCACCCTGCTAATATCTTTTATATTCTGGTCTCTAAATATCTTAGCAAGACTAAATTGTTTAGGTAGTTTCTCTTTGCTAGATATATATATTTCTATCTTTTCTGTATCCTTCCATCTTTTGTCTTTCCGCTTAACTTCCGTCCATTCTTCATCGCTGCTTTCTCTCATTCTTTTATTGGTCTTGTCTTCACTGTCTTCAATGTCTAATTCTTCATTTAAAATAGAAATCTCATTCATAGAATCATTATTCATTTCATTACTCGTCTCGCAATTATCGCTCATTTTACTCGTAAACAAGTCGCATCCGCGGCAGGCGGCAGGTAGCCGGCCGACCGGCCACGTGCCGCACCTTTCTAAGTTCGAATGTACTAAACAATAATATGCGCTCTGCTTAGTCGACGAAACGAATACAACTGTGACACGACCCGCTCGCACGAGTGCCGCGACGAAACTGATCTGCGGATTTCATTTAGCAAACATTTATGCGGTCACACAATGTTAAAACTGAATCTAGATACCGGATTCCGAATTTTGAGAACCTAAAACACGTGCTCATTTTCTTTGCTTTTAGAATAATTTAGTCAAGATCTATACTTTAAGTCTTAAACCTCATCGGACCTTTTTTATATAGCTTCCTAGTCTTAGTAGTAATAACAGGCTGCTCTTGCTTACACTGGCAATATTCTATCCTGTTCTTCGTGTATTGAGAATGTCCGGTTGCTAATGAGCGCATGACCAGTTCCTTTAGCCGTGACCTGGCTATCTTTTTTGGTGTTACGCGCAGCGAGTGCTGTTTGACCTTCGTGACACCCAGTGCAACCAGTACTCGAGTGTAGTACTATGCAGAAAAATGCAGCAGTTTGCATTGCGAAAACTTAGTGCACTGGGTACCGAGCTAGCAAAATTGTCATAGATTACTAGTTACCTAAACCCGTAATCATTAGAGGTTATTTTTATTTCCTTATTTAAAATTTTCCTTCCTGCAAAAGCGCGGGAGCACTAACAGATCAAGATGGCGGGCATCTGTATAAATGTTGCACGTATAAAAAAAAAAAAAAACTTAGTGCGTTTAGCAGAATCATTTAAATTTATCGTTCGATGTTTAGAGCATCCATCCCTTATCAAGGATTATTCATTGTTATAATAGGTATTTAATTCACCTTTTATGGCATTTTGACGTGCTCTCGTGCCTGTCTATCAAGTCCACCTATAAATAGCCTTGGAGGTGCTATTGTGCTAATTACTTCACAGTTGACAGACGTAGGCTATTATTTTTCATACAAAATTATATCTTTCCACAGTTCTGGGGACTAGCAATTAAGACAATAAGAAGGGTCATAATGTATCCTCCCAGTTCAAACAAAAGTTTCATAACTTCAAAATCTATGACGTAATATGGAAGAAATGACGATCGATCATTTGAGTGTGCTTATCTTGTTGTCTTTAGCTCGCTCTTTAGATAAGCAGTAAAGTGCATAATGTCTGACCGATTTTAAAGTGGAAAATAGAATTAATTAGCTGATTACGTGCCCCTGAACATGTGAATCAACATCGTACAGTACATTAACATGAAAGACTGAGCCGTGCCAAAGTCCCACACGTCAATTTTTCGCCTTCCTGCCTCCAAATAATAAAGGTGATAATTTTAACATTCGAGTTGAATGACACTTTAATGTTTGATCGCAGACTGAGATCCGAATAACAATGATAGTAAAAAGACGCTCCTTATCACAGAGTCACATTAAATGAAAGTGCCTGTGCCGTTTGACCGATAAGAAATGATAACGTAAAAAACTTTAGTGGATATGCTGGGCGTACAGTCACGAGCACCAATATGTCAACACTTGGCAACTTTCATATGCGATTTTTTCTTGAAATAACGAATGCAACGTTGAAATATGACACATTACATAAACCTATGGGTTCGAAAATGCTATGTTCGTATTAAAAAACAAAGGAGTGAATCGCTTTTGAATAAAGCCGAGTGTGTACATACTTTTGCTCGTTTCTGTACAACTGTACAAACAAAAGATTGTGAGGAATTCTAAACGGGAACCTATTTTGCATCTAGCGGGAAATTTTCATAATGCCAATATTTTCCTCATGTGTAAAAACTGCTGAGGAGCTGCAGTATCCGGAAATGATGTATTTCCGGGTAAAAGGAGGGGTAGGAACGACATCTGAACGTTGCTCTCCCCAAGAACACAGTAAGATCTCCTGACCTAGATCGGAGATGTGAAGTCTACTGGGATACCACAGTTCCGTTGATCATCTGCCTGAAAGGTTATTTCCAGTAATGCGGAAATAACCTTTCAGGCAGATGATCTTTTACTAGCACTCTAGCAGATGATTTTTTCCACTTTTTACAAATATGTCAGAAGAAAACAGAGGGTCGATTCTCGTAATTTTAAGAACGTTCACAGTCTGATCTCAGTCTCAATATGTCAAAAATATCTCTAATTTCTCTACATTTTTAACAAGTTTTTAACATTGATTGTCGCTGAGATACGATTGCGGTTAGATTTTGAAAGTTTTTAATTGCAGTAATTGGCCTTTAGTTATCTTTAGACAAGCTATGGGAGTACACAACATCAAGGCAAGATATAGTACCTACATTCTAATTCCATGCATCAAGCTAAAGAAAAACACATTTTCTTTTTTTTATTGGGATATGGGCCTGCTCTGTGCTCTACGTTTCCTTTTCCAATTTTTTACGGCCAAAATTTGAAAGTTGAATTACAGTTTCACCGTCGAATGAGGTCGCATGCATGAACATTTTCTTCTTTCTTTTAAGAACATGTTCAAATAGTGTTGTGCTGAATCATTGTAGACACTAGGTAACCTAAAATGTAAGTAATTTCGGCAGTAGGCCGTTGTCATGTGATAATAAAGTAACAGTTTAGATATCGTATACAGTGCGTAACACTATTTTGGAAAAAAAATAATAAAAAATGAAAAATTGTATAGGTACATTATTTATGTTCTGTAATTTGTATGGTGTACAATAAAGAGTATTCTATTCTATTCTATTCTAAAACACGCATGATTTTTAAACCCCGTTTTTCCTCGTAGATAATTAAACCAATGATATAATGTAAACAAAAAGAGCGCCAATGTTCGTGTTGGAAGATTAAATAACAACATAACGTAACATCGCCCCTGTACTCCCCGAAAGGTTAGGCAGAGATGCAGTTAGGTCAAGTACACCCACATTTTGCCAGTTATGTATAAGTCCTCTCAAGTAATAGGGTGCGAGCCTATTGGCGTCAACCTGGCACAAATCTAAAATCCTGGCTGCTGCTGAAAAAATTCGACATGGAAAAACCAAGTAACACTTTTGCCCCATCCGGGAATCGAACACAGGACCTCATAAGCTCAGAGTAGTGCTTGCGACCACTAATAATAATAATAATAATATCCCTGGACATTTCACACAGCGCCATCTAGTCCCAAGCTAAGCAACCTAATGCTTGTGTTATGTTAACAAGATGGCTGATAGACTACATATATACATTTTTTTTTTTTGTAAATACATACATATTATAGATAGAAAAACACCCAGACTCGGAACAAATACATGTAGGTCATACAAATATTTGTTCCGTGTGGGAATCGAACCCGCGACACGCAGCGCAGCAGTCAATCGCTTAACCACTGCGCCAACCGTGCCGTCACTGGACCAACGATGCAGTTAAAATAAATTAAATAATGTTATGAAATAATACCCATTTCCCGCATTCCGATTAACTGATAAAGGTAATTCGATACGGGCCGTGATATTGAATTACGTCTTGAATGAAAATATTTGTAAAGCCCCTGCTATAGGTACATTTATATACAATAATAACAAAATAATACCTATTGTAAGCAGGTACAATAACGTTACACTACAAATTTCAAGATCAGTACTTCATAATCAACCTATAATGTTCCCACTGCTGGGACACAGGCCTCGTCTCTGTGAGAGGGAGTGGGCTGTGGACTACGCGGGCCCAGTGCGGGTTGGTAGATGTCACATGTCTTCGAATTTTTGGTTCTAGGACATGCCGGTTTCCTCACGATGTTTTCCTTCACCGTTTTGAGAGCAGCATAGCATAGGCATTAAGTATTAGCTTATAACGTCCCCACTGCTGGGAAATAGGCCTCCTCTCTTTGAGATGGATGGGCTGTAATCCACCACGTGGGCCCAGTGCGGGTTGGTAGATGTCACATGACTTCGAATTTTGTTATTGTTCAACATTGAACATGCTGGTTTCCTCACGATGTTTTCCTTCACCGTTTTGAGAGCAGTGGTGATGAAATTATTTACATAAAGTGCCTGTCTGGGTTCTACCTACAACTAGTAAGTCGGTGCCGTTACCACTGAGCCACCATTGATCCTTTCAGCACTCACTTCTAAATAAATAACTTCATTTCATAAATTTTCTTGAAAAATATGAATCAAATTTAAAGAACCTCTTTCAATACTCACTCATAGAACTTCTCCTCGATGTTAGCCATCCTCTGGAAGTAAGTCATGGCCGCAGACCCATTTAGAGGAGCATACTGTATCTTGTACTGTTTGGACAAGTCATCCAGGGACTCAATGGGCGTGTCCAGGCGGGAAACTGTCAGAAACGCAGCCAAGTTCGCCGTGTACGATGCGATTATGATGAAACTGTGGGAGAAGTATGATTTTATGGTACCTAGGTTTTCAACAAGAAAATGGACACCTACATATTGGTAAAACTTTGGGGTCTCAGTGGGACACCAGATTTTAGACGAATGTTTTTCTGTTCGGGACACAGATAGCTCTAAGAACTCGAAACAAAGGTCCTTCGTCAAATGTTCAGGGTCTCCCTAAGAGCAAAATTTTCAAAATAATATGATTGACTCTCCTCTACTCTCAAAGAAGTATAAAAGAAACTAAGTACTGCCTTCCACTAATGTTATACAATCTTTTTCTCAAACAAATGTTCTAATAGGTCGAATAGGTCTTACCCAAAAAGCCACCAAGTAGCAGCCAATAGTCGTCCAGACAAGTTCTTTGGCGCCTCACCACCTCCTTGAGGAGTCAGTGACGTCATGCAGAACCATAGACACTCCTTCAGAGTAAACTCCCTCTTCTCCTCGTCCTCTTTATACTTTTCTCTATTATTCTGATAGCTGTATGGACTCCATTTGTCAAACACCCACATTAAAAAACTGGAAGAAAAGTAGGTTTAAATATTTTGAGCATCGGTCATGTTAACATAGCCGAGAATGTTGCTTTTATGTAAATAAGGAAATCGGTAAGTGGAACAAGCAGTATTTCGTCTGAAAAATGTATTTTACAGACGGTAGGATTATTTAAGAAATCATCTTGAAAACTTCGGTCGATAATTATTCGTAGCTTGTATGTCCTAGAAAGTGATTACTTAACTTACTTGAAAACAATAAGGCAAAGTTTAAATCCAAGTGGGTTCAGAAAAAAAATCATCTTCCTAGCCTAAACAAACGTGAGTCCCCATAATATACTATAACATAAGTCCGCAAAGTTATACTTGTTTGTGCCAGTTTCAAATATAGTCGTATATTATGTGAAAACCTACATAATAATAATAAACAAGTGTGTGTGGTTTTCAGTCCCGTTAAGTTCGTATGAAATCATGTGTGGGGACAAAAATAGCAAACATTTAGGTCGACTTTTCCTCGTTGAACTAGCACAGATTAAGTAATCATTCGTTATGACACGGTCCTCGTAATATACAGTGCGTAAGTACTGGCCAGTTACTATAACCATAGAATGCTGTAACCTCTTTGCTGCTGTTGTTTTTTTTAAAGCAAAGTAGGTACAAATTTTTTAGGGTTTTAAATGTTCAAATTGGTGTTCTTATTTCAAATTCAATGGTGCAGTTGTTCGAAATAAAAACAATGGTGTATTGCAAACATTCTCTAAAGAGTCTCAAATATTGTTTTTCTTTATTTACTGCATTTTTGTCGTTTTATGTTTCTTTTCATTCATATTCAGAATATCACTGTAATGTTCTTCATTATGTTAGAATAGCGTACAATGTAGATACACATCACACCTACGTGCAAAATGTTTCAGCGATACGTAGATACATACAAAAGCTGGTAAATTCATGCTGAAACATTAATTTCCATTACTAAGTCTAGAGCCGTAGGGTTGAAAATTGTAAGGCTGGTTTTTAGGAAATACTTGTTGCTATGCGTATTCATTCTACTTTAGTCTTTCATTGAAACTGTGACTAATTTTTGGACGTATATCGAGCAAAGCAAAAAAGATCGTTGCGCTTCGGAAATTCAATTAGGTATCTTTAGAATTTTTAAGAATGTTTCTGTAGGAGCGCTCGAAATTAATTTTCAAAACGTCTTTGTTTCATTTCGAAAAAAATTTTACCTAGTGTTAACCAAACGTAGTAGGTACAGTCACGAGCACCAATATGTCAACACTTGGCAACTTTCAATTGCGATTTTTTCGTGATATAACGAATGCAACGTTGAAATACGATACATTACATAAACCTATGGGTTCGAAAATGCTATGTTCATAACAACATAAAATTTTATTAAAAATAAAGGAGTAAATCGCTTTTGAATAAAGCCGAGTGTATACATTCTTTTGCTCGTGACTGTACCTATTCTTATATTGGTCGTAGATACTTATAGATATAGCCATTTTTTGTCAGTAATAGTAGGTAGATATTATTCAACTATTCAATTATTATCAGCAAATCAATCATACAATTCAAACTCTATTGCAGCTATAAGTACGAAACCAAGACTTACCTAATAAACAATTAGGTAAGTAAGTAAAAGTGCTTGCAACTTTGTAAAAGGCTTAGGCACTTCCCTATATGCCTAAGCAGTCATTAAAAATCTATCCATAAGTACCTACTCATTAGTTTCCCTTTCACAGAAAGGAGGCCTGTGCCCTTCGATCAATAATAGTACTAGATTAAGGATCGGAACAAAAATCAGTCGCTCAAGTGGCCACGTTTGTACAGACGCCAGCACATCAAGCTACTACAATCTGTCAAATTTTCCCAATCAACTGTGAACCTAATGCTTTAGCGATAAAGTTGAAAATCTATTAAAGAAATTTGACAGATTTTAGTAGCTTGATGTGCTGGCGTCTGTACATAAACATTTACATTTCTTAGAAAAAAGTTTAATAATATTAACAACTTCAGTTTATTATAAACCTTAATGCTTAAACATAAAGTTTAATTACCATTGCAAAATATATTTAAAATGTCGCTTGAAAATAAAATAATTTTATTTTTAAATTTTCAGTCATTTATTCTAAAAAACTTTTTTGCAAAAAAAAATCAACCGACTTCCAAAAACGACAAGCTACAAAGTGAAAAATAGGTAACTTTAATTTTGGAAGTCGGTGTCGTTGGGCTCGCATTTTCGTCGTTTGCCACCGACTTCCGAAATTAAAGTTATTTTTCACTTTGAAGTCGGTTGATTTCTTTTTGCAAAAAAGTTTTAGTTTTTCACTTTCAAGTTGTAATTTTTACCAGTAATTTTGGTTTAAAAACCAAACTACTGAACCGTTTTTGATGAAAATTCTATGGGACCATTTGGGAAGCATATACTCTGTCCAACAAAAAAAGAATTTTTCAAATCGGTTGCCAAGCGAGCATGGAGTTATGCGCGAACAAACAAAAAAAAAAAAAAATACAAATCCGAATTGAGAACCTCCTCCTTTTTTAGAAGTCTGTTAAAAATGAAACTTAAAGTCTAATAAGGTTAAAAACATACTCAATTGAAATAAGACCACAAAAGTATTTGTGGTCTTATTTTTCGGGCCGTTTTTGAAGCGCTTATCGGGAATCTAGTACTATTATTTATCGAAGCCTGTGCCCCAGCAGTGGGAACGCTGATTATGCTAAGTACTCTTAGGCAAGACTAAAATCTTTGATCGATTCCTTTTTATTGTAACATAAACCTACAAAAACTAGAAAACATATTATCATCAATATCTATCATATACCATACCAATATCTATACCAAAGTATATACAAGACCAAAGGTCTAATTAATCAGGATTCCCTTGGCACGTGCAATAGTAGCCATATTCATAAATAAATAGTAACACCGACATATGAGGTGTTAGGTCCATCGTTTGACCTCGTTCCATAAAATCAGATAAGAAATAATGGAAGCAGGTGGGCACTGCCCCATCGATCGCTTATGTATCGTAATAAATGTCAAAATGTCACGGATGAACGCCCGTTTTCAGATTATATACGCCACACCGCTATAAACGCTATGTTAAAATACTGGTTTCAAACTAAATACGCACACCATCTCTCTCTTTCATGCAAAAAGGACAGGGATAAAAAATAAGGTCACCTGCAAAGAATTCGGAAATTGTAAAATATTGTGGAGCACAGTTGTGCTGGGAACAGGTTTCTGACCGAATGATGTCATTGCATTGGATTACCTGGTAAAGAAATATGCAGCTAGTATCGATAGCCAAACGTCATTCTCCAGAACAGTTAGGAATTTGAACAGGGATGTCGGAGTTCTCGGCAGTTTCATCATTATTGTAATCCCGACCAAATCGTAGTACGGTACAGTGAAGTCAACGACATTTTCTCTTTCAGCCATGACGGACAGCGAAGACAGCCCTATGTCTGCTTTCTTATCAACAAGCTCTTTTATAATTCCGTTCCAGTTTCCATTCTCATCCATTATGCCGAAATTACCGTCCGGAGCCAAAGATATTTCATAATCGAATTTAACAATTTGCCGAATCTCCTCGATGAGGTCGATACAATAGCCTTTGTAGCCTTTAGGTGATTCGTCGTCGCGTATGATAAACGGCTTTTGCTAGAAAAAAATGGGTTTTATTACCATGGCTATCAAAATCGTGCGTTTCTTATCAAAATTCCAGACGAACCAAAGACGAGACTGACACTGTTGTTTGAACAGTTTGTTGTTCGGTAAACTGACAAATTGTTATCAAGTTGCCAACAGAATTTTTAACAATAGCGGAGTTCATTTACCTACCTCGACTGTGACGATTCTGTACACTAGCTGCGCGGAGTAATTACTCATGTTATTGGGGTCAGTCAAGGTTAGGTTGGAGGAGAGGCCAGCTTTCCAGGAACCCAGCGAGTGGCTACTTATAGAAGCCCCATCTTTGACCGTGATCGCGAGCAGATCAGTGCTAAATTCCATGTAGCTTCTTCCGTTCATGGGGTCATCTTGCGGGATAAAGAACGGAGCATATGTAGGAGTCTCTTTTATCTGTAAAAAAAAAAGCAGTGACTCGTACCGTAGCCGGTAGTAATCGGGCGATAACATAAAAAAATTGTTTCCGCCTAAATATGTCAACGCACCTCTTGGAACGCCGTTTTAAGATCCAAGGTCCTGTTAGGTGTATTCTTGCCGTCGTAGTCGTCGCATGTAATATATTTCATGTCGTTTGGCCACTTGCCAGAGTCCAGTAGTGATCTGGAAATTCATAAGCGTGAACTCTCATGGAATAAGCCAGAATATATTTAGACAAACCACATGGCACGTGGTGTACCAAAGTAGAAACTGGTACACTTGAACAGGAAAGGTCATTACTTGATAGTTAAAAACGTTCTCAAAGACAGGTCGAAGTAGAAGGCGGATGTGATTTCTGGCTCGCCGTTCATGCTGTATGTGGTTTTAATCTTTCCCAATCGGTCTCTACTGTTGGCGTCGGGTGTCGGCCGCATGTGCACGATTGTAGCATTTTTACAACCGCAGCTAATATCGCCCTTTTCCAATGATAAAGCGAACCATGCAGTTTTCCTTCCAAAATATTGATTCTTATCTGCAGCATCTAGAACATTCTTTATCGTTCTCAGACTCCCAACGATAAAGAAGTTCACGATATCTAAGTTCCGAAGACTTTCCAGTTGTGTTTTAATATCGTTTGCCTCAAAACTCTTCACGGGCGTGATCACGTGTCGTGTCGGTATGTTTTGTAGCAGAGACTTGTATTTGTGGTCCATAACTGTAAACAAACAGATTTTATTATCAAGAACAGTTAAAATGACTTGGTAACCAACAATTTTAATTAACGGATATAGTTATGCGGGCGCTATCTAAACGGTTTTGAACTGGGGCCTAGAAAGCCTTGACATAAACGCTATATTAGCACGAATTTCACGCTTCATGTCGAAAACATACTAATTATTGATTATTTCGATAAACCTGAACGTTTATAAATACTTTTGCTTGAAACCCACCAAAGAATTCGTCGAAAATAATAGCAGCGTTTGTTATATCTTGTTTGGTGACGACAGCTCTGATAGCTTCTGGTAGAATATCAGCTGGGGGCATGACTTGCAGAAGGAACCTTGTTTGATTAGCATTCAGAGTCCTCCATTGCCGCAAATCGCCAACTTGACCGAACGACCCGGATATGGTTGGCAAGCCCAAAGCTTCTGTGAACGATTTAATGGTTTCCGAACCCACGCCAGTCATTGTGAAGTCGAGAACAACGTGAGGAGTCTTTTTCGCCAAGAGCATGTCATTGTACTTTCTGCAAACTAAAAATGGTTGAATCAAACATAATCTCTTTAATTTAAGATTGTTTATCGGCTATTTAAGTCAATGTGAATGTTGTAACTGGCGAGATAAAGTTATTTGTGATGCATACAGATTTGCATGTATTTATCACGGCAATTGACACATCATGAATGCTACAAGACTGCAACTATCACAACAAACAACAAAAGCAAGGTTAAAATTAAAAATACATGTAGGTAGGGAGATGATGGAAAGGCTAACTATTTGGAAATTTGCTTACCATTCTCCAAAAAAGCCTTCGCATCCGTCCTGTTTCCGACAACAATAACGGGATCCACAGCAAGACCCAAGCTCGGGTTACGTCTCACGTACTCCTTCGCTACTTCAAAAGCCTTTTCAGCCAACGCATTACTTTCCTCGTTAATCAGTACTGGGAAAGCAACCGAGAATTTGTATAGGTCTTATATGAATAAGATGTCCATTTTAAAAACTATTTCTTTTCATACGTTTCTCTGCTACGTATTCCTGCACCAATTTGTTTGTTTAGAGTAGAATGAGTCATACCGCATAAGTTTGAAAAATCGTACGGCTGGGAGGCCGAAAACGACACAAAACTATAGAGCCGCTTGTGCTAAAGTAAATTTAATCGCGTCAGAGCCACTAGGAAAATAATTTGATTCACATTACTTACAAACGTTAATATTTTGCGTAGTTTGTCCAAAAACGATGCGTACCAAATAGAAAAGAAAAATAGTAAACGCTGACATGTTTGTTCCCATCACGGTTTCGTGTTGCGCATCGTCACTGCTCCCTCCCAATAACCCACTGACTGATCGCCGAGCTATCTGACCATCGACTGAGGGTGGTTCACCCACTTACTCTGTGTACCGTATAGTTTCCACGGCAATGCCCGACCTTGAATCGGCTTGTCCTATTGATGTATTGGTCATCAATACAAATGTTTGTCCAAGAACATAAACACACATTATAGGTACCTACTCAATATTACACACATAGGTACGAGCTACCTATGTAGTGAGTTATGTAGGTACTACGTTATACAAGTTTCTACGATGTAGAGTGTAGACCTAGTCATTAGATTGTCTCATCGTCTAATACCACTTTACTGTCCGATTACGTCATAGCTGACGTTTATGCGACATGCCCTTTATAAAATTATCCTTGGTGGCAGAGTAGGAAGGCTATAAATACTAAACAGCATTCAGCAATAACTATTAGGTACCTACCTAGTCACATGAAACACTGCATGTGAAAACAGCGCAATTCCTACCGCCAGTTCTTCAAATACGTACCTACTTACTTTACTAAATATAAAGGCATTAGGCAAGTTCCATGTTTATATAGCTCAAAAATACTAGTACACGTTCTATAGGTAGCTATACCACCTGCGTACTAGTTATGTATAAAATGATGTTAGATGCTTGTAATTCTTAGAAAATATTGTGTCGAGTCGGTTGAATAAAAAAACTGATAAAAAAAAGAGTACCTATAAACTATGCAAGAGGCCAATATTTCACATTCATAATCTTGTTCTCAAGTTATTATTCTGTCAAAACTTGATAAAGTGAATATTCGGTATGTTTACAATAAGGTATGTAGCGAAAACAAAACAATATATTATTTTGATTGGACTATTTTATTGCCAGAAATGTTTTACAAACACTAACTCACTGTTGAGAGAAGTGTAAACTGTACATACTACTTTAAATCTAATACTAAATGTACTTTGAATCAAAAATTATTATTTAAATTGTAAGATATAATCTGAAAGAGTTAGTCACAACTTTAATACAATATTATATCATAGCAAGAACACACAAGTGTGACTCGACAATATTATGAAGATTCGTTTCCACAAGGGTTATCTTACATTCGAGGTCTGTTACTATCACAATATAAGAAAATAAATTAGAAAAACAGGATATAAGAAAAATAAAGTTGTCCATAGAATTACAAACAAAAAAATAGCACACAAAAGTTAGTTATGTCAATATGAACTATCACCTTATTTGTCAACTTTGAACTTTAATTAAATTCCAAATTCTTAAAATTAGTGTTACAATGTGAACAATTATTTTAAATAACGGGCCTCCCTAGCGCGCCGGTTGGAATTCACAAGCGTAAAACGAGACAGTTACATGAATCAGTTGTTTGTCGGATCAAAGCAAACTCCATCCAACTCGTGAGGAAGTTACTCGTTCACACTGCAAACCGTAACCAAAATGTCAAAGGAATGTTCAAATGGTTAAGTAATAATGCCTATGAAATACAAAAATGTGCGTTTATCTGCTAACTTAAATTTACAACTGAATTAATTATCTAAACTTTTAATTAATCTTAATCTTTATCTAAAATCCTTGTTTTTCGGAAGCTGTTGTATAAAACGCGTCGTTCACAGAACGGATTGTGAATTGATTTCACACTTTGTGAATTACTTTGGCAGTACATTACTGGCGTAATATGTAAAACGGTACACGTTACCTTCATCAATTCAATAATCCACCGCTACTAGTCCGTTGAGATAGACACCAATACTCATAAACAGCATACAACACCTAAACCGACTCGTGCAATAATGTTCAGTTCACTGCGATGCACACTGGTCGCCATTGACAGTAACATTAAATTTACAATTTACAGGTACTTCACAGGTAAGATTTAATACACAATGTATTATAAACCTAAACATAAGTGCGGTCACAAAAGAGCTCAACTCTTTATTGTACACGCAGCATATAAACTGTAAATAGGAACTACCAAGACTTCCTAAGTGTCTGGGTATCTAAAAGTTTGTAACTATCTACACACAACATAATACCTGTATGTGTGTTTGGGGAAGTTCTATTGTATGTCATCTATTGTCTGTAAATTTTGGCATGTTAGGAAGTCCGAGTAGTTTAAGTTTTGTATTATAAATGTAGATATGTATCTGGATTGAGTTGAGCCCTAATGAACATGGTTGCATTGCAGTAAACCAAGCGAGGTAGTTTGGTAAGAAATTTTAAGCAGCCGCCTCCTCTACTTCGGCGGGGGGCGCCTCTTCTGCTACTTTCGCCTTCTTCTCTGGTGTGGTCTTCTCCGCGTCACCGTTGTCGACGGAGACAGATTTCCTCTTCACGCCAACCTCCTTCTTTTCTGTAATACAAAGTTTGACTGTTAAAGATACCATTGAGGAACTTACCTGGTGTACCTGGTGCTATGAAAGGAAATGTATTTTTTTAACATTTCTAGTTGTACAAGTGTTTACCTGTGGCATCACCATTCTCGGTGGCGTCATTGCTCTCGTCGGCGTCGCCGTTCTCAGCGGGCGCGTCCTCGACCGCAGCTTCGCTGCCGTTCTCCTCCTTGCCGTTGCCGTTGCTCTCGGGCGCTTCCGCTACCTTTTTGGCGGGAGACTTCTTCACTGGAGACTCCTTCACCTCAGTTGAGCTGACCTCCTCAGCTACGACGTCCCTGAAAGCATCAAAGTTTTAGTGTTATTTATTAGGCAAGCAGTTAAATTACTCAAAATCTTAAATCTTTTACCGGTATATGTAAACTAAGTAGGATATTTGGGAATTTAATAATAAATAGAAGTGTGATGTATTATCGGCACTGAACGTCGTAAAATCTTCAATCTAAATACCTACGCACCGTGGCTAATGCGAAGTAAGCGAGTCAGTAACGGAACATAACAATGCAACAGTTCCACACGCGGGCAATGCTCAGCGGTTAAGTGGGGCGGCATAAAAGGAAAAGTCTGCCGGAACAAAAACAAGTGGCTGTTGCGCAAGGCTGCATGTGGGAAAGTTGCAAAATAGGAAACTAAACGTAATCGTGATCACCTTTGCTGAATGAACACGTTACTCGCTCCAGTGGGCTACACTTCACGGAGAGCCATAAAGCGTTAAAAATAACTAATGACAACACGCGTCGCCCGCGATAACGTAACCGAACAGCAAGCAACCTGCCTGAGTTGCAAAACTCGAGGTCTCGGCGAATTCAAACGAGCGCGCGCCGGCGTCCGGCGACGCTACGCGCCGGCACGCCGCGCACGCAGCGCCATCTTGGATAAAACAAGCGGCCCCGCGCCCGCCGCCCGGCGTGCTTTTAACTTTTCTACTTCATTTTAATACGCTTTAACAGGAAAAACTATCAAATCTAATCGACACTTCGCATTCTCCAACACGTAATGCGCCTAGTAGCGTCCATTATGATAGTCAGAAATCCACTTTATTCGTTTATCAGTAAAATAACATTTTCCCGCGTGTCTTATCTTTGGCGGCGTTTACAAAATAAGCATCACCAAACTATAAATACATATCAAAACAATATTTTGTAACTATCGCACAAATAAAACGAACTGGTAAGAATGTTAGAACACTATTGAAACACTGTAAATTCACAGAAAACACGAATTTCACACATATAAAGGAAGCCATTTTGATCACATTTTCGAAGCCGCCAAAAATATTATACCGCAAAACTTACTAAAACTTAATGAATTTAACGAAAAAACTTACTTCTTTTCGACGGCTGCGTCTGCCATTATGTTTTTTTTAGTTTTAGGAGATACTTTTAAATTATAAAGAAATAATTATAAGCACGTGTTACGCACAACGTACAACAATGTTCACCGCACAAACACCGACGACCAAATGAAGGAGGAAGAAGGAAAAAATATAATGCGCGACGCCTCGCAGGGACTCGTACAGCGTACTCGATGTGAAGCTAGCTGCGTCTACTTCAAGATGGTGAAACAACCAATTGCGATTTAAGCATGCTAGAGAGAGATAGTTATAGTTTTTACATTCATCTTTAGACAACCTTGAAATCGCACTAGAAACAACACAGGCAAGCAACACTATACCTTTCTCTTTCCTGCCTGTTTAAAAAAATACAATCGTTAATGTTCCAACAAGACAAGATTATATTAAAATATGGGTATTCTTCTGGAAAATTAATTTAACATAGCCGATTTTACGTCTAGACCGTGAACAATTACAAAATAGCAGACTATTTTACTATTACTTACTACTAAACGAATTTTTAAATCACAGTACCTATATAAAAAACTCAGACGTTTATTCAGAAATACCTATTGTAAAAATGTACCAAACTCATCTATCTTGGATGTAGTTTTCCATACAAATTTAAAAATAAACTTTTTAATGTCGAATAAACACTAGCTTCATTATTTCAGTCGTTACACCACGCTTATATTTTTATTACATGCGTTCCTACTACAGGTCCATTGAATGTAGGGACCAGAGTAATTTATGACAGTGACTGTAGCTACGTCTACGCACATAGCTATGAAAGGCATTGGCATTTTTCATTCATGTGTGTAGTAATATAGTAGCGCGAAAGGTCCTACTTTACTCTGTATCTACCTACTAGGCTAATAAGTACTTGTAGCCTTCTTTACGTTCGTTCTTGTTGCTATAATGATTCATTCAGGTAGTGAAGTCACTTTACCTTTTAAATTTCTTACCCTACATAATCAATCAGCCTTTAATGTTCCTATTGCTTGCTGGGACACAGGCCTCCTCACTGTGAGAAGGAGTGGGCCGTAACCACCACGCGGGCCCAATGCGAGTTGGTAGATGTCACTTGTCTTTTTGGTTCTAGGACATGACCTGTATCACAAAACGGCTTACGTTCTTATTTATTTTTATTTATATAAAATAAAATATTGGATCTAAATAAAAAGAGGTAGGTGTTACGTAAATTAAGTGTCCGTGAAAAACAAATTGTTCTGGTGTTTTTCGAGAGTTCAATGCCCGATTGTCACGTCAACCCTGTTTTAAAATACACAATGTATAGGTAGATAGGTAGTACAGGTACCTAGGATTTCTACGACAGATAATAATAGGCAAAAAATACTTGTCTACCTACGTGTTATCTCAATTGTACTCGCATTTAATTAAAGAATCTGCTAATTACGTGATCAATTCACCACGTTGCAATGAGAACGCGTTTATTTCCCGCCAGCCACCGTTGGCTTGTGCCAGAAAAGCGTATGTCCGACAGTCGGAGTCGTCCGAATGACTCCTAAAGCCAAGTTCAGAAGGAGGTTACAAAACATCTTGCTGCGATATTCTACTCCTTATATCAACCACATTAGGACCATTAAGATTTCAACCGGACGCAAAATATAACGTAGTCCCGTGATAGGTCGATGGCTTTTAAAAAGAAATCTTGGCACTACTTGGTGATTTCGTCAGAATATGAATTCGTCACGCAGAACAGTTCGTGATCCGATGTATCCAAGTGCCTTAGTGATACCTAGGTCGTTTTTACAGTGGTTACCGTCCCACCTACCTACGACTCCTAAATCGTGTTGCCATCCATGGCTTGGCATAGCCCATGCATGCATGGCCCATCATCAACAATTCTACACCATTCCAACGAGAATGGTGGGAGAAAAGAATTTGAAATTATTTTGATGACGGTTTCTATATCAATGGATGACACACAAAAATACGGTTTTCTGACGTCATTGTTTTATTTAATTAACATTGATTCCGATAGGTAACCGGTAGGTAGGTAAGTACCTATTACAGAACAGGGGTGCTACAAGTTCGACACCGGGGACACCGATGTTTTTGTTACTGGCCACTTGACATTTTCGAATAAATTATAATTTAAAAACTTATGCGGGCCTGATTTCACTAACACTATGAAACATCTAAACGAACACTTAAATATTATTGCACAGTTGAATTTTCAACTCTCAGCGCAGAACCGAGTGTTGAAAATACAAAAATGCATTTATTTAGGTGTAGCTTAGCGTTAGTAAAAATAAGCATTTAAATTTTTAGATTTTAGAAACAAGCTTTGTCTTGTTGAATTCAAGGGTTGGGTTGGCAGTACTATTTTAAACCTTTATACAGTTGCTATAAAGAACACATTCATTTGGTTGAGTTTGTAGGATGAGATGTTTTGGCAAGCAGATTGGATTATCGATCTGGATGTCATTTTTAATATTTTCGACCTTCCGGCATAAAGAATAAAGTTTAAAATTGCATGAATTCTATATACGATACATTCGGAACTTATAAAACAAAGTAGGAAGGTTCGTCCCTATGTAACATGTATGCTTATATGTAGGTACTAACTGTGCCTACACACGTGTGGGTAGAATTTGGTACTTATATACATTGTTACATCCTTTATTTTATATATATGTATATATAATACATATTTCTGGGTATAAAATACCCAGAAATATGTATTATTGTGAGTACGCTGCCAATACCTACCTACGAAGTTTTTGAATGCTTCCCATTGCTTGTGTAGGTAGGTAGGTACCTACTCAGGGTGAAAAGACGCGTCGTCTTCTAGACAAGATTATGATCTATCAACGGCCTTTGCTTGTACCTACTGTCATTGACAAGAAGGTAGGTAGGTACACAAGATCTCCACCAAATAAGCTATGTAGGTAGGTAGGCATAGATCTTTGATTATAAACTTGTCCAGTAGAGTGATGAACGAACATGATTGGAGTGTGAAAGCGGACGTGTGTAGACGTAGCGTGCGTAAATACTTACCTACCTCCTCCTCCTAGATAGATAGGAAAAGCAATAGTGTTGCGTTACGAACTCGTGACGTCATGAGTAGTGCCCGTAGTACTTAGGTACTTATACGTACAGACATTGACAGCATCTTTTTTTTTTTTTTTACGTAAGTCATTATGTGTAACAGTGTAACTCATAATGTTAGACTAGAATGATTGCCCAGAGTTGTATAAAACAGCATCATTCTAATTTAAACTTTATTATAGTGAAGCTTACTTCACTATAATAAAGTTTAACGTGAAACCATTATTGGAAGTTATTGCAATATAACTCATAAGTTATATTGCAATAACTTCCAATAATGTTTTCACGTTAAAAAATATCGTGAATGTGCTCAATAAAAGTGGTTTTCGTATGTGACTCAGGCTGGCTGGACAAATCTTCAAAATAGCTTGCCTGTAACTAGGTCAATAGGGCACTTTATGTGACGGCTAAACACCCTGTAACGCTACAGAATCTTAGATAATCGATCGAAAACGTGTCCAGCCAGCTTGAAAAACCACTTTTCGCTGGTCTCTCAACCTCGGTAACGGAAGAGATTTTGACGACTTTTTGCATATCAACGGGCGTCATATAAATTTGTAACAGGCATCGAGCTAAAAGTTTTGTGATATGTACAGCGGTTTAATAGAAAAATGCAAAAATCTGTGTCCAGCCAGCTTGAAATTACGTATAAAACTTCTGGCTGGCACTTCCGAATCTCAATAAAGGGAGCGTTTTCGAATATAGTTCCTTTACTAACATTTAGTGACGCAATGTGTAACAGTAATAACGTTTGATTTATGGCGTCACATGTAAGGGTTTACGAGAAATCAATAAAAACTGTCCAGCCAGCCTGAGTTCAAGCTGGCTGGACACATGTATCTCCGCTGCCTGATGATCTACGGCCTTCGAAATGTGTTCAAAATTTTGTGACGGGGACGATACTGATAACCTGAATTTGTGACGGAGAAAGTTTGCGTAGTTTCAAAGATATTGATCATTTAAATTTTTCCCATACAAACATCCATTAATATTGTGAGTTGACCACAATTTTTACATAAATAAAGGATTTCTTTTTAATCGACTAATCGGCCGGTAGCAGCCACGCCTGCTTTGTATTTGATTTTCCCGTGGGAATAAAAGGTGTTCCTGCAGTAAAAAGCGTAAGTATTCTAAATAATTTTTATTGATTTCTCGTAAACCCTTACATGTGACGCCATAAATCAAACGTTATTACTGTAACACATTGCGTCACTAAATGTTAGTAAAGGAACCATATTCCAAAACGCTCCCGTTATTGATAACGGGAGCGTTTTGGAATATGGTTCCTTTAAGACGAAGAAGGTATGGTTCCTTTTAGAAGTTTTATACGTAAATTCAAGCTGGCTGGACACAGATTTTTGCATTTTTCTACTAAACCACTGTACTTACCACAAAACTTTTAGCTCGATGCCTGTTAGAAAATGTGACGCCCGTTGATATGCAAAAAGTCGTTAAAATCCCTTCCGTTACCGAGATTGGTTTTTCAAGCTGGCTGGACAGGTTTTCGATCGATTATCTAAGATTCTGTAGCGTTACAAATTCTGAAATAATGGTGGCTAGCCGTCACATAAAGTGCCCTATTGACCTAATTAATAGCGAGCTATTTTGAAGATTTGTCCAGCCAGCCTGAGTCACATGTTTTCGTAGTTCTAGGAATAGGAAGTGTCACTACTGACGTGCCGTTGACCGTACTCGCGGAGGCGTTGGCAATCGTTGACTCGTTGTCAATCACGCCTCGGTACTAAGTACTTAACCATCAGGGTAATTATTGCGTAACACACTAAATTTAGACAGTTCAACCACATTCATTGCGTTATTTACGTTGTTGACAAATTTTTCTAACAGAAGCAATGGATTAGCAATATAATGTACATACTTCAAAATCACACAATCTAAATGATTTTGAAGTAATTTGTGATTGATCGTGTGTTACGCAATTATTAGCGTGTATAGTAATCTGTACTTACTTATAGGTAAGCTTTTTAGGGTTCCGTTGCCAAATGGCAAAAAACGGAACCCTTATAGATTCGTCATGTCTGTCTGTCCGTATGTCACAGCCACTTTTTTCCGAAACTATAAGAGTTATTATACTGTTGAAACTTGGTAAGTAGATGTATTCTGTGAACCGTATTAAGATTTTCACACAAAAATAGAAAAAAAAAAAAACAATTTTTGGGGCTACCTCATACTTAGAACTGAAACTAAAAAAAAAAGTTTTTCATCAAACCCATACGTGTGGGGTATCTATGGATAGGTCTTCAAAAATGATATTGAGGTTTCTAATATAATTTTTTTCTAAACTGAATAGTTTGCGCGAGAGACCCTTCCAAAGTGGTAAAATGTGTGCCCCCCCCCCCCCCCCGTAACTTCTAAAATAAGAGAATGATAAAACTAAAAAAAATATATGATGTACAATACCATGTAAACTTCCACCGAAAATTGGTTTGAACGAGATCTAGTGAGTAGTTTTTTTTTAATACGTCATAAATCGTAAACAGCAATTTACCTTTCATTCAATCAACTCATGATTTATTTTTATAGATAATGGTACGGAACCCTTCGTGCGCGAATCCGACTCGCACTTGGCCGGTTTTTTCTGAGAAAAATTCTAACAATACTAGATGCTGATTAAGGTAATACGACTCATGTCATGTACGTTTAAAGTATGAATGTGGACGGCTATACTTAGGAGTAGGAATAAAACATAAGAAAACATAGCTTAAAACATAAAGAATAACGATGAAGTTTCTTGCCCATTCTTCTCCATGCGAAAACTAACCTTTTGGAAGAGGCGGTTAAAATCAATTCTATTTTATTGAAATTTCGACGTTCATAAGGCACATAAAATGCCTATGTATTTGAAATAAATACTTTGACTTTGATTAAGGGAAAACTAAAGAAACGGAGGGATTGTGTACCTATACCTACAATCCGTTGGTGACGCAATAGTATGCTCACGACTGTTTTCGCCGTAGCGGACAGCACTGTGATTTACTGAGTGCAAAACCGCTACATGTAGAATGTTGCGGTTTTGCCGCTACGTTTTCGAAGCGGCGCGGCGCCGGCGTTGCCGCTTAAGAAGTCTAGAACATTCCGGAAGTTGCTCGAAATATGTTTTTCTGTATATTGGCACTTTGTTTTTTGAAGTGAAAACTTCTTTAGGCGCCTTTTTCTGAACAGTGGCAAGTTACCGGTCGGTGTCGGTGAATCGGGTATACTCGGCTCCAGTCGGTCGGTGTCGCTAAATCGTGTATACTCAGCGTTGAATCGCGGATACTCGGCTCCAGCTAGCACACACCCTCTATAATGTGTTATCATCATTATTTTAATTGTGCTTGCGTGTTGTGTTATTTCTTTTGGGTGCACTGAATAAATAGTTTATCTATCTACAGCGTGTAACGGAAGGGGGGTATCAACCCTGAAGGAGGTGAATGTGCTCATGAAACTCAACAACTTTCCCCAAAGAACATAGGTCGAAATATGAAAAAAAAATTTGGCCCTCCCATAGTAAATCAATCAGCTGGTAGTCAGTTTTGTAAGGGAGGGCCAAATTTTTTTTTCATATTTCGACCTACTAACTAAGTAAAGCCGTAAGTATTTGTAATGAATGAGTCACAAAAGGGCTGTTGTGACCATAGATATATACTTATGTACAAAAAAAATTATATCTATGGTTGTGAGTTTGTGACTGTGACTGTGATCACGCTTGACGTGATCCGTGTATCCCGACCCTAAAAATCGTATCTAGGTACCTTGTCCCCCCACCCTACCAACCTATTTAGATTTGATACAGGGTGCGTGCGACGCGACGCCCGCCGCGACGACGTGCGAAATGCGGCAGCTAGGGTTGCGAACGACAGATTGCCAACCGTTTTTCAATGCCTGTCTATACGCATACACGGCCCGGGATGCAATACAATAGCGTTTTTTTGTGTCTGCCTGTGAACGAAACAACACGTGTATCGTATGGTATGTTTGAGGGGTTCGTGGCTAATTAATAACAGCCGCACTGGTGACTACGCTTGCTGCGGTTGGATTGTGGATGGATGACCGATACATGTCGAGACCATGGCTTGGAAAGCACGTTAAACCGTTGGTCCTGGCTGTCATTCGTAGATCATTGACAATCGTCAGAAGCCCGAAAGTCTGACAACCAGTCTCACTAAGGGGTATCGTACTACCCAGTAACTGGGTTGTAGTCGTTGTAGATGTCAGATAGGCAGTCGCTCCATGTAAAGTACTGGTATTCAGCTGCATCCGATTAGACAGGGAGGCGACCCCGATGTTGTTACGAAAAGACTAGTCGACAGATGATGATCGTTATATAAGTACCTACCTAGGTATTTTGTATTTGGTATAAGTAGGATATTAAAAAATACACCAACGCGAAACTGGATGTAGTTATTCGTACAGGATAAGCGTAATTTAAACCAATATGGAGTGCCTTGACACCTGCGCGTGACATGGGTAACGCAAATGACTAACGCCAGCAGGTCAAGGTACGCAACTGTTAAATTTTCCCAATCAACCTTGAACCTTAATACTATATCAGTAAAGTTGAAAATCTATTAAAGAAATTTGACAGATTGTAGTAACTTGATGTGCTGGCTTCTGTACAATAGCAAAATCGGAACTGTGTGTTGCTCAATGCTCAGTGCTGACCTGACACTACTCGCCTGAAGACGAGAAGTCACGCACACATAAGCGCGCGGTGCTTTGTGACTTTTGTGAGATATATAAAAATTATAGTGGTCTACGAATAATAAAACACAAGCGTAAATATTCATCCCGACTACGGAACCTTTCATTGTTCGTAGTACGACACGCACTTGGCTGGGTTTTTTTTAAATATTTCTTATCAATTTTAACTAGCTAGTTAGCAAAATATATCAGTGAACACCCACACTAGTAGAACAATTATATTTGTAACAGCCTAAGCTTATTTTTAGACCAAGATAAGTACCTACCAGGAAATCCAGCTGTTTAAAATTTACGTTATTTCCCGCGATGGTGACCAGTAGGTACGCTTTTTTTTAAATAGTTTGCTGCTTTATCTGCGCCCGTCTTCTGACGGGCAATTCTCGTAATTTTAAAAATGTTCACAGTGATCGGTCTCAATCTGTCAAAATTACCTCTAATTTCTACATTTTTGACAAGTTTTTGACATTTACAATTCAAAAGTGCATGTAATTGGTTTATTTGAATTAAATGGCTTGAGTTTGACATTGATTATTGCTGAGATGAGATTGCGACTAGATCTTGAACGTTTTTAATTAGGTACAGGAATTGGCCTTCTGTACATTGGCCCGAATAAAATGAAGTCATTGAAACAAACTCGTTTTAACGGTAATAAAAAATACCGGGAATTTGTCACATAACCCCTTCGTGCTCCTGATTATACGCCTAGTTAGCTAATTACATTAATGTAAGCACCATTACGTTGCTTCACGACTACATATACATACCTATTCAACGTACCTTATCGCGTTTACAATTTCAATGATTCTAGCCAATACACTTGTTTGCTTTACGAGAATATAAACCTTAATACTTCAGAAATAAGATTAATTATCACGTGGAGGTAAAATCCCTCATGCTTGCAAATAGCCAATACCAACTGGTAGTATACGAGATTATCAGCCGTAAACACTATTGAACAAGATTGATTATCACGTGCTCACGCTTGCAAAGGGCGGCCACCTTGTCTATCTTTAGTTGTGTGCTGATTGAAATAATAGCTGTGACACTGACACAGTGGCTATAAAATTAAAGCTGAATAATGAAAATTTCTTTTTCGCGTTTATGAAAATAATGCGAATGAGAACAACAATACGGAATGAAACTAAAAGGCTGTTCTCACGGTTCTCGTCCGGTAATGTAAAATGTTACAGAATGCAACACGTGGATACCTAATACTGGTTATGTTTTATTATTATTATTATTCTCCCCAGTATGTCCCTCAGTATATTATATCTCCGAAGTCCATGGTTGCGCTATTTGCAAACGCAGAATATGTATAAATTCCATATTTCACCGCCTGCCAATATATACTGGGCGCACTGTACAGTCATTGAACGAGGGGGCCGCCCGCGGGCAGTCGGACGCCTCCGCGCCGCGCTTATTCGGGTTTTTGAGTCTATTGGTCCTAATTTATGTTTCTCAAAAACCATCTCTGGTGGCATAGGTCCCTTTTTTTTAGGAATCTACATTTCTTAGTAAAGTTTAATCGTTGAAAGCAGCATTTTGCGGATACAATACGTCAGAGTCGCCGCCGATTCAATGCACTCTGTGGTCACCGCCATAGGCATCAATGACATGCCGCATGCATGGCCCACTATTGGTTGTTTGTAATAGAGCCGCAAAAAACTTCAATGTACGAAAACCTGTCTAGGCGCCGCGCGTCGGCATGTTTTAAAGGCATTGTGTGCTCTATTACTTGCTCGCTTTTTGTTTGATAAGTAGCTAGTTACAAAAAAAACTGTTTTGACTTCAGCTTAGTAACAAGGCGTGCATTGTTTGATTCGCACGAAATTACTCGCCCATAACGGGTGAATCGACACTTTTTTTCCCCTGTACATCTTTCTTCAGTTGTAATTCTCTTGAATAGTTGGCTGACAGGACAGGTGCAGGCGATCCAAATAAAAAAATGGATATGGATATGGAAATATAAAGTGGAAAGTTATCAAAACCATCTGAAACTACTTCTTCTGCTGAACATCTCATGGTGTTATTTATCTCAGGAAAAAGGAAAATGATGTACACATCAGAGTTTCCAGTGAAAAGGACATTGAAAGCCTCAGGAAAGCGGACTGACTATTTTATTCGGTAGTAATTCCTGCAGTGCGATTCTGCCGATCGATTCTTTAAAAATCTCACCGTGAAAAGTTAAGTGAAGTGAGCTTAGAGTGAGCTTAGAGTGAGCTGGCAATAGTGTCAATCCTTAGCATTCGTTGAAATGACAGCTCACTCCACGCTCACTTCACCTAAGGCTTCACGGTGAGATGGTTACAGAATTGACCGGCAGTAACCATCACACCGTGAAAACTTAGGTGAAGTGAGCGTGGAGTGAGCTGTCATTCCAAATAATGCTAGGGATTGACACTACTGACAACTCACATCAAGCTCACTTCACTTGAGTTTTCACGGTGAGATTTTTACAGAATCGACCGGCTGTAAACGGTTAATAAGGTTTATTTTTTCACGTTCTGGTTTTTAGCAATCCGTTTAGTTTGCATGCATTAAAAATATTACTATGTTATAAGTACACATACTACTTACGTATTTGATTACGTACTTACCTGCAGTGCGATTCTGTAACCATCTCACCGTGAAAACTTAGGTGAAGTGAGCGTGGAGTGAGCTGTCATTCCAAATAATGCTAGGGATTGACACTACTGACAACTCACATGAAGCTCACTTCACTTGAGTTTTCACGGTGAGATTTTTACAGAATCGACCGGCTGCTGTAGATTCTCGAGTGAATGCCAAACCCGCGGCCGCCTTTATATTGATAATAATGCCCTTTGTTGTTCTAAAATCCCACAACTTTCTTTATAATACCAAAATTGACTACTTTCAATTATATCATAATTACTCAAATTTGGAAATCATAAATATTAAACTCATTTTCACTGGAATATTGTCAGCTTTATCATAATTATGTTACCTACTTCCGTACCAATGGTTGATTTTGATAATTTTTCAAATAACATCTATAAGTTTGTTGTATCGGAATCTTGCGAATGTGTATTGATGACTGCAACAAAATATTCCCACCACACTCATCGCTGTCAGTTATTACTCAAAATGTTCGTAATCTGAATTGTAGGTAACTTTTTAGGTTTCAGGTTTTCGGGTTTGATTGTGACGTAGGTACTTATCCTGACCGAATGTTGGCTGACTTGTGTATCTTGTATCCCCACAATTAGCGGTTATTGTTCATTTTTTACTACATCAAACCCGCTGCAAAACGATGGCATTGTTGTGTATATAAAGGAAGAACATAGCTTTTGTGTTGAGGAACCTAATATACGAAATTGTAATTGCCTCGTGATTAAAATAGGAAACAACGAGACGGCGTTACTGGCTCTCTATCCTATTCTTACATTGACCCTTTTTTGACGTCGCTGGACGAGACTGGTGAAATTATCTGGTTATAAAAATATCGCAATATTGGGAGATCTAAATTGGACATAATTTCCGAGAATCTGAGTACGTCTTCAAATCAATATCTGTCTCTCACTGCCTACCACGGTCTACTGCCAGCACATACTTTTATCACTCGTGACGCTAGTGGCTCTTGTTTAGATCATGTGCTCTTGAAAACCAAGCTCCCTTCCTAATGGAAGGGAGCTTCACATTGTGGAACAATGGTAATCCATTGTTCCACAATCTACGCTCACAGATCACAAATCTGTCATACTTTGTTTGTAAAAGCACACTAAAATAGATCAGGAGGGTCTAACTCAAGACATAAGCAAAATTAACTTTACTCCGATTTATGAAACTGGTGACTGTGACTCTGCACTCAGCTATGTCATTGGTGAATTAAAGACCGCTTTGAGTTTTAATTCTGAAACCATTATACTTTCACGACGCAAAAGGATTATAAATAAAACCGTGGATAACACAGGGATAAACATCATAAAAAATCAAAATCATTTCCAAATTACATAATACTTAAAACAACCTACATTCGATACAATTTTTTTTGTAACTCAATCTTCACGAAATTTAGTCGTAATTATGATAGAGAACTTGTTCGAAAAGCTGGTAAAGATAGCAAAAAGTTGTGGGATACAATAAAAAATATAACTAATTCAGCAGAACATGTGAACTATCCAAAGGAATTACTTTCAATAACGGACTCTTCTCAACGCTCTGTGAATGAAATAAATTTATATTTGTCCAACGTTGGCAAATCATTGGCTGATCAAATAGCGCGAGTACAGGCCACGGTCCCCGATTGCCCCCGAAAGAAATAAAAGTCCCGTGAGCCAAACCAGCTATTGAAAGCTCATAAGGATATCTTGAGCCACACTTAACCTACATTTTTAATATATGTTTAGTAAATGGTAGCTTTCCCAAAGCCCTTAATAAAACTCATATCCGACCAATTCACAAGCGTGGGGCCAGAGACCGTATTAAAAATTATAGGTATATTTCCATATTACCTTCGCTTTCAAAAATTCTAGAAAAAATAATTAACAGACGCTTAGTAAACTATCTCGAAAGTAAGCACATTATATCTGAACATCAGTTTGGTTTTCGCAGTGGTAAATCCGCAGATCACGCAGTTACCAATTAACAGATTTTATAACCACAAATTTAGATAAAGGTAATAAATGTATAGCATCGATTTAGCAAAGGCTTTTGATACCGTTTCTGTTCCAATCCTTGTACAAAAATTGGAAAGAATTGGCATTAGGGGGAAACAACTTTCCCTTTTGACCGATTATCTAACAGAAAGGACTCAATGTGTTACGGTGGGTCCCTACACTAGTACTGATCGGACAGTGACTTATGGTGTTCCGCAAGGTAGTATTCTTGGCCCTACGCTTTTTCTCGTTTACATAAACGATCTCCTTTGTCTGAACTAATTTCTTGGAAAAATAATCTCATATGCAGATGACACTGCCCTCATTATCGCTGCTAAAACATGGAATGAGACTTATCAGCTAGCCCAAAAGGGTTTTGATTTGGTAAAGTGACCTTAAACATTAAAAAAACTAAGTACCTGACCTTTTCGATCCGCAATCCTTCACATGCGAGTCTAAATCTAATCGCGCATAATTGTCCCCCTGACACTTTGGGTTATTCTAATTAACTAAAATTACTTAATTCTCTACACACCCTCTCACACACATACACTCACCTTCTTCACCTTACACACCTAGAGGACATCAACCTTTCATTCTTTTTATATAATTATGTTCATATTTTAATAAACTGTTTCCTTTTGTTATTAAGCTCATACTTGCATACCCAGTCCGAGAGCTTGAGGCGCTGCGTACTGAAACACAGGCTATAATCCTAATTCGGCTGCAGATGCTAATAATTAGACACAATTGTAACTGTTTTAAGTAGCTAAGACAAATTGTGTAGGTAACTTGTTTATTCTTTTTGGTCTAATAAATATATTATATTATTATTATAGGGAAGCAGACGATGAAAAAGCCAAAGCGGATGTGTGGTAGTGAACTTGGACTTATTAGGGGCTGTAACACATCGAAAGAGGTTTGGCTGAAATTGGATTCTAATAAACGCTTCGAAAGGATCTGCTAAGAACTACTATTACTAATATTTCTAATACCTACGTATTTCTGGAGGTGTCGATTCGCCCACAGATAAACTAACTTCGTGCGACTCACCTACAGAAACAATAATATTTTTTAAAGTGTCGATTCGCCTGTTATGGGCGGGAAAATTCATGCGAATCAACCAACAAGCCGAAACGGCGGCGCGGCGGCGCGGCGCAGACCGAGAGTAATAAACTTGGGGCATTTTTTAAGGGTTTTTGATAGGGTTAGGAAGATCCGTGGCGAGTATTCAATACAGGTATTGAGTGAATTTGAGAAAACAATTGGGAACCCTCTTTTCTACAGTTCGTGTCTTATCACTATGGCCAGTAGCAACTCCTGCCATACCTTGAAATGGTGTAGGTACCAATCAATTTATTATACACTAGCTTCTGCCCGCGGCTTCGCCCGCGTGGATGTCGGAAATTATCCCACGGGAACGTGCTAACAGGATAAAATGTATGTGCTTCCCCAGAATGCCATCTATCTCGCGGGTCCTTTGTGGCTAATTACAATAGAAAACCAATTGTGTCTCATTAGTGGTGATTAAGAGGGTACCTATATGATATCTTTACCTAAGTACCTAATTACCTACCTAACCTACCTACCTACCTAATTTAAGAAAAATAAACTCAATAACAGAAAATTAAATACCTACCTACCTAAATAAACCTATTTCTGATGATAACTAATCTAAACTCAATAAATAAGCAAAATCCCTAAAAACTAATATCTATACGAATGACTAATCCTACCTAACAGTATTATAAAATAACCTACGGTCACTACGTACACTATCAAATATACTACCTATACTTTAAAATTAAAATCTATACCTACGACTCATATAAAAATAAACCTAAATAACTCTAAAAACTAAAAGGAATAAAAATGAACTCCACTGCGGGTGACCCAACCTACGACAAACTTAGTATTTGCGGTTGGTACAGTACAGACAGTGGTAATCGGGTATAGGGATCGAACCGCAAAATTAAGTTTGTTTTTTATTGTATATACTTTTCCGGGATAAAAAGTACCCAGTGTGGTGCCCAGGATATTAAAGAATAATTGTACCAAGTTTCATCGTAATCGAACCGGTAGTTTTTGCGTGATGCCTGAACAAACAGACAGACAGACAGACAGACAGACAGACAGACAGACAAAAATTTTTTTAATCACATTTTTGGGTTCGGTGTCGGTCAAGTAACACCCCCTGCCATTTATTTTTTGGATATTTTCAATGTACAGAATTTTCACTTCTACAGATTTATTATAAGTATAGATATGGGGGACCGTTGAATAATATACCGGTTGTCGATGGGTAATGAACGGCTGTTTATTATACCATGGGCTTAGACTTATCCGCGCGGTCATTGTGACATTTGAATTTGACAGTGTCACTAATTCGTAGTAGCAATAAGGGTGATCATTGTAGTTCAAGTTACTGCAGTCCGTTCACTGTGGTGAAAAAATAAATATTTAAAATCAAATAAATTACAGTGTATTTGGAACATAAAAAGGTAAATTTTCAACAAACTTCGTGAAAAATAAAAATTGTAGAAGAAAAATGAAAAACCAAAAACATGGTTTTTTGAATTTTTCGCATAAATTTTGAGGTGATGTGAAAAAAGTGTAAGTACAAAAGTTGTACTTAGATCTTTTTGTTACCTATAAATTTGCCATTTGACTTCTTTCCATAGGACTTGTAGTTTTGCCGGAAATCGATATAAACCGTTTTTTACCCTTATAAAAACGCACCCCCTTCCCCTTCCCGACCTCAGATCGCCCGTAAATTATTATCTATTATCTATCTATAATATGTATGTATTTACAAAAAAAAAAAAAATGTATATAAGTAGTTTATCAGCCATCTTGTTACCATAACACAAGCATTAGGTTGCTTAGCTTGGGACTAGATGGCGCTGTGTGAAATGTCCAGGGATATTATTATTATTTATCCTTTCATTTTTATTATATTCCTCTCCTTTTCCAATGGGTTTCATTCTACTATTATTTTTTTTTGGTTTCAAAAATTATCGACCCTGGGGGTCTACTCCGAAGTAGTATCGGCCGAATGTTCGGCCGTTTCCTGCTACGAAGTTACTATTTGGTTCGATCGGTTTCGATCCTACACTCCTACACTCTTTTGAATATTGACTATGGTCCCGACCCAACTGAGCCGATTCGAACTTTTTTCGCATTTTTTTCAATAATATTCGGTTCGGCCATGTGTCGGTCTGATCCGAACATTCGCACTTTGCACTTCGGAGTAGGCCCCCTGGTCTATACGATGATCTGTAAAAATTACACAACGTAAAGCGCCTGCTTGTGTTTGAACACTTTGAACCTACGACCTATAACTCGTAAGTCGGGGCTGATACCACTAGGTTTTAACTGTTGTCTTTTCATTGACTAGGCCTTAAAATCAGCAGACTGGTTGCAGATCTTTTTTCATAAGTTTAGTTTCTAGTGTATAAAAACTGAATTAATAATTACTATTTATGTGTGCAGCAGTGAGAAATGATCACTCGCGTACTGACTTAATAATATTACCATCAATCTAGAACAATCACGTTGTGGTTGTGGAACTGGATGTAAAACTACTAGTCCGCGTCAGGAGAACACCTGTATCTGTATGACAATGTATAGGTACAGATGCCAGCATATCAAGCTACTACAATCTGGCAAATTTCTTTAATAGATTTTCAACTTAAAGATAAAGTGTTAAGGTTCAAGGTTGATTGGGAAAATTTGACAGTTTCGGGTAGGTAGACCTGCTGGCGTCTGTACATACTTGCCTAAAAGCTATTCAATCATCTTTTGGTGCGTGGCCAAAATTGGAATTAACCCCGCCATCTTGTTTTGTCGAATTTCAAAAAATAATATTGCACTAATGCGTACACAAATGTTTACCAACAGCGCGACCTGTCGTCATTCGAGGGCCCAAAGGTCCTTGTTGTTGTAGCCGAGTAGACCGGTGCAGCAGTGTGATTCTGTAACCAACTCGTTGTGAAAACTTAGGTGAAGTGAGCGTGGAGGGAGTTGTCATTCCAACTAATGCTAGGGATTGACACGAATCGATCGGCAGCCGATCGATTCTGTAAAAATCTCACTGTGAAAAGTTAGGTGAAGTGAGCTTAGAATGAGCTGTCAATAGTGTCAATCCCTAGCATTAGTTGGAATGACATCTCACTTTACGTGCACAGTGTGCACCAAAGAGTAAAGTAATGTGTGCACACAGCACGAGCACACTCAGCACAGTGCAACAAACATGCTACAAATATGTTGCCAAGTTACAAGTTACCAACATGATAAAAAAACAACCACTTTCGTATTATATATTTTTTTGTTAATAAAAACTTTAATTAAATGCGTTAAGAGGCACTAATTATATGATTTCATGTTTATTCCAGTTGTTACGTCGCTCGCTTCGTCAAGGTTGTCTGAACTCGTGGCTATAATAATAATAAAATTAATCTTGCAACTGAGCTCTGTGCAAGTGTGCAGTCTCGTAACACTGCTATGTGGATTGTGGATTTCAAGGAAAATAACGTAAGGTTACCGCATCGAATCTCATTATTATGTGAAGTTATTTTGTTTGGCTAGTAACTGGATTGAACTTTTATTAAATTACTTTTGAATTGTTGATGTCAGGTCAGGTACAGTCAACTCCACATCAGTGGTAAAGGAGTTTGACATTAACAGCGCCTTTATGTCGAAGCGGGAAGGGTGATATTCGTACGCAGTGTTAGTCATGCCACTGATATGCTGTGGACTGCCAAATAGCGAGGTAGTTCTTGAAAGGAAAATAATAATCATTGGCTATTATTTATGCACACAATACTGTTGCTTCATTCTTGGAATGTTAATCTTATTTATGAATAAACCTACGAATAAAGCCCCATTCACGCACTTTTGTTTTCTATTGAAATGGTTAACCGTTAACAATTTTAACAGTCTTGCGAGTAGGAAGGCCCATTCATTTCACAATAACTAAATATGGTACTCTAACTAATGTGAAGCAGCACAGTTTGTAAACCAAAAAATATCCGAGAGTGGCAAAGAGAAAAAAATATCGATTAAAATTAGTTATGCAACATGCCGCTGTGGCAGACTTTGGCAGCACGATCTTGAAATACTACAGCTACAGAAATTGTATAGTGCAAAGAAAGTGATGCCACCTATGAGCAATGTGAGGAAGTTCGTACTATGTTGCCACATAAACATGATTTGTAACCAAATGGTAGAAATTTAAAGTCATAAAACCGCATCACGAATGGATGTTTTGAAATTATTATTTCAAACAAGTCTTGGCAATTTAATTGTGTAAGGATTTTTACTCAAGGTTAATAATTAATTTACCAACTGAGAAAAAAAAACAATAATTTTGAATGGAATTCCTTTTCTTTTCGTGTCACCATGAGCTAGCCTATTATGGGTTAAAAGATAAACCAGTCAGCAGGATTCTAGAGTTGATGACTGCCCAAGGTGCACCGGACTTACTTAAGTACCGCACCGCAGTCGTTCACCGTAAGTAATTTCCATCTAACAGAGCATACTATAATAATAAGGCTGTTTGCTGTGCCTATATGTCGTACCGTTGCGTGTGCTTAGTCCCAAATCCTCGCACTCTGGCCTCACTTAATGATTTCTTGGATCCAACAAACGATCTGTTTGCGGATGAATGTACAAAGATTTTATTAGCATGTCAGAATTACTATGAGAGGGATTCATGGAAATGAATAAATAAATTTCTGACAGAAATAATTATTTTGCCATAGATTGACATTTATAATTTATTATTGTTTGCTAAATTGAATAAAGCCTGCAAGTAGTCCGAGTAAAAGTGTTTTTTTTTTGGCCTATAACGAAAACGAAAATCGGCTTGATTTGCATTTTCGGGCGAAAAGAGTGAACGAACAAACTTGTTTGTGTTTCTTTTGTAAAAGAAACGCAGGGTCTTTTATACAATAACTAGCGACCCGCACCTGCTTCACTCGGTTTTTACGACTTTGATTAATGTATATGTACTCATAAACTTTTAGGAAGACATTTTCTAAATGATGGTGAAAACAGAATCAACTTCCGTTGCGTGGTTTAAATGAACAACACAGTCATACAGATAGACACAATACTTGACTTTAGTTTATAATGTATAGATCATTATAATATTTAACCGTTTAAACTTTTCATAATATTAATACTAAAAAAATTTGATGATACCAGAAAAAGCAAATTATGCTGTATTTTCACTGTTATTGTACCTATCGATTTTCCCTAAACAAATAAACTGAAAGTTTCGATTGCCTGCACTTCATTTTGTTCGGCAACAACTGAAAAAAATACTTTTTTTTTTAAGACTAAAATTGACGAAAATATAAATTTCAGCCCAAATTTTCCAAAACCTCAAAACGAAAACGAAACTCGTTCGGAATCTATCTGCAAGTGATAAATACAAGGAAATTGGACACGGACAGTTCTTGGATAGCTATTCACAACCATCCAACAGGCTATCGTATGGAAAATGACGCTTATCGATAACCTTGTCCCTGACAGCAAACATCTGTCGGAAGAATAGCGGTCGTCTATTTAATTTAGGGCTGATTTCTCCATCGCCAGATAATTTTTATTCGAGGAATAATATTGACAATTGACAGTTTTTGTATGACATAACTATCAAAATTTCAAAATTATTCCTCGAATAAAGTTATCAGATGATTGAAAAATCAGCTCTTAAACTGATAAAATTTTCGGGTTTCGGACTTGTGAACAGCGTTATGAGGACTCCTACGATAACATTGATTGATGTTCGATATGGTACGGAAACGTATCGAGTGTTTGTGAATAGCTACGCAGATTAGTATGCATGTGATGTGGTTATTCTGAATGTCCCTGTCACATAAATACCTAATTTAAGCAGTTTGTATATTCTGAAATTAAATAATAGTAGGTTTTAACAATAGTAGCTTTTCCAACACTAGGAGATTTTATGTTGTGAGTTGGCAACATTATTTTAATTGACCGCCACCCGTGAGCGAATCGTCGCTCGATCTCGCTCTGTCGATCGAGTCCGGTTGTGGAAGCCATTTTATTCTTGTGAATGTGACAAAGTATTTTTTGTGAATTTCCGTACAAGGAATCGTGTCAATGTGTACCTGCATTGAGTGTATTTCGTGACGTGTAATCGTGATATCAAAATTGAGAATGTACGTGTTTCAAATTGGTTTGTGTTGACCTGCCCCGTTTCTTACGCGGTCGCACAGCAGGCATCGATTAGTGCAGTAAAGCGGCCTCTAATAACGGCGAATCGAGGGTGTAGGACCAGTTTGTGGGGTGCGCCATGGGCAACAATGCTCCCAGCGCTAATAAAAAGGTGGACGCCGCCGAAAGCGTCAAGGAGTTCCTCGATCAGGCCAAAGAGGATTTCGAGGAGAAATGGAAGAAGAATCCTACCAACACCGCCGGACTGAACGATTTCGAGCGAATTAAAACATTAGGTACAGGCTCGTTTGGTCGAGTCATGATAGTTCAACATAAACCTACGAAAGAATATTATGCTATGAAAATATTAGATAAACAGAAAGTGGTAAAATTGAAGCAGGTTGAGCATACGTTAAATGAAAAGCGAATTCTTCAAGCTATCAACTTCCCTTTCCTGGTGAGCCTCAAATTCCATTTCAAGGACAACTCGAACTTGTACATGGTGTTGGAGTATGTGCCTGGCGGTGAGATGTTCTCACATCTGCGCAAGGTGGGGCGCTTCTCTGAGCCGCACTCGCGCTTCTATGCGGCGCAGATCGTGCTCGCGTTCGAGTACCTTCACTACCTGGACCTCATCTATCGAGATCTCAAGCCCGAGAACCTCCTCATCGACTCGCAAGGCTACCTCAAAGTTACAGATTTTGGTTTCGCGAAGCGCGTCAAGGGTCGTACGTGGACGCTGTGCGGCACGCCCGAGTACCTCGCGCCGGAAATCATCCTCTCCAAAGGATATAACAAAGCCGTCGATTGGTGGGCGCTCGGCGTCCTAGTATACGAAATGGCGGCTGGATACCCGCCGTTCTTCGCCGACCAGCCCATCCAGATTTACGAAAAAATCGTTTCGGGTAAGGTCCGTTTCCCCTCGCACTTTGGCTCGGATCTGAAGGATCTGCTCCGTAATCTATTACAAGTCGATCTGACTAAGCGTTACGGTAACCTCAAGGCCGGTGTGAACGACATAAAGGGTCACAAGTGGTTCGCGAGTACCGACTGGATCGCCGTCTTCCAGAAGAAGATCGAGGCCCCGTTCATCCCGCGCTGCAAGGGCCCGGGTGACACCAGCAACTTCGACGACTACGAGGAGGAGGCTTTACGTATCTCATCGACTGAGAAGTGTGCGAAGGAGTTTGCCGAGTTCTGAGCGCGTAGTTGGTGCCTGCGAGCGGACACTCCCGTGAGTAGGTGTTTTTAGTGAATCTTCCGTGACATTGTGGTCGTGGAACGGTGACAAGTGCGTCTCTTTGCCACAGCTTTGGGTGATTATAGACGCTGAGGCGGCCCCTGGCTGGCACACCATGTGGATCAAATTTGGAGTGTAGGCAAGATGATAGTAGAACTGATTTCCGATATTTCGGTGGCGTTCATTTGCTTAGTGCCCTTTCAAGTTGACATAACATAGAGCAGGTAGACGAGCTGAAGTGATCCTTGTTCTGGTGATATCCTGAGTGTTACCACTGACACCCTGTACCCGCAGCGTCTCGCTCAGCACTCAATGTCCTGCTACCTGGTTGTTCATATGGTACATGGTAGTTTGCTGTTGGTAGCATTGGGATGGTGAGCTTTATTATTATATAATATTTTTTATTGTTTTTACAAAATCAAGAATACAATTTTGTAATATGTAATTATGATCAAATTTTTCTTGTTGCTTTTAAGAATTCACGGTCGAACTCCTCAATTTCGATTTTATCTAATTACATCACTACACCATCAACTTCGAGCTATTTCAATGACCATCACTAATACTTTAATAGATTACTGAATTGAATTTCCTAAAACTGTGTATTACTTATCTTGATGGAATGTTATAATTAATTACTTATAGGTTCTAATTAATTGACATTTCGTTATTGGTTTTATTTATAGTGTTAATATTGTTGTATCAGTTGATATTTTTAACTAAGGAACTATAACTATCAAACTATTGAAGAGATTAATTTATTGTATATGTATTCATTGTAGTTGTGTTCACATGTGCAATTTGACCTGTGTTTGTGATCTGATGTGAGGTTTCATTTGAATTTAAGTGTAATTTGTATTAGTTCCTTATTTTGTAGTTTTAAGTGTAGTTATGTTATCTGTGGAGTCAAACCATACAGAATGTGCATGAATACATCTATATATATATTCTAAACTCAGCCTCTCAACAAACTGTGCTATGTGACCTGGCCTTATTGCTAGCATCAGTTAATATTAAAAGCAATAAATATTGTTCATTTAAACATATTCCAATTTGCAACAATATTTCTGTCCTGTTAAATGTTTATAGTTTTATACATTACAACTTGGTATTCAGCACAAAATAAGACATGAGAGAATTTTTATATATGAGATATTGTTTTCATTAAGAATAGGAATATGTTTAAAGGTACCTAGTGTTAGATCATTGAAGCGCGGCCTCTAGTCGCGTTGATATCTTGTCATGGAGACTGATGTTATCAATAAGCATGTGTATAATGAGAATGATAATTATCATTATAATCAGGTTCAGCTATTAATTTCAGTCCCACCATTCTCAGGAGTGCGTGATACAGCAATGATTAATTGGCAAAGTTTACTATAACGTTTGTTAGCTATTAGACGTAGGACTTTGAATCCAGGCTGTACAAATAAATATCTAGTAATTCGTAGTGCATTTTACATTGTGTACATTGTGAGCGTCTGTGGTAATAGTTATTAGGTTGAAATCATGGGAAGGTTACTTAACCGCTCTGTGCACATTCATATTTATTATAAAACGATACTGATGTGACTTGAGCTATGTCTGATGCATGCATATGATTGTCGTCTTTGAGTTAGTACTGTCCTCGTTCTTACAATTGGAACTGGTCAAGTTATGATAATAACTACTTGTAAAAATCATATCAAATTGTACACTAAATTAATCATTTTGGGTCAATGTATATTGTAAATGATGCATTCTCAATCTTTTCTATGATCATTCAATGTCAAACTTCAATTATGAATTTGTATTCAAATTGCTTATACTTTTTTTACTAAGCACTGTGCTAAATAAACAATGTCTTGTGGTGAAATGTCCATTGACAAATCTTTAAACCTTCAAAAAGTATATTAATTTCTTTTATTCTAATAATTTAGTTTTAAAATCAAGACCTATTATTTCATTTGGTGCCATAATTATTATTTTGGAAATGGTCCTGCTGTGTAAATATTTAGATTAAATTGTTAATGTTTTTTAATGTCTTAATAATTGAATTTGTTGCCTACTTCTTTTCAACAATAATATGTATATTGCTGTGCTAAATCGGTACTCTTATTGCATATTATGTCAGTATTAAACTTTGCACCTTTTAAGTAAGTCATAAAGTAAGTCTCGAAGTATCAGTGAATAGTAGAACAATACTTAAGTAGCTAGTCACTTCATACTTGTTAATTTTGTAAACTAAACGCCGTTTCTGAGGTGGCAATGTTGAAAGCTTGGTGTCCAAACACTTAGATATTTATTAAGAATTAGCTAGTAGAATTTATAGAATAGTTAATTTCAAAGTTTTGAAAGTGAGAGTAAACCAAGTCTTGTAAAAAGCACGCTACGTTCCATCTGGCGCCATTGAGTCGAAGGCAAACTAATAATGAATAATTCTCAGATTGCTTTCGAGACATTGTTCTGAGCGACAGTTGTTTAGCGCGGGAGGTTTTATCTATTTTCTATTGTCTGAGCATTTTGCCTGTGGACTAATGAATTATTTGCTACTTTTTAAGAAAACGACATTCACCAATTAGACATTGTTTAACGATTCTAACGTTGTTTCAAAAATTCGCGTAATCTATCTCCTGCAGTTTGTAGCGTCAACGAGCGTTTAATTTTTAAAAATATTGTATTGACTAAATAAGAGTATCAGATGTGTACCCTTCGTTACAGTCATTGTATATAACTGTAGAGTGATCGTATCCCCGTAATTAGGTGATTCGGTATCAGCTTAGATATCCGCAGTCTTTCATTCCAATTAGCTTCACAACTTGCTCATCGACACAATATGAACGTTCTAATGTGAACATTTTAAGCCATTTTGGATATTATAAACATTAGTGTGACCGTATGTGTATTTGCGAACCGTCGTCTTTTTATATCTGTGCGTATTAAATATTCAAATGTTCACATCTAGATCTATTATATCGAGTGCCTATAGCATTGAAAGTTCAAGTGTAAAAAGTCAGTTAATTTCAGTAATTATTTGTCACCATGTATTGATCTTCCATAAAATTACGATGAAATTAAAATATCGATGTAACAGTAAACAATGGTTTGATTTTATGTTATAAAGGTGTTCTATTCCAGTGTTGACTACACGATACGTGTATTTGGCACATCTGCTCCGACGTATGTTCGTTGGCTTGGTAGCTGGTACGTCGAAGATAAAATATCCGCCTGGGTATACGTATGTTGTATTGTTTGACGTTGCTCGCACGTTTGGAGCAGCACGGCTGTAGCACGTGGGGCGAACGAGCCGGTTTAATACGTGGCTTCCTAATAAAGCGGAATGCTCCGCCGCCCGTACGCTCTTCATCATTGCCAGACAGATAAAGATTTGTTTTATCCCTCACTGTTTATATAGGTACTAGATGCAATAATTCACATTTATTTTCGTACTACTGTTATGTAACACCCATTTCTCACTGATTAAACTGACGTCTCGCAGATTTTTTATCTGCTATCAATCATAACTAATTACTATTTGTCTCTTCTGTTGTTTACTCCAAATACTTATTATTGTTAAATCTGATAGGTATTGATGTGTTAATGTTTTTTTTTCTGCACGATTAGATCTCTGAATGAGCTCGCATTAAATTAAAAACATACATTTTTAATTGCGAGTTCGTAATCTTTTTTAGCATGTGACGTTCTTGTAAAAATACATATGATTTGGTAGATCTGTTGGATCTGGTTTTACGATACCTTTGAAAAGTATCTAAAACGAATTTTCTAATTTTCGCCCACGCTTTTGTTTATTCCAACACAAACATTTAGTCTAAACATAATGTGATAAAAATTCACATTTTACGATTGTTTGAAATTCTGTTGCGAATGCTACGGTGATGTGACGCAGACAAATATTTTAACATATGAATAACACGATATTACTATTAAAACCTTTTGCCTTTAATAAGGTAACTTCATGAAATTCTCTCAATAAGTGTGCGAAGGTATGCTTACTGATTGTGATTACTGATTCATGCGAACATGTAGGTAGTTTTGAATCACGCATATTAGCTGACATTGAGGTAAAATACAGCGAAACTTGTGGTTTTAGTAGAACGTTGTACTGTTTTAATCATAGAATCCTATATCTATGGTTTTAATAAACTATATAATATAATGTATTATCTTCCGGCCATATCAATGTATGTTGCGTTCGATAACCTTTACATTACTTTTTTGGCATGAACACACAAAACTTATTCTTAGTTCATCAGTCTGATCTGCCCTTTTCGTCCCATTCTAACATGACAAGGAGACGTTCTATGGACTAATAGCGATATGGTTTTGATATTTGTGTAGATATTACTTCGACCAGTCTCCTTTTCATGCCCATAGTGCAACAAACCCTCCATGTATCACAAAAAATGCATGCAAGTACTTAATGAAAAATTAGTTTTATTAGTGTAATGTAAATGTAAAATTCAAGGCTGTTTGCGATACTCCGGGAGCCTTACGTCGCTTTGTGAACATTTTAAATTCATTTTAAACTTCCGATTTTCCATCATTTTACGTCGAGCCTCATTTACCCAGCACCCTAATTGCGTAACACACAATCGATCGGAATCTGAATCATTTTGAAGCAAATTGCTAATCCATTGCTTCATAAGTTCGAAAAATTTGTCTGCTCAACACGTAAATAACGCAATGAATGTTGTTGAATTGTCAAAATGAAACTGATTCCGATTGATCGCGTGTTACGTAATTAGGGTGCAGACTTAAAAGAAAACATCGTGAGGAAACCGACCTGGCTAGTCTGCACTGGGCCCGCGTTGTGAATTGCGGCCCATTCCCTCTCACCGAGAGGACCTGAGAGGCCTGCGTCCCAGCAGTGGGAACGTTATAGGCTGATTATGCTTATGCAGTTCTAAATTTTACTATGAATTATTATTAATGTTCTGTACATTCACGCTAAGTACCTCTAGGTATATACTTACATAAGCGAAGATAAAGTAAAAAAATCATCTATGTAACAACGTTGGTGTAGTAGAATATGTTCTGATTTGACACGCGATCCGCGTTGTGAGAAGTAGGATCATTATCAATCCACACAATAGATGTTTAGTTGGAAACATGGGCTTAGTATCACGTGTCAAACGAGCTCTGTCCAGAAACGATTACTTTTCTTTTGCAAATGGACCGTCCTTTGGCTGAACGTTATTATCTTTGCCGTTTTAAGTTGAATATGCATTGTCTTTGGTGCAGGACGGTCATTTAATTTAAGGTGGATGCTCCAAGGTAGCCCGCGAAATTCAAATTTTCTTACGTTTTTTGCTATTTGCTGGTCAGTACTAAGTTGTACGTTGATTAAAATGTGATTCGCGGCCGTAACAAATATGTATTTACAGAATTATAATCATTAGAATCAGTAATACAACTTATGTTAGCATAATCCTAAAATGTCAAGATTTCATGAAATAGTCATTCAGTAGGATTACTTGATCTTAGTGTTGATGACTTTAATGATTATAATTACCTATGTAAATACTTAATTGTTACGGCCGCGATTCATATTTTAATCAACGTACAACTTAGTACCTATACTGATCAGCAAATTGCAAAAAACGTAAGAACATTTGAATTTCGCGCTCTATCTTGGAGCATCCACCTTAATAGAATGCTTATCCGAATTTAAAATATTATTTTTAATACTTTACTTGATAAGTAAACCTTCAGCGATACGCTATTTCCCGAGGATATTAAAGATTTAAGATAGTTTTCTTATAATTTGAAGTGTTTAAATTGATTTCTTCTTCAAGTAATATTGCCTTTCAGTACAAGTGACTACTCTCGATGTTTCGTAATATCAATAATTCAGTCTCCATTACTTCAGAGACTGGCAAGTGGAGTTGATTTGCTAAACTTGCTTTTATGTGTCAAATATTGATCGGTTCCTAAGTGGAACACACATAATAGACCTGTCGACAGTGTCGGTACTCATGTAGCATTTTGCGCTTGCTAGGTGTTACCTATAAGGCTGGTTCGCTCTCGCAACCTACTGTTGCAACCTTGAGGCCTGAGAAAGCACATGTTACGTATTCCCACCAGTGTATACGCGGCCCGACATTGCGGAATAATCTTTGCTTATGAACAGGCGTCGCTCACAATTACAACATCCTCTTTAATTTCGATAATAAACGAGCGCGTTAGTTTGAGGTAAATGTCAACTTTTCTATATTTAAAACCAGTTTTAAACCGCGACATGTCGACGAAAAATATCCTTGAATATAAATACGTATGTTATTATCAGTCAACACGGACTCTCACGCTGTTACGAATTGATTTGACTTGATTAGCGCCGAGATCAGCTTGTGTTTTTTAATCGGGGACGTCTGGTAGGCAGAGCGGAACGGTCCATTGCCCACTTTGTGATGGGCACTTATGTACAGTTGGGGTCCGTAGTTATCCCTGTTTGCTCGATATAGTAAAAGCTAGGGATCAAATCCATCTTCTCGTATTTGTTCGCCAGATGTCAGTTTTCCACTCGACATAGTTTGTAACGTCATCGGTACTACACACATGCTAATTTTCACATTCAAACACGGCAGTATCATACAAGGTTTGAGGTGTTATAGTTTCGTCTCGCTCTTGTCGCTAGAATAGATAGCAACTATAATCACGTGTTTACTGGGTTTTCCCACGTTGAATGTTTTTTATTTTTCTTTGATGGCGAATTTTCGCGTAATTAACGATTTTTTGCCCCCTCTGTTGTTCACACTGTTTTTGAAAAGTTCGAAAACATCTTTTAATAACGATTTATCCTTCTTTTAACTGTGCAAGACATGAAATAATATCATAATAAAGTGTGCACACACTTGAATTATTCATGAAATAACAACTTGTCTTTTAGATACGTGCTACACTTATAAAATGTGTATTCAATTCGAGACATGATAAAAACGAGTTTGGGAGATAACAACTTTTTGTTTAGCGAGTTGTAAAAGGGCTCGACGCTACTTGGATGTTGCCTAATACGTCTATTAGAAAATTGGCGGGTGTAATGTATTTTTTGTAGTATTCATAGCCGTAAAGCGGGGTGCTCACAAAGAGACTATTTTACGACGGTAAGGTCGGCAGACCCGTTCAAGGTTTATAGGAAACGGTCTAAGAACATTTTGTGTCAGCGTTCTCTTTATAATTCAGATTCTTTTAATGTGGGACCACCTCTGAAATTTGCTTTTCGTTTGATGGGACAGATATTGCGCAGCTTCCGTTTCAATCATTCCTGCCTTTGAAGCTTTTTATGGATCACTATAAAATGCTAGTATAAGGTAAATATTTATTTAAAATTCTTTTTCGGGAATCGGTACTATTATTCGGTAGATTATCGTTCTTAATCTAGGAATAGCCGAATACATACAGCACTGGATGCTATGGATTTATTTTGCTTTGGCAGCCTGTTTTGCTTATCCAAAAATAACGCCAATTGTACAGCAGCCTCGTTCATTTACCTCATTTGAATGGGTCTTTTCACTTCACATGTCATGTGAAACATATTACCTTTCCCTTAGGCGCCCTCGTCAAGTTAAATGGAACTCTTTGCTTATGTTAAGAGAATACATTTCAACGTATTCCCGAAACTGCTCATATTTAACTTCTTCTGTTTTAAATGGTGCACACGGCAACACACTGTGCTATACATTTCCAGTTTTAGCTGACCTCGCATTGTATAGGGTTTTGGTACAATCAGAATTCAGAAGTCAGCTTATACTGTTTATGAATAGCTTGATATGTAGCCGTGCGTACAGAAGAACGCTTTGATTTATCTTGTCCAAACCATCATTAAAATTGCGCACACGTAGGGAAATGACTAAGCAGTCTGAACGAAAAAAAATGAACTTTTTTTTTTGTTATGTTTATTTCTTTTACTTTCTAGGACTTGTTACAACTGATCGATTTTAATTGTAAGTTAGCAGAAACTGGGACTTACTGTCTTGAGTATTTAAGCCAGAATCTTAGGACTTGAAATCGTTCTCGCGAGTAATCAGTCTATCTCGCTTCGATTAAACAACTTCCTACTCATAAAACACTTGCATTAACTTAATGATACATTTGATTCCGATAAGATTAATACATATAGGTAGTAAGGTCGTGTGCAATAAAATCGTTACTATTGGCGACGCATATTAGGAGACAAATTAAATTAATGATGATTGAACGTCTAGCTTTATTGGTTCAATTAATCTTAGTGAGAGTGTGGCGCCAAACGTGCGCTAACTAAAGACGACTGAATAAATTAAATCTTGCGAACGATCCTTATTGTTAGGAAAATTTAATATGTCGTCTATCAAGCTCCTAACGCCATCTTGTCCTTATCATAATTGATTTTCTAGCAAGATTATATCGCTGGATACTGTTCCTTACACTTAAGGGGGAAGCGCCACGGTAGCCCCCGAAATTCATTAATTAATTTTCTTAAGTTTATTGCAATTTGCAGATCAGTGTCAGGTTGTATATTGAACAAAATATGATTCGCGAGGGTAACATGTATTTACAGAATTATAATAATTAAAATCATCAATATAATAACCTTCTTAAATTCTTATATTTTGTTCAATAGGGTTGTAAATGCAAGTGTCCGTAGAGCAGCTTGACTAAGTAGGGACACTATATCCCCCTTGCCCATGGCCGAAGCGACGTGTAAGCAAAAATTATCTAAAATCTCAAATTCTCATTGATAAAGAGGTCCGTAATGAGTAAATATCTCAGTAGGTATTTTTTTTCGACCTTTTTACCAGACTGGTACCCACTTCTCAGTAGAAGTACCTACCAGTCTGGTAAAAAGGTCCCCCAACAAATGTTGATATGGTAAATGTTTCCCTTTATGACTACCTACTACGACGCCACTGCTCCTATGCCCTATTAATTTGGTTTAATCAAGTGCTATCCTAGGAAAAGAAGAAAAAGGAGACTGTTTCTAGCCGCTCCACTTTTTCCATAGTGCTCAATGAAAGGGAGAAGAATACTGCGGTATATATGTATCTATCATTACTCACAGCAAATACATGAGTAAGATTATGGATCACACGAATGGAATTGAAGACATCCAAGTCATTTCCCTTTGAAAGTATAAACAGCAGTGCGATTCTGTAACCATCTCACCGTGAATACTTAGGTGAAGTGAGCTGTCATTCCAACTAATGTTAGGGATTGACACCATTGACAGCTCACTCTAAGCTCACTTCACCTAACTTTTCACGGTGATATTTTTACAGAATTGATCGGCAGGTAGGTACGTTTTTACATTTGTTATTAGTTTCGGATTACCATTGTGCTTTGTTCTTTTAATTCCGTTTCGCATGATATTATCTCTTTCAACATTTCCTTTATGAATCCAATCTATTAGCGAGTACCCGGTAGGTAGGTATGTAAAATATTTACTTATTTAACTAACAGTAGGTATTAGTTTTCATGTCCTATTCACGTGTTTTAGCTAGTACAATTATGTATTAACAAAGTAAATAAATGCTGAAAGTGATAAATTATAAACAATGAGCGGAAACCATTCAGAATACACAAATCATTATGTAAGTACCACGCAGTGGAAAGCAATGGAGTACATATTTAAATAACCAGTTTGAATTGGAACGAACAGTAGTTATTTGTGAACTAATTTGATTGGAAGCGAATGACAGACAAACAGTGGAAAATCAGCGGTGACATTGCCATAGAAACGAGTAAATAAAGTTCAAAATGGCTTCACGCATACCAATGAATGTCGTGCTGATGTCTGAACATAAAAATGGGACGGCGGAAAAATAAAACACATTTGATTTCTTTCCAACAGAAATTTAATACGCAGTTTTCATTTTCAAGTTCATCAATGATTTTTATGTTCTAAAAACGTTACTCATCGTAAGAACGGACCTTCGTCTTGCCCTTGCTTCGCAGCTATGTAAATTACTGAGGATTCAAGTTGAATGTACGAACGTCAGATAAGCGTACGAAACTCTAAAAATTATCTTTGGTTCCTTGTCTAAAGACTGCGTATCTTATCGTCGACGATAAAATGCTGAACGGTCGCTTACAGAAGGTACAGGACGAGGTCGCGAATCTGCTTGTTTTATGAGTTTACCCTTCTAAACTTGGGAATCCGTCATGTCGAAAAGTTTTTTTTCTCCTTTTTGCAATTGAGTCCATGTCGATTATTCTGCCAGTGTCACGTTTAGACGGCAGCGCAGAGGCGGGCCGTCGACTTTGCACTTTGTGGTAAATCTACAGATGTAAGTAGTTGAAAGACAAGGACAAGCGTTAGTACAGAAGCCAGCAGACCCAAACTGTCAAATTTTCCCAATTAATCTCGAACCTTAATGCATTAGCGATAAAATTGAAAATCTATTAAATAAATTTGACAGATTGTAGTAGCTTGATGTGCTGGCATCTGTACAACAGTCGAAGAGTTAACGAAATTGGTTGGTTCAAAGTCAAAGTCAAATAATTTATTTCAAATAGGCACATAAAAAGCAACTTTTGAACGTCAAATTTACAAAAAATAGAATTGTTTCTAGTCGCCCCTTCCAAAAGGTAGTTTCGTATGAAGAAGAATGGGCAAGAAACTCCACCGTTACTCTTTTAAAATGTATTACAAGATTAAGGAAATACTAGCGAATGCTATAATAGTTATATAAATACTTGCAATAATGAACATCTTGAGAAATTGTGTTAAGAATTGATTCACGAGGAATTTTCCTGAGAATGAAAAACAAACAAGGAAAAACATTAAATTAATTGCATCATTAGAAAGTAACGTAATTGGACAATGGTTTTGGAGGATATTGCTAATCCATTGCTTCATTATGTTCGAAAAATTTATCTATCAACGTAAATAACGCAATGAATGTTGTTGAACTGTCAACTTGAAAGCCACTGCTTGCTAATTGATAGTGTGTGTTATGCAATTACCCCGTTAAAAAAAATCCAAAAAGGAGAGTAATTTATGTGAACTTTATAACTATTATTAAGACCTTGTAAACACATGTGTTATGCAATAAAGATTTATTTTAATTTGAACTTATGCGATATGCAGGCTACCCTTCTACTGTTACAGATGATGTCATTTCGCGTGGTTCAGTCCAATATTTTTCTTCAACCCACTCTAATTATTATGAGAAAGTGTAAACTAAGAGGACTGCCAGGTCCATCAATTGTACGCGGGGCGTGGCGGATTGCGGGACCGGCTGGGGTGACGTCATGCGCGCGAAAAATAACGCCGATCTATTACTGGACGCGTTATAAGGTACATCTATCTTCGAGTTGAGGCAGTTCTTGAGTTCTTACTTACATCCAATCAAACGTACCTACAAACAATTGAAAGAAAGGAGTGTTATTTTGGCAAGAAGTTATCAAAGAAAACATGTGGATTTTGTTTGTTGATAAACGCGTTGTGATAACATTGTTCTTGGAGTACTTATGGAAATCGTGAAGTGGTCTTTGCACGCCCTGGCGGTGTGTCTGAGGGGTTAGTAGGTAAAGGCTAGATATCTAAAAAACTATCATGTCTGAATCAGTCTATAAATTAATGCTTCTGGTCTTATCTAAGTACTAACTACTAGAGATATAGGGTTACCGGTTACCGAGGAGTTTGCACATGTCGTGCAAATGTCACAGATATCATTATCGTACCTAGATTTATCAAAGTTTAACTTTCTTGCCGTTTTATGCAAAATGTCTCCTTTTTCTCTCCTTTTTTTTCTCTATGCAAAATGTCTTTCCTTTTTTTCTCTATGCAAAATGTCTTTCCTTTTTTCTCTTTATACAAAATGTCTCCTTTCTCTCTCCTTTTTTTTCTCTATTCAAAATGTCTTTCCTTATTGTTCTATGCAAACTATACAAAATGTCTCCTTTTTATCTCCTTTTTTTTCTCTATGCAAAATGTCTTTCCTTTTTTTTTCTATGCAAAATGTTTTTCCTTTTTCTCTCTATGCAAAATGTCTTTCCTTTTTTCTCTCAATTCAAAATGTCTTTCCTTTTTTCTCTCAATTAAAAATGTCTTTCCTTTTTTCAATCTTTCTTCCCTTTTCTTCAAAGACATGCCGGCCGTAATTAAACATATTCCCGTTAAAAGTACCACCCACTTCTCGGGCAAAACGAGTCATTCACTGATGTAGTGCCGTTTTAGTCATGCCAAAACGGTATCGATATTTTTGGCAGCCTTAATGAGACTACGGATGTTAATTGGATTTATAATGTCTAAAATACATTTTATGTCTGCCAAAATGTATATCGAAATAAGCTGTTGAGAGTTCGAATTTTTTAAAGGTTGTGGTGTTAGCAAAGGTCGTATAAGGTTACTATGTCAGTGACCAATGATAGAAGCGAAATAAATACCTCATTATGACTGATTTATATCGGAATAAGTTAATTATTGCGTGTAATCAGTTATTTTTAATTTACCTTTACTTACACACAGTAGCGATTTATTATGTTCAAAGTGCAAACTAAAATTATGCTTTTATAAGCACTGATTTCACACCTGGGTCACCCAGGTCTTACACAGATGTTCTTAACAGTCACTGAATGCTGGAGTGGTAATGAACTTCTGGACGGAGGTGGGGTGGTTGGAATAACCACCGACGGCCGCCATGCTACGCACAATGGTTTACATGAAGGTCGAAGCGTGGAAACCAAACCTTCAAACATAGACAGTACTGATTTCAAAATTTGAAAAACATGGCTGTGTAAATTAAACCCAAGTAATGTTTGCACTTAACCCCTAATTCTGTGTTACGAAATAAAAGGTCATGTCCACTCCGAATTGCCGGCATACTAATTACGTATGTAAATGTTTCCATTTTTTAAATGTATGACTTGAAGGGACAGACTGGATGTGGCACGCTTTTTATTAGCGCCGGGTGTAATGTGACGCGATAAACTCAATTAAGGCGCAGATTTCTCGAAAACGGTCAAAAAGTGGTTTTTTAAAGCAGTGTATCTCTTAAACCGTAAATAATTAGGACCTAAAAAAAAAGTATGATATTTTCAGGTCTTATTTTAATACAGTGATCGAGCCCAAATCATAATTAAACATACATTAATGCATCAAAAAAATCTTCAAACAAACCTCTTCTTTGTCTTTAAAAGCAGTTTATCTCTTTATTAACAACAATAATTATAATAAAAAATATACCATAAAATTTCTAATGCCAAACTGCATCCAGTGATCGATTAGTTTTTAATAAATAGTTAATATCTAATTTTATACGATTTTATAAACGTTTTTACGACATACGCTTGCTCATTTCCTTGCTGCCTGCACCGCGCCAGTGTTCCTTGGAACGTTGTTGAGAACGGACCTGTGTCGCTTTGCTCCGCAGTGGAATTTTTACGTTTTGTACCGTGAAAATAAAAATGGGAAATAAATATAATAGTGGGAAGAGATGGAAAGCTGGTCGTCGAAAGCGTTTACTCCAGAGTGTGCAGAATATAGCACGAAGACTGTAAGAAACTTTATTACATGTACCTACATAAATAAAGAATGATAAAAATAAATATATTTCTCGTGAATTTAATACTTCTAAGTTAGTAATTAATAATGCCTATAGATATAGAGTACACTATATTATAGGCATTGTTACTAAGTTGAAATTGATTTTCCGAATCATATCATCACCTGAGTGACTTGAGACTCACCGAAGGCCACAGAGTAAGTACCTACAGTAGGGTCAGCTGTGCTTCCAATTGTATTTCAATGATTTTATTATTTTAGATTGGCGAATAAGCAAATTGCTACTCAAGAACTGGATGATACTGCTTCTCGATTGGATGTTGAGTAAGTACCTACCTACTCATTACAATAGAATGCTTCTTTGGTTTAGTGGTGAAAGGGATATCTTCTCGATCGCGGGTTCGATTCCCACGGGGAATAACAACTTTAGGTGTTGTTTCTAGTTGGGCTAGGACTTTTTTGGGGTCATCCACCGTCGGTAGTATAGTCAATTAAAATATCCGTTTTTTTTTTTGTATACTTTACAGACGGGTGTCGCTGTCGATATCTCAACACGATAAAACAGATTTTATCAACTTACACTTCAAGTAACAACAATAACAGCGGTCTCAGGTCAGTGGGGTCAATGACCCCAAAAATCATCATCTGCCTAGCCTTTTCCCAATTATGTTGGGGTCGGCTTCCAGTCTAACCGGATGCAGCTGAATACCAGTATTTTACATGGAGCGACTGCCTATCTGACCTCCACAACCCAGTTACTGGGTAATACGATACCCCTTGGTGAGACTGGTTGTCAGACTTTCGGGCTTCTGACTACCCGTAACGACTGTCAAAGATCCACGAATGACAGCCGGGACCAACGGCTTAACGTGCTTTCCGAGGCACGGAGGGGTCTCGGTATGTAAAGATGGTCACCCATCCACAGACCAACCGTGGCAAGCGTAGCTTAACCTGACCGATCGACCTGTGCGGCTGTTATTATTTAGCCACTGGCCCCATTATTTTTTTATTTTGTCTCAAGACATGATGGGTATCGATATCTACTAAACACGACAAAATAAAAATAAAAATTTTGTTTGGGGTCAATGACCGCTGTTATTGTTGTTACTTGAAGTGTAAGTTGATAAAATCTGTTTTATCGTGTTGAAATATTATATAGTTTCGCTAGCTAATTTAATTTCACTCTGTATTATTGTTTTATTACTCATAACTACCAGACTGTTAAATACGAGGTAATAATATTAGGCCGGCCACATACAGTCGGAATTCCGTTTCGAAATATCGGTTCGGAATTGATTTTTTTTTTTTTTGACTTACCTACGTATACCTTTTATACGTTCACGTGGATGAATTCGCGGGCATAAGCTAGTGTATATTAAATCAATATTGTATTTTTCCAGTTCTACTATTGAAAAGCCATCATCATCTATTGTTCACAATATTCAAGCAAATCAAAAGGCATTTCAAGAAGAAAACGGAATTTTTCGAATTTCGTATTATTGTTCTAGTCCTGTGGGATTTAGTGATCTATCACTACAACATCTTGATTAAGACATTATAGGGTTTAATGAAATATTTAGTGATCAATCTATTGAATAAAATCTGAACTTAGTATCCGACAACAAATGACAAAGTAATAGATATAAACATACCTATCATAGAATACATTGTATTATTTTCAAAAATAATTGTTGTTTTTTTGCAGTCCTCCTACTGAAAAGCCATCATCATTTATTGAATTCGATGTCATCATCAAAGTAAAGTGTTCATCAAGTAAAATTCAACCTTTGTTCAAAGGCTTACTATTCCATCAACGACTACTTACACGATAAGAATAGTTGGTCGCCCTAATTAACTCAAGACAATGTTCATGTTCTTTCTCCAGAATTGGCTTACTGACAGGTTATTGTTATTAGTATTAACTTATTTATTTATTTTACTTCGATGGTCCTAGTTTATCATCTGTGACTTCAAGTGAAGGCTACGTGACCAGAACCCAGCAATGCGTAAATATGTAAGCAGTCACGCCCTTTATACCTGGAGGCTTTTATTTAGGTAGTAAGTTTTTATTTACATTTTAATTAATTATTTTATGAGTACCTATGTATACTTTTTATTATATTTGTTGGTATATTGGCATGGCTAGCTGACATATGGCAAATAATTTAATGTTATGTTCTGTGCCTTATAATGTTAATTACTTAACACCCAGTATTGTATACAATCAAGTATCAAATATTTTCTAACTGAACAGACAGCTGTGCTGCTGGGGGTTTGTTGCGCCACTTCTTCCTCCCAGCGATAGTACTAGGAAGTGGTGAAGGGCGGGCGTTTTTGGGGGACTGTCTTTTGTAATTTTGACGTTCGAAAAGTGCTGATTCTCAGCCTAATTTGAATAAATGACTTTTGATTGTGATTTTGATTTCGATGTAAATTTACACGAAGAACTAGATCAAACGACCTATGAAGCTGAAAGGTAGTTTTCAACATTGTGGATTTTGTTTGATCAAAACCTGCCTGTTTGAATATTATATATATTTCTAAGCCGTCAGTACTTCAACTGAATTTTATATTTTACTTTGTTTTAGGGAAACTGAAAAATTATCGATTGGTGGACGTAAAGTAAACATCAGTAATTTTTTTAAATCACTCCAAGAAATATCAAGCCGGACCTTTAGACTGCGGTTTAAAGTCAATTGAAATCGTATCTGCACGTTTGTCAGGTTGATGACTAAATTCGAATCGTGAATCGGCGCCAATGTTCGCTTACCTGAACAAAATTAATCCCTACATCAATCTTAGTATAGTTTTTAGTATCTTTGATGGTATATTGGCGTGGCTAACTGACATGTGGCAAATAATTTAATTTAATGTTCTGTGTCTTGTAATGTTAATTTATTTAACATACCTATTATTGTATAAGTATTTTTTAACTGAACAGACAGCTGTGCGTGAAGAAGTGGCGCAACAATCTCCCCAGCAGAGTTTGTTGCGCCACTTCTTCTTCCCAGCGATAGCACTAGCAAGTGGTGAAGGGCGGGCGTTTTTGGGGGACTGTCTTTTGTAATTTTGGCATTCGAAAAGTGCTGATTCTCAGACTAATTTGAATAAATGACTTTCATTTTGATTTTTTTTCTTTCTCACTTTCACAATTTTTTTCACTTTCTCTCTCACTCTCACGCTCACACGCTCTCTTTCTCTTTTTCTTTCATTACAAACTAAAAATTGGACCCTGTATATTCTTTACTCGGCTGGCAAAATCGGAATTCCGTTCAGAAATATCGATTCGGATTTTCGAAGGCAGCAAATCCATACAAAATAAATTCGAAGGCAGAAAATTTCGAATGGAGAACTATTGTAAGTACGTGTGAGGTAGTTCCTTGATTTTGTATGAATTCGTTGCCTTCGAAAATGCCGAATCGATATTTTGAAACGGAATTCCGTCCGTATGTGGCCGGCCTTATTGAACTAAAAAGTTTCGAGCCCACGACCGCTTGTGGCTTCTAGATAAACTTCTGGATAATAAATTAAATTAGAGGTCACGGGTTATACACGGGTTCCACAAACCATAATTCCATACACCGGGGCTCAAAGGGCGTATATATAGCACATTTTGGCCAATTAGAGTTATTTACACCATCTTGTTCAGTTTTTTTTTCTCTATCGATTTATTGGATTTCGTGAAAAGTCGTGTTCATCCTTTGAGCCCCGAGGTATCGATATAGGGCGCATTGTGGTTCATGGGCTCCATGAACCCAATATGGCATTTGATCTTCGGCCGGCAGATATGTATATTGCTCAGAATTTCCAGTCGATCTATTCTGCGTTAAAAAAAAAAAGTAAGTAGGTACTAACTTATTCACTTTTATTTGTGAGCGAAATTGTAGGGAAAAGCTAATTTAATAATAACTGTCTAAATTCTGCCGCCCGGTTACATTGATAATATTTTCTATTTTATTAATATTACGAGTTCTTTGTTTGTAAAAAAATATAAATATACACCACTGCTCTGCAATAAATGCTGTTAGCTACCTATATGTGAGCGTCGCGCTTCTGACACTATGGCAGCTAGCCCTACCAAATAGAAACTTCGTGACCGCTTCGCGCGTAAGTACGATGAGGGGCGCGCGGGGCATTTTCAGCGGTAACGCCCATTTGAGCAAGGTTAACGGCATAATACCGGGCCTTAACTCGGTCCACATTGCCTTTCGTGTCGTGCGGACGAGTAAGAGAGACAGCAACAGTCTTTTAATGAAATGAAACTCGTTTCCCAATTACGAAAAACTACTAAAATTATTTTAATAAAAAGAAATGACAGTGTGGAAACGGAAATTGTTGTTAGCTGTTATCAATCCATCATTTGATAATTAGAATTGGCGTAGGTGCGATATACTGGGAGTGACGTCAGAGGATATTAATATACCTACCGTTTCACACCATAGAACAAGGGGTTCCATAAATAAACGGCTTTATCCCGGGTCAAAATATAGCTAGAATTAGCACGGCCGGATAATTTGTTAGTCGCTTTTTGTAAACATCGTGGTTGACGTAATAAACATTGGAGAGATGTACTATCGCGGACACTGGCGGTGGGCCACTTTTCAACCTTATTAATAAGGATCATAGATTTTAATAAGGCAGTTTACACAGCAGTGGTGGCCCAGTGGAAACGGCCGTGACTAACGAGTTGTAGGTCGTAGGTTCGAACCCAGACCGGGGCTTTACTTTGCGTAAATTATTTCATCACCATTGCTCTCAAAACGGTGAAGGAAAACATCGTGAGCAAACAGTACCCTAATTACGTAACACACATCAATCTCAATCTGAATCATTTTGAAGGATATTGCTAATCCATTCCTGCATATGTTTGAGAAATTTGTCTGCTCAACAATGTAAATAACGCACTTGTTGTTGAACTGTTAAAATGAAAGTCATTCTTACTATTAGTGTGTTACGCAATTACCCCGTTGGCATATTCTAGAACCAAAAATTCGAAGACATCTCCCAACCCGCACCGGGTCCGTGTGGTCGATTACGGCCCACTCCCTCACAGAGGCCTGTTTGCCAGCAGCGGGAACATTATATGCTGAACTAGCTTCTGCCCGCGGCTTCGCCCGCGTGGATGTCGGAAATTATCCCATGGGGACGTGCAAACAGGATAAAATGTATGTGTTTCCGCAGGATGCCATCTATCTCTATGCCAAATCAGAAGTTCAGTGGTTTAGGCGTGAAAATGTAACATACAGTTTCAAGTTCAAATCCGGGGAGGATTTAGGATTTAAAAATTGAATAACCCCTTTTTGTCCCGTCAGTGGTAAATTTTCGACAACTTTACATACTTATTATTAATTATTTTCTGTCAAAATTATCAATACTGAGTTTCGAGTTACTCGGATCGCGCATTAAATTTCTTCCACACAAATTTAACACCCCTTTTTTTTTTTTTTGAGGATGGGAAATCATCAAATGACTCCTCCCGCTCTAGGTGGAGCAGAAGGGAGTGTCAGACTCTTACTGACTAAAACCCACCCGTGTTCCTTCCTTAGCCCTTTATGTTCCAGGGCAGCGGTAAACCCTTTCGGATGTTCCCGCTTCTTCCACACAAACTTAACACCCCTATATCCCCCTTTGAGGAGTAGTTTTGAAAAACTTGTAATGATAAAATTTATTACTTACTTAGGCAAGTATTCTTGCCAAGTTTCAAGTTTATTAACTAAATGAATAAGATTTTTCATATAAACTGTATCCCCCGCTTTTCACCCCCACAGGGGTAGAATTAAAAAAAAATAGTTTGGGATGTATTCATAACTTTACTCAAAGATTATTTATACTAATTTTCGAGTTAATCAAGCCATGCAGTAAAATCCTCCCCTGAAAAATTGACTACCCCATTTCAGCCCGTCAGGGGTAGATTTTCAAAAAACCCTGATACACATTATTCTTTACTTTCAATGTTAGGTATAAATACTGAGTTTCGAGTAAATCGGACTGCGCGCTAAAATTCTTCCATACAAACTTTGAAACCCCCCAATCCCTTATTAGGGGGTAGTTTAGAAGAAAAAAAACTGACAATCTTCATAATTTATTTAGATAAGTATTCGTGCCAAGTTTCAAGTTTATTAACTCAAGGAATAAGATTTTTCATACAAACGAATTCCCCCCTTTTCACCCTCTTAGGGGTGGAATTTCGAAAAATCCTTTCTTAGTGGATGCCTACTCTGCACGAAGAACACACCCTCCAAATTTCATGTCTCTAGGACCAGCGGTTTAGGCTGTGCGTTGATCTATCAGTCAGTCAGTCAGTTAGTCAGTCAGTCAGTCAGTCAGGACTTTGAATTTTATATATATAGATATATCTATCCTTTAGACATATAGAGTGCATGGTTGTACAATATCAGCAATTTGGGAATAGATTACCAGGAATATTAAAATTATTTCAGGTGAAACCAGGTCAATAATTGTCAAGTAATTGACGAAAATTTTCCTATCCATCAAATATTTTCATGTCATACCTAAGGGTGAAAAGTGGTCGAGCACCATTGTCCGCGGTGGTACCTACGTATGTAATAGACGTATATCGTAAGATGTATATTGTCTATAGCTACTTTCATGTTCTTTTTCTTTATGGATGGAATATAACTGAGCAGTATCGATACCAGAAGGCCAATTCTCGTAATTTAAAACGTTCAAAATCTAGTCGCAGTCTCATCTCAGCGACAAACAAATGTCAAAAACTTGTCAAAATGTAGGGAAATTAGAAGTATTTTTTGACAGATTGAGACTGAGATCAGACTGTGAACGTTCTTAAAATTACGAGAATTGCTCCTCAGTAGGTAGCGTTATGTTGAGAGATTCCAGCTGCAGTCACTGTGATAGGTTGATAACCTTACCTACATACTTGCTTCATGCAATGATGTAACTTTATGTCTTATACATAGGTAGTTATAATAAAATAAGTACTATGTAAGAAATGTAACTAGGTTTACAGATATCTACAATAACTTGGTGTTAACACACCAATCGATCGATCGTCGATCGATGTCATCGATCGACATCGGTCGACGTTGATCGCGTGTTAGGGTGTTACCACACTAATCGATCGATTGCATCGATCGACGATCGATCGATTGGTGTGGTAACACTCTAAAAATGACAAGCGGAGTTTTAGGGCACGTCTACCTACATGGCAAAAAAAAAAATAACACTACATTCTTATCTCTCAAAATACAGTGCTATGTGGTGAATCCTGGGTGATACACTGAGACAATCCGTGGTTGCCTTTATTAATTTCCCTCCTTTTTCTATGGTCGTTCTTCTTCATCTTTTTCGTGTCGTTGGCACGACTTTTCTCAGACCTTTATGGTCCCAAAACTGCCACTTCCACGGCGTCGTCGGTGGTAACGCAGAGGTCACTGGCTGCAAGTTTTGGGACACATAGAGCAGGAATGGAGGGGATATTTTGCGACCTAGCACCACATCCACACCACGTTCTATGGTAGTGTTAAGTGCAATTAGCTAATTGTGTAAATAACGGAAATTGGACTTTCATTACCTAACTGCCTAAGTTTTTTTTTGATCGACGAAAATTGCCACGACTTGCGAACCTGAGTGACAGGACTTTGCGACCGAATTCGGTCGCAAAGTCCCGAATTGACAGGTGATATGTGTGGAGTGACAGGACTTGCGACCGAATTCGGTCGTAAAGCGGTCGCTATGAATGTCGAGACTGCTGGGGCAGGTTCGCAAGTCGACGCGTAAGTACCTATATTTGTTTTTTTTTTATGTATCCCACGCATAACTGTTCACAAAGTAGTCCGATTTTTTCATTCACAAAACTGTACATTCTCACATATCAATATGGAACAAACGCTCATTAATAATTAATTAGCTTTAAGTAACACATCAATATTCATACCGTCGCACGTCACTTATGTAAACGCCGGACAGTAAACAGAAAAAAAACAACATCAATACACAAAAAGCTAAACGAAGAAACCTGCAGTGTTGCCAAGTTTTACATAAGCGAATTAGCAATTTTTTTCGCAAACTGGCATAACGGTGGTCTGACATTGTTGGTGTATTTTTATCCGACTGTCTTCGTCGAGTGCTTGGCAGCAATTCAACGGTGCCTCAATGACGACTCGTTGTCTATTCCTGTATGACATTGCTCTTGGTGTTAGGCCACTACAAGGACAGCATGGCCGTGCTCTTATAGTTAGTAGTATCATGTAAATAATATATATAATAATAAATCGTTTATTTGTACACACAAAAACCAAATAGTACAATGAGATGTCTTAGGATTAAGTTGTACAGCAGTGACACGATTTAAGGTCGAAACATCTGACTCCTAAACTAGGCAAGAAGCCTGTATCTTAGAAGCCGAAGAAGAATAATAAAATAAGGTAATAAAAATAAAATAAAATATAAATAATCTGTATATAATTTAAAGTCGCTTTTCTTGTCTGCCTGTGACCGTGTTGTTCTTTTAAACTATGCAACGGATTTCGAATTTTGTTGCGGTTTTCACCATCGTTTACTCTAATCAAATCAATCTCAAATCTTCCGGAAATAATTCTCTAAAGAAATCTCAGAAGATTTGTGTGTATAGTTCATTAATATTAAACTTATAAAAAGAAATCTCAATGTTTTGTCAAGTCGTAACAACACTGCGAAACAGGGGCGGATATTGTATTAATAAGTAGATATTGATAACTAAATCGATAGGTATAAACTTCTGCATGAGTCTGACGTAACACTCAAAGAAGATAGTTTGGGATTTCTGTTTATTTACCATTACCTCGGATATTTTCAAATATACGCTATTAATTTTTCGGGAGATGAGCAGAAAGAACAGGAATCGATTGGTTGTTAATGGATTTGTTGATGCAACAAGCTTTCTTGATCAGCATCATTAAAAGCCGAAAGTACACCGTACTATAAATATTTATTCTCTGTCTGGCGAACAAAAATGCAGCGTGCACTGATGCGAAACATCCAAACAGTGTTTACTTTTATATTTGGTTGTTTCCAAAACTTGTTGCCAAGTCGTAAAAGATGACTGAGGGAAGGCTTGACGTAAATAAAGGAATGTGCGCTTTTATAATTTGTAACGTGACGATATTATCGGGGGCGTCTACGTCCATAAAATGTATAGCATAATCAGTTTATAATGTTCCCACTGCTTAGACACAAGCCTCCTCTCGGTTGCCGGACGGCGTGTACGTGTTCCACGCGCGCCTCAAAGAGATGTCAGCAAAAGCGACGGGGCCCCATAGGGCCGAAGCCTGCCAGGGTAGCGGGAACATCCGAAAAGGTTTACCGCTGCCCTGGAACATAAAGGGCTAAGGAAGGAACACGGGTGGGTTTTAGTCAGTAAGAGTGTGACACTCTCTCCTGCTCCACCCAGAGCGTGAGGGGTCATTTGAAGATTTCCCATACTCAAAAAAAAAAAAAACCCTCCTCTTGGTGTGCGATAGTAGGCCGTATGTAATCCACCACGTGGGCTCAGTGCGGGTTGGTAGATGTCTTCGAATTTTTGGTTCTAGGACATGCCAGTTATAAAATGTATACGTACACATTATAACGTTATCGTGGACGGTCTTCTGCTTGTTTATTCTGTACAAACTTCACCGTGAAAACTTGGGTTAAGTGAGCTGTCAATAGTGTCAATCTATACATATAATAAAACAGTAACGAAAGAAAAACTGTACATTGAGAATTTTCGAGAAAAAATAAGTGGCTTTTGTTAGAAAAACGTAACTGATGACAAAAAGTGACTTTTTAGAATTTTTGTCTGTTTGTCTGTTTGTCTGTGTGTATGGTACGGCTTCACGCCAAAACTACTGGATAGATTGAATTGAAATTCAGCAAAAATGTTCTTTGTAAACCAAGGAAGGCTTTAGGCTACATATTATCACGCCGTATGTTATAGGAGGTAAGCAATATTGATTTTAAAAGGTTTTTGTTCGTAATTGAATGCACAAAATAATTGAATGCACAAAATGACATGTTATTTATTTAGTAAACCATAATTTAACTCTGGAAACATATTATCACGCTATCACCTACGGGGGAGGAGCTGTGAATCTTTATTTTTCTTACCTACGTATTCTGTGACAGCGTGTAATCTAACGACGCATATTTAAATGTTGTTTTTGAGTAAGCCATGCTATTATCTAGCTTTACACTATAAAAACTACGCCATTTAAGTAACTTGGGCAGAGAAACATAGTTTAATTAATGTTAATAGTATAATGAAAATTTTGAAGCAGCGCCATCTATGAGATTTCATAAAAATCAAATCAAGTTACATGTTATCACTTTTTGGAAATTCATAATTTAAATTTGATCACGTTGGCGAGGTTAGTAGTTAGTTATTCTTAAAATTCATAGATGGCAATGTGCATTTTCGTCATAAAATTTTATAGTTCGTTTCGACAAATTCAAGTTCCAACAAAACCCTCAAAATCTTGAGCAGAGTTGAGGAAGACAATTTAAAAAAACACTCTCTGTGAAGTCGACCAGTTTGCGAGATCCCTTACGTATGACGAGGTGCCTTCATATTACACGTACGACAAGCAAAGGGGTGTATTTAACCGACGTCGACGAGGAGGTGCTGTGGAAGGCTTTCCGGGAATTTTCAAGGACACCGCATTGGGTAGGGTTTATACCGTGCATCCGAATAATGGGGAATGCAATTTTCTGGGGTTGTTACTTCACACTGTCCGAGGCCCAACGTCTTTCGCCTTTCTGAGGACATTTGATGGCGTGGAGTATCCCACTTACCGCGCAGCCTGCGTAGCACGTCACCTTCTCGACTGTGACCAAAATTGGGATGACACCCTCGCGGAGGCGAGCGTCAGTGACAGTCCCAGCTGCATGCGTCATCTGTTTGCCGTCATCTTGGTGTTTTGTGGAGTCGCGAATCTGGTAGCTTTGTGGGAGAAGTATCGCCATCATCTGTCTGAAGATTTTCTACGAGCTTTGAGGCGTGTTACTGGAGACGAAGTCGAAGTAACTGATGAACGCGTGCTGAACACCTGTCTCAGTTCACTTCAAGATGTGGTCATTTCTATCGGCGGCAATCCACTGATCGAATATGGGTTATCAGCTCCCACATCATCACCGTATAAAGACCGTGGAAATCGGGAGTATAACGCTGAGACAAATTACGATCCGGGCGAAATGACCACCATACGAAATGACTATGTCGCTTTGTTCTCTTCAGAGCAAAAACACATTTATGACACCGTCCTTGAAAGCGTTGGGCAAAACCAGGGTAAAATGTTTTTCTTGGATGCTCCTGGTGGAACAGGAAAAACATTTGTTACCACTGGCATACTTGCAGAGGTCAGGAGGCAAGGCAAAATTGCTATTGCTGTAGCGTCGTCGGGAATCGCTGCCACACTACTTCCGGGCGGCAAGACAGCACATGCCATGTTTAAAATTCCCATCGATTTAGAGAGCGCCGAAACGCCTGTTTTTGGTGAGTCACGTAACAGCAATAAGGGACACGTGCTCAAGGATTGCTCTCTGATCGTATGGGATGAGTGTACGATGGCCAATAGGAAGGCAGTTGAGGCCGTGGATAGAACCCTGCAGGACATCCGCAGGAACGAACATTTGATGGGTGGTGTCATAGTTCTGTTCAGTGGCGATTTCCGGCAAACGCTTCCCGTGGTGACGCGGGGATCGAGGGCTGACGAGGTGAATGCTTCGTTGAAACGATCTTCGTTTTGGTCACGAGTTCGTACGCTGCGCTTGACCATTAATATGAGAGCTCAGCTCGGCGGCAATGCATGTGCTCAAGAATTCTCCGATGTCCTTCTAAGTCTTGGCGAAGGCACTCTACCAGAAGAGAGAGGTGGACAGGTGGTGCTTCCAGAGTCTCTCGGTAGAGTGGTATCCAGCTTAGAAGAACTCATTCGCTGTGTGTACGGGGACATCAGTCGTATACTGCACCAGCAGAATTCTTGGGTGTGTGAGCGGGCCATTTTGACGCCCAAAAATAATCAGGCTGCAGCAATTAACAAATGCATTCTCTCGGAAATTGAGGGGAATGAAGTGGTCTACACCTCGATAAACACTGTTGTCGAGCAAGATGACGCCACACATTATCCCGTGGAATTTCTGAACTCCCTGTCAGCAAGTGGACTTCCAGCGCATACCATCAAGCTGAAGGTCGGTGTCCCGATTATGCTTCTTCTGTACCTATCTCCTCCGTAGTTGTGTAACGGGACCCGCCTTAAAGTCATCGCGCTCCACAGACACACCATTGAGGCGGAAATTCTTACGGGTTGTGGCGTCGGCGAGGCAGTATTTATACCACGCATTCCTTTCATACCTCATAACTACCCGTTCCAGTTCAAGCGCGTACAGGTCCCCGTGAATGTTTGCTTCGCGATGACCATCAATAAGTCGCAGGGGCAGACACTGAGGGCAGCGGGTGTCGACCTCAGGACGAGTTGCTTCTCACACGCGCAACTGTACGTCGCTTGCTCTCGCGTCACCAGTCCTGACTCTCTTTACATTTTGGCTCCTGGCAGCATAACTACCAACTTAGTTTATAGGGAAGTGTTGTAAGGTATGATACCTTTGTACGTATTTTTATTCTTTTGTGTCCTGAAATGTATTCCTGCATTATTTTCTCTATTTCCTTCAGTCACATCTTATGACTGAACTCAGCATGATTCCCATATAACTCTCTTCACTTGCTTCGCTTCACTTGCTTCGCAAAAAAACTTATATTTTAATGCAATTTTAAAAGTTGTTTACTTATAATGCTATAGCGACACTGGCATCTTAGGTATTTTTGGTGCTGTAGAGCCTTCACGCAGACGACGTCGCGGGCAGCAGCTAGTACCTAATATCAGCCGATCTATTCTGTACAAACTTCAGAAGTGAGCTTAAAGTGAGCTGTCATTCCACATGATGCTATAATAAGGATTGACACTATTGACAGTTTACTTCAAGGTCACTTTAACTAAGTTTTCACGGCGTGGTTTTACAGAATAGTTCGGCAGTTGGAATGACAGCTCACTTCACCTTAGTTTTCACGGTCAGAGTTTGGCAGAATAGGTCGATATAATTATTTCTATATTATTTTAATTGCCTGTGTTATCGTAGACGTCCACGATAATAAAGTCACTTTAGAAATTATAAAAGTACATAATTTTTCGATGACCGTGTCGGCAAACAATCGAACTAAATTGTTCCAGAATTAGAAATTACCAAGACAATTGCAGATTGTGCAGATAAACTTAGAAACGGCTGAGTAACGAAAGAAGCCAACCGCGACGTTAAATTGGATAATTGAGATTTTGCATCCAAACTCGATTGTCCTATTTTAGAAGCGCCTTTTCGAACCAAGTATGAGGTAATTTACTCCACTAGAAATATTCGAACAATTCTTCATTTGCGGCTTGCTCAACATAAAAATCGATTTAAGAAATCACTCGAGTAGTTTTTGTGCCAATCGATCAATTGAATGTCCTCTCAATCGAATCAAGATTCATCAAATCGTCGTGTGAATGCAGCTCTTGTAGGCGTCGGAGTAAGGGTTCATTCGCACGTACCACAACCACACCACATCGCAGCGACAAAAAGTGGACAAGCAGTGGTCTTCTTCTACTTAGCGTGTCGATAGCAATCTAAATGGACTCTGCCCAGAATTCGGCTACTTATTTGGCGCCATCACCAGCGTCCATCAGTTCCTGTAACGTGCAGCTGACAGGACCCGCAAGACACGATATTGTGTCCTATCGTTTGTGGAACAGCACCATGTTTACATTCTAAGGCGGATTCGTCTATGAATTTCCACCTGAACAGGTTTTCCTTGCTTCGGCCAACCTGGGTCCGGAGTCTGTTTAAAGACTTCCAAGTTACCCAAGGTAACTCATGTCCAGGTGAGAGTCTTCAGCGGGTCGAATGAATGGTTTGGGTAAGGAAGCACTGTCTGTCAGCAGTGGATACGTGTGGATAGTGCCGTTGCAACTTTTTGCAGTTGCATTACCTCTCGTAGTTGCGATTTGGTTACATTGTAGATACTTAGTTTGCAGACAGATCGACTCCAGCAGTGACAGTGTCGTCGCGGTGTCGTTGCGTTGTGGCTGCGACGTCGCCTTAATGTGGTCAGTATGGCTCACCCGGATGATTTTGATGGCGAAATGTGGTTCGTGTGAGTAGACTATTCATTTATAATATCCCCTAGTGGTATTTGTCCGTAGGTGTGTCCGTGGCATCACAGCGGGCGCTATCAGAATACCAGTGCTGCGGTATTTATTTTTTCAATATTGCAACACTTGCAGCGCTCCGCGGTTTCCCCGCATTAGTGTCGATCCGGGGGAATGTCGGGATACAAAGTATCCTATGTGTTATTCTGATGTGTTGGCTATATTACTGTAAAGTTTCATCAAAATCCGTTGTAGTTTTTGCGTGAAAGAGTAGCAAACATCCATAATTATGTTTGTTACTCTTTCACGCAAAAACTACACATCCTCACAAACTTTCGCGTTTATAATATTAGTAGGATTATGCCGAGATTGAGGAGCCTTTTTTTGGCTTCGCACTGGTCTTTTTGTTTTGGTTTATTTATTTTTTTGGTGGTTTTTAATGTAACTTCGCTAGTTTTAAATGGTCCTTTTTTATTGTTTGTAATTCCTGTGCGTGTCCTAATTCTTTCTTTCTCATTTTTAACCGACTTCAAAAAAGGAGGAGGTTCTCAATTCGGATGTTTATATTTTTCGTACAAATTAGCCCGTCCATGTGGTTTCGTTGTGTTGTGGTTGTGGTACGTGTGTTCGGGCCCTTACAGTCAGCCATAATTGGTGCAGTATTACAATCTTTGATCCCAGTTAGTGCGTGTTTTGTTCTCATTTTATTTTAAGGTGGGTGTTCTACAAGGTTGTCATTCAAAGATCTTTGACAGTCGTTACAGGTAGTCAGAAGCCCAAAATTCTGACAATCACTCTTACTAAAGGGTATCGTGTACCCAGTAACTGGGTTGTGGTTGTGGAGGTTAGATAGGCAGACGCCCCATGTAAAATACTGGTATTCAGCTGCATCCGGTTAGACTGGAAGCCGAAACCAACATAGTTGGGAAATGGCTACTCTAGGCTAGGGATTGATAGTACAAGGTTGTCTACCTGCCTGTTAGTGAATTCGCGGAATTTGCTACTAATTTTTGCTAGCGTCCAGTTCCCAGTATCTTTTGACATACCCCCTGTGGTGATTTTGTCTAACAAACATTGGTCAAGATTTTTTGTTCTAGGAATAACCTATGTGTAGAAAATATTTTCCGAATGTACAGTCACCAAAAGAGATAAGTAACCAGGGTCGTCGGATATAGTTACAGTTTAATAAGAAACCGATGGATGTTTTCGAATGATCGGTTTCTTACTAAACTTCAACTTTATCTGACGACGCTGGTTACTTATCTCCTTTGGTGACCGTACCTTTCACTATTAATAGTTAGGTAGGTAATTAATTCTTAGAAATATGTAAGTACAGACTCCAGCAGGTCAAGCTACCCGAAACTGTCAAAATTTCCCAATCGATCTTGAACCATAATACTTTAGTGATAAAGTTGAAAATCTATTAAAGAAATTTGACAGATTGTAGTAGCTTGATGTGCTGGCGTCTGTACAATTCTTTGGCATTTTTTATGACAAATTCATACCTTCGTTGTTCTTGATCAACCCTAGTGAGTAGTGATGTAGTGACGTCGATACTCACATTCATCGATAATTAAGAACCGGGGTTTCCATCGTTTGTCTTCATTGAACGTATCATACAAAGGTGTTTGGAAAGGCCAAGTATAAATATTTAGAGTTAGATGTTGTTATCTGCATGTACAGTCACCAAAAGAGATAAGTAACCAGGGTCGTCGGATATAGTTGAAGTTTAGTAAGAAACCGATGGATGTTTTCTAATAAAATAAAATTAAATTAATAGAAAAGAAACAGTTAATTTATTAAATTAAATGACATTCGAAAACATCCATCGGTTTCTTACTAAACTTCAATTATATCTGACGGCCCTGGTTACTTATCTCCTTTGGTGACCATACATATGTACCGATATTGTATAGATAAGAAAAGTAACGCGAGGTGAGACAGCAATTATTACGTAATTTCATTGTTTTATGTAATGTTATGATATGATACGAAGATGTTTTGAATACGTTGGGAATTATTCTTGAGTGTTTTCTAGACACTTGGTTTCCTTTGCTTTGTTTTTTAAATAAATGATCGGTTCTGTATTTTGTTTCTCAGCGCTTCCAAGCTGTTTATAAAACATACTTGTCTGAACTATCAAGCATGTTATTTTTCACGAGGTAAACTGGCTTGAAGGTTCTACAGTTGTAAACCACAAAAATCTACAAAAAAAAAAATCTCATCGGGAGAAATTATTGTCTTTAACCTTCAAACTGCGGGGTAGTTGCGTAAAACACTAACAGTACGAATGGCTTTCATTTTGACAGTTCAACAACATTCATTGCGTTACGTTTACGTTGCTGTGCAGACAATTTGTTCGAACATATGAAGCAATGGATTAGCAATATCCTTCTATATGATTCACATTGTTATTGAAAGTATGTTATGCAATTATGGTGCAGCCGATCGATTCTGTAAAAATCTCACCGTGAAAAGTTAGGTGAAGTGAGCTTAGAGTGAGCTGTCAATAGTGTCAATCCCTAGCATTAGTTGGAATGACAGCTCACTCCACGCTCACTTCACCTTAGTTTTCACGGTGAGATGGTTACAGAATCGCACTGCTGCCGGTCGATTCTGTAAAAATCTCACCGTGAAAACTCAAGTGAAGTGAGCTTGATGTGAGTTGTCAGTAGTGTCAATCCCTAGCATTAATTGGAATGACAGCTCACTCCACGCTCGTTTCACCTAAGTTTTCACGGTGAGATGGTTACAGAATCGCACTGCTGCCGGTCGATTCTGTAAAAATCTCACCGTGAAAACTCAAGTGAAGTGAGCTTGATGTGAGTTGTCAGTAGTGTCAATCCCTAGCATTAATTGGAATGACAGCTCACTCCACGCTCGTTTCACCTTAGTTTTCACGGTGAGATGGTTACAGAATCGCACTGCAGGTGTCCAATTACGATACTTTCGAATGATGGAATTAATTTAATGTATTTTTCGGTATTTGCAGACACATTTTTCGATTGTTTGTGATGACACAGTTTGTGATTGATATTGTGATACGCAATTAGGGTGCAGTCATAGAAAAAAAAACCAAAACAAATGAAGACTTCTACAGTCTGCTTTGTTTACGAATATAAAAGATCAATTAGGGGTCAAGGACACGCTGACCTTATTAGTGATACATATAATACCTAATTATGTTTCACATAAGGAGAGGCGTAGGTACAGTAGCGGTCCAAAGCGGCGCGCCAGTTTCACGAAGCAATAGATTGACACTTCTGTTTAACTTACGACCTTCTTCTAATGAGTAATTCCTATACTTTATAGTATACACACACACACTCTATTCACACACTCAACACACACATTCTCGCATTCGTTTGCAATTACTTTGAATACTTAATCACGGTATTGACTACAGTTCACTTATTCGAAAAATTTTAGGATTATACCCACAGATATCAAAATAAATAAATTATAAGGTAGATGGATGCAGTTAACTTAAAGAGTCATTCAACCGCGACTAAATAGAACGTTGTTCATTGTGGGTTAGCGACGTGTGTTCTATATCTATATATTAGCGGTGTTGTAGTTCCTTTTAAAATGCAAGCAAATTTGAACATTGAAATTAAAGCGAATATTATTGCGCTGCGTAAAATTGGACTTAATATAACACAAATATCTGATGAAACCGGACTGAGTGTAAGTGTAATGATTAAATTATTTTATTAAACAATTTATCTTATTAAAGTAGAACTGCTGATCCTTATTTTATTAAAACGTTTTATAAAGTCTAAATAGAAGAAAATATAATTCCGAAGTAAATTTATTTACCTAGATTATTGAATGATGGATTAATATAACTATATTAATTCTATAAATCTATGTAACATCTCTTGTCATTATAATTTTGTTTCTAAATCGTAGGTAATATTAGTATTTTGCTTAGTAGCCTAACAGTACTCCTTTTTTTTATTTTAGAGAAGTAATTCCATGGCCGGCACGACCTCCTGACCTCAACCCCATAGAAAATCTATGGGGTTTAATCACACAGCGATGGGACGCAAGGAATGAGAGGACTGATGAGCAATTGAAGCTGCATTGCCTAGAAATCTGGGAAAATATAAGAGGAACAGACATGTGTAGTAATATTGTAGGGTCGATGCGCCAGCGTTTATTTGATTGCATTGCTAATAATGGGGGTTATACGAAGTATTAAATTATAAGTTGATTATAGCAATACTAAAATTATATTGTGATATCCGTAATAAGGATTATTTTGAGGTTTAGCTTCAATCTTCTTTTCATAATGAAAATGAATACTTAAGCTATAACCGCAATAAGTCCTAATAAATACGATTTGTTAACTTTGACATTTGAGATAGGCAACTTAGGTAGGCTACTACTACTGAGTAATTTAATTGTATTGTGACAAGGAGTCCGCACTTTTTTTATTTACGTGGGTAGATTTGCTAGTTGTAGTTTGTTAAAGTACTCTAACAAACTACAACCAGCAAATCTACCCACACAGTGGTAATTAAAGGACAATATTATTATATTAAATTGAATCTTTGTTCATATTAAATTTACAAAACGCATAATTACGGTGAACCGCTATTACCTGCTTAACTTCAATAAATTGTTCTTTATGAGAAAATAAACTGTTTTAACTAGACGTTTATTTATTTCTAGTTTATAAAATTATAACGAATAAACAATTTGAAATTACTTATAAAACATTTTTATTTTTAACCCCATATTACATTAACAATATAATAATAACAATATAATAACTTATTATTATCTTTTATTAATCTATCGAATAATAAAAAAAAACCGATAAAGATTATTGTTGGAAAAGAAAAATTAAAAGTCCCATCTCGAGATTGGAACCCAGACCTATGCGTTCGATAATCTAATACGTAAGACTACCAGCTATCGGTACTTGATGAAATGACTTCAATTTTAGCAATGGTATGAACCAACCAAAGTCATGCGTAATTACGTAGCCTATGTGCATAAGCGACGGTATGTTTTTTGTTTCGTTCGACGCCAGCCAGTGTGCGAATTCTGAGATGTGCGTTCTGTGTTGATACATCACTACACACAGACGTAGGTACGGACGTTACCGCGCGTTCACAGCAATACAGTCCTTAAGCTGGTAATCAATTAATGACTCTTGACTGTACCCAAACGGTGCATCATACCTATACGTAAATGGAAATGTCAATGAAAGAAACGTGTTTAGAGTATCGAAGCTCCTTTTAGAGTTTTTTAGACACATTCCTCTCCATTCGTGTCCCTTGTCTAGTTTTTTGTGCTATTGTTTGACAACTGACTATGGGCATCTGTAATACCAGAGCGATTCCAGATGCCTAGTCATTCCTTTAGCATAATTAGCCTTTATTGTTCCCACCGCTGGGACACAGGGGGCCTACTCCGAAGTGCAAAGTGCGAATGTTCGGATCGGACCGACACTTGAAAATGCGCAAAAAAGTTCGGTTCGGCTCAGTTGGGTCGGGACCATAGTCAATATTCGAAAGAGTGTAGGTTTGTAGGATCGGAACCGACCGAACCAAATAGTAACCTCGTAGCAGGAAACGGCCGAACATTCGGCCGATACTACTTCCGAGTAGACCCTCAGGCTACCTCTCTGTGAGAGGTAACGGGCCATAATCGACCTGCGTGGTGCGCGTTGGCGTCATCCCATTGATAAAGATGAATTGTAGAGAGAAAGCTGAAATGTTTCATGTCTTTAATATAAAACCGGTACCAACCTATATTCTTCAAAGCGCAAAAACTACACTGCTCAGCTGCAGAAATGAATGGTGGTACTTAATTACTTCACTGGACGAGCACTATTACTAAAAGTATACAGGGTCAAATTGAATTAGCTAACGAAACTTCTCAGACGTGATAGGTATCGAAACGATATCTAAATAAAAAATGAACATTAAAATTTTTATGTTTGTTTTTGTGTAGTCAACAACCGCTTGTAGTGTTGTTACTTGAACTTACAGTTAGAAAATTTTTTCATCGTGTTTAGATATCGATACCAATCAAGTCTGTGAGGTATGCGCAAAAAAAAAGCTGATATTTGAAGTATCTATGCTAACTGCGGTAGATGACCCCACAAAAAAAGTCGTCAAATGAATTTATTTTTTATTTAATCGTCTTTAAATATCGATACCCATCACGTCCGTGAAGTTTCGCTAGCTAATTTAATTTGACCCTGTAAATGCCTACTAAACTTCACATCATGTTCCCATGTTAATTTTCCTACATATTTGTAATATTCCGTACCCTAACTCCATTTACCGCACCTCTATTGTTCCTGTCAATACCACTTTATCTTGTCGCTCTAAGTTTTCATTGCCCCGTCAGTCGCCTCGTCTCGACACGTTATTATCATGTTATGCAAGTCATGCCAAGTAATTTGACTTAGCGAGCGACGCCCGGCGCCATTTTTAGACCCAGTCTCGTATGGAAATGTGATTTATTTGATGCAAATAGTATCCTGGGACGGTTCAGGATTAATGGCGGGGAAGGGGATTCAGACTCAGACATGATTGGACTTGATGTGGGTAGTAAAAGTTCTAGTGGGACAAAAGAAAATAACATGATCGTGAAATGTTAACAATCCTTGTGTTTGTTTTTTAGGAAAGGTATTTGAAAGATCGATTGAGAAAAACCGTGGTTTTAGGTGCAAATCGATATTTTCTCTAGTGTCCCATCTCTTTTCCTAATTATTTTGTCAATGTGCGGACAGTGCACATGGCTGGTTCAGAATTCAGACACCAAAATAGTCGATTCTGACATTAAAATAAAAAAAATTGCTAAAAAGATTACAATGTTTTACATTGGCCCCAAACTAGGCAAGCCTGCGGGGTGATTGCGTAACACTATCAGTAACAATGGGCTTCATTTTGACAGTTCTACAACATTCAATGCGTTATTGACGTTGTCGGGTCGACACATTTTTCGAACATATGAAGCAATGGATTAGCAATATCCTTCAAAATGATTAAGATTTAGATTGATAGGGTGTTATGAAATTAGGGTGCTGTACAGTCACGAGCAAAAGTATGTATACACTCGGCTTTATTTAAAAGCGATTTACTCTTTTAATTTTTAATGAAATTTTAAGTTGTTACGAACATAGCATTTTCGAACCCATAGGTTTATGTAATGTGTCTTATTTCAACGTTGCATTCGTTATTTCACGAAAAAATCGTAATTGAAAGTTGTCAAGTGTTGACATATTGGTGCTCGTGACTGTACTTGGGCACCAATATGGAGGGTTTAACACATGAAAATTTATTTTAAAAACATGTTGGGTAATAAGTGTATGTAAAGTATAAAAATAATGAAATTATTCTTGCTCGTATCTTTCAATTAACTCATCTTTTAAATTAGCACAAGATTTAAAAATAACACCCGTGAACTTCAAAGCAGACAATATTTATAGTTATCTTATTTTTATTTTACGTAAAACAAATCTTCGTGGAACAACAGGCAACGCCCAGTCCGTGTTTAAAAACATCATATTTCTTTATTTTGTGACATATCAGCTTTTAAAAATAGATAGGTAGGTTTTTATTAAACCTGCGTATTATATCGCGATAGTGGAAACGTATTGTTATTTTTAAAGTCTCGCTATTTATTTATTTATAGCTCAGACGGCAGTGCTGAATTTATGACGAGTTGATTGAAGCTTATGATAGTGTCTAGTGTAGGTACTCCACGATCAATGGCAAGAGGTTTTAAAGAAACGTATTCTTTTTATCACAACGCAAGCATAGTCATGTTAATTATTCTGCAAATAGCTATCCAATTTCATGTCATGACTCCAAATCTGAGTACAAAAGCCATTTAGCCACTTCCCATTTCAGAACCTTCCTTATATCTAAATAAGTTAGACGGTATAATGACACGATCACCTTGTTAAACAGGGAATTTGATTGGCTGTTGTTGTTTTCGACAACCAATCACAAAAGCTAACGAGATATTTGACATTACAGCTACTCAAAAACTTGATTGGTAATTTAGAAACTGAGTTTCAGCCACTAAAATAATAGAGGCCTTACACGGCGTTGATATTTACGATAGTACCTACGATATTTTACGGTATGATTTTGGAATCATATGGCAGTTTCATACTGAATTTGTTATTAACCATATGGACAGGGAGATAGATGGTGACGAGTGATACCAACTTTATACCGAAAACTATCGTACGGGACAGCGTCGTGTGAACTGCCGCACAGAGTATCTTTCCATTCCATAATCCAAATTATAACAACGTGATAAATTCTTCTAATTCCCCATAAATTCAACAAAACATTTACTACGGACAGTTGTCTATCTGTAAATAACTAAATATCTTCGGCCAAGTGCTGGAACAATGCCGAGAGCTCGAGACTCTTCCGCGTTGCAATACTTTCAACGACGTGTTGGAAGGCCGGCTTATCAACTGTTATTACAATATTAAATCATTTGTTTAGCTTTGGAGTTCTAATGTATAAAGTAATCGTGTTTCAATCCTAGATTTACATAAAATTTGTCATGTATTTTACATAATTTAAAAAGCTATCAGTCTGAAAATAATAATATGTAGGTACAAGTACATAGGTATATAAAAAGGAGGGGAAATAATCAAAGGACATCAAAAAATTCGTCCGCATCGCTGTCAATAGGAAACGTGCCCAAAAGGCTGGCAGCATTGCCACGTTGTATGGCAATGCTGATTCTTTGGGCAAAAAATAGGCCAGCTCTCTCTAGATGTATTTTGTGTAACTACAGGGTAAAATTAAATTAGCTGGAGAAACTTCACATATGTGGTGGGTTATCAGCTTATAATGATTCCACTGTTGGGACACAGGCCACCTCTCTGTGTGAGGGAGTGGGTCATACATAAATCTATCACGCTGGCCGGGTAGGTGGATGTAACATGTCTTCGATTTTTTGTTTTCAGAAGATTCCGGTTTCCTCAAGATGTTTTCCTTTACCGTTTTGAGTATCGAAACTACGTGATGGGTATTGATATTTGATATCCAATGAACGTTTATGAAGTTTTTCCAGCTATTTTTTTGACCTGTAGGTATGTGTGTTTTTACACCGTATAATTAAATATCACAATTTATCGACAGTTTGCAAACTCGCGAGATAGATCATAAGTAAACTAACAACGGTGTTCACAATCATACGGTGACATAGGTATACCTGCGCTTTTGGGAGATTCTTAAAGTTTCCTGTAATGCGTACTGGATGACGCTACGTCAAAGGACTGAAGTTTTCATGACACTAGGTACGTCATAGCCTTGACTCGCGAGATAGATTATAGACTAATGGGCCTACCACACGCACAAGCTTCACCACAGTTCTGCCTGCGCAAGCCGGTTTGTACACGGAACACCGTGCGTGCGGTTGGTAAAGCTGTATCACGCGCCAACCCCACAGCGCGGCCTGCGCATTTTTCGACTTTCTTGAAATTTTGCGTTTACGCATTGATTTTTGCATTGTCTTTTTTTTCACTAGCAAACACTTGAAAAATAATAGCAGAAGAAATAGTTCTTCACTGGGAAACATTGTTTCCAAGCCGACGATTTCGATAAGAATGTGGCCCGCGCGTACTTAACTGTGCCGTTTGGTAACCGCCCGTCCGTGTACAGTTTTTTCATGCGAGAAGCTTGCGCAGGCAGAAATGTGGTGAAGCTTGTGCGTGTGGTAGGCCCATAACGGTGTTCACAATCATACGGTGACATACCTGAGGCCAATTCCAGTAATTAAAAACGTTCAAAATCTAGTCGCAATGTCATGATTGCGACTAGATTTTGAACGTTTTTAATAAGAAATTGTCGCTGAGATGACTCAGCGAAAATCAATGTCAAAAACTTATCAAAAAGTAGGGAAATAAGAGGTATTTTTGACAGGTTGAGACTGAGATCAGGGCCCGTATTCCCGTAATTTAAAACGTTCAAAATCTAGTCGCAGTCTCATCTCGGCGACAAACAAATGTCAAAAACTTGTCAAAATGTAGGGAAATTAGACGTATTTTTGACAGATTGAGACTGAGATCAGACTGTGAATATTCTTAAAATTACGAGAATTACCCCTCTGAGTATTAACGTTCTTCAAATTACGAGAATTGCTCCTCTGCTTGCTTTTGGGATATTTTCAAAGTTTCCTGTAGCGCGTATTAGGTGCGGTAGGTATTTTGACACTAAACAGAAAACTTGTGAACTTTGGGTCACAAGTTTTCATGGCGTTTTCATGGCTATTGTTAACATTGTAGGTAGGTAGTCCTTAGGTAGTCATAGTTTTGTAATTGACATAGCTGAAAAACCAATATGATGAGACATAAATCACCCAGTTTTCCAACAGTTACTATCCAAAGGTTATTTGCATCTAATTCATTATTCATTCATCGTCTCATTAATTTTCCCTTATAAGGAAAATCTTATAGAAACTCTTGAAAGGGTAACGAGGTGAGTTGGTATTGTTTGCGGTTGATTTTGTTTACCAATTGATTAAGTCGGATTTACGATACTATTAAGGATGTAGGTACACATTCAGGGAAATTAATTGTTACAGTCAGGCCGTCGAGAGAACTGTCAGTGCGACAACTCTAGTAGCTAATTAAGATCAAATTCGCAAAACACGTATTCGTTGTACGAAACTGACAGGTGCTAAGAACGCATTCTCTCGATGGCCATATATGGTAAATTAACACCCTACGTCAGTTTGCCGTGTTATATCTATTTCATACTACTGTCAAATAATGACAGTTGTGTTATGAATATAAATACGGACAATTTAAGTTGGTAGTCAATTAGATTTAATTTCCCTGAATATACATAGGGACTAGAAGGTCCTTGTAAAATGCCAAGGAGAATGTATAGGCGCGGTGCTGGAAAAAGGTGCTGCATCATCAGGCTTTATTTATTTATTAATTTTATTATTTATGTACAAACGTCAGCAGGTCAAGCTACCCGAAACTGTCGTATTTTCCCAATAAACCTTGAACCTTAATACTTTAGTGAGAAAGTTGAAAATCTATTAATTTGACAGATTGTAGTAGCTTGATGTGCTGGCTGGCGTCTGTACACACAGTAAAATGGATATAGATATTTATGTACTACATATTAGTATTGAGTACAAAGGTACTGCTTATTCCTTTAAAAAACCAGCAGACCAGCGAAAGGAGAAATGAAAAAGCAATGTAGACAATAGTGAGTGAGAACAAGAAGAGAAGAATCAAGAAGAAGAAGGCTTATTTCTTTTTATACAATTATTACTTTCTAATTTACTTGTCTTTGAGAAATGCTGGCAAATGTGTTACGGAGAAATGAGAAAAATTTCGTGAGGAGAGTTTTGAGTATGAATGTCGATGGCTATAAGAGTAGGGGAAGACTAAAGAAACGATGGATGGACTGTGTGAATGATGATATGGTTAGAAAGGGGGTGACTACCGAGATGACGACTAATAGAGAAGTGTGGATGAAAAAAACATGTTGCGCCCCCAAATAAATTGGGATGGGGACAGTAGAATGATAATCTATATTATTTAAAAGACGAAATGGTATTTCAGCTAACCTTAACTTTTTCTCTCAATTTCAGCTCCACGTGGAAGCAAACTTTGAAAGTATTAAAACTTTTTACCCTTTTAAACGAGGCGATGGTTAAAAGAGTTCACTCCCAAAACTTCTTGGTTCTTTGAAACTTCGGCGAAAAGGACCAGTTCCGGAGTTCCTGACTTTGCATTCTTACTTTGATAAGAAAGTAAAGAAGTTTATGCAATATAAGGGACTATCGGTTAAGGAAAGGGACGAATGAAATTGGATAAGGTACAGATAGTAGAAGGGAACACGTGATGAGGGTTGTGGTTGATCTTAGACGCAAATAGCTGCATAAGTGTTCGGTTTGCTAGAATTTTGTTAAAGTTTGTAAGTGTTTTTTAGGAACTATTTTTTTTTGTTTAGAGGATTGGATACTTAATTTTAATCGAAGTCTATTATTGGATCGAAGAGAAGGTCCCAACGGAGGCAGCTATAGGTAGGTGAAGTGCGCTTAAACAGCTGTCATTCGACCCGCACCCTAATTGTGTAACACTGTCGATCACAATCTGAATCATTTTGAAAGATATTGCTAATTCATTGCTTCATATGTTCGAAAAAAAAAATCTGCTCAGCAACGTAAATAACGCAATGAATGTTGTTAAATTGTCAAAATGAAAGCCATTGCTACTGATCATGTTTTACGCAATTACCCTGCTGATGCTAAGGATTGACACAATTAGCAGCTCATTTAAGCTCACTTCACCTAAGATCGACTGGATTGCGAGGGGCCCGTGGCTAAATAATAACAGCCGCACAGGTCGATCGGTCAGGTTAAGCTACGCTTGCCGCGGTTGGTCTGTGGATGGGTGACCATCTTTACATACCGAGACCCCTCCGTGCCTCGGAAAGCACGTTAAGCCGTTGGTCCCGGCTGTCATTCGTGGATCTTTGACAGTCGTTACGGGTAGTCAGAAGCCCGAAAGTCTGACAACCAGTCTTACCAAGGGGTATCGTATTACCTAGTAACTGGGTTGTGTAGGTCAGATAGGCAGTCGCTCCATGTAAAATACTGGTATTCAGCTGCATCAGGTTAGACTGGAAGCCGACCCCAACGTAGGGGAAAAAGCTAGGCAGATGAGATCGACTGGATTGCATTTGGTTCTTCGCTGGAGAATTTCGAAGAAATAAGCACGAACCGTTTGCTTGCTGTCCTTGAAAAATTAAAAAGGAAACTTTACCACTCTTTGGGTCAGCGCAGACAGAACGGAGCGTAGCGGAGAGGATTTTATTAACGCACTTGAAAATAAACTTTAAAATTATTACAATAAAGTGCACAAATGCTTGAACCTGACAAAAATAGCTCGCGCGTCCTCGCGCGGTGCATGTTCTCTACGCGATTCGTAAAGAAAATGCCCGAGACCGCGTGGGGATTATTCCTCTCTGTCTGTGCTGACCCTTAATACTAATCTGGGCTTTAAGTAGTTCTCGTTCAGTCCAGAGTTTGATCCAGCTAGACCCAATTCGTCTCATTAAAAAACGAGTTCTAACTTTGGCACAAGTTTAAACCTTCAATCAATCAATCAATGACTTTATTTGTGAAACATAGGTGTTTACTTAAATAGGTGCGTTATGTTTTGTCATATTATTAAGACACAAATTTATAAGTGACACCATTATGTGTCATGACATTAGGTATGTGACTTAGAAAAAATAATATTTTAAATTAATTAAATAGATGAACAGAAAAGAGGAAAAATAAATCATCAAATACAATAAAATCAATAAATAGTCATAGTACTTATTATCAAAGGGTGAAAATGCATTGTTATAATAATTGGTCGTTCAAAAATCGTCTACAGTATAACTTTGTTAAATTAATAATTTAGTAAGAGCTATTTAAACTTATATACTTATTGGCGCCGATTCCTTTGTTCACAAACTAAACTAAAGGAGATTGGCAAAAACCCATGTATTTTCAGTATCACATAAAGGCTTACCGTTTCATAGAATGAATATGTGGATTTTAATGCTACAATAGAGTATAACAAAATATGTAATGGTAAGACATACATTAGACTTGGGGATATTAAATCGTTTTATACATAACCTCAAAATGGATCACCCACCAAAAATAATACTTAAAGGTACCTATACCTACCTACTTATGTAAGTCAAGGCAGACCCTTAGGTGTCGTCCTATTTGGCTAACCATTGTACGATTGCACGAGGCGATTTCGTCGCACGACGAGATCAAACCCTGTGTTCGCGCGATGATTTGCAAACCTTCAATTAGGACATTCTAAAGAAATGTGTGTTTAATCTCGTCGTGCGACGAAAGCACATCGTTCAATCGTACGATGGTTAGCCAAATAGGACGGACGCCTTATAAATCATACATTTCAATCAGATAAAGTGGATAGATTGTATGTATGTAGATACTTTAATAACTATAGAAGGATTTTTGTGTTACTAGTAAGATTTTAAAGTAGGGTTCTAAGTTGAGATAAGAAAACGGCAATTATAGATAAGAAGATTTTGAATTATTTTAGGCCATCTAATTGCTAAACAAAAATATCATGATGGTTTATATATATTTTTTTGTATTTGACATAAGTGACAACTGTGTTGCCAAATAAAATCATCGAATCGATACCTACGAAATTAATTTTGTAAAAGCAATGCTATTTAATATGAAATGTTGTTTAAAGTGATCTATTCTCGAATCATATCGAACTACTTTCTTTTTATTTCATGAACAATATTTGCACGAAAGATACTTTCTAAAACATACATAATACTTGTGGAATTGTTTTGGCCGTCTATTTAATATCCCTTTTCGTATTTTTTAAGTGATTATTGATTTAAGTACATTTAAGTTTGCACATATTTATAAAAGATTTTTATTCTTCTTTACTACAGATTTAAATTCATCATCATCGATTTGGGTTTATTGTATGGCAACACTGACGTACTGGCTGCACCCTAAATCATGGTTTTTTAATTACTCCCAACTACTAATAAAACATTTTAGCCTGGAAAATAACTACGGATATAAGACCTATAATTTGCATATAACTAGATTTTGAAACGTTTAAATTTGATGAGGTACCCAACTTGCCAATCTCCTTTAAGTTCAGTGCATCTTTTTCATTCTATTTCATTCAGAAAAGGACAGAAGATAAATATTAGTTTAGTCCTGTCAAATTAGTCCGCGCCTGACGTAAATTGACGTATTTTTAGTAGCCATGTTTTTGATCACGTCTAACTTGTCTATGGAGTATCATAATTTGAGAGGACTAAACTAATATTTATCTTCTGTACTTTTCTTAATGAAACAGAAAGAAAAAGATGTTCTGAACTTAAATTTAGTTTAGTTTGTGAACAAGGGAATCGGCGTCAATGTCATGTCATGTTTTTTATTTCATCAGGAATTTTATTAAACACTTTAGGTGCCATACCAAAAAAACGTTTTCGCATCAATGCGGTCTCTATGCCTAAGCTAAGCTTCCACAGTCAGTTTTTGAACCTTGTCACACCGACTGAGATCACACAAAATCTAATTTTTTGTCTTAATAATAAAAAATATTCGTAAATTGACAACTTAGACTATATGGTTTAAAATCAGTTTTTGCGTTAAGTACTTTAACGTTGACCATTTTTAAAGCCTATTTTAAATTAGGAACTTTAATCTAAAGTTCGTAATTTAAAAATGGCTCAATGGTTTACCTGGATCCCCAAATTCTGACCAAACTAAAATATACGTTAATTGAATGATGATAGTAAAAGTACCTATAATTTTCACAATTAACACAATATCCTCAAGTTGAATACACTATCCTTAAGTGAATCAGCATGGGTAACAAATAGGACCATGTTTCTTAGTCAGCGTCACTGCGTCAGGCGAACGTGACGAGTAAAAATAGTGTAGCATGATGATGGAAAACTCTCGAAACTTCTCCGTCGCCTATCCCACAGTGTTTGAAGACTAAGGTCTTCAACCAGTCCGTCCTTCCCGCCGTGATATACGGCGCCGAAACGTGGACACTGACGGTCGGGCTGGTCCACAAATTCAAGGTCGCTCAGCGCGCTATGGAGCGAGCTATGCTCGGAGTCTCCTTAAAGGATAAAATCAGGAATTAAATTATTCGGAAAAGAACCGGAGTTACCGACATAGCGCGCAGAGTAAGCAAACTGAAGTGGCAGTGGGCTGGCCATGTTTGTCGAAGGACCGGTGGCCGGTGGAGCAGACGAGTCCAGGGGGTCTACTCCGAAGTAGTATCGACCGAATGTTCGGCCGTTTCCTGCTACGAAGTTACTATTTGCTTCGGTCGGTTCCGATCCTACACTCCTACACTCTTTCGAATATTGACTATGGTCCCGACCCAACTGAGCCGATCCGAACTGTTTTCGCATTTTTCAATAATATTCGGCCATGTGTCGGTCCGATCTTTGTACTTCGGAGTAGGCCCCCTGGAGTGAAGACCGCGTATCGGCAAGCGTAGTGTGGGACGGCTCCTCGGTAGATGGACGGACGATCTAAAGAAGATGGCTGGGACAGACTGGATGCGGAAGGCGGAGGACAGGGTATTGTGGCGCAGCCTGGGAGAGGCCTTTGTCTAGCAGTGGACTGCGATAGGCTGAGTTGATTGATTGAGATGGAAAACAATTGAATAGGCCTGTGGTTTTTTTTTCGGCATTTTAGGTCGTTTCCCTGAGCTTTCAGGTGCTGGAAGGAAAACCCCTTAATTATTTGAACAGTTTTTTTGAGCAGCTATTGTTAGATAACAATGGCAATAGGAAACAAGAAAGTGTCATCTATAAAGAACCCTTTTTACGATTTGTTTACCTTTTGTTAATTACCGAAATCAACGGAGTATAAGTGCATCATTATTTAACTTTAACATTTTATTTTATTTTCTTTATTTTTTATTTAAGCAACGTTAAACAACAAACTTCCAAGTATCTACTTTAAGATTTAAACTAAAAACTAAAGTACTTCATGAATCGTGTCATATAAAAATATCTTTATTTATTTCATTATGTACGTACAGTCACGAGCACCAATATGTCAACACTTAACAACTTGCAATTACGATTTTTTCGTGAAATAATATACATAGCAAAATAAACCTATGGGTTCGAAAATGCTCTGTTCGTAACAACATAAAATTTCATTAAAAAATTAAGGAGCAAATCGCCTTTGAATAAAGCCGAGTGTATACATACTTTTACTCGTGACTGTACCTACTCGTACAAAAAATAAAAACAATTTTATATTGAGATTTCCTTTATTCTCACGTAAGTAACTTACTTACTCTCGTTTCTAATCCCCAAAGGCTTTCAGAGTGATTTGATAGAGTGAAAACACGAGTATCAGTTTACAGATCTATACATTGTATATTCTACTCCCCCACTAATATTGCATGTAAACGTGAAAGTTTGTATGGATGGATGTTTGTTACGCTTTCACGCAAAAACTTCTGAACGGATTTGGATGAAATTTGGCACACAGATGGTTTAATAACCAGGATTAACATGATACTTTTTATCCTGATATTCCCACGGGATCGAAACTTACGCGGGTGAAACCGCGGGGCGCAGTTAGTGTATAATAAAATAGTAAACGAAGAATTTTGGTTCGTTTGTCTATTTGTTTGGATGCATGTTCCGGATTGGCGCAAAAACTACGGAACGGAATTGGATGACATTTGGCGCACAGATAGTTTATAACCTGGATTAACACATATGGTATTTTAATGCTGGTAATACGTTCCTGTGGGATATTTTCCGCCATACACGCGGGCAAAGCCGCGAGCATATAAAATGGAAAGCGAAAATCCTACTTCCTACTAATATTATAAACGTGAAAGTTTGTATGAATGGATGGATGTTTGTTACGCTTTCACGCAAAAACTACTGAACGGATTTGGATGAAATTTGGCACACACATGGTTTATACCCAGGATTAACATATAGGATACTTTTTATCCCGATATTCCCACGGGATCGAAACTTACGCGGGTGAAACCGCGGGGCGCAGCTAGTATCATATATTTATTTGTAAAAAAATGGCTTGATACTTGTATTGTATTCTCTATGCCTAAGCTTATCAGTCTTTAACGTTCCCAACCTGTAACACAGGCCTCCTCTTTGTTACAGGGAGTGGGCCAGAAGTCACATGTCTTCGAATTTTACGTGCCGGTTTCCTCACGAGGTTTTCTTTCACCGTTTTGGGAGCAGTGATGATGAAATAAATTACACAAAGTAAAGCGCCTGAAGAAGAGAGAGAGAGACAGAACCGGTCGAGGTGGCGATTCTTGGAGGGGGCCTGGGTCCAGCATATGAAAGAAAGAAAGAAAAAATATATTTTATTCTGCACAAACAAAACGCACAATTACGACGATGGCCGATCGTCGATTATGACGTTTGCTGTCTGAAATGATGATGATGAAAGCGCCTGGCTGGGTTCGAACCCACGATCTACGACTAGTAAGTCGGCGCCGTTACCACTAGGCCACCACTGTGCTCTTTATCCATAATGATGCTTTAAAAATAAAAACTTTTTTGAAAAAAAAAAAACAACCGTGTTCCAAAAACTTTTCACTTTGTAGTGTCGTTTTTGGAAGACGGTTGTTTTTTTTTCAAAAAAGTTTTTATTTTTCACTTTTTAGTTGTACCTACCCCACACAAATTCGTATATACTTACAAGATTAGAGGTACCCCAATAACAACTTTGTCAGAAATGAGGGTGTACCGTGGTATACTGAACACATCTGCGTAAGGGGTACGCAGATGTGTTCAGTTTAACACGGTACACCCTCATTTCTTTAGAGCGTACAGGTGTGACGTTATGTTGTGTGATTGCATAAACAATACATACATAAGCGATAGCAGCAATAGCCGTTGATTTGCTGGCATTTATTGAAGAGTTCCGTTGTCTGTCTCCGAAACTCATCATCAGATCTTATTGAAATTTCTATGGGACCATTTGGGAAGTATACCCTTTCCAACAAAAAAAGATTTTTTCAAATCGGTTTGCTAGCGACGGAGTTACGCGCGAACAAACAAAAATACAAACATCCGAATTGAGAACCTCCTCCTTTTTTAGAAGTCGGTTAAAAATACCCGCAAACAATAGTGAAATCAAGGCCATAGATTGCATAGTTCTTCACACAACATGCACAATCGCACCATGCTATCTAACTGAACTAATTAGACCTAGCATTAAGTAATTATAATTAACAAGGGGTAAATTATGCTAGTGTGTCATGACTATGTTAGATTACTACGTTGGACGTTGGGAAAGATGACTTGTACTAAATAGAAGGAAATTTTTTAGTTTATTTCACTTCATTCATTCATCTTAGTGGCGTAGCTATGAATCTTATAATAGTCATAAAGCAGTGAACATGCAATTTTTTACTTTAACACTGCTCATCACTAGGAATGCCTTGATGAAGTTTGTAGGTACTCCTAATATTTTTGACAATGATTTTAACAATATACTGCTATTCATTTGACATTATATTTATTTGTTGACATATTTTATACGAATTGACTGACTCTTGAACTAAACATTTCACATCAGTTCTAATTAGGCTTTTATATGTTTAATACATAATATAATATAATATCCCTGGACATTTCACACAGCGCCATCTAGTCCCAAGCTAAGCAACCTAATGCTTGTGTTATGGTAACAAGATGGCTGATAAACTACTTATATACATTATTTTTTGTAAATACATACATATTATAGATAGAAAAACACCCAGACTCGGAACAAATACATGTAGGTCATACAAATATTTGTTCCGTGCGGGAATCGAACCCGCGACACGCAGCGCAGCAGTCAATCGCTTAACCACTGCGCCAACCGTGCCGTCATTTTTTCTACATGTGCTAATTTTGTATTGTTTCTACATGTGCTAATTTTATTCAATATGTACCTAAAACCTAACAGAATGTAAATTTTATTGTTTATGAATAAATAAATGAAGGAATCAATGGGATACTCGATAGGTATATACCTACCGCATATGTAGGCTATAGGTACGTCAGTGACACTGGCCTTGAGCTGGTCTAGCATGGTACAGAGTTTCAAGAGAATAAGAGGCTAGTTTATACTGGTTTTGTTATCACTGACGTGCTTACTGTACGATACAATGACTATAAAACCTCTTGACTGCTCATACGGGCGACTCAGGCTCACGACACATAAATGAAATTGCACTTATATTAGATGAAACTATGAGTGACCATTTCAGTTTTGACCAGTTTTTGGATCTCTCCACACGTGATTATTTTGATAACTTTTTTAAACATTTCTGCTTATATCAAATTAATATGAGTTCTTGTTCAATTAAATGGTGTGGGAAATCGTCTAGAACATCCAGCTATAAAAAAGATGGCATAACTTTACATCGGTAAGTAAAATATATTTATAATTTAATAATATTATGAACAATTGCAGGGCTCAAGCTAAACTGGTTGTTTACGTTAAAGGCACATAAAATGTATACCGCGTTGATGTCTTTTTGAAAAGTCCCTTTCTCTCACTAGGTATTGTCAATAAGTCTGTCCCTTTCCATCTGTAGGTATAGATAGAAAGGGACAGACGTATTGCTGTAGTATTGTGACAACTTCAAAACAAAGTATAATTAATAATATTGTCGATAAAAATTACGATGTTCCCCAACTGTAAAAAAAGTAACATTACTTAATGTTTACATTTTAGATTTCCAGATATTCCAGAAGTGAAAGAAAAGTGGATTAATGCTGTTAACAGGGAAAATGGGTTTTCAAAAAAATATAGCGTTGTTTGTTCAAGGCATTTCACGACAGATTGCTTTGAAGCCTTAAAGAACCGACGCCGTTTATTTAGTTCAGCAACACCGACTCTTTTTTTGCCTGTTTTGGTGTTTTATTATTACTTAATTTTTTCAGATTTTGAGCATTGATTTGAATAAAGTAAAATTTACAGTGTTACGTAAGTGTTTTATTTGCACCCAGTTAACGCCCAATCAGTGTAGTTTAAAAAAAATGTAGAATTAATAGACATCGTTATGTTCGATTTTATCGATATTAGGTATTGTAGCAAAACTGACTTGTGCATCACTATGTTTGGAACATTCGTCCTGACATTGTTGCATCGGCCAATCACAACCGCTGTATTTTCTTCGTCCCCCGACCCGCAGTGGTGAGTCGTGTGCCTAGACGAAATCGGTCTATAAGCTCTCAATGTTTAATTCTCTTTGGTACGATAGGTACTAGTGTGACTAAAACTTAATATCAACGCTTTTAGTTTAGCATAATTATCCGAATCTAGAGAGAATTGGATTAAGCCCGAAATGAGTTCAGAAAGGTCATCATCATTTCAGCCAAAAGACTCCTGGACATAGGCCTTCCCCAATCACCTCGACTTCGACTGGTTCTGTGCTTCTCGCCTCCAACGGGTTCCTGCAGCCTTCATAAGGTCGGTGGGAGGTTTTCCAGCTCTACGTCTTCCGGTACGCGGTCGCCACTCCAGAACCTTTCAGCCCCATCGGCCATCTGATTTTTTACAGAAAGGTGCATATGAGAAAAACTAAATAAATCTTGTAAAAAGAAATGTAATTGATTCAAACAAATAAAGGATCTCTTTCTTCCCAAGAGGAGATAATAGACAATTTGTTCGCAACTATAGAACTTATGGAAATCTGTGCAATAACGCACATGGAGGACAAATGACCGCGCTGCCGATGGTTGCAGGATAATATCTCTCGCGGTACCTAATACGTGGTGTAAATGATCGCCGTCTGCGGATCGCCTAAATATTCCGCTGTACGTATGTATACGGCGGAATATTTATACCCAGAATAAACTTTCCAGGGACCAACATGGGTCGTAGCCATATTTGACGTTTATTTTGGCTATAGGTCATTCGCGGTCCAAATGACCGCCGTCTGCGGACCGCCTAAATAAACGATGCACGGGACCAACATGGGCTGTAGCCGTAGCCATGTTGGTCCCTGGCATCATTTATTTTGGCTATAGGCCTTTTTAAAATCTCTTCTTCTAAAAAATAAAAACGTGTTAAACGTTTTCTTTCCTTATCTGCATACAATATCTAATAGGCGTATTGTTTATAGTCTTGTGTCAAGTCGTAAAAGTCAATTGATGGAAATAGGCAACAATGGATTGTGATACGTTCTTTTAATGTAATGATTATGCGTTTATGTGTAGCTCGTGTAAGAGTACTTATTGGAATGGCTCATGGCTACCTAAGAAAAGCCGCAGTGGTCGATTACGCTTGACGCGGTCGGTTCGTGGATGGGTGACCGTCCACTACACATCGAGACCTCTCCGTGCCTCGGAAAGCACGTTAAGACGTTGGTCCCGGCTGTTATTCATAGATCTTTGACAGTCGTTACGGGTAGCCCAAAAGTCTGACAACCAGTCTTACCAAGGAGTATCGTGTTACCAAAAAACTGGGTTGTGGATCGGCAGTCGCTCCATGTAACCTACGGGTATTCAGCTGGATCCGGTTAGACTGGAAGCCGACCCCGACATAGTTGGGAAAAGGGTAGGCAGATTGGTTGTGTAACTCGTGTAAGTCAATAGACGTTTTTCAAGATTCTTCTCGTCATAACACGTTTTTAATCGCCAGATGACCTACATGATTTTAATCGTCTTTGTTAGAAGCTGACTAATTGTTCATGGCATTCCTGGGTGTAATGAAATTAAATTGGTCTTTTAATTATCATTAGTGTACAAACATATTTGAAAAAATCGATGAACGATGCAATCATTATGCTCATACAACTCCATAGCATTAAGCTCATTGCCTTTTGTATAGTATAGTAAAACTAGTTCCACATTTCTATGGAAAACTTTAAGAAAAATACGCTAATTACTACGAGTACCTACTACCTTCGATCAATAATAGTAGTACAGTCAACAGCAAAAGTAGATGATCAAAATCAGAAATTCAATACTAATGAACGGAGTTCGCGTCAGGACTGTGTGGCGTCGAAGTGATTCAAAAGTATGTGATTGTAAATTATACCAAACATTTACTATTAGTACAGCTGCCATATAGCTGCGAACTCCGTTCATTAGTATTGAATTTCTGATTTTGATCATCTACTTTTGCTGTTGACTGTCCTACCAACAAAGTACTTAGGGAAGTTTGAAAGTTGCAGTCTAACATTTTTAAAATTCACGCTCACAGTTTCCCAGCGAGTGGTTTCAGCTCTCACACACTCAGTGATCGCAGCATCTCGCGAGCTCTCGAGATCTGAAACAGAATCAATACTAGATGCATTAGCTCTGTTTCCCACCATTTTGTGGCAATATGACGGACTTTTTACGTTGAAGGTTATAAATGAGCAAAGGGATGACTTGTTTAATCTTATAGGTAAAGCTTTAAGATGTAATATAAAAATCAATTCCCAGGTACATTTTATTTAAGAAAAGAAAAAGATTAAAAATACATTTATTTTGCAGCAAACATGACGCATAAAAAGAAAACAAACACAAAACAAAAAAATAACAAGTTGGGGAAAACATGCGACAACATGCATGCAACATCTAATTTAAAAACCTAATACATTGCATTGCCTAAGCAATTGTTTAAATGGTGCACCTACGTCCTTATAATTTTGTACTACGTAAAAAACACCGAAAAAATAAAAATAAAAAACCACCGAAAACGAAAAGAGTTAGCATCAAAATTATTAACACACGTGCAGAGAAAAAAATGGATCACATCAAGTTGGCTTGTTACGTATGAAAATAATAACATCACTACGTCTTTTTTGTATCAGTCTGTCAGTCAACAGTCAACACAGGAGTGGCCTAGGCACAGAGTCAAAGTCAAGTCAAAGTCAAAGCGTTTATTTCAAATACGCACATAAAAGGCTTTATTGAACGTCAAAAATTACAATAAAATAGAATTGATTCTAGTCGCCCCTTCCAAAAGGTAGTTTTCGTATGGAGAAGAATGGGCAAGAAACTCCACGATGGGTAAGAAACTCCACAAGACAAAAGTAATGTTTTAGGTACCTAAAAAGAATATCCAATCCGCAATTCCGCATGGCATGGTTGGCAGCGACGCTGATTGCCTAGGGTTCGCTAAATGTACTGAAATATTGCTATACGTAGAAGATTTTTCTACGCCAATCTATGACATCTATATACACAGGTAGTAGGGTTCTATTATGTGGCTCCAAAAAACGAAACCTCAATCCGTTGGCATTTCGACGCGGAACGGGTTGGTTCTTCTCCATCTTTTTCTCGTCAAAATGCAATTTTCTTCGCACGAACTACTCGAAATATATTGCTTTCCTTCCCTTACAAGGCACGTATGTTTTCTCTTTCCCATTCTCATAACACCAAAACAATATTTGCGGAGTCTACGTGCGACCTAGATTCCTTCAGGATGCTGTAACGTTCCTGTCAGCGTCGCCTGATAGTAACATCTAATCTAATATAATCTAATTTGTTCGTCCCAGATTCTGGTCGGGTCCTGTTGTCGCTGACGTATTGTTTGGACTTATTTCTGGATTATGTCGTGCTGCTGTTTTTCTTTGGAAGTAATCAGCAGAACGGAGAGAAGTGTTGTGAAACAATTAATTGTTTGCGTGACTGCGAGGCGGAGTTAATTTCTGCGGAGTGTTCTATTTGAGCAAAGAATACTTAGTAGTATGGTTCTTGTGATTTTGCACGTTTGATGCTTCTGTCTACATAATCAACCTATAATGTTCCCACTGCTGGGACAAAGTGTTTTTGGGTTTTCCCCTTCGATCAATAATAGTACTAGATTAAGGATCAGGAACAAAAATCAGTCGCTCAACTGGCCACGTTTGCACACACGTAAACATCTACATTTCTTAGAAAAAAGTTTAATAATATTAACAACTTCAGTTTATTATAAACCTTAATGCTTAAACATAAAGTTTAATTACCATTGCAAAATATATTTAAAATGTCGCTTGAAAATAGAATCATTCTATTTTTAAATTTTCAGTCATTTATTCTAAAATGAAACTTAAAGTCTAAGTAATAAGGTTAAAAACATACTAATTTGAAATAAGATCACAAAAGTATTTGTGGTCTTATTTTTCGGGCGGTTTTTGAAGCGCTTATCGGGAATCTAGTATTATTATTGATCGAAGTTTTTCCAATTAAGAATTTCTGAGTAGGAGCCCGGAGACTGGATATGTGTCCGGTTTATGGCAGTAGGCTCGCCCACTATTGTATGGGCCTTATAAAATATATTATTATATAACTAGTGAAATGTGGGTACAGGTACTGTAGAGGCTTGTCTGCCGAAGGCAACCTTATTTGATGCAGGCCGGCTATAACTTAGCGCGGGTGACATTCGAACGTTCAAGCTAGTGTCATATATTTTAGTTAGGTTTTTGGGTTTAGAGCAGTCAGTGGTAATTTAGACAGAAGACGACGAGACGTTCTTACAATGTAATCTTAAAGGAGTCGTACCGTTGTTTGATTCCTCCCGTTACCTCAGAGGACTCTTCTAGCCCTCTACAGATGGTGGACGCGCCGGGTAAGCGCTAAATTGAAACGCGCTTTATTGATTGAGCATCTGCCTAACCCTGCGAAGTAAACAGGCGTGTTGAAAATAATTTCATCACCACTGCTCTCCAAACGGTGAAGGTAAACATCGTGACGAAACCGGCATGTCCTAGAACCAAAAATTCGCGGACATATTGTGACATTTACCAACCCGTACTGGGTCCGCGTGGTAGATTATAGCCCACTCCTTCTCGAAGAGAGGCGGCCTGTGGCCCAGCAGTGGGAACATTATAGGCTAGTTATGCTGTTATGCAGCTGCAAACATTTTTCTCTCGAAGCAAACATCAAAGTTTATATTGGAGCAGAACGAAATGCAATATCAAGTTGCACTAGTCATCATTGAAAAACTTCTTCCAGATCAATTGCTTGTCCGAGTATTAAATTCTTCCTGGATACGAATCGACCATTATATTTTATCCCTTTTTCCTTCATTTCAGTTGTTTTCAAGTTTGTGCCATTCGGTATATAAGTATTGTTTAGTTTGATAGCTTTTCTTGTATGTCATCTAAGTTTACTGCGATTGGATATTTCGGATTGGAGCTAGGAAAAGTTTTTAAGCGAAAATCATTTCATAATTTTGTAAGTTTAGCTTTTTTCGTTTAAGCTTCAGAAATTAATTTTAGTTCAAGAAATACTGTATAGATTGCTACCTACCAATCTCCTATCCTTTTTAGTAAAAACCTATAGATATTTTTTTTTTCACAGTAGTTATATTTTCATAAATAAAACGTGAGGGGTCGGGGCACCCCCGGCAGGAACGCAGTTCAAAGATGGCGGCTGCGTAAATTTCAAAATGACGAATAAATTTTAAATTTTCTCAGTCGCCATCTTAGATTTTCATTTGGACCTCACTGTCGGCTTCAGCACCCAGCAGAACTTAGAAAACGATGACTATGATGAAAAATTTAAAAATTTTCGCAGCCGCCATCCCCTTTTTATATAATAAAAATTCACATGGGCATATCGCTTTTTCGTTACGTAACAATTTCTACCAGCGGTGCAATTCTGTGAAAAGATTACCGTGATAACTGAGGTGAAGTGGGCTTAAAGTGAGCTGTCATTCCACCTGATGCTAGGGATTGACACTATTGACAGCTCACTGGTGCGCACTTAAAAAAGTAGACGCTTACACTGCTTAGCTTGCAACGTGAACCTCTGCATAAAGATTACCACAATTCGTGAACGTGAACGTGAATGGTTGCTTTAAAGATTACCACAATTCTTTGATAAACCTATCCACATAATATTTACACACATGAACCGTGGGCGCGGGCGTGGGCGTGGGCGTGGGCGCGGCTTTGCCAGTTCACTTCACCTATGTTTTCACGATGAGATTTTTACATAATAGCATTACTGTTTACTCCTCCCTTACCACAAGCTCCGATAAAGAACTTTGTTCCAATAAAAACAATACCTATGTTCTATGAGGTTTGAGGTTGTTAACAGAGACGACAAATGACGATCGCGGCACAAAACATTACTGACACGGTAAAAAAATAGTTAATGGAAACACACGAATGAAGCAAATATAAAGTTTATATTTGGTAACAAAAAAAAAAAATGTTTATCTGTAGCTGTAACCTACTAACACTAGAAGTTAAGTAAAATTGTTACTATCCCTATGGACTCCTGTGTGACATAAAAGTTGTTTCTTCTTCTTCCATTATACAGGGTTTATTTTCAAAGTCCAACCTTTAAGGTCACAGACCATCAAACTGAACAACTTTCTCCATGGGACCTATATCGTAATCGCGAAAAATTTATCAACTGTCCCATTGAAAACATCAATCACTCGACCTAAACGTATGGGACGGCTGAATTTTTATTCGCGATTACGGTGTTGGTCCCAAGGAGAAAATTGTTCGGTCTGATGGTCTGTACCACACCCTTAAATTCGTCTGGTCTTTGTAAACTAACCCTGTATAAATTAGCAAGCCTTTTTCACAGCAAATTGTACGAGTACCCAGTAATTAATTAACTTAGCAGCCCAGGTGCCTGCCAACAATCTATCCCGGTTTAGTGCCGATGTAGCCTCTCAACCTACAATCCTCTTACACTTAATTAATGAATGGTGTCTAAACTTATTTAGTGAGTTTAGTAGTTTGTATTCTGTTAAAGGATTAGGAAAATTGTAGTTTGGCCATCAGTTTGCCAAATGGTAGAAAGGATTTTTAGACACTAAGGGTCTTACTACAAAAACTTAAACACTTGTTGAACGAGTGTTTAATGCCAGTGTTATGTCAAAGTCCATATTTAAATTATGTCGTGTTAAAAAGGTGTTTAGCCTAAACAACTGATAAACACTGTTTTGTGGTAGTCAGGTAGATTTTTATCTCGTTAAAATGACTGAAAACAAAAGTTCAAACGGTTTTTCAATATAAGTATAATCAGTATGTATGTTCCCACTGCTGGGACTCAGGCTTCCTGTCTTCAAGAGGGAGTGGGCTATAATCTACCACGCGGGCCAAGTGAGGGTTGGCAGCTACGTCACATGTCTTCGAAAAATTTTTTTAGTCCATCGGTAGTACAGTCAACAGCAAAAGTAGATGATCAAAATCAGAAATTCAATACTAATGAACGGAGTTCGCGTCAGAACTGTGTGGCGTCGAAGTGATTCAAAAGTAGGTATGTGATTGTAAATTATACCAAACATTTACTACTAGTACAGCTGCCATATAGCTGCGAACTCCGTTCATTAGTATTGAATTTCTGATTTTGATCATCTACTTTTGCTGTTGACTGTACATCGGTTTTCAATATTATTTTAGCCAAATTGCTAGTCACAAGATTGTTCTTTTGGCATTTTATTATGACATGGGATGTCAATAGCTCAGGGGGGCTTGTGGCTAAGTAATAACAGCTGCACGGGTCGATCGATCAGGTTAAGCTGTTCCGTGCTGTGCATTACAGCAGACGCAACGGGCCGCAACGCAACAGATTTTCATAGAAAAGCGCGCGGTGCGGCTCGCCTATAGTGGCGTTGGATCAAATAAAATGTGGGAAAGTGAGGGATGAGAAAGGTTTTGTGCATTGCGTTGCGTTGCGCCTCAATCTATTGTAGCCTTTAATAAGCAAAATTGAAAAAAAAAAAAATAACAAAATCGGGAGTCCAATTTTCGGGAAGGTCCTTTTTATCAACTATAAAAGACAGTTACGTCGAGGTATTCGACCTTGACCGACCGACCACTTACTTTCCAAAACACGAGGATGTGTGTCACCCATCCAAAGATTGACCTTATCAAGGTAGCTAAACCTTGCAGATCGGTCGATTCTTATTTAGCTGCGAGCTCCTCTAAAACAATGATGTGTAAAAACCGTAATTTATCGTAAATTTTGGCATGTAGTGATGAATAGATTGATATTTTCCGAAGCGTGATATGTTGTAAATTTTATAAAATTAATGCGGTTGTAAATACTGACGTTTTATTTACTGTAGTCATTCTAAATAATTTTTATGTTTCATGTATTTTGTAGGGGACAAATGAAGAAAATATCCAAAAGAAAGAGATGATTATAAGATTGACCTTCATTACCAAAATTGGCTATTTTCCTAAAACAATCTAATTAGTCCGTCAGTTTGTCAAAAAATATTGGACCCGTATTTTTTCTTTTGTCAATTATATAAAAAATGATGAAGATATCGCCCGTTAAAGTTTCGCGTGACGTCACTTGCTTGCGACCCGCAAATAATGTTGTTGAATTGTCAAAATGTAAGGTATTACTATTGAAACTGTGCTACGCCATTGAGGTGCTGGTCTAACTAATTGTCTGGCTAGGTTAATCGTTGTAACCTAGTCGTAGGTACCTCAATCAATAAAGGGTGTAAAATAAAAAGACACTTCACGAAACCGAAAGTCACTTCTACTCTTCGTCATTGTAATCATTTTTTCTTGTTTTGGGCTATACCTGGGAATCTTTTGGTCACGGAGATATTGAAGGTCAAAATTCCAACTTTTACTGACGTTTTTTTTTATGAAAAAAAGTTTTTAATATTATTTATAACACAACTTTAAATATCTCCTATCTATCTTTAGCCCGTAAGTCTGACAACCAGTCTTACCAAGGGGTATCGTATTACCCAGTAACTGGGTTGTGGAGGTCAGATAAGCAGTCGCTCCATGTAAAATACTGGTATTCGGCTGCATCCGGTTAGACTGGAAGCCGACCCCAACGTGGTTGGGAAAAGGCTAGGCAGATGATGATGATGAAATATCTCCAAGACCCCTGTACTGTTGCTTGCACCCATAAGCACAATTTTTGCGGGTATTACATTGCGCACTACCGCAAAAAGCAAACTTACACACCAAAAATAAAACTCGTTTCTCAGCAATAATTTTTGTAGTTTACGGCTATGTGATGGGTCTTTTTGCACCCTGTATAGCTGCTGGTCATCCAAAATATCACATTTAGGATAAAGGTTAAATAAGATATTCCACAGCCCTCATAACCTATAACAGTTTACGCAGATCTGCTACCATTTGACCTCAGATCATCTTTTCATAGCATCTTGTAACTCAACTAAACCGCTTCCTACTATCAATTAATTAATCTTCATTTATCTAACGCGACATCTGTCCGTCTGTGTGTCCGTAAATAAGTGTACCTTCGAGATGGACACATTTAGATACATGATGTTTGGACTATTTGACGGCACGGTTGGCGCAGACTGCTGCGCTCCTGTCGCGGGTTCGATTCCCGCACGGAACAAATATTTGTATGGGCTACAAGTAGTTGTTCCGGGTCTGGCTGTTTGTGTATGTGAGTTTTTAAATGTTTGTGAACGCACTCACGATACAGGAGAAATTACAAGTGTAGGGCAACATTTAAAAAAAAAAGACAAGGACTATGTATCCGGATTGTGAAGGTATTTTTAGATGGACGAGACACGGATAAAATAAAACCTGTAATTGAAGGGGTAGACAGGTGGCGAGCCTAAAAATAGAAGGGTACGGTGAAAACATTTGATTCATCAAAAAAACAAAACATTGTAAGTAGGTAACATGTAACATATAAAACAACACAGGAAAGCCTTTACCAGAAGTGTTCATCATAATAAGTTAATATTATAAAGAGAAAAGATTTGATTTTTTGTATGTTTGTTTGTTAAGCTTTCACGCTAAAAAGGGCTGAATGAGTATGGTAGACCATGGATTAGGACATAGGATAGTTTTTATGTCGATATTCCCACGGGATCGAGACTTATGGTATATACTTACAGGTGATGCTCCCAAGAGAACTACGTAGGTAAGTCCGTTTTATTACCTACATACACTTGTGTTGTGATAAATACATAAATTATTATATTATTTACTTTTCGTTTGATTTGTGATAGCCATAAAAGTAAACATAAACAAAACAATCTTCATTTCGCAACCCTCTAACCCGATTTCTGTAATTTACAATCTTATCCGAGATAATCTAACAATACCTATATTTTTTGTTTCTTATAAAAGTGATATCTTCTAAATACCAAGCAATGCGGATTCATAGTGACAATGATATATGTAGGAAAATCTATTAAATGGACGTGTCACGCGACAATTGTTCTAATTGTCAAAATAGTCGCACGGGAAAGTGTGTGCGTGCGAGATGTTATAGGAATGAACGAAATGTCGGACGGACATTACGAACGAATTACTTATAGGATGGATAAAAAAAACGTTGAATATTAACGTTGTGCATTTTTGATATTTTGGAATGCGGTCTACTCTCCCTCCGTCTTACGAATTTTCGATCAGGTCACGTGTCCTGACGCGAGCTACGTCTTACGACTTTTCGATCAGGTCACGTGTCCTGACGCGAGTTTAACATTTTTTACCCATCACAAAAAAAGTGCACAACCCCGCTAAAGAAGTTTTCACTTCAAAAATAAATTGAAAAGTCTATAATCGGCCAAGTTCCTTATAAAGAGGCATCATACAAATCTAAAAAATAGAATGAAGTGGTCAAAGTCTGTAACATTAGTTTGACTTCAGTGTTGGCGAGTGTTTTTTTTAAATAAACCATAAGCAATTATTTTAAATCTACCTAACTATTATCAGATAATATTATGGGAATGAACGAAATGATGGAGGGACTTTATGAACGAATTACTATCGGATGGATAAAAGTATGTGGAAAAGTTTATTTGAACTGAGCGGCCAAGATTCTGAAAAAAGGCAACATAGGTAATTTAAGAATCATCTGCCTAGATTATTCCTAACTACATTATGTTGGGGTCGGCAGCATTTTTAATGGAGCGACTGCCTATCTGACCCCTTACCCCAGTCAATCACAATAAATTCTGATCAATTCACAGCGTGTTTGTAACCACAAATAAAGCACGCGTCGCAACGTGAGATAAAAATACTATACCAATAACAGAATAAGCTGCTAGTTTTGGTTTTTTTTCCAATAACTTTTTAATATGAAAAAAAAATAAAGCAGAAGCGGCCTAAACCATCAAGATCATTTTTCAAGATTCAAGGCATTAATTTCGTTTATTTTCCAAATAACAGTTTTCACGTGGATAAAGGTTCAATAGAATCGTAAATAAAAATAACGTTCACGTTCTATTTTTAAACCGCTTTTATTCATTTTCATTCGAAATACAAAACTGTTTCGAATAATATCGCGATTCGGTATCGGGATAGATAGACTTCATCGCATGACAATGGACTGTTCAAGTTTCATATTGATATCGATTTTATCAATCTATATACTAATAAAAAGCTGAAGAGTTTGTTTGTTTGAACGCGCTAATCTCTGGAACTAACGGTCGGATTAAAAAAAATAGTTTTGCATTTGATAGCCCAATTTATAAGGAAGGCTTATTATATATGAACATAACGCTATGACCCCTAGGAGCCGTGCAAAAAGAAAAAAAGTCAGAAGGAACGCTAAGCGAAAACGGAGTGATAGAGCGGACAGCAGTGCGATTCTGTACCTAACCATCTCACCGTGAAAACTTAGGTGATGTGAGCGTGGAGTGAGCTGTCATTCCAACTAATGCTAAGGATTGACACTGTTGACAGCTCACTCTAAGCTCACTTCACCTAACTTTTCACGGTGAGATTTTTACAGAATCGATCGGCAGGTGATACGAGTCTGTCCCACTAGTCCCATTGACCCAGTCCCATGATGGGACAAGTGGGATTATATGTCCCACTAGTCCCATGGGACAACTGATACTGACATATTTTCGATGTGACAGGGTGGGTCGGGGGAACAAGAGGTTTCACGCAGACGGAGCCGCCGGAAGAAGTTAGTACAAAATACGAGCCATATTTTTTTAAAATAGCGTAGAGTCATCACAAAACATCTCTCCCTTGAATTTGTATATATATGTATATTTATATTATAAGTATATATTATAGTAATAATATGTATGTGTATATAACCTATTTATATTATGTATTTGTGTACCTAGTTTTAAGAGTTTTTTTATTATTATTGTCCCTCTCAACCAAAGCACCTGCCATCTAATCTCTTCACCACCCTTGGTTGACTGGTAGAGAATGCCTAAGGCATTAAGTTTGCCTTTGTACCTTTTTGTGCGAAAAGTTTAAATAAATAAATAAATATTTTTGTTGTGAATAAAAAGAAAGTTATTTATTCGTTTTTATTTATTTACTCGTAGGGGCCTAAAAAGGCCACTTTAAGCAATACCTCTAAAAGCTATTCATTTCCTGAATTCCCAGCAGATGATTAGCAATTTGTCTAATTTGTGCAAAATTTCATTTAATATTTGGTGTAACTGTAAACATTGCCGCATGAAATAAAAACCGTAATTTTATCGGTAAATTTTTCATAACAGTTTTTATTAATCAAATTGGTTTTTTATTTCTACAGTTTAAATGTTATTTCATTGTAATATGAATTACACACAGATCCTATTATGAATTGTCAGTTTGTGACCATTTTACGATTTTTAATATGATTCATATTGTTATCCTATTATGATTCTGCCAAAGTGGCCTTTTTAGGCACCCTTATCTGGCCTCTCAATATTTCTTTGTACAAAAAGTATGCATCATAATAAGTTTGCATCTTTTTGCATTATTATTCGGATGCCATTATTTTTTGTAGTTAGACTTAAGTCTGGCTAGTAAAAAATTATGCCTCAATCTAGTCTCATTTTAAATTCAAAATGATGCTATTGTTTGTAAATATAATAGTGTATTATTAGGTACGTTTTTCTGACAGTTGCATAGGTTTTCTCGTTTTTGCTAAGTTAGGTATTAAATTAGTCATATTTCGAACTAGGTTGTTCCCGCGGCTTCGCCCGTGTGGATGTCGGAAACGTACTACCGGTATTAAGAACAAGTCCTATGTGTTAATCTAGGCCAGGGCTGCCCAACCAATTTTGATGGTGGGCCATAATTTTAATTCCGTGCCAGCAGGCAGGTCATCTAGTGAATAAAACTTGCATACAGTTATGGTAGATACTAAATAAATACCCAGATATTAAAATGAAACAAAAGTTTAAGTTACTAAAAAGACTTCACTGACTTTGAAGAGCTTTAGGCTAATGCGTTGGTGGCCCGCGGGCCTGGGGTTGAGCAGCCTTGATCTAGACTATTCTAGACTATAAACAATCTCTGTGTCAAATGATAATGGATAATCTTATATGGGCCCCGTACCCAGCTAAAATTTGATTGTAGCATTATGAACTAAGTCTATATTTCATGCCATCAGGGAGTAGTTTAGGTAATCTTAGGTAAGCATGTCTAAATTCACTCGGAGAAAAAAGATATGTGAGGAAGTAAAATTGATTTAATAAAGGAAAATATTTAAACTTACTTACTTATTTATTCTCGAAAATTTTATGGACTTGCTGATGATGGACCCTTTTTGAAATTAATCCCTTTTTGAAGTTCATAATGCTACAATTAACTTTGTGTCTGGGTACGGTCTTACCCAACATCATCATCATCTGACTAGTCTTATCCCAACTATTTGGGGTCGGCTTCCAGTCTAACCGGATGCAGCTGAATACCAGTATTTTACATGAAGCGACTGCCTATCCGACCTCCACAACTCAGTTACTGGGTACGGTCTTACCCATTCTCCTTTTATCCATTCAGCCTCCGTTCAGCCGTTTTTGCGCCAATCCGGAACATACCTCCAGACAAACGGACAACAGTTCTTCGTTACGGTACTATTTTATTATCTATGTATAAATGTTGGAGCGAGTAAATGTATTCTCTCGTAAATAAACTGATGAACGGAAACAACAAACGCGCAGTGTACAATCGAATGAATTACGAACGAGTGAGTGAGCGAATGAACTAATTACAGAGAATGAAATTAATTACAGATACGTCCTCGGTACAGTTACCACAATAACGTTTTATTTAAATTGAATTTTAATGACTTTAATTACTAGGTACTTTTTATAGAATCGTTATCTTATCGAATAAGTAGGCAACTAATATTAAAACTAATGATGCTTGTGATTAAATATTGATCAATAATGTTTAATAAATATCAATTCATACCCATTAATATTGCAAAAAATTAAAAATGACCATTAATTTCTAATCAATGGACATTTATTTTTAACTAGCTGTACCCCACGGTTTCACCCACATAAGTTTCGATTCCGTAGGAATATTGGGATAAAAAGTATCCTATGTGTTAATTCTGGTTATTAACACAGGCAGCACACAGGTGTGTGCCAAAGATCCAAATCTGTTCAGTATTTTTTGCGTGAAAGAGTAACAAACATCTATCTATCCATCCATCCATCCATACAAACTTTCGCATTTATAATATTAGTAGGATTATGTTTCATTTTCTTTTAATTATTTTTCTCTGAGTTGGGAGACCAACTACCTGAAAAAGAATTGAAGGAATCTTTACTAATGAAATCAATAAAGGCCAGGTGTCTGAACTGAAACAAGCAAACTAAGATGAAGCCGACCCCAACTTATCGGCTTCCAGTCTAACCAAGACTGGAAGCCGATAAGTTGGGGTCGGCTTCCTGTCTAACCGCATGCAGCTGAATACCAGTACTTTACAAGGAGCCACCTTCTAAGTATCTGACGTCCACAACCCAGTTACTGGGTAACACGGTACCCCTTGGTAAGACCGGTTTTCAGACTTTTTGGGCTTCTGACTACCTCAACGACTGTCAAAGATCTACGAATGACAGCTGGGACCAACGACTAACATGTTTTTCCGAGGTATGGAGGGGCCTCGATACGTAATGGATGGTCACCTATCCACGAAACGACCGCGGGAAGCGTAGCTTAACCTTACCATCAAACGGTACAGCTGTTATTATTTAGTCATTAGACCAACAACCTCAAATATAACTGAAGGAATCTTTACTTATGAAATCAATAAATGCCAAGGTAGCCTGACTGAACTGAATCATGCAATATAGTAAAAAGTTTCTATAGATAGATAGATTCTCTAGACCGCGTCATTGTGCACTTTTATAATTTCTAACGAGAAGGTATTATGGTGGACGTCTACGTCCACGTCACGGCATCACGATAACACAGGAAAGTAAAATGAATGGAAATATTACGAAGACGGTTTTCCGTCCACTATAACGTTGTACCGTGCACGTCTTTCCATGTATTTTACTTCCCTGCCGTTGACGTCCACGATAAGTATTGTCAGGTTTGAAATTATAAAAGCGCATAATAAGCCTATATTGTTCCTACTGTTGGGGAGCGGCCATGCGGGAGTGGGCCATAATCTACCAAGCGGGCCCGGTGCGGGTTGGTACGTGGCACATGTTTTCGAATTTTGGTTTCTAGAACATGTCGGTTTCCACACAGAAATCATTTCATTCCACATAGAATCAATCAGACGAAAGACGTCCACTGCTGGACATAGGCCTCCCCCAAGCACCTCCACTTCGACCGGTTCCGTGCTTCTCGCATCCAACGGGTTCCTGCAGCTTTAACAAGGTCGTCGGTCCACCTTGTGGGAGGCGTTCCGACGCTACGTCTTCCGGTACGCGGTCGCCACTCTAGAACCTTTCGGCCCCATCGGCTATCAGCAGTGCGATTCTGTAACCATCTCACCGTAAAAATTTGGTGAAGTGAGCGTGGAGTGAGCTGTCATTCCAAATAATGCTAGGGATTGACACTACTGACAACTCACATCAAGCTCACTTCACTTGAGTTTTCACGGTGAGATTTTTACAGAATCGACCGGCTGTTCTGTGAGCAATGTGCTGCCCACTGCCATTTAAGTTTGGCAATTCTTCGGGCTATGTCAGTTACCTTGGTTATCCTGCGGATCTCCTCATTTCTGATTCGATTACGCAGGGAAACTCCAAGCATAGCCCTCTCCATTTCCATTTGGGTGACTTTAAGCCTACAGAAATCATAAAAGCGCACAATGTCTGAACAGAAACAAGCAATAAAACAGTAAATTTTCTAGTAATTAGGTAGGTACTGGGATATAAGAGTGCGTCAATGACGTTGATATAAAAACAACAGCCACTCAATATGCATATGACGTAAATCAGACAACAGGAATGAGTTTATTTCACTCGTGTAATCTACATAATAGAGACTGCGGCGATCGCTTTATTTTTAGAACTATTTAATTGACCTACACAACGTTATGTAAGTTAAGGTTGAGGTTAATATCGATACAAAAATATCTCGTTACAGAAATAGCTATACTGAATATAAATAGCTATACAGCCGTGCGATTCTGTAACCATCCCACCGTGAAAACTTAGGTGAAGTGAGTGTGGAGTGAGCTGTTATTCCAACTAATGCTAGGGATTGACACTATTGACAGCTCACTCTAAGCTTACTTCACCTAACTTTTCAAGGTGAGATTTTTACAGAGTCGATCGACTATATAGAAATAGTATACGGATCCGCAGAAGAACCAAGGTAACCGACATAGCCCGAAGAATGACCAAACTTAAGTGACATTGGGCAGGGCACATAGCTCGCAGAACATGGCCGATGGGGCCGAAAGGTTCTGGAGTGGCGACCGCGTACCGGAAGACGTAGCGTTGGAAGGCCTCCAACAAGGTGGACCGATGACCTTGTGAACGCCGCAGAAATCCGCTGGATACGGGAAGCACAGAACCGGTCGAAATGGCGGTGCTTGGGGGAGGCCTCCGTCCAGCAGTGGACGTCTTTTGGCTGGAAAGGTGATAATGATGAAGAGGCCAGCAGATGATGATGAAGAGGGCAGCAGATGATGATGAAGAGGCCAGCAGATGATGGCGAAGAGGGCAGCAGATGATGATGGAGAGGCCAGCAGATGATGATGAAAAGGGCAGCAGATGATGATGAAGAGGGCAGCAGATGATGATGAAGAGGGCAGCAGATGATGATGAAGAGGCCAGCAGATGATGATGAAAAGGGCAGCAGATGATGATGAAGAGGGCAGCAGATGATGATGAAGAGGGCAGCAGATGATGATGAAGAGGGCAGCAGATGATGATGAAGAGGCCAGCAGATGATGATGAAGAGGGCAGCAGATGATGATGAAGAGGGCAGCAGATGATGGTGAAGAGGGCAGCAGATGATGATGAAGAGGGCAGCAGATGATGATGAAGAGGGCAGCAGATGATGATGAAGAGGGCAGCAGATGATGATGAAGAGGGCAGCAGATGATGGTGAAGAGGGCAGCAGATGATGATGAAGAGGCCAGCAGATGATGATGAAGAGGGCAGCAGATGATGATGAAGAGGGCAGCAGATGATGGTGAAGAGGGCAGCAGAGGTTTTGTTACCACTGACATATGTCAACGAGTGGTCGACGTAACGTTGCACATAAGCCCTTCAAAGTTGGAGATAATCCTATGATAGTTTTGCTCAAATAATGAAAAACAGCCAATCGTACTATCAAAATATTATTCCTATCTGTAAACTTTTACTGGTACCTACCTACATTATCTCCCTCGTGTACTATGACATTGTTACGTCATTCAGGTTATTAACACATAGATACGATTCATTCGAGTATCACGTAGTGTGTTAACGTCAGTAAAGATTTGATCACGCGTTATCAGGGCTATCGGGTAATCTACGATTACCGCAAAGTTCTACTCACATTACACTTAGTGTAGGATATTGATAATATCGTAGCTAGTTAGTATGCTAGTAAATAGACGTCAGGATTTCAGTTACAGTTTTTCATGACAACATTTAGCAGTTGTTTCCGGTTTTCATCTAAATAGCCAAGTCAGAGAAATTAATAGTTAAGCAAATTGACTCACAACATAAATTGTCCGTATATTCAAATTACAACTGACAGAAATGTTGTGTTCAGTTGTATGAAATGATTCACGGGAAAATGACGTAGGCTGTCTTCGCGTCGTAGGATAAAATCATATTGTTGTTACCTGGACCTAATAATATTTTTACCACGGTATGACTGTTAGCATATTCGTTCAAACCTATCGATACCGGAGAAAGAAATCCGTGTTCCATAATTTGAAACCTCATAAAAATATCATCAGCCAGTCTGTGGTAACAGATAGCCCTTTTAAACTCTGATTGTCAATTTGTTAGACTAAAATGACATTGTTTAGTATATATTAGCTGTCATTTTGGTCTGAAAATAAAAATCAGAGTTTAGTCTTTCAATAAAAATGCGGTTAGGTTTAATATGTCACACCAAAAAGAAAACCTACAAAATAATATATAATATAAGAGTCGGGGAATAACCACAATGTATTTCATTACAAATAAATACATTATTATGGTATTTACCTTAAATTAAACTCCAACTAACTAACTTAACGGTTTTTTTCTGTGTCCTCGAGCCGAATGGCATGTCGGGTTGAAATGTCACTTATTTATTTTTTGTGACCCTTTTATTTCTAATCTTTTTCTTTATTTAATTAATGAAAAAAAAAGTCTGACAACCAGTCTTACCGAGGGGTATTGTATTACTGGGTTGGACATGGGCGTAGCCACGGTGGGGCAGGGTGGTGCGCTTGCCCCACCCTAGCTCTGACCTGTGAGGTACCTAAATTTAACAAAAACTTAATTATCTAGGTACTAACTACAATAGTAAATGGAAGAATGATAGCTTATTTTAAGGTCTATAATAAAAAATAAAAAACATTTCGTGATTGTTTTGTTTTAAATACTTATAAATGTTATTTTGTTTAATTGCCGTAAAAAAATAGTATGATACTTTAAGAGAAGCCTGTGTGGGTTCTGGCAGAACCTCCTTAGCACTTCGGCTTCCAATTTAGTTTTCGCTTCGGCGATCCTCATCCTGTAGGTAATATACTGGTATTCAGCTGCATCCGGTTAGACTGGAAGCTGATGCCAACATAGTTGGGAAAAGGCTAGACAGGTGATGATGAACATTTTAAGGAGAAATAAATTAACAACAAAATGAGCGTTATTTCTTAATTCCATAATCAGTGTCAAAATGAGATGTTGGTATTAGTATTTAATTACGTAGTACTTTTTATAGATAATTGAAAAACAGTTTCCTGAAATTATGAACATTATTAATCTACAGCAGACACAGTAGTCCACTGCTGGATATAGGCCTCTCCAATTGCACGCCATTCAGCTCGATTTTCTGCAACTCTCATCCAGCTGCCAAAAGCCACCCTGTGATTGTCGGTCCATCTAGCGAGAGGGCGTCCTACCTGACATAAGGAAAAGTTATAGGGCGTTGGTTTGATTTTAAAAATTGCCTTTTTTTCTAGCAAGAAAATAAGGAGTCTCGTAATTTCATTATCAAATTAATCTAAATGAGATGTATTGTATCATTATTACGTAGCACCTAATTCAACTTTTAGGCATTTTCAGGGTTATCTCGTCAACTCAGATCGCTGATAACGCAGGCCCGCCGTAAGCAAACTGTCTCGGGGTTTGCCTACATGTAATATAATTATAATGTGCACAAATATTTGAAGAAAAACATTTTTTACTAAACGTTTTTAAAGTTTAGCGAGCATTTTTAAGGAATCTAGAAAGACAATGCAATTTTTTGAAATAAGCACATAAAAAGCCTCTCGTGCAGGCACCGCTTCACTTATAACTGTTTCCCGCCATTCGTGGTGACTGACAGTTTACATTAGTGACAACCAGCTCACTACTGATGTGCATGAGATAGTGTTTATTCAGTCTAGTACTGTTCTACATTTCTTTTTTGTTTTTTTTTTAATTTACAACAATGCTCACTTGCTTTTCCAATTCACTTTAGACATTGGCACGATGGTCGACATCGGTTCTGATTGCCATAATAAAAAATTGAATAGAATAGAGATAAGTAGTGTTTACATATCTATTCCCATTAGAAGATAATCGATCAGAAGTTAGACACGATAATCGCGTAACATCGAGAAGATTGAAAATGAGGAAGACCGGTTTAATAAGGATTTTCTTTCTAACTTTTTGTAGGTTACCTTAGAAGCAGCCTTTGCTCAGCCGAGATAGATAGAAGCATGTATTCTTGAAGGTGTAAGTTCAAACAGAGGTCATTTTTAGGCTGACCTATAATGGGCGGTCACTAAAATTTACTTAAAGACAAGGCAGATATTTTAAGCAAAAAATCAATAAAGTTTGACATTATCACCTAGGGGACAATAGGGTTGTTTGTTGAACTTTATCTAACCAAAATGTACTTATCAACTGTCACAGTTTTATTAAGGCTAGGCACACAAGACTGATCTATTGTCTTTAATTGCAAGTTTGACCTTTCTAAGTAATTATTCACAGAAAAATTACTTTTGTATACCTAAGTACTTATCCTGTTTCGGGTTCTTTATGCTCGATTGTGATCTTAAGAAACATTTGGTAAATAACATAAAGGTTACGAACTGCGCCCACAATTCATTGTATTGTTGGCAGAATGTTGTAATTCCTTTGTCGATTAACATAATCTGTCAGTTTTTTTTGACTAACTTTGTATTTTTTTTAAATAAGTACAAACTTCTTTCCGCGCGTTCAGCGATTTCTGGTAGGGGTAATCTTATGGGTTCGCGTCACCAATATACTAATGTTAACGGTATATCTGTACTGAATCTATATATATAAAATTCAAAGTCCTGACTGACTGACTGACTGATTGACTGACTGACTGACTGACTGACTGACTGACTGATAGATCAACGCACAGCCTAAACCGCTGGTCCTAGAGACATGAAATTTGGAGGGTGTGTTCTTCGTGAAGAGTAGGCATCCACTAAGAAAGGATTTTTCGAAATTCCACCCCTAAGAGGGTGAAAAGGGGGGAATTAGTTTGTATGAAAAATCTTATTCCTTGAGTTAATAAACTTGAAACTTGGCACGAATACTTATCTAAATAAATTATGAAGATTGTCCGTTTTTTTTCTTCTAAACTACCCCCTAATAAGGGATTGGGGGGTTTCAAAGTTTGTATGGAAGAATTTTAGCGCGCAGTCCGATTTACTCGAAACTCAGTATTTATACCTAATATTGAAAGTAAAAAATAATGTGTATCAGGGTTTTTTGAAAATCTACCCCTGACGGGCTGAAATGGGGTAGTAAATTTTTCAGGGGAGGATTTTACTGCATGGCTTGATTAACTCGAAAATTGGTATAAATAATCTAGTCAAGTTATGAATACATCCCAAACGATTTTTTTTTAATTCCACCCCTGTGGGGGTGAAAAGCGGGGATACAGTTTATATGAAAAATCTTCTCTTTTTGGTTAATAAACTTGAAACTTTTCAAGAATACTCGCCTGAGTAAACAATAAAGTTTATCATTATAAGTTTTTCAAAACTACCCCTCAAAGGGGAATGTTGAAGTTTGTGTGGAATAATTTGAAAGCGCGGTCCGATTAACTCGAAACTCAGTGCTTATACTTAAGACAAACATAAAGAGAAACATGTATCAGGGTTTTTCGAAAATCTACCTCTAACGGGTTCAAAAGGGGTAGTTAATTTAATAATTTTAAAAGGGACGATTATAATGCGTGGCTTGATTAACTCGAAATTGGTATAAATAATCTTTGAATCAAGTTATGAACAATCCCAAACGATTTTTTATAATTCCACCCCTGTGTGGGGGGGGGGGGGGGGGGTAACAAGCGGGGGATACAGTTTATATGAAAAATCTTATTCATTTAGTTACTAAACTTGAAACTTGGCAAGAATACTTGCCTAAGTAAGTAATAAAGTTTAAGTTTATCATTATAAGTGTTTCAAAACTACCCCTCGAAGGGGGATATAGGGGTGTTAAGTTTGTGTGGAAGAAATTGAATGCGCGGTCCGAGTAACTCGAAACTCAGTATTGATACTTTTGACAGAAAATAATTAATAATAAGTATGTAAAGTTGTCGAAAATTTACCACTGACGGGACAAAAAGGGGTAATTCAATTTTTAAGGGGAGGATTTGAACTTGAAACTGTATGTTACATTTTCACGCCTAAACCACTGAACTTCTGATTTGGCATAGAGATAGATGGCATCCTGGGGAAGCACATACATTTTATCCTGTTATTACGTTCCCGTGGGATAATTTCCGACATCCACGCGGGCGAAGCCGCGGGCAGAAGCTAGTTGTGTATATTTATACTAAAAATAAAGCTGAAGAGTTTGTAAAAGGCCAATCGAAGTCTATCATAACATTCTTGTTGACTTAAATGCCCTCGAAAGTCATAAAAAATCATTGTACGAAATTTCGATTTCTCGCGTTAAATTCATGCTGACGTGACGCAGAAAATTTTCAAATTGCCGCCAAATCGTAAACAAATGACCATACGACAATAATATTGGCAAAGAGTTCCATTTTCAAAATTTGAACCTATTTTGTTTACAAGTGGCCAGTTCTAAAAACTTTCAGTGTCGCCCTCGTAAAATATTAAAATGCGTAGGTAGCTTTTATATCGTAGCTATGTACTTTCATAATGAATACCGGCAACATATGTAATTTACGTCATGGTAAGCAGTGTCAGGCTGTTTTAATATTAAAGAGCCAGAGGTTGACAACATTTTAATGACTTCGAAGCATATTTTGACAATCCAAAACGTTACTATTAATTTTTGATATTACTTTTAGTCACAGACGCCAGCACATCAAGCTATCCGAAACTGTCAAATTTTTTCAATCAACTTTAACCGCTTTAGCGATAAAGTTGAAACCTATTAAAGAAATTTGACAGATTGTAGTAGTTTAATGTGCGCGTCTGTACTATAGTTATAGCTATACCTACAAGATACGTTCATATGGATTTGTCGCTGATGTCGCTCAGAATTCGATATCCACACAGAGACATAAAGTTAATCCTTATCCGCTTTTTACGTAGAAGCAAGGAAAGTGGATTCCTTCATCCGCTTTTCTGGTAGAGATGGGAAAAGTCGATGAAAAACATTATAAATTTCTTCTTCCGTATGATGCATAGATTATGAAAAGGCGGGTGTACGTTTTATGCACTTGTAACTGACTCGAAAGATCTAAAAATGGTAGAAAATTGACATTAAAAAAATATTATGATATTGGGAATCATCTCACAATTGAGGCCACGAGAGCCACTGTGGCGCTATGACTTTTACAGTTTAGAGCAGAGAGCCACAGTGGCCTAACTGAAAAAAATTGAACTAATTTTTAGGCCACTGTGGCGCTATGACTTTTACAGTTTAGAGCAGTTTTTTGTGACACCGCACGACATCTCTCGCCGGTTCCAGTTCCCGTCGCGACCGGGGTAGATCGTCATCTACCCCGGTCGCGACGGGAACTGGAACCGTCGCTCTGTCCGTCAAATACGCCCCGACTACTCGACGGAGGTAAGTCGGCACCCGGTGATACCGGAGTGCCTCCACAATGCAGCTCCAGGCCAGGGTGTAAAAAAATAAATAACTAAAAATACCTGGCGTCGGAAAAATTCAGCCATAAGAGAAAATAACAAACTGCTTGGTGTGTGGTTATGTGGTCGGTATAACAAAACTGTCGGTCACCTCAATTCTGTGCATTTATAAAAATATCGGGAAAATTCAGTTCCGATTGAAAAAGAGCCAGAAACTATAAAAATATATTTCTTTGCAAGTTTAAAGTTTTTTATATTGATGTGTGCCAAAATTTTGTTGGCTCTAATGCTACATTTGTTATTATTTATTGCGAAGATACCTCAATTCTGTAAACCTCGCTAATTTTTGGCACATTACAGATAATTTGTGCCGTAGACTCAGGAATCACAGGCGTGATGTTAAGTTATGTGTATGTGTAAATTAAGCAAACATAATAAATAGTTACTATCTAGCTGCGCCCCGCGGTTTCACCCGCATAAGTTTCGATCCCGTGGGAATATTAGGATAAAAGTATCCTATATGTTAATCCTGGTTATAAACCATATGTGTGCCAAATTTCATCCAAATTCGTTCAGTAGTTTTTGCGTGAAAGAGTAACAAACATCCATTCATTGATCCATACAAACTTTCACGTTTATAATATTAGTAGGATTTTCTGTAACTGTCACAGCACTAGCTAGTCTTTCGATCACTGAAAACTAAGAAATAGGTTATCAAGTACGTTTAAACAGCGAAATTTGCTCCATATATTCTTCATTTTATCAGACCAAAATGAGGACATGCTTTCAAATCAAATCAAAATATTTTATTTCACATAAACCTAAATGGGCACTTATGAAACGTCAGATTAAGCTAGGTGCACGGTTCCAATTGGTCGTTTTTTTTCAAATCATATCAAATCAAATCGTTTATTGCAATCCATAATGTACAATTACAGGTGGTAAATAAAAGAAAAATAATAGAAACAATTATGGACCCTGTCGGGCACAGCAAATTTTAAATAGGTTGAGAGAGGAAGAGCGCTTTATTAATTACTTTGTAGTTAGAATTAGAATTATTTTGTATCCTATTAATTATTTCATTCCTATATATTTATATTTCCATTCATTCACATAATCTTATATATATCCTATGGAGGAGCTGGCAAGAAACTCCACGGTTACTCTTTGACATTCTTTGAACGAATTAGTGTAACAAGAGGTGACGTGAATGGAATAACTCTGCTCGCCATTAGCAACTCCAGTTTTCCACATGAAAAAGAAGTTGACTTGAAAGAACAGCTTTTAGCGATTATTGGTGAATGTTTCATGTGTATTTTCTTAGTGAACCTTCTTATACTTTTCTCTTTCACGTACAAGTGTCCAGTCACAACACTTTTTGAGTTCAATGGCTCCAATTTACGTCCGTCACAAATTTGGCAGAGGGGAATAATATATTTTTATTTACGTCTCAGATATGTAGTTGTGCATAATGGGGGTTTTAACGAGCATTTCACTCGCTTTTGTTTTGCAGTTATTCCGTTATTATGGCCTGGTGTTCTGTGAGGCGACAAATATGGTATTAAATGGGTGTTGAAATGAACAAGAGAAAATAATATGTGATTTGTTTTTTTTATCTATGGCATCTTGCAGTTCAACCTATGAGGTTATCGTTTGCTTAACCAGGCTTGCCTGTGGATGCGTCAATAAAGGCCTCCAGTCAGAGCTTAAAAAACTTAAAGAATAAGAGACTACACGGTAAGGGCACCCCCTGTGGGGTACGGACCACGGCTTAGGGCGTTGCTGGGAGAGGGTCGCAAGGGACAGGCTGGATCGGAATTATTTGAATGGTATTTCACGATGATTTATTCTTTAAGAAGATGCGTGTACGTGGAAGTGGAATAGCTCCGCAATACGCTTTGATCGCGTAGGTATTGAACTTTTCAATGAAACACCTGATTAAGTGTGAATTCTACCAAACTTATATACCTAGAATAAGTCTTATCCTGAGCATACATTTTGAATTTTTGAGTTTTTCCATACTAAAACTGTCTGAATTCAATTTTAATCCACGGATAAAATATATCTGACTTTGGTAAAATCAGCCCTAATTGTTTTATTGCACAGAAAATAAATGGTTTTCTTCATCAAATGACTAAAGATCTTTACATGACAAAGGTATCTAAGGAATGCTTTTTGAAAAAAAAAGTTCATAAAGCATTCCTTAGATACCTTTACATAAGCGCTTGTACGGGTTTTACAATTTCTTGTATCCCACTAAATTCCTGTTGGGTTGCTTAAGTTTCAATTCTCTAGAAGTAAGACGGTCGCGCGATCAGATGACTGTTATATTCAAAATTCTTAGGGGAATTATTGATGTTCCTGATCTCCACAATGAAATCTTGAATCTATTTGTCCCAGACAATTACTGTCGTGGCAGAAAACACCGCTTACTGGCTGTTCCAACTTGCCGTACTGTTGCGCACTCCATGGCACCTATTCCTCGGACATTAGCCGCTATTAACGCTCTCCTGGACTCAAACACAGATCTTGATATGTTTGCGAATGAATGGAAGATGATATATTGTCAGAATGTTTGAATTTCTGTGAGAAGAATGCATGAATGTGTTAAATAAATAAATTATATTATTATGTTTTAATAGTGCAATTGGCTTCGGCCGTTCTATTTAAAATAAAATAAATAAATAAATGACACTGTCATCATTAGACGGAAACGGACATGCATATCAGTAGCATGCGTAAGTTTACACACACATGCAAATTCTGTTGTCAAAAGCAGGCGTGGTTAGCATAACCCATGCGTGTGCGCAAATATTATGGACATCAATAATTATGTTCAAATACTGTTATCGATACAGGAAAATATCTAATTTCATGTACCTATTTACCTGTTATTGTATTATTTATTAGGAAGTTGCGACTTGTAAATAACAGCAGAATGTTTGTATGGATGGATGGATGTTTGTTACTCTTTCACGCCAAAACTACTGAACGGATTTGGATGACATTTGGCACACAGATAGGTTATAACTTTTTTTTAACCAGATATTCCCACGGGATCGAAACTTATGCGGGTGAAACCGCGGGGTGCAGCTTGTTGAAATATAAACTGAAAACTTACCAAGTATGTTTGAACGTTCTGATTTTTTCCACGAATCGTGAAATGGCTTTCGGTTGCCACTTGATACGTCTGCAGAACACAATAGCACTTGAAACAGAGAAAGTGTCACCATCGGAAACCATTGATCCAATTTCCTGAAGTATTTTAGATGCATTTTCCATTGGTTCAGCGAAAGTAATGGTAAAGTTAACACCAACATGTCATCGTCGTATACAATGGTCCATAATCACGTAGGAATAAAGTATGCGACTAAATCCACACATACATACGGTTATAGAAAGAAAGAAAGAAGAAAGAAAAAAAATACATTTATTTCATAATTTCAGCCGAAAGATGTCCACTGCTGGACACAGGGCTCCCCCAAGCACCTCCACTTTGACCGGTTTGGTGCTTCTCGCATCCAACGGTTTCCTGCGGCCTTCACAAGTTGTCGTCGATCTACCTTGTCGGAGGCCTTCCATCGCTACGTCTTCCGGTAAGTAGGTACGCGGTCGCCACTCCAGAACCTTTCAGCCCCATCGGCCATCTGTTCTGCGAGCAATGTGCCCTGCCCACTGCCACTTAAGTTTGGCTCTTACTCTGCTCTCACTTAAGTTTAAGTTTGGTTCTTCGGGCTATGTCGGTTGCCTTGGTTCTCCTGCGGATCTCTTCATTTCTGGTTTAATTACGCAAGGAAACTCTATTTGTGAGCGACTATACGTTCCAGTGCCATAGGTCAACATCATCACTGACACACATTTATTTAGCACAGACTAAAAGACACACAATACACCAGAAGGCCAATTCTAGTAATTTAAAACGTTCAAAATCTTGTCGCAGTCTCATCTCGGCGACAAACAAATGTCAAAAACTTGTCAAAATGTAGGGAAATTAGAAGTATTTTTGACAGATTGAGACTGAGATCAGAGGGGCAATTCTCGTAATTTTAAGACCGTTCACAGTCTGATCTCAGTCTCAATCTGTAAAAAAATACTTCTAATTTCCCTACATTTTGACGTTTTTTTGAAGTTTTTAAATTACGAGAATTAGGCTTCTGACTGTAAATGTTCTTAAAATTACGAGAATTACCCCTCAGCTTCAAAATTGAGTTGCAAGAGTACACCCGAACAAACATAAGTTACATACATACAATACATACATCGCAAGTTAAATAAAAGCTTGTAAAAACCACGCCAGTTCCCATGGGTTCCATTAATCTAACAATGCAATGTTTTTCACGTAAAATCTTTTCTAACCTACGTCGTGGCAGCATTCCCTTGAGAGACTGCTAATTATAGCGCTCGCTTAGAATGTTAGGACGTTCTTGTTCGACATTGGACATAATCAGGCATTCAGGCTAAATGTCTACTAATTGCAGCAAGACCTACTTACCAACTACGGGGGGGCTCGTGGCAAAATAATAACAGCTACACAAGTCGATCGAAGGTTTAAGCTACGCTTGTGGTTCGTGAATGGTTGACCATACATTACATATCGAGAACCTCCGTGCCTCGGAAAGGACGTTAAGCCGTTGGTCCCGGCTTTCATTCGTAGATCTTTGACAGTCGTTACGGGTAGTCAGAAGCCCGAAAGTTTGACAACCAGTTTTACCAAGGGGTGTTACCCAGTAACTGAATAGGCTATTTTCCAAAAAAAAATCTAATTAGTCCGTCAGTTAGATCAAAAAATATTGAACCCGTATTTTTTCTTTTGTCAATTATATAAAAAAATATGAAGATATCGCCCGTTAAAGTTCCGCGTGACGTCACTTGCTTGCGACACTTTTGCAAGCAAATGACGTCACGACCCCCACTCCCAAATTTTGACGCGCTTTATCTTTGTAATTTTTTGTTTGATTGACAAAAGAAAAAATACGTGTCGATTATCTTTCGATAATCTAACTGACGGACTAAATATAATAATTATTTTTTTACCCAGGCAACTACCCTATTGTGGAGGTCAGAGAGGCAATCGCTCCATGTAAAATACTGGTATTCAGCTGCATTCAATTTGACTAGAAGCCAACCCTAACAAAGTTGGAAAATGCTAAGCCAATTGATTGAAATCTTACGTAAGTTGGTTTTATAAACTCTGATTCATCATCTGCCTAACCTGTTCCCAACTTTGTTGGGGTCGACTTCCAGTCTAACCGGATGCAGCTGAGTACCAGTATTTTACATGGAGCGACTGCCTATCTGACCTCCACAACCTAGTTATTCGGTAATACGAAACCCCTTGAAAAGTCTGACACTTTCGGGCTTCTGACGACAGCCAAAGATCCACGAATGACAGCCGGGACCTGTAGCTTAACGTGCTTTTCGAGGCACGAAGGGGTCTTGGTATGTAAAGATGATCGCCCATCCACAGACCAGCCGCGGCAAGCGTAGTGATTAGGTTATCATCGATCGGCCCGTGCCGCTGTTATTACTTAGCCACAAGCCCTCTGTTTATCGAAGTAATATTTTTTGGGTCTTCCTTCAAATCCCAAAAGATTACAGGAAAATACGTGTAACCTCAAAGTATTAAAAATAAATTATAAATATTCGTAAAACTCAAGTTGAAAAATACTTAGGAAGGACAAAAGAAAATTACCCTCTGCAGGTGCTAAGTTTCCCAAGGGTTTATCTATACTTATAATAAATCTGTAGAAGTGAAAATTCTGTACATTGAAGATATCAAAAAAATAAATGGCGGGGGGTGTTACTAGACCGACACCGAACCCAAAAATGTGATTAAAAAAATTTTTGTCTGTCTGTCTGTCTGTTTGTTCAGGCATCACGCCAAAACTACCGGTTCGATTACGATGAAACTTGGTATAATTATTCATTATTATCCTGGGCACCACACTGGGTACTTTTTATCCCGGAAAAGTATATACAATAAAAAACAAACTTAATTTTGCGGTTCGATCCCTATACCCGATTACCACTGTCTGTACTGTACCAACCGCAAATACTAAGTTTGTCGTAGGTTGGGTCACCCGCAGTGGAGTTCATTTTTATTCCTTTTAGTTTTAAGAGTTATTTAGGTTTATTTTTATATAAGTCGTAGGTATAGATTTTAATTTTAAAGTACAGGTAGTATATTTGATAGTGTACGTAGTGACCGTAGGTTATTTTATAATACTGTTAGGTAGGTTTAGTCATTCGTATAGATATTAGTTTTTAGGGATTTTGCTTATTTATTGAGTTTAGATTAGTTATCATCAGAAATAGGTTTATTTAGGTAGGTAGGTATTTAATTTTCTGTTATTGAGTTTATTTTTCTTAAATTAGGTAGGTAGGTACTTAGGTAAAGATATCATATAGGTACCCTCTTAATCACCACTAATGAGACACAATTGGTTTTCTATTGTAATTAGCCACAAAGGACCCGCGAGATAGATGGCATTCTGGGGAAGCACATACATTTTATCCTGTTAGCACGTTCCCGTGGGATAATTTCCGACATCCACGCGGGCGAAGCCGCGGGCAGAAGCTAGTTATAGAATAAGAAAGTGTGTTACTGTGTTATTAGGGTCTAGGGTAAAAATTGTAATAGGTGTTCATTATGGTATTTAATTAGTGGTTGTTGCTAAGGCGTAAATTTTCAAGGCGGGGGTGGTCGTTTCTTAGTTATACTTATAAAATATTTATCTTAATCTATTTCATTAGGAATATAGATTACACTAGCTGCGCCCGCGGTTTCACTATGGGTGAAAAATATTGGGATAAAAAGTATCCTATATATTATGTATTAATGGTTATAAACCAAAAAATCCGTTCAGTAGTTTTTGCTTGAAAGAGTGACAAACATCCATCCATCCATTCATACGTACTTTCACGTTTATATTAGTAGGATTTGTGGTTTGTTTGTGTTTTCCTCAATCTTTCGAAATTGCACCTACCAATGTTTGTCTCTTTATCACCTAAAGGTTGACTAGTAGAAAATCGTATATTTCTGTGCATGAAGTATTAAATAAATGAAAATCTGGGAAATAAACTCAAAAAAGTACCTACTAAAAATTCAGTATTTTTTTTTTAATTTCTCTATGTCGTGCATCATCAGCAGGCTGGACACCTATATAGAGCTCTCCAGTCCTTTCTTATTCTCACCTACATACCTTTCACAGTTACTTTAGTTAGTTCTTCTACCTGTGATTTGGGATCACTGTCAACGTCACAGTGATCTTTATCCTTATTTTAATAAGGTTGGGTTGTTGGATTGCTGCCACTGACAGGTCTATCAAAACCACTGTGATATTTATTGCCGTTACGATTAGGTTACTGTTAGTTGCTGCTATCAGAGGTAAAATAACTAAGAACAGACTTTAGCTTATGAAAACCAGTTTTTCACGAATTCTAGTTTCGTTCTTTTTTCAAATGTGTTTGTCATGTGTGCCAGTTCCATTTTCGTTACGTATAACATTATTGAAAAAACCTCTTTGTTAAATTACCTTTTTACTATTAACAAAAGCGATGTTTTTTTTTTATCTTAATAAAACAAAGGAGCTAAGAAATATACCGAAATATCAACAAATAAACCAAGTTGTCTGTTTTCTGTTCATTTATATATATTATATGTGTGGTGGATATGGCCCCAAGCGATGCGAATTTGAAACAAAGGGAACGGCTCCGCCATTTTGGTTTCCAAAAAATATCGCGCATAAAGAGATAATAATAATTAGCGAGTTTTGCAGTCTGTTGTCTGTTTCTAAGAGGCGTAAACCGCTAATTACGTGTAGTTGGCCCTCAGTTGAACATGATACTGTCCATTATTGGGACTAAATGTTCAGGTGACCATGATGGCGACTTTCAAACGGGTTATAAGGACTTCTTTTTGGTGTATCTTAAGAAGTGACTGTGTGTATAATCTTTAGTCAATGTAACCTTTGGGATCAATGGACCACTGTTTCTTTTTTACTCGATTTCTTAGAAGTTAAACAGATACTATTGAATGTTATAGATTTCTTTAAAAATTCTGTACAGATACAATCCGCTTTTATATGTATCGGCTACGATTTAACGCTTCTGCGGTTCATGAATAATAAGGCTTTTTCAACATCATCATCATCTATCCTGTCCTTATCGCCATTTTTTGGGGTCGACGCAACATTTTCTCACATAGTTCTCTATTAGTTGTCATCTCGGTAGTCACTCCCTTTCTTATCATATCATCCTTCACACAGTACATCCATCGTATCTATGGTCTTCCCCTAGTCGTATAGCCATCGTATTAATAAGGCATTTTTATCGCAAAAAAAGGTAAACTTCAAGGTTCTTATACCTAAGTAAGTTTTGTGATCCGTGTAATTCCGTAAGGTTAAAAACGACTATTATAGAAATGGATAAAAGATTATTTCTGCTTACAATAGAATTAAAGGACTCTCTCGGGTGCTCTAGTTTCTAGTACTGGAGTCTCGTTCTCTTTAGCGAAGCATTCCTTTGTGGGTACGAAAAATATGCAGTTCTGTGGAGGCGTTGAATGCATAATGGATTATAAGCTGGTGTGCAACGGACTATATCATTTATGAACTTACTACAATTCAGAGGCTATAAAAAGAAGTAAAAGTGATTATTACTTATCTAATGATCAGGTAAAGCCGCGAAAATTTTGGCCTCAGTGGAAGATTCGACGTAAAGGATTTGCTTAAATCAAAAACTAAGGTACATATTCAAATAAATTGCGGGGCTAATTTTGCTGAGCAAGAGACATTTGTGTTTGATTGTTTGTGATGAAATTTGGCACATGGGTAGACCATGACCTGGATTATATAGGATAGTTTTTACCCCGATATTCCCACAGGATCGAGACTTATGCGGTTGAAACCGCGGGGCGGAGCTAGTTAAGATATAAAAGTGAAAAGTAATGACTTACTCAATCTTAAGCTTAGGACTTCAACTCCACCAAATTAGACAGGCCTGCGCAACAGCAAAACAGTTTCTTATAATATCAAATATGTATGTCCGTATAATAAAAGCAAAACTGCCTACAAAATTATAATGTCAGTGCTAATTCCCCACTCGTTCTCAGTTCCAACAAGTCGTGTGGTCACGTTTACCCACAGACTATACGTCACCGAAACGCATGGTAACCGGTAATACCTGTACAAACTGGTCTAGTTTATTGGTTTGCCGTTTTTTCATACTGGGAGTGTACAACAAGTAATATTTTGATTTGATTGAATAGTTGCGTGAGAGATTGTTTAAGCTGGCAGCTCACCGGGAGGCAATTGTTTTATGTTAAAAAATGATTATACACAATATATGACGTAACTAACTATTAACACGAAATTAAATGACAAACTAACTAAATAAGTCGAAGTAGTACTCGTCCGCATCGCTGTCATCCGGAATCGTGCCCAGAAGACTGGCAGCAATGCTAATTCTTTGGCCAAAGTTGAAAGATATAATAAGAATACAAGTTGTATCTAAAAACTGCCCGTTGAAAATAGATGGCTGGATAGTATGGATGGCTGTAACATACTTAAGTCATCATCTCATCTGCCTAGCCTTTTCCCAACTATGTTGGGGTCGGCTTCCAGTCTAACCGGATGCAGCTGAATACCAGTATTTTACATGGAGCGACTGCCTATCTGACCTCTTCAAGTGGTAATACGATACCCCTTGGTAAGACTGGTTGTCAGACTTTCAGGCTTCTGACTACCCGTAACGACTGTCAAAGATCCACGAATGACAGCCGGGACCAACGGCTTAACGTACTTTCCGAGGCACGGAGGGGTCTCGGTATGTAAAGATGGTCACCCACCCACAAACCTTAACCTGACCGATCGACCTGTGCGGCTGTTATTATTTAGCCACGGGCCCCATGTACCAAATTGCAACGTATTGTATCTACAACTACTACCTCTTGTTTTGTTACACTTTTTCTTTACGTCTCTCATGTCTGATAGTATTTACACTGTTTGTCCACCGCCGCCATCAATGAGACGTCAACGAGAATCGAGTTTCCTCGAACCGAACGTGTGTCCCCGGTGGTGGTGTGCGGGGAGTGTGGCCATAGTAAATGTATGTATAATTTTTTCGGCGCCGTCATCTTCTCGTTGACGTTCCGTTGACGGTGCCGGTGGACAAACGGCCTTACTCTACCTTTGATGTTGTTTTTTCTGCCTGAACCCGTATCTAAATGATTTTAAAGGATATTGCTAATCCATTGATTCATATGTTTAAAAAATTTGTGTTTTCAACAACGCCTAAATAACGCAACAAATGTTGTTGAATTGTCAAAATAAAGGCCTTTGCTACTAGTAGTGTGTTACGCAATTACCCCGCTGTTTTTCTTCAAATTCTTCTTTAATATAATTTCTCCATTTTATTTTTCTCAAAAAAAAGTTGTATATATAAAAAACATGATTTTTGTGCAAAATATTGTCGGTAGCCTGGGTCTGTCTTCATTCTGTTCCGTGGATGATAAATCTACTGAAGATTTCTTTGTTTTTCTTCTACCCTGAAAAATAGAAAATGTTTTTATAAATATAGCCACTAAATACTATAGCCCCAAATTATTTTCTGCCATCAAAATCAGTTTGATAGATTAGTCATAAAAACGGACAAAATGGACATAGAGAGGATGTTTATGGTCCTATCAATACTCTTCCACGACTAGCTATAAATATTTGACATCCATTAACATATTGTATGGTTGTAAACGGGATCAGAATATCATTACGTATCTACATTTGGTCGTTGGCCAAGATATCAATCTTGTAGTTGTTGGGGCATTGACAGTAAAGCTCTGAGAGCCGAAATAAATGTAGGCAGAAAAATAATTGTGTACCTAAATTGTTTTCCGTATACTTTTTTATGTGATGAGTAAGTATCAAGTACTTTATAGGAAGTAGCACCCTAATTGCATAACAATTTTAATGACAATCCGAGAGTTGGAAGGAAATTACTAATCCACTGCTTTATAGGTTTGAAAAATTCGTGTGCTCAACAACGTAAATAACGTAATGGACGTGCCTGAACTGTCAAAATGAAAGAAAATGCGTTTGATTATCATTTTATGTGTGTTACGCAATTACCCCGCTGTTTTGTTTGAGATAGAAAAGTTTTCCACTTTCCTACCTCAGGGCTGGCCTATTTTTTGGGCAAGAATCTAAATCTTTTGATGCCCTATGATTCTTTTCCCTCCCTTTTTATTTACACATATTATTATTGCATAATCAGCCTATAATCTTCCCACTGCTGGGCCACAGGCTTCCTCTCTGTGAGAGGGTGTGGGCTGTAATCTACCACGCGGGCCCAGTGCAGGTTGGTAGATGTCACATGACTTCGAATTTTTGGTTCTAGGACATACCGGTTTCCTCACGATGTTTTCCTTCGCCGTTTTGAGAGCATATTATATAATACACACATATTATTATTATTTTAAGACTTAGCTTTTAAGTATGTAAATATTATTCAATGTAATATAGTGATGCGATTATATTAGTTTTTTTTAGCATAGTGTATCAAAATATAAACAAGTGCTAGTAGTTCATTTGTTTTTTTCAGATCTTACTTCCTTTTGGCCTAGAAAAAAGGAGAGACCAGAAGGCCAATTCTCGTAATTTAAAACGTTCAAAATCTAGTCGCAGTCTCACCTCGGCGACAAACAAATGTCAAAACGTGGGGAAATTTAAAGGAATTTTTGACAGATTGAGACTGATATCAGACTGTGAACGTTCTTAAAATTACGAGAATTGCCCCCCAGTTACTGTAAACTGTAAAAATCTTATCAGTTACTTACTCAAAAAAAATACAACAAATACGATGTGTAATGTTTGTGCCTAATATAATATACGTACCACAGTGTCACGTACATAGATAAATGTTCTGAGATAAAACCGTTTTCTGGCAAAACCGACCATCATTTGTCTGTAAACTAATTCAGATAACGCTAAACTTGAGCCTTATGAATACTCAATATTAATGACTAGCTAAGCCCTAAACTAGTAGACATTAAAAACTAACCTCTATGTGCTCATTTACAGAGATGCGGGAAGTCGTGGGTCGCGTTGTGCGGCGCGGCCCGCACTAAATTCAAACATATGGCGTTGTATTAGTGCGTTTACGGAGAAGCGATTTTAGACGCGTTTGCTTGAAATGGAGCGCTTTTTGCGGCCGAGCCCGCGGCTGGTATCTCTATGAACAACGTCTTATATTGCCATACGTTTGTGTTTACGCGTGCGATGATAAGTGCCACTTGACGCGCCGCCGCTCCGTAAACAGAAAATCGTACGACGCGTCGCGAGACGCCACGCCGCACGCGACGCGCGACGCCCCGCGTCTCCGTAAATGAGGCCTATGAATTAAAACAAAAATCACTTAAATTGGATTAGGGGTTCTCAAGTTATAAGCGAATTAAAGGACGGACGGACCGACTGTTTTATAATATTCTATGATGGTTCAATGTTAACATTTCTTCAATATTATTGCAAACTGTGAATGTTTATACAGAATTAAAATAAAATGCACATGAATACAACAAAAAAACGCATAACGCATTTTTCTTTCTTTATTTCTTTAAATAAAAACTAAACTTAATATCCCAAATTAACAAAATCTATTCATCATCTGCCTAGCCTTTTCCCAACTATGTTGGGGTCAGCTTTCAGTCTAACCCGATGCAGCTGAATACCAGTATTTTACATGGAGCGACTGCCTACCTGACCTCCACAATCCAGTTACTGAGTAATACATCCATGAATGCCAGCTGGGATCAACGGCTTAACGTGCTTTCCGAGGCACGGAGGGGTCTCGGTATGTAAAGATGGCCACCCATCCACAGACCAACCGCGGCAAGCGTAGCTTAACCTGATCTTCAACCTCGATTAATCGATCAGGTAAACAAAATCTATTAACAAACTAAAATATGGCGTCGAAAAAAAAACATCCTCATGTTGACTGGTAAGTACACACGGCTACACATCAAGCTATGCAAAACCAGTTTGTCTTGGTCTCACTTTGTATGATATTTTCTCACAATGAACGGTCAGCCAATACTGGTTTTGCATAGCTTGATGTGTAGCCGTGTGTACAACTAGGATTGATCAGAAAAACAAGTTTCCTTTAACTGTCTTGTTAATTAAACAGCCTATAAACCACTTTCAATCTCAATCTGAATCATTTTGAAGGATATTGCTAATCCATTGCTTCATGTGTTCGAAAAAATTGTCTGCTCAACAACGTAAATAACGCAATGAATGTTTTAAAACTGTCAAAATTAAAGCTTTATGTAATGCAATTACCCCGGAGAACATACATATTTTGCACTTTTATCATTTCTAAAGTAACGTGAATGTCCACTTCCACGACCACGTTACGGCATAACGAGAACACAGGGAAGTAAAATGTATAGAAATATACGAAGACGCTTTTAAATTTCCGTCCACGATGACCTTATAACGTGCACGTACTTCCATACACAATTACACACACATACACATCACACACCCACACACCTATAAACACACCACACCACCCTCACATTTAAAAAAAAAAAAATGTATATAAGTAGTTTATCAGCCATCTTGTTACCATAACACAAGCATTAGGTTGCTTAGCTTGGGACTAGATGGCGCTGTGTGAAATGTCCAGGGATATTATTATTATTATTTTATGGACGTCTACGATAATAATCGTCACTTTGGAAATTATAAAAGCACACATGAATTTGTTCACTTATTCAGCCAATACTGGCTGAAAAAGCAAATTTGTGAAACAAAATACTGTCGATCCCCAACATCATTTGCAGGCTATTGTTACTGTTATAACACAATTACTTCCATAGCTCGCCAATTACTGAATTTCAGCTGACTCGATATGACAAACAGATTTTATTCGAAGCTTCAGTTTTCATTGTTCAATCAAAATGAAACAATAATAAAATGAATAGAGTGAAGGTTCATGTTGGAGGTTTTTTATATTATTTTTTTCCGATAGCCAATTTATTGGTTCAGGACAAAAATCACGCTCGTCAATTTTTTTTTTAATGTTGCCCCACACTAGGAATTTCTCCTGTTTCGTGGGTGCGTTTACAAACATTTAAACTACTACTCTCTCTCTCTCTCTACTCTACTCTTTTTTAACTACTTGTAGGCCATACAAATATTTGTTCCGAGCGAGAATCGAACCTGCGACACGCAGCGCAGCAGTCAATCGCTTAACCACTGCGCCAACCGTGCCGTCGAAATTGATTTTTATGCTCTTTAGACGGATCTACTTACTGCAAAAACATCCAAGAATTGTCTTTTTTACAGTTAGATGTAACTGTCCAACCCCTAATCCCTAAATAATAATAATAATCTGTCCTGTCCCTAATTTGCGTAACACACGATCAATCTCAATCTGAATCATTTTGAAGGATATTGCTAATCCATTGCTTCATATGTTCGAGAAATCTGTCTGCTCAACAATGTAAATAGCACAATAAATGTTGTTGAACGGTCAAAATGAAAGCTATTCTTTTTTTTATGATATAAACTAGTGCTTGACTGCGATACCGCCTGTTGGTGTGTTACGTAATTACCTCGCTGGTTAAGTGGGGCTACCTCAACGGAACGGCAGCAGAGTGTGGATGTGGACATTTGTCGCAAACTATGCTCCAGCTTCTATCCTGCCCTCTGTGTTTCAAAACTTGTAGTCAATGTGACTTCTGCTGTGCTGCTTTCGACGATGCCGTGGAAGTGCCAACAAGATGTGAAGAAGTCGCGCCAGCGACGCTTAGGAGAAGAAGTTAGAACGGTGAATAATTACATTGTATCAACGTTGTTCGTATGGTTGACCATTAACGCGTATCCTAACTTTTTTTTGAGTTTGTTCACATAAAAATATCAATCTCCGTTTGATAATGGTGTGTCGTTTTGTCCGTCCCGTCCAAAGCACTGTTCTAAATTCCACATGTAGTACAAGTTTTCATGCCGGTGAGTATATGTATATATAGACGAAGATACCGAGAACATAGCTCATATTATACAATCGCCATTAATAATTAAGCAATTTCAACCGGATGTTGACACTTGATAGACATTTAGCTTCACAATTGAAATAGAGACATACACATCTTCATTATAATAAGAGCAATGGCCACGAGTCACAGTAGAACCAAATAAAACCGGTCAAGTGCGAGTCGGACTTGCAAACGAAGAGTTCCGTACCACCGAACCATATTGAACACAACATATTATATTAAAAAAAAACACATTTCTTGTATAGAATAAAGTAAAATAAAAATGTATAAAATAAAATAATACATTTTAAAAGACTCCCTTTAATTTATTATTTTATTTTTAGTACTTGTTGTTATAGCGGTCATGAGTGTCTGTCAAGTGTCTACCTTTTACGGTTCAAAAGATACACCCTTGCCCCCAGCCCAGCCCAGCCAGCCCTGTCTATCAAGACAGAGACACGGACGGACGAACAACAGAGCCTTAGTAATAGGGTCCCGTTGGCACCCTTTGGGTATGGAACTCTTAAAACTAGTCCTAAACGACCTATTCAGTTACTCTACTGTATTTACAATACAACAAAGTAAATCTCAAGAAAATCACGAGTCGGCAAACATTGAATGACGTTGTCAAACGAATGCTCTGATACGTTGTTGTTACAACACTATACTTATGTAGTGTTGTATAGATGTTCTTGTTGTCTTAGTCGTAAAGATATCAGCTGTTTCTGATAGTGGTGTTAATTAGTTAATGCGGTAACATGATTGAATGCAATAAGGTGGGGACTGTGGGGAGCAAATAATTTTGCTTATAGGTACCGTATTCGCAGGGCCTCTTAAAATAGGAGTCGCTGTACCAAGGTCATTTTCAGTTGCCTGCTTGCTTTTTTGGGTTCCGTACCTCAAAAGGAAAAACTGAAAACTTATAAGATCACTTCGTTGTCCGTCTGTCAAGACCCTTTTTCTCAGGAACGCGTAGAGTTATCAAGTTGAGGAATTAATATCAAATACTCAGGGCCGCAATCCCTTGAAGCAGTAGAAAAATCAAACTTCTAAGTCATCGCAATCAAAAGATACGGGCGTTTATAGTAGATCAGACCAGCTGATCCAGAGGCTTTTCAATTCATGTTATCAGTGTCCCAGGTTGGGTAAAGTGCAGCGCCGCCCCGACTCACTGGGGACATCTCCGCAGACAGTCCCGACTCACCGTGAACTATGCGGCAACCGGTTCCGACTCACTGGAACCTCAGCTGGGCTGGCAAGCATCGCAAGATACAAGACGCAGCCCACAATCGACCTCCGGTCTCCGGAGGGGAGTGATTTAGCGGTATCTACAACGCCACATGCGAACAACGCGTCATACTGACGTCACGCAAATCCTGCATCTCGCAAGCAGAGTTTACCGCGCAATTAGAAGATATACGAACTTCCCGACATCAGTCGTTGGGCAATTGCCTGCCAGGCGCAACACCCGTCTGGTCTGAGGATCTTCCCTTTTCTATAGAGTATGAGTGAACTTTACACCCTGTTCCTCATATCTCTAAAGTGTTATTGGGTGTTTCCATCAGGAATTTCTCAGTAGTTGCCCAGAGTCTGGATTTGTGCTCAGATGGCAATAGGCTCGCTCCCTATTAGGTACAGACGCCAGCAGGTCAAGATACCCAAAACTGTCCAATTTTCCCAATCAACCTTGAACCCTAATTCTTTATTGATAAAGTTGAAAATCTATTAAAGAAATTTGAAAGTTTGTAGTAGCTTGAGGTGCTGGCATCTGTACATGGGACATAAACATTTTTTTTCTCATCTCTTAAATACATTACAAACTATAGTTTTGTATCGTCGGTTGAGACTGGTCACCTCATAACTGTCAGGGCTTATTTTTAATTTTATATTTTAAACTAGCTTCTGCCCGCGGCTTCGCCCGCGTGGATGTCGGAAATTATCCCACGGGAACGTGCTAACAGGATAAAATGTATGTGCTTCCCCAGAATGCCATCTATCTCGCGGGCCCTTTATGGCTAATTACAATAGAAAACCAATTGTGTCTCATTAGTGGTGATTAAGAGGGTACCTATATGATATCTTTACCTAAGTACCTACCTAATTAAAAAAAAAACTCAATAACCGAAAACTAAATACCTACCTACCTAAATAAACCTATTTCTGATGATAACTAATCTAAACTCAATAAATAAGCAAAATCCCTAACAACTAATAGCTATACGAATGACTAATCCTAACTAACAGTATTATAAAATAACCTACGGTCACTACGTACACTATCAAATATACTACCTATACTTTAAAATTAAAATCTATACCTACGACTTATATAATATAATATAAAAAATAAACCTAAATAACTCTAAAAACTAAAAGGAATAAAAATGAACTTCACTGCGGGTGGCGTAACCTACGACAAACTTATTATTTGCGGTTGAGACAGTAATGGGTCTAGGGATCGAACCGCAAAATTAAGTTTGTTTTTTATTGTATATACTTTTCCGGGATAAAAAGTACCCAGTGTGGTGCCCAGGATATTAAAGAATAATTATACCAAGTTTCATCGTAATCGAACCAGTAGTTTTTGCGTGATGCCTGAACAAACAGACAGACAGACAGATAGACAGACAGACAGACCGACAGACAGACAGACAGACAAAAATTTTTTTAATCACATTTTTGGGTTCGGTGTCGGTCTAGTAACACCCCCTGCCATTTATTTTTTTGATATTTTCAATGTACAGAATTTTCACTTCTACAGACTTATTATAAGTATAGATTGTTTCTTTTTTACATTGTACTCACATATAAAAGCAATAAGTATAATGTACCCATGATTTTGTAATAATATCTTGATTTAAAAGAGTGTCCGTGGAGTTTCTTGCCCGTTCTTCTCCATAGAGATATACGTTTTGGAATGGGCAACTAGCTTCAACTTTCTGACTAACTGAACGACTATTTAATTTTGACAATTCAAAAGTGCCTGTTTAATTGAAATAAATGATTTGAGTTTGAGTTTGACATAACTGGCGAAATGTGGGGAAAGGTACACTTCTGCCTAACCCTGTGGGGGTAAAAGATGTGATGTTATGTGTTATGTTATCAGTGTTTTGCTGCCTATCAAAACAATAGAGCATTACATACCATTCATTGGTCTGAACGATATTGTGATATTGTAATCAAATCAAAAGACGTAGCACATCTCCAGTCCTAAGCCCACACTTAAAACTCCAGTAAGCACTTGAATGGGTGCATATAAAACCCACGCTACGGAACCTTGGTGGTTCGCAGACGGTGCTGAATCATAGTCTGCTTACATACGCGATTATTAAGCCGTGCAGAGACAAGATGGCTGCCGATGCGAATTTGTTTTTTTAATATTTAAAATTTTAGAACCAGAATGACTGGGAGTTGGACCCGTGCCGCTTGGGTTTTGGACGTGAAGTAGAGGTAACTCCGTGTAATGTTAGGTGATGATGAAGGCTGTCTTGTTGAGCTTGTGGTTGAGAGCGACTGCTCAACACGGGTGCGATCTTTAGGTCAGGCAGTGTCATTGGATTTCGGTAGCAGCCTGGAGTCGATATTTGTGGTGGGTTACTGGTAAACAGGCTCATCCCCTACTACATGGAATTAAGTCTTTAAAAACTGGGGAAATGTGGCTAAAGACATACTTTATATATTTCTGTATATCCCTTCGTAGTATTTCACATTATCTTCTAGTAACATTTTTATTTATTTTATCATTTATATACACACATATATAAACAGACAATGAAAAACAGAACAGAAAAAATAGGTACAGAGGTGATGCTTATTTCATAAGAAATCTCTTCCAGTATACCTGAGATAGGACAATAGATACAGAGATGTAGACAGCGTGTGATAGATAGAGCAAAGGAGACAAATACCTGGAATAAAAAAAAAATCACTTCAAAATTAAACAAAAATTACGAGAATATACTAACATACATACAACCCCGGACTGAAATAAACATATAACTTAGATACTTCTAAAATAAATATTACTAGAATGATAATAATTATATCATACTCAAAATAATAAATACATACACAACTATGATGAAGTGGACAAATAGTGTTCAATTCTTAAAATACTTACTGATATAGTCCAAAACAGTCGTTTCGGACTATATCAGTAAGTATTTTGGTCGGGATTTGGATGATCATGAGTCCATCATCATCATCATCCAAATCCCGACTTCAACCACTGCTGAGCATATAATAATAATAATATGCCTCTCTTTTGTGCCAATCCCCACTCTACTGTTTCAGCCTCATCTAGTCATCAGTTCTACCATCGATAATAACAATGTGGACGACATTGTTACCATAATTGTTGTCCATCTCGAAAAACAAAATCGCATTCGATCTTCCAAAAAAAAGAAAGAAAAAAAATATTTTTATTTGCGGCAAATATGACGCATAAAACAGTGTAACACAAATGTGTCACATTCACGCAAAACGGCCATCGCTCAGCATAATGCTAAGACCCTATACGACACAGAGCCCCAGCGCTGGTTTTCAGCGGCAGCCGGCGTTGACGAGATGACGTTAACCAGTGCATCATGCAAAAGAACTACTACGCGAAAATAACCCAAATCGGCTTCCAGTCTAACCGGATGCAGCTGAATACCAGTATTTTACATGGAGTGACTGCCTATCTGACCTCCACAACCCAGTTACTGGGTAATACGATACCCCTTGGTAAGACTGGTTGTCAGACTTTCGGGCTTCTGACTACCCGTAACGACTGTCAAAGATCCACGAATGACAGCCGGGACCAACGGCTTAACGTGCTTTCCGAGGCACGGAGGGGTCTCGGTATGTAAAGATGGTCACCCATCCACAGACCAACCGCGGCAAGCGTAGCTTAACCTTACCGATCTCATCACAGCGACAATCAATGTCAAAAACTTGTCAAAAATGTAGGGAAATTAGAGGTATTTTTGACAGATTAAGGCTGAGATCAGACTGTGAACGTTCTAAAAATTAAGAGAATTGCCCCTCTGATCAGGCCAACTGCTTAACATGCTTTCCGAGCCACGGGGACCACCATCTTCCAAACTCCGGGCTGTTACTAAAAAAATCTCAATGGAAAAACCCAATAGCACTTTGCCCGACCCGGGAATTAAACCTAGGACCCTAAGCTAAGCAGTCACGCTTGCGACCACAAGACCAACCAAAAGTTATGGTCCACATACCGTGACCTAGATGTTTGGTTATGCAGAGTGTGTGCAGGGTAGACTAAAAAGATATTCCAATTGGTAGTCCAACACTTTAATGTTCCACACACTACACAACAATGTTTGAAACACTATTAAGAAGGCACAGTAAATAGCGAGCGAAATTGCATAAGCAGTAAACATAATATAAAAGCTAAATAAAAGCTACACAGCGATTTAGCGAGGGTATATCGAGATCGCGTAAGTAGCGCGAGCGAGCGTGCGTCCAACGTCGCGTCGGTAGGAACAAAATCTTACCTTACGTACGTACATTAAGATCCTTTTCCTTGACGACTACTTCCGCTGTTCCATTTCTACCACTAGTCCTTGATCTAAATACCTATCTATAACTGCTTCAAGAAACATTATTCTGTCCATAAAAATAACACTCTTACAAACTCTTTCTGTTTCTAAAATCATAAGCACTTTAACGTCAGTCGTTTACTTCGTATCCTGTCTAGACTGATTTTATATTCTTGTTACCTCACAGACTCAAAGGGAGACTGTAATAAGATTTCTGGATTGGTGCATTCTCAAAGCATTTGTCGGGATTTCGAGTTAGCCGTCGATGGCTTTTACTGGTTTTCTGGGAAACACCAAACCTGTTTTTCCGTAAGTGTCGTATCGTTTTTATTCTTGAAGCGTTAACCGCTTTGATTGTAACGATAAAGATAAATGTAGTCAAAATAATATGTCAGTATCAGGCATTTGGCAGTCATTTGTTTAATCTCCAGTTCTACAATGCATCTTTTATTATCGACTGTAAAAGTTAACACACCCATTAAAACAATAGCCTACTACATGAGGTTTAATCGTTCTCTAAATTGGTAATCAAATACCATACGAGAGGCGTTCTAATATCCATTAATATCTAACACGTCTTCGAAAACACATAACCCATTAAAACAAAGCATTTCTACAACAAAGAGCAACCCCGTCTTATCAAGCACTTCCAGCGCTTCGCAGCGACACTCATCTGAAACTCCCTTAGGATTATTTCGCGTATGAAATTTTAACAAGAGCCACCATATCCGTCGCATTAGACATACGAATGTACGTAAAAGGAGTCTGTTTGCGGCCGCAGAGCTCATTTTAAACTCAAAACAGTACCGGTTTGAGCCGGTTTCAGCTGGATTCAACCGCTTATTCGGGTCTTTGTGAAGTGCTGTTATTATTGTCGGGTACACTCGTTAGTTCGCTTCTTTTGAGCGGTTTCGTATTTATCTTTTGCGATTCTTTTGCTTTGGGTAAACAGTTATCTTGCTGTGCGAACATCGTTAGGTTTTAAGCTGCTTGCTGCTTTGGTGGTTTTGCATTGGTTTCAGTCGCGTATTCACGGATTCTGTAGGTACATTTTACCGAACTATCTATTTCTTGATTATGAGAAAAGATATACAACGTGGCGCTACAATGGCGACATTAATTTAACACACGGGTAGGGCTAGTGCCCAGTAATCATAAAAGTTATAACAACATAAAAAAATCGTAACTTGAAAACTTCCACCTGCGCCGCGCGCCGACATAGGGCTCTCTCTCTTTCCTTCAATTCGCCTTCTCTTTGCACGTTAATTGTTTTAATTACATTGATGTTATGATCCGTGACCCCGGCAAATGACCCCTGCGCTACAGTTCTTTAAGTCATTTCTCTGATAGTTCTAAAATACTCTGATGAAACTCAAACTCAATGCATTTATTTCAATTAAACCATTTACAGGCACTTTTGAATCGTCAAGAAGTCGGTCAGTCTGAAATATATACTTAGTTGCCCATTCCAAAGCGTGTACGTACCTATATATACTATGGAGAAGAACGGGCAAGAAACTCCATGGACACTCTTTTAAATTATATCTCTAAAAAGTATTAGATACATCATTAAAGTTGAATTTATAATTATATGTGAGAACGATATAAAAAAAAGACGTACCTACACGTTAAAAGTGTCCAGAGTACAGCAAATAGTAAAAAAACAAACAATCCAAAAATAAAATAAATTAAAATATGCCGAGGCAGCTAAGCGATCGTATCGAAGATCCATAAGTATTGCCAGGGTTTTAATTTATTGTCATATTGGTGATTCAATTTTTAAACCCCGACGCAAAAACGACGGGGTGTTATAAGTTTCGCTACTATATTAAACTTTAACAGAACGTTAGGCTAATAGTTAGAGCGGTCCCTCGGACAACATTTAATCAAATTTCATACGTGCTTACGTAGGATCATAATTTCAAGGTTATTTTTTTCTTTTTATAGGGTTTAATTGTGAGTATTGTGACTAATATAACTATTTACCTACCAACAATATACATACAAATAGGAAATGAACTCAATGAATTTGTTATAAGACATTTAAAAAATGTTTTTCAGTTGACATTGTAGCGTGGACAATCAAATTGATTAAGTGACACTTCCGAAATATAATTATAGGTATTCTATCTAATTCAACAATATGAATTGTATAAGCATTAAAAGTAAAAATTATAATCATTTATGTGTCTTAAAGATATGTGTTATCTTTCTAATGTTAAGTTGTTTTAATGTAGAGTTATGATTGTTTTTATTTATGTGCGTACAATTTAAATAAACTATTTTCCATGGATTGTTCTACACGCGCGCGAGCCTTCCACCGTGGAATAGGCCATGGTAAGTCGACTTTATCCAAATAAAACCACTGAAAAAAAATATGGTACGCAATAAAGAATTGAGAATTGTATTGTTGTCTCCATATTGTATAGACTGGATTCCGGAGTCGTGAGATATTCTATTGTTTACGGTGTATTCACGCACGCACGCAGTCACAAGTTGTGAAATAAAACAAAGCTGTTATCATGAACTCCGTTGATAACGTGGAGAGGTCGTGTTTCGAATTGGCCATCTTGACCTCAGTTTTGGACAATCCCGAAACATATACGTGAATCAAAGCGTAAATAAATAACACAGATTTTTTTTCCTTAATATGGTGTTTTTGGTAGTGTAGGCACTATTACTACCTCTGCGTGTGTTAGATTTATAATATAGGTATAGTATATACTATAAGTATATGTACCTACATATTATCCAAATAACAAGCTTTAAATATCAGAATGGTTACTATTTAGTTATTTACTGTGTATCATGTGTATGAAAGTTATTATTGAATATAGTTTGTAGGAAAAGGGTTTTATGAAATAAAGCACAGACAGACAAGGCTAAACATTTATTTAATCTTAGGCTTGTCAGTAATTAATCAGAAAACTAGTCGTCCGTTCGCAAAACTAGGTCATCATGGAGAAGAAGGACAAGAAACTCCATGGAAACAGTAACAAAGTATTCTATCAATACATTTCTTACGTTGTCATAAATTATCGTTATCTTTAAAAACAATTTATCCTATCTCTTGGACAATGGTCCAAGAGAATTCAGAATAATAGCAACATAATAACAATAGCTAGGAATATAGGCCATAATATGACTTACACAACAACATTTTCAGAATAAGCAATAATTCAGGTATATAGTAATATCAAATTAATTAACTTATGTGGCATCTGGTCGATCTATTCCACATAATAACGGCACTAGAACTAACCAACTGAACATCTACCAAGCAACTGTCTTGATAACGTCGTTACAATCCTTTTTATACACTACCAACGTAAAACGTAAAACATTTTACGTAAAACATCTACCGCCATTTTTAACCAATCACAGATCATCATATATTTTGGCTTAATATCTTCTAACACAGGTAATAATAAACAAATCTTATATAGTGAAACCATTTTAAAATATTATAAGGTAATTAATCAATTTAATAAGAGTTGATTCTTAATTCTTAGACATCATCAAAAAGTATATCAACATCAACTGACAGTATTGTACCAATCATTTGAAACAACCTATTATATTAAAATAGCAATATAAAATCTAAGATATACTACAAAGATAATCAAATATTACTTAATCATTTATAATAATAACATTAGTGTTTTTTTTACAAGTTAAGACTGTTGTTTTTTGTAAACACAATATCTAGTCAAATTAGGTACTTCTACGTTCACGTTCAATCTGTCGCAAGCTTCGTAATTGTGACAGATGCCATTATTCAACAAACAATATATTATAATTATATCAAGGTGTTATATATCTAACACGTGCATATGAGTGAAATCAGAAGGGGGTACATAAAATAGGTCGGTTATAAAAAAAAAAAATCGACTGTTTCATAGAAAAGCGCAATACCGACGAGGTCAAAATGTATGGCAGACCAAATTTGTTTTTTTAATTACTGACGAGAAATTTCAACGCTTCAGTTCGGTTCAGAATCATGTACTGAATTCATGGTTACAGTTTGCGCACTGGTTAAAAAAATATCCTGTATATTTAGCATTGACATCTACCTACATAAACTTAAGTGCCTACATACACATTCATAAACTTATCATGGTAGCATTAATTAACCTCTGCTAGATTTAGGTTCATTGCTTTGATATCTTTTGTTTCAGCTGATTCATAATGATCAGCTGATTATAAATACTTTGTTTTTTTCCTGTAGCCTACTACGACTGTTGTTGTAGGGAAAACTTTTCTATAAACTATCTCCATATTTAAAATATCATCTAGCCTAGCCTTTTCCCAACTATGTTGGGGTCGGCTTCTAGTCCAACCGGATGCAGCCGAATACCAGTATTTTACATGGAGCGACTGCGTATCTGACTTCCACAACCGAGTTACTGGGTATACGATGCCCCTTGGCTTGACTGGTTGTCAGACTTTCGGGCTTCTGTTCATAACGACTGTCCAAGATCCAAGAATAAGAAACAGGACCAACGGCTTAAAGTGCTTTTCGAGGCACGGCCCTCCGTGCCTGTCTTGGTATGTAAAGATCCGTCCACTGAACGACCGCGGCAAGCGTAGCTTAACCTGATCGATCGACCCGTGCAGCTTTTAGTACTTAGCCACTAGCCCGTCATATTTAAAATATATAATTAAATAACAAGAGGATGGTGATATGAATTGTTTATTTTTGTGGTGATTTTGTGTAGATTAAATCAGCCTATTTTTTTATGATATTTATGGAACTCCCTATAAAGAATGATGAATATAAATGTTGATGGACGAGGAGGAGACGAAGACCAAAGAATGATATGAATGAAAAAGGAGTTATGGCCTACAGGGAAGAAAAGAAGAAAAAAAATGTGTTGCGACGACCCTAAATAAAAAGTAATTTATTCAAAATTGGCTATAAGTCTTGCTTTTTGAACGTCAACATTATTTCCAACGGGTGTACTATGCCAAATCGAATGCCAAATACTCGAATATGATACACAGGTTCGCTCGTTGTAGTATCGGGGTAAAGATTACGCTGTTTAAAGCGTATTGCCAATCGTTCTTCACGAGCGGCCTGTGGGTGAGGCATACTAAGAGATCACTAGACGCCCTGCGTATTCAACATAATAACTGCTTCAGGATGCTGTTGGGACTGCCGCGCTATTGTAGTGCGTCCGGTATGTTCACTTTTGCGCATACTGATGATTTTTACGCCATAATACGCAAAAAAACAAACTCCATCTTGTCAAGGCGCGGTCTAGTTCTAACAGCATCCTAAGTATGTTGATGGACAAATACGACGCACCTTGGTTGTCGCACGCTGTGGAGGTGCTGGTCAGAAGACCCCTCAGCTAACCTTGCAACTAGGGCGTGCAAAGCCGGAAGGTCTCCAAAACCGGTTTTGAATTCCGGTTTTGAGGGCCCAAAACCGGAAACCGGTGTTAGCCCCGGTTTCGGCAACAATTTCATATTGTTTATATACTTAGTAGAATTTTAACAAGAAAACAATATTCTTAGATACCCACAAAATCTATTCTATACTTATAATAAATCTGTAGAAGTGAAAATTCTGTACATTGAAAATATCAAAAAAATAAATGGCAGGACGTGATATTAGACCGACACCGAACCTAAAAATGTGATTAAAAATGTTTTTGTCTGTCTGCTTGTTCAGGCATCACGCAAAAACTACCGGTTCGATTGTTGGGGGTGTCAATTTTTCAGGGGAGGATTTTACTGCATGGCTTGATTAACTCGAAAATTAGTACTTATAAATAATCTTTGAGTCAAGTTTTGAATAATCCCAAACGATTTTTCAAAATTCCACCCCTGTGGGGGTGAAAAGCGGGGAAATATCTGCCTAAGTAAGTAATAAAGTTTATCATTATAAGTTTTTCAAAACTACCCCTCAAAGGGGGATATAGGGGTGTTAAGTTTGTGTGGAAGAAATTGAATGCGCGATCCGAGTAACTCGAAACTCAGTACTGATACTTTTGACAGCAAAAAATTAATAATAAGTAGGTATGTAAAGTTGTCGAAAATTTACCACTGATGGGACAAAAAGGGGTAATTCAGTTTTTAAGAACTTGAAACTGTATGTTACATTTTCACGCCTAAACCACTGAACTTCTGATTTGGCATAGAGATAGATGGCATCCTGGGGAAGCACATACATTTTATCCTGTTAGCACGTTCCCGTGGGATAATTTCCGACATCCACGCGGGCGAAGCCGCGGGCAGAAGCTAGTCTACAAATAAAACAAATTCTATTATATACCTCTTTTTAATCAACCATTTATGCCTACCCCAATACCATGTAGAACACATTCATAGTTTGGATAACATGAACTAAAAATAATAATAAAGATTAACTAACTGAGATCAAATCAACAACAAGTAAGATTGTGGTACCTTTAGTAGATACCTAACAATTCTGTTATCAAGAATAATATATTTTAAACATACAAAACACATTCATCATCTAAAGACACTAAACACTACCACAATTACTATACGTCTCAATTTCTACTAACAACATTATTAAAGGATTCATATTTGACTATAAAATGAGATCAAATCAACTGTTTACCATATACTAATTTGAATAAACAATAATATTTTTTTTCCAAGAGACCGCTGTTCTTGATAATGTGTCCTTAAGAATAGAAGTGCATCTAAAATTTTATCAGATAGCATACTTCTTATTTTGTTGCAAAAGTACCCAGCACTCGAAAAGGCCCTCTCACTCTCAACACTTGTTGGTAGTACGCACAACAAATAGTCGTGACTGCGTTCGAAAAAAGTTGATGTAAATACGTAATCCAATAACGGGAAAACCGGAGGTAACTCCGGTTTTTCGTCTCAACCCCGGTTTTCAAAAATCGGGATATTTTGACCGGTTTCCGGTTTTTAGCAAAACCGGAAAACCGGTTTTGCACGCCCTACTTGCAACTTTATTTTATTTTATTTTTCTTTTCCTTTTATTTTTGTCTCTGTGTTTTTGTTTACTAACAATAGTTGTTAAGAACAATGTTACTAACAATTGGGCTTAGTTGCCATAAATAAACAAATATTATTATTATTATTACATAAGACAGTCCCTCAAAACGCCTGCCCTTCACCACTCTTGCTTTAGCGGAGAAGAAGTGGCGCAACAAACTCCCCAGCAGCACAGCTGTCTGTTCAGTTAGAAGAACTTGATTCCATACAACAATAAGTTATTACGTCAACGCCGGCTGCCGCTGAAAACCAGCGCTGGGGCTCTGCTGTCTTGTATAGGGTCTTAGCATCATGCTGAACGGTGGCCGGTTTGCGTGGATGTGACGCATATGCCCCCAACTTGTTATTTTTTGTATTTGTGTTTTTTTTATGCGTCATGTTTACCGTAAATAAATGTATTTTTTTTCTTTTTCTTTCATGATAAACTCAGAAGCAACAAATCCGATTTACATGTATATATTAACTTTCAAATAAACCCTTCACAGCAGAAAGTCAATCTCAGACTCAGTAGCTTAGCTCCTATTTATATCTAGGTTTCAGATCATTTCAGATTCCAAGGAATCCTTCGCGTGTAATACAGCTCTGTCTATATTTTATACCTAGATTCTACATAGCGCTGCTATTTAGTGCTAAATTATTCGCCTTGCTCCAGTTTCCAGCGTTCATTAGTGATTCTGCTGCATAATAGGTACTGAACTTATTGTTGGCACCGAGCTTATGTTATAATGCTATGTTAGCTGGTTTTCTTCTCGTAAAACGTGGAAAAGAAGTTGGAGTATTGTTACTTGTTTTTTTTATAGTGTTTTATAGCTTTACCCGATGAGGTTTCCCATCGGTACAAACGACGTCCACATGAACTTTCATTCCTGTTCTATCCCTTTATGGCATGATTTTTCCAATTTTTTTTTGGAAAAATCATGCTACGTGCTAAATGATTCAGAATTTTCAATCATATGATTACCTACAACGAAGGTTGATAGCCAACATTATGCGGATCATGTTCAGCCTATAATGTTCCCACTGCTGGGACACAGGCCTCATCTCGGTGAGAGTAAGTAGTAGGTATTTAAAAAAAAAAACAACAAAATAAACGTAAACTCCAACGTAAAAACGGTGAAGGAAAATATCGTAAGGAAACCGGCATGTCCTAGAACCAAAAATTCGAAGACATGTGACATACGCCAAGCCCGCTTGGTGGATTATGCCAGCTGTGGGAACATTATAGGCTGATTATGCTATGATGCTTTTGCGAGCAATCTCAGTGGAAACCAGTCTTCGGCGCAGGAGCTATTATATAGTGCACAAGTGTTTGCGCAGACACAGGTGCTATCTCACACACACACACACACACACCCCCACACACCCTTACACACACATCACATCATATCATCTCTCACATTATTTTATTATTTTGTGTTTCACGAACTGTGTCCAAATAAACTTTTTTCTTTCTTTCTTTCTTTTATCTCTCTTCCCTCCCTCTCATAGTCCGATAGGACGGCAATCCGGCCTACTCTCTTTCACAGAGAGGAGGCCTGCGTCCCAGGTGGGGACATTATCGGCTGATTATGGAGTACCAAGTAAACAACAAGACACGTCAGATATGTTTCGAAATCAAACTGGTAACTTAGGTAAGTATAGAATGTTGCTACGATTACCACAGCTATCACAATTTATTACACATTAAATTAATTGTTATTACAGTGGTGTTAAATAGGTTTCGAAATAGTCGTCTGCCCTCAAACGTTATCAATATACCTCGTTCTAGTTTCAGTAGATATACATTTTACATAGAAGTATGCACTAACCGCGTCGTTATTTTTATACAATTAAATAAAATTGAATATTTTTTTAAAGAAAGCCGAGGAAAGGCAGATAAAGAAGGTTTCATTCGTGTTGAGGAAAGGAAGAAGAAGCCTACTCTTCGCAAACAGTGTGCAACAGAACATGTTGCTGCGTCACGCTATTCCATCGACGCAGCTTTACGTGTCCCGTCTACATCACTCTACGATGGCAGAGGAGGTCGTGGAGTATATAAAGATGAAGACCAAGTTCACCTTGAGAGTCGAGAAGTTGGAGTCGCTCCACAAGATTAACTTCAAGTCTTTTGTGGTGCGGGTTCCGACTCACCATCTGGAGACTTTCATGAATGAGGAATTTTGGCCGATGGGTGTCGTGTATCGTCGTTTTCGCGGAAGGTTACATGACACCTCGACTCAGCGCAATACGTCGCCGGCCCAACGTAGTTAATAAATTTGTAGAATAAGGTTTTTGTATGTATTAGTTTAATATCGTATAAGATTATTTTGTGTATTTTATCTATGGGCCTTAGTTGCATGAAATAAATTGATTATTATTATTATTTATTATTAAAAGCTAAGCTTGTTTATAAGCTGTGGCTCAAAATAACTACCACATCGAGCCCTGCCACAGCTAGAAGGCGTCGCAGCAGACCCCGTAGAAGACGGCGGGACGAGCTGGACAAAACAAACGACCAGTGGTCTAATTTATCCCTGGATCGAAAGAGCTGGAAGTCATGATGCAGGCTAATAGTAACAGTCTTGTTTTAAAATAAAAGTCTTTTTTAACATAGAGAAGGAGACGGTATTGACAACCATGCTTGTTCACGACTTTGACCATAAAGTTCTCTCGTTTTTTTCATATTCAGCAAGTTAACGTTATTTTATGAATTCGGTTTATTAGCTCATATAAGTAGGTGTTGAAAAAGTCACTTTGTGTAGAGAAATAAATTACGGAACTTAGTATTCTTGTCCCTACTTAAGAAGTAAGTTAACTCTGGATTACTTTCTCATCAATATTTGCTAAAATCAACTTTGGCGTCATTTTTCATCCAGACTTTTCTTCTTTTTTTTACTCAGATACTTGAGTATCTGGAAGCCTATATAAATTCAGTTCGCCAAAAATATTCTCTCAGACAATATAATGAGGTTCCCTACTCAAAAGTTTATTGACGCCAAGATATTTCTGTTTGAAAAGATCTATGGTCTTAGAGACATGGCTGTGAAACTTTTGCTCAAGTATGAAGTTTATTATTGTTCATGAGATATAATCAGGGCTCCGTGGGTGTTTGTGAATGTCAGGAGTCTGTTATCTTTTGTGATAGAAACAAAATAGTGCGTGGACGTTAGTGTAGGCTTTGTTCTTGATAATGATTCGTGCTTACTAATCTTAGTAGGCGTTTGCCAGTCAGTGTCTTTGATAAGTTTATACAGCTTAACTACCGAACTGAATTAGATGTTTTTTTTTGCATAGCTTGATATCAGGATAAGGATGTGGCCCAATCGAGGGTGTGGCAAAGATACAAGTATTTCTCGGGCCCCCGACTGATAGTAGAAGTAGGAACAGTGGGGGTAGGAGTCTGACATAACCCTCTATACTTCTCAGACGAGTGTATCCATGATGATTTCTCCAGGGAAGAAAGGGGAAAACAAAGGATAAGGATATATACTAAAAATTTAACAATTTCAGTCGGAGTCACGGCCACAGTTGATAATTTATGAAAATATGTGTTGCCTCTTTTTTATAAATATACCTGAAGACGGGTGTATTCATCGAGGCCGGACTAAGAAACGCTAGCGTGACGATTTGGACTCGTTTCTGATCGATTGACCCGAGAAGGTAAATCACAAAGGAAATTCGAAAAGTATTGGGGAAACCTTTGCTCAGTAGTGGGTCAATATTGGTTAAAACACGCCGTGGGTATAGGAAGGATAAAGGATTCGGCATAAACTCAAGCTGGCATTAGGGGCTACACAATGGTACACGATAGACAAGCTTCAACATACAACGTGGCGCTACAATGGCGACATTAATTTAACACACGGGTAGGGCTAGTGGCCAGTAATCATAAACATTATAACAACATAAAAAAAATCGTAACTAGAAAACTTCCACCTGCGCCGCGCGCCGACATAGGGCTCTCTCTCTTTCCTTCAATTCGCCTTCTCTTTGCTCGTTAATTGTTTTAATTACATTGATGCGATGTTATTATCCGTGACCCCGGCAAATGACCCCTGCGCTCCATTTCTTTAAGTCAGGTTGCTCTAACATGCTATTTTATAAAATTGTTAATAAATAAATAAATATGAATGTTTAATTAAATTAAAACACATTCATAAAACTACAACGCAAAACCGTATACGTGTGTTAAATTAATGTCGCCATTAAAGCGCCACGCTGTATATCACTGTAGTCACAGGATAAGGTACTCAATAATTTACCGTACAGATTTGAACAGGCTCTACAAGCCATTAGAGTGACATCCTGAATGGTTTCCCAAATGTCCAGGGTTTCCTACATCGAAACATTATTCGTTCGATAAACTTGACACGTGAATTTGTTACTGCGCAGTGACTTGCCTCATGTTCCCGTCATAAAGTTTGCATCGGACTTTACCTGTATTAAGAAAACTTATAGGTCAGAAAATAAAACGCCTGAAGTTATTTAAGTCGCAGGTCACAAAGGATAAGCGAAAGCACTAAGAAGTGGTGAAGGGCGGGCGTTTTGGGGGACTGCCTTTTGTAATTTTGACGTTAGAAAAGTGCTGATTCTCAGCCTAATTTGAATAAATGACTTTTGATTTTGATCACAGAACGAAACACTCACCGGTGTTTCGTTTTGTGATCATTTTTCATTTTAAAATTTGTACCAGAAGAACTGAAATTTAACTACTGTTTAGGAAAAGGGAAAGTATGTACATGAAAGACATCTAAAGGTATGGAATCGTTCTCAGCCAAAAATAGGATTCTGTGGCTTAAGACCCCGATTAGGACTATAAACCAAACAAACTTTCTTTGTAGCGTTAATTTGAAAGCCCAAGGCCCATGGACATTATAGATAGATGACCTTGTCTTTGTGAGTGTTAGGTAAATTAGGCTAACGATTAAATGGGGCCAATTAGGTAATAGGCAAACGATTAATGAAAATGATTAATTAAGCTAGATGTCAACGACATATTAGTCACTATTAGTGCTGTCTGTTTGACTAACACTACAACCATAGAACCTAGCACGAACGCGTGACGTTAACTTAACGTAATTTTGAACGTTTTTTCAATCGAAAATATATAACACTTTGACCGACCTGGGAATCGAACCCAAGGCTTCATGCTCAGTAATATTAGACCAACGAAAATAAAAAAGGGAAATTTCTTTTTTTATGTATGATTCTCATTTTTACAGTAACGTGTTATGAAAAAGGGCTGGCTTAAAATACGCGGAGAACATATTTTAAAAACCGACCAAGTGCGAGTCGGACTCGCGCACGACGGGTTCCGTACCATTATCTATAATAATCACGTCTGTTGTATGGGGGCCCCTCCTTAAATATTTATTTTATTTTGTTTTACAACAACAACAGAAATACATAATTTATGAAAATTTCAACTGTCTAGCTATCGCGGTTCTTGAGATACAGTCTGGTGACAGACAGACGGACGGACAGACAGCGAAGTCTTAGTAATAGGGTCCCGTTTTTACCCTTTGGGTACGGAACCCTAAAAATGGTGATCCTATAGTGCTTTGGTAAAAAATGCGTCAAGCACAATTAATGACACCTCAATCAATCGGCTAGGCAGATTGATTGAGGTGTCATTAATTGTTCCCAACTACGTTGGGGCGGGTCGTGGGGCTTTTGGTACCGGGACTGCGGTCCCGGATGCCACCTATAAATGCCACAACCCACAACCACAACCCGGTTACTGGGTAACACGATACCCCTTGGTAAGACTGGTTGTCAGACTTTCGGGCTTCTGACTACCCGTAACGACTGTCAAAGATCTTCGAATGACACAATTAGTGTCCTGTCATATGAATAAATTCACGTAAAACTAAGTACGTAAATAAATATTATTTGCCAAACAGTATTTTCAATTTTAAAATCGTTGGAATGTACGTTTACTCCGCGCGTTCGTGCTAGGCTCTCCTGTTTATAACATTCTAAGAATATCATTGAATTAATTACTAATATCATAAACAATCTAATATTAGACGCCCCCTATTGACCTTGTGCTATGATTTATGCCATCCGACCTCCTGAGTTGCGATCTATTTGCATTCGTAATTACTTTTGGCAGAATACTAGATTCCTTGGTCCGGCTACATCAGTTTAAAACGTTTAAATGCGGTGGCAATAAAGAGAAAAAATTTACAAATTAATGCTTGATACGTAATCTTGATGCATGTAATCCCTGAACGATGATACAACGGCGAAGGTAATTTGTAGCGTAAATACTTTTTATAAACAAAAAAAAAAAAAACGTAACCATAAAGTTAAATTGGTCCCATTTTTTTGGGATTTGCCTCTCGCCATTTGACAGACCCTGAGGGGTAATTGCGTAACACACTAACAGCAAGAATGGCTTACATTTTGACAGATCAACAACATTCATTGCGTTATTTACGTTGTTGAGCAGATTTTTTTTTCGTACATATGACGCAATGGTTTAGGTAATCCTTCAAAATTATTCAGATTGCGATTTTCATGTGTGTAACGCAATTAGGGTACAGGTCTTTCTGTAATAGCTAGAAAGACGGTTCTTTGTGATCAGAATCAATTCTGTGTTGGAACTAGGGTAAAAAAGGTAATGTCAGGAGGACGGGTCTGCCACTGATTCCAGCATTGTTATTCGGAAAAACTCACACTCACACTCGCTTTTATATCCGTATCTTAAATCGAGTTATGAGTCTGTTATTTTTGATCCTGTGAAAATGGAAGTGAATTAATTCAGAATAACAATAAAATAAATAATAATAATAATAAATATCCCTGGACAATTTCCTGCTACTATTTGGTTCGGTCGGTTCCGATCCTACACTCCTACACTCTTTCGAATATTGACTATGGTCCCGACCCAGCTGAGCCGATCCGATACTTTTCACATTTTTCAATAATATTCGGTTCGGCCATGTGTCGGTCCGATCCGAACATTCGCACTTTGCACTTCGGAGTAGGCCCCCTGGTTAGACAGAAACCCGAGCCAAACATAGTAGGAAACAGTCTGAGGAAATGGTAAATCAAAATGTCTATGACTCCTCTGAATAATATAACAGTTATTAGTCAGTCTGCTAGGTTATTAAATTAATTCCGGCTGGAATTATTTATTACTAGCTTCTGCCCGCGGCTTCGCCCGCGTGGATGTCGAAAATTATCCCACGGGAACGTGTTAACAGGATAAAATGTATGTGCTTCCCCAGGATGCCATCTATCTCGCGGGCCCTTTGTGGCTACAAACTTATTATTTGCGGTTGGTACAGTAATCGGGTCTAGGGATCGAACCGCCAAATTAAGTTTGTTTTTTATTGTATATACTTTTCCGGGATAAAAAGTACCCAGTGTGGTGCCCAGGATATTAAAGAATAATTATACCAAGTTTCATCGTAATCGAACTGGTAGTTTTTGCGTGATGCCTGAACAAACAGACAGACAGACAGACAGACAGACCGACAGACAGACAAAAAATTTTTTAATCACATTTTTGGGTTCGGTGTCGGTCTAGTAACACCCCCTGCCATTTATTTTTTTGATATTTTCAATGTACAGAATTTTCACTTCTACAGATTTATTATAAGTATATATAGAATAGATAATATAAATATTTACGTAGTTGCGCTGTTTTGGTGATATACTCGTAGATTAGTCGTTTATGTTTTTGTTATTCAATTTCGTCAACTGTTTATTTTCGTAATGTTTTGGTTTTCTGCGTAGGTCGTTTTGCATGGAACTTTCGGGAGTTCGTTAAGATTAATTCGGAGATTATTTTGACGGTAGATTTCACGTCAATACCTATTACGTTGTATGTGTGCACAGTTCACATTGAAAATATTATTGTTATTTGCAATAGCTATCAAAGGAAAAAACAAGTCGAATGAGGCAGGAACAGGTCATTTTTTGTTCAGCTCATAATCTTTCCTGGGAATTGTATTTTAAAGGTAAACAACATTGGAACATTGTTATTCAAATGAATATCATTATAATGATATCAGATAATCATTGACGTACACAATATTAAAAAAATAAATTAAACAAACATGTCAAAGCGCGTGATTAAATTGTATACACAATTTAATTATTTGTGAATAAAATAAATAATCTTACGAAATCCATCCATAGATTAGGAACTCTTTTCTTCTCCTAGATAAGTTCATATCGGTTTTATGCGCTTTGCACACGCATGTGACCTTATACCCGGGAAACCAAAGCCATAACATAAAACATAGCTATGACGTAGTGAAAATATGTGCCAGTCGGACACTGGGTTGCAGGACTTTACTGTTTGGGGCACCTACGCCATTTGATCGGCCAAAATGTAAATTACTAATCAGATAATGTTTCCACTCTTGCACCGGAAAAACTTTTAGGTTTTCGCTGTATTATCGGCAAACCTGTCCCAAAAGATTCTCTAATAAAATGTATGCAAGAAACACAGGGTGGCAGGTACATCAGCCACATCTAATTATTCGTCATCATCAAATTATTCGTCGTTTATTCAAAATAAACTTCCAATACAATGCTTACCATCAGTTAGCAAGAAACACCACCTAACATATTAAATAAAATAGGCCTCATCATTACCACAAAACATACGTTAACCACGACCACGGTATACCCGTGAAATCGACAATTATTCCACAATGGCCAGTCTCCTGATCTCAAAGAGAAGCATAAACGCTCCGAACTTATTTGCATACATTACAACAATATTACAATGCAGCCAGCATGACCGTGTAAATTGGAGAACGTATTTGTGAAACTAAAGAGGTTTACGCATCATCGTTTATCATCGGTAATGCACAATGCCCCATTGGCCAACAAACCAATGGGAAAACATTTTACTGGATTTGCACGACGCATTTTCCGACCGTCATGCAAATTGCAACGTTTTGCACGACACAGGTCAAGCGTCCCATTGTACGTGGCCGTCGGTGGTTATTCCAACCAGCCCAACTTCATCCAGAAGTTGACTACGTCACCTGGCCTGTTGAGACACAGTTGAGGCCTGTAAGATCTGGGTGTCCCGAGGGTTTCTGACCTAATCTGGGTGTCGCCTGTGCACTCAAAGAGCACATGCGCTACGGTTTCCTCAGCCTCTATGCATACGTCATAGATAGGTACTCGTCAAACTTTATGGTGGCTCAGAAATGCGCTACCCGCTGCGCAGCCCCACCCCTCACCCCCGCTGACCCATGAATTTGTTACTATACAGCGACTCGCGTCATGTTCCGCGCTGGCATAAAGTTTTAATCGGGCTGTATATTATTCGTCGGTATTCGTGTCAATACGAGAGAAGAAGTCAATCCTACTAATCCTATCCTACTAAACTATGCTATTCTACTAAATAATACTCGTATTATAAACGCGAAAGTTTGTATGGATGGATGGATGGATGTTTGTTACTCTTTCACGCAAAAACTACAGAACGGATTTGAAAGAAATTTTGCTCGCAGATAGTTTATAACCAGGATTAACACATAGGATACTTTTTATCCCGATATTCCCACGGGATCAAAACTTATGCGGGTGAAACCGCGCGGCGCAGCTAGTAATATTATAAACGCGAAAGTTTGTGTGGATGGATGGATGTTTGTTACTCTTTCACGCAAAAACTACAGAACGGATTTGGATGAAATTTGGTACACAGATGGTTTATAGCCAGGATTAACACCACATATGATAATTTTTATTCCGATATTCCCACGAAACCGAAACTTATGCGGGTGAACCCGCGGGGCGCTGCTAGTTAAAATTTAATTGGGAGGCCTAGTCTCTGTTTAGTATTGGGTATTTACGTTTTTAATAATTAGCATAGGTAGTAATACGTTTTAGGTTTGAATAACCAAGATGAAGTTTCAGATACTAGTCTTACCAAGAGTATCATGGAACCTAGTACAGTCAACAGCAAAAGTAGATGAACAAAATCAGAAATTCAATACTAATGTACGGAGTTCGCAGCTATATGGCAGCTGTACTAGAAGTAAATGTTTGGTATAATTTACAATCACATACTTTTGAATCACTTCGACGCCACACAGTTCCGACGCGAACTTCGTTCATTAGTACTTTTGAATTTCTGATTTGGATCTTGACTTTTACTGTTGACTGTACCTGGCTTGTGGAGGTCAAATAGGCATTCGCTGCATAGGTGGGAAATGGCTATAGGTAGATGAATAATCATGAGTTGAAAAAACATCATTGTCATCATCAAATCAAAACATCATCAAACAATATTGACCTTGAAATAGTCACTGAAAAAAAAATACATTAAAATATATTATGTATTTCTGTAATTGTTTAGATAAGATTATTTCAAGACTGTGAAGATCGGCTTATCTGATAAAAACGAGACAGGTACTCATGTCGTTCTCTATAGGCACATAATTACGAAATCTGCAATGTAATGTAGAAATACTCTGATTAACACATGTAAGTACATGGCTGTCTTATCTTTACTATTGATGGACGAAAGAAAGTATCTCATACAAAAAAGCTGCAACATAGTTTCTGTATAATGATTTGGATATCATATGCTTGCCAAGTTTGATAACTTGGCAAGCATATTATGATATCCAAAGGCTAGGCAAATGATGATTCATTTGCCTAGCCTTTTCCCAACCATGTTGGGGTTGGCTTCCAGTCTAACCGGATTCAGCTGAATACCAGTATTTTACACGGAGTGACTGTCTATCTGACCTCCACTAGCACTTTATATTTCGCTGACACGAGAGACAAACATTGATACTGAATTTAGTTATAGCCTCCACGCATGCGTAGGTAGCGTTTATTCCATTGATAAATAAATGATAAATTGATGATGGTGAAATTGAGGTTGTTGTATCCTAATAGACCACTCTGAGAAGAAACACAAAGGTTTTCACTCTTTTAAAGTGCATACAATTAAATGGTAATGGTCAGATCATATGAGGGCCATGTAGGTTTATGTCCGAGATAGTCTCCTGAGGAAACCACCACGCTTGACTCCGCTTGAGTGAACCTACCTAGACAGCAATCGAACATATTTCCCTGTTTTCTCCCTGGATAATGATAATGACACAAGCATAGCTATTCACAACCGTTCGATACGAAAAGATTCCTCTAAAGGCAGTTCACAAATTCAAACCCAAACATTTTGTCAGTTAAATCAAACAGACGACCGCCTTTCTTACACAGCTGGCTGCTAAGCTGCTGTAAGGCAAAAGAGTAATTGAAATATGTCATATTCGATTCGACAACTTATCGAATGGTTGTGAATTGCTATGCTGCGGGTTAATTACTACACTATCTGTAACAATGACTTTCATTTTGACAGTTCGACAACATTCATTGCGTGATTTACGTTGTTGAGCAGACAAGTTTTTCGAACATATAAGGCAATGGATTAGCTATTCTTCAAAATGATTCAGAATGAGATTAATAGTGCGTAACACAGGGCAAAAAGCGTTATGCCCCCTCCTTGCAACGTTATGTCCCTCTCTTTATGTCTCTTTCTATCAAGCGTGTTTGTACGTGGGTGGCGGGACTTCCCCAAACGCACACTTTTTTTTTTACGATACAATCTATCTACTTAATATATTTACTACGGCAAGTTGTTTGTGCCTATACAAGAGAAGAAGGCATTTGATAATCCGTTGCCAAGTGGTTACGATCTAGGAATGTTAACAAAACATATAGTATCAAACGCTTATCAATTGTCGTGAACGATAAGGTCGGCTGAGTAACACGCCTCTTAATTGTACCGCTTACTGCCCTGCTTACCTACTGAGGTATCAAGCGTGAATGTGGCTCTGTGTTTAGTCAAATTACATATATTTTGTGATACGTCGTTGTTGACCTTACACCTCCTTATTACGGACAGTTTTAATAAATGGTTGACAGTCGCACTGACCCTGAAACTGTGTATCGACTTTAACTAAATAACATTGTAATGGAGTTGCATCCGCTGCAAAATTACAATTGCATTAATATTTTGCTTAGTTTTGTGTAGATCGAAAAAGATAGAAATACAGGGTTAGTTTAAATTGGCTAGCTAAACTCCGTTGACGTGATGAGTATCGATATTATGTGTTATCAATATTATGACGGCACGGTTAGCGCAGTGGTTAAGCGATTGACTGCTGCGCTGCGTGTCGCGGGTTCGATTCCCGCATGGAACAAATATCTTTATGACCTACAAGTAGTTGTTCCGGGTCTGGCTGTTTGTGTATGTGAGTTTAAATATTTGTAAACGCACCCACGATCACATAAAAGAAACCTGTAAAGCAAGAATATTCTTCAATTCAGCAATACTTCTGATTTTTGTTATGTACAAAAATCTCCAATTAGAATTGAGGGGCAAATTGGCACGCACTGAATTACAGGGTATTTTTATTTACTTATGTTTTATACTTAGGTATTTTTATGAAGGGGTTTTCAAAGAAGTTTCGAAGTGTCTTTCATAAAACTGAAAAGAACGTTCTTTTTCGTTATTGGTTTTATTTGATATTTCTTTTCTAGACGTTCTTGCCAAGTGTATATTAAGGGATATTTATTTCAATTGCATTCTATTCTCATTTCTGCATGTAAATGTCATACAGACGGTCAGTACCCGATCTGCTTGACGCAATCATCTAACGATGCGCTTGCGTCGCGTGACCCCCAATAAAGTGACGACTGTAAACAAGGCTCGAACGCGAAATAAACATGCCGCCATGTTGGATATTGACCGTCTATTATTTTTGCGTTAGGTATTCAGTTTTGTTGACGACTCATGATTTTTTTTTGTAATAAAGTGATGGTTTTGGTGGTGGTGGTGGTGTTGAAGTTGTGTGGTGAGGTGAGGTGTGGTGAAGTGAGGTGTGGTGAGGGTGAGGTGTTGGTGTGGTGGTGGGGTGGGTTGGGTGCACAAAACATACCACCTACTCGCCCGAGTAGGTGGTATGTTTTGTGCACTGCACTGAAGTGCACATCTGCACCCCAATTGCGTAACATGCTTATAATGGCAAATGCCATTAGTTCATTTTGACAGTTCACTAACATTCATTGCGTTATTAACGTTGTCTAGGAATTTATCAAACGTGAAGCAATGGACTAGCAATTTCCTTCAAATAGTTTATGGATTATGATTGAAAATGTGCAAAGCCATTAGAATGCGGGTTCTTTTTTCGAAGCTCTGAAGGGAATATTACAGGAGACTTTTTATTTAAAACAAACGAAATAAACAGCGATTACTTCTGAATATAAAAAATAATTTTCAAAAGATATTTTTCAATCTCATTTCTTTAGAAATAAAACGAATCACTAAACACATTCACACGTTCTACATTTCTAAGCCGAATACCAAATAAATTGGACCTAGGTAAGCATTTTACTGCGCCAAATGGTTAGCGTAAAACAATAAATATTATGTTAGCTCTAAGAGTTAGAATTAAATTCTCGAAGGTTTCTTGGCTCATACGTGGTTTATTTTAATCACTTTAAAAAAAAATTGAATGCAATTCGCCATCTTTAGTCATCTGCAATATCCAGCGGAATAGTTGCGTAATACACTAACAGTAGCAATGGCTTTAATTTTGACAATTGAACAATATTCATTGCGTTCTTTAGGTTGTTGAGCAGACAAATTTTTCGAACATATGAAGCAATGTATAAGCAGTATCCTTCAAATGATTCAGAATGTGTTTGATAGTGAGTTATACAATTAGGGTGCAGGGGCCTCAGTCTACTAATTTACAAATAGAAAGAAAGAAAATGCATTTAATTGCGGCAAACATGACGCATAAAAAAGGACATAAACACACAAAAAAGAAATAACAAGTTGCAACAAAACAAATTTTGCAATGGCCTCGCTTTGTATGGAAAATCTGCCAAAAACTCACAATGGCGAGACCGATTACACCGTTCGTTAATTAGTAGACTTGGCCTCCAGACTTCACAGGTGCATTGACACCCTAGAGACGCTAAAATGTCTCGTATACTTTTTCACAAGATTCCTAACATATATATTATTATTCCTAACATAATAAAATCTATACCTAATGATAATCTATATCTCATCATCATCTGCCTAGCCTTTTCCCAAGTATGTTGGGGTTGGCTTCCAGTCTAACCGGATGCAGCTGAATACCAGTATTTTACATGGAGCGACTGCCTATCTGGCCTCTACAACCCAGTTACTAGATAATACGATACCCTTTGGTAAGACTGGTTGTCAGACTTTCGGGCTTCTGACGACTCGTAAAGACTCTGTCCAAATGACAGCCACGGCTTAATGCGCTTTCTGAGGCACGGAGCGGGCTTTGGTATATAATGTTGGTCACCCATCCACGGTCCAACCGCGGCAAGCGTAGCTTAGCCAGATCGATCGACCAGTGCGGCTGTAATTACTTAGCTGCAGGCCCCTCCCGGATATAAATAGGTGATTTGTTAAAGTCTGATCTCCGTGTACATAGAGTAACAACATAATATTCTACACAACGTGGCTGACTGCTTTATTATGTATGTGAAAGTACATAAAGGTGAGAAAAATTTCCCCTGAGTATAACACGCGACGAGATGGAGGGTATTCATCAAATTACATGGGAGACTTATGACACAGGAAAAGCCTTATCTTTGTTTTTTTCTGGGGTCATATTTATCTAAAGGTACAATCTTTTTTTGTAGGCTGTGACAAGGTTTTAATTAGTAAAAATTGCATCTAGCGTACGTAAATTTCTGGAGCTCAATTGGTACTTTCAATAAGTTTGAGTAAACGATCTGCAACTAGTAAGTCCGTGTTATCCGCTACAAGCTGTTTTATGTGACGAATCTGCGGAGTAGTCACATTTATTTTATAGGAGGACGCGAGACAACCCTAAGACAGTCACGTTATTCCCGAAAAGAAGAAGTGCTATAATTATACCATGCTATATAATAACAGCCGCACAGGTCGATCGGTCAGGTTAAGCTACGCTTGCCGCGGTTGGTCTGTGGATGGGTGACCATCTTTACATACCGAGACCCCTCCGTGCCTCGGAAAGCACGTTAAGCCGTTGGTCCCGGCTGTCATTCGTGGATCTTTGACAGTCGTTACGGGTAGTCAGAAGCCCGAAAGTCTAACAACCAGTTTTACCAAGGGGTAACGTATTACCCAGTAACTGGGCTGTGGAGGTCAGATAGGTAGTCGCTCCATGTAAAATACTGGTATTCAGCTGCATCCGGTTAGACTGGAAGCTGACCCCAACATAGTTGGGAAAAGTTACAGTTACAGTTAAAAGTTAGCCAAACTATCTACACGTCTTTAATCGCAGTCATCATCATTTTAGTCCAAAGACTTCCACGTGGGCCCTCCCTCAAGCGTCGTCCCATGGTCCCATTAATATTAAAGATAAAAACAAACAGTTTTCTTTAAGAAAAGAAAAAGTAAAAGTACGCAAACACCACTCGTGCCTCTCAAAACGTGGACCAATAAAAGAATTCCGAGATTTTTTCCGACCAGGCCAATATTTCACCTCCGTCTCCAATTTGGGTCTAGTTTTTCACGATTGCTGAGCTAGTGCGGCCAGGTTACCTGTCGGGAATTTTAGCATCGTTCGAGTTTCCGCAAAATTCAGGATGGAAGCTTTCCAATCGAAAATCGAATAAAAAAGATCTCGAACGGTGAACCGCTCGAGTTGGAGCGTTCGTAGAGGCGAAAGATAATTAATTAAAAGATTCTGCGGTTTTAATTAAGGTGAAGAACGTACTTCTGTTAAATTAATTGCGCGTTTGCGTGGTTCTATCTCTTTACTCGTAATTGTTTATAGATTGAAATTCTCACTACTGAATGGTTTGACAAGGCATGTGCGTCACAACATACTTCAATAAGACTATACGATCCATAAGACTGTTTGCTGTTCTTAAGTACCAGGTTTAGTGCTTGTGGCTATATAATAACAGCCGCACGGGTTGATCGATCAGGTTAAGCTACGCTTGCCGCGATTCGTCCGTTTATGGGTGACCATCTTTACATACAAAGACCTCTTCGTGCCTCCGAAAGGACGTTAAGCCGTTTGTCCCGGCTGTTATCCGTGGATTTACTGATCGTCAGAAACCCGAAAGTCTGATAACCAGTCTTACCAAGGGATATCATGTTACACACCCCAGTAGGTAACTGGGGTGTGGAGGTCAGATAGGCAGTCGCTCCATGTAAAATACTGGTACTCCGCTGCATCCGTTTAGACTGGAAGCCGACCCCAACATAGTTGGGAAAAGGCTAGGCAGATGATGATATCGAGAGAATCACCGTTCTCGAATTCTTCTGAATTCACGAATGAACGAATCATCATCATCATCAGCCCGAAATACATCCCAACAGCCCCATTATCCCGTCAGTAGAAAGACGGCGCCAGACACCATTTCCTTCTACAGTGCAACCTTAATACAATAACGTACCTACCTCAATAAAACGACTTCCTCGATTTAACAAATTCTTCGTACCTAATCCCCTTGAATTGTCCATAAGAGTCAATGTAAATTAATATACCTTTACATTGTGAAGATTTTTTGCGAACAACCTCTTTATAACGAATTTTGTCAACCCAAAACCTTTATATAACGTTCCCAATAGTGTGTGATTTAGTCGCGACAGGCTTCGGCACGTTTTTATCTCTTTAAAACCAATTTTGGACCAAGGTAACCTCAATGTAGCAAACCTCAGTTTAACGAATTACTTGATATAACGAATATTTACTTGTTCCCTTCCGATTTGTTATATCGAGGTTGCACTGTATAAGCCTTCCACCAAGCGACGAAAAAATTTTATAATTTTTTTACGAATAATGATTACCTATGATACTAACTTCTTCCCGCGACTTTGTCCGCGTGTTTCTTGTTCCTTCGACCCACCCTTCTCATCGCATCGCCCACCCGCGCTATTACTTCGTTTTCGCTTAGATAAGAAAGAAAGAAAGCAAAATATTTTATTCTGCACAAACAAAACGCACAATTACAAATAAAAAATAATAATAAAAAACTTGAGAGGTGTCAAGGGACACCCGGATGGAACGAAATATAACTGTCTTGCTTTCTATAAGAGACAGAGAGAGAGAGAGAGAGAGACAGAGAAACACGCGCACGCCGCACGGCTTACAACTATAGCAAAAATTGTCTTTCCAACTTTTGGTCTTATTTTTTTCCGTCTAGCCCCTTTCGAAACGCGCGATAAGGAATTTCGTTCCAATAAAAAAAAGACATAAGATACACATAGTCAAAAGACTCGTACTCAAGCATAAAAGTAAGTAAGTAAGTTGTTGTTAGCGTTCTTTCTGACTTTGTATCTTTTTGCTCGGCTCTTAACGGTCGTAACGTGATGATAAATAGCTTCTTAACCTTCTTCAAGAAGCTATCAAAGACCGACTGGTAATTTCAAAGATTAGCGCGTCCAAACATGCAAGCAAACACTTCAGCTTTATATTATTAGTGTAAATACCTACCTACCTATACTTAGCATCATCATCATCTGCCTAGCCTTTTCCCAACTATGTTGGGGTCGGCTTCCAGTCTAACTGGATGCAGCTGAATACCAGTATTTTACATGGAGCGACTGCCTATCTGACCTCCACAACCCAGTTACTGGGTAATACGATACTCCTTGGTAAGACTGGTTGTCAGACTTTCGGGCTTCTGACTACCCGTAACGACTGTCAAAGATCCACGAATGACAGCCGGGACCAACGGCTTAACGTGCTTTCCGAGGCACGGAGGGGTCTCGGTATGTAAAGATGGTCACCCATCCACAGACCAACCGCGGCAAGCGTAGCTTAACCTGACCGATCGACCTGTGCGGCTGTTATTATTTAGCCACGGGCCCCTAACCTACCTATACTTAGCAATAATCATTTTTCTTCAATCAACCTTTAACATAGCAACAACAAAAAAAAACGCATTTTACCTTGACAAAACTGAACAGTGGCCATTAGTGTTTACCCATTTGTGTTACGTTTTTATGATGAAAAACACTTTTACGATTCGCCCAGTCGTCCGACTAATGGTCGATATTATGAAATTGATTGCAAATTCGACTTGTAGTTAAACTCTTCAGCTTTATCATTAGTATCAATAGGTAGGTATACTAAAAATAAAGCTAAAGAGTTTGTTTTTTTTGGAACGAAGTTCCTTATCGCGCGTTGTGAAAGGGGGCTAGACGGAAAAAATTAAGACCAAAAGTTGGAACGATACTTTTTGCTATAGTTGTAAGCCGTGCGGCGTGCGCGTGTTTCTCTGTCTGTCTCTCTCTCTCTCTTTGAACTTCGTTCCATCCGGGTGTCCCTTGACACCTCTCAAGTTTTTTTTTGTAATAAAAACGGTTGACGGAAAACGATTTTGGCTAGATAAAGGGTAGAACGGAGAGAGATAGGTACCTATCTAGTACCTATACCTAGCCAAAATATATTTTACCCTGACTTCGATCAACCCTAATCTACAACAAGATACTTACCTACAGCCTATGATAGCCTTTAAAACAGTAACGACAAAATAAAACATATTTTACCTTGACAAAACTGAATACTGGCCATTACAGTTTTATTCATTTGTTTTACGGTTTTACGATTCACCCAGTCGTCCGTCTAACGGATATGAAATTGATTGCCTCCAACGAGACAGTTGCGCGAGCTCCAAGGTGAGCCGTGACTAACCACCAGTTATTACGATTATTATTGGCGTTATTGTCAAAGATAATTAAATATTATTTAACACCGACCTTCTCATGTGATCGTTATTTAACAAGTTCGTAGAGTATTTGGTTTTAATTGTGCTTTATTGACGATACTTGATACCAAATTATTTGTAATTATGTGTCTAAGCGCGTATTTTCCATTTGGAACTTGGTATGGTTTGGTACATATCTTAGATTAAACAAAATAATGAGTAAATTTTCACACAATGGGTGCCTGTTGGCCCAGAAAGAGATGGCGAGAAGACCAGCACCCTAATTGCGTAGCACAATTGCTAATCCATTTTGATTTTAATATGTGATCTATTAATGGGTGTACTTACCTGAAATAAATGAATTTATTATTATGTCCTTTATTTATTTATATTTCTTATTTTGATACATTTTTAAATATTAGTATAAAAAAACATTTAAAAATATAAAAAAATAGTAATCCACCGGTGTCGGGAGCAGGGTCCAAGCTACCGGTGGTTAGGGCTCCAGAGACAGAAACCTCCTCACAATGCGAGCCGTATCGAGGAGTACTGCCTTCTGAATCAGGCCCTTGATCCAACCGCCTAACGAGAGCCTCGATAGATGTTGATCGAGGCTTTCGGCCATCAGGCCATTAGCCGATACGACAATCGGCACTATGACAGTCGAGCTCACATTCCACATGTCAACAACCTCGTGTGCCAAGTCAAGATATTTGATTTGTTTATCTTTCTCAGCTTTCACGAGGTTCCCGTCATGTGGAATGGTAACATCGACAATCATTGCGCGGCGCACTAATCGATCTATCACCACTATATCAGGTTTGTTGGCGACAACAGTCCTGTCAGTGATGATAGACCGATCCCAGTACAACGTGACATGGTCATTTTCGAGAACTGGGTCGGGCACATACTTGTAATATGGTACCTCAGAGTTAACAAGTTTATATTTCAAAGCAAGTTGCTGGTGAATAATCCTGGCCACTTGGTTATGCCTGTGCAAGTACTCGCTGTTAGCCAAACGAGAACAACCAGAGATAATATGTCTGATGGACTCACCCGGACGGTGGCATGCCCGACATACGTCAACCGTCCCATCCTTCATAATATGTCTCCGGTAGTTATTCGTCAAGATAACTTCGTCCATAATTGCACAGACGAAACCTTCAGTTTCCCCGAAGAGGTCACCAAAACGTAGCCAGGAAACGGACGCTAAGAAATCTACACCGGGCTCATGAAGAGCCCGATAGAAGCGCCCGTGAAGCTCCTTGCTTTGCCATATCTTCTTGCGGTCATCGGTAGTCAGTACTACAGGTTTGCGCCAGTTCTCTTTCGCCATGGAGAGCGGGGTGAGCCCCTTGTCCACTGCGACCACATCACGGTGCATACCCACTTCGGCTTTTAAAAAATATTCCCTGAGACTGCACACCTCGCGGTTGTGGAGGGTCTTCGCATTTAAAAAGCCTCGACCCCCACACTTCCGCGGGATATACAGTCTCATAACCGATGATCGTGGGTGATGCATCCGGTTTGCGGTCAGTAGTGTACGGACCCTTCTATCCAGGGCGTCGAGTTCAGTCTGAGTCCATTTGAGTATGCCGAAAGAGTACATCAAAACCGGCATGACCCAACCATTGAAGGCGCGCACCTTATTTCCGCCCGAAAGAAGACTAATTAATACCTTCTTCAGGCGACAAAAGAAGCGCTCCTTCAACGATTGCTTCATGTCAGCATCGTTGATGCCTAACGCTTCCGACATACCCAAATACTTATAGCTTTCGGATGAGGAGAGGGATCTAAGGTGTATGGAATCGGAAAGTGGAATTCCCTCGGATTCCATAATCTCCCCCCCCTTTACATGCATGACTGCACATTTGTCCACACCAAATTCCATCCTGATGGCACTACTGAAAGTTTCAGTTACCTTCAGTAGCTCCACCAGATGCAATTTGTTGGGGGCAAAAAGTTTCAAATCATCCATGTAGAGGAGGTGAGATATGACCTGACCACCTCTCTTCAACCGGTAGCCTAGACCTGAATCCTCCAGCAGTGTGCTTAGAGGATTCAGGGCTAAGCAGAACCAAAGAGGACTCAAACTGTCGCCCTGAAATATTCCCCGTTTAATCCATACAGGCTCATCATTCCCCTGGATCTGTCGACACCCTGGATAGCGAAGGACCGTCTTCCATTGCCCCATACACGACTCAAGGAAGGTGCGTAGAGTTGCATCTATCTTGTACAACTCCAGCACCCTCATGAGCCATGTATGTGGCACAGAGTCGTAGGCCTTCTTATAATCTATCCAACATGTCGACATATCCTTGCGGGATCGGCGAACCTGTTGGCTAATGGCCATGTCTATAAGGAGTAGCTCCTTAGTACCGCGGGACCCATTCCTACATCCATTTTGAGAGGCAGACATAATCGAGTTACTGTCTATGTGTGTGTTAATTTTCGCTCTCAAAATGGATGTAAGAAGTTTATAAACCGTCGACAAACATGTGATCGGTCTATAATTCTTGGGTTCCGCGGGACTACCTGACTTATGGAGCAGGTGGGTAACACCTGTTGTTAGAAACTGTGGTAGCGCCCCAGACTCTAAGGATGACTGGAACTGAGATGCCAGGCAAGTGTGTGAACTAATTAGCCATTTTAACCAAAAGTTATGCAGCCCGTCCGGACCCGGTGATTTCCAATTCGGTAACGGACGGACTGCTCTGGCTATGTCTAATGACGTAATTATGACTGGTTCCATGTCTGATATAGTTCCACACACTCGCTCGATATCGCGCATCCAGCCACCCTCAGCGTGACAGACGGGTACCGACCAGATGCTGCGCCAGAATGCACTCGTGGTGGCATCATCCGGGCGGCATACGTCCGTCACGTTTTGTTCAGGTCGCTCCCAAGCTCTATATACCCACCTCTCATCGCTCTGGAACATGCGATTCTGCGTATATCGATCAACCCGCCGCTTATACCGCCGAATACGGCTCGCCCATGCACAAACTTTCTGCTTCAGGAAGTCGATGCGCTCTGTGACATGAGACATGTATTCTCGAGGACTGATTCCAGTCCCCGAGAATGCTTGCCTTACAAAGCGCATCACTCGTGGTCGTGTATTGCCCTCCCTGAAGCAGTATAGTTTGCCGATGAGTACCCTGGCCCCATCGATACGACGCTCGATCCTGCGCTGCCAAGCTGGTACGGCTGGTTTTGGTCGAGTAGCTCCGTCAAAACTAGGGAATTTGACGTTAGCTAAACGACATGCCGCCACAGCCGCGCAATACAGGATCGAGTGTGTATCAACGAGATCCTCGCTGCTCTCGAAGAAATTCTTGAGCTGCGAGTCCAAGGCACACACCAGCGCCCTATTTTTTTTGTGCATAGGTAACCGTGGTAATCGGGGTCTAAATTCGGTTGGAGTGGATCTATATTCGCGAAACGCATCCTCCAGTGCGCTCCTCAGTCGGACGTTGCACTGGCTACTTACTGTGTCAACCCTATCATCTTCTTCTTCAACATGATTGAACCGCGGCGGGATGGCATTAGTATTTGACGCTTGTGCCGCGGTTTGTGTCAGAGACGAGACGATTTGGTTGCTCAGTACCTCTGAGCGCAGCCTATCAAGTGCGATATCGTCCAACCTGTGATTACGTTGGATGACCCGCACCTGATCCGACAGTCGTTGGGCCGAGACGTTGACGGTTGGTTCCAGTTCCTGAAACAGAGACAGCATCCTATCACGGTACGCAGTGAGGTTAGTTCCCCCCTCTGTAGACCTGTAATATGCGCGCATGACGTTCTCGTTCATAGACTGAGTCCATCTCATGCGCTGCACACAACCACCGGTAGCGGGGACCCGGCTCGGGGCCGGATGGCCCCTAAGTCCCAAGCTCCTCGGTGGCCGGCCTCTCCCCTGCCGACGTACAGGTGTAGGCGACGTCGGCGGGGAAAAATATTCGTCGCTCGAGCTCGACGCAACTGCTACGGCCGGTGTCACAGCACTCTCGATGGGGCTAGGTTCCGGCGGCGGCGGGGCGGGGCTGAGCGACGAATCCGGAGGTGGTAGAAGTGCGCGGCGAGCCGCTGATCTCGTCAACATCTTCGTTAAATAGTTTTCGTTTTTCCTTTCATGTTTTTATCCGGAGGTGACATCTGTCATGTCACCTCCGGTTCGGCAGTTTTTGATGAAAATTGTTATGGTTCATTTTATATTTATAGAAAATTATGTTTTATATAATTTTTATTTTGCCTATTATGGTTTCAAGTGATATGTAACTATAAAACTGTTTCTAAAAATTATATATATGAAAATTGTGAGGAGATGACAAAAAGACGTTGACGTTGACGTTGGTGTTGCTAGCTATTTATTATTATTATTATTATTGCTTCATAAGTTCGAAAAATTTGTCTGCTCAACATGTAAATAACGCAATGAATGTTGTTGAACTGTCAAAATGAAACCGATTACGATTGATCGTGTGTTACGTAATTAGGGTGCTGGACGGGTACCGCGAGGGCTTTTTCGAGGTGGCGCGGGAAAAGATTTCCTGCAAGGATTTGGGGGAACCCTTTGCCCAGCCGTTGGACAGTATAGATAGGATAACAAAAAAAAATAAGCGGACAACAAAAGTACCTTCCACTTTAATTTGGTGTCTGTTTATTTGTTCCCCAATCATCATGAAAATCTTCATCATATGTTACTGGGTAATACGATACCCTTGGTATGACTGGTTGTCAGACTTTCGGGCTTCTGACTACCCGTAACGACTGTCAAAGATCCTCGAATGACAGTCGGGACCAACGGCTTAACGTGCTTTCCGAGGCACGGAGGGGTCTCGGTATGTAAAGATGGTCACCCATCCACAGACCAACCCCGGCAAGCGTAGCTTAACCTGACCGCTCGACCTGTGCGGCTGTTATTATTTAGCCACGGGCCCTTCCTCCTCAATAGTCACCATATATTTTTAGTAAACTTAAAAATTAATAAGTAGGGAATCACAAGTTTCAATTTTGTTTACGTCTAAAGATGTATTTTATTCACTCTTTTATATTCACACACTCAAATCTTCATTCCAAATCCACTTTCACATCTTCACTTCGTCGAACCCAAATATCAAGTGAACGTGTCGTGAAGACAGCGTGAATCGGATGTCAAAGTGAGTCCAATTTCACTGACGTGTCAATTGAGAGCTATGCCGAAATCTAGAGCATTCCTACTGCAGATTGACAAGACATTTATATCAGAGGGAGTCGAATTTTGTATAGAGATATCTGCGATAACATCTAAGACAACAGAATATGGAATTTTAGATTGTGAAAATAATAAATAAAAGTTTCGATGGGTTTTCCTTACGATATTTAGTACTAAACTGCTACTAACTGCCACGTTGTTGCAAGCGCGACTGCGGAACGTGTGGTCCTGGGTTCGATTCCCAGGTCGGGAAAATCGTTATTGTGGTTTTCCAATAGGGAATAGATTATTCTTAGTTAGAGACTAAGAAATTCTAGTCTCTAACTAAAATTAATCTATTCCCGGAATTTGGAAGCACGTTGTCAAGCCGTTGGTCCAGTGCCTGATCTCTTTCCAGTCGTGTCGGATTGCCGTCCCATCGGACTATGAGAGTGATTGAAGAGAGAGTCCACCTGTGTCTGCGCACACACTTGTACACACTATTATATATCCTGCTCTCAAATTACGATGTTTATTTTTGGAACGAAGTTCCTTATCGCGCGTTGCGAAAGGGGGTTAGACGGAAAAAATTAAGACCAAAAGTTAGAACGACACTTTTTGCTATAGTTGTAAGCCGTGCGGCGTGCGCGTGTTTCTCTGTCTGTCTCTCTCTCTCTTATAGAAAGCAAGCCAGTTATTTTCGTTTCTATATTTCGTTTGTTTTAGTTATATTTAATATTATTATAACTTAAAAAAAAAAAAAATTATTACAATTCCTTCACTAATTAATCGAAAGGAACTTCGTTCCATCCGGGTGTCCCTTGACACCTCTCAATTTTTTTAATTTATTTATTTACATACTTCTTTGACATAATCTTTTTATTATTTGACATTATACAGACAATTCTAATTTCAACTCTTTATTAGTGGTTGTAATGGCAATCATAAATATCACTTGGTTATAACAGGTTTTAATATTTTTTATGTTTTATTTACCCTTTTGATAGATTATTTTTATGTTTTGTAAATGTGAGGACTTTGTAGGCCTTGTAGACTTTAGATAATATTTTGATTTTGTCCGTTGAGATGGGCTGCCGTGACCGAAATACAGTCTGGAGGACTATTATTATTACTAACTACTACTTACTACTAACTTAGTAACGTAACGAAAACATATAATTATAATATGGTATTCAAATTTATGTGCATTCACATATTTTAGTTCTGTAGTCTAGCTAGAAGTAGTAAAATATGTGAACGCTGTAATTTATGACAATAACATGACAAAGTTTATGCCTCGCCATATTCTTCGAGTTTCGAAAAGACAAAGGTTGTTGGCCGAATGAAAATTGATGAGTCTACACTGAACGCAAGTTTGTGCTACTAAGTTGGTATGCTTGTATGGTGTGATAGGTTCTGTAATAAATATTGGGCTGTTCGAACATAATAATAATATCCCTGGACATTTCACTCAGCGCCATCTAGTCCCAAGCTAAGCAACCTAATGCTTGTGTTATGGTAACAAGATGGCTGATAAACTACTTATACATATACATTTTTTTTTGTAAATACATGCATATTTTAGATAGAAAAACACCCAGACTCGGAACAAATACATGTAGGTCATACAAATATTTGTTCCGTGCGGGAATCGAACCCGCGACACGCAGCGCAGCAGTCAACTGTGCCGTCAAATAACATTTATCATAATTTCGGTAAAGTCGAGACAGAGAGAAAATGGCGAGTCACAAAAGTATGAAGTTGCTGCTAAGTCCTGTTGACTACCGGCCCTGGGTGCACCTACATAAGTCTAATTAATACATGAAGTTTTTAAACACATACCAAGTCTAAGCCTTACCAAGGGGTATCGTATTACCCAGTAACTGGGTTGTAGAGGTCAGAAAGGCAGTAGCTCCATGTAAAATACTGGTATTCAGCTGCATACGGTTAGACTGGAAGTCGACCTTAACATACTTGGGAACAGGCTAGGCAGATGATGATGGTGATGTTTTTAAAGACATACAAGGCTTCTATTTAAATCTCTGGGAACCTCCCTCCCTCTCAAACTGGAGCTCGGGATGAGTGCGATCGTGCCGATTGTGTCAACTAACTTGTGTTCTAACTGGCAGGAATAGGCGTGACAGTCCCAATCATTAAAGGCTCCCGGAGAAATCCGCGACGTGACGGTGCGACCCGCACCCTAATTGCGTAACACACGATCAATCGGAATCAGAATAATTTTGAAGCAAATTGCTAATCCATTGCTTAATAAGTTCGAAAAATTTGTCTGCCCAACACGTAAATAACGCAATGAATGTTGTTGAACTGTCAAAATGAAACCGATTCCGATTGATTGTGTGTTACGCAATTAGGGTGCTGTTTCTAGTATAAAAATTTCCTTGATGCTTTCATAGAAATTGTTCTACTAGAGTCGCGTAGCGCCTATCTTAAAACAAACGATTCGCGCAGTCGAGAGTTCGAGACTGGCATCCCGCGCGGGTTTCACCTCAGTGTGGCTAGAGCTGAAGTCAAGTGGACCAATGCGATGGTAGCTGACTCAGTCTTCTCTAAGAACAACTGAAAAATAATACCGCAATCACCAATGCGTGTGTCAAGCGAGGATGTGAAATGAGCAGTGGTATAGTTGTCGCGTTTAAGCACGGCAATTTTGAGGGGCCCGTGGCTAAATAATAACAGCCGCACAGGTCGATCGTTCAGGTTAAGCTACGCTTGCCGCGGTTGGTCTGTGGATGGGTGACCATCTTTACATACCGAGACCCCTCCGTGCCTCGGAAAGCACGTTAAGCCGTTGGTCCCGGCTGTCATTCGTGGATCTTTGACAGTCGTTACGGGTAGTCAGAAGCCCGAAAGTCTGACAACCAGTCTTACCAAGGGGTATCGTATTACCCAGTAACTGGGTTGTGGAGGTCAGATAGGCAGTCGCTCCATGTAAAATACTGGTATTTAGCTGCATCCGGTTAGACTGGAAGCCGACCCCAACATAGTTGCGAAAAGGCAGGCAGATGATGTTTAAGCACGGCAATAGCGGTTATTTGCCCACTTACATGTCCTAGCATTTTTTTCTTACCATATACACATAGTCAAATTAAATTAGCTAGCAAAACTCCACAGATGTGATGGATATTGATATCTAAACATGATATAACAAAAAATAAATTAATTTGATGTTTTTTTTGAGGGGTCATTTACCTCAGTTCGTGTGTAAACTTCGCAGATATGATTAGTATCGATTTCTTAACATATTAAAACATAATTTCTCAACTGGTACTTCAAGTAATAACACTAGGTACTAGCGGTCGTTGACACCTAAAGAGAATATAATCAAACCTTTTTAATTTTAATTTGATCGTGTTTAGATACTCATCACGTGTGCAGAGTTTCGCTAGCTAATTTAAATTAAACCTTTATATATTTTTCCCTTTACAACGTTAACGGACTTTATTTCAGTTTTTTTAAATGGAATTCTGGAATCAATATCTATCGTGATTATTAACATGTTCCAATAACGAAAAACCATACATAGTTCATTGTTAGGGTTCCTACGCGCGATATACGGCAATAGCGGTCATGGTGCTTTTTTCTAATGTCTCTCACATGAGGAAAAGGGCAATGACCGCTATTGCCATGCTAAAACGCGACAACTACACGACACAGTAAATGAAGCCACCATTATTTTCAGTTGCCTTTGAATGGGCGTTTAAAACTCAATAAACTAGCCTCAGGCCATATTTTATTTTGACGTTTAGATGCTTACGTTATAGCATTCGCGAGTTATGGCCAAGATGTCTGTAATGTCTTCCTCACAGTAATTTTCCAGAAGAAAAAATACCTTCAATGAAAAATGAATGTAAAAATAGCGGTTGGATAGACATGTGTCGTGTGCATACCGCTAAGAATACCACTCCCTCTCTTTGCGTGGGTGAAGCTAAATGTAACTTTGAGATGATGTCAAGAACATGGGCAGGAGAAAAATAAGTCTATTTATAACCTTGATTGGTTGTAGTTGTAGAGTACTGGGGCTGCAGTCTCGACATTCATAGCGATCGCTTTACGACCGAATTCGGTCGCAAAGTCCTGTCACCCAATACATTACACCTGTCAATCCGGGACTTTGTGACTGAATTCGCTCGTAAAGCGATCGCTATGAATGTCGAGACTGCAGCCTCTGGTGGCTTAGTGGTTCAGCCCCAGACTTACGAGTTGTAGGTCGTGATTTCGAACGCAGGCTGGCACTTTACTTTGTCATTTGTGTATTTAATTTTATGTTGATGTTGTTTTTGTTGATTTTTTGTTGTTGTTGTTTTTGTTGCTTTTTTTCGCATTTTTTCGTTGCTCTCACAACTATGAAGAAAAACATCGCGAGGAAGCATGTGTCATCCACCAACCTGCACTGGGCCCGCGTGGTGGATTATAGCCCACTCCCTCTCTTTGAGAGGCCTGTGTCGCAGCAGTGGCAAAATTATAGTCTGATTATGTTGGTTGTTATTGTTTTCGTCGAGATACGCAGACGTACGAAGGTTTTTGATATCGAAAAACGAGTTATGGGAACTCAAATGGTGTTGAGCAGCAGTGCGATTCAGTAACCATATCACCGTGAAAACTTAGGTGAAGTGAGCGTGGAGTGAGCTGTAATTCCAACTAATGCTAGGGATTGACACTATTGACAGCTCACTCTAAGCTCACTTCACCTAACTTTTCACGGTGAGATTTTAACAGAATTGATCGGCTGGACACCTGGCAAGGTAAAGTGGTGACAGGTGGAGTAAGAGCGAGTGGCGTACAAGGACTGGGAGACGAATTGTCGGTCGTCCGGCGAGGAGTGGGTGGACTGCATTGTTACCATCGCGGGAAGAACCTGGATGAGGCTGGTACAACCTGGATGGCGCGTCACAACACGAACTTGATGTTCGTGTTGTGACGCGCCTCCAACTTCTCAACTCTCAAAGTCCAGTTGGTCTTCACACGCAAGTACTCCACGATCTCCTCAACTTTCGTGGAGTGGTGCAGTCTGGACACGTACAGCTGCGTCGTCGGGATTGCTGGACGCAGCAGCATGAAAAATAATGAATGATAATGGTTGTTATTACGATTGTATACTTGTAGTCCACTTACCAAAAGTGGTGCCAGAGTTAAGCAAATTTTCTAACGACTCAACTGTGATTTATGGTGTTCTAGAAGAATCTAATTTCAGGAAGTGGGTATTTTAGACCTCTTAAAAACTGTATTATTTCTCGTTCACATGAGCTTACTTCACTTTCCTATGGATCTATGTATGTAAGTACAGTTGTTTTAATTTCAAGATGTTTTTTTTTAATCTTCTCTCTACAAAACCCGTGGTTGACTGGTAGAGAAAACGCCTACGGCATTAAGTCCGCCTTTGTATGTTATTGAGTGGGAGAAGTTTAAATAAATCTCGTTTAGTCTCTAAATGAATAATAACATGTATGTACAGGTTATTATTCATTCATATCATATTCATATAGTACATGTTTCCTTGGAAAGTCTGGAACAATTTCTTTGCATATATCTTGAATTGGGCGTTGATAGCTGTGCCACAATATTTTACTTTTGTGGCTATCTTCGTTTCCTTTGTAAATTGTAAACTTAAGTTGTTCCAAATAAACCTTATTTTACCTGAAATAAAATGTTATTATTATCTCCTTTATTGCATTTAATATAAATACAAATTACATTTTTAAATATTTTTGTAAACAAAAAGATAAAACAACCTTTAAAAATATAAAAAATAGTAGCCCACCGGTATCGGGAACAGGGTCCAAGCTACCGGTGGTCAGGGCTCCAGAGAGAGGAACCTCCTGACAACCTCCTTATTATTATTTCCTTTATTATTATTATTTTATGTATTAAAGGTAAACGACACATAATTGAGTCGTACTATGTTAACGTTAATAATTGGCCTCCAGTCTGTTTGTTCGAGATTACCTACCCCATGTTCTTGTTACTGTTGTGGGCGGAACACCGCTACTTTTGCCTTGTTGTTTTATCTTTTATCTTTGTACTTATCATAAAAAATATGGAGGTATTTTTTTGTTTGATGTTATAATAAAAAGTCTAGGGTTTTTTTATATTATCACTAGCTCTTGCCCGCGACTTCGTCTGCGATCCAGAATGAAAGTAACCTATGCCCTTTTCATAGTCTACTCATGTGTCAAATTTCATCAAAATCCGTTCAGCAGTTTGAGCGTGAGAGCGTAACAAACAAATAAACTTACTTTCGCATTTATAATGTTTGTTAGGATTATCCGTTTTATGCAAAATACTCAAAGTATTATTATTCAATTTTATTAAGTAGGTACTCTTTTTGGTCAAGGAATCAGCATCGCCTTAAAACTTGAGAATGCTGCCAGTATGCATGTTGCTGTGCTGTGGCTGTGCTGGGCATGTTTTCTGTTGACAGTGGTGTAGACAAATTTTTTGATGCCCTATATGATTCTTTTGTTTTATATACATACATGTACATATTATTAACGAGCTGCGCCGCGCGGTTTCACCCGCATACGTTTCGATCCCGTGAGAATATCAGGAAAAAAAGTATCCTATGTCCTGGTTATAAACTATTTGTGTCCCAAATTTCATCTAAATCTGTTCAGTAGTTTTTGCATGAAAGAGTAACAAACATCCATCCGTCCATCCATACAAACTTTAGTGTTTATAATATCAGTATAAACTCAAAAAACTTAAACTCATTCAATTAAACCAATTACAGGTACTTTTGAATTGTCAAGGGGTCGGTCAGTCATGATGAGATGAAGCTGATCGAACCCAGGACCTCACGCTCAGCAGTAGCACTTGCGACCACAACAGCAACAACAAGAAATAAACAAACAACAAACTTATCTCTTTCGGTAAAATACGTCATTTTGAAAGTTTCCTGGCGGAACACACGGAGCGGTTTAAACATTACAGGCCTCTCTCTGCTGTTCAAATTTGGAGTGATGAGACAATTCCCAGAGTACCTTAGGGTGCGTACTCATTGTGGGTAAAACACAAACATTATTATCAAACTTTTAATAGCGGCTTAAACCGACAGGTTACTTAAAAGTTACAGGTAAACTTAAAATGGTTAGTCAGCCAAGATACCTAATACCGTACCTATAATTATTTTGTTTCAAGACTTCTCGTCCCAGACCAAACAAACGATGGACTGTGTGGATGATGATATGGTTAGAAAGGGGGTGACTACCGAGATGGCGATTAATCGAGATGTATGGAAGAAAAAGACATGTTTCATCGACCCCAATTACATTGGGATAGGGTCAGGAATATGATGACTTCTCGTTCTAGCATATCACAAAAAAAGTTGGGAGGAGTCTGGAAACAAAGCAATTGTTCCTTAATTATTATTATTAATTAATTGTCCCAAATTTTGCGCAGAAGGCTGCGCAATAATATTTTTTAGATACCAAAAAACTATACTTTTTTTGTGTCTTTTCCTTTCTTTCTTCTTTCTAATTTTCTTTTTCTTTTTTTTCTTTGGTGTCAAGAGGCGAGTGTGAGTGAGAGGACATGCGCGAAAATTCGGAGTGTCTATAGTCAGACCGGCCATAATTATTCGGCCATATTGTATCTACAGGAAAACTCGGCCTCGGTACTCTCGGTCGACGTTTTGTTATCCTACTTCCTACTAATATTATAAATGCGAAAGTTTGTATGGATGGATGGATGGATGATGGATGATGGCACACAGATGTTTTATAACCAGGATTAACATATAGGATACTTTTTGTCCCAATATTCCCACGGGATCGAAACTTATGCGGGTGAAACCACGGAGCGCAGCTAGTTATTTTAATAATCGATTTAGATACCTACTATTATCTATCTGGATATGTTAATTCTTACGTCCGTAATGCACTTCATCGCTGCATACAAATATGAAGTAGCGTGCAACTCATACATGCATCGTTTGACAGTTTAACAGATCGCGTGCACTGCTTGCCGTGCAATGTGCACGCAGCCTTACTAATGAATTTCCCATTAATACACGAACGCCATAACAATGACGACGTAATCGTTGTGTCGTCATTATGGTGATGGCATTGTTTTTCTTTTAAATTACATTGGAAAGTGCATTTTATTGTTCGTTTTAAGGAAAATCCTGTTTATATGATCTGTACAAACATTTTGGATGACGAATCAGGAAAGCCGAATGTATCATCCAATGGGAGTACCCTAACTAAGTAGGAAAATGTTTTTAAGGATAACTTGATTGATATCAAAGGATAAAATAATGGCTTAAAATTGCCCCTTGATTAGGATAAGGTTCTTCACAGAGTTTGTTGTTGAGGATAACTTGATTGATATCAGAGGATAAAATGATGACTTTACAAAAAAAAAAATTGTAATGTCGGTAATTTGATGCCAAACTAACAAAAGACGGTCGTAAATTTTTCCAAGTCGTAGTTTGGCCAACCGCACTGGGCCAGGGCCCAAATCTATTTTTATAAATTCGTCATTCTAACACGATCCCATTCCCATCCCATTGTCATTTTGCTTAAAGTTCGTAATCTGCTAAATTCTTAATGGCGATCATTGGTCGGCCAATGGTCTCGTAATAGAATTGTCGTATTGCCTTTATTATAAAACCCGTTAGTAGAAATGATTTTCGAAAAACTATCACTACTTTATTTATGCCAAATTTCATTTATATATAGAAAAATAGAAATAGAAAAATATTTATTTTATTATTTATTAGTGTTTTATACAAGTCAAGTGTTTTATGTAAATAAGTCATTCATTTCTCATTATGTACGAGATTACTATTCTATGCCATTTCTTTCAATGGAGTGTCAGTGGTTGCCCACTGGAAAGTCATAATGACGCCATTATATTAGTAGATTACCAAACTTGTCAAAATCAACAATTATTAAATCAATGATAGACCATTCTGACACTATTTTAATAGCAGACTTGAGGCCCTGCTTGATGGATTACGGCCTACTCCCTCTCGAAGAGAAGAGGCCTCCGTCCCAGCAGTGGGAATATCGGCTGATTATTTTTACTTTGGGCCTGAAATATTCGTTAATTAAAAATTCTATAATGGGCCCCCATTTTAATTGCAAGGTCTTGTTCGTTCAACAGCCAATAAGAGAGCCATTCGGTGAGCTTTTTTTTTTTTTTTTTTGAGGATGGGAAATCATCAAATGACTCCTCCCGCTCTGGGTGGAGCAGAAGGGAGTGTCAGACTCTTACTGACTAAAACCCACCCGTGTTCCTTCCTTAGCCCTTTATGTTCCAGGGCAGCGGTAAACCCTTTCGGATGGTCCCGCTACCCTGGCAGGCTTCGGCCCTATGGGGCCCCGTCTCTTTTGCTGACATCTCTTTGAGGCGCGCGTGGAACACGGAGCCTAGTCCTGATCGGACGGAGAGCTACCCATTACTCTCCGCCCGCAGGCCCGCGCCTACGGTGACCGGGAGTCGTCACGCGGCTCCCGACGCCCGGAGCGTCTCCCGCGGCGGCTGAGGCGTGAGGTGCGCAAGGCGCGTTCCCTCGCCCACCCCGCCACCTCCTTCGCTAGCATGACTGCTTCGCAGAAGGAGGTGACTGCCTCCCACTCCCTCTCACCCCGGACCATGGCTTGAACCAGGGCCGGGCGCGAGAGGTCGCCGCCGCTGCCAATCGCCTCTACGAGGACACGGCGGTGCTCTGCCCAAGCAGGGCAGACCTCCACCGTATGCTCCACCGTGTCCTCTGGGCGATCCTGACAGTGGTGACACCCGGGCGTCTCCTCCCGCCTGATGATGTGCAGGAACCTCCCGAAACATCCGTGTCCGGAGAGGACCTGCGTCAGTCAAAATTCTATAATGGGCCCCCATTTTAATTGCAAGGTCTTGTTCGTTCAACAGCCAATAAGAGAGCCATTCGGTGAGCTTCGCCCGAGCCTGAAACAGCGGCCACGTGACCGAAATGTCAATGAATGACGTAACCGCGGTTAATGAAAATTGCCCGAGCAATTTTTTAAACTATCGTTTGGTATGCACAGGCTAGCAAACGTGATGAGTAAGAAGTCAGTGTACCTTTTTAACCTATTCATAAAATACATTAAGGGGAATGCGATGAGGTAGCCTGCAAAATTCAAAATTTACTTACGTTTTTAGCAATTTGCAGTTCAGTGTCAGGTCGTATGTTGATTAAAATATGATTCGCGACCGTAACAATATGGCTTTACATAATTACGAGTATAAGGAACCATTAGAATCTGCAATACATTAGGAGCTTCCCTGCAGTGGATCAAAACAGGCTAGACACAACAGTTATCACTGTGTTGACTATGCAAACGGTCAAGAAAAAACAACTTATACCAAGTTGTAAGTCAAATTACGAGCACTTGACAACTCACTCAAGGAAAAACGTTAAGTTAGTGAAAATTGCCCGAGCAAGTTTTTATTAGTAGTTCTGTAGACCGGTACTGGCTAGCGATCGTGAGGAGTAAGAAGTCAGTGTACCTATTTACGAGTATAACACACTAGCTGCGCCCCGCGGTTTCACCCGCATAAGTTTCGATCCCGTGAGAATATCGGGATAAAAAGTATTCTATATGTTAATCCTGGTTATAAACCATCTGTGTGTCAAATTTTGTTTAAATCCGTTCAACAGTTTTTGCGTGAAAGATTTACAAACATCCATCCATCCATACAAACTTTCACATTTATAATATTAGTAGAAAGTAGGATGTACTTAATGCCTCAGCATTCGTAGAGAACAAATGTGTGTGGAAAATGGAGAGAGTTTTGCCCAGCCGTGGGACAAAACAGGCTAGATAGCACGGTAATCAATTTTTTTTCAGCAGTTTTACATATAACAACAAATCTTTTTTCTTTATAATATTATTTTAGATGCAAAGAATAAAAATAAAATTACTTACAGGAACACTAGCGACCCGCCCCTGCTTCTCACGGCTGCAATGGCAGCATGTCAAAACATGAAGATTTCTGCGATAAATCTAAGTTTAATAATAATGTTCTATACACCTACCTTTCAGTACTACTACGTTTACTACCTTTCGGAATAAGGCTCTAAATGATTGTGATACCCGTATCAAAATCATGTGTAGTTTCGAAGATTGAAGCGGTTACACAGACAAACACGCGAAACGACAAATACCTACTATATTATGTGATAATCAAGAGGTATTGTATGTCAAATTAACGAGCAATAGACAGGCTCAGTTAAGGATAAACGTTGAGGAAAACATTAAAAAAATATGGCGATCCAAAACAACAATTATCGAATTTCTTCACAAGCGAAAACCCCGATATTGTTAAATATAGTAGGACTTAGGTTATTAGATCACTGTCTTTTATATTATGACTTAGTTGAAATATACTTATATCTATGATGCTGGTACATACGCCCAGCCAGCTGGCTGGGCGTGTTCAGTAACACCCACAGACATAAATGTATGGAATACTTGCATAGTCTCCTGGTAATTGTAGACGAGTTTGCGGTTTGTACTGGGGTGTGTTTTGTTTTTAATTAGAAAGGAAGAAAGAACATTCTTTTTATTCTGCACAATCAAAACGCACATTACAAAAAAAAAAGACATAAGAATACACATACAACGTAGTCAAAAGCCTCGTACTCAAGTATATAAAATGTTGTCAATTTTGCTCCTGCTGCAAATAACGCTCCTGAATGTAGGTTGAAGTTTGTCTAGCGCAAGTTTGAACAGTAAAGTTTCCTTGTGAAAAGCTCACGATTTCTTTTCGCTAGAGGAAGGCGAAGGGTTAGCTAAAACATTTTAAAAATAATTATGTCGATCAAATATAACACTTATCAACAAGGCAGGGGCGTAGCTACCGCCGTATCAACGATACGGGGCCCCTGAGCTACAGGGGCACCCGACGTGACGTGTGTAAGCAAAAAATTTTAAAATAATATCCAGAACCTAAAATTATTGTTGATAAATGATATTCTTCTTCTGTAAATTGGTTCAAAAATATGTTTAAAAAGGGAGTAAGTACCGAGATGACGACTAATACTTCTCGTATGGAAGAAAACTGTGTCTGCCTCATTGGTCTAGTAGTCGTAAGCGCTACTGCTGAGCATAAGGTCCTAGGTTCGATTCCCGGGTCGGGCAAAGTGTTATTGGGTCTCGGCTTAAAATCTAACCGGATGCAGCTGAATGCCAGTATTTTACCTTCGGAGCGACTGGCTATCTGACCGCCACAAACCAGTTACTGGGTAATACGATGTCCCTTGGTAATACTGGGTGTCAGACTTTCGGGCTTCTGACCTTCTGACCCGTAACGACAATCAAAGATCCAAAAATGACAGCCGGGACCAACGGCTTAACGTGCTTTCCGAGGCACGGAGAGGTCTCACCCATCCACGGACCTACCGCGGCAAGCGTAACTTAACCTTCAATCGACTCGTGCGGCTATTATTACTTAGCCACGAGCCCCTCACCTTCTAAGTCAGTATGCTATATTATTTATTTTGTAAAAACAATACCCTCTGTAGCTTCACAGCAGGGTAAAAAGGGCCCCAAAAAAATTTTGATACAGGGCCCCATTAAGATGAGCTACGTCACTGCAACAAGGTTTACAAGCAAAAACCCCCTGAGATTGTAAATTATAGTAGGGCTTGGGTTATCAACCTACTGTCTTTTATGTTATGAACTTATGACTTAGCTGATAATTATTATGCTGGTAGGTAATAGGTTGGGTAGTGTGGGCAGTAACGCCTGCGTAAATGTATGGAATACTTTGCGAAGTTACTTCTTCTATTTCCATAGTTTCCTGGTAATTGAAGATGAGTTTTTAGTTTGACCTGTGGGTGTGAAGGTGTTTGTCAAAGCAGGGAGCTTGAAAGTAGATTGCAATTTGTCTAGCATTAGTTTATACACTATCACACGTGTAGCGATCAAAACGTAAGGAACAGCAAATGCATAATTAGTCTATAATGATCCCACTGCTGGGACACAGGCCTCTTCTCCGTGAGAGTTAGTGGGTGCCATATTCCACCACGCGGACCCATTGTGGATGTCACATGTTTAAAATTTTTGTTTCAAGGACATGCCGGTTTCCTCACGATATTTTCCTTCACCGTTTTGAGAGCAGTGGTGATGGAATTAAATACACAACGTGTAGTGCCTGCCTAAGTTCGGACTCACGACCTACAACTCATAAGAAGAAAGCACAGGCTGTTTGCTGTGTCTCCATGTCGCACACTAGCGCGTGCTAGTCCCCAATACCACGTACTCTGGCCGCACTTAATGATCTCTTGGACTCTAATCCAACAAACGATCTGTTTGCGGACGAATGGACGAACATTTTGTCGGCATGTCAGAACTGTGTGAGGGATTTATGAAAGTGTTGTTTTACTAGATGATTTTATATTTTATCTTTTGTGTTCGTGTATATACAAATTGTATCTTTAATTACTGTAATTGGTTTTAAACCGTTCTAATTAAAGTAATAAATAAATAATAAATAATTAAGTCGGGGTCGATAGCACTGAAATATTGTTTATATTACATTTCATTTTCATGAGTATCTACAACCCTTCCTTTAAGTATAATTTGTCTCTTGTTTAACCTAACACCCTGTATTTTTTTCAATATTGTAACAGGATCTGTGTCACAGATTTGTCATTACAAAAATTTTACGAAGTCTGAGACAAATTTCTTGCCGCTGCAGCACTGTTCAGGTTACAGCATAAGTTACTAAGTGCAGTGCACGAGAGATATCTGCATAGAGCTTCATTTAATAAATGTTGCAAAACAGTTTACGATGTTTCCAGCGCAATCCATTATTTTCCCATTAATCTACGTGTATAGGCTGTGACGCAATATCGTATATGGTGCCATGAGTGTGATGTATGCAGCTGACGTATAAACATGGTTTAGAAAGAAAGAAAAAGTATTTATTGCGACTCGTACAGGATCATAAAACTAAACTAAACAGAGTTAAAAATAAAAAATAAAACAAATTGTATAAAAAATTTAAAAAAATGAAACAGAAAGTCCTATACGAGGCCAAAAGGCTCCTATCTCAGCATGATGATTCGACATTTAAAAAATAAATGTCGAAGCGCTGGTATTCTGATAGGGCCCGATATTTGCTACGTTTACGCACATATTATAATACTTCTATGGTGGCCATGGAAATAACGTCGGATCTTTTCCTATGACTAGAATAAATCCTGAATTAATTTAATTAACGTGAATTATTTTAGACCAAACCCTTACTTAAACTTTAAATGAAATGATCATTTGTGCCATTTATCATAGACTTGAACTAATTTTAAGTGTTTATTCTTTTAATATTTTAGTATTTAAAATAGAACAATACAAATGTTCCTTTTTTATTTCAAAATTTTACTACAATTTAAAACATAAATACCCTATATTAATATGATCAAACGTCGACTGACATATAATTAAAGGTTGACGTTTATACGATATAGTCAATTCTAGCTGGTCATTTCATGAAACACAACCATTTCATGAAATGATAAATTCTAAGACCTGTAGGCCAATTCTCGTAATTTAAAACGCTCAAAATCTAGTCGCAGTCTCATCTCGGCGACAAACAAATGTCAAAAACTTGTCAAAATGTAGGGAACTTAGAAGCATTTTTTGACAGATTGAGACTGAGATCAGACTGTGAACGATTGAGGGGCAATTCTCGTAATTTTAAATTACGAGAATTCCCCTCAGGCCACGACATAATTATAACTACACAAAGTGCATCTTGGCTATTTATAACCCACACTAATAAAACGAGCTTTTAAGATATCGTATCAAAGTCAGTTACCCATTCACGGCTCGACTCACTGCGACTAAGGTCGGACATTCACTGAGGTCGCTCAAGCCAATGAACTTGGAACATTTCCTATGCAGAATCAGTTGGAACCAATTACCAAATATCGTTGTCCCCTATACGTGAAGGGGTCTTGTTTTTTGATGATCAATTTTGCAATTGTTGTCACTGGTCGTTTTTAAATCCCTTTTAGTTTTAGATCGAGACTAAATTATAACAGCCCGTCGAAGGTTAAGCTACACTTGCCGCGGTCAGTTCGTGGATGGGTGACCATCCAGTACATGTCCCCAGACCCCTCCGTGCCTTGGAAAGCACGCTAAGTCATTGGTCCAGGGTTTCATTCGTAGATCTTTCACAGAAGCCTGAAAGTCTGACAACCAGTTTTACCAGGGGGTATCGTGTTACTTAACTGGGTATGTGGAGTTCAGATTGGCAGTCACTCCATATAAAATACTGGTATTTAGCTGCATCCGGTTAGACTGGAAGCCGACCATAACATAGTTAAGAAGAGGCTAGGCAAACGATGAAGACCAATTTTGCAATTGTTGTCTTTGGTCATCCAAAACTTTTTAGTTTTGATGCCTTGGAGGTTGTTTGAAGGTCGGAATTTACCATCACTGTTGTTTACTATTGAGTTCTACTGTCTGTTTGCATATTCATATGTTACGTATGTATTTATATACGCAGGTACCTCACCCTTATGACCTTTATTTAGCTATGCAAGGTAAGTGGGTCGAAGTATCTTACCTAATAAAATATTTGATATTATAACTCACTAGCTTTTGCCCGCGACTTCGTTCGCGTGGAATAGTGACTTCCGGCAGATTTTTGGTTTTACCCACATAGTTCTTACTATTTATTTACATTTTTCCGATGAATTTTCAGTACTGAATTGATGCCGACTCTTGACCAATAGATGGCGCTGTATGTCCGGAATAAATTTTATTTTTTATTTTATTTTTTGTAATAAAAACTATCCTATGTCCATTCTCAAGTTCCAAACTATGTCTGTACCAAATTTCACACAAATCGGTTCAGTAGTTTAGGCGTGAAGCAAAGACAGACAGACAGAGTTACTTTCGCATTTATAATATTAGTTTGGATAACAAGTGTTATTTAGTTATTGGTACTGCATTGGTGCAAGTACTTTGTGTGTAGCTGTAGGTACATCATCATCAACCTTCAGCATTCCACTGTTGGACATAGGCCTCTCCAATTGCACGCCACTCAGCACGATTCTCGTCAACTCTCATCCAGATGCAACCAGCCACCCTGTGAAGATGGTCGCTCCACCTCGCCTGAAGATGTCCTATCTTACGTTTGCCGATTCGCGGTCTCCACTCAAGAACACATCTACCCCAACGGCCATCGGTTCTACGGCTAATATGTCCGGCCCATTGCCACTTCAACTTGCTTATTCTGTGAGTTATGTCGACAATTTTGGTTCTCTGCCAGATCACCTCATTCCGATAGAAAAATACTTATTTACTCTCGCTTTTAAAAGCATAGCTTACATCATTCATCATCAAAGCATACCCATTGAGAAAGTTTTTGACGAGAGAAGGGTTTGGTCTTCAGAAGGGGCTATCCTTTGCAACAAAATAAAATAATATTGCCAATCCCTTTATTTCGGCATTATATTTCCCCCACTCTGTTTAGTGAATCCGATTATGTTTATCCTTCCTTTGCTCATGTACACAGTTACACTCATAAACAACCATAAATTCCACACTTTGTTATGATAGTCTACCCGTAAAGGCTTATCTTTTGGCGCCAAATTACTGACACAGCTGAATGAATGGAGAGCAAGAGGTTTCATTCACTCAATGCTCATCATGCATGCGAATGAAAGGAGTAGTCTTATGTCATGCATTTGTTTTTCTGGATACTACACATTTAAGATGACGTAATAGATTGTGTATGTTTTGTTTTTATTATTGCGTCTGTTGATAAGAGCTAGCGTAAGCGTGTGTTAAAAAATAAGGCCAAAATGGATTGTTATTGAAAACAAAAATGTTCTGAGAATAAGAAAAAACAACAATCTAAATTATTAATAGATTATTATCCTCTCTACAAGTTAGGTTAGTAATCAATATTTTAAAAGTTCCAAAACATCCCGACGTAAATTAAGCAGTCAAGGTCAAAAGCATACAATTGGATGCCGTTTGTACAGACGCCAGCAGGTCAAGCTACCCGAAACTGTCAAATTTTCCCAATCAACTTTGAACCTTAATGCTTTAGAGATAAAGTTGAAAATCTATTAAAGAAATTTGACAGAGTGTAGTAGCCTGATGTGCTGGCATCTGTACGTACACACGTTTTTCTTGTCGAAAAACCACGGTGTATTCGCCATTCGCCATGTCGCCATGTGCCAGGCACGGTCGCCAGTGTTGTATGGACCACTACGGAAGTTTGTTGAAGACATTAGGGCTTATTTTTAATTTTATATTTTAATTTGTTTCTTTACATTGTTCTCACATATAGAAGCAATAAGAATAATGTAACCAGGATTTTGTAAAAATGTCTTGATTTAAAAGAGTGTCCGTGGAGTTTCTTGCCCGTTCTTCTCCATAGAGATCTACGCTTTGGAATGGGCAACTAGCTTCAACTTTCTGACTAACTGACCGACTATTTAATTTTGACAATTCAAAAGTGCCTGTAAATGGTTTAATTGAAATAAATGATTTGAGTTTGAGTTTGAACATGGCGGCACTACGACACGGTGCTGTCGCCGTATACCATAGAACCGGGTCTTAGACAAGGTCACACAATTTTTCTACTACCATAAAGAAACCATGCTGTGTATAAAGCGCCTAATTGTACAACTGTTGAAGTTAATTGTTTGCTTCGTAATAATGACATTGGTTATTTTTACTCCGCTCAAGATATCTCATGTTGATAATGAAAACAAAAACAAAACGTAATAGAAACTGACCAATACTAACTTTATTGAGAATAAGGAAAACATCATAATAATACAAAACATTATGATAATTAGCTGTAATCAAGCGAAAACAGTGCGGACATCTTGTGTCATTGCGCATTGTTATCGATGCGCAGACGTCATTCTGTGTCAGCGAGTGCGTAAACGATCATGTACGGTATTGCCAGAGATGGTAATAATTAGCCCCCCTTATAATAGAGCCCTTTAAGAGCCAGAATATCATGTAAACAAATTGAGATAATTTTGCGTTTTGCGTGGATGTGACGCATGTTTTCCTCCAACTTGTTTTTTTTTTGTGTTTGTGTTCTTTTTATGCGTCATGTTTACCGCAAATAAACGTATTTTCTTTCTACTATAAAGGAAATATATTTTTTAGCCCGTCTGCTGAGAGTTGGGCCTTGGACTTCCAGGTCCGGTAAAGTGGTTTTCCCATTACGAATTTCTTAGTACCAGCCCGGAGTCTGGATGTGTGCCAAGATAATAGCAATAGGCCCCCAATTACATAGACCTATGGGACTTAAACATAATTGCCCCAATGTAGGTTTAATGAACACCTGTACCTACCTACTTCGATCACAAGATGATATAGCACGGAAAAATCTCCCTTACCTCAAGTGGCGTAAGTACCTTATTATAACCTACTTTTTCTAATAAGAAATTAAAACGCAAAAAAGAACATAAAACACAAAAAACTAATAAGTTTTTTGTGTTTTATGTTCTTTTTTGCGTCATGTTTACCGCATAGTATTTTCTTTCTTCTTTCTTTCTTTATTGGTAATTATATTTTTGAGCCTTATGGGGTTGAAACCCTCGGGCCGTGGGGGGACTGAGTGCTCATGGACTTTTTAAGGAAATTTCGAAACGGCTGGTTGACACTTCTCGTGACTTAAGGGCTGGTTTTTATCTTGGCCAGAGTCTAAGCATTTCCATACAGCGAGGTAATGCCGCAAGTCTCTTGGGTACATAACCAATCGACAACGATGCGGATGAATTTTTCGACGCTTATTTTAGTTTGTGAATAGTTTTATTTAAGTTCGGATATAATTTTGTTATTTTTATTAATTAATTAGGTTTTACATAATAAATCTCCCCAAAAAGAAGGAAAAATTCTACAGGGAACACAGAACTTTGACTCTAAGTAATTAGTTCTGCCCGAGTAGGTACGGTGATCCAAACAGATTAATTTCAGACAGAACAAGAACAGAACAATTTTATGTAATTAAAACGTACAAACAATCGTACATTGTTATTACTAGCTAATTCCCGAATGTAATGAATATGGTACAGACGCCAGCAGATCAAGCTGCTGCAATCTGTCAAATTTCTTTAATAGATTTTCAACTTTATCGCTAAAGCAGTTAGGTTCAAGGTTGACTGGGAAAATTTGACAGTTTTGGGTAGGTTGATGTGCTGGTGTCTGTACAAAACTAGACAATGTGAGCCTCCTCGGATACCGTGGTTTGCCAATGTTAAGCTAGGTAGGCGATTACTTAAAATAGCTTTTAGAATACGTTCTGGAGTGACCTGTACACACCACTAAAAACAAATACCTTTTTAATGAAGAAATCCCTTTCGCCTAGTTGTATTGTTTGTGATAAATCAGAAGATGTCCAACACAGGAGGTGTTGGACATCTTCTGGTTTATCAAATACATAAATTTATTTGTTTATAAAATATAAAAAATTAAATGCATTCGATTTATGTAAATTTCAATGTATTCTGGCTTACCCTGCAAGCAATAAAGCTAAGCTTATTTATAAATTTATATTTAATAGTCTTAAAGAAAATTTTGTGAGTAACTTGCTTAAGGAATTGATGGGGCTGTCATGACCTGTTAATGGTTGCAAGTCCCTTCTAAATAAAGAGAAAAAAAAAGGTAATTAAAAAGAACAAACAAACGTACAGACGCCAGCAGGTCAAGCTACCCGAAACTGTCAAATTTTCCCAATCAACCTTAAACCTTAATGCTTTAGCGATAAGGTTGAAACTCTATTAAAGAAATTTGACAGATTGTAGTAGCTTGATGTGCTGCCGTCTGTACATTGTTATTACTAGCAAATGCCCGAATGTTATTGTTTCTTCCTATTCCGCTCGTGTGAAAATGAGGTCACTCTAATTTCTGGGACAAAGCGAGTTTCAGGCGAATTGGAACATAAGGTGGAAACGGGTACAAACGTGTATGAAATGGAAGAAGAAACATGTTTTTGAAACAACACCGATTTGTACATGAAATGTGTTCTTTGTATGAATAATGTAGGAGAGTGCTTCCTGAACTTTCATAGTTTCCGCATTCTATAACTGTTGGTCATAATTGATGGTCTATTTTCAGGAAAGAAAGAAAGAAAAATCTTAGATTAAACGTACAACAGGGGCAGGGCACATTGCTTTCAGAACAGATGGTCGATGGGGCCGAAAGGCTCTGGAGTGGCGACCGCGTACCGGGGTACCTAGCGTTGGAAGGCCTCACACAAGGTGAAGCGATGACCTTGTGAACAAGGTCACCACTCCACCTTGTGTGAGGCAGCAGGAATCCGCTGGATGTGGGAAGCACAGAATAAATGAAACAAACAACATATTTCTCATCATCATCATCATTTCAGCCGAAAGATGTCCACTGCTGGACATACATAGGCCTCCCCCAAGCACCTCCACTTCGACCGGTTCTGTGCTACTCGCATCCAACGGGTTCCTGCGGAAAAATAAACATTATAGTTTCAACATTTTGGAATCATAATGTTGATAAAACAGTTGGTAGGCTTAAAATTTATTGAAACAATTATGGACCCCGTCGGGCAGCATAGTAGCATATAGTAGAAGAATGAAATGTGCTTACGTACTCGTATTTGTGTTTATATTATTTAATTGTATTCTGGTAATTTTATTTTAATTTTATTAGGTACTACTTTTTCTTATTCTTCTAATATTTAATTTATTGGAGTCATCATCTGCCTAGCCTTTTCCCAACTATGTTAGGGTCGGCTTCCAGTCTAACCGGATGCAGCTGAATACCAGTTTTTTACATGGAGCGACTGCCTATCTGACCTCCACAACCCAGTGACTGGGTAATACGATACCCTTTGGTAAGACTGGTTGTCAGACTTTCGGGCTACTGACAACCCGTAACGACTGTCAAAGATCCACGAATGACAGCCGGGACCAACGGCTTAACGTGCTGTCCGAGTCACGGAGGGGTCGTGGTTTGTGAAAATGGTCACCCATCCACGGACCAACCGCGGCAAGCGTAGCTTAACCTGATCGATCGACCCGTGCGAATAATATTTTAATATAATATCCTAACCTCATATCATCATCATCAGCCTATAGCAGTCCACTGCTGGACATAGGCCTCTCCTATTGCACGCCATTCAACTCGATTTTCGGCAACTCTCATCTAGTTTCTACCAGCCATCCTGCGAAGATCGTTACATTCCAACCTAACTAAAACTATTAACAAACTATGGCGCCGAAAAATCCCTCCGCAATCCACATCTGTCACTCGCAGCTGTCGACTGGTAATGTACCCAAGAGGCTTGTGGCATTGCCACATTACCTATGTTAATTTCAATTCCAAAAGCTCAGAAATGGTCTGCCGATGGAAATAATGACTCGCAATGGGACTCGAATGAATTAAATAGTGCGAACGTTACAGGAACAGTTAAAAGCAAATTTCATAGTTCAGAATATTCCTGTTCACACGTTATTCTATTACATCCTCTCTAATTGATGAATATTAATAACTAAAGGCTCTGAGGAATACCACGCGATCGTAAATGGTACCTACTATGTAGTAGGGTGACTATGCCATTGATTAATTTATGTTTTGGTAAAGTGTTTATAAAGGATGTTATTAATAATTCTGATGTGAACCAGGCTGTAGCGCCAATTCATGTTATAAGTTATGTCATTTATTCATTTGTTGAACATAGGTACAATAATAATCGTATATAAAAATAATGCCATGTCTCGACATTAAAATAAAATAAAAATAAGCTTGGACAATAAAAAAAAATATACATAAAGAATGACACATTTCATAATACAAATTAATTAATAATAAATAGCAACAAAAATCAATGAAAAAAAAAAACAACCTAGTGATGGAGATCCGGGTGGCAGAAACTTAAAAATTAAAATAAAACTAATTCATCAGAACTGAAATATTTCAAAGGTGTAGCGGATAATCGGTCGGATATATCTAAGTAGGATTCGGTGATAAAACTGCCAGAATATACACAGTTTCTCTCCAAGAACGTTTTACCACTTGTACTTATTTATTACGATGCTCAGACCAGCCGTGCTATTTAATTCTATAACCTACTCACCGTAAAAAGTTGGTTAAAAAATGAGTTGTGAATAGTGTCCATCACGAGGAATGGCAGCTCACTTCACCTAAGTTTTTACAGTCAGTTTCTTACGGTATAGACCGGCTGGTCGCTCACCAATTCGCAAAAGTTCCGCCTTGGAGTTTGCCAAAGAGCGATGGAACGCAATATTCTGGGTGTAAAAAGATAGGACAGAATTCGGAACACCATGCTGCGTTCCAAAACGGGTATAATAGACGCAGGCTACGATTGGGCGAGTCACATCAGCTGCATACAGGATGACGGCTGGCCAAAAGTCTCCACAATGCATACCTGAAGATGGACAGCGCCGCCGAGGTCGGCCCAGAAAGCGGTGGCGAGATGACCTGAACGCGTACCGCGAGGGCTGGTGGCGCAACAAAGGAGTTCCTGGAAGGACGTGGGGAGGCCTTTGCCCGGAAGTGGGACGGTATAATCTAAACAAGAAAAAAAAAACAAGTGTCAAGTGACACCCGGATGGAACGAAGTTCAAAGAGAGAGAGAGAGAGACAGACAGAGAAACACGCGCACGCCGCACGGCTTACAACTATAGCAAAAAGTGTCGTTCCAACTTTTGGTCTTAATTTTTTCCGTCTAGCCCCTTTTCGCAACGCGCGATAAGGAACTTCGTTCCAAAAACTTATTTATTGCAAGGATTGGCATTGCTTTTTTCCGGCTTGAATTGTGTAAATGCCTTTCAAACAACAGGCATATGAGTCATCTATTACAGGCTTCTTGATGTTGACACAGACACAAGATACAGGTCTGTTTACCAATCTAAAACATAAAAAGACAAAATTACTCTAAGGAACTCCATTCTTTAGGCGCATGGTGGCACTACTCTTTACATTAGTCGATATTAAGGGTAGCCCAAATTACTCGTAGATTCAATTTGGTGGGTGACGTAAATGTCCCTTACATTGACCGGCATTGTGGTTACTGGCTGTCGGATGTTGCCATAATTGTCACACGATTTTGCTTGGAAGTAGTTTTTTTGGAGAATCTTTTAACTCATTTAAGGAACTTCCCATCCCCATGTTGAAGAATGAGCTGACAAGTTGGTTATTGGATAATTGTTGTTAGTAATAACATTGGCGAATATGTGGAATATTGTAAAAATCTCAAATTACATGTAGTTAAATTTGACATTGATTTTAAAGTAACGAATACCTAATTATAATAATATTAATTCATATTGGACTTATTGTAAATGACAAATCTTAAAATTAATTGTACTTAGTTATAAGAATGACATTTGATGGTAGAGGGTCCATCTGCCTAGCCTTTTCCTGACTTTGTTGGGGTCAGCTTCCAGTCTAAACGGATTCAGCTGAATACCAGTATTTTACATAGAGTGACTGCCTATCTGACCGCCACAACCCAGTTACTGGGTAATACGATACCCCTTGGTAAGACTGGTTGTCAGACTTTCAGGCTTCTAACTAACCGTAACGACTGTCAAAGATTCACGAATCACAGCCGGGACCAACGGTTTAACGTGCTTTTGTTGTGGTAGAGTGTATAGAACTTAAAAAATATTAACACCATACTACATTCTTGGGTAAGGCCGTAGATTTTGCCACTTTTATAAGAAAATAGTTTCTTAAATTTTGATTGCTTACAAAACACAAGATAGTAGGTAAATTGTAATGAAGGTATTTGAATTGGGTTGGGTATGTCTTAAACTCTTATTCCATATTGTTAAAATAAATGTTAGTAGTACATTAAAAAAAATACAATAAGTTAAATTCGCCAAGAATTTAACGAAAAACACGCTGTCTTTTTGACACTTATCGCTATAAAACTTACATTTTTTCTACTGAACATTTAATTAATTGTGACTATCTGAAATGTGTCAAAGTTAAGCTGCTACATCGTGCTTTTCGTGTCCTTAAACACGCATTTTTTATAAATTTATTACTATTCAAACCTATGCTCAATATTTTTGCTTCTATGTTACTTCTTTGTATGTTACCAAATTGTTCCCTCAAAAAGTATTGAAAAAACAAACAGTTTGGTAGTGTTTTGTCATTGCACTGGCAACAACAAGTATTCAGGGAACGCATTAAAAAAAAAGACACCATTTTGTCTCTGGAGTCTGTCAAAGGCACACGCGTGTGTTTCGGCAGCGAATTTTAACTGTGAATTTTGGCGATTTCAAAGGTAAATAACACTTTTAATTATACACATTTTATATAGCATTATGCATAAGTGATTAATAAGCGCGTGATAATGTGTCTATGTTCAAAATTCACCTCGATGTCGAGTTATGCCTATTTATAATTTTGAAAAATCGCGCTTTAACGTTACTTCTATGTAACTTCGATGTTACTGGTAACGTTGATTGTATGTTACGTAACGTTTCCGGCTCATCCTCGTCCATTTAACTTATTTTTTCTATCACTAACTTCACACACTGGGCGAACTGTACAGTTCGTTTAGCTTATGCGTCAAAACCTCCCCTTTTTTGAATTCGGTTAAAAATAGCGCGTTATGCAATTGGTCTTACAAATATTATGCGTTACTTTCGCGTTACTTCTATGTTACCTTAACATACAAGTGTCTATGTTGCTCTATGTTACTAAGTGGCAAAATCTACGGCCTTACCCTCTTACAAATAAATCCTACTTAATATAATATATTATTATAATAATGTTATAAACGTGAAAGTTTGTATGGATGGATGGATGGATAGATGTTTGTTGCTCTTTCACGCAAAAACTACTGAACGGATTTGGATGAAATTTGGCACACAGATGGTTTATAACCAGGATTAACACATGGGATACTTTTTATTCCGACTTTCGACCGAAACTTGTGCGGGAAAATCGCAGCAGCACAGCTAGTAAATTCTAATTCTAATAATACCAGCAGGAGAAGACAAGAGGAAAAAAAAGCGGGAAAAGTTATTTTTGTGAGTTATTGAGCTGCCTGGAGTCTGGATTTGTGTCCTCTATTACATACTAAGGAGTGGAATCGTCTGCCTGCGTCTGCATTCCCGAGTTCATACAACCCGAATCTCTTCAAGGCGAGAGTGAATAGGCTTCTTCTGGGCAAGCTCGTTCCACTGTAGATCTCATCCCTGCCTCTGGGTTGGATTGAGGTCAAGAGTGAGCCCATTGTCAATATGAAAAAATAAAAAAAAATGCTTCTAACTGGCGAAATGTGGTTGTGCGTGCACTATAGCTACACTTCTGGCGAAATGTGGTTGTGGGTGCACTATAGCTACACTTCTGGCGAAATGTGGTTGTGGGTGCACTATAGCTACACTTCTGCGAACCCTTCGGGGATTAAAGGTTGATGATGTTATGTTTATTGAGACATTGTTTTTTAGTTAGCAATAATTTTGATCGAGATGAGGCTTGTTTTAATCTTTTTGTTCAAAGGGAAATGGAGAAAACTTCTGATCTGTGACTAAACGAACTAGAATGATTTTACGGTTTGATGCTGACTGAACTTCAAAATAGCCCACACTAACGTGACCAAAAATAAAATATATATGGTCTAACTAAGACATTTATTTCTTAAATACAGAATACAATTTATTCAGTTGGAATAAGAATCACTGGGTGCATTTAAATAAACATTACTTGGAATGAGTACGGAACAGTGTTAGAAGTTAAAAGTAGTACAACACACAATCATAACATTGAAATATCGTTTTGTATTTTTTTTAATATTTAAATATACAAATCTTATGTAGGTATATGTATAAAAAGAAATATGACACACATTTATTCACTGTTTTGGTCCGAACGAACTGCGCCCCTTTTAGTACCGCTCAGGTCGATAGATGGCGGTGTACCGTGAAGACCGTTTTCTGAATGGCGCTATGGTTACGTTCACAACGTACTACATAAGCGGGGCTGAAAAATATGATCTTCGAAGAGAAACGAAGGACAGCGCATCTGTGCGTAGCATTAAATTTTTGTATAGTCAGTTTTTACTGACTTTTTTAACAACATATCATAGTAATAATTGAGGAAGCTTTGTGTACGACTCTTTTTTTACCAATTTATTTTATTGCATTATTTATTTAACTCAGGGTTCTGGAGGGTGGAGGTCAGGTAGGCAGTCGCTCCATGTAAAATACTGGTATTCAGCTGTATCCGGTTAGACTGGAAGCCGACCCCCACATAGTTGGGAATAGTCTAGAGGCAGATGATGATGATTTATTATACCTCTTGTTTTTTTTGTTTACCTTTTATTTTTCCTGTCGCAAAATACGTGCATTGACGTGGAGTTGCGGACACCAGCCCGTATTACCTGTTACTTACCTTTTGTTATATTGGATTTCTGTTGATCAGTTTTTTTCAACAAGCAGTTTTATATTATAATTATAAATAATAATAATTTCGCAGGGCAGCATGTGGCGAGCTGTGGGCAATAGTGACCCCACGGACCCTATCTCCAGGGAGAAATCTTGTTCCTCACCTCTGGCTTGCCTTTATTGGCCGGCTGGAGTGAACAATGACGAGGAACGCAGCTCCCACCTCATTCTTGCTTTTACTGGCCGACTTGTGTGGAGACTCGGAAGAGCAAACGTGCTCGGGGGAAGGAAGTATTCCAGTAAGTGCTCATAGGGATCTTGACCTTCTTCCGGGCTCTGGGATTGTTCTGCAAGCCGTGGAATATCTCTCCACTCCTCATAAGCACCCCGGGACATGTTACCCCCTTGTTGCTACGTCACTATATGCTAGCGACAGTTTCCGGGGGCCCATTATTGAGTGTGCAAGTCACCCCCCACCATTTTATTTTAAGTTGATTTTAAATACCGCATTTTTCATATCGGATGACATCTGAAAGACTCGTTTGTGGTTATTATCAGAGATTTGACCGCCTTAATGACCTGTAGAAATACCAAAATACGTTACTAATTACAAACTACATTGCTAATTATAGACCCAGTAACAACTTTTCAGCGAAATAAGAGCTTAAAACTATTTAAAACAAACTTAAACTCCGTGGATTGTTCTCTGAACACTACAGCCTACACTTTGTATCACCACGGTGGCTTACAAGGAGTGTTCTCGCTAAAATAGCACGACACGGCCGGTATATGGGACACATCTCGCCCGAGGTGTGGGCGGAGATCGGTAGTGGAACCAGGCTTCAAAGTAATTATGGGACTTTTTCGGATAGTAAAAAGTCCTATAATCCCCAATAATATCTGTTAATAAGGAACTCCTTATTAACAGATATTATATAGGTCATAGACTAGGAACTTTTTGATTTAAAAGAGTATTTACGAAGTTTCTGGTCCGTTCTTCTCCATATGAACCTACTATGCTATGAAATGGGCACTAACTTCAACTTTTTGTTTGATGGCTGGTTGAAAATATTAAGTAGGATTGAGATTGGTTCTTAATCAAAATCAAACAGGATTTTAATCAGCGGAAGGACGATATCAGCCGAAGTTTATGAACGAACCTTCTTTTTTTTAAATAAAATTAAATAACAATTAATACAATACAATACAATTAATTAACACAGAAAATGAAATTGGTGCATACATTTTATCTATAATGCAATAATTACTTATTATTGATGAGAAAAGCTTGTAAAAATATTATAAAAAAAGGCTTGAACTCTTTAAAATAAATGTTATTTACTCATGTGTTTCATCTTCCCACGAACCTCGCGCTCGGCAGCTCGGGCGTTTACATTGAAAAGCTTTTTAACCTTGACCCACAACTACAACACGAACACTAGTGTATAGGTCAACCACTTCACTTTTTGTTTGAATGCTCAGACATGAGTAAAAGTAATGCTTTAAATAAACATTCAGTAATTTAACCAGTATCAGATTAACCCACAGTTTTGTACTGCTGAACTAGAGAAGTATAGTTATCACCAGCTGTGCCCCGCGGTTTCACCCGCATAAGTTTCGATTCCGTGCGAATATCGGGATAAAAAGTATTCTATATGTTAATCCTGGTTATAAACCATTTGTGTGCCAATTTCATCAAAATACGTTCAGTAGTTCTTGCGTGAAAGAGTAACAAACACATCCATACAAACTTTCACGTTTATAATATTAGTAGGATTATTATCATCATAATTTATTAATTTTCCAGATCATAAAATCTAATTTGTTAGTAATTACATACACAGAAATCAGAAATCAGGTACAGGTACGGTAGGTACAGCAACACAACACAACACACACAACGCACAACACAACACACACATAATAACAACACACACAACACAAACACACAACACGTGTGGTACACAACTTAAACACTAGTACATCCATAATAATTGTTAGTTACAAACGTCTTAAAACTATGTTAGTATATTACACTACAGACTAAGGTTCACAAAACAATGTTATCAGCTACTTAAAAATGCCAACCAATGAGATCAAGTTGCAAGTAGAGGGCACTATTTTTTTAGTCACCCAGCTACTGCACTGACGTGCAGCTCAGTGAACCGCCCGAAAATCATGCTGTCAAGTCGCGCTGCAAACATCATCAATAAGCTATTAGAGATTCTCCAAAGCCTGTGTACGAAAGAGGCCACTTTCTTTCTTAATTATGTGTAGGTACGACTATCAGGAATAATTATCGTCTTTTCAATTTCCACGAAAGGTAAAATTGGCAGTCCTATCAATATCGAATGGATGATCACATTATGTAGTGATTGGCAGATAGGAGTTCGCTGCTGCCCAACTTGTTGATGTAAAATGTTTTTAAAATACCTTAGCAGAAATTTTTCATTCATTTCAGCCGAAAGACGTCCACTGTTGGACATAGGCCTGCTCCAAGCACCGCCACTTCGACCGGTTCTGTACATCCCGCATCCAGCGGATTCCTGCGGCCTTCACAAGGTCATCAGTCCACCTTGTGGGAGGCCTTCCAACGCTACATCTTTCGGTACGCGGTTGCCATTTCAGAACCTTTCAGCCTCTTAAGACATATTGCCAACATTTTGAAGCGTCCACTCCTATTCTTCAATAACTGGGTCTATGATAGGTCATGGTGATAATTCTTTCTTCTAATGATCTAATACACTTCGCAATCTAAACTTGATTGACCGTTTCGATGTAAGCCACGATTGATACGGTAATTATTGGATCCATTAATATGATACCCTCGGTTATAAGGTGAGGCGAAGTGCCTCAATAATGATGACGATTAGTAGTCTGTCACTCTTGTGGCGTCGACCGGTTTATTATTTGACCAGAACCCTAATTGCGTAACACACGATTAATCTCAATTTAAATCATTTTGAAGTATATTGGTAATCCATTCCTTCATATGTTCGAAAAATGGGCCTGTTCAACAACGTAATTAACGCAATGAATGTTGTTGAGTTGTCAAAATGAAACCCATTGCTACTGATAGTGTGTTACTGTGAACTGACTGTGAACTGATAATTCTGATTCACAGGACGTGTTAACTACATATCCTAGTTCTTGATTAAGCATAATTAGCCTATAATGTTTCCACTGCTGGGATACAGGCTTCCTCTCTTCGAGAGGGAGAGGGTAATAAACTACCACACGGGCTTAGTGCAGGTTGGCGGATGTCACACATATTTTAGGAAAACTGCCGGTTTCCTTATGACGTTTCCCTTCACTGTTTTGAGAGCAGTGGTGATGAAATAATCTATTCAAAAAGTATTTTGTTTATTTGAACGTTTCACACAAAAAGGTACAAAGGCGAACTTAATGCCTAATGCTTATGGTTTTTAAATTTTAATCATTATAAAATAGTCCCATTAAAATAAATCTAAAGCTTGTCACCCTACATAAGTGAGATGGTGCAAAGCTTTTGTCTGCCTGTTACGTGTCCCGTGCTTTTGTTCTTCTATTGGATTTTCTTTTATCTTTTTCTTTTACAAAAGAAAAATATCCTTGTAATAACTGACAAACGAGAAATCTCAGAGATAAATAATTACTTAGAGAATGCTGCAGATATGTACGTAATGACAGAAAATGAAAGCCCTCATTTATTTTCCCAGACTTTATGAAGAATCTGGCTTTATCTTATTTTTATATGATGATAATTATCTTTGTAAGTTATTTTTAGTTTGTAATAAGATTAAGTTTAGTTGATCGTCTTTTTATTACTTCTACAGCGCCAATCCAAGTTGATGAAATCGAAGATAAAAAGTACATTTTAAGCCGGATATCTTTTTACGATCGGTCAATTCATAATGTGCACTTACAGACACAATTAATCTATATCAAAAGTAAAATCTAGATTTAGGCACGACATCATGGCTAAATATAATTTTTGCAAAACGTTATTTAAAACAGATACGTTATTTAGACAGAAAAAGAATATGTTTTAATAAGTTTGACATTGTATTTAGTAAAATGCGATCGATCAGGTTAAGCTACGCTTGCTGCGGTTGGTCCATGGATGGGTGACCATCTTCACATACCAAGATCCGTCCGTGCCTCAGAAAGCACGTTAAGCTGTTGGTCATGGCTGTCATTCGTGGATGTTTGACAGTCTTTGGTCGTCAGTTTATATAGCCCGAAAGTCTGACAACCAGTCTTACTAAGGGGTATCGTATTACCCAGTACCTAACTGGGTTGTGGAGGTCAGATATGCAATCGCTCCATGTAAAATACTGGTATTCAGCTGTATCCGGTTAGAATGGAAACCGACCCCAACATAGTTAGGAAACAGCAACAGATGATGATTGTATTTATTAAAATGTCATGGAAGTGAGCATTAAGTTAGGGTTTCCTGTGCTAGCGATGGCCGCAACATAGCGCCCGCAATTTACCGTCGAATGACGTCACTGAAAGTTTATTTATGTATGTAAGTTGGTGTCTTTCCCTAGAGAGCGTTTTTTTTAATTTAGAGTACAGTACCTACCTAAACCACTAATTTAAAAAGATCAAACATAAGAAATTGATGATAACTTTTATTCCTCAATCCATTTTCATTTGGTAGGATTCCACAAGTCGTCCGTTACTTTGGGACAATTGTTTCTTTGTGTTGTCCCTGTCTTTCCTCATTAAGCCACTGACAGACAAGCGACACTTTCGCCGGCAGTTGCTGACATGACATGTGTCGCGCCCTTAGTCTTTTTTCTCTTTCGTACTTTTGGTCCTTCCGGTGGGGTGTTTTGTAGGGATAAAAGTTATCTAACATTTAGTCTTTCTTCTTAGCAGTTTACCTTTAATTTTTTGGCGGTTGAAAAGGTGGCTTGCTTTAATAGGGTTTAATTATACACGTGTCGTTTACGGATCGTCAAAAGCCCGAATGTCTGACAACCAGTCTTACCAAGGGGTGTAGTATAACTGGGCTGTGGAGGAAAAAAGCCAGTCTGAACAGACAGCTGTGCTGCTGGGGAGTTTGTTGCGCCACTTCTTCTTCCCAGCGATAGCACTAGGAAGTGGTGAAGGGCGGGCGTTTTTGGGGGACTATCTTTTGTAATTTTGACGTTCGAAAATTGCTGATTCTCAGCCTAATTTGAATAAATGACTTTTGATTTTGAGTCGCTCCATGTAAAATACTGGTACCTACTCAGCTGCATGCGGTTAGACTGGAAGCCGACCCCAACATAGTTGCGAAAAGGTTAGGCAGATGATGATGATTTATAAACTTGTCGATACCCTTGCGCCATCTCATGTTCCTAGCACGGCGGGCTGTGCTGGCGCCACTACTGCGGTTGCTGAGACCCTCAAGCGGCGCAAATACTGTAACCTTATAGGTAACTACAGCATTGAGCCGTTTAGGGTCGAATCCGGATATGGGGCCCGAGTGCGCGTCTCCTATATAAGGAAAATTCTTGCCGGCTGTTCGACATTTCACGTGACCAACGGCTGGGTCGTTCTTTGGCCAGAGTTAGCATTGCCATTCAACGTGACAATGCTGCCAGTCTTCTGGGCACGTTTCCGAATGACAGCGATGTGGACGAGTACTTCGACACCTGAGTGTCCCTTTGTTTTTGTATTTATTTGTACAGTTAATTAGTCATATAATTTAGTATCTAGTGTAAATAGTTATACATACAATAATGTTACCGCTCAATAAAATGAAAGCAGTTTATAAACATTGCTTAAAAAGAGACATTTAAACGTCAAAAATGTATGGTCGGACAGTCGCTAATTATTACTTAACTTTAGGCAACGTTTATAAATAAACCCCAATGTGACCTTTTCTGAGTAATGTCCCTTATAGTTATGTAATGGTGAATAAGTATTAATATGTGTCAGATTTCAGTAATAGTGTGTCAGATTTCAGTCTGCTAGAGATGATCTAGTTAGAGAGCTCAAGATAAATATGAACGATGTCTGTATGTTCCATCATATTTTGTCGACACTTAACTCCGGAGCTGCTTATACATACGAGTAGTTTTTAGTTAAGTTTGTATTATTAGGTTTTGCGTTCTAACTATTGTCCGATAGGTTCGTTCATTGTTAGTATTATTAAGTTATAAGATCCGATAGCACTGGCATGTATGTACAAATGTATAAAAGTCCCTAATAATTAATAAAGATATAAAAAATATTCATATTATTCATGCAAAACAGTTTTTTGTAAAGATCTTGCAAGTCATGGTGTTATTAAATATGCATACAAAAATAAATATATTTTTAAGTTTAGTTATAGCAAAACGGTGGGCACGTGCCTCTTGTATAGCACGTGCCAATACAGGGAAAAAGGAACTAAAAACAAACATTCGAATTGAGAAAACTCGCTTACAAAAGGAACGACACAAAACGGTTAGTGTTACATAACATAACAGCACGCCCGTAATAAGGGTCAGAGTTATACCCATAGTAGATACCTACACCCACATTTCACCAGTATGAATAAATAGGGGGCGAACCTGGGGGTCTACTCCGAAGTAGTATCGGCCGAATGTTCGGCCGTTTCCTGCTACGAAGTTACTATTTGGTTCGGTCTGTTCCGATCCTACACTCCTACACTCTTTCGAATATTGACTATGGTTCCGACCCAACTGAGCCGATCCGTACTTTTTTCGCATTTTTCAATAATATTCGGTTCGGCCATGTGTCGGTCCGATCCGAACATTCGCACTTTGCACTTCGGAGTAGGCCCCCTGTTGCCATCAATCAGGCATATGTAATCCAGACTCCGGGCCACTGAGAAATTCCTGATAAAACAACTTAATAACATTTTACCCGACATTGGAATCTAACTCAGTACCCTAATTCATAGCAGCAGCCCAATCACAAAGCAGCAGCAGTCACAATCTGAATCAATTTGCTTCGTATCAAATCCATAACACAAATTACTGGCCAAGGTTACGGCAAAGAAATCAGGGCCGGTCAAAAGCGCGCTGCAGTTGACGATATCGTCGAAGTCGCGGAAACACCGGGATGAGAGACGCACAGAACCGGGAAGTATGGCTGAAGAAAGGGGAGGCTCCGGTTCCCGGCTGTAATGATGATACAAATATCAAACTACAAGCATTTATTTCAATTAAACCATTTTTTTATTGTCAAGGAATCGGTCAGTCAGAAAATATGAAGCTAGTTGCCCATTCCAAAGCGTAGTAGCTACTCACGTAAATATAGATAACAAAGTAAATATTCTACATTAAAATTTTATTTATTTGCCCAAAACATTACTAAAATAGATAAACGGCGTCTTGATAACGCGCCCTTGACTAGTCGTTATCACTGCCTTGTTAATGTTAATGCACTAAATATTGATACTTAATCGCATTTTCTTTTGTTATTATGTTTTAATTAACGGAGAATATCAAATTGAACTGGTTTCAGATAAGACGACATTGTGACATCTACCAACCCACACCTATCTACCGGCCTACTCCCTCTCACTGAGGAGAGGCCTGTCTCCCAGCAGTGGGAACGGTATAGGCTGATTTTGCTAAGGTTAGGCGATAATATGGGGCATTTTTTTTTAATGGTATAATCTAGTGCTTGACTGCGATCCCGCCTGATGTAAAGCAGAGATGCAATTGTTGATGGTAAGCGCACTAATTTATTATGATTATAAATTAGTGCCTATTCACTCTAGCCTTGAAAACACCCAAATTATAATCGGACGGGAAGACCGCTGCAGGCAAATTGTTCCAGTCCTTCGATGTAAGTACGCGGTATAAACGACGAGGCAAAACGCTTCGCGGCGGTGTCAATAACGTAAGGGTGGACACTCGCCGTACGACGACGGGTTGGACGGCATTCTGACAACCAATGTACCACGCGATACCACAGCAAAAGCAGGAGTGAGTTTTAGCCGGTAAGAGTCCGGCAGTGCCCAGACTGCGTCACCAGTGAAGCAGTCTGAGCGACGATGAGGATTTCCCACTTCTGCTAAAACAAAAAACAAACCCTGTACCCTGTGATAAGACTGGTTGTTAGTAACAGGGTTGTGGAGGTCAGATAGACAGTCGCTTTATGTAAAAATGTAAAATACTGGTATCTAGCTGCACCCGGTTAAACTGGAATTGGAATCGAAGTGGCTTGGCAGATGATGATGATATGGAGAAGTGAACTGGCTGATGGAATGCAGATGTAGAATCGAATGCCATGGCTCTACTTAGGAAAGCCTATGTCTAGCATATGTCTATTTATTTATTTATCCTCACACTGGAACGCCATACGGCAATTACACCAATGGAGCAAAAAATCACTTTATGTGCTGCTTTCAATCCATCCTGTGCGCGATGGACATCGAACGAGTGGCGATGGTTCGGGCACGCGCACGCAGCGTGCAAGGGCAGCATTTTTCCATAGCCCCATCACTCCTTCCATATTGCGCACATTCATTGCGAATTTTTTAAACTCAATGATCTTTCAAAGTAATACATTAAAATTGAAATGTTAATTTTATTGATTGTTTACTATTATGTCATTTTTATTTGCAATTTCATTGCCTTAAAATTAAGGCTAAACTGGGTATTGGAATGTAAAATGTTATCCGTATAATGTCCAGACAGGCGCTTTACTTTGTGTAAATTATTTCATCACCACCGCTCTCAAAACGGTGAAGGAAAACATCGTGAGGAAACCGGCATGTCCTAGAACCAAAAATTCGAGACTTGTGACATCTACCAACCCGCACTGCCGCGTGGTGGATTACTGCCCACTCCCTCTCGCAGAGAGGAGGCCTGTGTCCCAGCAGGGGGAACAATATAAGCTGATTATAATAATAATAATTAATAATTCATTTATTTTCAGGTAAAGAACACCCATTAATTACACAACATAAATTAGTAGAAAACATATAAATTAAATTAAATAAATAAAAATCAAATAAGAGCACATCAAATCAAATAAAATGAAATCAATATAAATCAAATTAATATAAACAAAAGAAAATAACTTAAAAAATCAAAATAACTCGAATAAAATCAAATAAAATTAAAAACTAATAATCAAAACAAAAATATAAAAATAAAATTTAAATATATAATAAATTACAAATTTCGGACCCATTTGATGACCATTCGGTTAGTATACACACAACTTATAAACTAGTGTTAGTACTTACATTTACCAGAAACACAACACAAACTATTCATTAATACGCCACAGTGGCATGTAGGCGCATCCAATGTCCCAGTATGGGGCTGTCCCACCTATCAGCTATAGTTTTCAGGATGTTGTTGGGACTGACGCGCACCCTGCGCATAATGGAAGCGCAACGCTTGCGTATGATAGCGTGAAAGCCATCAATTCTCGCCTCCGCAAACATGCCGGAAGCACTGCAGTAGCGCGGCAACCCCATCAACACCCTGAAAGCATTGATTGCGTTGATTATGATCCGCATAATGTTAAACCAACCTTCGTTGTAGGTAAGATCGAAAATTCTGACTGTCGATCTGACATCATAGTATCGATATCCTCCACTTTAATAAAATTTAAAGGTCAAAATTGAATGGCACTCAATAAAATATTGTGATATTCCGTGGCATTTGATTAAGTATACTTGAAGCGTTGAAAACATGGAGATTTCTTATTATATTATCTAGGTAAGTTTAATATATTACGACGGAACGGTTGGCGCAGTGGTTAAGCGATTGACTGCTGCGCTGCGTGTCGCGGGTTCGATTCCCGCACGGAACAAATATTTGTATGACCTACATGTATTTGTTCCGAGTCTGGGTGTTTTTCTATCTATAATATGTATGTATTTACAAAAAAAAAAAAATGTATATAAGTAGTTTATCAGCCTTCTTGTTACCATAACACAAGCATTAGGTTGCTTAGCTTGGGACTAGATGGCGCTGTGTGAAATGCCAGGGATATTATTATTATTATATTATGCGTTGACAACTTTCAAAATGGACTCGCAGATTTTGATTAAAAACTCTGCAATCTCAAAGATCAAATAAATAATTTATCCGAGTACAAAAAGAGTTTTTACAAAGGAGATTTCAAAAGAACTCCCCCTAATGCATTTAAGACTAGAATTAATAGTTCAATCTCGTAGTCAAGGTACCGATCGATGTGATCTCAGCGCAATCTGCGGCACGAGCTGGTCTAGACTATCGAACCAGACTGTACTTTAATAAATCCCCCTTGATTTATTCTGAAAGCCATCTAAGAGTTATTTCTTTGTTAAATTGTGAGATTTTCTTTGATGTTGTTAAAAGAAAGTTAATGAAAGGATATTGTTTAGACGTTTACATATGTAGGTAGGTGGATACTATTTAGAACAGCCCGTTTTAATAGATGCAATAAGAAAAAGGTTATCATAGCTTAACGTAGCATAATCAGCCTAAAATGTTCCCACTGCTGGGACACAGGCCTCCTCTCTGTGAAAGGGAGTGGGCCGTAATCCACCACGCGGGCCCAGTGCGGGTTGGTAGATGTCACATGTCATGGAGTTTTTGGTTCTAAGACATGCCGCTTTCCTCACCATGTTCTTTCACCGTTTTGAGAGCAGTGGTGATGAAACAATGTATTCAAAGTAAAGCGCCTGTCAGGGTTCAAACCTACGACCTACAACTCGTCAGTCGCGGCCGTTACCACTGGGCCAACACTGCTCTCCAAGGCAAAGTAAAAGGTTACTTCCAAGTTATATTTATATCCACATCTACTAAAGGGCGAAATGTGGGTGTTCTGTAGGTATTCTGCATAACCCTTCGCAAAATTACGCCTGTATACCCCAAGGTGTGATTTCACGATATGTATCTACTCAAGGAGCCTCCATGAGGGTCGATTAGAAATGATTGTAAAGCACACCCTGGAAAGTCAGCCCCGCTAGCAACCCGCTGACCCGACAATCTTTCTACCTCGCCAGGATTACTATTGCAAAACGCACAGCTTAAAACAAAACATTAGGTTCATAGTACACAAAATAGTATACTCGTATAGTATTGGATTTATGGACCTCATTTGTATTCTGAACAAATAAATGTTTGTTATTATTTTCACGTATTATGATATTTCTACGCACCCTGGGGTAAAAGCCAATTATTTTTAAAAGAGTAACCGTGGAGTTTCGTGGACTTCTGACGTTTCATAAGTGCCCATTGTAGGTTTATCTGAAATAAAACATTTTGATTTTGTTTGCATTATGCTGTTATAGTAGAAGCAGCTGCAGTAGTAGAAGGACTCACAATCTGTACGGCAAGGTTTTAGATTATTACCAATGCATAAATGCTGTATATTCTCAACAATATAATAATTTATAGGTACATGTAACTGTGTCAATACTTGATGTGTTGAACACGCTTGTCGTAATGGCGAGGCGAGTGTAAAGATCACACATTATCGCATAGATAGTGACAGTTGCTAAGTATTTCTGCCTATCTCTCTGAACTGAAATGATAAGAGAAGTAAACATGTATTCTCTTCCGGCTTTCTTTCAAGTTAGGAATTATTTAATTGCGGCAAACCAAGGTAAATATGGCAGGACGAACTGGAATTCGTCCGAGAGGAGTGACCTGTATTTTTATTTTATTTATTTATTAATGGCTTAGTAATAAGAGGGGTCCGTGGCTAAATAATAACAGCCGCACAGGTCGATCGATCAGGTTAAGCTACGCTTGCCGCGGTTGGTCCGTGGATGGGTGACCATTTTCACAAACCAAGACCCCTCCGTGGCTCGGAAAGCACGTTATGCGGTTGGTCCCGGCTGTCATTCGTGGATCTTTGACAGTCGTTACGGGTAGTCAGATGCCCGAAAGTCTGACAACCAGTCTTACCAAGGGGTATCGTATTACCCAGTCACTGGGTTGTGGAGGTCAGATAGGCAGTCGCTCCATGTAAAATACTGGTATTCAGCTGCATCCGGTTAGACTGGAAGCCGACCCCAACATAGTTGGGAAAAGGCTAAGCAGATCATGATTTATTAATAACCAACTTATATTCACAGTTTGCACCACACATACAAGTAGAAAACAGAAGTTTGTAAAATAGGGAGAGGAAGGCCTTTACACAGCAACCCAGAAAAATAGAGGCTAGATAGATAGAAAGTCATGCGTGTCCTAGAACCAAAATTTGGAAGACATGTGACATCCACCAAACCACACTTTACCCGCGCTTACTCTCGTGAAGACGAGAACCGTGCCCCAGCAATCATAATAATAATAATAATATCCCTGGACATTTCACACAGCGCCATCTAGTCCCAAGCTAAGCAACCTAATGCTTGTGTTATGGTAACAAGATGGCTGATAAACTACTTATATACATTTTTTTTTTCAATGAACGGTTATATGCTGATTATGCTTAGATATAAAGAATACGAATAGAAATTAATCGTAAGTATATATTGAGCTGTTGAGATTGTAAAGAACAAATTTTTATTTTGCAGCACCCTACGCGTATTGGAAGTTTTGAGATTTATCCAAGGTGACCTACAGACCTACTCCACCATGTTTTGTAATTTGATTAACGGGTGGACATTGCTGTTATTGAGGCGAACACGACCTTACCTTTAGGCAACTTATTTCTGGCTCTTGTACCTAATATTCAGTTTACTATACCCAAGCGTGTCTAGTGTACAGACGCCAGCAGGTCAAGCTACCCGAAACTGTCAAATTTTCTCAATCAACCTTGAGCCTTATTGCTTCAGCGATAAAGTTGAAAATCTATTAAAGTAATTTGACAGATTGTAGTAGCTTGAAGTGTCTGTACGTTCTTGATAATCAGGTCAGTTCAACTTATAATCTTAATTGGCTATATTTAAGGTCTACATTGTATCGTTCATATCTACAATACCTATTTACTTATTCTGTGTTACCGTCTAGAATCTAGATAAATGCGTGATTAACCCAAACGCGTGTCCTACTAACATTCACAGTCTAACAATAAACACGGTTTACGTCCAGTAGGACCATCTTCACTTAATGGTAGGCCTTAGGATGCTCGTTAAAATAATTTATGCTGTGACATAAAGTTTATAGCATAGATATGAGATTGATGTGAACTATTTAAATAAACGTGTGTCTGTCATGTGCTGTAGGGATGGGACGCGTGATCGATGTGGTATTTAATTGATACCAGGAGTGTTGGTACTAATTGATTGATGATGGTTTTAGTTTCGGTGACGCGGACCTTCTAATGAACATGAAATTTTAACCGAAATCACTACCACGACGCAAATTAATGCAATTACTTACGAATTATTACAGATCAAAAAGATATAAAAGTCATAGTTTCTAAGCCTAGCAAAACAGTTATTATTTTATTATTATTCATTTGTAAATTATTGTTAATTTGTTAATTAATTCACTTTGTTTCCTTTGTATGATTTCCCAGTTATGTTTTTATATTAATTTATTTTAATGTTTAACGTTGTCAAACTTACTGTACCTACATACTTATACTTACTGTACATACATGAATGGTGCAGCCTCTGTTGGAGATACAATAAAAAAAAAGTCATTTTTATTTCAACAATACACCAATTTACAAATACAGTACATTCATTTATTATTAATTAATAAATGAATAAACGATATGTTTTCATTTCCGAATGAAACTTAGTTGCTTTGAATAGACACGAATCTAAATACTTAGTAAAAAACAAAAAGCAAACGTTTCCGTTTTGTTTTTTATACAGATAATAGAACACAAACACGTTGGTTTTGATGGGAATATAATTACTACCGATTTGGCACTTACCGTAGAAATAAAGTCTTGGTGTTTCGTAAATGCTTACTAACAGTAGGTAACATTTAGAGTAAAAAATTTGAATGTAATAGTTGAAACGTTTACCTACTTTATCTTTGTGGAAGTGGCAGCTTGAGTTTGATATCATTTTCCAAAATGTTGGTACAAAATACACATTTTTAGGGTTCCGTACCAAAAAAGGATGCCAACGGGTCTGTCCATCTGTCACAGGGCTTTATCTTTTCAACCGTAATAGGTGTAATAAGGAGGTAGACACTTGCCAGAGTGTGTAGTAGATACTATTGCCGCTATAGCCACAAAAAAACAAGCACAAAATGAAGTAAGTATACATATAAACACGGTTCTAGTATATATCCTTACTAGAACCGTGTTTTTTGCTGTTTATTTTTACAAAAATTAAAAAAGAAAAATGTAGTGTTAAATATTGTACGGTGTTTCGGAACCCTTCGAGTGCGAGTCCGACAGTTCGCCGCTTTTTTTAATTTTTTTTTTTGTTACGTTGCTAAGCTTTATTTACCACATACGTGCCTTCAAGTAATTCACTCGGCTTCACTCAACTTTTATTTGTACGTTACGATAAATTGAAATATTTCATTAGGTTTTCGTGCCTAGATCGACACGAAGGCAACATGATATGAAACGAAGAGACTAAAATAGATACGATTACCTTTCGGCTGAAAGTAATGTTTCGAATATAGATGATGCTGAAGATATACCTATACTTACAGTGTGTTAGGTTAAACGAGGGAGACACTTTAAGGGAGTGTAGTAGTTACTCATGAAAATTAATAACTTGTACAACGCGACCAAAGACTGCCCTTGTCCCTTGTCCCCTTAGTCTGGAGCGCTCCAGACTAAGGGGACAACCAGACGCTAAAGCTCCACGAACCAGAAGCAGACGTCTGCAGACGAGGGTGTAAATTCTCAGCAGGGAGCGCTTTAAGTTGGCACCTCTATCGCTGGTCGTCTCCCGCTGGGCCTCCTCCGGGGAACCGTAGGTCTCAACCTGGCGGAGATAAACCGCCGGGGTGGCGTGAAGAAATCGTTACTTTGGAACAGTGCCGTGGCGCTCCTGCTGAATACAAACGCACATAGGCTAGTTGCGCTACCGCCGTATTTGCCTCCGGCCTGGCCTACATGCCCCCCAATGAACGTGGAAACAGCGGGGCTTTAAGGGCCCGTAACGCGCCTGCCGCGCCACCTGACGGGGATGTAGCGACTACCCACAGTTCACTGCCCTTGACCCATGTTACTTGGGGTCGGTGTCACACGTTTTCTTCCAATCCCCCCCGTCAGTCACCCGTTACACTATCATTCAATTCCTTCTCTTTCATATTATTCCTCACAAAATCCATCCAACTTTTCTTAGTCCCTAGGACCAAACATAATATATGAAAAAAAAGCATCTGCTGTTCCTTTCAATACCTACGCAATCAAAATGTGATAACAAAAGATTTTTTTTTAAGTTTTAGTGTAGGTCCTTGTTGTGTGTTGTTGATTTTTTTAGACACCAGAAAATAATAAGTACCTATCTATGGTAATAAAAAGAAAAAAATACTAGAAAAAAAAGAAAAGTTTGCATAACAAAATTATTTACTTCGCCTTACAAGGATGGTTAACTTTTGATTACATCACTAATCTATACATAAAGTTTAAAGATAACGTTAATATCTTATGGCAAAGAATTTAATGAATAAATTAATTCAATACTTTGTCAAACTGTAAGATCAGAATGATGATAAATGAGTAAGCAATGCTATTGAGGCTGTGGAAGACATTCCGAAAGAAACTATAATGGTACAAGTTTTACATAGGATAGTTTTCAGTTATTAAAACCTAGTGATGGGGCTCCTTGTATCGATATTACGGCATATTAATTGTCAATTTCAGAAAAATTACCAACTTACCTACATTTATATAGTTATCGAATATTAACAGCACAGATTTCATTTATTTAAACGTAGTGATGGGGCTGTATCGATATTGTGGTTATCCTATTGGTCGATGTTAGTAAAATTACTAACTTTCCTGGATTTGTAAAATAATTATGGAATATTACGATTCGTTATTATGTTCCATAACATGAAAATGAGGAAACCTTATCAAGTTATCATGATTGTCCCGTTGTTCGGGACAATCGTGATAACTTCGACGTGATCGTGATTGTTTTAATGTAATTAGGATTGTATTTTTTTTAATTGTAATTATGATGATTTTTTATTAATTGAATTTTTGGGTAGTAACATCGCATTGGCGTTATAGCTGTTAAGTTGTTATTTACGAAATTTGGGAATAAATAATAATAATTTGATTTGAGCAATTAATTTCAAAATTTCCCCAAATTCAATATAATACGCACGTGGCATATGAAATACGTTATTAATTAACGAGACCAAAGTTATTTGATGTCAAGGCTTTGCACCATTTTCCATTAGTTCCGAGTGACCTTCAAACAAGGCTAATTTCACCAGCAAGGGCACCCCAAACTATTACTTTTGACCTTAACTTATTGTTACAAATCATGTTTTCGTACCTACTAAAGATTATTTACGACTTATTTATATACTTAAGCGGAGAAAGTATTGCTTACCGAAATAACTTTAAAAAAGTCAAATGGAACCTTGTTAGTCTAGTGGTCGCAACCGCTACTGCTGAGCAAGAGGCCCTTGGTTCGACTTCCAGGTCGGGCAAAGTGTTATTGGAGTATAGTAGTACTAGCTGCGCCCCGCGGTTTCTTCCGCATAAGTTCCGATCCCCTAGGAATATCGGGATAAAGAGATAGATATAGAGATAGAGATATTTTATTTTGCAAATATGGGTACAAGTTATGATGGTACATAATATAAATACAGAAACAGCCATATTTTGCCAATTACAAGGCATGTAAAAGTACAGAGTTTACGTAGACCACCAATACTTTTGTGGTCTTAATTCAAATTAGTATGTTTTTAACCTTATTACTTAGACTGTAAGTTTCATTTTAGAATAAATGACTGAAAATTTAAAAATAGAATGATTTTATTTTCAAGCGACATCTATACATATAATAAAACAGTAACGAAAGAAAAACTGTACATTGAGAATTTTCCAGAAAAAATAAGTGGCTTTTGTTAGAAAAACGTAACTGATGACAAAAAGTGACTTTTTAGAATTTTTGTCTGTTTGTCTGTTTGTCTGTGTGTATGGTACGGCTTCACGCCAAAACTACTGGATAGATTGAATTGAAATTCAGCAAAAATGTTCTTTGTAAACCAAGGAAGGCTTTAGGCTACATATTATCACGCCGTATGTTATAGGAGGTAAGCAATATTGATTTTAAAAGGTTTTTGTTCGTAATTTAAGGCACAAAATAATTGAATGCACAAAATGACATGTTATTTATTTAGTAAACCATAATTTAACTCTGGAAACATATTATCACGCTATCACCTACGGGGGAGGAGCTGTGAATCTTTATTTTTCTTACCTACGTATTCTGTGACAGCGTGTAATCTAACGACGCATATTTAAATGTTGTTTTTGAATAAGCCATGCTATTATCTAGCTTTACACTATAAAAACTACGCCATTTAAGTAACTTGGGCAGAGAAACATAGTTTAATTAATGTTAGTAGTATAATGAAAATTTTGAAGCAGCGCCATCTATGAGATTTCATAAAAATCAAATCAAGTTACATGTTAACACTTTTTGGAAATTAATAATTTAAATTTGATCATGTTGGCGAGGTTAGTAGTTAGTTATTCTTAAAATTCATAGATGGCAATGTGCATTTTCTTCATAAAAGTTGTATGGTATAGTTCGTTTCGACAAATTCAAGTTCCAACAAAACCCTCAAAATCTTGAGCAGAGTTGAGGAAGACAATTTAAAAAAACACGCTCTGTGAAGTCGACCAGTTTGCGAGATCCCTTACGTATGACGAGGTGCCTTCATATTACACGTACGACAAGCAAAGGGGTGTATTTAACCGACGTCGACGAGGAGGTGCTGTGGAAGGCTTTCCGGGAATTTTCAAGGACACCGCATTGGGTAGGGTTTATACCGTGCATCCGAATAATGGCGAATGCAATTTTCTGCGGTTGTTACTTCACACTGACCGAGGCCCAACGTCTTTCGCCTTTCTGAGGACATTTGATGGCGTGGAGTATCCCACTTACCGCGCAGCCTGCGTAGCACGTCACCTTCTCGACGGTGACCAAAATTGGGATGACACCCTCGCGGAGGCGAGCGTCAGTGACAGTCCCAGCTGCATGCGTCATCTGTTTGCCGTCATCTTGGTGTTTTGTGGAGTCGCGAATCTGGTAGCTTTGTGGGAGAAGTATCGCCATCATCTGTCTGAAGATTTTCTACGAGCTTTGAGGCGTGTTACTGGAGACGAAGTCGAAGTAACTGATGAACGCGTGCTGAACACCTGTCTCAGTTCACTTCAAGATGTGGTCATTTCTATCGGCGGCAATCCACTGATCGAATATGGGTTATCAGCTCCCACATCATCACCGTATAAAGACCGTGGAAATCGGGAGTATAACGCTGAAACAAATTACGATCCGGGCGAAATGACCACCATACGAAATGACTATGTCGCTTTGTTCTCTTCAGAGCAAAAACACATTTATGACACCGTCCTTGAAAGCGTTGGGCAAAACCAGGGTAAAATGTTTTTCTTGGATGCTCCTGGTGGAACAGGAAAAACATTTGTTACCACTGGCATACTTGCAGAGGTCAGGAGGCAAGGCAAAATTGCTATTGCTGTAGCGTCGTCGGGAATCGCTGCCACACTACTTCCGGGCGGCAAGACAGCACATGCCATGTTTAAAATTCCCATCGATTTAGAGAGCGCCGAAACGCCTGTTTTTGGTGAGTCACGTAACAGCAATAAGGGACACGTGCTCAAGGATTGCTCTCTGATCGTATGGGATGAGTGTACGATGGCCAATAGGAAGGCAGTTGAGGCCGTGGACAGAACCCTGCAGGACATCCGCAGGAACGAACATTTGATGGGTGGTGTCATAGTTCTGTTCAGTGGCGATTTCCGGCAAACGCTTCCCGTGGTGACGCGGGGATCGAGGGCTGACGAGGTGAATGCTTCGTTGAAACGATCTTCGTTTTGGTCACGAGTTCGTACGCTGCGCTTGACCATTAATATGAGAGCTCAGCTCGGCGGCAATGCATGTGCTCAAGAATTATCCGATGTCCTTCTAAGTCTTGGCGAAGGCACTCTACCAGAAGAGAGAGGTGGACAGGTGGTGCTTCCAGAGTCTCTCGGTAGAGTGGTATCCAGCTTAGAAGAACTCATTCGCTGTGTGTACGGGGACATCAGTCGTATACTGCACCAGCAGAATTCTTGGGTGTGTGAGCGGGCCATTTTGACGCCTAAAAATAATCAGGCTGCAGCAATTAACAAATGCATTCTCTCGGAAATTGAGGGGAATGAAGTGGTCTACACCTCGATAAACACTGTTGTCGAGCAAGATGACGCCACACATTGTCCCGTGGAATTTCTGAACTCCCGTTCAGCAAGTGGAGTTCCAGCGCATACCATCAAGCTAAAGGTCGGTGTCCCGATTATGCTTCTTCTGTACCTATCTCCTCCGAAGTTGTGTAACGGGACCCGCCTTAAAGTCATCTCGCTCCACAGACACACCATTGAGGCGGAAATTCTTACGGGTTGTGGCGTCGGCGAGGCAGTATTTATACCACGCATTCCTTTCATACCTCATAACTACCCGTTCCAGTTCAAGCGCGTACAGTTCCCCGTGAATGTTTGCTTCGCGATGACCATCAATAAGTCGCAGGGGCAGACACTGAGGGCAGCGGGTGTCGACCTCAGGACGAGTTGCTTCTCACACGGGCAACTGTACGTCGCTTGCTCTCGCGTCACCAGTCCTGACTCTCTTTACATTTTGGCTCCTGGCAGCATAACTACCAACGTAGTTTCTAGGGAAGTGTTGTAAGGTATGATACCTTTGTACGTATTTTTATTCTTTTGTGTCCTGAAATGTATTCCTGCATTATTTTCTCTATTTCCTTCAGTCACATCTTATGACTGAACTCAGCAGGATTCCCATATAACTCTCTTCACTTGCTTCGCTTCACTTGCTTCGCAAAAAAACTTATATTTTAATGCAATTTTAAAAGTTGTTTACTTATAATGCTATAGCGACACTGGCATCTTAGGTATTTTTGGTGCTGTAGAGCCTTCACGCAGACGACGTCGCGGGCAGCAGCTAGTTTTAAATAAATTTTGCAATGGTAATTAAACTTTATGTTTAAGCATTAAGGTTTATAATAAACTGAAGTTGTTAATATTATTAAACTTTTTTCTAAGAAATGTAGATGTTTACGTGTGTGCAAACGTGGCCACTTGAGCGGCTGACTTTTGTTCCTGATCCTTAATCTAGTACTATTATTGATCGAAGTAAAAACCGGTCAGTTTCAACCTTCTTTTGCAAATAAAAAATTACGATGTTCGATTACGAAGATCACTGGACCGATAAATCATCTATTCCTGTATGAAAGGGACCGATATTTCACGATCGCAATGACAAATTTCCTTACAAAAGTGGGAGCACAATGAGTAGGGTTTTCTTAAACCGATCCGCATTGTCGGTACCTCGATCGATCTATTACGTCGACTTCACAGACGCGACGGGAAAAGGAATTTTTACAATGATCAATTTCCTATTATGTTTTATGATGATTAATAACCAAATTAATATCTAAAAATGGTAAAGGAAAAAATTGTGAGGAAATCTGCATGATCTAGAGAAAAAAAAATTATACATTTGTCCTTTAACCACCCATCATCATCATCATCAGCCCATAATGTTTCTGCTGGGACACAGGCCTCCTCTCGGTGAGAGGGAGTGGGCCATCTGTACGGGGTCTGAATGGTAGTTTGGAGGCATGAGGAACAGGGTGTAAAGTTCACTCAACCTCCATAGAAAAGGAAGGATCCTCCGACCAGACGGGTGTTGTGTCTGGCGGGCAATTGCCCAACGATTGATGTTGGGAAATTGTATCTATGCTAATTGCGCGGTAAACTCTGCTTGCGAGATGCAGGATTTGCGTGACGTCAGTATGACGCGTTGTTCGCATGTGACGTTGTAGATACCGCTACATCACACCCCTCCGGAGACAGGAGGATAGCGGGCTGAGTCTTGTATCTAGCGACACTTTGCCAGGCCAGCTGAGGTTCCAGTGCATAGTTCACGGTGAGTCGGAACTGTCTGCGGAGATATCCCCAGTGAGTCGGGGTGGCGCTGCGTTATACTCCAGTGCGTCGGATGTCGTACAGCGCCGGGTTGAGGCTGGCTGCTGCGTCGACCAGGAGAGGGTGCTCAGGGGTCTGGACTTCACGTACGCTTATCTGTACGACTTCTTGGTCTACTCGAAAGACCAGAAGACACACGAGCACCATCTGCGTCAACTTTTCACCAGACTCAGGGACTACGTTATGGTCATCAACAGCCGGTCGCTACAGTAGTTACCAGCCCATTCTTTCCTACAGACAGGATGCTTGAGTCTTAGCAGAAGGAACTTTAAGGGAATACATAATAAAGCCTAAAATGATCCTCTGCTGGGACACAGGCCTCCTCTCTTCGAGAGGGAGTAGGCTAATAATATCTACCACGCGAGCCTACTGTGGGTTGGTAGACGTCACATGTCTCGAATGGGTTTTGGTTCTAGGACATGCCGGTTTCCTCACGATATTTTCCCTCACCGTATTTTTAATAATATCCCTGGACATTTCACACAGCGCCATCTAGTCCCAAGCTAAGCAACCTAATGCTTGTGTTATGGTAACAAGATGGCTGATAAACTACTTATATACATTTTTTTTTGTAAATACATACATATTATAGATAGAAAAACACCCAGACTCGGAACAAATACATGTAGGTCATACAAATATTTTTTCCGTGCGGGAATCGAACCCGCGACACGCAGCGCAGCAGTCAATCGCTTAACCACTGCGCCAACCGTGCCGTCAGTATTGAGAGCAGTGGTGATGAAATTAAATGCATAGAGTAAGGTGCCTGCCTGGGTTTGAACTCACGACCTACAACTCGTAAGTCGGGGCTGATACCACTGAGCCATCACTGCTCTTCAACCGTACCCAGGTCCGAATGGTGGATACCGACCCATTATTTCTTACAGAAAGGACGCCTGAGTTCCACCAGGAAGAACATTAGGCGCGTAATAATATTATGTGTTATGCTAAGAAACAAATTGAAATAGTAGATTATTAACCAAGGGGATAAAGCAGTGTCTTCTGTCGCGGGTGACGATTTAAATCGCGAGCGTAAAGAAGGACTCGAGGTTTACTCCTGAGCGTAGCGAGGGTGTTAAAAACTTAAATCACGAGCGAAGCGAGGGATCTAAGATGAGTCCTGAGTGTAGCGAGGGATTTAAGTTCACCCAAGACTAAGACAGCATTATCACCGAGGAAAATACTCTACTTTTCGTACCATTTGCGAAAAAATAAACTTAACGTTTGAAGAAAACAAAAACGCGGCGAATTCCTAGACTTATATTTTTTTGTCGGAAAAGCAAAGGCATCAAGGCTCATACGGCCTCGTCGGTTTTCGTAATTTTATTTAATAATCATAACTGCATAATAAATGCGTATTCCTTTTTCAAAAAGATGTATGATGCTTTATATACAAACTCAATGGTGTAAACACAGATGTAGTTCAGTATAAATTTCGGTAAGTATTCCAAATTTAAATCACATTCTCCCCCTAGAGGATGAATGAAATTCAGTACAATTTTCTTTCCCTGTTTTTAACAGATAAAAAATGACTATTGTTATGTTCGCTTTTTGTGGCATAGAATGTCACTTTTTTGGGCAAGTGGTATGAAAAGAATATTATAATTCATTCATAAGCAAGGTGTTAGAGCCTTTAGTTTTAATTAAGCGTCAGCACAGTTGTTTAAAATTAAACTAAAAATGTATACCTGTTTACCCAGTTTGTACCAGTTTTTAATTGGCTAATAGTTGTGTGTACAAAGTAGGTGTTTTGAAATAGAATGTCTATTGTGTAGATTGCATTACTAATTAAATAATGAAGTATACGATAAAAATAGATTTGTTTAAAATTCCATGTTTATTAGTAAGTTTTATAATTAGCCAGTTTGGAAAAAACGCTGAAATAAATAAGGAAGGAAATTAAATTGGAACGAAATTATTAATAGTATAAACATGTGTCATGTAGGTACCTAAAGTTGACAATATAATATAGATAATCTATACAAATAAATAAAATTGAAGTGTCTGTTTGTGATGTCATAATAACAGCTTTTGACTAAATGCATATGAAAGTATAAATATACTTAGGTACTTATAACAAAAAACTATTTTTATTTTTATAGGTAGTCTGTCTGTCTGTTTGTTTCGGCTAATCTCCGAAACAGCTGGACCGATTTTGACTAGACTTTCACTGGCACATAGCTGATTTTATAAAAATAACCCAATATAACTAACTGACTACTTTAGTTTCAGAAAAAGAATTAGGGTTCCGCTCAAAAAAATTAAAACCTATGAAATCCAATCCGCTCAAAAATATAGGTATGTTATATACCTTTTCACGCCTAAAAAAGCCAACGGATTTCGATAAAATTTAGCAAGGAGATAGGTTGCATCCTGAGGAAGGACATAGGCGAGTTTTGTCCCGGTAGCACATGGGTGTGTGAGTGTGTTATGTGTATAAAACATTATTATTAAACTAATATATATTAAAGAAACCTCGATGTTTTGTTAAGTCGCGTGTGAGTCGCTAGTTACCTATAACTGTTTAAAATTTATTTTAGGAACGTGTAAAGGGTCGGTTTTTATCAAAGTTTTCTTAGACCACAAAATATAAGACCAGCCAATCGATCACCAAGAACGTCACAAGGGGTACAACTAAGACATCTATCACTAGAATGGGCCATAGAACTCACCTGTGTGAGCACTTTTAACAATTTACTGCGTACTAATACTAAAAAAGTCACGTTATATTACTTTTTTTTAGTCCTAGACCCTGACGTTCTACCTAAAAAAAAACCCAACCGCAATTTCAACTATTGAATACAAATGGGATTAAACCTAAACGAAAAAAAAAACATTAACGTCACTACTGACATTACTTTTTCGGCCCTAGTAGTTGGCATTCTATTTACAAAAAAAAACATCATTTTAACCGTATAGTTCGGTAGCGCCCCCGAATGGACCCGAACACACGAACCTCCGCTGGCTCAGTAAGGGGTCCCATTGGACCTTGAAATGACGACATACGACACCCCTAATGATAATGTAAATATTGACTATGCTACCCATCAAATCTTATGAATGTGCGTTAATTAAGAGAGTTGGATAAAAAACTCTTAGGTTATCGCCATTCAATCTTCCATATTTAGCGCGCAAGTTTATTAATTTACCTTTATTAAATTCAAGTCTGTAAATGCGATAATCGCCATTTTGATGACAGTGGTGGTCGAGGCTAAAAAACATAAAAATTGGGGATTTCGAAAATCCAAACTCCACCACAGGGGCAATGAATAATACATGATTTAATTATTTGACGAATTCATCCATTGTTCATGTTAAATAAGTAGTGGTAATGTAGTTTTTTGATATCTAAAGTCGAAGTTTCGCGCCAATCGTGCGTGTTTACATTTTTACTTTTCACAAAAGTCACACACACACATGTAGATAAGATGTAAAATGTGAAAAATATTATTACAAATATTATAAAAAACAAGAAAATGCCCAAATCATAACGTAATATTGAAACACAGGTCCAATAACACGTATTATTCATTACCACTACTTAATTTGTGTTCAAAATCGCCGACCATTGTTGTTTTTTTTATCGTAATGATGTGCGAAAGCGATTATGCCAAACGATTTTTTTTTTAATTTCGGTTGACCCGAGTAATTAATATGACGAATGTCAGAAATCGATTCTCAGAAATTGAAATAAAATTATTTTAAGCATTAAATTCAACAAGCATTATTTATAATAATGATTTATGCTTTCCAAATGTAATTTTAATCGTTTTTTGGACATTATATTGAAACTGAGTCAATAACAGAGGACCTATGACCATAGATAGTCATTTATTCAATTTCGCGCCGAATTGTTTCTATATTTGAATTTATATTCGGAATGCGCTCGCTATTCAAAATTATTTTTATTTATTGTGCAATTATTAATTTTTGATACTTTCTAATAGTTTGCTACAGAATGCCCAGTATACATTTTTAGATAGGCTTAGCAAAAGTTTGGGAAATGATGATAGATTAATTAGGTAAGTATTCCGCAAACACTTTACATTTCATTATGTTTTGTTAGCTGTATGAGCTTGGTAGTTTTTATTTATATTAGTTTACTTGAGTAATAGAAATTGTTTACTTTTTGGGGTAGTTTCCCAACGAAATTAAAAAAAAAAACTGGCCAAGTGTATGTCGGACCATGCACAGTGAAAGGTCCCGTACTTGGGATGAATATTTACGCATGCACAGCGCATATCATTAATTTGATCGACTGCAGAAATAAGTTTGTATTTCATAAAAGTTCTCGAAAAAACTGTAAAAAACCAAGTTAATTCTGCGGTTTTAAACGAAAATATCTCATATCTGCAAAATTATTGACTTTAAAAGTTAAAGTCAATTAGAAACATCTTTATAATTTTAATTATAAGTTCCAATAATACCTCCCACACGCTTGTGTGCATAGATTTTTTTCAACCCTCGGGTACATGCATGGGGAATGCTACCTCTAATTATGTTTATCGTAATTTTACTACACCATTTTGCGTGCATAGAATACGAATACGATATAGTGTTATTAACACTCGTTAACGTCTACGAGTAAAATGGTTAATGGCATTAACATCCGAACGCACGCACCGACTGACATGACGAAATTATGGGTTCCGTAAAAGTATTTTCAGATCATTTAAATTAGAAATCAGACAATTAAAGTTCTTAAAATTTTATCCCAAGCTACAGAACGGCAGCTTGGGACATAAGGAGTGCCTACTTTGTCCCACAAACGCCCGCCACTTGGGACATAAGGACGTCCACGAAAACGCCCGCGTTCACCCTGTAAGAAAGGCTGGCCGGTGCAAATTGGTCAAAATCTAGATTTTACGGTTAGTTTAGGTTTGTACAGACGGCAGAGAGGCAGACCGACCGGCACATAGACAGACGGCCACATAACTTTTGTTTTAGTTATTAAGCAAATATATTTAAAACCCCCACAACAAGCCCTTTCATTTGATATGTCACACAGAGGTACAGCAAAGATTTTTTTTTCTAGTTTGCCCCCCCAAGAGTGACCCCATTTTCAAAATTAATTTATTTACGTTACACGTCCGTCTTTGGGTCACAGAAATTCATATGTGTATCAAATTTCAATTTAATCGGTCCAGTAGATTCGAAGCAAATAAGAAAAGACAAGACCCACAGACACAAGTGATCCTGCAAGGGTTCCGTTTTTTCATTTGGACGTACGGAACCATAAAAAATTACACACCTAACCACACCGTACGTGTACGTGTACACACACGTACGGTAATTAAAATGATTAATTTCAAAACTAAATTAATTCATGAAAAATATACCAAAGAGTTTATATAGTTTCTACACCTTTTTTTTTTTTTTTGCAAATTCTGATTATCGATTAGGCTTTATGCAATTTTTGAATCGAAATAAGAAAACTGGACGGATGGTCAGCACTAAGAAGTGTCATGTCGAAACACAAGTTTTTGTAATTTTTATCAAGACTTGATTGCGTTTTATAAGTAGTTTAAGTAAGAAAAATGGTAAAAGTAAGAACGCGGAGAGAATGATAATATCTTTATTTTTCCCTTTTGCATATTTTCAGCAAGAGAATAGGTTGTATATGTACATATTTCCAGCGAGTTTAAGGTGCCTACCTTTTGGATAGGTGTAGTAATACCTATTTTATACAACTTTCGTAATAGACTAACGAAGTTTGACCGACCTCAACAAATAATTAAAGATATTTGCCACAAATATATTGTATAAAATAAGCGCGGAAACATATTTTTCTTAATAAATTTGAATGCTGAAAGTTGATGTAATTTACTGAATTTCATGACGTAATTCGCAACATCCCGTCGAGTCAGCTGATATGTCATATGTCAAAATCTAGTCGAGCAGAGTGGTTAAATGTTGAAAACAGGCCTAATCTTTTTGATGAGCATACCTAAACAAAAACAAACGTTCCATATTTGAAAAGTTCTCATCAATGTTGCATTGCATGCCTTGAAAAAAAACCTTAATCTGTTTTATTGGCGCCAAAAGTGTACGTTTCGTCATCATAAATTTGCAAGCAAGAAAGGAGTGATGACTTGTTAATTTATTAATAACTGCAAGGCGATGGATGTTTATAATATTAGAACGTATAATTAGAACTTGTGTAACACCGAATAAATTTTATGTTGAGAACTTGTGATGCAATCTTTGTTTTTGGTGAGTACGAATTCCTTGCAAAATATTTCATAGATTAAGAGAAACGGAGAAAATTAATCTGGATCTGGAAAACTTATGCTGACATTTGTAGGTCAAGATTACGCTAGGAAAAGTAACTATGTACTTTGCTTAATATTTTTTTATTTATTTATTCTGCAGAAAGCTTACAGTGTCGTAATGTCTAGGTAAATAATGTACAATTAGCGCTTACAGTTGCCATTTACAAGCTTCCACAAATTAAAAACTAAACACATAAAAATAAACTATAAAATAGAATCTTAATAAACAGACAATATAAAGTAGATATTTTTATATAAGCAATTTTTATATTGCATAAAAATATTTCAGTCAATCTTTTCAAATAGTTTCACAATCCCATTCTTTATTTTTATTTATCACTATAAAACTTCTCAATATTACCTACTTAAAACGACCACAATACCAATAATTCTGGTATCGGTATCAATAAAACTCCGTTGTAGACGATTGCACATCACTAACGACAAGGTCTGAGTGCAATAGAATTGTTAATTTGTCGAGCCTAGGCGACAGTCGGGCGCACGCAGTCACGCACGCACGTATTAGTATCTATATTTTGTAACCATGTAGGTATATGCCGACCACACATCCAGTTTCTGAATTGAGAAGTGAAGATCAAAATCAAAAGTCATTTTATTATTATATTGTAAGTTAAACAAATATCAACTAACAATAATCTATACTATATACAATTATATACAAATATATAATACGAAAAAATATAGAAAAAGGCAGGAGGTCATTGGGCATCAAAAAATTCTTCCGCATCACTGTCAATGGGATAAGTACCCAAAAGGCTGGCAGCATTACCACGTTGGATGGCAATGCTGATTCTTTGGGCTAAAAATAGGCCAGCCTTCTGGTCACGTGAAGAGTCAACCAACCGCTTGGCGATGTCACGAAAAATTCGATGAGCACTCGGACCCCAAGGCCCTAGTGTTTCAACCCCAAACGGCTCAAACATATAGCTCCCAATAAGGTTGTTATATTTGCGCCGTTTGAGGTTTTCTGCTCCTGCAGCAGCCGCCCCAGCACAGCCCACCGTGCTAGGAAGATGGGATGGCGCGAGGCTGTCGACGCAGGTTGCATCCCACACCAAAGGCCTACCCAACTTCCAAGGCATTATGGTCATTCCATCGGGCCTCTTTCCATCGTCGCGTGCCAAGCCATTGGGTTCTAAAACAGCTGGCACCCCGGCGGAGACAAGAGCCCGACGGATGATGTCGTTGATGCTGGCGTGCCTTGCCATCCGTCCAGCGCTCTTGCTGCAGGATAGGCCATGGTGTCCGAGGCAGTCGACTGCTTCACCGCATTGACAGCGATGCGGAGCTCCGCAAGGAGCGCCCAGACGCAAACATGTAGCGAGCCGGAATGTGGTGTCACCCAGCATAGTGCCTATGTTGGGTGACGGTAGCGCCTGAAGCCAGAGGCCCGACTCCCATTCACCCACAGCCAGTAGGCGGGCACGCTCAGCAGTATTGGTGGACGTATTAATAAGTTTATTCCGTACCAACCTGCAGAGCGGCTCATCCCACTGTCTCTGGGAAGACGGGTTCTCGGGCTGAACCGTGTCCGGGCAAGCCACTTTCCAGGCGTTCACCGCGTCGGTCAAACACGGCACTTCAGAGTCAACCTGAGCAGGAACCAAGATTCGTGTGGTTAACTTTTCGGTGCTGTGGACCGAGGAAAGGAACGCCGGTAGGCTTAAACTAGAAATTTTGCGGACGCCGAGCCCACCAAAACGAATGGGCAGTGTGGCTTGCAGCCACGCTCGGTCGTCCAAAGCCACATTAAAAATGGATGTAATAGTACTGCGAATAATGTGATCGATTTTGTCCAAAAGGTGTGGATGCTTCCATAAAGAGGAAGAACGGAGGAAATACATAAAATTTGGACCGAAACAACAATATCTGATAAGGGTGAATGCCGAATGTAAATTAATTTTAGAAAGTCTGTCCGAAATATCGTTAAAATGTTTAATTTTACCGTCGACGAATGGTGAAAAACTGTCTTCTAAAATTGGGGAACCTAAGAGGTGCAATGAACTTTTTTCCAAAACTTTGATGTCTGGGGCTACTAAATTAAATTTCTGTATAGTCGATAGTCTGTCAGTATGGTCACAAATGTAAATTTCACATTTTGAGTTGTTGAGGTCAAGGCCGATGGATTGGAACTGCTGCTTTAGGAATTGAAGATCTTTTAAAACAGTGTCTACGTCACCTCCTAGTGTTCCGTCATCTAAATACCACACATTGAATTTTGAATTTAGTTGTTGAATTATGGGATGGATAGCCAAACTGAAAATGACTGGCCCGAGAGGATCACCTTGTTGGCATCCGACTGCTGATTCTAAAACGTTCTCTTTATATAATAATTTTGATGGGTGCCTGTAGCACTGCCACATAAAACCATAAATTTCTGGTAACTCCTTTTTTACTTCAGCCAACAAAGTGTCCCTGTTAACAGAGTTGAAGGCGTTCTTAACGTCAACCTTGAGGATGACCTCACCTTTACTAGCATTTAAAAAACTAGATAGGGCATGTACGGCAGCCTCGCAGCCCCCTTTGGAACCAAAGCCAAGCTGTAGGGGCTGGAACTTATTGGACAGGATGTCGCCGTACAATTTACAACATATTTTGGCTGCCGTACGCCTGTAGGTGCACCCAACGGCAATGGGACGAATGCCGCCGTCCCTCTTGCGCAGGGCACATAAATTGGCCCCGTACAAGACATCGACGACGGCATCATTCACACCGCCGTTGAGCATCAGGTTAATTAGAGCCGCAAGCTCCTTCAAAAGCGACTCACCAGCTTCCCCGGCGCCTGAGCTCAATAAATCTTTTAAATGTTGAGGAGTCAGGCCGTCGAGGCCGCCGGCGGAACCACTTCGGAAGGAGCTCACGGCTGCAATCAGCTGGGGGGCAGTAACATTAAAAGGTGTTGAATCCGAGTCGAGGGGGAGGGGGGGGTCGGGAAAGGTGAGACCATCCGCAGGCGCCGGATGTTTACTCTCCAGGGCAGAAAGGGTTTCTGGAGAGTAGGGTGCCACCACATCACTACTGAAAAGTAGCCTGGCCGCTCCCCTGATATCACCTTCGCTTAATTTGGATTCTACATGTGAACATAACCCTTTTGCTGAAAGGTTATTGAAAACAGGTAATTTTGGATCCAAAATAAGAGTCGAATTGTTGCAGTTGTCTTTAATTTGGGTTGTCAATGTTTTTTTAGTTGCCAAATTCTTTTGGACATGCAAAATCCTGTAAGGGAAGGTGAGTAGTTGCTCCCAGGCACTTTCTGAGTTCTCCTGAGTCGCAAGACGGAGACATCGTGCCAAACTCAATGCAACAGACCGTCTCGCGCCCCGGGGAACTCTCTTTAATACTGGGGTCGAATTTTTGAATTTAGCTAACGTTTTCCACAAAGTTTGATCTGGAGTTGTTGATGTTGGGTATGTGGGTGGGGGGCACAAAGGTACACTATGAGGTTTGTGAACCTTGCCATAGTGTATCCGAAGCCCCCGTTCACCTTTAAAGAAGCGTGGTTGGGAGCAATGGGGACATCTCACCTGGACATCGAGTGATGTGGCAGGTTGACTGGCACTATTTCCGACGTCGCTACAGCCGGCATTTAGCATAAATATACTTACCCAAAAGAAAAATACTTAACTATAAACACAATATACACTTAAATTATTATTTACACAAACAAACATCAAAAAAAATACGATATAAAATTGTCTGTCATGTCACTGGTGACACGAGCTTGACGGCTGCGGCGCACTGCCGCACACAGGCGCAGACAAAAGCAGACGCGCGGGCCTAGGGCGCCGCGGCGCCGCGCTATTAGAGCTCAGCTCCCCAAACAGGATGTACTTGTTGTGATTGTTGTTTATTGCTGTTTTTCAGATGTTGTTGATGGACTGTTCGTGATTCTAGACTTCCGCTTTTTTTTGTATTATCTCATTAAATCCACAGTGTAAAGCTTGGATAACACTGTCACTGATGTAACAACTTATTGCGAGTGTATTTATGTACTTTTTCGATACGTATAGCGCAAAAATCGATTATTAATTGATTAAATTACAATTATTATCGATAGTATAATATAATAATAATAGATATAGATAATATGTAAAGTCATTTATTCAAACTAGGCTGATAATCAGCACTTTTCGAACGTCAAAATTACAAAAGACAGTCCCCCAAAAACGCACGCCCTTCACCACTTCCTAGAGCTATTTCTGGGAAGAAGAAGTGGCGCAAAAACTCCCCAGCAGCACAGCTGTCTGTTCAGTTAGAAAATATTTGACACTTGATTGTATATAATAGGTGGTAAGGTGTTAAGTAATTAACATTACAAGGCACAGAATATAAAATTAAATTATTTTCCATGTGTCAGCTAGCCACGCCAATATACCAACAAATATAATAAAAACTATACGTAGGTACTCTAACTAAAACATAATTAATTAAAATTAAAATGTAAATAAAAACTTACTACCTAAATAAAATCCTCCAGGCATAAAGGGCGTGACAGCTTACATATTCAAATTCAGCTTACATAGTTGATAACTCTACAGGCGATTCCTTCCGTAGCCCGCGAAATTATGAATTTCTCCGTTTTTTGCAAAGTATGTAGTTTTGAATTTCGCAGGCTTTCACCTAAGTATCTATTGCTAAAGTAGTTTCACAAGTTTTCAACTTTAAATTGTCAATTTAGAAACCAGGTGTATTACTATGTTAAACTAGTTTTTTAATTGAATTTCAACGTTGCATGGCTGGACAGCTGGACAGCCCAACCTGCACTGGGCCTGCGTCGTACGTGTGTCCAAGCAGTGGAAACGTTATAGGCCGATTATGCTATAGCTGGACAGAAAAAAACAAAAGAAAATCCCCTGCCAGGTTTACCAATAAAAACAATATTCTCCACGGCTTAGGGTATAGTATAGGATAAAGTATCAAGTGAGATTTTCGCATCTCACAAAGACAATGTTTAGACTTTAAAAAGACTGTGACCTCTGAGTTTGTTTCGGTTTTTCTTCTCAGAGTAGTCAATTAGGAAACACCGATATCATCTTAAAACAAAGGACCATGCGTCATTTTGGGCCCACTTTTTCAACATTGTTCAACAGTGATGAATTATGTGTCATATGAAACCTCTTGGTGTGTACTTTATTTCATTCTATGGCAGTTAAGTTCAAATCCAGCGCGAAAATGTTTTTATTGCGGTTTTTTTAATCTGTTTTATTTTGATATTAAATTATAATAAGCTGTCAGTAAGTAGCAGACGACACTTTAGATCGAGGATGTATTATACCTATGACTTAATTGATCATGACCAAGTAGGCAAAGACGCCATTATACAATACTACTGTACATGTCTCACGGGTAGACGCACTATCGGAAGTTGTGCCCATGTCATATCCATAATATGGTACTTGGGACTAGGTAGACATGGTGATGGCTTCCATTGACCAGCAATACATTTAGACGATTTTTTTTTTCGCATTTTCATTTAACGTACTAAAACACCAATTTCGCGCTGGATTTGAACGTAGCTGCCATAGAATGAAATAAAGTACATGCCAAGAGCTTTCATATGACATAGGTTTCATCACTGTTGAACAATGTTGAAAAAGTGGGCCCAGTGTTCATACAAAAGTGCCCATGGTCCTTTTGACTTGTGTTTGTACAAACTACCTACTCAGTTACAGAAACAAAAATCATTTATCATTTAAAACTTTTAAAAAATCTTCACCTTGCAGAAAAGCTAACTTTAAAAACACTTAGATATCTAGAGTAGGTTATACACAGAAGGGTTTACACGTGCCGCGTCGCTACACGAACATACATACACGTGCATCTAGATGAGTTCTCTCGCCTCCGAGAAACATTATAGGTATAACTAGGGTCTCGCAAATCCTTCACTGAATTACATAGACAATTTGAATTCATATGCGATGTCGGGATAACCCGTCTGTGTGGCCTTAGAGGTCGTTTGATGGTATTGCACGTATTTTCTTTGTCAACTTTTTAATAGCAATGTTGTTTCTTTGTTTGACTTTGTAATTTTTTATGAAGCGCGCGAGGGCGCTGTGTGAAGTGTCCAGGGTATATTTATTTTATTTATCGCAGACGTCGTCACCCAAAAAGCAGCCAAGCTCAAGAACTGGGCCGAATATGTTTGCCGCATGTCGGATACATTGTGCACAACCGGATGCAGCTGACTTCATCCGGTTAGACTGGAAGCCTACCCCAACATAATTGGGAAAAGGCTAGGAAGATGATGATCAAACATCCATCAAGTCACAAACAACTTGTTATTGAATCGACACGCGAATTTAAAATTCACTGTAATACAGTTTAAGAATGTTAATGCGAATAATTCGCAGTCGTTTATTATTCTATGACGATCATCGCTTTATGTAATTGACTTGCAAGGTTAAAAATGAAGTGTTTTGTAATAGAGTAGGCTGAGTGCGAAAGCGCCTTGTTCACGGGTCTCGGATTTTAATAAGCGTAGACTATAATATTATGTAGACTGTAGTGATGGTCTTAGATACGGTCACTGACCGATAATAAACAAGTACGCTGGACTTCATACTAATGATGACCAAATTTTAATGAAGACATTTGATTTTCGCCATTTTGGCGCTGATAGCAACGTGAGCATCTGTGGAACTAATATTATTGATAGCGAGTTTTACAAGATGTGGATACTCTCAGGATAAAAATGTTCTAAATATCTCGTAGGAAACACAAAATACACAAAAAAGTCTTATACCACGATACACGCACTACAAGTCTTATTTCACAAGAAAATCGAACTTTTAGAAAACCGGGAATCTATAGTAAGTACAGACGCCAGCATATTAAGCTAGTACAATCTGTCAAATTTCTTTAACAGATTTTCAACTTTATTGCTGCTAAAGCATTAGGTTAAAGGTTGATTGGGAAAATTTGACAGTTTCGGGTAGCCTATATTCTTTTTGAAGCAGCAAAATACACCCAATTTATCAGTCTGTCCCAGTAGAAATCGAAAATCTGCCAGCCAGATTTGTTGTACGAAAAAGAATTCGCATTTGTATTCATCAAAGTATTAACAAGTGTTAAGAATATGTAATGATGAACGTAGAAAGTTGTGCTTGAAGTTTTTGTGACCTAGGACATGTTGGCAGGCGATGTCTGAATTATGATGAGGTGCCAGTGTGGTTACTGATGTCATCATCAACTTTTACATGATAATTTGGGTGCAACAAACGACCGAATTGTGGTTATGGAGCATTACTGTACGTGGTTTTGTTTGTATAATCAGCCTAAAATGTTCCCACTGCTGGCACACAGGCCTTCTCTCGGTGAGAGAGAGGGCTTCTGGTCTCTAAAGGTCTCTGCACACAGCGGGCGGGGCGCGGCAGGACGGGACGGCGACGCGACGCTGAGCAGTTGTATTGTACCAGATAGTACGGACGACGCCACACAGAGCCGCCCCGCTCGACGCGATGGTAACCGTCGCGCACTGCCGCCGCCGCGCCGAGCGGGAATACAAGTCAGAAGTGGCGTTACGCAAGCGCGTTTTTGATTTATTTCATGCACCCATTTCCGTTTACGTTGTTTTTTCTTAGCTAGCGCAACTATCAGCAATAGCGTTTCTATATCTGAATCGCTTAATATCTTTTTTAATGAAAGAAAGGCGCGGCGGGACGGGACTTGATCGCGCCCGCAGTGTGAACACTGCCGCCACGCCAGCACCGCGTCACCGTCCCGTCCCGCTCCGCCCCGCCCGCTGTGTGCAGATACCTTAAATGTTACATGTCTTCGAAATTTTGCTACTGTTTTGAGAACAGTGGTGATGAAATAATTTACATAAAGTAAAGCGCCTGTTTGGGTTCGAACCTGCAACTAGTAAGTCGCGGCTCATCAGTTTCGTATTACTTATAATATATGTCTAATGTTGATTACATCATTCTTCTTCGACTGCGTCAGAAGGAGCATTGTCTTCTGTCTTATTTGGAGTAATATTTGGAGAGAAATCTCTTTTTAATATACGTACTTCTACTTGCAGCGGCCATATTGTTTACAAAGAGTTTACCCTTATAACAAAACTTAAATCTGTTAATAATTCAACTAAATCATTACAACACAGAACCAACACAACTCTTAAAGCTCTCTTCAAAGGGAAAAAGTTACGACCCCTATGAACGCACCCACACTTGCACACATGACCTAAATAAAACACAGTGACTTGCGAGCACAGAACATATAGGTATACCCTAAAGGAACCACACCCGCAAACATACACATACGGACGTACATACAAAGCTTATCACATGTCTTATAATCTGCACTTCGCATTCCCCATAAACACAGAACCAGCATATCTTGACAGACGGCGAAAATCGGAACTTAATTTTAAAATGTACTAGATTTGACGTTTAGCTGTCATTTGTCTTGACAAGCAGCGCCACCCCACTCGTTCGAAATATATATTTTGTCTCTGGTCTTATCACTAAAACACATACAGATTGTTAAATTAAAACAAGCATTCGTGATAGGCGTTAGCAACTCAAGCGAGAACTTCTTAATTTGAGCGGTTGACACTTTGGCAAACTTTGTGAAATATTAAGTGTTGTCACTGCTGATTGAAATTAATCTCTAGCTTAATATTCTTAAGGTTCTGTTTAACTTGTGGAGGTTGTATGTACATTATGATACAATAATTAGAGCGGTAGGTACTAGTTCACCACATTTATGATTCTCGTGCCCTGCTTTTTTACGGTTGACATGATGTAAGCGGTGTTTATTGTGTTTATACATGCATGTTATGTTATGAGTCTACGTTATAGTTGTGTTGGTTTTAAATTGGTATCGTGTGTGTACAGGAGAAAAACATTACAAAATAGTGAAGGAGTGGAAGTTCAAGAATCTATTCTACTTGTTGACTAAGCATCATCGATTTCGTGAGGTCTATAGGGTGGATCTTTGAAACATCAGTCTGGCTTTTCTGGTCGTACGTCACTAAGCTATGTTGGTCCAGAAGACTATTTTAATCCATCATTCGTTCGTTCATTAATTTTAAAAATAAAACGGTAGGTAATATGTCTAGCTGACAGTACCATATTTCAATCTGTTAGTGCAGCTAGCAATTACTCAAAAAGTTAAGGACATTGTCAGAAACAGTCCCATCTCAAAAGTTTACCCTGTTTAAGCGAACCCTCGGTCAGGGTACCTATATATTATGTCCACGTAGATACATTTATATTAATGGTCTCTAATTCATGAAAGTAAGGATTCGGGAATGTTAAAAACCACAAGCCTTCATTTTTAGACACTCGTTGTTGCCTTGTTTTGACAGCTGTCTTAAAACGTACACACGGCTACACGTCAAGCTATACAAAACCAGTTTGTCTTGGCCTCACTTTGTATGATTTTTTCTCACAATGAACGGTCAGCTAATACTGGTTTTGCATAGCTTGATGTGTAGCCGTGTGTACATATTCCAGATTACGTAAAAACTAACTTTAAAATGCGTAGATAATAAAATAAATATATAAACTGCCTTATCTTGTTGAATTATATTATTTATGGTTTCTTACAGACATAATACCGTACGTGTATCAATTAATGTATTATGTTCTGCTGCAATCACTAGTTCCATCTGTCAAAAAACGGTTTACCTAATGGACAGGGTTATAGCACTGCTGGTCTGTGCGCGATGTTACGATTGAGTTTTCCCGTACCTATTTTATTTTCGTACTTCTAAGGTTTACCTACCTAATGGACAAGGTATAGTCAAAGATTCAAGCAAAACAATAGTGAGTCGTTAAAGTTAATTAAAAAAGCATTTTGAACAGCAAACCCCGTTTTTATGTTTCCTACCGAAAGAGAATCAAGATAAGTTGATTATTTGAAAAAGCCATTTATTTCCCTTTTATTTGTATCTACTTGAATTTTAAGGGTGCCATATTTGTTATCGGAGTAGGTACCGGTTTGGTTTTCCTTGTGAGAACCTGATAAGGTTTGCCGTTTCGAGTTTTTATAATAATAATAATATAATAATAATAAATAATATCCCTGGACATTTCACACAGCGCCATCTAGTCCCAAGCTAAGCAACCTAATGCTTGTGTTATGGTAACAAGATGGCTGATAAACTACTTATATACATTTTTTTTTTTGTAAATACATACATATAATAGATAGAACCATTTATAGGCCTGTTCTTTCCCGTTCTATTATTAGATTCATTGCAACGTGACTTTTTTGAGGAAGGTACCTAAATGATTTTCTAGCGTTTAATCAATCAATCAATCAACTTAACCTATCGCAGTCCACTGCTGGACATAGGCCTCTCCGAGACTGCGTCACAACACCCTGTCTCCCGCCTTCCGCATTCATTCTGTCCCAGCCACCTTCTTTAGGTCATACGCGGTCTCCACTCTAGGACTCGTCTGCTCTAGCGGACATCGGTCCTTCGACAGACATGGCTAGCCCACTGCTACTTCAGTTTGCTTACTCTGCAAGCTATTTCTAGCGTTATCTCACTATAAATCCTAAAAAATTGTGGGTGATGTAACTTTTTGTATAAATCCCGCATAACATAGGTATACGATCGCTAATTTAGATGTTAATATTATTGTTATGAAAGAGGGAACCGAAGCGCTGGAGCTCTCGGTACCCTCGGAGACAATGGCGAAGTGTGTGTGTTTGCGCAGACGCTACTCGTTTTCACGCACACATTCACAGCGTCACTTGACTAACACAAGTAAAGCGCGCGTCGCTTCCTGAGATTATAATACTGTAACTGGAGCCCAAATTAGGTACTTAAGTACTCATTAAAAGGAGTTAAAAAAAGACTATTTTATCGCCGCGATATTTAAAGTTCACACTATTCGTGCTAATATAGTTCACATTGCTATTTTTAGATTAAGTAGAGCAGTAACCAATTTTCCAAATGAAAAACAAAGCAAACTCAAAGTGGAGCTGTTTATCGTCCGTCACGTTAGGTTGAACGCGGTACGTACTTAAGGCTAAGTAATTACGTATAGGACTAGTATAGGATAGGTATAGGACTAGTCTCTAGGTCTTTCTCTGGGTTTAGTGGTCGCAAGTGCAACTGCTGAACGTGAGGTCATGGATTCGATTCCCGGGTAAAGTGTTATTGGGTTTCTCTATCAGGAATTTCTCAGAAGCAAGCAAAACTCAAACTCAAAATATTTATTTCAATTAAACCATTACAGGCACTTTTGAATTGTCAAGGGGTCGGTCAGTCAGAAAAATGAAGCTAGTTGCCCATTCCAAAGCGTAGGTACCTATGGAGAAGAACGGGCAAGAAACTCCATGGACACTCTTTTAAATCATAATAATATGGTTACAAAGTATTGGTTACATCATTCATGTTCAAAATTATGCACGTGAGAATGATGCAGATCGTTAAAAGCGTCCGTAATGAAAATATAAAAAAAAAACAATTCAAATATTAAATTAAATCAAAATAAGCCATGGCAGCAAAGAGTTGACCAGTCCCTACTGACGGTGCCCGTTCACGAACATGACGTTCACGAATAGGATCGCCCATCTGTTACATGGGATTTAAACATTACTGGCGAAATGTGGTCATACCGTAGGTACACACGGTTACACATCAAACCATAAATTTCTATTTTTAGCTGACCTCACATTGTGTAGGCTTTTCGTACAATCAGAAGTCAGCTTATTTATTTTTCTCTTATTTCAGGCGACGCAGGCCCATAGATAAATACCTTAACCTAAACATACATATTTTTATTATAAAACTTCACTTCACTAGCTTTTTGTGGTACTAGTCCGCGGAAGCGACGGAACACCACGTTCTGCGGCCAGAAGTTTTCTTCCATGACGACGGGCAGATAGCAATTCGGTACGCGCACCACGAACGCCTTGAAGTTGACGTTACGGTGCGACTCCTGTAACTGCACCCTCGGCGTGTATCTCGTCTTCTGGCGCACGTACTCTACGATGTCCTCCGCCTTAGCACAGATTACTAAATAGTTACTACGTAAGCCTTAGTGGTGTAGTGTAGGCGGGAGATGTACACCGGTGTGTTCGGCTTTGCGGCATGCAAGCTGACCTCGGGCTCTGTAGGAGCTTTGCCGCAGCGGTTCTTCAGGTAATACTGGTTATGTATAGCCTGATGTGTAGCCGTGCGTATAACTCTGCCTAACCCTTCGGGAATTGTAGGCGTGATGTTATGTGTACTATTTTTAGACTAAGTAGAACAGAAACCAATTTTCCAAATGCAAAACAAAGAAAACTCTCCTTATCGTCCGTCACGTTAGGTTGAACTCGGTACGTACTTACGGGGCTAAGTAATTACGTGTAGGTATAATGTTGAAGTAACTTCATGCGAACTGTTAGTCATATCTGGGTTAATAGAACGCAACCAGCTGGTGTTTTTAACTTTATCTTCATGCTTTTAGATATTATTTTTAATCCCTCATTTACGCAATACATCAATGCCAAAGTCAAGATAGAACGACGCAAATAAAGTACGGGAAAACTCAGTCGTAAGATCGCGCGAAGACCTGGATGAGCCTCGCCCAGACCAGCAGTGCTATACCCTTTCCATTATGTAAACCGTTTTTTGACAGATGGAACTGGTGATTGCAGCAACACACAATACATTGATTGATACACGTACGGTATTATAATGTATGTAAGAATCCATAAATAAGATAGCCTTATACAATACTCTTGACGATCATTAATATGAGATTATCATCTGAATTTCAGTTCAGTAATACAATCGTATTAAGTACCTTACCAACGCATAAACATGCGAAAAAGGTGTTATGAGCATAAAGTGGTAAACTAGTAGAAAAATAGGTACCAAGCTTTAAAAAAGCAAACGGAATAATTGAAACCGGTATTACAAAATGTAATTTGTTAAATGTCGTGTGCAATGGTGCACGGAGTAACTAGTATTGTGTTACGTAAAAGTTTATAGGTCCCTGAACTATTATGAACTTATCACCTTCTTGAACATAGCGTATTGTATCCATCCTCTGGCAGTTGTGTACTTTTTAGAAAGGAAGAGGAAAGAAAGATGAGAAAGAAAAGAAAAGCTTCTCACTATCTTTGTCTTCTCAGAAGTTTTATTTATAATACTCTATTGAGCCCGTAATACTTCACTGCTGGGTGAGTATGCCTAACAGTGAGGACGAGCTAAATAGTACCCTCTTTTCCACTTCCCCTTTTCCATACACGTCTGTCCTCCTCGTCATTCACATACATAATTATTATGTTCATAAGCATAACACATATTGGTCGACTGAACTACTGTTTTGCTTACTTAATTTTGACTAAACTTAAGTAAGCAAAACAGTTAATTCTCCTTTATGTATTTCGTTCATTAGTAATTACAAAAATCTGTGAAACGATCTTTAGGTATTCGGTGGGTCTCTTGACCATAGTTATCTCGAAAATAGATGAACTTTAGATATTATAATACGTATACCAATACCAACCCGCACTGGGCCCGCGTGGTGGATTACGGCCCACTTCCTCTCACAGAGAGGAGGCCTGAGTCCCAGCTGTGGGAACATTATAGGCTGATTATGCTATTATAATACGTAACCGCTGGCGTGTGTACCTATACCTTCCTTTATGAGAGTTTATATAATCTGAGTAAAGGTCCCCCCCTACCTATTGTTTATGTCCCTCCCCATGCCATATTGTTCCGTCATTTCGATGACATAAAGTGACTCACCCTCCCTTGCTTCTAAAAATAGCTTGGTTACGTTATTTATTCTTGGAGACATTCATTATATGACTTTCCTTCTAAGTATCTCACAGGTTCCCAAGGTTTGCAGAAAGTGATATTTCGGTACTTTAATTCCCATTGCTCATGATAACAAGAGCATAATTAAGTAGGTATTTGTTTTCGAGAGCATACTTAAATGTCAATCTATAATAATATGTGTAATCTGTCTTTACTCAATTGCGTTGGGTTCTGCATCTTGTCTGACCAGATGTAGCTGAATACCGGTATTTTACATGGAGCGACTGCCTAAGCCTACCACAACCTAGTAACTATAATAACACGGTAGCCTGTCGTGTAAAATGTGAAATTAGCTAAAAAGATACATGCCGGGTAAGGATTTCAAAGGATAGTTGCCATGGCGACGTATTAAACGTCGTTGTTAAAGCTGTCATAATAAAATATATTATTAATAAAATACAATAAAATCTATAGTTATTTTGTATTAGAAGTATAGTGTTTATTGGAAAAATTATATCCATCAATGTGGGCGGAATTACCAACCTTTTGATGACACTAAATCGTCGTAGTCTCATGTTAAAGTTGGAGCTGTGTCTGTGTCAAAGAGATTTAAGATAGGTACAGTAAATAATTTAATGTCTTTGGTCTGTGTACTGATTGTGGATAAAACGTGTCGTGAGGAATACTCAGATCAGCGCCTAATGGTAACAGAATGCTTGTTCTGACCTGGAGGAATGAATGAAGATAACTGTGACTATGTACATTACGTTACTAGCCTGCTTACTTAAATGTTCAAGGACAAATTCACGTCGGTCACTTGAAAACAATGAATGGGAACACTCTCATTCATCATATACAGAAAACAGACCATTTTTAGGAGTCTAAAAATGTGTTCTTTTTTCCTACACAATCGAATAACATTCGATGGAAAAACACTTCAATCACCGGTCTGCAATCAGATTGTTTAACTTACTGGAACCAGTGTTTTACCTACTAGCGTATAAAGTAGTATTACTTATTCAATCGTTGAGCAGTGGTGGTCCAGTGGTAGCGGCCGCGACTTACGAGTTGTAGGTCGTGGGGTAGATTCCTGACAGGCATTTTGCGTAAAGACAAATCACCATTGCTCTCAAAACAGTGAAGGAAAACATCGTGAGGAAACTGGCATGTCGTAGAACCAAAATTTCGATGGCATGTGACAGCTGACCTATCCACCCTCACTGGGCCCGCGTAGTTGTTTATGGCCCACCCCCTCTCAAATAGAGGAGAGCATCCCAGCAGTGGGAAAGTAGGAACGTTATCGGCTGATTATGCTATTCAATCTTTACCTACTAGTAGGCCACTAGGCTGTAAACACAATTTGACGAAGTGGGGAATTACAGTACCTACCCAAAACCTAGTGCGTATATGGTCCTTCTGATTAGACCATGTCCCACGTGCTGCACTGTTCTAAGTGCTCGTTCACTAGCACATTTGATGACCTAAACAATGCCACTGATGCTGTAATCAAACAATATAATAATATTCTATCAAAATACCGTCGACACGAAAATAACTTACTCAGTTTATACACCGTTAAATTTTGATTGTTTTAATCCTTAAAAGGGGTCATTGTACTCATCATTATAAACAACTTTTACTACGGGACCAACCCTGAAAATGTGAAAAAAAATCAGTTGATCCATACATTATGTCGAGTTATTTATGCGAACATAAATCTATGGATCATCTGATTTTTTTTTTACGATTTCAGTGTTGGTCCCGTAGTAAAAGTTGTTCATAATGATGAGTAAAACGATCAAAATTTAATGGTGTATAGGTTTGCCAATCTTTGTAGTGAAACATGGGTAAAACATAGTAATTTATGAGTAAATGTTATCCTAGTATTATCCGTACACAAACATATCACGTAACACTGCAATAACGCATCATTTACACTATAATTAGCCACGGATACGCAACCACGATGCTTGAAATAATTGTATGATATAACATCTGAATAATGGCGGTTATACGCGATAAACATATGGAGTGACATTAGAAACAGGGCTAACGGGTTATCCACCAAGGGGTAATTTCGTAACATACTATCAGTAGCTATTGGTTTCATTTTGACAGTTCAACAACATTCATTGCGTTATTTACGTCGTTGAGTAGACACATTTTTCGAACATATGATGCAATGGATTAGCAATATCCTTCAAAATGATTGGGATTGAAATTGATAGTGTGTTACGCAATTAGGGTAATTATTATTATTACGCAACGCTATTATTATTAATTGGAAAGTAACAACCGACTTCCAAAAAAAACCACTACAAAGGGAAAAATAACTTTAATTTCGGAAGTCAGTGTCGCTGGTTCCGCATTTTCGTTTTTTGACAGCGAATTCCGAAATTAAAGTTATTTTTCCCTTTGCAGTGGTTTTTTTTAGAAGTTGGTTGGTTTTTTTTGTTTAAATGTTTTTATTTTTCACTTTTTAGTTGTACAGTCAACAGCAAAAGTAGATGATCTAAATCAGAAATTCAATACTAATGAACGGAGTTCGCGTCAGAACTGTGTGGCGTCGAAGTGATTCAAAAGTATGTGATTGTAAATCATACCAAACATTTGTTACTAGTACAGCTGCCATATAGCTGCGAACTCCGTTCATTAGTATTGAATTTCTGATTTTGATCATCTACTTTTGCTGTTGACTGTACCTACCCCACACAAATTCGTATATTATTACAATCTTGTAATTAATTACAAGATTACAGGTACCCCAATAACAACTTTGACAGAAATGAGGGTGTATCGTGGTATACTGAACAGATCTACGTACCTGTACCCCTTGACGTTATATTGTGTGATTGGAATTAGTTTCAAATGGGAATTAGTTGAGGTTCGATTAAATAAAAGCCTTTTTGTATTGGTACAGGTTACCAACCAGACTCTTAAGGCCAGTCTTTTGATTCGTAGTTAAACTCAAACAATTGTTAAATTAATTTAACCATTAGTACGGATCAAAAAATCGGGCCTAAGTCATTTCTGTGGTTTAACTACTCAGAATCAAGCTAAAAGTACCTATTGCATTTAAATAATAATGTCACCACTACATGAGCACATGCTATTGTTTATCAATGAGAAGGAAAACCACAAACATCGTTAAAATGTGAGTGAACTCTAGTTGTATGCGATTACAATTGTGCTGTTGTGTGCAAAAGTTGCTGAGGAAAAATAGCGATGACTCCGTTTTAAATTGCACATTTGCAAGCTATTTATTCATAGGGGGAAAAAGGCACTGGCCGTGTATAAGAAAGAAAGAAATAAAGTTTTTAAATAATTAATTAATATGTTATATACATATATATCTAACACTGCAATAATATATATATATAATATATATTTTAAGTGGTAGGTCCCTATAGGAGCGTAGAGGTAAGCATATAGGAGCAAAAACGCGCCGGCTGCAAAAAAAAAATAGAATTAATATATTTAATTAAATTTTTTTGTTAATTTTAATATTAAAATTGGTAGGTAACGCTCCGGTTCCGTAGAAAAGCGGTGGCCGTCATATAGCGTGTTTTACGCAATTCGTGTGCAGTTTGTTTCGGTGTTACTTCTCAGTCGTTGGATAGGAAACACCGACATCGAAATGTTTAATGTAGTTTAATAAATACGGGACTAAACATATTTTGAATATAAATTATTACGATAAAAAAAAATTATTACTATTATTATTATTACTTTTCTATTTTTTTTTTTTTTTATTATTATTTTTTTTAATCTGTAGTTGTTTAATAAATGTCAGCCATCTTGTTACCATAACACAAGCATTAGGTTGCTTAGCTTGGGACTAGATGGCGCTGTGTGAAATGTCCAGGGATATTACTATTATTATTATTATTTCATTTGACGTGTAAAATTGTTTGTAAAAACCAATTTACGGAAATAAATAAAATTTAGAATTTACCTCTTATACTTTGCTATTCTATTGTCGATTTCCGAATTCGAGTTTTCATAATAGGGATGCCGATTTGTAAAGAGTAACTCAATTTTATGATAACCTTAAACTTGCATATAATATTCTTAATTATGGGATCATTATTTTAAATATCAAAGATATTTATAGGCCCGGGTAATTTTAATATAATAGTCGTGCATAGGTAAATTGTAGGAACTTGTGCATAGGACCTAGGTAATTATTTTTTATGGGAAAGTTATGTATCAATTACCCTAGAATCAAGATAAGTATGATAACATACATGAGTAATGGTGGCCCAGTGGTAAAGGCCGCGACTTACGAGTAGGTCGTAGGTTCGAACCCAGTCAGGCGCTTTACTTTGTGTAAATTATTTCATCACCACTGCTCTCAAAACCGCGAAGGAAAATATCGTGAGGAAACCGGCATGTCCTAGAACCAAAAATTCGAAAACGTGACATCTACCAAGTCGCACTGGACCCGCTTGGTGGAATACGGCCCACACCCTCTTACCGAAAGGAGGCCTGTGTCCCAGCAGTGAGAACATTACAGGTTGATTACCTATGATAACATAGTCTGTGTTAGTGGGGTGCTTAAGTTTTACAAAACCATATCTGCGGGGTAATTGCGTAACACCCTATGAGCAATGGCTATCATTTTAACAGTTAAACAACATTAATTGCGTTATTTTATTTATTTAGTTTAAATCGTCTTTCGTTTGCACAAACTCGTTGAAGGCTATTTTCAATTATGTGTGATGCATCACACATCATTGAAAATAGCCGCGGCAAGCGTAGCTTAACCTTATCGATCGACTTATTACTTAGCTACGTGCACGTAGCTAAGTAATAAGTCGATCGATAAGGTTAAGCTACGCTTGCCGCGGTCAGTCCATGGATGGGTGACCATTCTGTACATACCGAGACTCCTCTGGCCTCGGGAAGCATGTTAAGACGTTGCGTTGATCCCGGCTGTCAATCTTGGATCTTTGACAGTCGTTACGGTTATATACAAATCCGAAAATCTAACAACCAGTCTTACCAAGGGGTATCGTGTTATCCAGTAACTGGGTTGTGTAGGTCAGATAGGCAGCCGCTACATGTAAAATAATAGTATTCAGCTGTATCCAGTTAGACTGGAAGCCGACCCCATCATAGTTGGAAAAAGGCAAGGCAGGGATGATGTGGTATTATAATAATAAGCACAGAAACCGCGAATGTTTGATGATCAACAATCTCGCTTTCAGTTTGCCTAGGTACAGACGCCAGCAGGCCAAGCTACCCAAAACTGTCAAATTTTCCCAATCAACCTTGAACCTTAATGACTTAGCGATAAAGCTGAAAATCTATTAAAGAAATTTGACAGATTGTAGTAGCTTGATGTGCTGGCGTGTGTACAACGTGTATGTAGATCTTAAGACATAAAGAATTCAATTTAATACCATTTTGGCACATCAGTTATCATTACATACAGTAACCACTTACACAATTATATTGAGGATATCTCTCCGTCCTACTTTCACGTTTTCAGCGTTACCATGTGCGAAAAGGACAGATATATTGCAAATTCTACATACTTGCACGACTGGTTCCACCGTTTGGCTCCTGTCGAGGTGTCAAGGCTTCGTGAAGATTTCACTTTCAATCGATTCAATAGGTTGCCGCTTCATCGATAAAATATAATCGATTTTATAAATATCTTTTTTTTTGATACTTGTATCGGTACAAAAGTAGAGTAATCTTGAAGATTAAATTCTTAGGTTTTTATTGTATTGTGTTTTGAACAAGTTGTTTTTTTTTTTTTTTGTAAAAATCCAAGATATATACTCATAGAGATGAACTCAAACTCAAAGCATTTATTTCAATTAAACCATTTACAGGCACTTTTGAATTGTCAAAATTAAATAGTCGCACAGTTAGTCAGAAAGTTGATTCTAGTTGCCCATTCCAAAACGTAGATCTCTATGGAGAAGAACGGGCAAGAAACTCCAAGGACACTCTTTTAAATCAAGATATTACAAAAGCCTGGGTACATTATTCTTGTTACTTCTATAGATAGATAGATAGAATACTCTTTATTGTACACCATACAAATTAACATAAATAATATAAATACAATTTTACAAAGGGTGACACAATGGGCGGTCTTATCTATATGTCAGAAATATAAGATATAGAGGACACTGTCCACCAATAGATACATATTAACACTGGAATTTGAAAATGTCAAAGAGGAGTTTCTTACCGGCTCTTCTCCAAAGGAAACAACCGATTGGAACCATGCAGCTAGCTTCTGACGTTTCATAAGTGCCCATGTAGGTTTCTGTGAAATAAATATTTGAATTTTGATTAAAACACCATTGAATATGCCTTTAAGACATGCACATTGGATAAGCTATTAACTTCTACAGGGCAAGTTTATACAGGGTAGTCCAAATCCGTCCGTCCCGTTGCAGTATAAAACCGATTTACATCTGTCACCTCACACACCAGGTCCAGTTGAAAACCAGCGTCAGGCACTAGCTGTCTGGCATTTTTGCTGAACTGGGCCTTTTTGGCGCAGCCGTGAGGCACACTTCCCAGCGATTTTCTTACATCGTTCTTCACACGTTTTTATTTAATCTCTTTTTTTTTATTGTTTGTTTTGTCTGATGTATGTATCTGGTGTTGTGTGTCTTTTAGTTTGTGCCAAATAAATGTATTTTCTTTCTTTCTTTCAAATTTTTTTTTCGTGTGTAGGACACCCTCCTAACATCATCATCAGCATATGCTGATTATGATGTTATGATGGGTGTCCTAGACAACATCATAAAATGTTAACCACTGCTAAGACACAGGCCTCCTCTCTGTGAGAGTAGGCCGTAGGACACTCATGGATCACGAAAATGTGTAGTTTAGAATTTTTTTTTTTTTTAAATTTTATTTTCATTAGTCTTTCTAGATTGAACGGTATTACACTAAAGGTGAGTAAGTATGTACAAAATGTTTGGTTTTGGAACACTATAAATGGGCCAACCTGTATAACAATGTTAAAGATCCGACAGCTGATTGATATCGGCTTGAAAATAAAAATCTGGAGCCTCATCACCGGGTGAAAAATTCAATTTCCTGCAAATCTGCCTCAAGAAAATGGGATATGCTGTAAGTCTTTGTATGTATTCAATTATGTGTTTGTATCTAGTCAATTTATTTTGTTATTACATGTACAATGTATAACTGAATTAACGCACATAATAAAAGTAGTTTTTTCAGAATCATTTACTGAATCGATTTCTGTGGGTATATTTTTATCACAAAAATAATTAAAATCACATAAATTACTGTCACACTTCCGCTGTACAGTCAAAACTAACCAAAATGGATAAAGTACCTATTAGGTACCTACGCTGGACTCTTATACGTATGCGCACAGGCGCATACGTATATAATACTATATATAAACTCTTATACGTGCACACAGGTGCACTATTGAAAAATTAGCCCTTATCGTCCGAAAGGGTTACCGCTGCCCTGAAACATAAAGGGCTAAGGAAGGAACACGGGTGGGTTTTAGTCAGTAAGAGTCTGACACTCCCTTCCGCTCCACCCAGAGCGGGAGGGGATCATTTGATGATATCCCATCCACAAAAAAAAGGGCCGATTATTTAATAGTCAGATAACTTTTATCTGAAAAATTTTGGCGCTTTTATGTACTTATTTTCTATACAAAACCTGTCAAACTGCTATTGTTAACGCCCGATGGAGAAAGTGGGTGTTATAAGTCTAATGCGTGTATGTGTGTGTCTGTCTGTGGCACTGTAGTTCCCAAACGGCTGAACCGATTTTGTTTTTATTTTTTGTTTTGTTGGAAAGGTGACTTAAACGAGAGTGTTTTATAGCGAGCTATTATTTAAGAAAAATAGTTCAGCCGTTTGAAAATTATCAGCTCTTTTCTAGTTGATGAATGGACGTCAGCATCTTCCACAGGTCTGATTGAGTCGAAAGGTATTGTATTATTTTAATGATATTATTAGAACATACTTGCCTTGAACAGATGCTGCAGAATCACCTGGAATTTGCAGGATACACAACTCCCTCACCAACTTATTTTTAATTTCACTTTTTTTAATGAATCAGATCACAGTTACGGGTTACCCGAAGATTGAAAATTCGACCCTTAGTTTTTTAATTCGATTTATGTCAGCAAGTAATTTATAATAACAGAGTTTAATTTTCAGTATTTAAATATGCCCAAGGAAAGAGGTTATTCGGCCTATTCGCAATTTTGACATTTATTCATTGATCGAAGCATTTATTATTGTTTTTCATACATTCGTAATCTCAATGTAAGGCGTTATTCAACATGTCTTATCAGTTTGTAATCAGTTGTAAAACTAGGTATTATGTTCGTTCATGAATTTTTCTTTGTTGTAATTCTTTAACTTGGTGAGTATGTGAGCTATTGTTTTAAATATAGTAATCAGTGAATGATTAGCTATCTCTGTCCTTGTTGGTATTACAGGGATAGAGTTGCGTAAGTCGTGCCGTGCCTGTATCGCAAAATGCGACATGTGTCACGATTTGTCGATTTTGTGGTGGTTATCGTTTGTGCCGATTAATTTTCTCTGCACTACGTACTATGGTGTTAGTTTCCTTTACACACATAAACAGCCTATATTGTTCCCACTGCTGGGACACAGGCCTCCTCTCTTCGAGAGGGAGTGAGCTACAATCTACCACGCGGGCCCAGTGCGGGTTGGTAGATGTCACATGTCTTCGAATTTTTGGTTCTAGAATCTAGGGCATGCCCTTTCCTCACGATGTTTGCCTTCACCGTTTTGAGAGCAATGGTGTTGAAATAATTTACACAAAGTAAAGCGCCTGGCTGGGTTCGAACCTACTAAGTCGCGGCAATTACCACTGGGCCTCTACTGCTCTCATGGGCCATCTCTGCTTGGTTTCCTTTGTTTGGGTAATTTTCGAGGAAAGTCTTAGTTTTGTCTTATCCCGTTTCCTCATGTAATCGTGATAATTGTGACATGATCCTCGCGTGAATATGCGATCGTCACGTTCATTTTGTTTGTTACGTTTTCACGCTAAAACGGCTGAACGGATTTGGATGAAATTTGGCATATGAGTAGACCATGACCTGGAGAAGGACATAGGCTACTTTTAACCCTGGATCGCAGACGAAGTCGCGGGCAACAGCTAGTTAAATATATGGCAATCTTTTTGAATTTTCTCAAATGAAGATACCCCCTTATCCTTAAAAAGATGGTTTCTTAGGGCTACATTATCAAGATGGGCAGTAGAACTACTCTGTCTGCTTATAACCACACTAGCTTTTGACAACGACTTCGTCCACCTAAAATTGCTTTTTAACATAAAATATGTCCTTGGAATTTTTTTTTGAAAGATTACTCGCTACACTCAAACTCGCAATTTCATCTACCAAGCCTTCGTCAAATTATGAACTTTTTAAATCTACTGATTGCAATAAAAACTTGGTTCCTCAACGGGGCAATTAATGACGAAACTTTATGAAGAAAGCAGTTATGGAGAAAGACAATTCTCTCAGTCTTCAAGTTTGTATGTAATTTTTCAAGTTTTTATAATCTTGTCTCAACGGGTGAATAAGTTAATCAAAGTTTTTATGTTCTTCGCAAGTTCCGAGTATAATGTTAGGTGTTATCATAAAGGGCTAAGGAAGGAACACGGGTGGGTTTTAGTCAGTAAGAGTCTGACACTCCTTTTCGCTCCACCCAGAGCGGGAGGGGTCATTTGATGATTTTCCATCCTCAAAAAAAAAAAGATGACATTTTATTTGACACGATGTCTTCATTAGCTTAAGGGGGATGCTTTTATTATACCCACCTTAGATCATTATTTTGCGAGCAATGGGAAGCTCGCCGTCCGAGAAAGGACCAGGCCCAAGTCGACGGCGCGTTGTGTTTCACGCGCTCCTCAAAGAGATGTCAGCATTAAGTGATGGGGTCCACTAGGGCCGATACCTGCCAGTGTCGCCGGTTGTTCGAAAGAGTTACCGTGGCCCCTGGCACAGGCAACTGAAGGAACACGGGTGGGTTTTGGACAGTAAAAGTCTGACATGCCCTCTCGCTCCACCCAAAGCGGGAGAAGTTTTTTGACGATTCCCCACCAAAAAAAAAGATCAGTATTTTTAACTCTTTAGGCCGAAGTCCAAACGTTGTTAGTCGGATCAAATATCTGAGCAACTGGAGATACCTATCAGCGCCGTACCCCACCAGGCTACTATGATATATACACAGATGGAGAAAACCGTTGACAATTTGAATTGAAGTCACGATTCTCAGCAGAGCGATTAGTAAGTGTGTTACTAGAATTCTAAAGTTTTTGAAGAAAAACATTCTATTTAATACTTTCAATCGTGGCGCTAGTTTTCTCAAATAAAATAACTTCAAATGGCGAACAAGCTGACATTCAGTACGTACGTCTATTTTCACATGACGTCACACATCCCAAAAAACCGTTCACTTGTAGTACCTAAACATGAAAACAATGGGTATGGCCGCTAATTTTATTAAAAGCCTACACGTCATAGACATACCACTATATAATGAAAGGAGAGAAGATAAACTAAACTAGAGATTGATTGAGGTGACCTTAAAATAAACTGCGCTGTGTTGCTGGGGAGTTTGTTGCGCCACTTCTTCTTCCCTGCGAAAGCACTAGGAAGTGGTGAAGGGCGGGCGTTTTGGAGGACTGTCTTTTGTAATTTTGTTGACTCTCAGCCTAATTTGAATAAATGACTTTTGATGTTGATTTGGAACTGTCATTCTACCTGACACTATTGACAGTCCATTCATGCTCATTTCACCTAATTTCACATGGTGTAACAGTGAACCATTTTGAACATACAGGCGATCGATTCTGTAAAAATCTCACCGTGAAAAGTTAGGTGAAGTGAGCTTAGAGTATGCTGACAATAGTGTCAATCCCTAGCATTAGTAGGAATGACAGCTCACTCCACGCTCACTTCACCTAAGTTTTTACGGTGAGATGGTTACAGAATCGCACTGCAGGTTCTAATCATTATGCATCTTCTCTTTCTGGAATAATCTCGAACGAACTATGAATAGGAATATCTCATCTCAGCCAAAAGACGCCCACTGTTGGGTACAGCCCTCCCCCATTATGACCATCGATAGGTCCTGCTATTCCTGCATCCAGTGGATTCTCGGGACCTTATGATCTCGAACGAACTATAGAGTTTTTAAACAATAGAATTTTTACGGAATAGGTTGGCAGGACTGGTACTTCTGTAACTACTCTGCACAAATAAGTCTGCATCGGTCCACACCTGCGGTTGTCAGTCACCACAAACCGAGTATTATAAAATTATATTCGTGTAAACTGATTTGCATGGCTTTTGTACACCTGTCGACGATCCAGCGGTATTGAAATAAATGCGGAACATTCAAGTGAATAATAGAGTTGTTCTATAAATCGTGGGTTGGAATCGTGTATTACTTATATATTTATTAGTTTTTTCAGTTTGAGCACTTTTAGCTCATAGTATTTTTATCAGTTCAGCATGAAATAACCTACCCGAAGTATAGTCAAATGAAGAACATAAAGAGTTATATAGACAACACGGTTAGCGCAGTGGCTGAGCGATCGGACTGCTGCGCTGCGTGTCGCGGGTTCGATTCCCGCACAGAACAAATATTTGTAAGTCCTACATGTATTTGTTCTGAGTCTGGGTGTTTTTTCTATCTATAATATGTATGTATTTACAAAAAAAAAAATTATAAGTAGTTTATCAGCCATCTTGTTACCATAACACATGCATTAGGTTGCTTAGCTTGGGACTAGATGGCGCTGTGTGAAATGTCCAGGGATATTATTATTATTATTATAGTTATGAGGAACCGGGTGTAAACTTTCTCATCCTCCGACCAGAAGGGTGTCGTGTTTGTTGGGCTACTGCCCGACGGTTGATGTTGTGTATAATTGCTAATCGCGCTGTTTATTTGCAATTTATTATTCGAATGTGGTGGCCCAGTGATAATGGCCCCGACTTACGAGTTGAAGGTCGTGGTCGTGGGTTTGGTCGTGGTACCCACCCTGGCGCTTTAACAATAATAATAATTTATTTATTTTCAGGACAACAAAGATCCCATTGGGTTAACCTTATCCTATGTTAGTATATCCATTCATCCATTCTATTGTTAGTAAATCAGCGTCAGGTGGTACACTTGTGTTGTCATCTGACATTATGCTGCGCTGAGGCCCTTTTGGCATTATAATCTTTGTTTTTGTAGTTTTAAGGTGTCATTTTGTGTAATGCCAATAAATGCATTTTTATTTCTTTCTTTTCTTTCTTTCAATGGGTTAGTAACAATAGTCTTAACCTATGTTAGTACTGAACTAATAATAATGACTATGAACAGGTTACAAGCTTGCTTTGCTGTTATCAATTAATTATTTCATCACCTCTGCTGTCAAAACGGTGAAGGAAAACATCGTGGGGAAACTTACATGTCCTAGAACCAAAAATCTAAGACATCTACCAACCCGCACTGGGTTCGCGTGGTAGATTATTAGCCCACTCCCTCTCGAAGAGAGGATGCCTGTGTCCTAGTTTCTTCTTCTTCAGCCTTTCGCCACCCAATTCTGAGTGTAGGCATCCTGCAATGACCGCCATTCTTCTCTATCTCTAGCCTTCCTAAACCAGAGTCGTCCAGCAATCTTGACCAGGTCGTCAGTCCACCTCATCGGCTGTCTGCCCACACTTCTACTACCAGGTCTCGGTCTCCAATCCAGGACTGTTCTACCCCATTTGCCATGTGTTCTACGCTGTATGTGTCCCAGCAGTGGGAACATTATCAGCTGATTATGTAGTTCGAAGGTGTCGTTGTAGATGGCGCCGCAAGACATTCCCTTTATGGGAATGTTTTGCGGCGCCAACAACATAGCATACGAAAGCACTAAAATTAGATAGGAGTATTCAATTCAATCTAAAAATAATAAACTAGGTAAGTACCCATCTTACTTGTAGAAATATATTTAAGTATCTACTTTTGGAGTTGTTTGTGGTGTGATTCGAACTCTTTGCATCTTAAAAGTAAAGTAACCTAAGTTAACCTAACAAAGCTTACTCCTTTTATTCTGTGAATATCCACAACTAAGCGCAATACTAATGTTTGTTTTAGTGCTAAAGCAAGTTTAACTGTATAAATTACCCACTTACATTCTTAGTGCCTTCGCTTGTAAACAATAATAAAATGTAAATTAATGACCTTTGTGGGTCTTGTAAGTTTTCATAGAATTTTCCTTTGCAAAACATTGTTTTATTTGTACTTACCTATTTATGTTAAAAACCTATTATGGGTACGCAGAAATAAGTGAGTCTTCGTACCAACTTCCATTAATTCCGTTTTTGATAACTTAGGCTCTAAAGTAAAACTTGAATATAATTATGTTAGTACTAAGGTGTGTTTTGGACCCCTGGTGAGGGAGGAAGCAGCTGTGTATGTTATAAAGGTTATCAGCAAAAGTGAACCTTACATCAAAACCGTGCTGGCTGGCAGAAAAAAAACTTCTGGTTGCTAACATGCTGATCGATAACTCAAGCGAATTTAGAATCAGTTTTGAAATTATAGAAGCGGAGATTGTTTTATTGTAAGGCAGATTGGTTTTAGTCGCGCAAAATTGAACACGTGTTCTTAGAAATATATAACTAGATACTCAGTTTAATATCGTGCACTCTATAAAATATACTCTCAATGTGGGACACTAGGTGCGCAAAATTCGAAACATTTACAAAATGATTTAATACGAAGGAATATAAAACAAAACAGCCAGACTGCCCTCTGAGGCTCGCTTGCACTAAAAATCACTAAGTGTGGATTTCAATGATATGCGATCACAACTTCTTAACTGCGTTTAAGAGCTGTCAGCCTCAAGATGCCAAAAACACAAGATATTGACAGTTCTTGAACGCGGTTTAGATGTGCTCGACGCGTTCAGTTTCATAGGTGAAATTCGCCAATATGCGTTAAACGTATTTAAAAATCGTTGTTTCTGCCAATCTTTTATTAATGACAGAGATAGATCGATGTTGAAAATATATTCAGTATTAAACGCATTTAAGGCGCAGATTTCTCGAAAACGGTCAAAAAGTTGTTTTTTAAAGCAGTGTATCTCTTAAACCGTAAATAATTAGGACCTAAAAAAAAAGTATGATATTTTCAAGTCTTATTTTAATACAGTGATCGAGCCCAAATCATAATTATACATACATTAATGCATCAAAAAAATCTTCAAACAAACCTCTTCTTTGTTTTTAAAAGCAGTTTATCTCTTTATTAACAACAATAATTATAATAAAAAATATACCATAAAATTTCTAATGCCAAACTGCATCCAGTGATCGAGTAGTTTTTAATAAATAGTTAATATCTAATTTTATACGATTTTATAAACGTTTTTACGACATACGCTTGCTCATTTCCTTGCTGCCTGCACCGCGCCAGTGTTCCTTGGAACGTTGTTGAGGACGGACCTGTGTCGCTTTGCTCCGCAGTGGAATTTTTACGTTTTGTACCGTGAAAATAAAAATGGGAAATAAATATAATAGTGGGAAGAGATGGAAAGCTGCTCGTCGAAAGCGTTTACTCCAGAGTGTGCAGAATATAGCACGAAGACTGTAAGAAACTTTATTATATGTACCTACCTAAATAAAGAATGATAAAAATAAATATATTTCTCGTGAATTTAATACTTCTAACTTAGTAATTAATAATGCCTATAGATATAGAGTACACTATATTATAGGCATTGTTACTAAGTTGAAATTGATTTTCCGAATCATATCACCTGAGTGACTTGAGTGAGACTCACCGAAGGCCACAGAGTAAGTACCTACAGTAGGGTCAGCTGTGCTTCCAATTGTATTTCAATGATTTTATTATTTTAGATTGCCGAATAAGCAAATTGCTACTCAAGAACTGGATGATACTGCTTCTCGATTGGATGATGAGTAAGTACCTACCTACTCATTACAATAGAATGCTTCCTTGGTTTAGTGGTGAAAGGGATATCTTCTCGATCGCGGGTTCGATTCCCACGGGGAATAACAACTTTAGGTGTTGTTTCTAGTTGGGCTAGGACTTTTTTGGGGTCATCCACCGTCGGTAGTGTAGTCAATTAAAATATCCGTTTTTTTTTTGTATACTTTACAGACGGGTGTCACTGTCGATATCTCAACACGATAAAACAGATTTTATCAACTTACACTTCAAGTAACAACAATAACAGCGGTCTCAGGTCAGTGGGGTCAATGACCCCAAAAATCTTTATTTTTTTATTTTGTCTCAAGACATGATGGGTATCGATATCTACTAAACACGACAAAAAAAAAATGTTTTGTTTGGGGTCAATGACCGCTGTTATTGTTGTTACTTGAAGTGTAAGTTGATAAAATCTGTTTTATCGTGTTGAAATATTATATAGTTTCGCTAGCTAATTTAATTTCACTCTGTATTATTGTTTTATTACTCATAACTACCAGACTGTTAAATACGGGGTAATAATATTAGGCCGGCCACATACAGTCGGAATTCCGTTTCGAAATATCGGTTCGGAATTGAATTTTTTTTTTTGACTTACCTACGTATACCTTTTATACGTTCACGTGGATGAATTCGCGGGCATAAGCTAGTGTATATTAAATCAATATTGTATTTTTCCAGTTCTACTATTGAAAAGCCATCATCATCTATTGTTCACAATATTCAAGCAAATCAAAAGGCATTTCAAGAAGAAAACGGAATTTTTCGAATTTCGTATTATTGTTATAGTCCTGTGGGATTTAGTGATCTATCACTACAACATCTTTATTAAGACATTATAGGGTTTAATGAAATATTTAGTGATCAATCTATTGAATAAAATCTGAACTTAGTATCCGACAACAAACGACAAAGTAATAGATATAAACATACCTATCATAGAATACATTGTATTATTTTCAAAAATAATTGTTGTTTTTTTGCAGTCCTCCTACTGAAAAGCCATCATCATTTATTGAATTCGATGTCATCATCAAAGTAAAGTGTTCATCAAGTAAAATTCAACCTTTGTTCAAAGGCTTACTATTCCATCAACGACTACTTACACGATAAGAATAGTTGGTCGCCCTAATTAACTCAAGACAATGTTCATGTTCTTTCTCCAGAATTGGCTTACTGACAGGTTATTGTTATTAGTATTAACTTATTTATTTATTTTACTTCGATGGTCCTAGTTTATCATCTGTGACTTCAAGTGACAGCTATGTGACCAGAACCCAGCAATGCGTAAATATGTAAGCAGTCACGCCCTTTATACCTGGAGGCTTTTATTTAGGTAGTAAGTTTTTATTTTAATTTTAATTAATTATTTTATGAGTACCTATGTATAGTTTTTATTATATTTGTTGGTATATTGGCATGGCTAGCTGACATATGGCAAATAATTTAATTTTATGTTCTGTGCCTTATAATGTTAATAACTTAACACCCAGTATTGTATACAATCAAGTATCAAGTATTTTCTAACTGAACAGACAGCTGTGCTGCTGAGGGTTTGTTGAGCCACTTCTTCTTCCCAGCGATAGTACTAGGAGTAGGAAGTGGTGAAGGGCGGGCGTTTTTGGGGGACTGTCTTTTGTAATTTTGACGTTCGAAAAGTGCTGATTCTCAGCCTAATTTGAATAAATGACTTTTGATTGTGATTTTGATTTCGATGTAAATTTACACGAAGAACTAGATCAAACGACCTAACCTATGAAGCTGAAAGGTAGTTTTCAACATTGTGGATTTTGTTTGATCAAAACCTGCCTGTTTGAATATTATATATATTTCTAAGCCGTCAGGAAAGCCGCCGAAAGGTGTCAAATAAGGTCAATGTCAATAACAACAGACGTTCAGAAAAATTTCCCAGACATTTAGCCGTCAGTACTTCAACTGAATTTTATATTTTACTTTGTTTTAGGGAAACTGAAAAATTATCGATTGGTGGACGTAAAGTAAACATCAGTAATTTTTTTAAATCACTCCAAGAAATATCAAGCCGGACCTTTAGACTGCGGTTTAAAGTCAATTGAAATCGTATCTGCACGTTTGTCAGGTTGATAACTAAATTCGAATCGGGAATCGGCGCCAATGTTCGCTTACCTGAACAAAATTAATCCCTACATCAATCTTAGTATAGTTTTTAGTATCTTTGATGGTATATTGGCGTGGCTAACTGACATGTGGCAAATAATTTAATTTAATGTTCTGTGTCTTGTAATGTTAATTTATTTAACATACCTATTATTGTATAAGTATTTTTTAACTGAACAGACAGCTGTGCGTGAAGAAATGGCGCAACAATCTCCCCAGCAGAGTTTGTTGCGCCACTTCTTCTTCCCAGCGATAGCACTAGCAAGTGGTGAAGGGCGGGCGTTTTTGGGGGACTGTCTTTTGTAATTTTGGCATTCGAAAAGTGCTGATTCTCAGACTAATTTGAATAAATGACTTTCATTTTGATTTTTTTTCTTTCTCACTTTCACAATTTTTTTCACTTTCTCTCTCACTCTCGCTCTCTTTCTCTTTTTCTTTCATTACAAACTAAAAATTGGACCCTGTATAGTCTTTACTCGGCTGGCAAAATCGGAATTCCGTTCAGAAATATCGATTCGGATTTTCAAAGGCAGTAATCCATACAAAATAATTTCGAAGGCAGAAAATTTCGAATGGAGAACTATTGTAAGTACGTGTGAGGTAGTTCCTTGATTTTGTATGAATTCGTTGCCTTCGAAAATGCCGAATCGATATTTTGAAACGGAATTCCGTCCGTATGTGGCCGGCCTTATTGAACTAAAAAGTTTCGAGCCCACGACCGCTTGTGGCTTCTAGATAAACTTCTGGATAATAAATTAAATTGGGGGTCACGGGTTATACACGGGTCCCACAAACCATAATTCCATACATCGGGGCTCAAAGGGCGTATATATAGCACATTTTGGCCAATTAGAGTTATTTACACCATCTTATTCAGTTTTTCTTTCTGTATCGATTAATTGGATTTCGTGAAAAGTCGTGTTCATCCTTTGAGCCCCGAGGTATCGATATAGGGCGAATTGTGGTTCATGGGCTCCATGAACCCAATATGGCATTTGATCTTCGGCCGGCAGATATGTATATTGCTCAGAATTTCCAGTCGATCTATTCTGCGTTAAAAAAAAAAGTAAGTAGGTACTAACTTATTCACTTTTATTTGTGAGCGAAATTGTAGGGAAAAGCTAATTTAATAATAACTGTCTAAATTCTGCCGCCCGGTTACATTGAGAATATTTTCTATTTTTATTAATATTACGAGTTCTTTGTTTGTAAAAAAATATAAATATACACCACTGCTCTGCAATAAATGCTGTTAGCTACCTATATGTGAGCGTCGCGCGTCTGACACTATGGCAGCTAGCCCTACAAAATAGAAACTTCGTGTCCGCTTCGCGCGTAAGTACGATGAGGGGCGCGCGGGGCATTTTCAGCGGTAACGCCCATTTGAGCAAGGTCAACGGCATAATACCGGGCCTTAAGTGATTTGTGTTGCAAGCGGGCCTGAGACCTTAACCGTCGCCAAATGCTCTAAACAACAGCTATTTATTTAAAAAAAAATAGTATGGCTAAACTAGTTTATTTCAAATACCAACGGTAACTTTAAAGAAAATAAATAAATGCTAGTTTTAGCACATAAAAAACACCACACAAACGCTTTGTTTAATCAATAGATAAACTCTTCATCTATAAGCCCTGATTCCTAAAAGCCATCTAAAACCACAAGAATTACTTAGGTACCCGGTTTTATCTCAACAATAGGTACAAAACGATAAACCTAGTTCAAAGAATACCAAAGAAATTCACGTAAGTGCTCTTAGGAATTCACCGACAACACACAAGTCGTCAAATCAACTTTCAATGAAACTTCTCCGTGCACCTTTTCCTCGACAAAACGTCCTTTTAGCAGAATTGGAAAACCTGCCCAGAACTGTCGTTGTAGTCCAATACTATTTAAACGACACACTGAAACTGTAACCTTAAAGTTTTAAAGTTAAGGTTTGATTTTCGTTGTAGTGAGATTTTCTTAAGACTTTGTTTTTTACCCCATTTTACGGGTATACGTCTGCGGTTTTCCACTTTTTAAGCCGATTTCAATAAGAGGCTTTTGAAAGTTTTAATAAACTGTGAGGGTAGCTTCACGTCCGAGCGCTTCTTTGAACATTTTCTTCTTGTTAGTAATTAATTCTTTTGGCACTTGTGTTCTTGGGTGTAATTCTAGACTGTTTTTCTTGATACTTTGAGTAGAAATTAAGAGGTTTGACCTAAAACTTTGTAAATGAGGCTTTTTGAAGTGAAAACTTCTTTAGGCGTACTTTCTGAACATTGAACGAAAATAAACCGCCAGCGAATCAGTGACGTTGACTCGGCTCCCGTCGGTCGGTGACGCTGAATCGCGTATACTCGGTTCTAGTCGTAAGTTTTCACTTCTATCGTGTTGTCATAAGCACACACTCTCTTTTTGTGAGTCAAAGATATTTTCCTCCTTACAGGCTGAATTCTCAGTAGCAAATAAAAACGCTTTATAAAAGCTTAACTTAGGTATACGAAATATGGTGAGTTTAAAACAATAGGATACCCTAGCAATAATAACAGAAAGTTACGAGCGAGCACGGCATGCAAAACGAGAATTAGGCCAATTTGGACACAAGGACAAATGAATTTGGCGCAGATTTTGACGGTCAATGTCGTGATATTATGTGTTAAAGTCAAAGTCAAATCATTTATTTCAAATAGGCACATAAACGGCACTTTTGAACGTCAAGAAATAAATTAAAATAAAATAGATTCTAGTCGCCTCTTCCAAAAGGTAGTTTTCGTATGGAGAATAATGGGCAAGAAACTCCACCGTTACTCTTTCAAAATGTTTTCCAATATTTTGCATACAATAATTATAGTATAGTAGTATATGTGAAGACGATGCACCTAAAATAAAATTACTATACCACAATAGGTAAATTATGTTTATCACTTATTTTATTAAAAAGATGTTGATTTTTCATAAATAAATTGGCAAGGTACCGTCATAATATTAACCCTTTTAAATAGTTCCTTATGAGATTCGCGGCGACGTAGATTGTAAATAGTTCTGACAGCTCTCTTTAGTAAAATAAAAATGGATTCAATGTCAGCAGCCCGACCCAACAGTAAAATGCCATATGACATAATACTGTGTAAGTGACAAAAATAGACCAAACGTGCGGTTTCTACATTTGTTAACTGTCTTATCTTTCTAACAGCATATTCGGCCGAGCTTAGCCGCCCCGCAATTGATGTTATATGAGGTCCCCATTGTAATTTCTCGTCTAGCGTGATTCCTAAGAAAACTGTCTGGTTAACAAATTCTAGTTTTTGGCCATTCAATACGATGTCACATTCGCTACTTCTAACATAAGGTAATTTAAATCTAATGCATTTTTTCATTAAGTACTAAATTATTTACCGTAAACCAATCTTGGACCTGAAGAATAGAGTTATTCACGTCGTCAAGATTTTGTGACTATCGGTCTATTTTAAAGATCAATGATGTGTCATCTGCAAATAACACCATCTTCGGTTGATTTTGAAGTTATTGGGATAAATCATTAATATAAACTAAAAAGAGGAATGGACCCAATGACCTTGAGGAACGCCCATTGTCTTTTCAGACCTCAATGAGTTTACGCCGTTTACTTGGACTCTAACCTTTCTATCTTTCAGGTATGATCTTAACAAGTCAAGTGGAAGTGAGCAGTGACACAGCATTTATTTACTGTAAAAATGGAATTATGTAATAAAATAGTTTAGGTAGATATTTTATAAATTTAACTTTATGGCCTATTTTATTGTAAAAAATATATTTAAACGTAATGCGTAAACTTAGTAAGCGTAGTACACCCAAAATACTTATAATTAATATTAAATTTTGATATCCCGTAATCGACCCACAGATTGGTAATGAACTTACAAAATACAGCCCTCAAAAAGCGCTCACCATTCACCATCTCTTTTATAATTGTAGAAAAAGAAGTGCAAAACTCCAAAAAACAAAACCATGGGTAGACTACCACCCATTCCCTCAAATAATACGTTAATCACATTTACAACTTTCTAAAACGCTATTTCGTTACTAAGCAATTTTTAGATACCTTCCCATATCTTATCCGTACCTATGTAGGTACTTATATAGGATCCCCAATCAGAAAAAGAAACATTTATTTCTGCAAAGGTAAAATAAAATGAACGAGAGAGATAATTATGGAAGGTAGGTAATCCCGGACTCGCTGAAAAGGAAAATTGCCTACTTTAAATATTTTTTCAGCTAACTACCTCTAAAATCAATGTAAAGTAGGTATTTAGGATTTTTATTCTGGTATCTAAATTGGACAGGCTGTTTGTGAGTCAGGAATATATACTCGTACAACTTTGTTTTGGCAGTTGATCACCCTTGTAGGATCATTAATTTGTCAAGGTACTTCAGAAATGTATCGCGTTAGTGAAGTCCAAAATTAGATATAGCGATAGAATTAGATAGGTATTTTCTGTACCTATTTTTTCTGTTCTGTTTTTCATTGTCTGTTTATATATGTGTACATAAATGGTAAAATAAAATAAATAAATAGGTAGCATACTTCATTAGGGAAGCATTTGTGATTATAATATTATGAATTTGAAACAATAGAAGAACGAGAGATAAGGGAAGGCACCCGTTATAGGAAAGACCTGAAAGGTATGATCAATCCGAAGTTCCATGTTGTGAAACACAGTCTGATAGCTAGCGGATTGTATTTGATAGTGGACCTTAGAAATGAAACGATAGAAACACGTATAGCAATATTATAAATGTATATTAGAATATTAAGACAATGACCTGACAACTGCTCAGACGTAACAACAGCAACCAACCAAACAAAAAGAACATAAAAAAAATATATTTTAAGACATGACATTTATAGTACACACAGCTACACATCAAGCTATGCAAAACCAGTATTAGCTGACCGTTCATTGTGAGAAAATATCATACAAAGTGAGGCCAAGACAAACTGGTTTTGTATAGCTTGACGTGTAGTCGTGTGTACCTACCAAAAAAGGTCGCACCACAGCCAGTCGCCAACACAGTCCACGATACCAATCAGTAAAATTATTTAACAGCGGGGTAATTGGGTAACACACTATCAGGAGTAATGCATTTTGACAGTTCCACAACATTCATTGAATTATTTACGTTGTTGAGCAGACCAATTTTTGAAACATATGAAGCAATGTATTAGCAATATCCTTCAAAATGATTCAGATTGAGATTGATAGTTTGTTGCGCAATTAGGGTGCGAGTTGCCTTTAGTTCTGAAAAGCAACACTAGTTCTTTTAAAACAAAACTAATGGATTTTCTATTGAACAAATGTCTATACTTATATGTCATTGAAGATTTGTAGTTTCTATATAATTATTGTATTATTTTTATATGATTGATGTAATTTAATCAATTTTGTATCAATGTTCTTTGTTTTTGTTTTGTGTCCAATTTAATTCATTTTGTGTTAATTCCATAGATATAGGATAGAAGGAGATATGCCCTGTAGTTGAAAATGTATCAGAACTCCAAGTCGTTCCGAGCGAGAGTAAAAGCAAGAAATATTGTACAATTTGTTGTTTTTCATGATTTTAAAGACAAATATAGTAAAATACTTATATTTATATATGGTAAGTGATTCCATGATTTACAAAGTTTTAGATTTGGCTTTGGTTTTTACAAGAAACCACTGAGCAACATGGCATTCTTATATTTTTTCACGATCACGGTTGAAAGCGCACTAGTTCGCGGAGACGGCCATTTGCCTAGTGCATGATCATTTCGGGCATGCCGCGACGACACAGACACGCCTCCTTGCCATTTCTCCTGTTTTTTACATTTCTATGGTTAATTCAGATACAAATTATTGTTAATGAATAAACTACTATGACTATAAGTAGAATAGGTAGGTACTGTCTGCCTATTAATGACCAAAGATACCTAGGTATCATATAACATACAGAAAACATGGTAAATATGATAGATGATGATGATGAGAGAAGATGAAAACATACCATGAAACTGAAACATTTAGGATAGTTCTACGTTCTTTTAAATGTCATCCATTATTCTGTTTCCCTCATTCCAATTAATTTGGGGTCGGCGCAACATGTCTTTTTCTTCCATCCTTCCTTATTGGGTCCTATTTAGAACTAGATGTTCGTGCCCGTTGTCACACGGGTGAATTTCATGCATGTTTTTCTATGCGTTTTCAAAAAAAAAAATTCTTTCTTGCTAACTTTGTCCCGATAACGACGATTACAACAAAAAAAAAAAATCAAGACAAATCGGTCGAGCAGTTCTCGAATGATAATCTGACATATGCAGCAATCGATTTTTGTTTATATGTATAGAGGGGCCCATGGCTAAATAATAACCGCTGTACAGGTCGATCGATCAGGTTAAGCAACGATTGCTGCGGTTGGTCTGTGGATGATTTACATTCTGTAATTACTTAAGTCACACCCGGACTTATTACTCCTTATTTATTTATGAAAATAGTCTACTTTTGGAATGTTTATAAATATGTGAGCACCATGTATCTATCACCTAGTCAATTTATATGTCATGGTTTCATAAATTTATTTTAATTCTTTTATCTATTGTGGTATAGTAATTTTATTGTTAGGTGCATCATCTTCACATATAATTATATCATTAATGTATGCAAAATATTGTAAAACATTTTAAAAGAGTAACGGTGGAGTTTCTTGCCCATTCTTCTCCATACGAAAACTACCTTTTGGAAGGGGCGACTAGAATCAATTTTATTTTAATTTTGACATTCAAAAGTGCCTTTAATGTGCCTATTTGAAATAAATGATTTGACTTTGACTTTGATGGGTGACCATCTTCACATACCTCTCTTAATCGTATCTTTGACAGTCGTTACGGGTAGTCAGAAACCTAAAAGTCTGACAACCAGTCTTACCAAGGGTATCGTATTACCTAGTAACTGGGTTGTGGAGGTCAGATAGGCAGTCACTCCATGTAAAATACTGGTATTCAGCTGCATCCGGTTGGACTGGAAGCCGACCCCAACATAGCTGGCAAAAGGCTAGGCTGATGATGATGTATAGATATTGAGTTTAACATGGTCTCCATTTTAATGTAAAGAGATAACATACATTGCAGTTATTAGTTATCTCTTCAAAGAGTTAGTTAAGAACTTGCATTAACTTGCAACTTTGTGATAACTGAGGCGAACTGTTTCTACGAAATGGATTAGAGCTGAGCGTTTGAGCAAATGAAAACTGACTAAAATGTTTAGTACAGTTTGTTTGTTGAGGTTTAATTACTTACTTGTAGGATGGAGCTGATATGGCAGTAAGTTGGTAACGATTGCGAGGATAGTGCTGGGTACAGAACTCTTCTGACTGTATCATCATTTGCCTAGCCATTTCCAACTAAATATGTTGGGGTCAGCTTCCAGTCTAAACCGGATGCAGCTGAATACCAATATTTCACATGGAGCGGCTGCCTATCGGACCTTCACAACCCAGTTACTGGGTAACACGATGTAATCTCTCGCAATTAGATACAACATCTGGGGTTTGTTTAGCATTAGGCTACTGTTCTGTAACTGGGCGGTTATGGCATCAGTATAGCCGTATTTACACCAAATTTACTGACTCATTTTTTTTTGTGTCACTTTCTTTTAAACAATTTAAGTTATACATAACATCACGCTTGTATGTAATCCACGAAGGGCTAGGTAGCGGCGTACCTATAATATACCTAAAGTACACCCACAATTCGCTAGTAATGGCGGCGAGAGTTTCATTTATTTCAGCGTAAATTAACAAAACTGCTGAAATAATAAAAAGCTGAAATGACAGCAGAGTCACCGCCAGACATGAAAAATGAATGAAAGAAATGAACGCTTGTTCGTTACCATTATTATTACACCCACCATTTAATCTATACCTACGTATATTATTATAGCTTTATATACTAATACTAAAAATAAAGCTGAAGAGTTGTTTGTTTGAACACACTAATCTCTGGAACTGCTAGTCGGATTTGAAAAAAAAAATTGTGTTTGATAGCCCAATTCTCGAGGAAGGTTAAACGCTATTAAACATTGCGCTAGAACCTTTGGACTTGTGAAAAAATAATAAAAAGTAAGAAAGAATGCTCAGCGCAAACGACGTAATAGCGCGGGCGAAAAATGTGGCTTTTGTATTAGTATAAGAAGGTATTGTGGTGTCTTAGGCCTTTTTTTTTGTGTGGGAAATCATCAAATAACTTCTCCCGCTCTGGGCTGAGCGGAAGGGCGTGTCAGACTTTTACTGACTAAAACCCACCCGTGTTCCTTCAGATGCCTGTGCCAGGGGCTACGGTATCTCTTCGAACAACCCGCGGCTCTGGCAGGCATCGGCCCTAGCGGACCCCGTCAGTTCGTGCTGACATCTCTGTGAGGCGCGCGTGGAACACAACGCGCCGTCGACCCAGGCCTGGTCCTTACCGGGCAGCGAGCTGCCCATTCCGCCCGCAAGCCCGCGCCTACGGTGGCCGGGAGTCGGCTATTGACTCCCGTCCAGGGCGTCTCCTGCGGTGACTAGGGACGTGACGGCGCAGAGACTGCCTCTCCCTCACGCACTCCGCCTCCTCCTTTGCGAGCATTACTGCTTTGCAGAAGGAGGTGACGGCCTCCCATGCACTCTCGCTCCGTACCATAGCCTGGACCAGGGCCGGACGCGAGAGATCGCCGCCGCCGCTCGCCACCACGAGGACACGGTGCTCCGCCCAAGCCGGGCAGACCTCCACCTTATGCTCCACCATGTCCTCCGTGCGATCTACACAGCGGTGACACCCTGGCGTTTCCTCCCGCTTTATCCTGAACAGGAGCTTCCCTAAACAACAATGTCCGGTGAGGACCTGCGTCAGACGGAAGGTGAGGGCGCCGTGGTGCCTCTCTAGCCACTCCTGAAAGAGGAGACTTATCGCCGCAATTATGGCGTGCCCATGGTGTCTTCGACGTCGAGGACAGAAACTAGTAATATACATACATATACTCCCACACTTCAATACCTAATGTCACCCATGTCTCTAATACTATTAATAATGCTAATGCTATCTATTCCCAGCTAACGATTATCTCTTGCGAGAAATTAAAAACAATTAATTTGCTTGTTTCTTTTTCTTAGATTAAAAGCATAAATTATTTGTTAGTAACATACCCAGTATTAAGACTTAATTATGATAGGAATATGCTGTGCTTCTCTAGGGTTTTAACAAGTACATTATTTTTGGTCCCGGCTGTCATTCGTAGATCTTTGACAGTCGATACAGCCGCTCGATTCTGTAAAAATATCACCATGAAAACTCAAGTGAAGTGAGCTTGATGTGAGTTGTCAGTAGTGTCAATCCCTAGCATTATTTGGAATGACAGCTCACTCCATGCTCACTTCACCTAAGTTTTCACGGTGAGATGGATACAGAATCGCAAGGCTGGTAGTCAAAAGTTTGACAACCAGCTTACCAGGGGGTATTGTATCACCCAGTAACTGGGGTGTGGAGGTCAGATAGGCAGTCGCTCCATGCATACTGGTATTCAGCTGCATCCGGTTATACTGGAAGCCGACCCTAACAGTTGAGAAAAGGTTCTGTAAAAGTTCCGGTTTTTCTCAACAATTCAAGTTTTATTCTTATGATCAATCTTCGCCTTACACTGATTTTTTTTATCATAAATATTGATCTTATACATTTTAATAAATAAATAAAATGATAAGACCGTATCCAAAGATGTACCAGCTGATAAAGGTACAAATAATACAGGCTGGCATGGGACATCGACGCGCAAACTGAAACCATGATCTCAGCACATGATTCTAGACGACCAAGCGTATAAAATTTTCGGCGTTTATAACAAAAACCGCGTAGTTTTCGAGAGCTAATTCGTTTTTTTAATAACTGATGGAACAGCGTTTGTTAATAACCCACGCAATATTTCAATGCAGGGGGTTCAGAATCATGTACTGAATCCACGTTAATAGGTTCTGCGTCGACGTCCGTGCCTGCCACCCTGTATAAATGATACGACAACCGCCCACTTTAATAAAAACGTGTTATTAAGTAGGGCGCATTTCCCTCAAGACAGTATTTAGTAATAAAATAGGCCTAAAGTTCTTCACCTCTACAGATACTTCCGTCTTTAAGGAATAATGATCAAATGGAGTGCTAAATATAAGTAGCACGTTCATGATCGACGTAAAACCATTAGTATCGCGCTCGAAATCCTGGCCACGGCTAAAAACTATCACGCACCTTAAAATTTATTGATATCGGCACGTTCATTATACATGGCCTTCTATCCTTATTCTAAAGATTGGCGTAATAAATAAAAATATTAGTTTGCCATAATAGAACAATCGTTTCCTATACCGTAAGTTACCAGTGTAGCTCAGATATCGATCTTGTCTTACATCTCGCAGTTGAACCTATGAGGTTGTCGTCTGCTTAACCGGGTTTGCCTGTAGATGCCTCAATAAATTAAGGCCTCCAGCCAGGGCTTAAAAATCTTAAAAACTAAGCGACTACGCTAAGGGCACCCCCTGTGGGGTACGGACCTCGGCAAGGGACAATCTGGATAGGAATTATTTATGGATAAATTTAAAACTACGCGGGCTGGTTCGAGCAAGGCGGCTGGGGCGGAAAGATCATTGTCCGTGTAAGTACTCCATTTATTTTGTAATCTTTGTCCCTCGTTGTATAGGTACTACGCACGCCATAGTAACAAACAGAAGTAGACGTCTGTCGTTGAGTCACTTATTAATTATTCATAGCCTTGTCAAGTATTGATTCATCATGTACCTTCCACTATTTGGGCAATATTCATTCATTTGATTTGATTTCTACTATCTTTGAGATTCTTTGAATAAAATGCATTGCAAAATACACGCACGTTGACACTTCACGTGACCAGAGGGCTGGGTCGTTCTTTGGCTAAAGAATTAGAATTGCCGTTCAATGTGGCAATGCTGACAGTCTTTTGGGCACGTTTCCAGGTGACAGCAATGCGGACGAGTACTTCGGTACGGTCAGCATCAAAAGTCGGTTAACACTTTAGTTGTTTAAATCTTAATTATTGAGAAAAATATTCTTAAAAAGCTTATATTAATAAGATATTTAAGAATAATTAACTCTTTGCTATTACATGAAATAAAGAAAACCAATGTATCACATCATTTTGTATCAATTTAGATGATTTGTAAAAGTAACAGTGTTAATTGAATTTTGATGCTGACTGTACCTAAGTGTCTTTTTGTTTTTATTTGTATGTAGTTAGTTATACCTTGTCCATTAGGTTAACCGTTTTTTGACAGCTATTTTAGAACGTACATATTCCAGATTACGTAAAAGTGCGTAATAAAATAAATATGTCGGAGAAGGTATGTCTGTCTCTCGTTAGCATCAGGCATCAGGGCGTGTGGGATAGTATTGGTTAAGCGCAATAGTAAAACGGTTTGCAGTTCAAAACAGATTACAATTCACGAACAAATCAGTCACACTAGCGAATCACACACTCAAGGTCCACAACTCAACGATACGGAACGCGACAGTTTCTATGCACATGATGTTCGATACGATGTCCAATGTTTCGATGATCTCGAGAGCTGTGCTCACACCGCTTTTGTAGCTGTTGCTCTCGTTTCCCCACGAACTCAGGGTAGACTCTATCTAGCGCTACGAGATGGTACTAGCGTCCCGAATAGTTAAATGAATGACTCCGACAAATGTATAAACTGCCTTATTTTATTGAATGGCTTCTTACATACATTATAATACCGTATGTGTATCAATCAATGTATTATGTGTTGCTGCAATCACTAGTTCCATCTGTCAAAAAACGGTTTACCTAATGGACTACATTTAATTTAGTACTTAGTGTAAATAGTAAGTACTATTTAAGTAAATGGATAAATACATTTTGCAAAATAATCTAGAAATCACTGTCATCATAATTATCTCCAATGTTTTGTGCATGGTCTCCTTAAGCCAGAGCTTTTTTGTTGTTGTTGTTAGTGTTGTTCCCACTTTTGTGATAATTTTACGAGGCAAAAAAAAAACATTAGAAAAAGGAACTTTATCATTTAATATAGGTTAGATACAACCAAGATAGAGTAACGTTTATTTTCTATCAAGGAAGCCAGGTGTGCAAACGAACTTACCAAAACACACCCAAACACTTGCATAATTAAAACAAAACCATCCCACAAGTTTGCCCAAAACCAAATTACCAACTGATCAAAGATTACTACAGAATTCCTTACTTAACACTAATGAATTTGTGAAACCTTTCCCAACTCCTGCCCGTCATCAACGCAAAACTGTTTTAATTGATTTCAATGAATCTCGAACGAAAATGTACTTATTGATTGATCGAATTACATTAAAGTTTCGTCACTCGAGATTCCGTTCCGCCGGGGGAAATGTCGACGAGAAACTTCGTGTCTGCAAAAGTTTTCAATTCGCGTTCATTTTGTTTACGTTCCATTTATTAAATTAATTTTCTGCGCGGTAATGAAAGCGTACAATGTATTTACTTTGTCTTAATAACACACGTTCTATCTTTAATGAGAATCCTTCTTACGTCACTGTCTCTCAGTTTCATTAAGTCGTTGACGCCATTTTGTGATCTTCGCTGTGTGATTTGAAAGCAGAACGTAATACAGCAAGGTGATTGCGTAACACATTATGAGTAGCAATGGTTTTCATTCTGATAGTTCAACAACATTCATTGCGTTATGTACGGTGTTGAGCAGACACATTTTTCGAACATAATATGAGGCAATGGATTAAAATTATAATTCAAAATGATTCAGATTGACATTGATAGTGTTGCGCAATTAGAGTGCAGACTATATTTAATTTGTCTATTTTTTTATTTCCTTTATTTTATTATTATTATTTAAAAAAAAAAACGTCCCACACTAGGAATTTCTCGTGTATTGTGGGTGCGTTTACAAACATTTAAACTCACATACACAAACAGCCAGACCCGGAACAACTATTTGTAGATCATACAAATATTTGTTCCGTGCGGGAATCGAACCCGTGCGCCACCCGTGCCGTCAATGATGCTGTCTTTTTGATTGTACATTCTATACAGAGTTATATTTAATTGGCTAGATAAACCCCGTGACGCGATGGGTACCGATATTTTAACATGATAAAACCAAAAATAAAATTTATTTGATGATTTATTGTGGGGTCATCGACCACAGTTTTTGTAGACATTTGAAATATGAGTTTAAAAAATCGGTTTATTTATGTGTAAACTTAACTGGTGGGTGTCGATATCCCAACACGTTAAAACAAAAGAAAACAGTTTTTCTCAACTCATACCTCAAGTACCTAACAACAAAAACAGCGGTCGGTGACCTTCCAAAAAATACCATGAAATCTTTTTAATTTTTCATTTTATTTTATTGTGTTCAGATATGCCTGTCACGTCCGCTGAGTAGAGAGCCGCTAGCTAATTTAAATTTACCGTGTATAATTTCTAGTTGTACACTCACACTTTAATTAATTTTCGAATAATAGTAACTAAAACGCCTGTAACTTTTTCACTGCATTACCTCTTCTACTCGTAGTATCGTCAAATAACGATCGCGTTGCTCGATATCTAACCGTAGTTTCGATTTTGTCAAGACATTTGTTCTTGCTTCAACCTCAAGCCATGCGCATATAATTAGTATACATAAATATGTAAGCTGTCAAGGCTTTTATTTAGGTGTAAAATTTTGTTGTGCGGAGTTTGTTGCGCCGATTCTTCTTCCCAGCGAACGCACTAGGAAGTGGTGAAGAGCGGGCGTTTTGGGGGACTGTCTAATATAATTTAGACGTTCGAAAAGTTTTTATTCTCAGCCTAATTTGAATTTAAATGACTTTTGATTTTGATTATGTTAAAGCCAACGACGTGATGTGTACTTGAGTACAGACCCCGAATCGGCGTTTGTAAGGGAGGGCGAAGGCTAGGTGGTGCGACGACCTTCGCACAGGGTGGCTGGTAGCAGCTGGATGAGAGTTGCCGAGAATCGAGTTGAATTGCGTGCAACTGGAGATACCTATGTCCAGCAGTGATTTGATGTAGAAAGATTATGATGTTTAAGCCTAAAAACACTGAATTCAAAAACAGCAACAAAAGTAAGTACAGGCAGTCGCTCCATGTAAAATACTGGTATTCAGCTGCATCCGGTTAGACTGGAAGCCGACCCCAACATAGTTGGGAAAAGGATAGGCAGATGATGAACAAAAGTCAGTATACATAATTACCCACACTGACTGGACAGGTCCAGTCAATCTGTGTTGTTCTTTCCTCAAAAGACCATTTCAGACCTCAATCTACATGGTCTTCACATGATCGGACCAAGATTATGTCTGGACTTTAAAAGAAACTTGTGACCTCTGAGTTTGTTTCGGCCTTTCTTCTCAGAGTAGTTCTCTTCTCGGATAGGAAATACCGACGTCGTCTAGTTTTTAAAATATGATTGACGTGTAAAAGTGTTTCTTTTTTCAAACCCACTTACAAAAATAAAATCATTTATCATTTACCCATTAGTTGATTACCTAAAGCTATTGGAAATAGCATCCCAAATAAACGTAATTTCGCATTAAGCGGCTTGATGAAAAGATTAATGAACAATATGGCGAATGTCGATAAACTCCATTGAGAGCAGAAACACCTGTTTTGGAAGCTGTATGGAAGTCGCACACCGAAACAGCGCATTAACATCTTAACTGAATAAACACCATTGAAATGTGAACTTTATATTGTGAAGCATAAAGTGACATTTACACCGAAACAACTCATTACCAACTGGAATAACAGCATTGAAATATGAACTTTATCTTGTGAATCATAAAGTGACATTCCCAAAATTAAGGGACGGTAGTTGACGGATGGACGAGTGGAGTTTTCGGTGTGCGAACAGACTGTATGCAACCTCATTCGATTAAGCTGTTGAGTACCTGCGAAACACTGTGTTGCAAAATTAAAATAACAATGATAGTACATGAAACATCGCTTTTTGTGTATTATTTTTAATTGCAGAGAGATGGAAAATATTCTTCACTTTCGTACGTAAAACACAAATTATGTGAAGTTGACTATCAATATAATTCGGACAGTCCTAAAACCAGTCCAAACCTTTTGTGCGAACGAGGGATGAGGATGCAATTTGAAGATACATACATAAACACACGCCTTCAGCCCATGGGGATAGGCAGAAACTGCAAGACGCCGCCTGCTGCTGTTTGCTGCACCGGGTGACGTCATTACGTCGTCGCTGGCTGTCGCTGAAAACCAGCGCTGGGGCTCTGTCTTGCATAGGGTCGCAGCATAACGCTGAGCGATAGCCGCTTTGCGTGGATGTGACGCATGTCAACCATTTCTTATTGTTTTTTCTTTATTGGTTTTTATGTTCTTTTTTGCGCCATGTTTACCGCAAATAAACGTATTTTCTTTCTTTCTTTCTACGATCCTAACATACACCACCCTTCCTGTACTCTCCATTTCTGAAAATATCATCATCATCTGCCTAGCCTTTTCCCAACTATGTTGGGGTCGGCTTCCAGTCTAACCGAATGCAGCTCAATACCATACATATACTTTTCTGAAAATGTATTGTTTGTAAAATTCATGAAGATGTTTTCCTCTGAAAAAGTTGCCTCCTACTTACAATTACAATATCTAATAATCTTACTGCTCACAATTCCATGGCATGAATATAATTTAAAATTAACTTAAAGCTAATAACAATCGTAAATTCTAAGAAAGTCCTATTTCAAATTAATAAACATAAGTTTATTTCAGTTTCGTCTAGCCGTATTTAACAAACAGATCTAGGACAATAGGCTGAAAGAGCGTTGGCCTTAAATTAGATTTTCCGAGTACTGTATTGAAATTAGAACCTGCCTAAGTTAGGGAAATAAAGCTTACAAACTAATTTAGGTTTTAAACTGAATTCAGTTTAAAACCTAAATTAGTTTGTTGTGGTAAAAGCCTATTTAGTAAGCTTGCTAATAATTATTAGCAAGCTTACTAAATAGGCTTTTAGAGAGAGTTTGTTTACATACATCACGCCTGAAATCTTCAGGGAGGTAGGCAGAAGTACACCTTTGGCGCAACTGGGGAAATGGTGAAATGTGACTGCATGTGGCATGGCATTTCACCAGTTATGTTAAAGTACTAATTAGGGAGCAAGCCTTGGGAGTTGGTTCCGGCTAATCACCGAAACGGCTGGACCGATTTTGATGAAATGTGTTATGGAGATAATTTGAACCCTAGGGTTCCCGCGCGCGGTTTTGCACTTGTGGTATGTCGATACCACACGTGCAAAACCGCGCGCGGAAGCTAGTCTGAAATATTAACTAAAATATTGCGTAATCACGGTTCAAATAATAGGTATTATTATACATATATATAGGTAATTAATATACCCGAGAATATAATGCCGCACAAACTTTTCCAATTCCAAAAATTCCGATTTCAATAATTCTTTCACTGATTGAATACTATCATCATTTATCATTTTTTGGCCATGGTATCTTTTGTGGTGTAGTTGGCTTCCACGCCTTCCACGCGGACGGAGTCGCGGGCAGAAGTTAGTTATGAATTAAAGTGGTATTATTCCTGTTTCAAGAGGGGCCCGTGGGTAAATAATAACAGCCGCACAGGTCGATCGGTTAGGTTAAGCTACGCTTGCCGCGGTTGGTCTGTGGACGAGTGACCATCTTTACATACCGAGACCCCTCCGTGCCTCGGAAAGCACGTTAAGCCGTTGGTCCCGGCTGTCATTCGTGGATCTTTGACAGTCGTTATGGGTAGTCAGAAGCCCGAAAGTCTGACAACCAGTCTTACCAAGGGGTATCGTATTACCCAGTAACTGGGTTGTGGAGGTCAGATAGGCAGTCGCTCCATGTAAAATACTGGTATTCAGCTGCATCCGGTTAGACTGGAAGCCGGCCCCAACATAGTTGGGAAAAGGCTAGGCAGATGATGATGATTCCTGTTTCAACCAACAAATGAACCTACTCAAATTATGATTTCTCTTTTCAGATTTTTTCCGAAACGTGGATAAAATGTTAAAAAAGAAAAAAAAATATCAACGCGGAGCTGTGTTTTGGAGTTACGTTATTATTACTGTCTTGTGTGGGTTCGTATAATTTATTTCCCACCTACTTTTGTACAGAAAAAAGTGTATTATCATTCTATGTAGTGAAAAAATTCTGAATATATTTTAGCTGGAGACAGGCTTCATAAGAATGTATATTTGGTTAGATATTTTGCGGAATATGTATGACACTTTTAGGCTACCTACAGAATACTGAAATCGATTGCTCACTGGAGGATAATAGGTATGTCGCAGATGGATTGTCCAATCCGCTGTTTTACATAACCGCTAGCTGTTTTACAAAACCGCTCCGGTAAAACAGTTGAACGATGTTTAGCGATTTTTCATAATTACTGAACTTTAACACGCAGAATTGCGTAAACGTTTGACATTTATCAATGCCAAACAACAATTAGAGGTTATGTCAAAAATAAAATAGTGATGTAAACTTTTTTTTGGGTTTATTTTGCAGATTATGTTGCTGTGCTAAATAAAGGTATTTTCATTCTTTCTTTTCTTATCTACTATTTGTATTATATCTTCGTAATTCATGAATAAGCGACTTTAGGATTGGGAAGGTCGACATATCGATATAATCTGAAGCGTAACTCTCAGGTTTTATTGCAACAACGTGAATATGTAATGAGATAATATGAAAAAGGATTGGTTATGGTTGTACTTCTATTTTAGGTTAAGTATTGAAAGTGGTTGTAACATGCAATGGTTTATGCAAGCCTGCTACTCGTCACCATCTGCCTAGATCTTCCCAAGTATATTGTGATCAGCTTCCAGTCTAACCGGATGCTGCTGGGTATTTTACATGGAGCGGCTAGCTGTCTTACCTCCACAACCCAGTTACTGGGTAACACGATACCCCTTGGCAAGACTGGTTGTCAGACTTTCAGGCTTCTGTCGACCCGTAACAACTTTCCGTCTGTCTGTCTATTTGAATATTTATTTTTATTGAAGTAAGATGGCAATGGATCCTGGCAAATAGCCAGATATATTATTGAATGCAAATAAAGATTTTTGTCGAGAATAACTAACGGATTTTTCATTAATCTACATTGGCCATTTCTAAAATAAACCATCGTAGGATTATCGGATCGGTCGCAAATATGAATGGGATTTTTTTTCACAAACACAATATTGGTGAATGAAAATCAATAAACAATCTTCCTAGCCTTTTGCCAACTATGATGGGGTCGGCTTCCAGTATAGTCGGATGCAGCTGAAAACTGTATTTTACATAGACTACATGGTCTTCATATGATCTGACCAAGATTATGTCTGGACTTTAAAAGAGACTGTGACGTCTGAATTTGTTTCGGCCTTTCTTCTCAGACTAGTCAGATAGGAAACGCCGACCTCATCTAGTTTTAAAATATGATTGACGTGTAAAAGTGTTTGTACAAACCTACTTACAAAATAAAATCATTTATCATTTATCATAGAGCGACTGCCTATCTGACATGCACATCCCAGTAACTGGATAACACTGTAGCGGTATCTACAACGCCACATGCGAACAACGCGTCGTACTGACGTCACGCAAATCCTGCATCTCGCAAGCAGAGTTTACCGCGCAATTAGCATAGATACAATTTCCCAACATCAATCGTTGGGCAATTGCCCGCCAGACACAACACCCGTCTGGTCGGAGGATCCTCCCTTTTCTATGGAGGATGAGTGAACTTTACATCCTGTTCCTCATCCCTCTAAAAACCCCTTGCTAATACTGGTTGTCAAAATCTTGGGTTTCTAACTACCCGTAAAGACTGTCAAAGATCTACGAATAACAGCCAAGACCAACGGCTTAACATGCTTTCCGAGGCGGCATCTCAATATGCAATGGATGGTTCAATGTGGCTCCTTCGATCGAACCGAAAGGCTGTTATCACTCAGCTACGAGCCCCTCTAGAACCCAACGTGCTTACCTAAAATAAAGCTAGGAAGATACCCTAAACGATCCTTAATTCCATCTGAGGTCTACCAGAGATCCTTCCAAGGAGATAACTTTAATTACCATAATTATTCTGTGCTATTTCATTCTTACTTAGCTAGTGACAGATTGTAATTACTACGATGTTAGCATAATTTACCGTTTTTCTTTTGTTTTGTATTTACCAAGGGATGATAATAAACTTAATAAAAAGTTATTCATTCATTTCTTTTTTCAAATTGAAAAAAGAACATAGATATCCATTTATTCTTCCAATGGCTGATTTTACCAATGTTCATTACCAAAGATTTTTTTAATCTGTGGAATAAAATTGACGTCTGACAGTTCTACTATAGACTCAGACTAAGGAAAGAAAGGACTCGGCATAACGAACAATAGTTATAGGAATGTGATGCGGCCGGTCGCCATGTTTTGTCACAGCCAACAAGTACATCAGTTGTCATCGCGACTTGTTTGTTTTAGTCTTTTGAAGAAAATGTTGTGTTAATAGGCGAAAATTTTGCTTGTATAGAGTGTTCGAACTTGCATAAGACTGCATTTATTATGGGTAGGTGCAGTGTGTTAGGCTACCGCATGCCGCAAGCCGCCATCTTTGTGCCAGACTCACATTTTAGGTATGCACGTTTTTTTCATAGGTATGTCATGTCTATTCTTTTCCTTAGTCTGAGACTATAGACGACGCTATATTTTAGTTTGTGAATAGTTTTAATTAAGTTAGGATATAATTTTATTTTAGTGTTGGCGTGTAAATTGTAATTGTTGTGTCTTTGTGAATAAATATACTATGAGAATATGGAAAAACAGTCAAAAAGTCAAAAATTACTCTCAGATTACGTCATATTCTGGGTATAAAAGTTTGTTGGAATTCCCCTTAAGGATACCTACCTCTGTATCTATTTTTCTGTTCTGTTTTTTCTTGTCTATTTAGGTATATACCTAAATAGACAAGAAAAAACAGAACAGAACGTACACATATATATGTGTGAACATAAATGGTAAAATAAATAAATAGATATTCGCCTAAGTATATGCTTTGTTAATATTTGGTTGAATTCACGTACTTATTAGTCAAATGTTTTCTATCTTCAAGCTTATTTGCAGTTAGTTAATTAGTAGTTAATAGATAAATATTTTGTTGTATACAGAAGTGAGGATAAAAAAAACTGACTAGGAAAATTATTATAGTTTTTGCATGGAAAATATAGTTTTATCTCTGTTTGTAGTAATATTATCCGTATTTTAAGATTCTGCATTATATGTTTATGTTAGTTGAGTTAAAGTTTACCGATGATTGCTAACCACTTTAAATCATAATCCGACTTTTTTTCGGGAGGGAATTGCTAACAGCTAATCCATTGCTTCATATGTTTGAAAATTTCGTCTGCTCGATAGTCTAATAACGCAATGAATGTTGTTGCACTGTCAAAATGAAACGCATTACCATTGTAAATGTGCAGTGGCTGACTGGCTAAACTGGAAGGGATACAAGACATTTTTAGGGACAAGTAGGCTCTTTCTTTCCTCAGTCTCATACACAATTAAAAGTCTACAGGATGCAGTTTTTCATTTCAATGATCCTCATTATTTCACATGTTTTCTATATCTTGCTTCCTATCCTGCTAATATTATAAACGCGAAAATTAGTGAGGATGGATGGATATTTTTTACTCTTTTACGCAAGAACTACTGAACGGGTTTTGATGAAACTTTACAGTAAAATAGCTTATACATCATAATAACACATACAATAGTGTTTATCTCTAGAGATTGGTCTGGTGGACACAAATGAGTGTAGATGTAAGTTATTTTTAGCTAGGTACTTACATATATTATGTAATTCATTGTTTGTTGTACTAGTCTAATGTGTTTGCTTAAAGATCGGAGATAGATAGCGCTAGTCATCTTAGGCATGATTGATAGGCATTTGCAAAATAATATTTGCGTATAGAATTTACTGCTTTAACACTATAGCACCATATTTATGCCCTTTATTCGGAAAGTATGACGTATTGGTGTCTTTGGAAGAAATACTTTCTATGCTTTTCGTATTTAGACACCGTCTTATTACAAAACAAAACCTAACTTTAGTTCTAGCCTAAACTATTGTGCCAGTACTTGTATTTCGAACTTTACAACTTAGCACCGAACTAAGCTGTTATTTTTGTAAAAAGAACTCCATTTCAATAACAGTTGGGTTCTTAATTCAATAACTGGGTCAGTGGTTTAAACCTGATCGAAAGAAAAACCTTGTTTTGTAATAAGGGGGTATGGGTCTTACTACAAAAACTTAAGCACTTGTTCAACGTGTGTCTAATGATACGTCAAAGTTCATAATAATTTTGTCAAAGTCAAAGTTAAATCATTTATTTCAAATAGGCACTATAAAGCATTTTGGAACGTCAAAAATTATCGTGTCGCTGTCGTGTTTATAAGGTGTTTAGCTTAAACAACTGATAAACACTGTTTTGTGGTAATAAGGTAAATATATAATGTATGTAATTGCAACACACCTCTATAATATACAGGGTGGCAGATACATAGACGCACAACCTGTTACCAAGGATTCACCTACATGATTCTAAACCATTCTGAGTTGAAATTTTCGACGGATATAAAAAAAAAATTGCTGTTCAGTAGATTTTGAGCGCATAGGTTCAGCTTTCTATGAAACAGCAGATTTTTTTTGATAATCGACGAAAAATTTCGATGCTATGGTCTAAATTCATGTGCTGAATCCATGGTTACAGTTTGCGCGTCGATGTCCCTGCCACCCTGTATTGAAGCCGCTGTTGTGTAAGGCTACGCGCAAACGAGCCACCGGCCACAGCCACCGATAGCCCAGCGACAAGCAGTTCACATGCTTTTTCATACTTTTTGTATTGATTCAACGCACACGTGTCTCCCTGCCAGCCTGTATAACATCAAAGAAAGAATAATCGAAGGCTATGTTATCATTAATTCAGTAGGTACCTATACCGAGTACCCTCATCAATTCATCATTTGCCTAGCCTTTTCCCTACTATGTTGGGGTCAGCTTCTACCAGCTGAATACCAGTATTTTACATGGAGCGACTGCCTATCTGACCTCCACAACCCAGTTTCTGGGTAATACGATACTCCTTGGTATTTATTTATTTGGGACAAACAAACAGTAACACATTATATCTGCGCAAATAACATAAACAGAGATATTATATAAATGTGAAACTCACACCGTTATCCACAGCATATACAATTCATATAACTTTACTAATGAACAATGACAATCTATAAACTATCTATGCTAAGTTTCTTTAACAAAGCAGAACGAAATCTATTTGCTACCACTGAGAATAAATCTAATTCTGTAGTTTCTGAACAAAAATCATTATAGTTTTTGCACAAGCGACGTATGACTAGTTGTCAGACTTTCGGGCTACTGACGACCCATAACGACTGTCAAAGATCCACGAATTACAGCCGGGGCCAACAGCTTAACGTGTTTTCCGAAGCACGAAGTGGTCTAGGTATGTGAAGATGGTCACTCATCCACGGACCAACCGCGGCAAGCGTAGCTTAACCTGATCGGTCGACCCGTGCGGCTGTTATTACTTAGCCACAAGCCCCTGCGAGTACCTCATCATTTATTTAGCCAAAAACCTAGTCTAGATAACTTCAACGTTGTAAGATGTTTGGAGGAGATTGTATGTGATGTCATGTAAAATAATTCCACAGAGGAATGTTACACAAAATTTTCCGATACTGTTTTCTCAGATTTATTCACCCAGAAATGGTAAACAAGACAAATTATAAGAGATATGTACTACCTACAAAATCATCCCTTCGAATATACAGGGTCAAATGAAATTAACTAGCGAAACTGCAGACGTGATAGGTATCGATATCTCAACACGTTTTTTTTGTGGGTTTACTGAACGCAATTAGAATATAGTCATTTGAAATATCAGTTAATAAATCAGTTTTTTATTGTTTAAACTTCACAAACGTGAGAGGGTATCGATATCTCAACAAATTCACCTTTCAAACAAAAAACAACAAAATCAAAATCGGTTCATCCGTTCGGGAGCTACGATGCTACAGACAGACATACACACACGCACACACACACCCTGACACGTCAAACTTATAACACCCCGTCGTTTTTGCGTCGCGGGTTAAAAACAGATTTTCTTAACGTAACAAAACCATCGGTCGTTAAACCTCAAAAAAAACAACATTAAATCTTTTTGTTGTTATTTTATCGTATTTAGATATTGATACCCATCACGTCTGGAAAGTTTTGCTAGTTAATTTAATTTAACCCTGAATTTGAAAGTATATTCTTGTAGCTACGGTAAGCATACGAATGTCGATGCTTGTAAAAGTTATAAATTGTGGATTTCAGATCACGATAAGACTTGGTTCTTGCTGAAGTTCAGAAGATAATACAGACTGTTTTAGAGTGCCCCGGGGCATGAAACATCGGAAATAAAACTGGAGCAATTGAAACGAAAAGTTACTACTGAATGTATAGGAGTTATGAAATAAACGGCTTTTGAGCCCGTTTTTTCGTAAACATTTTAGCTATTACTTTTAGCCTTTTGAAAGCTTTGTATTTTTTTTTTGTGAAAATGTAATGACAAGTAAATATTGAACTCGTTAGATACCGCGTCAACAAACCTCTGACACACAAGCACGCAGTGACTTGACTTGATGACAATGTGTGAGCCCATTCTTTTCAGTATGGACACTTTTTCGCATGAATAAGTACTTACGGTGAGCACAACATAGCTTGCAGAGTAAGCAAACTGAAGTGGCAGTGGGCTTGTCATGTCTGTCGATGGACCGATGGCCGGTGGAGCAGACGAGTCCTGGAGTGGAGACATCTGGGACGCCCCCCAGCTAGATGGACGGATGACCTAAAGAAGGTTTCTGAGGTAGATTGGATGCGGAAGGCGGAAGGCAGGGTATTGTGGCGCAGTCTAAGAGAGGCCTTTGGCTGAGTTGATTGAAGTACGATGAGGGCATATCTTGGGATTTCAATCTTTGATGGCAAGTTGCTCTATTATGGTTGGTGGACAACATTTTTTCTTATGTGATGCCTTTTAGGCTTCTACTCTTTACTTGTTTGTAGGCAGCTTATTTATATTGGCAGTTATCCCTTGTTCGAATCCGATCGAATATGAAACGAGGTGATCCGGCAGAGAACTAAAGTGGCCGACATAGTTCACAGAATAAGCAAGTTGAAGTCACAATGGGCCGGCCATATTAGCTGTAGAACCGATGACCGTTGGGGTAGACGTGTTCCTGAGTGGAAACCGCGAATCGGCAAAGATAAGACAGGACGCCCTTGCTTGGTGGAGCAACAATCTTCGCAGGGTGGCTGGTAGCACCTGGATGACAGTTGCCGAGAATTGAGTTGAATGGCGTGCAATTGGAGAGGCTAATGACCAGCAGTGGACTGCTTTGTTCGTCTTAAATGTGTATAGATTTGAATTAAGGATATGAAATAATTTTCAAGTTATGGAACAATAAACTGGATGTCATACATACATTAACAAAGTTCAAATTCCATTGCGAGCAATAACTTATTAAGACCTTTTTGTTACAAATGGTCGCTCAAAAAGCAATAAAAAAAATGATAACTGATTAAGTGGCCATGGAATGTAAATTATCTGAGATTATGAACACTGCTATAGATTTAGGTTTGACTTTACATTGTGAGCCGTAATAAAAAACACAAAGTTAAGGTAAGTTGAACAACTTAATTCTGAATACACTCTTATACAGTGTTTCATAATTGAAATTTATTTTACGTTGCTTTTTCCTACTCCCACCGTAACCTTAAAACGCCCCCAACAAACTGTTACAAATACACACGAAAACAGAGGAGTCTACATATCCCGCGTTTTTACAGAACCTGTTATTTCAGACTCCATACAAATAAAGAGTTTGTTTTACGTAACATTTACTGGTGTTTGTGAAATAAGCATGAATATATTTAAATTCCCTGGAATCTCTTTGAGATGGGTGTTTTAGTATCATCCCTGGAGTCAGGGATGATAAGGCTGCTTTTCCATCGGAGATATGCGAGGTACCTAAACGATGAAGCTAAGCTATGAAACTAAGTATGAATAGTTTAAACAGACTTTGCTTAGGTACGAAGTCTGTTTAATCTGTTTGTGTAGGCCGCAGAAAGGACAACCTCTACATGTGGGGGTTCATGGAAGGCTCTGACCTTCGGTCTGTATGCGGTGTCTCTCCAGAGACAATGGCTCACCTCCCATCTTGCACCGCATGCCCTGTCACCGGGCACACGTGAGGACCTAATGGCTGCGTCGGCGCTGAAATTTCTTCATCTTCATCATCAGATGATAGTGACTATCATCTGATGATGAAGATGAAGAAGTTTCACCAACGTTAATTTGTAAATTCGGTAGAATTATAGTGAAGCGAATAACGTTCCAGGTATTGTTCACCCCTGCTTCTTTTAGGTTTTTAGCATTGACACTGTAATTTTAAATTGGAGTTAAATAATATAAATAAATGAAAGCCACATAATTTCATAAGATAAATAGTTATAATGGTTACAATTAAGTGTGACAGCTACTGTAAAAATAGATCATAATAAATTCGGCGTCTATCGTAATGTAACAATATTTATTGTACTTTTGTTACAAAGTGTGCATTAAAAATAACATTTTTTAACTTCTTTCTAATGCTATTGTAAATGTACTATAGATATTATTAAAAAATGGTTCAAATACTAAAATCTTGCTCTCCTGTAATTAGATTCCCGCCCGCTCTCAATGTGACGTTCCTAAAGCCTGGCATATCCAATTTTCCCTCTCATCAATTATTATAGGTGTCTACAAAGCCCTTTTGTGTTCTTGATTTATTGGAACGCCATAATGTCTGTACTCTCTAGTCTTTGAGTGGTTTAAACATTTAATAGATCAGTGAATTATTCGTAGAATCACGAGAATTCTGGTCGCCGAGTCTGCAGTCCTCTCTCTGTATTTAAACTGTGACGGCTGGATGGGATAAAATTCAAACGAATTCCAGTTTAGATTCGGAATTCAAACTGTGCTAACAGTTGACCTAGTTTTTTTATAAATGATGACGTAGTTTGCGGCAAAGAGGCTATAAATAAAAATAGGGGTAGACAGAACTTTTGTTGGTGATGGTAGGTATTTGATCCAAAATAAGGATTGAATGCCACCCTAAAAAAAAGTTAACTTTTTTTTTTCCCACTCATCAACTTATAATGTTCCCATTGCTGGAATACAGTCCTCCTCTCTGTGAGAGGAAGTGGGCCCAGTGCAGGTTGGTGGATGTCACATATCTTCGAATTTTTGGTTCTAGGACATGCCGGCTTCCTCACGATGTTTTCTTTCACCGTTTTGAGAGTAGTGGTGATGAGATTAAATACACAAATTAAAGTACCTGCCTGGGTTCGAACTCACGACCTACAACTCGTAAGTCACGGCCGATGCCACTGGGCCACCACCATATTTAGATTCGGTTCGAGATAGCGGTCGAGATTTGTGCCTAATGGCAGAAATCCAAAGTCTTGGCTGGTACAGCGAGTATAGCATTACTATCATGTATCTCGATAGCTTATCAAAACAGCATTAATAAAATGAGTAGTGATTTTATTAATACTGTTTCTTGTATCGTATATCGTCATCGAACTGCATTATTTCGATTAAGCGTGTCATCGCAATATGACGAATATGTCTGAGTTCACGATACTGATATTGCCAATTGACTTTATTGGCTGACACTGCTGATAGTTCTCGTAATGCAGTAATGGAAACTTTTCATTGGGTATAGTGACTTGATTAAGGCAAGTATTGGAGATGTTGACGTCATTGCAGATGCACATAATAATAAGATTGTTATGCATAACCAATAAGGTGCGCACGGCGTCATATCACGCTATACATTTCCAGTATTAGCTGACTTCTCATAGTACGAAAAGCGTATACAATGCGATGCATTAAAACTGGAAATGTATAGCTTGATGTATCGTCATGTACCTATGTGCGTTGTTTTTTTTTTATTTCTGTTTGTTGTGTTCTAATGTTTGTACTTTCAATGCAATCAAGAATATAGATATCAATCAATATATCAGTTCTGCGGAAAATTATAAGGAATCAAGGCACTTCTAAAAAAGAAGTCCTATATGTATTATGTTTATAAGAGTCCTAATAAATGTACAGGACTCTTATATTATGAGTTTAAAAAAAAACCTAAAAAAAGTCGAATCAGAATTAGATGCTGTAACAATTTTCAGCCAGTTGTAACGAAATGCCTTATGTTCTTATCATACTCAAACGTAATGCACAAAAAAGCCTCTTCGGAAAGTTCTTATTTACAGCTATCTGAATTTAAAACTTGATTAAAACGAAAGAGTGAGCCCTAACAAAATCAGTTACACAACAAAAGATAAATCTACGCATCAAAAGGAAAAGGGTACACCTACCCTTTTCTGCCTTATTTACGTAGCCTAATTTTGGCGCCCAGCGTGGTACTCAAAATGTATCTTATTACAAAGTTTACAGTAGCCTTTTCGCTTGTAATCCGTGCTCTTTTTTTAAATAGAAGCGACGTGCTTCATAATGTCGGGTTAGCACGCACGACTTGATAGGTAGGGATTTTCACGGGCCTAGAATCTTGAGTATCTAGGCGGCCTAAAGGTTTATGGAGCCACTTTTTTAGCCAACGACTGCTTCGTTAGCGGTAGCGCTACTGCTGAGTATCTGAATAATTTTGAATTATATTGCTAATCCATTGCTTCATAATTATGTTCGAAAAATTTGTCTGCTCAACAACGTAAACAACGCAATGAATGTTATTGAACTGTCAAAATAAAAGCCATACCTTCTGTTTGTGTGTTACGCGATTACCCCGCTGGATTTGATGATCTGAAATCGCTAAGACATAATGAGTAGGTCCTTAATTGTAGTGATCAATGCTGATAATTTTTCTGTATGGAGACGCTCGTGTTCCTCCTTGCAATGGAACCACGAGCAGGTGTTTTCTACGGAAGAGTATAGTTCCACAAATCCGCCAAAATCCGTAACCAGAGGCTTGTTACGGTATGTAGGAAGAGTTTTATGTGAGAAATAAAACGTCTACCAGTAAAACTAACAACTAACGGGTGTACAAAATACACACAATAGTTGCTCGCATCAGAAATGGGCCATATGGTGGAAGCTTACACAATTTCTTGTGGGTAGTAGTTAGGTACGCATAAATTTAGGAATAGATTTATTAGCATGTCTAGCTATTTCTAGCCTGGTGTAATCTGGTTTCAGTGTCAAGGTTTATTTTTAGGCGGGAATCAAATATGGAATGTAGCTTCTTACATTAATAATAATATTATGACGACAGAACAGACACAGAATTGTGAATTGGGAAGAAAATTTCAGCGATTACCAATTCGTTTGCTAGCCGTATTTTTTTAATAATTTAACAAAAATATCTTATTATGTTTTTTTCACAACTCTAAAAGTATCCTACGAATTCCACTACGGTAGTTTAATTCGCACACCTTAGGCTAAACTAATAACATAAAGATACCTACTAAAAATCAGTAAAGCGAACTCGCAATAACCAACCCCAACTGACTGGACATTTTTGAACATAGTGTTACCGTATCTAGTTCTTTTCTTTTTTTGATTCTGTAAAAATTTCACCGTGAAAACTCAAGTGAAGTGAGCTTAATGTGAGTTGTCACTAGTGTCAATCCCTAGCATTATTTGGAATGACAGCTCACTACACGCTCACTTCACCTGAGTTTTCACGAGTGAGATGGAGGATTGCACTGCAGGTTGTAGAGTCTAGCCGGTATTTTCTGTAAAAATCTCACCGTGAATAAGCTTGCTTGACGTGAACTGCACTCCACTAATGCTAGGGATTGACACTATTGACCGCTCACTTCACTTAAGTTTTTTACAGAATAGTTAGGCAGTACAAAAGAAGTCGTACGTTAGTAGGTAACCTTTTTGGAAAGGTAGCTAATGGACAATTTCTCTTTTTTTTTTTTTAAATCAAATTCGTTCTTTCACCGAACCAAAGAAAAACCTACTAAACTAGGATTTCGTGTGCCTAGTTCGGTCGATATGTACATTTGAGGCACTTGACCTCCTTCGAGACTCGCTAGGAACATTCGACTCGAAAACTCGGTCAATACATTTTGACCTTTCAGTTCAGGAAATGACAATTCGTGGTCTTGTGTAGTAAAAGTGAACCATAGAAACGGTTTAGTCTAGGAATGACTAATTCGCGAAATGACGACATGGTCTATAATTGACCAATTCTTGAAATGTACAATTCTTTAAATGACTGATTCTACAAATGACTGATTCTATAAAAGACCGATTCTTTTAAAGACCGATTCTATAAATGACCGATTCTTCAAATGACTGATTTTTCAATTCTATGAATGTGTGTGAATATCGTAAATAAAATGCTATGTAAGGGTTGGCAAATCATATATTTCAACTAGTTTCAAAAAAGTCATATTATCAATTATCAAAAAATCAACAATTATAGAAAATTAAGAAATAAATCACTTAGGAATATGTAGTTGAATATTAATCATTTTTTTAAAAAAAGACTATCCATATCAAAAAGAAAAGTGATTTATTTCTTAATTTTCTATAATTGTTGATTTTTTGGAAAGAAACCGAATAAATGTTTACTTTTGCGCAACAGTACGTGTCATTATACAAGTTATTTTTTGGGACATGATAGAAGTTATTTTTTTAAACTAGTTGAAATATATGATTTGCCAACCCTTACATAGCATTTTATTTACGATATTCACACACATTCATAGAATTGAAAAATCAGTCATTTGAAGAATCGGTCATTTATAGAATCGGTCTTTAAAAGAATCGGTCTTTTATAGAATCAGTCATTTGTAGAATCAGTCATTTAAAGAATTGTACATTTCAAGAATTGGTCAATTATAGACCATGTAGTCATTTCGCGAATTAGTCATTCCTAGACTAAACCATAGAAACATAGAAACGTAGAGCAACGTTTCTCGTGTGTTGGGCTAACTTAGATAGGACCTAGTTAGCTTAGCTTTCTTTAGAAGAATTAATATGAAAACAGATCAGCTGCATCCGGTTAGACTGAAAGCCGAACACAACATAGTTTTTTTTTTTTTAAACGCCCCACACCTGGAATTACTCCTGTATCGTGGGTGCGTTTACAAACATTATTTAAACTCACACACACAAACAGCCAGACCCGGAACAACTGTAGGCAATACAAATATTTGTTCCGTGCGGTAATCGAACCTGCGACACGCAGCGCAGCAGGCGATCGCTGAGCCACTGCGCCAACCGTGTCGTCATTGTTGGGAAAAATTAAATGGGTATCCTATTGTTTTGTACTTTGTAGGCATCACATTTCATCATTCATAAGTTTTTTTTTTAATAAAGCGTTTCTAAATTCAACCGCATAATTTTTCATTCTCCTACTATTATCCCAATTTATTTGCGGTCGGCGCAACTTGCCTTTTTCTTCCATACTTCTCAGTTCTCTATGCTAATGTTAGAATGGTAGAATTAAATTCTCAATTTATTGTGGCTGAATTACAGTTATAATGGAACAGTTTAAAGATTTTATGTCGGTCATTTGAGTGAAATTTTACATAAAATAGCAACACTGGTCCTTGATCTTACATTTATATCGAAATTAATTATTGAAAAGCCAAGCTTAGGTACCCAGATGTTTAGCTTTTTTCGTCTTCAATCAGCCGATCGATTCTGTGAAAATCTCACCGTGAAAAGTTAGGTGAAGTGAGCTTAGAGTGAGCTGTCAATAGTGTCAATTCCTAGCATTAGTTGAAATGACAGCTCACTCCACGCTCATTTCACCTAAGTTTTCACGGTGATATGGTTACAGAATTGGACGCCTTGTTAACTTAGCTTTCACTTTGCGGTATCAGTCGTTATGCTTTCTGCTTGTAAATAGCATAAAGCATATAAACATAATCAGTCTATAACGTTCCCACATCTGGGACACAGGTCTCCTCTCTTCGAGAGGGGTGTAATCTACCACAAAAGCACACTGTGGGTTGGTGGATGTCACATCTCTTCGATTTTTTTGTTCTAGGACATGCCGGTTGCCTCAAGATGTAAAAAGTTTAATTGTCATCATCTGCCTAGCCTTTTCCCAACTATGTTGGGGTCGGCTTCCAGTCTAACCGGATGCAGCTGAATACCAGTATTTTACATGGAGCGACTTGGCCCCTTGGTAAGACTGGTTGTCAGACTTTCGTGCTTCTGACTACCCGTAACGACTGTCAAAGATCCACGAATGACAGCCGGGACCAACGGCTTAACGTGCTTTCCGAGGCACGGAGGGGTCTCGGTATGTAAAGATGGTCACCCATCCACAGACCAACCGCGGCAAGCGTAGCTTAACCTGACAGATCGACCTGTGCGGCTGTTATTATTTAGTCACGGGCCCCTCTAAAAAAAGTTTAATTGTAATGCTTGTAAATAGTTGAACATCGGGTCAAAGCTTGCAACCTTATAATAGAAACGGATAGCTTTTCAAACACATTAGGGTAAGTCCAGAGGGCCTACATTTTTTTTTAAAGATATAAACTAGCGCTTGACCGCGATCTCGCCTGATGGAAAGCAGTGATGCAATCGTAATCGTAAATGAAGCTCTAACAATTCCAAATGATAGTTAAACAGCTTGATTGCATTTATAGGTTGTTTTAGCAGTTCAAAGGAGAGAGTTTCAATAAAAACAATATCTAATGTAGGGATCCATAACACTTTATCGTCGTATATTTTCCCCAATGGGTTAGTAAAACTTTAAGCGGTGTCTATAAAGTTGATTGATATTGGCTCGTGTTTTTGAAGTGCGCCTCGAGTGAATCATAATAATATTATTATAATAAAAAAATAGTTTGGGCAAATTAAGAAAAAAAAATTAAGAATAAGTTAAGTTAGGGGAATAATAATAATAATTTATTAAGTATCTATTACTTGTTGACAAAAAAACAATAATTTGGTAAGTACAGAGATGTGAGACTAATTTATCTCCTGGCTCCCAAACTAGGTTTATAGCCTGTGACTTGGGAGTCAGTGATTCCACAACTTATGCTTAGATAAAGTGCATGAATACACCATTTGACTTCTTATACTACTTATCTTCTATTCTTAATAACGAATCGAGGTGCTTGTGCCTATGTAATAACAGCCGCACGGGTCGATTGATCAGATTAAGCTAAGCTTGCCGCGGTTAATCCGTGGATGGGTCCATCTTTACATACCAAGACCCCCCCCCCCCGTGTCTTGGAAAGCACGTTAAGCCTTTGGTCCCGGCTGTCATTCTTGGATCTTTGACAGTCGTTACTGGTCGTCAGAAGCCCGAAAGTCTGACAACCAGTCTTACCAAGGTTATCGTGTTGCCCAGTTAATGGGCTGTAGAGGTCAGATAGGCAGTCGCTCCATGTAAAATACTGGTACTCTGCATCCGGTTAGACTGAAAGCTGACCCCAAGATAGTTGGGAAATGGCTAGGCAGATTATCTCTAGAATCACAAACCTTTAAAATCAAGGTAATTATTATTTAATGGTATCAATATGAAAAATTAATAATGGCGAAAATCGGGTAACTTTTTTATGAGTGGGTTCAAATTTTTTAACATACTACTATTTTAACATGTTGCAGCCATGTAAACCTTTTTCAAAGTATGTCTGAACATCATTGGCTGATCATTATCTGCCATCCATTACGCGGGCCCAGTGCGGTTTGGTAGATGTCACATCTTCGAATTTTGGTTATAGGACATGCCTGTTTCCTCACGATGTATTCCATCACCATTTTGAGAGCACTGGTAATGCCTACCATACTACCATATCTATGGAGACAAAAATAAAAAATCTTCCAGCATTTTTAAATAAAACTTCATCTTAAAACTGAAAGCTAGTTGAAAAGATTCACCTCACTTCTTATATGGATGGATAAGTCTCTCTAGTAAAAAACCCAGTAATGGCACTGCGAGCGCCGCCATATTGAAAAGTGGAAGCAGGGGGGTGGGAGGAGGTGACCCCCCTTTCTTGGCTGTCTATGAAAATGAATAGCTTATACTTTATAAAATAGTCGCCTTTTGTGTGAAGTGCATAATGATTTTTATTATGAAGTGTTTTCTTTGAAGGAATAGTGTTGGCGGTTGGGTGAGAAATTCTGTTATAAACTTATAATGTTGAGGTTTGTGTAAGGAATTGAGAGGTAGTTGAGGGTTAGATGGTGGAGATATAGTAATAGTAATCATGATTGTATACATAATAGTCATCTTAATGCTGATGTGTTTGAGGAAGAAGGTGTTCTTGTCAGTGTTTCTGGAGTACTGTGACTTAAGCTGACGTGTGGCAAATAATTTAATTTTATTTATTTATTTAGTTTAGAAAAGCACACTAACACGTCAGATGTCTTTCGGCTGACATTATGGTGATGATGAATGTCATGTGTCAAATGCAAAACGTCATTATGTGTTCTGTCTCTTTCTGCCACTGTCCATCTTGCGCGTTAAGTGTCTTGAGAAAAACCTCCTATTAATTTATATTTTTCTTATTTACCCATAATCCTCATCATAATAATCATAAATGTTGGCACGGTTGGCGCAGTGGTTAAGCGATTAACTGCTGTGCTGCGTGTCACGGGTTCGATTCCCGCACGGAACAAATATTTGTATGACCTACAATTAGTAGTTGTTCCGGGTCTGGCTGTTTGTGTATGTGAATTTAAATGTTTGTAATGCAGCCACGATACAGGAGAAATTCCTTGTGTGGGGCAACGTTTTTAAAAAACAAGAAAAAAATAAGAATACATCATCATCATTTCAACCGGAAGACGTCCACTACTGGACATAGCCCCCCCCCCCCCCCCCAAACACCTCCACTTCGACCGGTTGTGTGCTTCTCGCATCCAACGGGTTCCTGCGTCCTTCACAAGGTCGTCGGTCCACCTTGTGGGAGGCCTTCCATCGCTACATCTTATGGTACGCGGTCGCCACACCAGAACCTTTCGGTCCCATCGACCATCTGTTCTGCAAGCAATGTACCCTGCCTAACCACCACTTAAGTTTGGCAATTCATCATAATCCATTACCAAAAAGAAAGCTTATGAAAACTTTTTACAAAACCTGCATTAGTGAGATTTTGCAACACCTAAAAATATAATTTCTTCCCGTTTTCCAAGAAAAACATGTACAGCAAGTTTTCTTTTAATTTTCAGACCTGCTTGAAATTCATTACCTGTTTTGCTTTGAAACTGTATTTCATTCGAAGGAAACTTTAGACTAGATCAGATAGTGTTTGTACGGCTTACCGAAATGCAGTGCTGCGACGGTGTAATCTAAGTTGCATTTGAGAATCCAATTTGTATTTGCAGTTTGTTAGAAGTCTTAGGATAGATTGAATTTAATTTGATCAGTCCCAAAACTTCGGCATATAAACTACAGTTTTCCGTTAACTCTCCGGGGTTGAGATTCTAAATTACTTTTCTTTGAGCTACCTCTACCCTTTCAAATCTTTAAATTTTTTGGGTTTTTCTATTATACCCTATCCATTAGGTTAACAGTTTTTTGACAGATGTCTTAGACCGTAACTATTCCAGATTACGTAAAAGTTAACTTTAAAATGCGTAATAAAATAAATACTGCATTATCTTATTGAATTATTTTATTTATGCCTTCTTACATGTATCAATCAATCAATTATCTTATTTATGCCTTCGTACGTGTATCAATCAATGTATTGTGTGTTGCTGCGATCACTAGTTCCATCTGTCAAAAAACGGTTTACCTAATGGACAGGGTCATCATCTGCCTAGCCTTTTCCCAACTATGTTGGGGTCGGCTTCCAGTCTAACCGGATGCAGCTGAATACAGCTGTTGGTTGTCAGACTTTCGGGCTTCTGACTACCCGTAACGACTGTCAAAGATCCACGAATGACAGCCGGGACCAACGGCTTAACGTGCTTTCCGAGGCATGGAGGGGTCTCGGTATGTAAAGATGGTAACCCATCCACAGACCAACCGCGGCAAGCGTAGCTTAACCTGACCGATCGACCTGTGCGGCTGTTATTATTTAGCCAAATGGACAGGGTATAGTCCTTAAATTATGAAACAGGATAAACACACGCGGTCATTGCTACTATTGTAATTTTTCTGAGGAACTTATGGTCATAAAAAGATGCATTCAGGGAGCTGCTCTGTTGGTACCTACTCATTTTCATTAGCAAGTAGTTTCCAACGACCTCATTGTAGTTTGCTCAACTGAAGGGACGCACTTGCTTTTCTCTAAGGGGTTTATTTACAAACTTTGCTTAAAATTAACGTCTGCTTAACCATAATAAATATAATTTTTTGACGTTAAAACGTCTCATAACTTGCAGAAATGTTTATAAAAAAAAACCCTTCAAATATATTTCTATTCTATTCCGCTAGTCCAAATCATTTGCGAAACTGAACTCTTTAGTGAGCACAGAGCATAACACTAACTTATTATAATTCCAAACTCAAATATTTACCCTACTCGCCGAGAATTCCTGTAGGTACCCCAACAAAGGCACAATATAAGAATGTCAGTGCCACCGCTGGCGTTTAAACGAAATAAAATTTCCCCTGAGATGCTTTTCCCGGGTTTTTCTGGGGTAGTGTGAGTGTGTGAGTGAAAGGTCCTTTTCACACGCGGTGCCTTAAAGGAGTTTGCAATTTCATAGTGCCTTGATTATGTGCATCAACTATACCAAACTTGAGCCGTTGCTGTCTCTTACTTGCACATGGAAAACAAAGAGATGGAAGCAAAAGTTGCCAGATTGGGTTGAATTACAACAAGGTAGGATGTTAGCCGATTGATACTCGATTCGCCAGGACATGCTTGCTAAAATCAAGACAGTTTTAAACTGTCATCCTCGTTCTTAATCTGTGTGACACGTTTTCCTAATACAGATACCAGTCTTCCAAAAAGGATTTACCTGAAGGCCAATCTTGTACGTAAAAAACGTTGAAATTCAAGTCCCAATCTCATCTCAGTGACAATCAATGTCAAAAATGTATGTAAACTGATTGTATTTTTGACAGATTGCGACTGAGATTAGAATGCGAACGTTCTCAAAAATACGGGAGTTGCGCCCGAGATGTCAGTTGTGATCATCATATTTTTTAAGACGCCTTTGTGGAAGAGAAGATTTTTTTATTAAAATAAAAACTTTAGTGTTCCAGAAAATATTAAAATATTCAAATAGCGCTAGTCTCCTTCGTCTTATAAGATTATTAGGTACAGAGTAGGTAGGTTCATACATAGCATAAGATTTCTGAGGAGACAACAATTGAATGTTCTTTCAAATAAATGAATTCATCTAAACATTATGAAAAAACCTTTTTTTTATGAAATTAAATTATTATTAATTTTAAAAAATATTTTTTTTAATTTATATATTTTATTATAAAATTAACTTTTTTTTCCCTTTCTTTAGCAAAGGCCTCCCTCTACACCCTCCATATTTCGCAAGCCCGCGCGTCTTCCAGTTCTGACGGAATCTATCCAGCCCGTCCCGTCATCTCCTACATGGTCTGCCGCGACCCCGATTCTAAATTAGTGCGCTTACCATCAACGATGGCATCTCTGCTTTCCATCAGGCGGGATCGCAGTCAAGCACTAGTTTATGCAATAAAAAAAATAGTAATTAACTTAGGTGTATTAAATTTAAAACCGTGTAGTGATGGACAGATTGGCAGTAAGGTCCATGAAGTGAATATTTTACTTCGTGATTAGGTCGTCTTATTTGAACACGAAAGCAGCACCAAGTCCATTCATTTTCTAGTTTTTTCTCGTTCTTTTCAAAATATTTAGCAATTCATTCGTAGCTGTCCCCTTTCACCGGACGAATTGAAGCGTTTCATTTATATTTCGCGTTTCCAAGCTCCGTTCCATTCAACCTTTTCATTTTCGCACTCAGCGCTACGTTTTCGAAACCTCTCCACTTCCAATGCGAATGGCAGATTGTCAGTTACGTTCAAAGTTAATAGAACAGCTGTGTTATTGAATATTACCGTAGTAATGTAGAATGTGTTGTGTTTGATGTTTTCATTACTGTGGTGTTGAAGTTTATTTCGATTTATTGGTTTCATGTGTTTCATATTAATTCATAGATAATTTATGTGCGGGATTTGATTTAATTAATAATGGAGCATTAGAAGGAAGGAATACAGATGAAGAGATGACCTGGACGCGTACTGCGGAGGGCTGGTTCGAGTTGGTGCGGGAAAAGAGTTCCTGGAAGGATCTTGGGGAGGCCTTTGCACAGCATTGGGACAGTTCAGGCTAAAAAAAAAGTTGGATGTATATTACGTAAAGTCAGGGTAAAAATTGTGAAGTAAATTCACTACCAACTTAAATTGTCCGTGTATTCAAATCACAAATATCGTTCTTTGGCAGTGAAATAGCTATATTAAGGCAAATTGACGTAAGATGTCGATTTGCTTAACAATTAATTTCCCTGTCTGTACACCCGTAAACATTAACGACTGCTATAGGCGTTAATATAACACATTGAGCTTTAGAAAGAGATTGTCATATTGAGTGAAAGAGACAACACTCTACAAAGTCGAATTTTTCCTTAAATGCTTATGTACCAGACTTAACCCGCCTTGCAATGTATCTTACACACACCCTTCCTCGTAAATTGTACTTTTTATTATCATTCCACATAATTTCTTCTGTTTTATTACGGTACAACATGAATTAAATGAACAAGGGAGAGCAATATATATTATTATCTCACTCAGACAAAATGAAACTACATTTGGGCCTTCTGGAGTAATTTTGCGCTTTTTAAACGCCCACCCTTCACGACGTTTATTAAATTGTACTGTAATAGTATTTAATAAAGAGCATCCGTTTCTCGTCACTTTCTGAAACATAGCAATACAGTGTTGCTACTTCATTAAAGATGATCATTTGTCCGGTGTGAGAGAGAGAGATAGAGCTAGAAGGCCGGTAGGACCATCTCTTCTTTGCCATGGAATAATGATGGTATTGATATTTCATAATACCCTGGTGCCTATTCTGAAATAGAGAAAACTAAACACAAAAGAACGTCTAGAATAAATAGTGTGGGAAATACACTAGAAAGTTAGTAAAGTACCTAAGCAAAGAAATAAGAACCTTGACACTATATAAAAGACATAAAAATATAATAAACCTAGAGAAAAAAAAAAACACGCCAGAAAACGCAAGCAAATCCGCAAGAACATCTAGTGGAATACTTTTATGAAGATGAAACTAGTCCCAAGTTTCAAACCAGCAAAAAAGAAGACCACAGTCACAACCCAGGCAGCGGTTTTTAATTAGTATTTATACTACATGTTCCTTTGTTCTGGGGAAGTTACAGAATTTCTTTTATTAGACCTTTAGCCTGAGGCCAACACTGCGGATGAAAATAAAGGAACATCGCTTTGCTGTTACAAAGAAGATCATAATGAAATACAAGTTCAAGAATCTTTCATTATGAAGTTTTGGATTTGTTGGGATTGAATTTTGGTATTAATGGGGGGGATGTTTATGGTTGTTGGTGTATGAACTTTTTTGATAACAAGTACAAGGCCTCAATTCTGTATTTACTCTGCGAAATCTTATCACGTGAATATCGTGTCTTGTTAAAGGCAAGGAATCGAAATGTGCCGTATGGATAACATGTATTTTGACAGTTCAAACCACGCCATTGTATCATAGAGAATACTTTATACGTTAGTTCGTTTTTTAAACCCAGAACCTAATTTGACAGGTGTAATGTCAAATTAGGAGACGGGCGTAAATTCATAAAAAGTTGGGCCTGACGTTACAGTAACGATTAAAGCATTATTTTATTTAGATACAAATACCATTAAAAAAAAAAACTAAAATGTTTACGACTGCTCCATGGTAGAAAAAAAATATAGGGTGTTATTGGTTAGGTATACAAAACAACGTTGTTGTAAGAAATGCGTGAGTCGTTCGTTTAAGTAAAAACCGTCAGAATCCTTTATACGTAGCCAAAGTCGTTATAGAATACTAATCGAATAATAATTACTACAGCACACGAAAACACAATAGAAAATAAAATAGCCGCTACAAGCTCAGAGCCAAACGAACAAAGCAAAAGATTTGTTTGATTGACGTTTGAGTTTGACCTGACATTGACATGAGTTCCAATGTGTTGCCTGAATATTAAAACATGATGATCGATTGTGAAATCGATTTAAAATGGGTAGCGGGATTGTCCGAAAGGGTTACCGCTGCCCTGGAACATAAAGGGCTAAGGAAGGAACACCAGTGGGTTTTAGTCAGTAAGAGTCTGACACTCCCTTCTGCTCCACCCAGAGCGGAAGGAGTCATTTGATGATTTCCCATCCTAAAAAAAAAAACGATTTCAAATTAGTTTTGCGACTTTTTAGAAACGTTATTTGTCACTGGGAAACCACCATTATTAAAATTAAAAAAAATAATAACATCCTAAGAAGAAAACACTGAATTACTTCTTATTGTTTTTCTTTTTCTATTTGTATTTTTAATATCGATTAACTTAATATTTCATGTGGCAACATTGTTTTAAAGTGAAAATAAGGGAAGTCAGTATTTTTTCTAATAAATATTTAATTTCTTATCCCATGATAAAACTGTTTAGTATTTCATGATTAACTACAAAAAAACTGAAATTTATTTTTGATAAATATTTCCTTTGTGTAACGTTAGGCCCAGATTCGCCCGTCTCCTTTCTATACTAAAAAAACGCAAACACAAAATATTTAAATGTCAGATCCGTATCTGGGATTAAAAAACGAACTAGGTAAGGAGTCGACAGATTTATAAAGTGCAAAAAAAAAATTCTTTAACAAAAAGGTAGGTTATAAATATTTTTATTGATTTACTTTTTGGATTTTTTAAATTATTTTGATTGCAATCTATTATTTTTAGTTTGTACGGAAGCTGTCCAGTGGCTGCTCCGTTTATTCATACAGCTTCTTAAATAAGGTTTTAAGGAATCTTTCTTTTTTGACTTCTAGCGGCTGTTTTTGTGTTCATCAGGTTTACTGGTAGCATGTTTGGAGGGTTCGTGATTCGTTCTTTGTACGCTTTTGTCTTTTGTTACTGATATTTATTTAGTTAGGTACTGCTTAGATTTAAAACTGTTTATAAACATTGTAAAAATCTTCATCATCATCATCATCACAGCCTATAGTAGTCCACTGCTGGACATAGGTCACTCCTATTGCACGCCATTCAACACGATTTTCGGCAACTCTCATCCAGCTGCTACCAGCCATCCTGCGAAGATCGTCGCTCCACCTAGCCTGAGGGCGTCCCACCTTACGTTTACCGATTCGCGGTCTCCACTCAAGAACACGACTACCCCAACGGTCATCGGTTCTTCGGCTAATATGGCATAATAATAATAATAATATCCCTGGACATTTCACACAGCGCCATCTAGTCCCAAGCTAAGCAACCTAATGCTTGTGTTACAGTAACAAGATGGCTGATAAACTACATATATACATTTAAAAATGGCATGGTGGCATTGTAAAAATCTTAGGATTACAATTTTGTAATGATGGGTATAATCAACTACACTATTATTATTGATGCTAGGTGCATAATTATAACTTGTTTTCTTTAAAATATTTTTAAAATGTATTTAAAAATGGTTATGAATTTTGCGTAACTGTAAGGTATTTATGCTCATGACTGTACTAAGTACCGTGACTCAATAGGAAGATTTGTATTGCTTATCTTACAACTCAAAAGAAGCGTGAAACTAACTTGATTACAAGTCTATTCAGCGCTCACAACCTCCTGAATCACATTCTGTGAAGCGCATTTGAAAGGGAATTAATATCATTTGAATGAACTAATCTCATTTTGTTCCCAGACTGATGGAGATAGGTGATTAAATAAGAATAAAGCCATCTTTTGTTTGGCTCAAGTCGATTACTGGGTGCTTGTTCTTCTATTTTTATATTCAATTGTTCTTGTTTGCATTTATTTTAAGCTGGTGTTTTATTTTTAAAGGTCCTTACCCTTTGGGTAACCCAAAAGGGTAAAGGGCTGGAGCAAAGGGCCCAGACAGGCGGTTTACTTTGTGTAAGTTACTTCATCACCACTGCTCCCAAAACGGTGAAGGAAAACATCGCGAGGAAATTGACATGTCCTAGAACTAAAAATTATACTTAAAGAATAAAATGGACAATAGTAGTATATAGTAGTATGTTTGTTGTATGTGTATATGTATGTTTTTCTAATGAAATTATATAAAGAAACGGGACGGGACGCTCAAGGAAGATATAGAGACCTTACCGGTGATGTTCTTCAGATAGGTTAGGTGCGTAGTACTCACAATCGGAGTGCATGTATGACCAGATGTACATATTAACGTAAACGAGGCAAAAGGCGTATGTAAGGATCGTAGCGGGAGGCGTTCCGTACTTTCTGCTTACCCCCTGCATATATCTTTCTTTCTTTTATATGTATGTTATAAAAAGAGAAAATAAACATTTTTTAAAAAGAGAAAACACAATTAGTTGCTGTAAATAAGAAACACCGGTAGCCCATTAAACTTCTGAACCGAAAGAAATTGGTTTGTGTTTAAATAATTTTTCTTTATTTAGGGAAAGGGGGAATGTAATTAAAACCCCTAAGCGGTCTTAATAAATTACGGCGAAACGGAATTAAACGCTGCTTAAACAAACTTACATTGAAGCAGTTGGTGTGAAAGTGGTCTAACGGATATTGTTTAGCGTTTCTTTTGTTACTGTGATTAATTCTCACGAGAGAGGGGCTTGTAGCTGAGTACAGCCGCACTAGTCGATCGGTCAATAAGCTACGCTTGCCGCGGTTGGTCCGTGGATGTGTGACCATCTTTACATACCGAGACCCCTCCGTGCCTCGGAAAGCACGTTAAGCCGTTGGTCGCGGTTGACACTCGTGTATCCTTGACAGTCGTTACGGGTCGTCGGAAGCCCGAAAGTCTGACAACCAGTCTTACCATGGGGTATCGTATTATCCAGTAACTGGGTTGTGGTGGTCAGATAGGCAGTTGCTTCATGTAAAATACTGTTATTGAGCTGCATCCGGTTAGACTGGAAGCTGACCCCAACATAGTTGGGAAAAGGCTAAGCAGATGATGATTAAATTTCACGAGAACTGGCCTTCTGTTATACCGTACCGTACATTATGAACCGTACAATCGGTGCTTACATAATATTATTTCACATGCGGTGTCTTAGCCTACAAAAAAAGAAAATAAAACATACTTAAGCCAGTGTCGCCTAACAGGCGTAATTTATAACGCTCGCTTACGTTTTTTTTTTACAATTTATTATCGTACATATCGAGACATAAATAATGTCCATTGCTTAGAAACATAGCCGGTGATTTAGCAAGTAAATATGTCGGGTACGAGACTTGTAACCGCCACAATTTTGTGTTGTGACGCCAGGCGTAGGCAAGTCTCTCATTTATTTGAGTGGTTTAACACCACACGTACTAGGCGCGTTTAAGATAGATACAGCCGATATATCCTGTAAAAATCTCACGTGAGAACTAAGGTGAAATGAGCTTGTAATGAGCTATCATTCCACTTGATGCGGGGGATTGACTAATAACAGCCGATGTATTCTGTAAAATTAAAGTGAGCTGGCAATAGTGTCAATCCGTTGTCATCAGCCGGTCGATTCTGTAAAAATCTCACCGTGAAAACTCAAGTGAAGTGAGCTTGATGTAAGTTGTCAGTAGTGTCAATCCCTAGCATTATTTGGAATGACAGCTCACTCCACGCTCACTTCTCCTAAGTTTTCACGGTGAGATGGAGATACAGAATCGCACTGCAGGTGGAATGACAGCTCACCTCAAACTCACTTCACCTAAGTTTTCAAGGTGAATTGTATACAAAATAAACCGACAGACTTGAATTTCTCTCCCAGGAGGAAGTCTGGCGGTTGGATTGGCATACGAGAATGACGACTGAGTATCTACAATGATTATGTGTGATTCCGAGTAGTACTCGTAAGTTATGAAGAAAATACACTCAGATTATCTAAAATTTTTGTGTATTTTCTTAATAACTTACGTCGTAATAAATTAATAATCATGAGCTGCATCCGGTTAGACTGGAAGCCGACCCCAACTTAGTTGGGAAAAGGCTAGGCAGATGACGATGAAAACAATGGGAAAATCTTTGCTAAAGAATCTAAATATATACCTACGCAATTCCATCAATGCAAACATGACATACTTATTATTTTCGTCCCTAATCATCACGCTTTGAAGGAAAAAAAATAAAAATGACTCTCAATATGACATTACTTTTTAATTTTTAATCTGTAACTCTGTAAGAAGCCACGAAGAAGTCACATATATATTAACTGATACAATTTTCCTTTCTAAAGATAATTATCTAATTTGAATAACATTTTTCCTTCATTCAATTTAAAATGTAATATAATTAAAGAAGCACAGAAAAGATTGGAGGGCCTTTGTCACTCTGATTTTTTATTTGCTAAAGTGGCTGTTTGTGTATGTGACTTTAAATGTTTGTAAACGCGTCCACGATACAGGAGTAATTCCTAGTGTGGGGCAACGTTTTTTTAAAAAAAAAATGAAATGAAATGAAAGTCTGACTTTTACTTAGCTACAGTAAAATGACAGCTAATGTGTTAGAGTCCGGGCAAATTAAGTCTTCGCGCTGTCAAAATCGGAAATAATCGTTTGCCGCCATATCGACGTGTATATCAAGTGTCAAGAGAGTGTACTGTGTTCCTTGTTTTCTTGAGTACCTAAATAATTGTCATCATTACGGCGAATTAAAAATTGATTAAAAGTGCTGGCAGGGACACCGAGAAACGCAAACGTACCGCACCGTCAAACGTCGCGCGCAGACTTATCTTGAGCGCACTCTACACTTTGATTTGCTTAAGTCTGACTTTTAATTAGCTGCAGTAAAATTACAGCTTATATGTTACCACTTTTTAACAAAATTTAAATAGTAATATGACAAAAGGATCGATTCATTCAATTAACATTCAGTTCAAGATCGATCAATGAGGAGGATGATACTTATAATGATATTAAGAGTAATAATTACATTAAAAAAAGCAATGCTTAATTATTTTCATTTTTCATCACATCAGTGAGTGGATTGGATTTATAAAACGTATTAATTCTATTTACAAACATTTCTTTTAAATATTCTTAAGTATTATAGTAAACGTTATTCCTAATGAATACTTTAATTTATTTAAAAAAAATGTTTCTTATATCAATCAACCTTTACTCTGGAAGTCCTACAGCGCATGAGCAGTCCTCACAAGTGAATCCAATGTTAGATACTTGTACACAAGTATAAGTTTTAGTTGAAACCACATGTAAGTTCATGTAACTAAGTTTGGCCTGGTTCGCTACTCTAACTACTTTGATGGACTTCGCTCGCCTTGGATGACCGACAAAGGGAGGTTGGGAGGGGGAGTGTGGATTACTTATATAAGTGTATTTTAGATAGAATTATTTCTATATCGTCTATTTGTGTAAGAGCTGAAGGAAGATAGCTTGCTTGTTCAAAAGAGTAATGCGGCAAGACCAAGGTTGAAACCGATGCCGATGTTGGTTGATTCAGCAAAAAAAAAAAAAAAAATCTGCTGTTTCACAGAATAAAAGAAGTATGGAACAGCAATTTTTTTTTACCCAACGAAATATTTCAACGCATAGTTTCAGAATTATGTACTGAATCCATGGTAACAGCTTGCGCGTCGATGTCCATGCTGCCCTGTATACCTAGCATAAAACGGTTTTAGTGCACTATTTAACTTTTCAGTTAATCTGAATATAATAAATTAACACGTATTGATAATAGGTCTCTACTTGTTTAACTACAAATGATGGGAATGCCTGTAATGACTAATGAATAGGTCGTTTTTATCACAGAACAGCTTTTATCTGTTCTGTGGTTTTTATTAATCTTAAGGAATATCTGAACATTTTAAAAGTAAACACGTCTCGTGTTAAAGTGGGAAGATGTAAGTCCAACCTGGTAAAGTGGGGCTACCTCGACGGAACGGCAGTAGGGTGTGATTGTGGAGTTATGTCGCAAACCATGCTCCAGCGCCCTCTGTGTCCCAAAACATGCAGTCAAAGTGACTTCTGCGCTGCCACCGACAACGCCATGGAAGTGGCAAAGTTTTGGGAAAATAAGATTTAAAATTAATAATAGAAAAAGAAGTGTGTCTTAAAAAAAATCCTAACCCAATAGAGTCCAATGTGTCTTTTAAATACGACGCAATAACAGCAAGTAACCCTCCTAGTTCATTGAACGACCTTGAATTTACGGAATAGCCCTCCGACTGTCGGTAGAATGTGGTAGTAGGTATTGGATTTATTTATATTATACAACGTGGCGCTACAATGGCGACATTAATTTAACACACGATTAGGGCTAGTGGCCAGTAATCATAAAAAATTATAACAACATAAAAAAAATTGTAACTTGAAAACTTCCACCTGCGCCGCGCGCCGACAGGAGGGCTCTCTCTCTTTCCTTCAATTCGCCTTCTCTTTGCTCGTTAATTGTTTTAATTACATTGATGCGATGTTATGATCCGTGACCCCGGCAAGTGACCCCTGGGCAACAGTTCTTTAAGTCAGGTTGCTCTAAGATGCTATTTTATAAAATTGTTAATAAATAAATAAATATTAATGTTTAATTAAATTAAAATATATTCATAAAACTACAACGCAAAACCGTATACGTGTGTTAAATTAATGTCGCCATTAAAGCGCCACGCTGTATAAGGTTATAGGAAAACCATTGACAGTCAATGGTTTGGTCGGTACTTTATCAGTATAAAGTGTGTCCATCCTATTTCCTGCTAATATTATAAACGCGTTTGTGAGGATGGATGGGTGGATGGATGTTTGTTACTCTTTCACGCAAAAAGTACTGAATGGATTTAGACGAAACTTTGTAGTAGTATACGTTATACATCAGAATAACACATAGGATACTTTTTATCCCGATATCCCCACGGGATCGCCAATTATGCGCGTGAAACCGCGGAGCGCTGCTAGTAATTCATATTGCAATATAAAATGTGAATATACTCAAAAACTCAACCAAAAGCTTTGACTTATCAGATCATTTAACCAACCCCTGGTATTACTGTGCAATTTGAAGATATAACCAACGGATTCTCAAGCAATTGAGGGGATTTCCAACATTTTCATAAAAGTAATTTATAGAAATGAAAGCGCAATTGTGAAAATGGAATTGACATGAGAGGTTTGTGACTCTTATTTCGAGTATACCTAATATGTGAATTGTTTTATCTTTCATACATATTCTGTACTCGAAGGTAAATAGCGTGTGGTAGGTTAATTTATTCCACTTATAAAATGTTTGAGGAGCTCGTGGCTAAATTATAACAGCCGCACGGGTCGATTGAAGGTTAAGAAACGGTTGCCGCGGTCGGTTCGTGGATGGGTGGAGGATCCATAACATATCGAGACCTATCCGTGTCTCGGAAAGCACGTTAAGACACTCGACAGTCGTTACGGGTAGTCACGTTAGTCAAAAGCCCGAAAGTCTGGCAGCCAGTCGTACCAAGGGGTATCGTGTTACCCAGTAACTGGGTTGTAAACGTCAGATGGGCAGTTGCCCTATGTAAAACACTGGTATAAATCTGCATCCGGTTAGACTGGAAGCCAACCCGAACATAGTTGGGGAAGGCTAGGCAGGTGATAGTCCTTAGAGCTTAGACAAGTGACATTCTACTAGCGATAAAGGTGATTAAAAAGTCAAAACTGCCGACCTATTCTGTAAAAATCGAATCGAATGAAGCTAGTTGTCAATAGTTTCAATCCTTAGTATCAATAATGACAACTCACTTTAGGCTCACTTCACCTAAATTTTCAAGGTGAGATTTTTACAGAATATACCGTCTGTATTGGATTTACATAACGGCTGTCAAAGATCCACGAATGACAGCCCTAAGGCAACTAAACATACCACGGGTATGTTTCCCCTTTTCTCAGGTATGGACTCCTACTCTGGGGGAACTCGACGAACGTAAATGAAGCTTTTCTAGTGCAGAAAAAATGCCTAAGAACAATCTGCGGTATCAGTCCATTATCATCCTGCAGACCTCTATTTAAAAAATAAGTCTTCTCATAATGCAAGCTGGTGTATTTATAAAAGAGCATTCAACATTTTTTATAGCATGCGACTTGCATTCGAAATATAATCGTCGATACCCAACACGGAAGAATTCCGTCACATCAAAGCACATTGTGCCTTAAAAATAGCTTTATCACAGCAATTAAAATATTTAACAATATTCCAAAAAAAAATAAGGCAACTCCCTCTTAAATACTTCAAATCCAAACTATATAAATGGCTTATAGGTAATTGCTTTTATAGTGTGAAAGAATTTATTGATAAAAAAGTAACAGATAAATATGGTTACTAATTTTCATTATAATTATTACCTACTTTTTGAATTCACTAAAGTAATTAGACATGTTGGAATAATGACGTATCCTTTTAATTTTTTACATGTAACGTGTTTAAATATTTGTATGCCTAAAATATGCCGTGTATAATATTTGTAATATTTTAGTGTTCAAGCAGTACGGTTATGGAATGACTTGCCCGTGTCGGTAAGGCGTGCTCAATCTTTGTCCGCTTTCAAAATCATGATAAAAAAGCACTTCCTCTCTCCTTAAACATCATCATTATTATATTATTATTTATTATTATTATTTTCTTTGCTCTTGTTTCATGTTTATTATTATATGTATATATTTATTTAGGTAAGTAATAAAAAATACTTTATGTATTATATTAATAGTATAATGTAAATGGTACACCACAGACTACCTACTATATTTGTCTCTCCTTAATTTTTAATCCATCCAAAGTTTGTCTTTAAAAGATCGCTCTTAGCGATAAGACCGCCCATTGTGTCACCGTTTATAAAATGTTATATATTTATCTTCTGTAATTTGTATGGTGTACAATAAAGAGTATTCTATTCTATTCTATGCCAGTCCTTGGCGAAACATGTAAGATCATAATTATATTTATAAGACCTTAATGTACCATGTTTGAAGCTAATAAATATATTCTATTCTATTCTAAGGACACTTCCGAGCATTTTAATCCTACACCCACATAAGAAAAGAAAACGCCTCTTTATTCGCAGAAAATACTTCGTAAGTAATTACTTACCTAGTCCTAAATTTGGATTATCCTACATAAATGAAAATCTTATTAACTAATGTTCCTTAAATAACAAACAAAATCACTTTTAACTTACTTTCTAAGTTAATCTTGGTCGTTGTCAGTGACGACCAAGATTAACTTAGAAAGTAAGTTCGGTGAAGGAACATTATCATCATTTGCATAGCCTTGCCCCAACTATGTTTGCAACCAGTATTTTACATGGAGCGACTGCCTATCTGACCTCCACAACCCAGTTACTGGGTAATACGATACCCCTTGGTAAGACTGGTTGTCAGACTTTCGGGCTTCTGACTACCCGTAACGACTGTCAAAGATCCACGAATGAAAGCCGGGACCAACAACTTAACGTGCTTTCAGAGGCCTCGAAGGGTCTCGGTATGTAAAGATGGTCACCAATCCACAGACCGACCGCGGCAAGCATAGCTTAACTTAAGGAAAATATCGTGAGGAATCCTGGGGGTCTACTCCGAAGTAGTATCGGCCGAATGTTCGGCCGTTTCCTGCTACGAAGTTACTATTTGGTTCGGTCGGTTCCGATCCTACACTCCTACACTCTTTCGAATATTGACTATGGTCCCGATCCAACTGAGCAGATCCGAATTTTTTTCACATTTTAAAATAATATTCGGTTCGGCCATGTGTCGGTCCGATTCGAACATTCGCACTTTGCACTTCGGAGTAGGGCCCCTGGACTTAAAATTAAAATAAGTCTGACATTGCCTACCCGTCTTGAGGAAGCTTGGTCATCTATGGCCATGCCTATTCTTTATCAGAAGAGGCCTTTGCGGTATAGTAGGACAATAATCATCAGCCTATATTGTTTCCACTGCTGGGACACAGGCCTCCTTTCTTCGAGAGGGAGTGGGCTATAATCTACCACGCGAGCCCAGTGCGGGTTGGTAGATGTCACATGTCTTCGAATTTTTGGTTCTAGGACATGCCGGTTTCCTCACGATGTTTTCCTTCACCGTTTTGAGAGCAGTGGTGATGAAATAATTTACACAAAGTAAAGCGCCTATCTGGGTTCGAACCTACCACCTACAACTCGTGAGTCGCAGCCGTTTCCACTGGGCCACCACTGCTCTCAGTAGGACAATAATAGGGTGGTATTATTATAAGAACATACAACGCCTTTTCATTAACAGAAAATACACCAATATGTATTTTATCTATATATATACATATAATAAAATTGTAGAAAAGTGGTGTCTGTACAATGGAAATATATTAAAAAAAAGTAGCAGGGGTTGTTATTATATCGATGCCGAACCCGAAATTGTAATTAATTATTTTTTTTGTCTGTTTGTCTGTTTGTCTGTGTGTTTGTGCACGCTAATATCAGAAACGGCTTATTCGATTTAGATGCGGTTTTCACTAATATATTGTAGTGAGCTTCACTTAACATTTAGTGTTTATTTCATGTCAATCGGTTCATAAATAAAAAAATTATGTCAATTTAAAGAATCACGGCGAACATTTTTGTTAAGTTAAAGAAAATTAAGAAAAAGGACCTAACCTACAAACCCTAAAATATAAATAAATGAAATATGCAAACAGTCAGTATTCAAGTGAATCGCAATAATCGAATTCGTCTATACTCTCCAGGAACCGTGCGTTCGCTACGAATAACTGAATCCTTATGGCAGCGGCGCGTTTTTTTTTTTTGTTTTTTATGAATGGCATCTCGTAGTTTACCTTGAGAGGTCGTGACTACAACCGGACTATCCTGTGGTTGCCTTAAGAATTCTTAAAGCCTCCAGCCAGGGCTACATCTAGATTAAAACTAAGTGACTGCATGCTAAGGGCACCCCCTGTGGGGTACAAACCTCGGCTTAGGGCGTCGCTGGGAGAGGGCAGCAAGGGGACAGGCTGGATCGAATTAGTATTATTAATGCTTTGATGAGCGCGGCGTTTCCTAGGACTATCTCTGAGAAGAAAGGCCGAAACAAACTCAGAGGTCTCAGTCGGGGAATTTAAAACTACAGGCTCAGCTACGGCGCGGGCTGGCACTTCAGCGGGCAAGGGTTGGGGGGTTAGCGGCGCGGCTCTCAGCGCGCTTTATATAGCCACGGACACGCAGGCGCGAGGCGTGTACGTACTCTGATAGAATACCTTAACAAAAATGTTCGCCGTGATTCTTTAAATTGACATAATTTTTTTATTTATGAACCGATTGACATGAAATAAACACTAAATGTTAAGTGAAGCTCACTACAATATATTAGTGAAAACCGCATCTAAATCGAATAAGCCGTTTCTGATATTAGCGTGCACAAACACACAGACAAACAGACAAACCGACAAACAGACAAAAAAAAAATTAATTACAATTTCGGGTTCGGCATCGATATAATAACAACCCCTGCTACTTTTTTTTAATATACTTCCATTGTACAGACACCACTTTTCTACAATTGTATTATATGTATAGATAAGTTCATTAGCTCAGGTTAGTAATAAATTTTGTCTAGCAATTCTTTTGTTTTATAAAGTTAGTACACACGGCTACACATCAAACTATGCAAAACCAGTATTGGCTGACCGTTCATTGTGAGAAAATATCATACAAAGTGAGGCCAAGACAAACTGGTTTTGTATAGCTTGACATGTAGCCGTGTGTACGTTTGATTTACACGTCTTAATAACACTTATTACTTAAACTGTGATAATTTTAGACTGTATAATAAATAATCTGTAAGTATTTATAATTTAATTATAATATAACTGTGTGTTAAGTAGTAAGTACTATTTTATTGTAAGAATGCCTCGAAGAAGATCCACCTCTCCCAATGTAGCAGAAATGCTAAAAGGATGAAATTAGTTCGATCACAGGAATCTGAGGAAGGTCGTGAGGCAAGGCTCTCTGCAACTTGGGAACATCAGACTAGGTTTCGTGCTGCAGAAACTTCGACTCAGCGAGAATCTCGACTGAGTTCAAATCGTTCTCGAATGATGACAACTCGAAATAGGGAAAACGGGGAGCAACGAAAGGCACGTTTATCTGTCGATCGCGAAGCTCACGCACTATCGCGTCTGTCTGAGACTTCTGCGAACCCATAATGCTTCTTAGAAATTTAAGCCCCCCAAAACTTTGCAATGGCACCAGGTTAAAAGTGACCAATTTACAACGAAATCTGATAGAAGCAGAGATTTTAACAGGGTGTGGAAAAGGTGAAAGTGTTTTCATTCCTCGGATTCCTCTCATTCCAAACAATTTTCCATTTAGTTTTAAACGAGTCCAGTTTCCAGTCAGCCTATGTTTTGCGATGACAATTAATAAAGGTCAGACGCTGAATGTTGTGGGTGTAGATCTAAGTATCAGCTGTTTCTCGCACGGTCAGTTGTGTGTGGCTCTGTCACGGGTTAGCAATCCTAGGAGCCTGTATGCTTTCATCCCCGATGGTCATACGTCAAATATCGTATACAGAGAAGCATTTCTGTAAAGTAAATTTTAGCTACCCAAACGACGGTATATGTAATTCAAAATATGCTGCCCGAAAAGTCACTATTCCACGCGGACAAAGTCGCGGGCACAGCTAGTTCCTAAATAAAGATTATCCTGCATAAATAAAACATCAAACACTATCAGTATTACCCTGTTAACCATACATTAATAATAAAACTTTCCCAAATAAGTATTGAAGCTGGGCACTAATCTGTGTTTCAGAACGTTACTGGATTGTTCGTGACGTTTCGGAACGCACCTTGGGAGCGGGTGACCTTGAAAGGACGTCCTGTTTCGGAATTAGATTAACTGGAACATGCCCAGAAGACTGGCAGCATTGCCGCATTGAATGGCAATGCTAGTTGGTATTGACATAGGGATTTTTTTGAACATATTTACGATAGCGGAAAATTCGTTCCAAAGTATATTTTTCGCATAATAGCGCAATTTTTTTTTCTATTTTTTTTTTAACATTGCCCCACATTAGGAATTTCTCCTGTACCGTGGGTGCGTTTACAAACATTTTAACTCACATACACAAACAGCCAGACCCGGAACAACTACTTGTAGGCCATACAAATATTTGTTCCGTGCGGGAATCGAACCCGCGACACGCAGCGCAGCAGTCAATCGCTTAACCACTGTGCCAACCGTGTCGTCAAATTCCATACCCAGTGAATTTTGTGGTGATGTTTCTTTCATATTTCGTAAACAAACATGTCTTTTCGCAGAAATGTCGGGATTACGAAAACATGAATCGTATTTGTGATGAAACAAATAATCCGTATATAAACATAGGAAATCGCGAAAACTCAGAAAGGCACTCTCAATCCGCTTTCTTGTTGACAATAGTTTCGGGAATCATTCTAACTGAAACTATGTCGTAATATCATTACCTAAACTGTTTTTTTTTTTTTTGTAAAAACTCTAATTAGCTTATTAGACACAGTCTGTGATTTAGCGAAAGTACTTTTTAATTGTTCACTCAAAGAGCGCAGACCTTAGTCAAAACTATCTTTAACCGGTCGAATGCCGTAATTACAGAAACAATTAAAAAGCCAATGTGTCTCGCGTGGATCCACGTTCTCATGATACGAAGGGTTAAAGATAGACTATCGCTATATTAAATCAATTAAATCACCAAGTCTCATAGACAGACATTCATTGTTCCATACCCAGATTACTTTTATTCGAGGAATAAAATTGACGTTTGACAGCTTTTATATGGAAGTAATGTCACAAATTCAAAATTATTCTTCGAATAAAATTATCTGGCGTTAGAAAAATCAGCCCTTAAACTGTTTTGATTTTTACACAAAATGAAACTGTCATAAACCGCGAAAACGCACTACGTTTTGAAATTACTCACTCATTCACTCTCTGATACAAAAAAACAAATGAAATGTCATTAAAAACGTTGCTGTTGTTAAATATTTCACTCAATGCACGCTATAAATATGTTTCATTTTAATATTAATTTAATTTTATGAAATACAATATTTCATATCTGAGTCGTCCTTGGAATTTGCCTCTTATTGTTTTAATGTTAACGTTCACGAAACCATTAACCTGAGTTACGACGGAAACTTGTATTGAATATCTAACCTTCAGTTTTAATGATTCAAAACGGACTAAATATTATGTAAAATATAACTTTTGTCACGGAATAAACAACCTTACTTCCTAAATCCTAAGTTTCATTATCAATTTCAGTTTTTAAATAATAAATTTGCTCTCAAACATTTTGTTCTAATTTTACGTAACGAGAATTTTAAAATAGACTGTTTACATGTCGGCTTCTTGAGAAAGTAATTAAGCTAAGGTTTCCTATGCAATCTGTTCTGGTAGTCAGGAAACGTAGAAATATTGTAAGGTTGTTTGTCATTAATAGCCGGCACGTTGCCATGGAAACTAAACCTCTGATTGTAAACCATTATGACCCATACCTACAACACTAATGAAGTGGACGTAGGTACATACTGCGGCGTTGGAATACCTACACAAACAATCTGCTGAAGGTTTGCACAGTGATTCTCCTTCTGAATAATCCATAAAGCAGTTTCCAATCAATGTGATTCCATAGTCTTGTAAGTATATGTCTTAAGAAAACTTTTTCAGAAAAAAGTTCACAGTCGGGTAATGAACCAACGCGGATAAAGCAGAATTTTTTTTATTCATCTAGTTGTCGGTTTACGGCTTGTAATAGAATTGTGGAAACTGAATAGGTATGAATGATTTGACGAAAATTCGTATTGAAACCGAAACCTAGAGTCTAGAGAATGGTCTAGATTCTAGACCACTATTCTTGACTAACAAACTTATCTGTATTCATTTACAGAAACTGACGGCCTAAACTCGTTTTACACGTGACGCTTCTAGTCACCTACATCGACGTTCAGTTATGACGTCATTCGGCACAGGAGTGGGGATAGGGCGGGGAACTTCTTCAAGTTTACGCCAGCCTCCTCGCCTGCCTAGCTCCCTGGTACTAGCTCTAAGCTTGACCATTAGGCACTGAGCTGATTTCCTTAGTTGAATGCCGAAGTTTGGGGTAATCACTTTAGTTAAAAGCCTTTAAGTATTAAAAAGTTAGCAAGTTGATACATTTATTTTAGACTAGCGAATAAACTTAGAAAAAATCTTTGAGACATTTAAATGATATGAAAGGTTTTACTACTATACTTTGGTTGAATGGTAACCGGTAGGTGGTATGTACCTACCTTTGAATCGCAGATTCGTAGTAGTACTTTATGTAATTACAAAAACTATACAAACAATACATAGTTTCTTGCCCATTCTTCTCCATACGAAAACTACCTTTTGGAAGGGGCGACTAGAACCAATTTTATTTTAATTTTGACGTTCAAAAGTGCATTTAATGTGCCTATTTGAAATAAATGATTTGACTTTGACATACTGTTTAAAATGAGATCATTCTACCAAAATCAATTCATTTGGCAATTATTGGGGTAATTGCGTAAAACACTAACAGTAGCAAGTAGGATTTGATTTTGACAGTTCAACAACGTTCATTGCGTTATTAACGTATTTAAGCAGACAAATTTTTCAAACATTTTACGCAATGGAATAGCCATATCCTTCAAAGTGTGATTGTGATTGAAAGTGTGTTACGTTCAGATTGGTGAAACTGGAAAATACATACACGCCCATCCTCCTCCCTTCTCATCTTAAATCGACTAAGTTCTACATTCTTTCTAGCTCACCTACCGCTTATTAATATCCAAAAACAGAACAAAACAAACTATCTAAATCGACCAAAACACTTTCATAACAAACAAATCTCCTAATCCCTCAGCTTCAATACTTTTAGCCTTTCTAATCCTACTATACTCCTCCACAAACAATATCAGCGGGCGCCCATCTTGATTATACCGCCATAATATAATAAAATAAGGCACAACATCGGGTATTGTTAATTTAGACAGTGCAGTCACGTCTGAAGAGTTTCCTACGGTAATGAGAAAAGGCAGATCAGGACATGCGAATTGTTGAGTTCGTAGCACAGTATTTGAGAAAAGCTATAAAGAAGCGATAGTGTCTGTTTCCAAAATGAATACTGCCTGATGTTAGCAAGGCAATTTTTTTTTTTGCCAATGTGGCAAAGCGTGAATCTTAAACTTGTGGCGGCATCTACATCGCCACATGTTAACTACGCATCACACTAACGTCACAAAAAATCCTGCATCGCGCAAGCGGAGTTTACCGCGCAACTAGCTTATACAACATCCCGTCAATCGTTGGAGGATGAGTTAATGGTCGGGCAGTAGCCCACCGCTACTGCCCGACCATTAACTCATCCTCCATAGAAAAGGGAGGATGAGTGAACTTTATACTGTTCCTCATACCTCTATAAACTCGTTTACAGATAACGCACAGCCTGCCGCTGCGCTGGATCTGTGTTGTTATTATTTTTGAAGAAAGTTCCTTGAGTCCTTTAGATCCCACTAGAGATATACGAGTTTATGGGATGATATTCAATTATGGATATAATGACTGCTATATTTCAGGGTTAATGGTGTACTTACTTGCTTGTAATATTCCTAAGGGCTAATTTTTCAATGTACAGATAATTTTTATTTGTGGAATAAAATTGGCGTCTGACAGTTTTTGTATGGAAGGACTGTCAAAACTTCAAAATTATTCTTCCGATAAAATTATCTGGCGTTGGAAAAATCAGCACTAAAACTTATTGTTATTAAATTATTATAAGTTTCACATCAACCTACCATATTGATAGGTGGCAAAAAATAGACTATCCTCAATACTATTGTACAGAATCAAGTACTATTCTAACCTATTACTATTCTAACTGTACTATTAATAATAAGTACTATTCTAACCTAACAGATAGTTGTGCTGCTACAGAGTTTGTTGCGCCACTACTTCTCAGCTGAAGCACTTGGAAAAGGTAAAGGGTGGATGTTTTGGGCTGATTCGCAGCGTAATTTGAATTAATGACTTTTGATTGAATTTTGATTTCGGATGATCTGTTTCCAAATTCCAAGGAGCTCCTTGGAATTTAAATTTAAATTATTACCAACACACCACGACACGATACGACACGATATAACAGTTCTACCTATACATAAAATATAGCCAAAGTATAGCTTTAGTACTTGTACTGTGTTCAGTACCTGATCTATTGAATATTCGTGGCGAGAGAGCTAGGTCCTCCGCTGAAAAAGAATCTGAGAACTAACACGAACTCTTGTTTCACGAATGATATTCATTCGAATTAAGTTTTACGAAAGTAATTTTCTCTTTATACAAAAGAGTTCACTGTCATTAAACTCATTCATTGAACACTTTATTTGTTTTGAGAACCAAGGAACACCTGTGACTTTGGTTCTCAAAACAAACAAAAAATGTTGCCAGAACGAAGATTAGATATTATTGAAACAGAAGGTAATGTTGGGACATATCATATCGTCTTGAAAACCGTAAGAGTAGAGAGAAGAATAACATTTATTTATTTATTTATAAAGCACTTAACCTAATTCATATTTAGGTTTAGACACACAACGAAAACCTTTCAGGGTTTATCTGCATGTTGGCGAGTCGTTCATATCAATTCTATAAACAATGTTAACAATTTATACAAGGTGTTATTGACAGCCCTCCGCAAACTGATAGGGTGGCTTCAGTACATCATATTAAGATGACCGGTACATGTAATTCTTTCAGGAACATTAAGGGAATCCAAAAAACCAGATTTGTTTTATTACCTCACACGCAACGTATCGTTACCGTGGCAAAACGCACGTAGCGGACGGCAGCGCAGCGAGCTTGGGCGAGGCTGTTTTCAGCTGTTTTATTTACATAAATGGAGTGTTGCATACAGAGAACGTAATTTTACATTGAAATAAAGGAATATCAGCAGAAAAAACGGCATAAAATTTTTTTTTTTCCTGAGAAAATTTCCAGTGGGATATGATTCAGAATAAGGAGCTGAATCAATCCTGTGTTTTTGTGGAGGGCTGTCAATAACACCCTGTATGTTACATTAATACACTTGCGAGCAATGAAAAAGTTCCAGTGACATAGCACCAAATTACTCCTAAACGGGAAAGGCTAGCTTAATGACGATGCTAATATTGAAGTACATTTAACAGCGCATCAGAATATTACCAACTAAAAACAGACATTTAATTTAAAATTTGAACACAATATTTACATTGTGTTCAAATTTTTAAATTATATGTCTTAGGAGATATTAAGGTGTTTGCCGGCATTTTGTGGGTGGAGCTTTTTCATTGCTCGGCAGTGTACATAGTTACATAATATATATCAGGAGAAATTTTGTGTAAGGAAACGCTTTGATTTGTACTTATAATTATTACTTATTTGTAGGTACTTATGTACTGATGTACTGTGAATTATAGACTGATGTACAAAACATCAGTCTATACGGCAGTGTACATAGTTACATAATATATATTAGGAGAAATTTTGTGTAAGGAAACGCTTTGATTTGTACTTATAATTATTACTTATTTGTAGGTACTTATGTACTGATGTACTGTGAATTATAGACTGATGTACAAAACATCAGTCTATAATTCAGTCGTGCCAGTGACACGAAGAAGAAGTCTATAACTGTCCTATAACTAGGCAAATGGATCTAATGGCAAGAAAGAACGCAGCAGTCACCACGCTTTCTCATATCCTATCACCCTCCTGTCCTTATCAAAATTTATCTGGAGCCGGCGCAGCCCGTCTTTTTTTCCATACATTTCTATTAGTCGTCATCTCTGCAGTCAGCCCCTTTCTAGACATATTATCTTTCACACGAACTATATATCGTTGCTGCAGTTTTTCCCTATTTATTAAACCATCTGCACTCACACTCAAAACCTTCCTCACAACGTGTTTCTCATTTATCCGCATCACATGCCTATAGCATAACAACGGGGGCAATTCTCGTAATTTTAAGCACGTTCACAGTCTGATCTCAGTCTCAATCTGTCAAAAATACGTGTATTTCGAATACATTGCGATAAGTTTTTGACATTTGTTTGTCGCCGAGATGAGACCGCGACTAGATTTTGAACGTTTTACATTACGATAATTGGCCTTCCGATTTCCACACAACTTCTAATAGAATCCCATTTTTTTGCTAGCCATTAACAGCAGTGGTACGAGTATGTACTCTCCTTTCATTTCTTTCTGTCCAGAGCTGCTAAGGACCAATCTTTATTAAAGGAGTCCAGCTCATCCCGCTATCTCTCATCGTCGGGCCTGCCGCAATGTCGTTTCCCATTAACCCCACTGGGTCGTATTGTTTGGCCCATTGGTCGTCAGACATGCGGCAGATTGGCGGCACGGTTGGCGCAGTGGTTAAGCGATTGACTGCTGCGCTGCGTGTCGCGGGTTCGATTCCCGCACGGAACAAATATTTGTATGACCTACATGTATTTGTTCCGAGTCTGGGTGTTTTTCTATCTATAATAATGTATGTATTTACAAAAAAAAACATGTATATAAGTAGTTTATCAGCCATCTTGTTACCATAACACAAGCATTAGGTTGCTTAGCTTGGGACTAGATGGCGCTGTGTGAAATGTCCAGGGATATTATTATGTATTATTATAAGTCCAGCCCAATTCCATTTAAGCGTGGCAGATTTTCGAGTGACATCAGTTATTTTAGTGATGGAACGGATTGTTGAATTTTTAACCCGATCTACAACGGTTCCATAGCTCTCTGGCAAACCTCGAGCGTGGACCTCTATTGAATTGTCAGAAAATATTGGCCATATTGGAAAATAAAAACTTGTCCTCAAACCTGCGGTCATCGGAGTCTGGACACAATAGTTCATTTTTTTGTTACGCGGAAATATTTTAGTCCGCCTTCTTCATAGAATTCTCGTTTAGCTCATAGTAGTAGTCACACAAATCAGTCGAGAACTTAGTCCTTCATCCTAACACCGCTGTTTCCACGATAGTCCCGGTAATTTGGAGTTACGAGTGGTGCCTAATGACACCTCAGTGGTACTAATTTTTATACGATTGGGTGTTATTTTTAGAAACGAATACAATTTTATCTGATTTTACAAAGGGATTTAAAAAAAAAAAATGTTAGACAAAGATTAGAGTTTTTAGCTAATTAGAAATTTCCAAATGGACAAAACATTATTTTAGAGGTATTATCCTCTGTAAAAAGTCAAGGTCAAAAGGTAACGGTCAAAGAAAATGGTTAGAGCGACTGCGCAAGCGTCACTACAGTCCGGCCGTCGAAAGAATGCATTCACACCTGTCAGTGCCACAAACACAAACGCATTCTCTCGTGAAATATCGTATTTTGAAAACTGTGAACCACGCATTGCAAATTCTCAAGGAAACATTCGTTAATCCGAAAATGTATCCATTGTTTGTGGGTGACTTCTTGGCTTCTCAACCACAAAAGAAAGCAAAGAAATGAAGATGGGCAGTTACAATATATATTTATTAATGTAATAATGAAGTTCTACAACCGCGAGAACTAGTAGCGTCCCGCGGTTTCACCCGCATGAGGGTCGATCCCGAGGGAATATCAGGATAAAAAGTATCCTATGTGTTATTCTGATGTTATGTTAGGTATGTTATTCTAAGTAGGACAATAAGCATAATTCCTACATTATTTGAGTGCGCGTAATACTGGTCAGTTTCCCTCAGTCGTCAGTTTATTTAATTTGCCAGTTTCGATGATTAGTCAGTTGCACTGATTCGTCAGTTTTGCCGATTAGACAGTTAAGTGTTAATTCGACAGTTTCCAGTGTTTGCCAGTTTTCGCCAATTCGTCAGTTTTGTACACTCAAGGGAAAAAGTTTTACTGAAATCTATATGTGATACCTAACGATAATGTCTTAAGTTTAAATAAAATAAAATAGACTCAATTAAAAAGGAAATGAATGCGATCGAAGAATTATAAGGGAAAGATCCGAACTGCGAGCGTAGGCGATGTAGGCCAAGCCTTCATATACATAAACGAATATAAATAAAGTTCTACATGTTATTTGTTATACCTCCTATGTTTTCGTTTCAGAGGGTTCTCTAACAATAATATTAGGTACTTTATTATTATGGAGGTAACGCCTACACGAAACTACATAGCATAGTTTTTAAACGTTACTTGGGTGATTAATTTTCCGCAGGTAGGTACCTACTACCTACATGGTTTTCATAGTAGCATTATATGAATGTGAAGTAAAATAAAATTTATACAGCATTTATTTATTTATTTTATTTTATTTGTGTGTTGGTATTTTAGTAGAGGTTTATTTATCAATTTTACAACTCATTTTAAAAAAATCATAAAATCCATGTGGTTTTACATGATCGTCTTTCCTCCCATTTCATAATATCACTACAAAAGTAAAAGAAACATACTCGTAGGTTCGTTGCAAACAGAAAACATTTTATTTCAGTTCTATAATATTATGTACAAAAGAAATGCCAAAAAACTAGAAAAAATATCCCTTGATTACTATGCTTTACTTTTCTAATATCAGTAGATTAAAAAAAGCTGGAAATAATACCCTCAGAGTCATAAAACTGTCAATCTCCCATTAAGATTAGCGCCTCAGTGAATATCGCTTCGACAACAACTTTCGTTATTCGCAGACTACGATTTTATTAACGTTACGAATGTTTGGCACTAATAAAAACTTTTTTGCAAAAAAAATCAACCGACTTCCAAAAACGACACTACAAATTGAAAAATAACTTTAATTTCGGAAGTCGGTGTCGCTGGGTTCACACTTTCGTTGTTTGCCACCGACTTCCGAAATTAAAGTTATTTTTCACTTTGTAGTGTCGTTTTTGGAAGTCGGTTGATTTTTTTTGCAAAAAAGTTTTTATTTTTCACTTTTAAGTTGTAATTTTTACCAGTAATTTTGGTTTAAAAACCAAACTACTGAACCGTTTTTGATGAAATTTCTGTGGGACCATTTGGGAAGTATACCCTTTCCAACAAAAAAAGAATTTTTCAAATCGGTTGGCAAGCGAAAGAGTTATGCGCGAACAAACATAAAAAAAAAATAAAAAAAATACAAACATCCGAATTGAGAACCTCCTCCTTTTTTAGAAGTCGGTTAAAAAGGAACCTACTGTTTATGATACAACAATACTTAAACCAAACCATAGCCAAATAATAACTCACAACGACCTAAATATCTACAAACCGTATCACTTTTAGCTTTCTCCGACTGGAATGGTGCCCATATCGAAAGAAAAACGATGCAGAGGAGACGAAATCATCTCCAAACAAATGATAATAATGCTCTAGCTATAAAAGCATGAAAAAAAAAACATTGTCTATTAAGAGACCAACCTCTAATGGGGCTGGCAAAACGCTGATACACTACGGCTGCAAAAATTTCGCTTAAAAGAATTTATTTTTAATGCCATTTGGTCTGATTCTGTCGTTTTTACAGTACAGCTTTGTTCACGGCTCCACTTGCCTGAAAATTAAAGATTTTTGTGATTACTAGTGTGTTCCACAGATGATTTTCTCTTGGGTTCAAGTTACTTCTTTGCCAGAAAACAACAGTCTGTTGAACAACTAGGTCGTAAAATAGACAGAGTTCATTTTGCATTAATTTTAATATTGCCTTTCTTTTTTTTCACACTCTCTCTCCGTCAGTCTCTATTATATACGAGTTTGTGTGCGTGCGAGTATTGCGTAAGAAATTTTGTCCCCCAACAGCGAATGTCTTTTTTAATTTTGGAACGAAGTTCCTTATCGCGCGTTGTGAAAGGGGGCTAGACGGAAAAAATTCTTACGAAAAGTTGTCACGACACTTTTTCTGACACAATCGCTACGAGTGCTACGCCGTAGCCGATGCGTAGATTATCCGCTACGCAGCTAAGTCGTCGCAGAGCTACATAATAAATTATCTGCTCAACAACGTAAATTGATTTATAGAAGATTTTTATTGGAACTAAGTTCCTTATCGCGCGTTGTGAAAGGGGGCTAGACGGAAAAAATTCTTACGAAAAGTTGTCACGACACTTTTTGCTATAGTAAGCTATTGTAAGCTGTGCAGCGTCGCATGTTTCTCTGTCTGTCTGTGAACTTCGTTCCATCCGGGTGTCCCTTGACACCTCTCAAGTTTTTTTTTTTTTATTGGGTATGGATAGTAACTATTGTAAGTAATGTGTTTGGCCAATGAACGCTTGCATTTTTTGCGACAACTCATGAAATTATTCACTGTTGTGAATATTTAATGCAGTATATCTTGCATGTACAGACGCCAGCACATCAAGCTACTACAATCTGTCAAATTTATTTAATAGATTTTCAACTTTATCGCTTAAGCATTAAGGTTCAAGGTTGATTAGGAAAATTTGACAGTTTCGGGCTTGACCTGCTTGCGTCTGTATATAATCAGCCTATAATGTTCCCACTGCTGGGACACAGAGTTCAAGGTTCTCGGTGAGAGGAAGGATATTGCATGTAATTCTCCTGTATTCTTATAATTCAAATAATAATTTCATCCTCCCTTAGTACATATAGAAACCTATTATATAGGTAGGTATGTATCGTTGGCACATTTTCCCTTACAAGATAATTAGATTTCAATGCCGAATAAGCGCGGACAGTGTCGGAGCTTCGTACGAAAATAGCTTTTTTATGACAACCTCGAGTTTTCCTACCGTTTGCGTGAGATAATATACACGCATATGGTTTTTTTGAGGTTATGTTTTTCCATAAGCAGTATTTATTTAATAACTAGCTTCTGCCCGCGGCTTCGCCCGCGTGGATGTTTTCAGTACTTAATTGATGCCGACTCTTGACCAATAGATGGCGCTGTATGTCCGGAATAAATATTATTTTTTATTTTATTTTATTTTTTGTAATAAAAACTATCCTATGTCCATTCTCAAGTTCCAAACTATGTCTGTACCAAATTTCACACAAATCGGTTCAGTAGTTTAGGCGTGAAGCAAAGACAGACAGACAGACAGACAGACAGACAGAGTTACTTTCGCATTTATAATATTAGTTTGGACTAGCTGTTGCCCGCGGCTTCGTCTGCGATCCAGGATGAAAACAGGTCATGGTCTAAGTATCTGGGTGTAAAATTTCATTCAAATCCTTTCAGCAGTTTTAGCGTGAAAGCGTATCAAACAAACTTACTTTCGCATTTATAATATTATAGCTAAGATACACCGAATTGATTCTTTGACAAAATATTTATTTTAAAATAACCAGAGAGCCCAGACTAGTGGCAATCGCTTTCAAAGCATTATGTTTTTCCACAACGACGTTGAACAGCACCATAATTGCATAACACAGGTTCAAACAAAATTCTAGAGTTTTGAAGGATATTTCTAATCCATTTCTTTATAGGTTTAATAAATTCGTCTGCTCAAGAACGTATACAACGCAACGAACGTGGCTGAAGTGTCAAAGTGAAAGAATATGGAGCAGCACACTTTTTTTTCACGATTTCTGTGTTGTTTCCATATTAAAAGTGGTTTATAATGATGAGTACAATTACCCCCGTTTTCAGGTTTTCAGTTATTTAAATTACACTTTGTGTAGTAAAGTTGTCATGAATTACAATTTATTAAACACAGAGATTTAGAATTCATACCCCTTGTATTAATTCTAAACCTATTTTAAGATCAAAGCGGGCATTAGTCCCTTTTACATAATTTACTATCTCAAGTACAACGTAGTAGATAAACACTAAATCCTATTTTAGCTCAAGAACTTAAAATAACATTAGAACCTCATGAATAATCATAAAACAAAACTTTGTAAGTACGTTCAAACATTTCAGTAATAACCCAGCGAGGTAACGTAAAAGCGGAGCCAACTTCTATATGTAATTAAAAAATATGTCAAAAGAAGGATTTCCTCTAGCTTTGGCTGGCTTGTGGTTAGAAATTTTAAAACAAAACTTTCTATAAGATTTTGGGAAATGTGGCTAAAATAAATTGATATCATCATTATTGTCTTGCCTTTGAGGGGCCCGTGACTAAATAATAACAGCCGCACAGGTCGATCGGTCAGGTTAAGCTACGCTTGCCGCAGTTGGTCTGTGGATGGGTGACCATCTTTACATACTGAGACCCCTCCCTGCCTCAGAAAGCACGTTAAGCCGTTGGTCCCGGCTGTTATTCGTGGATCTTTGACAGTCGTTACGGATAGTCAAGTCAGAAGCCCGAAAGTCTGACAACCAATAACGCTAAGTTATTTGCTACTGTTATATAATTATTTACTTATAACTTTGCTGTACAGTATTTCTATTACAGTACAGCAAGCTAATTGCGTAATACACTATCAATAGCAATGGGTTCCATTTTGACGGTTCAATAACATACATTGCGTTGTTTACATTGTTCAGTAGACGAATTTTCAAACTTATGAAGCAATGGATTAGCACTATCCTTCAAAATGATTCAGATTCTGATTGATATTGTGTTACGCATTTAGGGTGCTGGTAGGGCATTCGTAGCCTCATAGCAATCTACGTAGATATTGTTATATTGTATTCAAAAACTTCCAAAGAGATGTCACAAGAAATAGCAAAAATGTTGGACTCAGGCACCGCCCAAAAGTGTCGCCACAAATCAGGCTTTTTAATTCTACTGATAGATATGTTTGATCACCAATCGGTATGCAAAGAAATAAAATAAAATCGTAGCCCATAACTTATTTTTTTTAAAATTCTACTGATTATAATGTACGATTACCACATTATCAGCCTATAATGTTCCCACTGCTGGGACATAGGCCTCCTCTCTTTGAGCTGGGCCGTAATCCACCACGCGGGCCGAGTGCAGGTTGGTAGATGTCACATGCCTTCGAATCTTTGATTCTAGAACATGCCGGTTTCCTCACGATGTTTTCTTTTACCGTTTGAGAGCAGTGGTGATGAAATAATTTACACAAATTAAATCGCCTGTCTGGGTTCGAACCTACTCGTAAGTTGCGGCTGTTATCATGATCCCCAATCCGTATAAATCAGTGGTTCCCAACCAGTGGTCCGTGGACCACCAGTGGTCCGCAGAAGCCAAAATGTGGTCCGCGAACGATTTTAAATTTAGCAGGCGGTGAGCCGTTGGTCGCCGTGCAGTGAGTGAGAAGAGCGCGGGTGGAGGGGGCGATACGTCGGGCCGCCGTATGTAATTCCTATTAAGTTTTTAATGAAAGTTTCAGTTGGATTATTACAGTTTATTTTTATTATACCTACATAGTGGTCCCTGCTAACAAGAATAATATAAAAGTGGTCCCTGACCAAGAAAAGGTTGGGAACCCCTGGTATAAATAAATGAAAAGACACCATTATCAGCTTTTCGATTTTTGTAGCAACTTGCGTAGCTCGTAGAGCTCTCGTAGGCTCGTAGCAATCCGCGTAGTAAGCATGTTCAAAAGTTACTATAATCATGTTTATTATTCCGAAACCTCACTCCGGTTTTGGTTCGAGTTTCACAAATTCGGTTGCAAAATGTTACGTAGTAGGTAGTACTTTCTTGGTAATTGAGACGGTGATGTCTACCGAGGCGTTAAGGCCGATGCGAAGTTACTAAATACGCATTTTCCACGAATACGTACTTAATGTACGAGGACTACTGAGGAGGAGGAGACTACGAGGGACTACGAGGATGTACTTTATGTGTGTGTGTGGTTTCTTACTAAATTTCAACTATATCCGACAACCCTGGTTACTTATCTCCTTTGGCGACTGTACGAATGTGCCGTGAACTTGGGTTTCGTCGGAATCGGAATTGAACAGGCTTTGTTCATCGTGGTGAGAACTTTCTAAGATCTTTGGAAGAGAAATTGAAATTGAATTAATCTTTTCTGGTGGAAAATTAGTGGTGTGCTCTTTTTGGAACAAAATTCACTAACGGACCTTAAGCTAGGAGTAAACTTCGAGAAATCGTCACGTAACGAAAAAGCGTTATGCCTCCTACATGCGGCTTTTATTACTTAATTATAATAGAGAGTAAGATAGATAGAGAGAGAGAGATAGTTTTCGTGGTTTTCGAGGGTGCTGAAGCCGATAGTGCAGTATCTTTGTTACTGCCGGACGTCCCCAGGCACCATACTTTTTTTTTTTTTAACTTAAAATGCAATGTAAATTATTCTCATAAAATCACAACAAGAACAAACAAATGCCTTGTGGCATTAAGTCCACTTTTGTGCCAGTATTTCACAGTCAAATTAAATAATACACACAAATTGACACCTTACGTCATTTGCCGTGTCATAGTAATTTTATAGAACTGTCAAAAAAATTACAGAAATGTTTTGAATATACTTACTTACTTACATATATTAATTATGTTAGTAGTCGATTTGCTTGACAGTTAATATCTCGGAGTTTAGATGATGTAAGCGAAGCAACTAGCATACCTAAGAACTTCTTTTTATAAACTTTTTTGTAAAATGTGAAATACTTTTTCTTTCCTTTTAACCGTCAAATTGATGTGCACTTTTTTATCTTACGTATCATCTTCGACGAAAACCCATGGTACTATATTTTTCTGTTATTAAAGTTTATTTATTCGTTTACGGTATAAATCTGCCATTTTCTTGAACATCGAGTCCTTCAAGACATTACACATGAAGTTAAAATAAATAGATCAATAAAATAGCTAAGACGATCATTAGTACCTACCTAAACATCATAGTATGGGCAACACAAGTCTCCACTTCAAACAAAACTCATATAAAAATTAGACATTCGCACAAACCATGGTTATTTCAGTCTCAAACGACACTCAATCTCCAAACATGTCTTCCATACATTTCATTGAACCCCAGGTACATTTTCATCGACACAAGGAGCGGTACTGCGTAATAGGCGCGTTTTTGTTGATCCCCGGCGGCGCCAAGGTGAAGGGCGAGATCGATAGCCCACACTCGACGTTTTGTTACTTGCACATTACTCTACAGTGTGACGTATAAGGCTGGGTTTTGGGGGTGAGGAAATTGGTTTTAGGTATATGTTTAGATAGACAAAAGATGGATTATTCCCACGTATTCAAAAGTAGATAGATATTAGTCTCAAAACAGAGCCTTCACCTAACTAAGGGACTGAATACTTTCGAAAATCGGGAGCTTTAAAGTTGATGTTGTTCAACTTTAAAGCTCCCGATTTTCGAAAGTATTCACCAGAGGGACAATTCTCGTAATTTTAAGTACGTTCACAGTCTGATCTGTCTCTCAAAAATTTGTTCAAAACATTTTTGACAGGTTTTTGACATTGATTGTCGCTGAGATGGGATTGCGACTAGTTTTGAACGTTTTTATTTACTGGAATTGGCCTTCTGACGTCAGTTAAATACAGAGTGGCAGGTACATCGACGCGCAAACTGGGCCGGTATTCCCGTAATTTAAAACGTTCAATATCTAGTCGCAGTGTCATCTCGGCGACAAACAAATGTCAAAAACTTGTCAAAATGTAGGGAAATTAGAAGTATTTTTTGACAGATTGAGACTGAGATCAGACTGTGAACGTTCTTAAAATTACGAGAATTACCCCTCTGAAATCATGAATTCAGCTCATGTTTCTAGCGTAGAATTTTTTTGTCGGTGATCAAAAAAAAGGGTAACAGGTTGATGTCACCTTGTAGATATACGTAGCTCGAAACCTATTAATTGTCAGAAATAGAAATAGTCACTGTAGCCGAAATAGGCATGGGATGTATCATGTATCATTAAGATTAATATGATTAACCACCAATACAAGAGGTGCTTGTAACTAATTAATTACAGCCGCACGAGTCGATTGATTAGGTTAAGCCATGCTTCTCGCGGTTGGTCCGTGGATGTGCGACATACCAATACATTCGTTACGGGTTGTCAGAAGCCCGAAACCCTGACAATCAGTCTTACCAAGGGGTATCGTATTGCCCAGTACCTGGGCCGTAGAGCTCAGATCAGCAGCATCAGGGGGTCTACTATTTGGTTCGGTCGGTCCCGATCCTACACTCTTTCGAATATTGACTATGGTCCCGACCCAACTGAGCCGATCCGAACTTTTTTCGAATTTTTCAATAATATTCGGTTTGGCCATATGTCGGTCCGATCCGAACATTCGCACTTTGCATTTCGGGGTAGGGCCCCTGGTTATAATAGAAGCTGACCCTAATGTATTTGGGAAAAGGCTAGGGAGTTGATGACAAAATCTAATAATACCATCGAAAACGTACCTAGGTATCATCATCATTCATCATTCTCTTGGTTTTATCCCATTTCTAGCCAGATTATGTTTTCAGACTGTCATTACAATAATTTTCAACCATATGCTATTTTACAGCTACATAAAATCTTGTATTGTTACGAGTAAAAAAAACGGCCTGCGTTTTATTGTCTATCCTTTCAGTTGCGTCTAAATCTTCGAGAAAGATCCAGACTAATTCTTAACGGTTTCGCCAGATGTGGTTGAGTTAGGTTAGGACCAAGCTTCGCCTAGATTAATGTAAATTATCCTTACATCTAAATGACGTATTTCAGCCTTGATTTTCGGGTGCCCGTTTAAGTACATAATATGTCTGCAATATTCGGGGGTTCTGCGAAGAAGATTTATTTCTGCATAATTTTAGTTAAGCTTGGATAAGTCCTTTATTTAGTATCCAGGGTCATGACTGAATTTTTATAGCGTATTCTTTTCTTATTTACCTGGTACCTAATATAATTTTTTCATTACAGGTAGGTGCAGTCATTAAGGAGTTCGGGACTTTTAAGCAAAATTGTTTAAGTGTTATTTCCCCTTTTTTTGTAAAAGTAAATTCAGATTAGAGCGGATTCGTATAAAAAAAATGAAATCGTTGATTTTGATAACGTTATACTGACACAACCGTTCCGGTCTAAATTGGACATAACCGTTAATTCTAGAGTCAGAGTTTAAAGTTAATAATAGCTTGCAGTACATTGCTATTTTAAATATCTTTCGCTCATTTTAAAGTTCAGCGAAAAACATCACTTTTAGTTAAAAATACTACGACAGTTTGATTTAATGGTTCGTATTTTCAGGAATAGACATGAAAACTTTTATGGGAGTGGCTTGGAAAATACATTCGAGTTACATCCCATAACATTTTTAATATCTTTGCTTATTTATAGTATCTTTTACGGCGTCGGTGAAACTCCAAGGTCATAATAAATTGTTTTTTATGCTGGTTGTTAGGTATGTTTTTAGTTTATAACGTAGGATAAATGTATCTTTAGATGAGACATTTTATGGGAAGAAGCTTCAGGAATAAACTCGGCTAAAAGCCTAGTAAGCTATTTATTAAAGACAAAGCCAAAGAGAGCAGTCGTGGCCCAATGGATACGACCGGGCCTTAAGAATTGTAGGTCGCAGGTTCGAACCCAGTCAGGTACTTTAGCATAATTAGCCTATACACCCTCAGTTGGGACACAGGCCTCCTCTCTTATGAGAGAGAGAGTGAGCCGTAATCCACCACGCGGTCCCGGGGGTTGGTAGATATCACATGTCTTCGCACTTTGTGTAAATTATTTTATCTCCACTGTTCTCAAAACGGTGAAGGAAAACCTAGTGAGGAAACTGGCATGCCCTAGAATCGATATCAAGGACATGCGACATCCACCAACCCGCACTGGTCCCGCGTGGATTTCAGCCAACTCCCTGTCACCTGTGTGCCGAGTCCCGGCATTGGGAACATTATGAGCTGATTATGTAAAGACAAAGCCAAATATATATATTTATTCGTAGGATATGGTACAAGCTTGGTAGAGGTAAGTTCAGGACACAGCATGGCACGGAGGCCCATATAGGCCGCTGCGGACACAATTAGTCGAACTGGGGGATTACTGACCGAGTGTGGTGGCTCTGATCAGACCAAGCCTTGCTGGGGTGCCCTAAGTGCCCGTCCATCTTGGATGACCTAAAGGATGTCACTAATACCGCAATTGCATGGCCGCCTACTGGGCACAAACAATATAAAACATCGAAGAAATGTACCATCGTCATGAAAAGAAGAAGGACACAACATGACATCGACATCGAATACAAGTAAATTCAATACTTGAACAAATCAATACCAACCAAAACATCAACATCATCTGCCTAGCCTTTTCCCAACTATGTTAGGATCGGCTTCCAGTCTAACCAGATGCAACGAAATACCAGTTTTTGACATGGAGCGACTGCCTATCTGACCTCCACAACCCAGTTATTGGGTAATACCCAATAACTAGGCTGTCCCTTCTTAAGACTGGCTGTCAGACTTTCGGGCTTCTGACGACCCGTAACGACTGTCAAAAATCCACGAATGACAGCCGGGACCAACGGCTTAACGTGCTTTCCGAGGCACGGAGGAGTCTTGGTATGTGAAGATGGTCACCCATCCACAGACCAACCGCGGCAAGCGCAGCTTAACCTGATCGATCAACCCGTGCGGCAGTTATTACTTAGCCACAAGCCCCTCTAATACCAACCAAAACATCATTACTAAAGAGCACAAAGATAACAAACTAAAAAGATGTCTCCTCAGAAGTTACTGTATAAAATAGACTTCCAACTTTGTTACCAAAATCAGACAATAGTTTACAAGAAATGGCACATCGTTGTTGATGAACATCAATAAACTTGCGTCGTACAAAAAGTTATAGGTCTTGAACAGTAAATTCTTTATCTGAGTTTCCTTGGGGAGTCTTGTCTGTGAATTGACTGATATACAGGGTGTCAGGGACCTCGATGCGCAAACTGAAACTAGGAATTCAGCACATGATTTTAGACCTAGCGTAGAAATTATCTGTCGGCAACATAAAAAAGTCTGATGTTTCATTGAAAAGTGCAGTGCAAGTAGGTACATGTATGTATGTATGGAACCGTTAATATTTTTTTAACAATCTACGAAAAATTTCAGAATCATGTACAGTCACGAGCAAAAGTATGTATACATTCGGCTTTATTCTAAAGCGATTTACTCCTTTATTTTGGAATGAAATTTTATGTTGTTACGAACATAGCTTTTTCGAATCCATAGGTTTATGTAATGTGTCGTATTTCAACGTTGCATTCGTTATTTCACGAAAAAATCGAAATTGAAAGTTGCCAAATTTTGCAATGTTGGTGCTCGTGACTGTACTGCATGTATTAAAAATGTTTAACACTGAAATAAGAGTTCAATTGCAATGACTTACTAATGGTTTTACGTTATTCAAATTTTATCCTGAATGCGATTAACCGAAACGCAATTACGTATGCACCATGGGCCAGCACCCTAATTGCGTAACACACGATCAATCAGAATCAGAATCATTTTGAAGCAAATTGCTAATCCATTGCTTCATAAGTTCGAAAAAAAATTCTGCTCAACACGTAAATAACGCAATGAATGTTGTTGAACTGTCAAAATGAAACCGATTCCTATTGATCGTGGGTGCAGGTTCAGATAGGAGATGATTTTGGTTGAAGATACATGTGGTACGCTTATCCTTTTTATTTTGTGACTGTTCGTATCCCATCACAGCAGTATGGTGTTTTATCTTGATTGTTACAAATACTCATGTTATATAATGCCTGACAAGTCATTGTCTCACAAACATTGTACAAAAACACCAACCTCTATCTTTACTTGCTATTTTGATTTAGAAGTATTATTCGTCAATATTTAAGGAAAACCTGTTCAGGTAGAGATACATAGACGACTCCGCCTTGGAGTGTAAATGTGGTGCTGTTCCAAAAACAATGGTATGGTGTCCTGCGTGTGCTGTCAGCTGCACGTTACAGGAACTGATGGACGCTGATGATGGCGCCAAACAAGTAGACGAATTCTGGACCGAGTCCATATAGATTGCTATTGACACGGTATGAAGAAGAAGAAGACAACAAGACAAGAAACAAGTTAAATAAAAGCTTGTAAAATATTCTCGAATACATTAAGTTGTTACTCTGACCTTGACTTCGCGTGAAAGACATCTTGTTTTGCTATCTATTTGGAAAAAAGGAGGAAGATTAATGGAGATCGTGATAAGTGGCCCTACGTGTTGTCTGTTTATGTTCCAGAGAGAATTATGTTGTTATTGCTGTATGTTGTTAGTTTCAACCAAATATATTCACACGGCGAGAAAAATCATCACTCGAAAATCAAAAATTGGTTTGTGTTTTGGGAAAAAACTAAGTTGTAGTGTAAGTGAACAAATATTTTCAGTTATTATTATTTTTTACTAACAGCGTGTAATTCCTAAAAATCAAATGTAGTAAATACAATATATTATACAGTTTAATGTTTATTTAACATCACATTAAAAATTGTTATCAACAATCAATCAATCAAATCAGCCTATCGCAGTCCACTGGTGGACAGGACTTAGGCCTCTTCTAGGCTGCGCCACAACAACTTGTTCTCCACCTTCCACATCCAGACACCGTCGTCGTAAGGACGTTAAGGTCGTCGGTCCAGCTAGCGGGGGGGGGGGGCGAAGATTGAGAAATAAATGTCTTTAAACCGAAAGAAACGCGCGGAAAACTAGATACTCGTAAGTAATAAGAATAATAATATAATATCCCTCGACATTTCACACAGCACCATCTAGTCCCAAGCTAAGCAACCTAATGCTTGTGTTATGGTAACAAGATGGCTGATAAACTACTTATATACATTTTTTTTTAGTAAATACATACATATTATAGATAGAAAAACACCCAGATTCGGAAGAAATACATGTAGGTCATACAAATATTTGTTCCGTGCGGGAATCAAACCCGCGACACGCAGCGCAGCAGTCAATCGCTTAACCACTGCACCAACCGTGCTGTCCACTGCGCCAACCGTGCTGTCCACTGCGCCAAGTATGGCCGATATGGAATGATTCACATTTACGTTCTCCAGCTTAATTGAAAAGAACCTTGAACCGTGTTATATCTTCTTCTTAGTGTCACTGGCACGATAGCTATTCAAATTGTGTTGGCCCAAAATTTCGCCACTTCCAAGGCGTTATCGGTGGCAGCGCAGAAGTCATTTTTGCTGCATGTTTTGGGGCACAGAAGGGCAGGATACCTTTCACCCACCTGCTGACTTCAGCTGCACTGCTGTCTATTACGACATAAAGACGTGAATCATGGGAATTTGGTTTCTTCAATGATTACTTTAATAATACTTTTGGAAATTTGGTTTATTAAAATTACAGAGGACACAAAAAATATCGACTGTTCGTGCGGTTGACCAGTTGCGAAGTCACGCGTAGGGTAGGTACCTTAGAGTTTTTTACTCACACCGCCACGGTAATTGCGCCTTGTCAAAGTTTTAATGCAATGTGTTTCTGTAGCACACGGTGCTAGTAAATAGGCAGCAGTTGAGCCTAAACATCCTCCCACCCGTTGAAAGGCTTGTCTTTCAACCGTAAATCTTCGGCTGTGGGTAGCGGGCACAGCTTGATAACAGGCCGACGTAGAACGCCTCTAGTGGTTTTCAGGTCAGCCACTCTCGAAACTCCATCCAGACCAGGAAATAATCTAATGACTCGTCCAAGGCGCCAACACAATGGCGGTACATGATCTTCATGGATAAGCACGAGGTCTCCAATATTTAGGGATCTTGAGTTCGTCTTCCACTTCAGTCGTTGTTGTAGCTCGTGTATATATTCACGCTGCCAGCGTGACCAGAAATGCTGATGAATTTGTTGCAATCGAGCGTAGCGTTGCAGGTGACTTTCTTTCAGGTTTTCCAAGCTAGGTTCCGGCAGTGTCTTCAGCGGTCTTCCAATGAGAAAGTGCCCTGGAGACAAAGGAAGGTAGTCATCAGGAGAGGAGGACAAAGGACACAAGGGGCGACTGTTTAAAACGGCCTCCACTTGTGCGAAAAGTGTAGATATTTCTTCAAAGGTAAGATGGGTATTTCCCATAACTCTTTTTATGTGGAATTTTGCAGATTTGACTCCGGCTTCCCAGATGCCGCCAAAATGAGGAGCGTGAGCAGGTGAGAACACAAATTTTATATTTTCCTGAGTTGCAAATTCAGATAAGTCCCTATTATGTAATTTAAGAAAAGCCCCTATATCTTTAGCAGCAGCTATAAAGTTACCCCCGTTATCACAAAATATTTCATTAGGTTTGCCACGTCGGGCAATAAATCTGCGTAATGTCATTATAAATGCGTCCTTAGTAAGATCACAGACCGCTTCCAAATGAACGCACTTATATCGCAAGCACACAAATATGCAAAGGTAACATTTGCTCACCCTTGCACCTTTACCTTTACGATTAATTATGTAAAAAGGTCCAGCAAAATCTATGCCCACGGAATTGAATGGGAAGTCTGCACTCACACGTTGTGATGGCAAATCACCCATTTTAGGACAAAGAGTTTGGCCTCGGACACGACAACATCGCACACAATTGTGAACTATGCGCCGAGCTAACCTTCTGCCATTTAACGGCCATACTGATTCCCTTATCAGTGATAACAACAGCTGCGGGCCAGCATGCAAGTGCCGCAAATGTTCTCTTTCAAATAAAAGTTTAGTCAAATGATGAGACGAATCAAGTAGTATTGGATGTTTTTTATCAAAACTATAAGGTGAAGAACTTATTCGTCCTCCAACTCTAATTAAATTGTTGTTGTCTAAAAAAGGTGACAAACATAGTAATTTAGATTTAACATTCAAAGGTACGTTCTTAGATAACGCCTTGTATTCAATAGGAAAACATTTAACCTGAGCAACACGGCATAGATAATGAAATGACTCATCTAACTCATTAGCGCTGAGAGTCAAAACCTGTTTGTTATGATTATTACGAATGTTAAAACAAAATCTTTTTACCCATGCGACTATTCTGATAAGTTTGTTTAGTTTGCCATATTTTTCAATATCTATTATAGGTTGCAGTATGTCAGTGTTAAGGTAAGTATTTATTTTATTTTGATCAGATAAGGTTTTATTAAGTGTAACGAATGAATTTTGTATTTTATGAGTTTTTGTTTCAGATGCTGATTGCTCTGCTTGCTTCGCCGGTGTCAAAGTTGAGACGAGCGGAGCAGGTGGGACAGTCTTGGGTGAGTATTTGGGTTTATTTGTAATCTTAGATTTAATTTTGGATTTAGATGCATTTTTAGTTTCAGGTACATCATCGAAATCAATGTGATTTAGAATTGGCCAATCGTTTTCACTATTAATTAAATAATTTGGACCTGACCACCATAGGCTATTGTCTTTAAATACAGCATGGTGGCATAAGAAGTATGAGGGAAATGGTTTACTTTTAGGTGCTATAGACATGTGTCCTAGCTGTTCGTATTCTTTCATAAAATCAACGTACTGTGACTTTAGTGTAGGATTTTTCCTAAAACGTAATTCTAAATTAAACAATCTTTTTTTTGCAGTATTATAGGATTCACCCAAGTTGATTGGAGAACTATTTAGAGGTAATTTAACATTAAATCGTCCATCACTCAAACGGACCGTATTTTGCAAAAAATGCTTTTCACAAGCCCTTTCCCTTTCGCTGAGAATGGGTTTGTTTGGGAGTTCTTCAATCTCCCAGAATTTGGTAAGTAATTTATCAATGCAAGACTCTTGAATCTTGTTATATTTTGTAATTATGCTATTGTTGCAATACATGCTATTCAAATTATTTTTATTTATCGGACCGGCTATTAACCAGCCCAATTTGGAATTTCGTAACTTTAGATTGTCTGGGCCTATAGAAATTTGTTCATTTCCTAGGATATCCCAGAAAAGATCACATCCAATCAAGATATCAACTTGAGAGGGTTCATTAAAACTAGGATCGGCTAATTTTATGTGTTTAGGTATTTTGAATTTAATGTTAACCTGGCTTTTCGGTAAATAACCAGTTAACTCATTCATGACGAGCATGTTACAAGTGACATCAAACTGTTTATAGATAGATTGCACCTTAACAGTGCAGCTTTCCTCTACCCTATTAGACAAGTGGTTTCCTATACCTATAATATTAATACTAGGTATTGGAATTGAATCAAGTGACAGTTTATTGCTTAACGATTTTGTAATAAAACTGCCCTGGCTACCACAATCGAGCAATGCACGCACTGTTTCATATTTATTGTTATTAGGATTATGAACCTCAATCAAGGCAGTGGATAAGAAAACATGATTGAATTGATATTCCGATGAGTTAACGTATACAGATTCCGATTCTAAACAGTTAACGTTTATAGATTCCGATTCTGAATGTGCATGATTATTATTAACTGACTGCTTAGGGTTATGCAGAAGACGATTATGTCTTTGTTTACAATCAGGACATGGTCCGAATCCACAAGCCTTTGCTGGATGACCCTGTTTAAGACAATTAGAACAAAGTTTATACTTATTTACATCTGCCCATTTTTCTTGTATAGTTTTGTTTTTGAAACTAGGACACTCATATATTTTATGATTTTGACTGCAGATTATACATACAAATGAACTTGAAGTGTCTTTATTAGTAGCTGTCGCTGCCTTAATAAAGATTTTTTGATATTTATCCTGTTTTTTGTGGTGATTATTTTGTGCGTGTGAACCCTTTTGGTGGCCTTTATCTATTTTATTTCTATCTAAAGCATCAAGTACATCAGCGCGATCTATTAAAACTTGTTTAAAGTTTTCTAAGGTTGGAATATTGTCACCAAGCTGGTTTCTAAATTCCTCCCATTTTAGAAGTGTATTATTGTCTAATTTTGAGGTTAAATGAAATATGACACACATATCCCAATTATCTGTGGGCATTCCTAAACTAGATAATGCTCTTAAGTTTTTTGTGACATGATCAACTAAAATTCGTAATGATCTTACAGTTTCTTGGCTAAATGAAGGTATATTAAACAATGAATTCATGTGATAATCAATCAGAAGTCTTTTATTATCGTAACGAGCACACAATAATTTCCAAGCTTCCTTATAATTTTCAGAGGATACTTCAAGATTAGAAATTATACGTGCCGCGTCTCCTTCCAGGTAAGATATTAAATAATGAAATTTATGTACCGGCGAGAGTTGCTTATTACGATGAACTAAGCTCAAAAAAGAGTCTCTGAACTCGAGCCACTTAAAATATGCACCGTCAAACTTAGCAATTTGTATGCGTGGCAACCTGATACCAGAGTCACGAGTTTCGAATCGGGATTCATGACAATCATGACTACATGTTTGCACACAGCTGTCCAACAAACCCTTTGCAATGGCAAGCCCACTCACCATATCATTTTCAATTTTGTCTCGCTCCTCAATCTCTAATGCCAGGCTCCCACTATTTAAGACTTCAATCCGACTTTGCAACTCATCAAACTTAGCTGATAATTGTTCAAATCTACCAAGTTTAATCTTTAATTCAGCGATTTCCTCATTTGATAATGAGTCCAAAGACGACAAGTTATCCAAAAAGTTTTTAAACTTGGTAATTTGACCTTTAATTGAGCTACGCCTGACAGTCAATTCACGTAATTTCTTTATATCGCTTTCTTGCGACATTTTTTATTTATTTTTTAAACTACACTTTAGTCAAGCAAAATATAATTGACTATCAAGCAGAGTAACTCAACTAGGTGTCAGCGTAAAAATTATAATTTAGTAAGTTATTTATATAAAGAATCTCACGCCCCTCAATTCGACGTCACCCGCCGAACGGGAAACCGGATTCACGCTGCCAAGCACGGAATGCAAGCTCTGCTGATACCAATGGTGCTAGCGTGATGTTCCGAGTTATCTGGAAAGTTCGACGAACAATGTTAAAAACTGATTGGGAACATTACGTTATCTTTTCCTAGAATGGCATGAGAAATACACGATGAAGGTAGATGAAAAAATAAAAAATAAATATATTTTGAAATGGTAATTTAGGATGATAATTTAGATAAATTGCATGCCAACTTGCTGATATGGACTATTAATGATGGCCTTTAATGAAATACGCCGATATTATAGTGAATTATGTGTACTACAAATGAGTTTTGTCAAGTAAAACTTTGACCTCGAATGACCCTTCAATAATACCTAAATAATTAATTGAAATTATTGCACCAGTAGAAGGCACGTTTTAGTTAGGATAGCTGATGGTATGATTTGGAAAATAGATAGGAAGGTAAGAATGAGGAAGGAAGGGCACTTAACTTATGGTGAACCGCTTCAGATGAATCTTCTGCAACTGCTTCTTCTTCCGTATACCTGTGTCGATACTTTAGCTGCATCGAATGCTTAGGCTTCAGGAAGTTCTTGGTTTCAGCTTCACGACGGGAACTCGGCCTTTTGTGGTCTCGATGATCACGCCACGTTGAAGAACCAATTGTTGAAATTTAGATTTTCGTGTCCTGTCACGGTCGCCAATTTTTATGTCTATTACGACATAAAGACGTGAATCATGGGAATTTGGTTTCTTCAATGATTACTTTAATAATACTTTTGGAAATTTGGTTTATTAAAATTACAGAGGACACAAAAAATATCGACTGTTCGTGCGGTTGACCAGTTGCGAAGTCACGCGTAGGGTAGGTACCTTAGAGTTTTTTACTCACACCGCCACGGTAATTGCGCCTTGTCAAAGTTTTAATGCAATGTGTTTCTGTAGCACACGGTGCTAGTAAATAGGCAGCAGTTGAGCCTAAACATCCTCCCACCCGTTGAAAGGCTTGTCTTTCAACCGTAAATCTTCGGCTGTGGGTAGCGGGCACAGCTTGATAACAGGCCGACGTAGAACGCCTCTAGTGGTTTTCAGGTCAGCCACTCTCGAAACTCCATCCAGACCAGGAAATAATCTAATGACTCGTCCAAGGCGCCAACACAATGGCGGTACATGATCTTCATGGATAAGCACGAGGTCTCCAATATTTAGGGATCTTGAGTTCGTCTTCCACTTCAGTCGTTGTTGTAGCTCGTGTATATATTCACGCTGCCAGCGTGACCAGAAATGCTGATGAATTTGTTGCAATCGAGCGTAGCGTTGCAGGTGACTTTCTTTCAGGTTTTCCAAGCTAGGTTCCGGCAGTGTCTTCAGCGGTCTTCCAATGAGAAAGTGCCCTGGAGACAAAGGAAGGTAGTCATCAGGAGAGGAGGACAAAGGACACAAGGGGCGACTGTTTAAAACGGCCTCCACTTGTGCGAAAAGTGTAGATATTTCTTCAAAGGTAAGATGGGTATTTCCCATAACTCTTTTTATGTGGAATTTTGCAGATTTGACTCCGGCTTCCCAGATGCCGCCAAAATGAGGAGCGTGAGCAGGTGAGAACACAAATTTTATATTTTCCTGAGTTGCAAATTCAGATAAGTCCCTATTATGTAATTTAAGAAAAGCCCCTATATCTTTAGCAGCAGCTATAAAGTTACCCCCGTTATCACAAAATATTTCATTAGGTTTGCCACGTCGGGCAATAAATCTGCGTAATGTCATTATAAATGCGTCCTTAGTAAGATCACAGACCGCTTCCAAATGAACGCACTTATATCGCAAGCACACAAATATGCAAAGGTAACATTTGCTCACCCTTGCACCTTTACCTTTACGATTAATTATGTAAAAAGGTCCAGCAAAATCTATGCCCACGGAATTGAATGGGAAGTCTGCACTCACACGTTGTGATGGCAAATCACCCATTTTAGGACAAAGAGTTTGGCCTCGGACACGACAACATCGCACACAATTGTGAACTATGCGCCGAGCTAACCTTCTGCCATTTAACGGCCATACTGATTCCCTTATCAGTGATAACAACAGCTGCGGGCCAGCATGCAAGTGCCGCAAATGTTCTCTTTCAAATAAAAGTTTAGTCAAATGATGAGACGAATCAAGTAGTATTGGATGTTTTTTATCAAAACTATAAGGTGAAGAACTTATTCGTCCTCCAACTCTAATTAAATTGTTGTTGTCTAAAAAAGGTGACAAACATAGTAATTTAGATTTAACATTCAAAGGTACGTTCTTAGATAACGCCTTGTATTCAATAGGAAAACATTTAACCTGAGCAACACGGCATAGATAATGAAATGACTCATCTAACTCATTAGCGCTGAGAGTCAAAACCTGTTTGTTATGATTATTACGAATGTTAAAACAAAATCTTTTTACCCATGCGACTATTCTGATAAGTTTGTTTAGTTTGCCATATTTTTCAATATCTATTATAGGTTGCAGTATGTCAGTGTTAAGGTAAGTATTTATTTTATTTTGATCAGATAAGGTTTTATTAAGTGTAACGAATGAATTTTGTATTTTATGAGTTTTTGTTTCAGATGCTGATTGCTCTGCTTGCTTCGCCGGTGTCAAAGTTGAGACGAGCGGAGCAGGTGGGACAGTCTTGGGTGAGTATTTGGGTTTATTTGTAATCTTAGATTTAATTTTGGATTTAGATGCATTTTTAGTTTCAGGTACATCATCGAAATCAATGTGATTTAGAATTGGCCAATCGTTTTCACTATTAATTAAATAATTTGGACCTGACCACCATAGGCTATTGTCTTTAAATACAGCATGGTGGCATAAGAAGTATGAGGGAAATGGTTTACTTTTAGGTGCTATAGACATGTGTCCTAGCTGTTCGTATTCTTTCATAAAATCAACGTACTGTGACTTTAGTGTAGGATTTTTCCTAAAACGTAATTCTAAATTAAACAATCTTTTTTTTGCAGTATTATAGGATTCACCCAAGTTGATTGGAGAACTATTTAGAGGTAATTTAACATTAAATCGTCCATCACTCAAACGGACCGTATTTTGCAAAAAATGCTTTTCACAAGCCCTTTCCCTTTCGCTGAGAATGGGTTTGTTTGGGAGTTCTTCAATCTCCCAGAATTTGGTAAGTAATTTATCAATGCAAGACTCTTGAATCTTGTTATATTTTGTAATTATGCTATTGTTGCAATACATGCTATTCAAATTATTTTTATTTATCGGACCGGCTATTAACCAGCCCAATTTGGAATTTCGTAACTTTAGATTGTCTGGGCCTATAGAAATTTGTTCATTTCCTAGGATATCCCAGAAAAGATCACATCCAATCAAGATATCAACTTGAGAGGGTTCATTAAAACTAGGATCGGCTAATTTTATGTGTTTAGGTATTTTGAATTTAATGTTAACCTGGCTTTTCGGTAAATAACCAGTTAACTCATTCATGACGAGCATGTTACAAGTGACATCAAACTGTTTATAGATAGATTGCACCTTAACAGTGCAGCTTTCCTCTACCCTATTAGACAAGTGGTTTCCTATACCTATAATATTAATACTAGGTATTGGAATTGAATCAAGTGACAGTTTATTGCTTAACGATTTTGTAATAAAACTGCCCTGGCTACCACAATCGAGCAATGCACGCACTGTTTCATATTTATTGTTATTAGGATTATGAACCTCAATCAAGGCAGTGGATAAGAAAACATGATTGAATTGATATTCCGATGAGTTAACGTATACAGATTCCGATTCTAAACAGTTAACGTTTATAGATTCCGATTCTGAATGTGCATGATTATTATTAACTGACTGCTTAGGGTTATGCAGAAGACGATTATGTCTTTGTTTACAATCAGGACATGGTCCGAATCCACAAGCCTTTGCTGGATGACCCTGTTTAAGACAATTAGAACAAAGTTTATACTTATTTACATCTGCCCATTTTTCTTGTATAGTTTTGTTTTTGAAACTAGGACACTCATATATTTTATGATTTTGACTGCAGATTATACATACAAATGAACTTGAAGTGTCTTTATTAGTAGCTGTCGCTGCCTTAATAAAGATTTTTTGATATTTATCCTGTTTTTTGTGGTGATTATTTTGTGCGTGTGAACCCTTTTGGTGGCCTTTATCTATTTTATTTCTATCTAAAGCATCAAGTACATCAGCGCGATCTATTAAAACTTGTTTAAAGTTTTCTAAGGTTGGAATATTGTCACCAAGCTGGTTTCTAAATTCCTCCCATTTTAGAAGTGTATTATTGTCTAATTTTGAGGTTAAATGAAATATGACACACATATCCCAATTATCTGTGGGCATTCCTAAACTAGATAATGCTCTTAAGTTTTTTGTGACATGATCAACTAAAATTCGTAATGATCTTACAGTTTCTTGGCTAAATGAAGGTATATTAAACAATGAATTCATGTGATAATCAATCAGAAGTCTTTTATTATCGTAACGAGCACACAATAATTTCCAAGCTTCCTTATAATTTTCAGAGGATACTTCAAGATTAGAAATTATACGTGCCGCGTCTCCTTCCAGGTAAGATATTAAATAATGAAATTTATGTACCGGCGAGAGTTGCTTATTACGATCAACTAAGCTCAAAAAAGAGTCTCTGAACTCGAGCCACTTAAAATATGCACCGTCAAACTTAGCAATTTGTATGCGTGGCAACCTGATACCAGAGTCACGAGTTTCGAATCGGGATTCATGACAATCATGACTACATGTTTGCACACAGCTGTCCAACAAACCCTTTGCAATGGCAAGCCCACTCACCATATCATTTTCAATTTTGTCTCGCTCCTCAATCTCTAATGCCAGGCTCCCACTATTTAAGACTTCAATCCGACTTTGCAACTCATCAAACTTAGCTGATAATTGTTCAAATCTACCAAGTTTAATCTTTAATTCAGCGATTTCCTCATTTGATAATGAGTCCAAAGACGACAAGTTATCCAAAAAGTTTTTAAACTTGGTAATTTGACCTTTAATTGAGCTACGCCTGACAGTCAATTCACGTAATTTCTTTATATCGCTTTCTTGCGACATTTTTTATTTATTTTTTAAACTACACTTTAGTCAAGCAAAATATAATTGACTATCAAGCAGAGTAACTCAACTAGGTGTCAGCGTAAAAATTATAATTTAGTAAGTTATTTATATAAAGAATCTCACGCCCCTCAATTCGACGTCACCCGCCGAACGGGAAACCGGATTCACGCTGCCAAGCACGGAATGCAAGCTCTGCTGATACCAATGGTGCTAGCGTGATGTTCCGAGTTATCTGGAAAGTTCGACGAACAATGTTAAAAACTGATTGGGAACATTACGTTATCTTTTCCTAGAATGGCATGAGAAATACACGATGAAGGTAGATGAAAAAATAAAAAATAAATATATTTTGAAATGGTAATTTAGGATGATAATTTAGATAAATTGCATGCCAACTTGCTGATATGGACTATTAATGATGGCCTTTAATGAAATACGCCGATATTATAGTGAATTATGTGTACTACAAATGAGTTTTGTCAAGTAAAACTTTGACCTCGAATGACCCTTCAATAATAGCTAAATAATTAATTGAAATTATTGCACCAGTAGAAGGCACGTTTTAGTTAGGATAGCTGATGGTATGATTTGGAAAATAGATAGGAAGGTAAGAATGAGGAAGGAAGGGCACTTAACTTATGGTGAACCGCTTCAGATGAATCTTCTGCAACTGCTTCTTCTTCCGTATACCTGTGTCGATACTTTAGCTGCATCGAATGCTTAGGCTTCAGGAAGTTCTTGGTTTCAGCTTCACGACGGGAACTCGGCCTTTTGTGGTCTCGATGATCACGCCACGTTGAAGAACCAATTGTTGAAATTTAGATTTTCGTGTCCTGTCACGGTCGCCAATTTTTATGTCTATTACGACATAAAGACGTGAATCATGGGAATTTGGTTTCTTCAATGATTACTTTAATAATACTTTTGGAAATTTGGTTTATTAAAATTACAGAGGACACAAAAAATATCGACTGTTCGTGCGGTTGACCAGTTGCGAAGTCACGCGTAGGGTAGGTACCTTAGAGTTTTTTACTCACACCGCCACGGTAATTGCGCCTTGTCAAAGTTTTAATGCAATGTGTTTCTGTAGCACACGGTGCTAGTAAATAGGCAGCAGTTGAGCCTAAACACACACCACCAAGCGAGAATCTTCTTGCAGGATGTAACGTTCCGTGGTCCACTTGGAAGTTTCTTAACCGTCTCTGATCTCAAGTGGGAAGGTGTAAGTCGAACCTCTCAAAGTGGGGCTACCATATGATGTTATACTGTCATTCTGTCATGTCGGTTGGCACAGTGGTTAAGCGATGACTGCTGCGCTGCGTGTCGCGGGTTCGATTCCCGCACAGAACAAATATTTGTATGACCTACAAGTAGTTGTTCCGGGTCTGGCTGTTTGTGTATGTGAGTTTAAATGTTTGTAAACGCACCCACGATACAGGAGAAATTCCTAATGTGGGCAACGTTTTTTAAAAAAGAACAAAGATAGAAAGAACAAAGAACAGTCGACTTGTCGAGACACACCTTCTACATCGAAATATATTTCATACTTGAAACTATTAATAGATTACCTCAGGCTACAAAGAGGTTATTTATGAAACTGTATTTACAGCGTAAATAGCAAGACGCGAGTTTAAATGTAAGGTTATATGAAGAACACTTTGATGCGATGACTTTCAAGGAATGTCGGCAAATGTTCTTTTGAAACTTCGTGAAACAAAAATACAGTGAAATGGTCGTGAATCATGGAACAAAGTGTATTTCATCATGAAAACATACAAGGCTTTATATTCAAGGTTTATCTGTGTACTTGTGTATCAATTATTACTGTTGTAACATTTTAAAGGAACTTTAAAAAAACCTGTATGCTTACTTGGTCTAGTGGTTGCAAGCATTTCTTCTGAGCATGAGGTGGCTTCCTGGGTTCGAATCCCAGGTCGAGCAAAGTGTTGTTGGATTTTTCTTTAGGAATAGTATTAGTCCCGAGTCTGGATCAGAACCCGGTTGATGACAATAGGCATATTGAGAAAGATTATGACATGAGACATAAACATATCTGGGAAAATGTGGATGTACTGCCGATCGATTCTGTAAAAATCTCACCGTGAAAATTTTGGTGAAGTGAGCTTAGAGTGAGCTGCCAATAGTGTCAATCCCTAGAATTAGTTGGAATGACAGCTCGCTCCACGCTCACTTCACCTAAGTTTTCACGGTGAGATGGTTACAGAACCTCACTGCTGTACACACTTCTGCCTAACCCTTCGGGGATTAGGTACAGACGTGATGTTATGTTTAAAAAGACTGAATCTGAACTGAAATGAAAATCAATCAAAGACTGATTTTACTAAAACAGATTACCAGTTAGTGAAATAATATCAAAAAGTTAATTTTTGAAATCCATTACAAATGTTGTCCCTAAAAATCCTTTGTCCTTTCCCCTGTTCCCTTTGGGACTGGACCGCGCTGTTTAAGTATGTACTCGTAATAAGCTAATTTCGTGTCCAAACGTTTGTTGGACCCTTGAAAAAGATTAAGGTACCCATTTTGTTTGAGTTAAAGCCGGATTTAAATTAGATCGTGTGTTTTTGAGAGTATCTATTACCAATTTGTGTTAGGGAGGTGTGGGCAGAAAGCGCATGTTGGGGTAAAAAAGGTATTTTCTAAGCCCGGAGACAAAGATTGAATGATTCTGAAGCGACGAAAACTTTCTGGTGGAATGAGGAAATTTTTGGCGGGTTAAAAAAAATGATTTTCTGCACTTTTCTATGTAACAGCAGATATGTTTTTTGGAACGAAGTTCCTTATCACGCGTTGCGAAAGGGGGCTAGACGGAAAAAATTAAGACCAAAAATTGGAACGACACTTTTTGCTATAGTTGTAAGCCGTGCGGCGTGCGCGTGTTTCTCTCTCTCTCTCTCTCTCTCTCTCTCTTATAGAAAGCAAGCCAGTTATACTTCGTTCCATCCGGGTGTCCCTTGAGACCTCTCAAGTTTTTTTTATAAACCACAAAAAAAATCTATGCTAGAGGGTCTAGAATCATGTGCTGAAATCATGGTTACAGTTTGCTCGTCGATGTCCCTGCCACCCTGTATACCGTAAAATAATGGTGCGTTATTTTATTTATTTAATACTTCAAGCACATAAATGTACAGAGGCGTGATAGTTACATCATAAATATTGAGGAATCAATATTTTAAATATAAAGCTACGCGTAAACCTATTAAAACTATAAATATAATATATACCTAATCACATATAAATATAAGCACAAATAAATGTATATAAATACATGTATATACTAAAAAACTTGAGAGGTGTCAAGGGACACCCGGATGGAACGAAGTATAACTGGCTTGCTTTCTCTATGAGAGAGAGAGAGAAACACGCGCACGCCACACGGCTTACAAAAAGTGTCGTTCCAACTTTTGGTCTTATTTTTTTCCGTCTAGCCCCCTTTCGCACGCGATAAGGACCTTCGTTCCAAAAGAAATAAGATTTACGGTTGTGATGATGCTGCCAGCTTCTTGCCAGTACTTACGTATGTTATTCATATCCTTCCATTTAATGATAAATGATTTTATTTTGTAAGTAGGTTTGTACAAACACTTTTACACGTTAGTCATATTTTAAAAACTAGATGTGATCGGCGTTTCCTATCTGACTAGTCTGAGAAGAAAGGCCGAAACAAACCAAGATCACAGTCTCTTTTAAAGTCCAGACATTAGATTTACTTACCAGCACAAGTCTATTGTGACCATGTTATTTCTATTCTTCTGTTGGAAAATAACTTCCCAACAGAGTAAACACACAACTTATTTCGTTCACAGTTTGCGACATTGCACCAACAGTTCGCTGATTCGACGCTTTCAGACGCCATTAGGTCCCGGTTCCCAGAGTTAACTCAGCAAACTTGATTACTTGGAATACTGTGTTTTAGTTAAGACTGGTTTAAAATAGGAGTTGGAATATTGTTTAATTAAAGACTTTAAGGTTTTTTAAGCAGCTTTCGTTCGTGGTGACGTGGTGGATTTAAGGTAATCACTTACATACTTGACGTTTCAGAAAATAGTATTTTACATGGGTACCTACGGAGGTTAAGAGGCTTGTGGCTAAGTAATAACACGCCGCACGGGTCGATCGATCAGGTTAAGCTAAGCTTGTCGCGGTTGGTCCTCGGATGGGTGACCATCTTTACATACCAAGACCCCTCCGTGCCTCGGAAAGCACATTAAGGCGTTGGTCCCGGATGTTATTCCTGGATCTTTGACAGTCATACGGGTCGTCAGAAGCCCGGAAGTCTGACAACCATAGTCTTACCAAGGTGTATCGTATTACCCAGTAACTGGGCTGTGGAGGTCAGATAAGCAGTCGCTCCAAGTTAAATACTGGTATCCAGCTACATCCGGTTAGACTGGATGCCGACCTCAACATGATTGGGAAAAGGCTCGGTAGATTGATTGACCTCAGTAAAATCAATCAAAATCAAAAGTCATTTATTCAAATTAGGCTGAGAATCAGCACTTTTCGAAGGTCAAAATTACAAAAGACAGTCCCCCAAAAACGCCCGCCCTTCATTTAATACCCTTTCTTCCCGACTGCACGAAAGCAAAGACACGCTTATGTTTTTCATGAGTATTTCCGAATGTTTTTCATTCTTAATCTTCAATCTCTTACTTGGATAATATTTCTTTATTTCCGAGACGTCGATACATATATTCATGCGACGAAGATGAAAGACTCAAGATCTTTTAAAAGTGATCCCTATAAGAAGCGTACAAATTGCACAATTTTACAAAAATAAGTATTAAAGTAAGTAATATATTGTTAAAAATTTGTGGGTAGTTGTTACGAATAGTGAAAAAATTTTTGCTCCAATTTTAAAAATTTACTAAAATTACAAATACATGCAATTTGCCTATTTAAATGTATACATATACATGCTAACATAGTGTTCCCACCAGTATAGTGTTATCTCCAAAAACTGATCACACAATTAGCAAAACGTTTAAAATTTCAAAACTATGGAAGCACTGAAGGTCTCCTTATCAGATATGATGTCGCTGTTCCAAAACAGGATGACATCCTTTGAAACGGAATTACTGAAGAATTCATCAGGCACAGCAAGCAGCACAGCTGACAGTTTGGCGGCAGACTTCACCGCCTTCAAGAAATTCATACTTGAGGCATTAAGCTGTCTTCAGCGGCAGTTGGAAGCGTTGGCTCAGGGTCTGGACAACCTGGAGATGCGTGGGCGCCGGAAGATGGTGTTGTTGCATGGTGTCACCGAGCAGGCCAAGGAAGAAACCGCACAGGTTGTCGCTGAGGTTGTGAGATGTCACCTGAAGCTGACTGACTTTACGGTTGCTGACATCAGGCGGTGCCACCGGATGGGCAGACAAGCAGGTGCTAGCAAACCCAGGCCCATTCTTTGCAAGCTACGGGACGTCGGTGTCAGGGACAGTATCTGGTTTGCTAAGACCAAGTTGAAGGGCACTGGTGTTACAGTATCAGAGTTTCTAACAAGATCGCGGCATCAGCTCTTCATGTCTGCGCGTGAGAGACTTGGCGAGACAAATTGCTGGACTAAGCACGGCCTGATATATGTTCTTCGCGCTGACGGCTCACGGCATCGAGTAAACACACTGGATGATCTCAGAATCATCGAGCAGGTCAGTGAAAAGGCTATGTCTCCCAGCGCGTCAGCTTTGTCCTCATCGCCGTCTCCATCACCGGCACCGAAGAAGGCCCGGCGTGCTGCCGCGAAGAAGTAATTTGGTGCACACTTTTAGCTGTATCACCGTCCGGGTGGCAGATTTTGTTTATAACTCGTACCCTCTCAATTTTTTATTCAGTTTACTAGTAATTTCTATACCCTTTCTCGTTCCACGTAATTATTGTTTGTTTACCTTCTTTTTATTTCCACTAATTATTTTATTCCTTTCTGTCTGTCAACTGTCAACTCTTTATGTCACGTCATGTGTCTGTCACAGTGTCATTCTTAAAGTTTTCGTTCAGAAACCAGTAGACAGTGTGCCAAGTATATTAATGTTAGTATTAATTTGATTATTTTTGCTTGCTATTCTTACGTCTATTTCTCTTCATTTTCTATGCCATCAACAAATGTGATATCATTCTGTTACCCGGACGATGAAGTTTTAAAATGTTTTGTTTATTTTTATTTTTTTTATAACTTTTAAAATATTAACACTCAACTGGCGGGTGGATTTAATTAATTGCTCTTTTTATATTAACATTTTATTTATATTATAATTATTATTTAGTTTATTTATGTTTATTATTATTTTTCATATATTTATACATTGTCGATGTCAGATAGCAATGACGACAGCGACACCGAAAGCTCTTTGTCGGTCTGTAGTAATGACAGCTTTGTTACTTTTCCGTCCCTTGCTGACACCCTTGAATCTCAGTTTTCCGATGTACCTAAGAATTTCAATGTAGTCCATATAAATGCCCAGAGTATTCCGGCACATTATTCTGACATGCTAGTGAACCTAGACTGTAAGAACATCCATGCTATCCTTGTCTCAGAATCTTGGCTAAAGCCATGTCTCCCTTCTACTTCCTATTCCTTGCCGGGTTTTCAACTAATAAGAAATGATCGCACGAGTGGCGGTGGCGGCGGTGTTGCCATATACCTTCGTCCACATATTCCTTTTTCAATTGTCGATATGTCTGCACAACCTCCGCCGCAAAACGCGGGCGAGCATCTCTTTTTGGAAGTAACCCTGAACCACGTGAAAGTTCTTCTAGGTGTTTATTATTGCCCTTCGTCACGTATAAATTTCTTGTCTTCCTTTGAAAATATCCTAGAAAACCTAACACCCTCTTACAGTCATACAGTCATTATGGGGGACTTCAATACCTGCTTACTGAAAAACGATTCCCGTTCTTCTTCTTTTCGATCAATAGTCCAGTCGTCGAATTTATCAATTCTCCCCTTGAGTGCCACACACCATTTTCCAAACTGTAATCTACTCATTGTGTCGTCTTCTCAACATGTCAGCAAGCATGGTCAATGCCCAGCTGACATGTTCTCTTACCATGACCTTTTATTCCTATCCTATAAAATTCGCCCACCTAAGGCAAAACCTAAGATTCTCCTGCAGCGCAATTTTGGTGGTATGAATACAGATGATCTCCGAAGGGATGCTAGCAGCATTGACTGGGCTCCTTTAGTTAATGTTGAGTCGATGGACGATAAAGTCAATTTGCTGACAGATAACCTTGTGCAGCTGTACGATATTCACGCTCCCATTCGTGCAGTGAAAATCAAACATCTTCCGGCACCATGGCTTACAGACGATATTAGGGCTATCATGCACAGAAAGGCTGTAACCAAAACTAGATATAAGTGTCGGCCCTCACCGTCGAACCGGGAGATCCTTGTTGATGCACGCAATCGCTGCAATAAGATGTGTAGAGATGCTCAACGCCGCCATATCCACACCTCAGTTGAAAACGGAGATCCAGCAAAAGTCTGGAAATTTCTTAAATCCATGGGAGTTGGAAAATCACGCCAAGAATCGATTCCTAAAGACTTAGATATTGATCTACTGAATCAACACTTCTCATCTTCGTCCCACTGTAATGGGACCATGAAGGCAGCTACTGTTAACTATCTTTCAAACCTTCCAACCCCGGACCATCCCCCATTTATTTTTAGTCAATTCTCTGATTGTGATGTTAAGAAGAGCATAGTTTCAATCACGTCTAACGCAGTCGGTAGTGATTGTGTAAGTCGGAAAATGGTACTCCCTGTCCTCGACGAGATCCTTCCTATCCTATGCTATATCCTGAACTACTCTATATCCTATGGTGCCTTTCCATCGATGTGGAAAGAGGCCAAAGTCATTCCTTTACCGAAAAAATCCAATCCTACTTCCTTTTCAGAATACCGTCCCATTTCCATTTTGCCTTTCCTCTCCAAAGTCCTAGAACGCCTTGTCCACAATCAGCTTAGTACTTTTCTTTGTAAGAATAGTCTGCTGAATCCTTTCCAATCCGGTTTTCGTCCTGGTCACAGTACCACTACAGCCTTAGTTAACGTCACTGATGATATACGGTTAGGCATGGAGGAAGGAAATCTCACAGTTCTTTGCTTACTAGATTTCAGCAATGCTTTCAATACTGTCGATTTCGATATCCTGCTTGGTATGCTTCGCTCGCTTAACATATCTCCAACGGCGATTGACTGGTTTCGTAGTTACCTGTATGGCCGCCGGCAACGTATATGCATAGAAGAGTCTTGCTCTTCGTGGTGTTATACTTCTGCCGGTGTACCTCAGGGTGGCGTTTTATCTCCTTTACTTTTCGCAATATTTATAAACTCCATTACCAAAAAACTTCTTTCATCCTACCACCTTTATGCAGACGATTTGCAAATTTATAAACAAGCTGGACACTCGGATTTGGCTGATGCTGTTCACATTATCAATAAGGATTTGATTTCAATCTGTGAGTGGAGTCAGGCGCACGGGTTGCAGGTTAATCCATCGAAGACTCAGCTCATTGTTGTTGGCAGTTCTAGGATGATCCCCAAGATAAACTGGTCGCAGCTTCCCCAGGTTCAATTTGACGGAACTGCTATTCCTTTCAGCGAAAAGGTTAAGAACCTTGGGGTTTGGATCGACAAACATCTTTCCTGGGGTCCTCAGCTACAGGAGGTAAGTCGTAAAATGTTTGCATCCGGTAAGTCACTGAGACGGTTGCGGAACTTCCTTCCAACTGCCACTAAAACTGCGCTAGCAAAATCTCTTTTACTTCCCATCCTTGACTACGCTGATGTCAGTTATCCAGATCTTACTGAGGCACAACTAGATAAACTTGAGCGACTTCAAAACTTTTGCATAAGATTTATATTTGGCCTGCGCAAATATGATCACATTTCTGAATTTCGTACAAAACTCAAGTGGCTTCCTATACGTCTTCGCCGGAATTCACATATCTTATTTCAGCTCTACAGTATTTTGTTTAATCCTAAAACCCCCTCTTATCTTAAAGAACGTTTCAAGTTCCTTCATGACACACATAATAGATATCTGAGGTCATCGGAAAACCTGAGACTAGAGATGCCGATGCATTCTACCCGTTTCTTTGACAAATCTTTTACTGTTCAAGCAGTACGGTTATGGAATGACTTGCCCGTGTCGGTAAGGCGTGCTCAATCTTTGTCCGCTTTCAAAATTTTGATACAAAAGCACTTCCTCTCTCCTTAAACATCATCATTATTATATTATTATTTATAATTTTTTGCTTTGCTCCTGTTTCATGTTTATTATTATATGTATATATTTATTTAGACGAGTCAAATATATTTTATGTATATATTAATTGTGTAATGTAAATGGTACACCACAGACTACCTACTATATTTGTCTCTCCTTAATTTTAATCCATCCAAAGGTTGTCTTTAAAAGATCGCTCTTAGCGATAAGACCGCCCATTGTGTCACCCTTTGTAAAATTGTATTTATTTTATTTATGTTCTGTAATTTGTATGGTGTACAATAAAGAGTATTCTATCTATATTGCGTACACACGTCACAACGATATTAAGGATAAAAGCCCACCTCATTTCCCGAAATACACGCAGTCGGAAATGACGTCATTCATTTTGCGTAAGACCTAAATATACGAGGTCTTTGCCCTATTAAGTACAATAACAATCGCCAAACGGGGTGCAATAAAAGAGCCTCCACGAATGGCGATGTTTATGAATGTATGCCCCGCCCTCGCGGTCCGGTTCCAACCTTACTGACGGGCTAATATTTTCACAAAAGTCTGTTAAAAAAATATCTGATTCAATTTTTTACGCAATCACTTACACATTCATATGTATTTAATAGGAATCAACTGTATACTATCTCTCCACTTTTTCCTGTAATTATTGTATGAACAACATTATAAAATTAACCTCAATTATTATCGTCAAATATCTTTTTTTTTTTTTTTTTGAGGATAGGAAATCATCAAATGACTCCTCCCGCTCTGGGTGGAGCAGAAGGGAGTGTTAGACTTTTACTGACCAAAACCCACCCGTGTTCCTTCCTTAGCCCTTTATGTTCCAGGGCAGCGGTAAACCCTTTCGGATGTTCCCGCTACCCTGGCAGGCTTCGGCCCTATGGGGCCCCGTCTCTTTTGCTGACATCTCTTTGAGGCGCGCGTGGAACACGTACACGCCGTCCGGCACGGGCCTGCGGGCGGAGAGTAATGGGTAGCTCTCCGTCCGATCAGGACTATCCTGATCGGACGGAGAGCTACCCATTACTCTCCGCCCGCAGGCCCGCGCCTACGGTGGCCGGGTGTCGTTTGTCAAATATCTTTACATATATTACTGAACTGCCCAAAAACGTAATAACAAAAATCTTCTATTGTGTCTCATTAAGTGTCCCTCAACCGATTAAGATGATTTACATAAAATAAATAAGAATCCCGGGCTTAATTATACATAATTATAATCAAAGCACTGAAATGCCACCACAACTCATGAAGATCGATAAAAGAAGGAGATACTCGTACATCATCAAGTAATCGTAGTGCATATTGAGTGTTTTGTTGAGGAAAAAAACCAATTAGAGAAATCTGCGCTTTAAAAAAATAAATAATAATACTTAATTAATCTTTCATCTCTTTTATACAATATAATAATAATAACTTCCATAATGAATATTATATCGTAAAACACACAGCCTACCCAAAAGACCCGCTTGACCCTTAAAGCGTCATTAAGAAACTTCGAAACTTTCCTTTGCCCCTGCAATTAAATTGAGACAAAAAATGGCGGGGCGTAGTTTTCTGCCCTTGATCTTGGAGTGACGTCATGAGCGGGGTGTTCCACCCTCGACGCCCACGTAGCCGAGTTTAAAGACTAGCTTATAGAGTAAGGTTGGTGTCAAAGTGAGAGCGGGTTAGCAGTGGGGTCAGTTTGGATTGGTCCGTACTAATCGCGGTGGGGGGCATGGCCTGAACAAGAGTTCTACGCTTGTAGTAGGTACGTCTGTTACATTCCTTATTCACCTCCTATAATATATGGCTAAAGACCACGTTAATTGGGTTAATTTTGGAATGAGTAATTTTTTATTGGCCCAATCTCTAGCGCCAGTAATCTTGGCTTTAAACTTCTGCCATTAGCTAAGGTCACATGTTAACACATCTGACTCTGCTGGCGACCCACGTCCCACGCACCCCTGAATGTGTACGTAATATGGTACAACCCACTAGGAGGGCGTCGCAGCTCAGCCGTCGAAGAGGCAACAACAACAAGCAAGAAGCCGAAATCTGCAAGCACGAATCATCAAGAAATCTTCTTTAATTTCACCGCCTCCTCGCTGCCCGTCTCTGCGAAGCCCTCTTATAGTGGGTTGTACCGTATTACGTACGCATTCAGGGGTGCATGAGACGTGTGTCGCCAGCAGAGTCACTAGACTCAGAAGTAGGGAAAACGTGGGAGACTGTCCCATGCAGGTACGACCGTAGGTACTGGACGTACCCCAGTTGTCCGCTACCTAACCTATTCTACGAATACATCGTGGAAAACATGCTAGTAGGTATTAGTGAAAAAAATAAAATAATAGAAGCTGATATTTTCTAAGCGACAAGCGGACATGGTTGGGGGACTAATGACCGATTCCTAGTTTTAGTATTACTGGTTAAAATTAAAACTCTTGTATCTTTACCAAAAATGCAGCAAAGATCTCATAGCTTTGCATAATGGACCCTCCCATATGTAAATAATTTAAATAAATGCCCAGTTTGGCAAATAAATAGAGAGTCAAGTGTGTCCCCCCCCTGCCAGCTAAATGGTGGTTTAAGGATATGTGAAAAAAACGGTAGTAGTATTATAACGAAAATCAAACTATCACAGCTAAGTAGGCTTAACAAGTTTACGAGTAATAGTCGACCAACTTACATTTGCAGTTGCAATGTATGGAATTCATGATTTACAACTACAATGTTAAGTTTGTTCTTGGGATAAATTCATTCCAACTACGGAAACCTTCATTGTGCGTGGTCCGTCACGCACTTGGCCGGTTTTTTGTTTATAGGAACCGATAATAGGAGAGAAGTACGAAGGTCGTGTAAACAAGGCATACTATCCTAGCTACCACTACTCTCATGGAACCCGACTCGCGTTCAGTATGGCCAAGACTTTATACTAAGCTTGCCAAAGACAATAGCTGAATTCAGTATTCCGTAATACTGAGGTGTGAACGAATAGAATTTTCTTGGCAAGCTTCCTGCTGGTTTAAATGGTAATTTATATCCATTGACGAAATTGATGGCATCCTTATGGAATCATTGGTTTTGGTGGATATTTTTGTAGTATTCCTACGGCGTGGTTGTTTAAGATTTATTTATTGTCGCCTAAATCATACCTAAGCATCAATCCAATGGGTTTAATTTTGACAGTTCGACAACATTCACTGCGTTATTTACCTTGTCGAGCAGACAAATTTCTCGAACATATCATATGAAGCAATGTATTAGCAATATCCTTCAAAATGATTCAGATTGAGAATAATAGTGTGTTACGGAATTAGGGTGCCGTCTAATCTGGGTCTTAATTGGGTTGGACTCCCAGCTAAGCTAGGTTAAACCCTCTTTTTGGTACTATTGCTTCTGATTAATAGAAGCAGTGGTGGCCCAGTAGCAACGGCCCCGACGTACGAGTTCTAGGTCGTGGGTTCAAACCCAAGCAGGTGCCCTATTTTGAGTAAAAAAAATCAACACCACTGCTCTCAAAACGGTGAAGGAAAACATCGTTCGGAAACCGGCATGTCCTAGAACCCAAAATTCGAAGACATGTGACATCTACCAACCCGCGTGGTAGGTTATAGCCCACTCCCTCTTGAAGAGAGGAGGCCTGTGTCCCAGCAGTGGGAACATTATAGGCTGCGCTGATTTTCTCTTCCGACTATGAATACACTTTTGAGTTTTTCTCTAATTAATGTGCTTCAATACGGTCATCGATTTTATCTCTCTACTAGATGAACTCCGTCGAAATTTGTACCGCCTCAGAATCAATAAGAAGGAATGTATCGGTGTGTCCACACCTGGCGAATGCGCCGCTCGCGAGCCGCTTGTGAACTGCGCGCGTGTTGCTCGCGTGCGGTTACAGCTACGGTTACCTACGTTTGGTGCGCCGCTCTAGTGCAACTCCGGGAAGGCACGAGTGGGGCGCGCATGCAGTGCGCGCGCAGCTCGTGCGCACATAGCTTCTTTCGCGTTTTAACTATGAGCCTCAGTTGTGAATGTGCTTCTGAAATGTCGAACCATACGACTGCCGTTAGCATAATTGCTGCAGCATCGGCTATTTTATTACTGACAAAAACTAAAAGGAAAAACAGAAGACGTTGGTGGCAGGTTCCGTTTTTTAAAATAAGACAGAATAGCGAGGGACGTGCACCGCGGGTGGCACGCGCGCACCTCCTGCGCCGCTCGAGTATGGCGCATAGCTTGCGCGTGAGCGGCGCGCGGACGGCGCAGGGGCTGTGTACGAACATAAAATGTACGCGCGCAGTTCGCAAGCGGCTCGCGAGCGGGACAGCCAGGTCGCCAGGTCTGGACACACCTTCATTCTTATGTTCATTACTTTTTTTTCGTGAATTTTCCCATGTTTTAATAGTTATATAATAATAATCTTTATTGGAACAAAAACACATTTTACAAATTAATTACGTATGCAGTTATTTTGCTATTTGAGGCGGAGACCAATTCAACATAATATCAAAGATCCTAAAAATCAGTCCAACCGTTCTTGAAATATGTATAAACGGTGTAACTAACCCGATTTTGTTTTATTTATATAGATTTGAACCAGCCAGATAATAAAAAGGCGATGCTATTTAGTTATAAAAGAACAACTTTTCCACTTCCAAAGGCGTCTTCAAGCCTCCATATCGAAACTTAATCGCTGTCAGTCACTGCTCAATTTTATCCAATATTCTTTGAACACGGTTAAAATGCAAACCAGAATGACGTCAGCTTCTAGAAAGCGCTTAGGTATTTTTTTCCTATTTTCTTATGATGCTGTTTCTCTAGTGTTTTCTTACGTTGATGAAGTATCTTTCTTGTTTACTCACCCTAGTAATCAATATCAGCACCACAGTGATTTATTTCTTTCATGAAACACTATCAATAATGACGTTTTGTTTTACACTTTATGTAATGGCGGGTAGTGGAGGAAAACAATTAATATTGTTGAGTACTGTGATTGATGTTAGTGTGTAAGTACTTAAAACTATTGAGTACAAGTACACCTAGTAAGGAAAGTACCTAGGACCGATGGTTGGTGGAGCAGGCGAGTCTTGGATTGGATACCGCGTATCGGCAAGCGTAGAGGAGGACACCCCGCAGCTAGATGGACCGCGACCTAAAGAAGATGCTACTGAGTAATTCCAGATTTAAAAAACCGAATAACAGTTCACCCAACCTATGATTGGAACCCAGAACCCTATGCTTCAATGCCCAAGCTCATGTTGCTGCTAATTTAAAAAACATTCGTGTATTTGGCTGATCGACCTTGTTTACAAAATAATTGACAGTAAATAGCTTTGTACTTAACAGCTTTCCAACTCACATTCCATTATATTTGATTAGGCTAAACTTAGCCTAACTTCCTGTTTTATGGCATAAAAATAAAGCGAAAACGTCTTTAAGTAAGAATACGCAGTAACTTGAGAGTTTATAGAGCTATAAAAAGGTGGATCCCATAAATTGACGAATTTTCCCTTAGATACACAGTTCTTGGGAGATTGGTATCTGTTTTTATTATAAGTGCTAACTTTTGATCGAAGAACACGAGATGGAAATGATAAGGGTTTATTACGTACCTACATAATACATATAAATCTCTTTTATAATAAAATATTTTTCTTTCTTTTCTTTCTTTCTTTTAATGTTCCCACTGCTAAGACACAGGCCTCCTCTCTTCGAGAGGATGTGGGCTGAAATCCACCACGCAGGCCCAGTGCGGGTTGGTAGATGTCACATGTCTTCGAATTTTTGGTTCTAGGACATGTCGGTTTCTTCACGATGTATTTCGTCGTTCCATCGTTTTGAGTGTATTGGTGATGAAATAATTTACACAAAGTAAAGCGCCTGACTGGGTTTGATTTGGTTTGTTTTTTTTTATACCTGAATAAAATTTTTAACGCACGTTCAGAATCATTTATTGAATTCATGGTAACAGTTGCGCGTCGATGTCCCTGCCACGATGTATAATACAATAGTAACGAAGAATTTTTGTCCGTTTGTTTGGATGCAAAAACGGCTGAATGGATTTGGATGAAAGGCACAAAGATAATTTTAGTCAGTGGCGTTCCCGTCGGATATTTTCCGACATCTACGCGGGCGAACCTGTGGACCGAAGCTAGTTCTTAATAAAAGTTTGTAGAAAATAAAAGAAATGTCAATACAATTTCATAGTACGTATACAATTACAATGTCACAGTGTGGAAAAAACCAAATATACAGTACTACAAGATATTCTGGGGACAGCTTAATCAGAAACTTTATGAATTCAATTCGTAAACCCGTAAGTATTCACGTGCCTTCGTCGGCTCTAAAAGGTCAATTGTTATGCAACAACCTCTTTTGAAAACCCTATTACATCTTGCCCATTATGTAAGTATTTTTATGAGGGGAAACAGAAATAACCCTTTCAAAACAGTCCGTGGGGTGGCGGAACTGTATAAGTAAATGGTTCTACGTAACACGAGACTTTTATATAAGAAATCCCTTTATTATTACAAGCAATGTTTGTTAAAAGTTGCGAAAATTAGCCTCATAAGTTTGCCAAGACACGTGGGCTTTATTTTCATAAGAAATCCAGTAATTTATTTATTATTTATTGATTTAGGATCTCCAACAAAAGATGTACGCACGGCTACACGTCAAGCTATACAAAACCAGTTTGTCTTGGCCTCACTTTGTATGATATTTTCTCACAATGAACGGTCAGCCAATACTGGTTTTGCATAGCTTGATGTGTAGCCGTGTGTACAGACGTCAGCACATCTAGCTACCCGAACTTTCAAATTTTCCCAATCAACTTTGAACCTAATTATCATCATCATCTGCCTGCCTTTTCCCAACTATGTTGGGGTCGGCTTCCAGTCTAGCCGGATGCAGCTGAATACCAATATTATACATGGTGCGACTACCTAGATAGGCAGTCGCTCCATGTAAAATATTGGTATTCAGCTGGAGGTCAGATGACCTCCACAACCCAGTGACTGGGTAATACGATACTCCTTGGTAAGACATCAACTTTGAACCTAATGATTTAGCGATAAAATTGAAAATCTATTAAAGAAATTTGACAGATTGTAGTAGCTTGATGTACTGGCGAATAAAAGGTCAACATCAGAGGGCTAATTCTCGTAATTTTAAGACCGTTCACAGTCTGGTCTCAGTCTCAATATCTCAATTTCCCTACATTTTGACAACTTTTTGACATTTGTTTGTTTCTTTTTGAGATTTTGAACGTTTTAAATTACGAGAATTGGCCCGTTACGTAAAACGGTAAAACGTTCGTATCTAGTTGCAGTCTCATCTCGGCGACAAACAAATGTCAAAAAGTTGTCAAAATGTAGGGAAATTAGATGTAATTTTTGACAGATTGAGACTGAGATCAGACTGCGAACGCTCTTAAAATTACGAGAATTGCCCCTCAGGTATTAAGTAGGTGAACTCTTTCACTTATAAGAGACCATAGCATCCCCAATAAAATTAACAATTAAGCTAACAAACTTATAATCACTACACCCATTTCCTAGTCACTTATGTTAAAATTATTATGATTAGTATTATAAGCAATATTATGACGGTTCAGAGACAAAACACCAAATTGGGCACAATCATTTTGCTGAATTCACAAAATCCTTTCTTAAATTATACTTACTATCCGAACATTTTGTGGTAAAGACTCATATTTATCATCATCATCATTTCAGCCCATAGATGTTCACAGTTGGATACAGGCCTCCCCTAAGCTCATTTACTTGGATCGGTTCTGTGCTTCTAGCATCCACCGGGTTCCTGTGGCCTTCACAAGGTCGTCGGTCCACCTTGTGGGGCCTTACAACGTTACGTCTTCCAGTATGCGGTCGCCACTCCCGAACCTCAAGAACCCTGAGTACTCATATTGATAAGAGAATATTATATCTACTTTACATAAACAAGTAATCGGTCTAAATGAAAGATAAAAGCGCATTGAGATTGGCATTTAAATCGGCATCGCAAAAGTGAGCCCAGACATTTGTAGCTGTAAAGTTCTCGTTAAAGGGGCTGACTGTCACACCGTTACGTCAAAAATCAATTAGGTACCTATGATTTTTCTGTATTGTACGGCAATTTAGTCCTGAGTAAAGAGAGACAGCCATAAAGAACATTTCATTCATCCTATGAACAGCACCTCAATTACATATCACACTTTCTTTCACAATCTGAAGGATTTTAAAAGAAATTCCTAATCCAAAATTCGCCTGCTTGATAACGTAAATAACGCAATGAATGTTGTCGTATTGTCAAAATGAAAGGCATTGCAATTATTAGTGTGTTACGTAATTACTCCACTGGTAACAGGACTGGTCAGCTGCTGAGTATCGAGGCCACACCGGGGAACAGCTGATGGATTGGATAGAGTCCTAAATACGGCTAAAAACTGCTCTGAATATGTACCAAAGTATCATAATAATGATTGACTCTGGACCAGTGTCTGCTCATAATAAAAATTAACAACGTCCAAGCTAACAATAAACCCACTAAATAATAATAATTATTAACTTTACGACGTAAAAATATACTTTATGAAATATTTCAAAGCATCATAATTCTTATCGTTTAATTTTATTATCAAGAAAAATCAAACCATAGACGTCATTCATTGCTTTCCATCTGGCGTGACCGAGGTCAAGAGCCCATTCAGCAATAAAGAAAATATTATAAAACAATATTATAACTATGCATTTTAAATCAAATGAAATATGAAAATTAATGTAAGTAATGAATCTATAAATCATTGTTATTTAATAGAACTTTCAATACAAAACTTATTGCTGAAACTTTTTATTTTATTTATTTATTATTACCACGTAGTGCAATAAAATTTAGTCACGGTGTAAACGCAGTCGGTCTTTACGACTTGACTACACAAACGTGAAGTAAAACCATTAAAACTTGAACCGTACGAACTTATTATGGGGCCCCATTTGCTTTCCAAGGGGATAAGGAGGGAGGTCATTATAAACTGGATACCTAGTGATCCGACGGGGCTTTTGAAATTTTAGATGGCAACTGTCTTATTTTAGAAGCAGCGTTTACGTTTTCGTATTGGGTTTCCGAATGCTAATTCTTTGTTCTGAAATTCTGAGGGTAGGTGCTTATTCTAAGTTTAGTACGAAGCTTGAAAGAAAGCGAGTGTCTTTCCGTTGTAATTATGAAACGCTTAGCAATGCTCGTAATTTTGGAGATAAAATAAGGACAATAGAAGCGGTATTTTGGTGCTTGGATTAGTTATTCTGTTTTAACAAATATTGCAAGTTAGTACACTCTACATATATCTTGAAGTTATAAATTATAATAATGAGTACATACTGACACATAATATGGGATTTTGCACTCGCAGCGTATGTAGTGAAGCTACTGCGTGGCCGCGCGCATAACCCGGGAGTGCTGCGGCATCTGAAAGAAAGAAAAACATTTATTTAGCACAGACTAAAAGACACACAATACACCAGTTAGTACATCAGATAGCAACAAATAAAAGAACAAACATAAAGTATAAAGACCGATGTAAGAAATTAGCAGGAAAGTGTGCCTTACGGCTGCACCAAAAAGGCCCCGTTCAGCAAAAATGCCAGACAATAGTGCCTGACGCTGGTTTTCAACTGAACCTGATGTGTGAGGTGACGGATGTAAATCAGTTTTAACCCGCAACGTGACGTGTGTATGCATACTTAAATAAGATAAATATGTGACAAATAAAAAATAGTAACGAATATGTACATAATTAGTGTGAGTTGAGTAATATTGCAAAAATAAACTAAAAAAATACTGACAAATATAATGAGACGGCCGCGTGATAGACCTTCGTTAGTATGTAACTAAATAAATTCTTCGAAACGACTCAGAACAACATGAACCGGTTTTAAAACGATGCCTAGCTGCCACCTGGAGCTTTGCGTGCCAGACCGCTACGTGTGGAGGCGGCCACGCCCGCCCCTGCTCGCTGTGCCTGCAGCCAGAACCAACCTACTGGCGAGAACTTCTCTCACTAGAGCCATGCGTGTGGTGAACGAGCATTATGCTGAGCGATGGCCGTTTTGCGTGGATGTGACGCAAGTTTTCCCCCAACTTGTTATTTTTTTTGTGTTTCTGTTCTTTTTATGCGTCATGTTTACCGCAAATAAACGTATTATTCTATTTCTTTCTTTTCCAATCCCCATGGGAAGAAGACGCAGGTAAGTTTATGTTACTCGTATGATATAAATATGGAACAAAATATATGAAAAAGAACCCTGTAAGCCTAACTACCTTTACCTTAATCCATACACATCCAATTTCAATTTATTTCCGAAAGAAATGTCAGGTTCATTCTGAACGAGAACACATCGGAAATGGAAAGTTATTTAAGTTTCCGAGTTCAAATTGTGAATTGAAATTTATTTTCCTTTCGTTGAAATGCAAATGTCTTACACCTGAAATCGGTTTTCCTTAGAAAGGGAACAATTCGGTGAAAAATCAACGACCCCGATTGCTTGTTTTTCTATTTTAAATGCAGTATTCATCTTGACTTTATTCAAAAGGTCTTTTCTTTATTCTAATAAGTTTTGTCTGATCGCTAATAAGACAGTCATTGTTTTGAACGGTGAAGGAAAACATCGTGACGAAACCGGCATGTACAGTCAACAGCAAAAGTAGATGATCAAAATCAGAAATTCAATACTAATGAACGGAGTTCGCGTCAAAATTGTGTGGCGTCGAAGTGATTCAAAAGCATGTGATTGTAAATTATACCAAACATTTACTACTAGTACAGCTGCCATAAAGCTGCGAACTCCGTTCATTAGTATTGAATTTCTGATTTTGATCATCTACTTTTGCTGTTGACTGTACTAGAACCAAAAATTTGAAGACATGTGACATCTACCAACCCTGGGCCCGCTTGCGCCCACTCCCTCTCACTGTGAGGAGGCCGGTGTCCCAGCAGTGGGAACAGTGCAGGCTGATTATGCTATGCTTCTGCATGGTTTAGTTATGTTTACTCACATTTTTTCTATGTTTCAGTACAGAAAATAAATAAAAGGTTAGCTGAAATTGTCTACAAATTAAAGACATTTAGACACACACACCGTTCGTTTGTTGTATTAAATCATGTTAATATAATTATTTGGCCGAACACTGTCTCTTAGAATACAGGTTGTCCTAGTGGGACAGGGTTATATATATTTTGTACAGATTTTGCAACTTGCAATGAATTGTAATGTGCATTGTAAATGTGTTTCTGTATTTTTTTTTTGTGAATAAACCTTTATTATTATCTATACTTATAATAAATCTGTAGAAGTGAAAATTCTGTACATTGAAAATATCCAAAAAATAAATGGCAGGGGGTGTTACTTGACCGACACCGAACCCAAAAATGTGATTAAAAAATTTTTTGTCTGTCTGGTTGTTTGTTCAGGCATCACGCAAAAACTACCGGTTCGATTACGATGAAACTTGGTATAATTATTCTTTAATATCCTGGGCACCACACTGGGTACTTTTTATCCCGGAAAAGTATATACAATAAAAAACAAACTTAATTTTGCGGTTCGATCCCTATACCCGATTACCACTGTCTGTACTGTACCAACCGCAAATACTAAGTTTGTCGTAGGTTGGGTCACCCGCAGTGGAGTTCATTTTTATTCCTTTTAGTTTTTAGAGTTATTTAGGTTTATTTTTATATGAGTCGTAGGTATAGATTTAAATTTTAAAGTATAGGTAGTATATTTGATAGTGTACGTAGTGACCGTAGGTTATTTTATAATACTGTTAGGTAGGTTTAGTCATTCGTATAGATATTAGTTTTTAGGGATTTTGCTTATTTATTGAGTTTAGATTAGTTATCATCAGAAATAGGTTTATTTAGGTAGGTAGGTATTTAATTTTCTGTTATTGAGTTTTTTTTTTAATTAGTTAGGTACTTAGGTAAAGATATCATATAGGTACCCTCTTAATCACCACTAATGAGACACAATTGGTTTTCTATTGTAATTAGCCACAAAGGGCCCGCGACATAGATGACATTCTGGGGAAGCACATACATTTTATCCTGTTAGCACGTTCCCGTGGGTAAATTTCCGACATCCACGCGGGCGAAGCCGCGGGCAGAAGCTAGTTTGTAATAAATTCTTAAGTCTTGAAGCAGACGATATGAATGACTCGTATCACTTACCTACAGACCTTTTGCCACTGCTGTAAACATTATACAATTTCACCGTTATAATATTTTTACAATAAACCATATGTAGTGCCGTGGGGCGAAAATCGTGCGGCTATAGTCACCTGTGTAACGCCCGCACTATATTTGTACGTAACACGTAATTTGGGAGGTCATGAGGTAATATATTCCTCATCTTGTGAGGCTATATTGCTCATATTAAAGCAGAGCATGCCTGCTATGAGTTCCATCAATCAATTTGGTAGCTCGCTAACCACTTTCATCCAATAAACGAAATGACTACGTCATCATGATTAGTTGTGCCACATATACATTTGGTTTTTATTCAATCAAGTTCTAGAATAGAATAGTATATTATTTATAGTTGCTACTGTAGTTATGGTTGTTTATCTACTTTACTATCTATATCTTATATACTAATAATAAAGCTGAATAATTTGTTTGTTTGAACTCGCTAATCTCTGGAACGGGTTTGAAAAAATATTTTTGCATTTGATAGACCAATACTTGAGAAAAGTTATAGACTATACAACGTGTTTTTTTTGAGATCCCATAACTGTAGGGGGTCATTGTAATCATCATTATGAACAAATTTTACTATGGGACCAAACCTGAAAGCGCGAAATAAAAATCAGCTGTTTTTATGTTCGCTTATCTCGTCAAAATGTAGGAAACACCAGATTTTTGTTTCGCGGTGGAAATAGGGACACCTAAATTATTAGCATGGAAAAGGATTTTCTACTTTTCTTTTAATTTATTTATTGTTCCATCTACAATCGTTACACTATTCAACCAATGAACACAAGCCAAGTGCACAATGTCAACCGATAGAAAACAATTTAATATCAAAGAAAATAAAAAAATACAATATACCTAAGAACAGAAATGACAAATCATTCCTGTGGATTAACTAGTTTCTCTTTGTGACACTACATATTTGACCTTTCTCTATCTCCTCCTCTTCCTCTATCTTCAAATACAATTGACCCTTTACCTTAAAATACAATAAACCAAAAGCAAATACCATTTAAATTTGATCACAGTTGTCCAGTATTCTACAATCCACAGGTGAAATCAACATCCCACCTACTTCCAAAGGTACATTCCAATTAAAAAGAACTGGAGTGAGACAGCGACCCCGCCTGACCTATTTCTGCTCCCGATCTGATTCAGGTCAATATGTATTTAGGTTTCCATTTAAATTTCAACTTTATACCTTAAGCTTTAAAGCTAATTTTTTAGTTGATTGTCCTTGTTCCTGAAATAGAATCGCGAGACATTCGACATCGATTGTTCTATGCGTCGCAGGTGATATAATATTAATGAGGTCCGCATTATAGGAGGAATTAGTGGGTTTGGCGATAAAGTGGTTGTTATTACCCCGTAATTAATTCTTGTATTCTGTTTGGGAGCGTTATTTTTAGATTTTTGGCTTGAATTAAGAGTTTTGTTTGAAAAATATAAAGATAAAATTACACAAAATCAAATTCTTCTCTTCTTGTTTTCACACACTATTGTCTACATTTCTTTTTCATTTCTCCTTTCGCAGGTCTGCTGGAAGAAATTTTTTAAGAAATAAGCAGTAGGTACCTTTGTACAAACGCCAGCACATCAAGCTACTACAATCTGTCAAATTTCTTTAATAGATTTTCAATTTTATCGCCTGATATGTTCAAGGTTGATTGGGAAAATTTGACGGTTTCGGGTACCTTGATGTGCTGGCGTCTTTACTCAATTCTAATATGTCATATCTGTATCAATTTTAGTGTGTGTACATAAATAATAACTAAGTGAAGTTAATAAAGAGTAAGTAGATAAGAGTATTTAGGCTTTTTAGTCTTGGTATAAACTGTTATAGGATTTGTAATATTATATTTCATTCTTTTTCTGCGTATTGTCATTCTTATATCGTTCATTTATAAAACGTAGTTTCACTATAAACAAAAACGAATCGTTTTGCTTACCAATGGTACAATTGTTATTGACAAACTGGGCATATAAATAGATTCGTAAGATTCCTAATTTCCATATAGGAGGGGCAACTATACAAAGCTATGAGGTCTTTCCTTCATTATTGATAAAGATACAAGAGTCTTAATTGAGAGGGGCTTGTGGCTAAGTAATAATATCGATCGATCAGGTGAAGCTACGCTTGCCGTGGTTGATCCATGGATGGGAGACCAAGGTTACATACCAAGACCCCTCCGTGCCTCGGAAAGCAAGTTAAGCCGTTGGTACCACTTGTCATTCGTGGATCTTTATTGTTACGGGTTGTCAGAAGCCCGAAAATCTGACAACCAGTCTTACCACGGGATATCGTATTACCCAGTAACTGGGTTGTGGAGGTCAGATAGGCAGTCGCTCCATGTAAAATACTGGTATTCAGCTGCATCTGGTTAGACTGGAAGCCGACCCCAACATAGGTGGGAAAGGTTAGGCAGATGATGATACAAGAGTCTTAATTTTAATCAATAACGGCCCGTATATTATTGGCATCGGCTATAAGTAAGTAGGTCATGGCGCCTTAATCGATTATTTTATGCTATCTCCTTCGATCAATAATAGTACTAGATTAAGGATCAGGAACAAAAATCAGTCGCTCAAGTGGCCACGTTTGCACACACGTAAACATCTACATTTCATAGAAAAATGTTTCACAATATTAACAACTTCAGTTTATTATAAACCTTAATTCTTAAACATAAAAGTATTTGTGGTCTTATTTTTCGGGCCGTTTTTGAAGCGCTTATCGGGAATCTAATACTATTATTAATCGAAGGCTATCTCCCATTGAATCAGTCCCATTCATTTGGCAGAATTGAATTAACTTTGCATCAATTAGCACATTTATCTCTGTGTTATACCTACGTACCTAGTACTATTGGTATTGTTATAGTTTGAGTAGTTGAGTAGGTTGGCACTAGTGTTAGGTACAGTAACACCCGCACATCAGTGGAAACATTGGCAGCGCCTTTATGTCGTATCAGTAAGGGCTATTTTCATACAGCAAGTGATAACACTGATGTCTTCTTCTTTTTTCGAATAGGTACATTTCTTTTTAAATAGGTAGCTGAAGTGATACGAATATTAGCTACACAAGGAGGTATACTTAGACGATGCAACTTTTATTTTGCTTTTACTTATGATATATTTAAATGAAATCACACCGTTTATAATATCAGGCTTTAAATGCGTGCGTTATCTGCTTATGCTAAACACGGTACACACGGTTTACCTATTCTAAATTCAGTAAAGCCCGTATAGCAACTATTTTGGATTTATATCTTATGGTCAAGCTGATTTGGATATAAGGTCAGCGACAAAAGTCGATCAACTCTGCTACTTTTACACATCAAAATTGACACAAAATTATTAATCGATACAGTGTAGGATTTCAGCATTTCATATTAGCTGAGAGTTAACTTTCTTTTGATTTATTCGATTCTTGTTTCGGTTCCGATTTTATTTAAATTGTAAGCTCAGTAATTAAGATTAAAAAAACTGAAGTAGAAAAAACCTGTGACTGTTCTTTTTGACAGTTGAACTACATTCATTGCGTTGTTTACATTGTTGAGCAGACGAATTTTTCAAACATTATGAGTCATGGATTAGCAATTTCCTTCAACATGTTTCGGATTGTAATTGAAAATGTGTTACGCGATTAAGGTGCTGAAGCAGAAGAATAAAACCGTGTGCGTGTGGGTGACTCCCGCCAGGAACGAAGTTCCTTACGTGATACTCGCACACACACACATACACACACACACTAGTATATAATAGTCATGTTCGTGAACGGGCGCCATCAGTTGAGACTGGTCATCTCTTAACTGCCGGGGCTTATTTTTAATTTTATATTTTAATTTGTTTCTTTACATTGTTCTCACATATAGAAGCAATAAGAATAATGTACCCAGGATTTTGTAAAAATATCTTGATTTAAAAGAGTGTCCGTGGAGTTTCTTGCCCGTTCCTCTCCATAGAGATCTACGCTTTGGAATGGGCAACTAGCTTCAACTTTCTGACTAACTGACCGACTATTTAATAATTTTGACAATTCAAAAGTGCCTGTAAATGGTTTAATTGAAATAAATGATTTGAGTTTGATAGAAAAAGACAATCAGAGAGAAATTCGAATGGATACTCTTTTTTGTTACGTGACGATTTAGTTAAAGAACTTCGTTCCCAAAACAGAAAACTATTAGGTACAGCTGACTGTACCTCATAATAATGGACTTCTCCATATATCACCTAATCTCATAAAATCATCTATAAGTAAGTAAACAACAGATATATACAAAATAATTGATCGCATACACATTCGTTCGTTCAATCAATCACGTTCGATTAGAATGTCGGGAGTGATGAATTAGTTTGAACGTAACGGTCACCCACGTTGCTATGAATATTGCTGCAGGGTAGTTGAAACTTGTTAATGTGTTTATGTTAGTATGGGCAGTTGTTTATTTTGTGTGTTGGTACAGAGATTTATGTAAGCGGAAGAAACAAACCACAACCAAACTATTTAGTAATCTATACATCATGCGGATTTTGATGCGGTTTCCAGCATTATTTAGAAGTTTATTCCGAAAGGTCTGCAAAAAGTTAAGTAGAGGAGCTTATATTCTCTTTAACTTGTCGAATAAAGTTAATATAGACACCATCATTATAGCTTACCATGGTCTGGTTGCCTCTGTCTTGAAATACGGAGTAGTATTCTGGGGGAATTGCAGTGAACGAGAAAGGATATTCAGAGCCCAAAAATATGGCATTAGATCAATGACTGCATTCATTCAACAGACAGCTGTATTCCTATTTTTTAATCCCTATAATTATAAACCTTTCCTGCACTTTATATTGTGGAGGTAGTATTATTTGTTAAAAAAGAACCTAAATCTTTTCGAAACAATGATAAATCATTCTTCAAGACCGGCATTACAGAGATCCCAATACAAAGGGCTACTACATACAGGAAGTTTCAAAACAGCATTATTAAGAAAGAATATTATGCATATGGGACCAGTTATTTACAATAACTAACGACATTAAAAATGATACAACTCATTTTTTCAAAAAGAAATTAGCGAAACTACTAGTTGAAAAATGCTATTACGCTGTCAGTGAATTTTTAAATGATATCACCCTATGACATTGCTCAATAATATTTCAATTTATTAAATTTGCTATAATATTATACATTCTTATTTTGTATAAATGCATGGCTATTATTTATCCGGTGAATTTGATTTTCAAGAATATGACATTAATAACTGATTACATGATAATATTGATTAAGTTAGATTTGCAATACATGTGCATACTGTTGCATGCCTTATGGTAGAAGGTACTGGATACAATTGTTTTTATTTTTTACGCCATCTAAACTATGTTTTGTTACCTAAATTCTTTGCAAATAAATGATTCTGATTCTGAGGTTTGTTTGTATAAGAAGGTAAAATATGAATACCTTTGAGATTTCTAATTAATAGGTATATGTATACCTATTAATTAGAAATCTCAAAGTTTTTAAGGATTTCACAAATTATGGGAAGTCACGGGTAGATCAACGTAGTACCTATATTCTTTGCTACAGCTTTCTTAAAACAAAAGAAAGAAATTATTTACATCGTACCTACTATTATACAATTACTTTGACTACCAACTGTTTTGATAATTATGGTACCTATGTGGGCCTGTATTACGATGTTTATTTGTACATCTAGATGGAACCAAAATATATAACGCCGTATCTCCTTGAGTAGAGTTTTCACCTCAAATAATTATAAATCATATTCAACATGACTCGCCTTGTCGAATTTTCTTCTTATAACTACATCAAAAATTTACGGAAAATCATTTTCGATACAAAAACCAGTAAAATATTCTACCTAAAATATATACGAGAATGTACTGCCCCCAGGCAAGATTATGTCGTATCTAGAGTGACCCACAAATCAAATTACAATCCAAAAGGGCCTACATACATTTCAACTGCCTCCGAACAAATACATAAACAGATATGACAAGATCTACATAAAAGGTAAAGATCTAAAAATAAATAAAAGGCGAAAGAAGGGACGTTCCATTTGTTTGTGTTCAATCAATCAGTTAGGGTTGGTAGATGACGAATTCCCTCTCCGGGATTTTATTTATTTTCCGGTTTTATAGTACCGTATATAAAACGTGTCAATCGGAATCTTTTAGTAAGCCTACGATATCTTTTTGTATGTATGTCTGTCTGTGAAAAGACGGACTCACGCGACAGCACGTAACAGATGAAATAGTTTCTAAACTCAAAATAAGTTGGCTATAAATGGAGAATCTTTACCAATACGATTAGTACTGGAATGTTTTGTGTTTTGATTAGTTATTTAGAAGAAAATACTCATAGTGCCCTCCAAAAGTTTGTTGACATTTTCACTTCAACTGTGATAAAAACAATTTTTCAGGTTATCCTAAGAGATTATGATAAGTCGTAGGTAGGTAGATAAAGTAGTCAAGTCAAGTCCGGTGCCCACTTAGTATTTCCAGACATCGCCAAGCTGGCCTATTTTTTGGCCAAAGAATCAGCATTGCCATACAACGTGGCAATGCTGCCAGCCTTTTGGGCACGTTTCCTATTGACAGCGATGCGGACAAATTTTCCGATGCCCTTTGATTATTTCCCCTCTTTTTTATATACTTGCACATATTATTATTTTAAGACTGTTAGCTTTTCAAATTATGTAAATATCTATACTAACATTAGTCAATAAAAACGTTATAATGCTCAAATATTTGAAACTAGAATTTAAATCATAATGTGGCATCACAGCAGCTGACGTGAAAATTAAAATTATCTTTTGCTTAGCTTTTTATCATAACCCATACCAACTTTGTGTAGTTTTCAATATGTTCGTACTGAAATCGCACGATAAAACACGAGATATTTCGCTTCACAATTTCCGGGACTCGATATGTTTGACATCCTTAATCCTTATTTACGACATCGTAAAGAAACGAATAAAGTTCTCAGTCAAGGTTATCTTGTAGTTTATTTCCAATCGTTGTTGCTGGCGACAGGTTCATATCTTCGTCTATCATTAATGTTCCGCCATGTTGGATAGAATATTGATTACTGTTACTAAGAATTATTGCGATAATTGATACATTTTGATATAGTTTTAAATAACGAATCGTGCTGGCGTTGTGGGTTCAAATCCGCGCAAGTACCAATGAGACTTTATCAATTCATAATTATGTAGTTTTTTAATTTATCTTGGACATTACCTACTGACATCGGTGAAGGAAAAGTCCAGCAGACCTATTCCGTAAAAATCTCACCGTGAAAACTTTGGTGAACTGAGCTATCAATAGTGTCAATCCCTAGCATCAGGGGGCCTAAAAAGGCCACTTTGGCGGAATCTAGGATAACAATAATGAATCATATTATTAAAAATCGTAAAATGATCACAAACTGACAATTCATAATATGATCTGTGTGCAATTCATATCACAATGAAATAACATTTGAACTGTAGAAATAAAAAATAAAAAACCAATTTGATTAATAAAAACTGTGATGAAAAATTTACTGTTGAAATTACGGTTTTTATTTTTTTCATGCGGCAATGTTTACACCAAATATGAAATGCAGCAATTTTTTACGAAAATTAGAGGCATTGCTATTGATCTGCTGGGAATTCAGGAAATAAATAGCTTTTAGAGGTATTACTTAAAGTGGCCTTTGTAGGCCCCCAGGTGGAATGACTCACTTGAAGCTCACTTCACCCAAGTTTTCACGGTGAGATTTTTTATAGTAAATCATCATCTGCCTAGCCTTTTCCCAACTATGTTGGGGTCGGCTTCCAGTCTAACCGGATGCTGAATACCAGTATTTTACATGGAGCGACTGCCTATCTGACCTCCACAACCCAGTTACTGGGTAATACGATACCCCTTGGTAAGACTGGTTGTCAGACTTTCGGGCTTCTGACTACCCGTAACGACGTTGTGGAGGTCAGATAGGCAGTCGCTCGATGTAAAATACTGGTATTCAGCTGCATTCGGTTAGACTGGAAGCCAAACCTAACATAGTTGGGAAAAGGCTAGGCAGATGATGATGAAGTATTAAAACAAAAAACTCACTGTAATAAAACACTTCAACGCTAAATTCAAGTTCAATTGTTTATTGCTCAACACAGTACATAATATATATTTCTAGATGTCAAGTGAATGCGCAGTCCACTGTGTTGCACCAATTCAGGCATGCAAAATTATGATTAAAATTATACTATTAGCTAGTTTTCATAATAGCAGGTGTGGCTGTAACACGCATTTCCTTCCATTATTGGCAATTATTAAATAGGTTTCATTGATTATTAGCTACAAGTGTAATGAACTCGTACAAAGTTCATGTATTTTTTTAAGACTACCTTTATCAGCTAAAACAACGTATAACTATATAAAACATTCATGACCAAAAGTAATACTGCTTAAACAATATGATAAAATCAGTTTCAAAAACTGATTTTTATAAACCAAAAAATATCGTGGTTTTGTAAACAGGAATAAGTTAGAAACATTGATAACAATAAAAATAAAGTTACAACGCCTAAAACAAATGAATGTCTTGATAAAAATACCAAAATAAACGGAACCCCTAATTGTAAAGGGTATCATGCAATGCTTTAGGAAGAAGCTATTATATATCAAAACACGATTACTGAATCAGAATGCATCCAAATGCAGACAAACTGGTATAATTATTCACAAGCAGTTAATCAAAGGCTATATAAGCGAGTTAAGCTAAAAAACCAACTCAACACGCAGCCGATTCCCAACATGAAGGCGATTGTTGCGTGTTTGTTGTGCGTGGTACTAACTGTGGAAAGTGTTATATACGACAATGTCACGTACCAACCCGCGGATAGACAGCTTCTGGACTTTAAAAGAGATCATCCGGTTGGTAAAAATTTATTAAATAATGTTATAACAGTCTTATAACTGGACAAACAAAAAAAAAAAAAAGAAATCGATAGAATTTATGTACAAACAGTCAATTTTGTATAGCATTTTGTACCTCCTGTAACCTTAGAGAAAATTAGTGTATCAAGTTCTTCTGTTACTATATTTTTCTGAAATGCTTACAGTCATACTAATAGCTCTTTATCATTACCTACTGCAACACATAGACAAGTGTTTTTCAAAATAATGTATGAATGCGCTAAAAACTTCTTGTCTTTTTCAGTTACCAATAGGATTATGGACTAAAAATAATGGAGATCCAACAGAAATACGGGACACACTAACGATAAACTCCGATCAATTTAACAATCAGTTACTTCTCGATACAATGCTGACATTTGATGGAGAGAGAACACCCGAGAGAGTGGTCCACGCCAAGGGAACTGGTGCTTTTGGTTACTTTGAAGTCACGAACGACGTCTCCAAGTATACCTACGCTGATGTGTTTAACGGAGTTGGTAAGAGAACGCCAATAGTTGTCAGGTTCTCAAATGCAGCTCAAAGTCTTGGAGGAACTGACGTCAGCAAAGAATTAAGAGGCATGTCAGTCAAATTTTACACTAAAGAAGGCAATTTAGATCTTTTGTGTTTACAGACACCCGTATATCTATACAGAGATCCCATTTTGTTCTTGTCCCTTGTACATTCTTTCAAACGAAATCCGCAGACTAACATGTTGGTAGATTTAACAGCCCGTTGGGACTTCATCACGCAAAAACCGAGTGCCATGCACACCTTCTTTTGGACATTATCTGATTATGGACGTCCGGATGGCTACAGAAGAATGGATTCTTTTCCCATCCACACTTATGAAATTTCTAATAAAAATGGAGAGAGACATTATGTAAGGTTTAACTTTAGAACGGAGCAAGGTTTCAGTTATATAACTAATACTCAAGCGGCTGTGATACAAGGCACGGATCCGGATTACTTCAACCGAGATTTGTACAATGCTATTGAACTAGGAAACTTTCCTGCATGGAGATTAGAGATGGATATGATGACACCAGAAGGCCTACAAAAAGTTGATTACGATCCTTTCGATGTGACTCGACTGTGGAAGAATGGCACATTTACCACCGTGCAGATAGGGCGTGTAGTTTTAAATAAAAATGTTGAAAATCATTTTAGAGATGTAGAACAAGGAGCGTTTAATCCTGCCAATTTAGTGCCCGGTATTCCTGGGCCACCTGACTTTCTGTTCAGAGGTAGAAGAATGTTCTACAGGGACGCACAGAATCATCGTTTGGGAAGAAATCACAACAACATTTTAATAAATACACCTCTGTACACAAAGACATATGTTCGTGATGGGACGCCACCTACTAGACTTAACATGAAGAATGCACCAAACTATTATTCTAATTCATTCAACGGTCCAATACCTTATGTGGACGAGAAGCGACCGAGGGAGAAGTTACAAGTACTGGAAAGCAACGCTATTGACTTGGAACCCTTGCGGTATTTCTACAATAACATTCTGGAAAATGAGGCACATAGACAGAGGTTTATAGAGACTTTAGTTTTGTCTCTTACACCAGTCACACCACCAGTGGTGCAACGAGCTATAAAGTTATTGTATCTTATTGATCGTGATTTAGGCACGCGAGTGAGTGTTGGGTTGGAAGTAGCTCTGGCACAGAGAAGCGCCCAGCAAGCAGCAGCGCAGGCCACTCCTCCACCGAACGTACCTATAAGGAGAACACCAAGTGCAGAACGAGCTCCTAAGACACCAATCTATTCTAAAATTGCACAAGATAATCATAAATAAAGTGTAATGTCAATTATAAAATGAGTATTAAATAAAATACTAAGACACCATGCATAGTAATTGATATCGGTTTCGAAAGATATGATAAAAAGGTGTACCTACTTGGTTTATACTGATGTGTGTATATTAACTGTGTAATGCTGGAGTATATATTATTTTAATCATCAATTGTTTGATTTTCTCTCTCGCCAATCCTTTTCCTTCATCATAGTATGACAATCCTATGGTTCACGTGATGAAAGGCGGTTTTCTATATTGTACATCTACTTTACACATAAAATTAAAAGTCTTACGTGACTTACAGCATCTATCAATTATTTTAACCTCCACACTTGATGCTACTACTGTTATATGATAAGATGGTAGCATCAATCAATCAATCTGCGTAGCTTTTCCCAACTATGTTAGGTTTGGCTTCCAGTCTAACCGAATGCAGCTGACTATCAATATTTTACATGGAGCAACTGCCTATCTGACCTCGACAACCTAGTTACTGGGTAATACGATGCCCCCTGGTTATCGGACTTTCAGGCTTCTGACGAACCGTAACAACCGCCAAAGATCCATGAACGAGAGCCGGGACCAAACGGCGGCTCGGAGGAGTCTCTGTATGTAAATAGCTTAATCTGATCGATCGACCCGTCTGGTTGTGTATCGTAAAGTTTAATTCTTAGACCACAAACTTTCCCTTTAGGTGTCAGGTTTAATGCTCATGCAATTTGAAAGCCCAAATAATAACGCTGAAGAGTTTGTTTGTTTGAAATTTATCTTGCTTGTACATATTTGAGACTGCTTTATTTGTTAAAAAGAACATGTATCTATTCAGAAAAGCATCTGAACATCGCTATAAAATGATTAGACAAGAATATAGACATGAATTATGCCTTCGACAATCAAAGACCGCCTTGATGCACAAAAGCATACTTTGCATGGCCCCAAAAATATTTAATAAATTACCAAATGGAATTAAGGACATAAATCATCATCATCATCTGCCTAGCCTTTTCCCAACTATGTTGGGGTCGGCTTCCTGTCTAACCGGATCTGTCTGCATGGCTCCAAAAATATTTAATAAATTACCAAATGGAATTAAGGACTTAAATATTATTCAATTTAAAAACAAATCCTGCCAATCCTGCCTGGAGTCTCCGGGTCTGTGCAGGACTGCTGGCAAGAGGCCGGACGGGCTGACCCTGGTGCCTTGGAGGAACGGGAAGTGCCTAATTTGGGACGCAACTTGCGTCAGCACTGTTGCTGCCAGCCACCTTGGTCGCACCGTCCACTCACCGTCAGCAACAGCGGAAGACGCCGCTGAGGGGAAGAGGGTGAAGTACGCACCGTTGGTGGGCCGCTATCATTTTGTGCTCATTGCCGTAGAGACCATGGGTGCTTGGGGCACTGAGGCCAGGAAGCTCATTAGTGAGATAGAGCACAAGCTCCGTGAAAAAACGGGTGACTCCCGCTCCGGCTCATTCTTGGTGCAAAGATTATACATTGCCATCCAACGTGGCAATGCAGCAAGCCTTTTGGGCACCTTTGTGCCGGGAACAGTTAGGGTTATTTGACTAGGCTGAAAAAAAAAACCAACTAAGAGATCTATTATTGGTTATTTGACATTGATATTTATTTAATTTTGACATTGTATTATTATCTTTATTTCCATTCATTATGTTGTGTTTTGTTGTAATAAATTTATTTTAATATGTTGATTGTTCTTTTTTATAATAATTTTGTGAAAGTGAAAGAGTGGACACCTTTAAGGTAGATTTTTGAGGAACTGATTATTTATTATTAAGATCTCATGTAAAATGTACAGACGCCAGCACATCAAGCTACGACAATCTGTCAAATTTCTTTAATAGATTTTCTACTTTATCGCTAAAGCATTAAGGTTCAAGGTTGATTGGAAAGACAAACATGACTTGGACCTAAGAAATGAGCTCAAAGACATGATGGAAGAGCTTATCTCAAACCAAAATGCCCGACTTCTGGCTCTCGAAAATCACATCATGGACCTCAAGAAACAAACAACAAAAATAGAGACCTCAAACACTGATTTGTTGAGCTCTGTGAACAGGGTGACTGACCAATTGGTTTCTCTCGAGGCTAAAATCACAGGGCTTGAGAAGGAGCGCGCTGAAATGTCTTCCCAGATAATAAATCTAGACCAAAAAATAGAAAGTTTGGAACGCAACCTTATTAAAACACATGTAGAAATTAGAAATGTTCCTCTACGCCCGCGAGAATCTAAGCAGGACTTATATACCACTGTTTCTCAACTGTCCACCACTCTGGGTGTCAACATAACACCTGAAATACGAGACATATCTAGATTTCGTATCGACAAGAAAAATAATTCTTCGGCAATAAGTATTGAATTTACCAACACTCTTATCAAAAATAAATTCTTGGATTCTGTAAAGCAATATATTAGGAATAATCCTACACGAAAACTTGACTCTGCAAGCCTGGGATTTCAGCTACAGGAGCCAGTGCCTATATTCATTGCAGACCAGCTAACCCCGCAAGCTAGAAAATTGTTTTACTTGGCTAGAAATTTTGCTAAGTTGCAAAAATACGAATATTGCTGGATTTCTAATGGCCGTATCCTAATGAAAAGAACAAAGGAATCTCCCTACATAGTTATAAAGAATGAAGCCCAATTGCAGAACCTTCCTAATTCACCGGAAGCATGACTGCATGTACTGAATCTTAAACTTGATTTACATTTGTGGGTACGCCCGAGTTGTTTAGCTTTTAGAATAATACTTATAGAATGTAAAACTATATTCTTAATACTTTTAATGCATGCAAATTATATATTAATTATAGTTATAAAACCTCTACTGTATAAGTTCACACACACTTACACTACTCACCTCTCCACACAACAAACATTCAAACTGAATTTATTTCCCTTTACATTTCATAACACTTCACCACACGCCCTTCAGCTAGCCAAAAACCACGCTTTTTTGTTGGACCCCGATTCGACCTCGGACTCTGTCATACCACCTAATATGTTACTCTTAAATAATAAAATTCGATAACACGGACTCCTTAAATGAAAATTTAGACAATTTTTCTGTGTCTAACATTTACCCATGCACCCCTGAAGAATGTCTAACAATTATTAAAAATCCTTCTCCTTACCTCAAAATCTTATCGCAAAACATAAGATCCATTAATCGCAACTTCCTTAGTTTTGAAACCCTGCTCACCCGTCTCTCTTTTGAGTCTGATATAGCCGTACTTTCCGAATGTTGGCTTCCTTGCTTATCTAACTCCACCTTACCACACCTCCAAAACTTTTCTCGTCATCACACCACTAAACATCAGAATCAAAGTGATGGTGTGGTTGTCTACATAAATTCAAAACTAGATTACATAGTCTATGAACCAGATTTTCATGGCTCTGCCTCTGGTCTTATTGTTGAACTAAAGTCTGATGTTGCAATCGTTTGTATTTATAGATCTCCCTCAAATGAGGACATTGACATTTTTCTCAGATCACTTAACGAAATTTTACCTTCCCTAACCAATTTTACTACAGTTGTCATCACGGGTGATATAAACATAAACATAGTTGACTCTAATTCTCCTTTAGAAAATCGCTCTCATGACTATCTTAACTGTCTCGCATTCCATGGATTTTTACCAACACATTGTCTACCAACTAGAGGAGATAACTGTCTAGACCACACTGTTCTTCGTACTAGACTACAGTCTTCTACCTTCATTTTTGATTCCACCATAAGCGATCACTTCTCAACTCTTCTTTGTATAAACTCCAAGTCTCACCATAACTTCCACATAAACACAATTTCAAAGATTAACTATGCTGCCCTAGATCTGGCTATGGAAAAAACAGACTTTTCGCATATCTTATCCATGACTGATCCCAATGAAGCTACAAATTCCCTAGTACAAACTCTTTCCCAAAAAATTACCATGAACACAAAAACCAAATATGTCCCAAAGCGTAACAGGATCCTAAAGCCCTGGATTACCCCAGGGCTTCTGAGGTGCATGAGAAACAGAGATGCCCTGCATAAAAAGCAAAAACATTCTCCTGACAATGATCTGATTAAAATTACTTATGTAAGATACAGAAATTTTTGCAATAAAATTCTCAAAAAAGTTAAGAGACAGTTTGACTCTGAGGAATTGACCAAGGCTGGACGGAACACTAAACTTTTATGGCACACAATTAAGCGTATCACGAACACCAACATCACTACTCACATTCCCACAGAATTATTTTCCTCTTCCACATCTCCGCGCCAATCTGTTAATGATGTTAATGCTTACTTTGCTAATATTGGTAAGAATCTTGCTGATTGTATTACACAAACCCAACCCTCATCCTGCCTTCCGGGTTCACATAGGTGCTCTGAGCATACAAGCACCCCTAACTCTTTCGCCATGTTGGGAACAAGCTCCGATGAGATAATTTCGGTTATAAAGTCTCTTAAACCTAATGCTGCAATAGGACACGATGGCATTTCCACATTATTTTTAAATAGGTACTGCATGCTTCTGTCACCCATCCTATGCCACATCTTTAACCTCTGTTTTGACTCCGGTACCTTTCCTTCCTCCTTCAAATTGGCTATCATTCATCCTATATTCAAGGGTGGTGACCGCAGTGCTATAAATAACTACCGCCCTATCGCAGTGCTATCTGCCCTATCTAAGCTCATGGAGAGACTTATAAATAAAAGACTCATCAGTTACCTTGAGACTAATAACCTCCTCTCAACCAACCAGTTCGGCTTTAGAAAAAATAAATCGACTTCTGATGCTGCCTTAAAATTGTTGACTGGTATTGTTGACAAACTTAATCACCGCAAAAAATGTCTTACTGTATTTATTGATCTTGCTAAAGCTTTCGACACCGTTCCTCTTTCTTTCTTATTATCCAAACTCGAACGTTTGGGTATCAGAGATTTACAACTTCAACTTTTTCACTCTTATCTCTCAGGCCGCTCACAAAGGGTCAAGATCGATAAATATCTAAGTGAGGAACTGCCTATCACCTACGGCGTACCGCAAGGCAGTGTCTTGGGTCCAACTTTGTTTTTGGTATTCATTAATGATCTCTGTAATATGAAATTAACTTCCGGAAACATTGTTTCTTTTGCCGATGACACCGCCATCACCTTCTTCGACAACTCGTGGTCTAGTCTCCAAGCTACCGCTCAGAAAGGGATTGATGTCGTACGTAGCTGGCTCACGTCTCACTCACTCACTTTAAATACCTCTAAAACAAAACTCATCACTTTCTCTCTCAACATCACATCACAACCTCCGACTTCCCTAACTTTGCAAGCTCACACCTGCCAATTAAACACTTTAAACTGTAACTGTCCACTAATTAAATCTACTGACACAATTAAATACCTTGGTATCACCCTAGACAAGCACCTCAACTTTAAAACACACATCACTCTTCTGACTGGCCGTGTCCGCAAGTTGATTTATCTTTTTAAAATTCTTAGACACGTTGCCAACGTTCATCTTATACGGTCCGTATATTTTGCAATGTGTCAGTCTGTAATCTCATATTGTATTACAAGTTGGGGTGGTGCTGCTAAATCAATTCTCAAGCCTCTTGAGGTAGCACAACGAGCAGTCCTGAAGGTAGCCACTTTTCGTTCAATACTTTATCCAACTTTTGACCTCTACCAGAAATGTGGGGTCCTTACCGTTCGCCAATTGTTCATACTCAGCACGATTTTACATCAACACACTAACAGTCCATTTGCACATCAGCCGACTATACCCAGAAGAAGAAACAGGGTATATACTGTACCTCATCCATATTTTACTTTTACAACAAGATTCTTTTGTTATCAAGGACCATCTCTATATAATAAAATTAACGCTATAATCCCACTGCAAACATGCTGTAAGCTAACATGCAAAAAGCGGATTACTGAATTTCTATCTACCAAAAATTACGATGATACCGAATCCCTTCTTACAACAATGAAGTAACTCACAATACACAATATACACACACACTTAAACACACTCACATTCGCACGCGCACACACACACAAACACACACACGCGCGCGCGTACACACATTGCTATATTGGACTTTTGTTATTCGGCTCTAAATTTTCTTAATAATTATGTAACAGTCTAAGCAATACTTTGTCCTATTTTTCGGGAAATGAGTGCTGATTGTCCTTAATACAGGCTACTAAGTAACCTAGCTAGGACATCAAATCGTTAAATTGTTTTGTTACCTACTCATCAGTTGTAAACTATTCCTAAATTGTCATCCTATTTTTGTAACAGACTGTACCACTTTATGAAATAAAAATTATTATTATTATTATTATTATTATAGTTTCGGGTAGCTTGACCTGCTGGCGTCTGTACCAAAAATCACCAATAAAGGAATTTGAATTCGAACGCGCTAATCTCTAGAACTACCAGCCGGATTTGAAAAATCTTTTCGTATAAAAAACAAAAAGTTTTTTTTTTAAGATTTTTGACCTTCCTCGGTTATTCCTTCGACGCTAAGTGAAAATGAAGTACCTAATAGCACGGGCGTGTGATGCGATGCGACGAGGTGGGACGGAGGTACAAGAAATTTAACGCAGACGAAGTCGCGATCAGAAGCTAGTGTTAAATAAAAATAGTTACAGAAATAGAATCTGTTGTGTATTTGTTTATTAAGTTACGATAATAATTTTATCGGCGAGTACAATATAGAGCTGCATGTTTTTTTAATAAAGATCGTAGTTGTTGGAATATCTTGATCTAATAATAATTAAAGATCGGCAGAGGAGTGGCCGACAGCAATAGACTAATCATCGTCTAAAAGGGGATATATCCAAAACAGTTTTGTGTTTCAAGTCGATAATCAAAGTTTAAAGTTATTCAATCTTTCAGCCACTTTAGATGCGTTGTATCACGCATTTCCTTTCAACAAATAATTATTGGCATAATTTATTGATTGCTTTATAAGACATGAAATCAATTTCATCTCTGATTACAATTTGCTGTGATTGTTGAGCAATTTATTACAAAAAAACCATAGGTTTATCCTGTAATTTGAACGCGTGAATTCCGAATTCATATTGAGATTAGCACGACATATACTTAGAAAGACGTGGCTAAATAATAACAGCCGCACAGGTCGATCGGTCAGGTTAAGCTACGCTTGCCGCGGTTGGTCTGTGGATGGGTGACCATCTTTACATACCGAGACCCCTCCGTGCCTCGGAAAGCACGTTAAGCCGTTGGTCCCGGCTGTCATTCGTGGATCTTTGACAGTCGTTACGGGTAGTCAGAAGCCCGAAAGTCTGACACAGCGACCATATATGGTCGCTGGTCTGACAACCAGTCTTACCAAGGGGTATCGTATTACCCAGTAACTGGGTTGTGGAGGTCAGATAGGCAGTCGCTCCATGTAAAATACTGGTATTCAGCTGCATCCGGTTACACTGGAAGCCGACCCCAACATAGTTGGGAAAAGGCTAGGCAGATGATGATACTTAGAAAGACGAAAAAGAACGGGCCGTTTCCAACTTTGGTCGATTATCCGTTAATTCTTTTGATCTATAACTAAACCAGTGCGGGGCAAAGCTCTGCTCGTGCAGAGAAGGTCATTCCCTATGTTAATGAGAAGATGCTTAGTTACGTACGTTAGTTATGAGTTCAAGATTCCCCACAATATTTTTCTTGACTATGTGTTATCAAAGTTATACTCAAAAGAATACAATGAAAACAATTGGGTTGTAGAGACTACCCGTTTGCTGATATTAATAAAATTTACAAAAAGGAAAAAGACGAAGAATGAGTGCACGAGAATGACATTCATAATTTCTGGTTGACCAGTAAAGAAAGAAACGGGATTAGGAAACGTCAAATTGGGAGTATGAAGGAAGATAATCGAGCTCCGAAAAGCAATGCACCAGAAATCAGCAGACGCAGCCGGTCTTCTGTAAAATCTCACCGTGAAAACTCAAATGAAGTGAGCTTGATGTGAGTTATCAGTAGTGTCAATCCCTAGTATTATTTGGAATGACAGCTCACTCCACGCTCACTTCACCTAAGTTTTCACGGTGAGGTGGTTACAGAATCGCACTGCAGAACCCTTACAAAGAAGTGATGAAGTATGGAATTCAGTACAACAGGAAATTAAAAACCCTTTTAAGTGTTTGTAATTGATCTCTAATCGCTAATTAATAAAGGCTATATAAGGCAGTTTCGTTGGCCCAGTGCGGAACACGCAGTCGATTTCCAACATGAAGGTGATCGTTGCGTGTTTATTTTGTGTGGTACTAAATGTGGAAAGTGTTCGATACCAAAATGTCACGTACCAACCCGTGGAAAGACAGTTGATGGATTTTAAACGGGACCATCCGGTGGGTACAAAATATTTTTCATTTACTCTTAGTCAAGAGAGCCTTCAGTAAGAGTTAGAGAGAATTAGAATAACATAACATCACTGTATTCTTCGATTCAAAGGGTAAAGGGTAAGGCGCTTTAATGGCGACATTAATTTAACACACGTATACGGTTTTGCGTTGTAGTTTTATGAATATATTTTAATTTAATTAAACATTAATATTTATTTATTTATTAACAATTTTATAAAATAGCATCTTAGAGCAACCTGACTTAAAGAACTGTAGCGCAGGGGTCATTTGCCGGGGTCACGGATCATAACATGACATCAATGTAATTAAAACAATTAACGAGCAAAGAGAAGGCGAATTGAAGGAAAGAGAGAGAGCCCTATGTCGGCGTGCGGCGCAGGTGGAAGTTTTCAAGTTACGATTTTTTTTATATTGTTATAATTTTTATGATTACTGGCCACTAGCCCTACCCGTGTGTTAAATTAATGTCGCCATTGTAGCGCCACGTTGTATAGTACAGCCACATTTCGCCAATTATGTTTAAGTCCCATATAGGTAATAGGGGGCGAGATTATTGTCATCATCGAGATAAGTCAGATTGGTGAAACCCAATAAAACTTTGCCCGACCAGGGAATCGCACTCAGGACCTCATGCTCAGCAGTAGTACTTCCGTTGGAATATTACTGATACAAAAAAGTTATACCAAAATATACAAAAGACGTGCATGTAATTTAATAAAATTAGAAAAAAAAGACAATGAAAATGAGCAATACGTAGATAATAATGCTATAGATAGATTTTGCAACGAAAAGTAAAATCGAAATTATGTTTGAATTTTTGAACAATAAAACACAGATAAGAAAATTAGTACGACCGAAGGACTTTTCAAGTATTCAATACTTTCTGTTTTAATTTTTTTTTTTAATTTCCAGTTACCGATAGGACTATGGACGAAAAATAATGGAGATCCAACAGAAATACGGGACACACTAACTATAAACTCCGACCAATTTAACAATCAGTTACTTCTAGACACGATGTTGACTTTTGATGGTGAGAGAATACCTGAGAGAGTGGTCCACGCTAAGGGTACCGGAGCCTTTGGTTACTTTGAAGTCACAAACGACGTCTCCAAATACACGTATGCTGATGTGTTCAACGGAATTGGCAAAAGAACTCCATTAGTTGTCAGGTTCTCTACAGCATTGCAGAATCTAGGAGGATCTGACCTCGGCCGAGAATTAAAGGGAATGTCAGTTAAGTTTTACACCAAAGAAGGCAATTTAGATCTTTTGTGTTTGCAAATGCCTGTCTATTTGTACAGGGATCCCATGTTCTTTTTGAATCTAGTACATGCATTCAAAAGAAATCCACAGACGAACCTATTCGATTTCACAGCCCGTTGGGATTTAGCAACACAAAGACCGGTTATCAACCACAACTTCTTTTGGACATTAGCTGATTATGGTATTCCGAATGGGTACAGAAGGATGGACGGTTTCCCCATTCATACTTATGAAATTTCAAATAAGAATGGGGAGAGACATTATGTAAGGTTTAACTTTAGAACTGAGCAGGGTTTCTCAGCAATTACGTCTGCTCAAGCAGCTGTGATACAAGGTACGGATCCGGATTACTTCAACCGAGATTTGTACAATGCTATTGACCAAGGAAACTTTCCTGCATGGAAATTAGAGATGGACATGATGACACCACATGACATACAAAATGTTGATTACGATCCTTTCGATGTTACCAGACTGTGGAAGAATGGCACATTTTTCACAGTGCAAATTGGGCGTTTGGTATTAAACAAGAATGCTGAAAATCAATTCAGGGATATAGAACAAGGAGCGTTTAATCCTGGCCATTTAGTGCCCGGTATTCCTGGGCCACCTGACTTTTTGTTCAGAGGCAGAAGAATGTTCTACAGGGACACACAAAATTATCGTTTGGGAAGAAATCACAACAAAATTCTCGTTAATATGCCATTGTACGCAAAGACATATGTTCGTGATGGGACGCCACCTACTAGACTTAACATGAAGAACGCACCAAATTATTATTCTAATTCATTCAACGGTCCAATACCTTATGTGGACGAGAAGCGACCGAGGGAGAAGTTACAAGTATTGGAAAGTAACGCTATTGACTTGGAGCCCCTGTCGTATTTCTACAACCACATTCTTGAAGATGAAGCGCACAGACAGAGATTCATTGAGAATATATATTTGTCTCTTGTGCCTGTCACACCGCCGGTAGTGCAGAGAGCGATCAAGTTGATGTACCTCATCGATCATGATTTGGGTAGACGAGTGAGCGTCGGCTATCAAGTAGCGGTCGCACAAGCACAAGCTGAACTAGCAGCTCAAGCAACTCCTCCTCCGAACCTACCTATAAGAAACGCGCCGACAGCTGAAGGACCTCCAAAGAATGCTCAGACAAAAGGTGCACAAAGCATACGTATTCATTAATAACCATTTTGATTTACAATTAAAAAGTATTTAATTCTCAATGTATTCAGAATTTCAGACATCATATTTGCAGAAACCATACAAATTGATTTTCTTTTGCAAGTAAAAACTAGTGACTTTCTTTTATGTTTCATTTGTTTGACGGATAAATAAACTTTCTCTCGTAGTTTTTGACCTTAATAATGATATTAAAATGATTTTGAATGTAATAAAATGGTATGGATTTTTGTTTTACCTGACTTTGGTAAATGTGTCAGTATGTAAACTAAACCCTTTCGCAAAATACGCGCATTGACGTGAAGTTGGGCTGGCGTCCTAGACTGTATTACCTATGTAAAATAACATTGTTTGTATATACGTTTTTATTTACCCTGATTTTATGTAACTCGCTATATTGTGGTCATCCTTTTCATTGCGACTGTATATAACCAGATTATCTATGTACTGTCTCAGATATTACAAATGCAATGGCGTGCAGCGGAAACCTTCGTTTAATAATAGAATTTGGCATTAGCAGCGGTAATTTGTACATAAGCAGGAAATAACAGATTAGTTTTTATCAAGTAAATCGGTGGATTACAATAATAAAAGACACATATTAATGATAATCACGAAAAAAAAAATTGGTGGTTTTCGATTTTTTTAATTCGAGGCGTCAAGTAATTTAATTAGTAAGAAGTAACTGTGATGTTTGTTAATTAATGAGAACTGCAAGATTAAAAGATTTAAGTTTATCTTAAATCAAATACGTTTGTCTCAAAGCTATCAAAAGTATACGAAATGATTAAGAAGAAAAGTGTTTTAAGGGGGTGCTGCAAGGAGGAACCTTTAGACCTATGCTATTTCTAACTCTTGTAGTTATTGAAACGTATATTATACCTATCGGCTGGTAATAATAATAATAATATAAGGTTTACCAGTTTTTTTTTGCGCCAATTCTATCAAATCCACAAGGTATTAAAATCAATAGTTGTAATCTTTACTTGTGATGAATTTTATTATACCTGCACGCAATACGTCTCTTGATTCAACCTTCTGAGAGACTTGAATCTACTGCTATTCTATGATTACCAGGATCCGTATACTTAAAAATTTGCAGAGTAGTTTAAGCTCAAGGCAGATCAAGGGAACAGTGGGATAGCGTATCACATATGGTTCAAAATCGCTTAACTCATTCATATGACACTTTTTGTCAAATATTAGGCAGTTTTACACACCACCTTTCTTGGTGTGTAATATTTGACAAAAAGTGTGTGAGACGAAAGCGTATAGAGCGGCGCGACTAATGGTAAAGGGCATTCCTGCGTGCATTTCTGCACGCTCTTAAAAATGTAAGTGTAAAAAGGGCTATTGGGAGTCACCCAATAGCCCTTTTTACACTTACATTTCAATCAACCAGTTCTTTATCTATAGTTTATAAATCCTTACATTAATTCAGTATATTTTTCACACATTGTACCCAAAGGGTGCCAACACCTTAAACATAGCCATGCAATAAATAAACGATTTGATTCACATTTGTTGACAATTCTGTCGTCGAGGCCCTTTTGTTATCAATCAAAATTATTCACAAGCATAACAAAGTTAGCTTAACTAATTGCACCACTGTTGTCTAAACATGTCTAGCCCAGAATTAACGAGATTGAACGAGTCGCGGTTTCTGATTGAGTCACTTAGTTCCTTGATTATTTTGGTGACATTAACTTCCAAATCTCATCATCATCATTCTCCTGCCCTTATCCCAATTTATTTGGGGTCGGCGCAACATGTCTTTTTCTTCCATACTTCTCTATTACTCGTCATCTCGGTAGTCACCCCCTTTCTAACCATATCAACATTTACACATTCCATCCATCGTTTCTTTGGTCTTCCCCTACTCTTATAGCCATCGACATTCATACTCAAAACTCTCCTCACGACATTTTCCTCATTTCTCAAAATCTATAATGTACTATTATAAAATAAAGTCGATTTGCGTGTCTATTTCTTTGACATAACGGATTTTGATGATGGTTTTACCAGCATTTAGATGATTTATTCCGGAACGTGTGTGTTTATAAAACATGAATATTAAACATACATACAGGGTTATTTTAAATTGGCTAGCTAAACCCCGCAGACGCGATGGGTATAGATATTTAGATATCGATAGCCATCGCTGTTAATTTATATATAATAAGTAAATGATAGGGATTAAAGTATGAAATTGCCTTTTTATTGTAATAGGTATTTCGAATTGACATAGAACCTTCATGGTTTGAGATTTTTGAGTGAATCTTTTTTCACGTAGAACCTATGAAGTTCTTCTTTTAAAAAATGTGCAACATTAGATTATCGAATTTCAGTTGTTTTTTTTTTATTCAGCTTAGACAAGAAAGATGGATACTTCGAAAATTCGAGTTATTTTTTAATACGAGTTCCGACGCGGAACTAACGCGGTAGAAACAGCTCGCAATAGCAATGTTGTTGGAGAGGGGACTGCTAATGAACGCACCGTGTGATTTTGGTAACAATGAATTGAAAGAGATGGTGGAAGCCGATCTAAGCCAAACTACCCAGGAATTAGCGGCATGGTTAAACTTTACCTTACCAACAATATTGACTCATTTGTGTCAAATCAATAAAATAAAAAAATATGAGAAATGGGTGCCTCATGATTTGACTGATCTGCAGAAAGAAACACGTGTTGAAACATGCGTTGCCTGGTTGAATACAGAAATGAAGGAATATTGGATCGAATTGTGACATGTGATGAAATATGGATTCTTTACGATAACCGTAAGCGAAAAATGCAATGGCTCACCCCAGGTCAAACGCCGCAACAGTGTTCTATAGCAAAGCTTACCAATAAAAAGGTAATGGTAACTGTTTGGTGGTCTCAGCATAGTGTTATTCACTATAGCTTTCTCCGATCTGGTCAAGCAATAACGGCAGATGTCTACTGTGCCGAAATCCGAACAATGATAGCAAAACTAGCAGTGAAACAGCCCCGACTCATGAATCGATCTTCACCATTATTGCTCCATGATAACGCCAGACCTCATACAGCACGAGAAACCGTTTTAACTCTACAGGAACTGCAATTAGAAACCATTCGTCACCCTCTGTATTCGCTAGACCTTGCTCCAACGGACTACCATTTTTTTCGTGATTTGGACAATTTTCTACGTGATAAAAAGTTTTCTTCTCAGGAGGCAGTACAAAATGCTTTCACACAGTTTGTCGAATCTAGATCACGAGAGTTCTATCGCAAAGGCATAAATGACCTTCCTATTAGATGGCAGCAATGTATAGATAATAATGGTAATTATTTTGATTAAATAAATATGTTAAATTAAAAAAAGAAACGAATTTCAATTTTTCGGTACAAGTCGGCAATTTCATACTTTAACCCCTAATATAATTCTGAAATGGCCAATCCGTCGTGAAAGAGGTTATTCCTTGCCATGCAGTGGAGAGAATTAGAGGCTGTTATCATCGTTTGTATGTGAAACGCATTTAAAAAAGATGGATAACAATATAATACCAAATAAAATCTCGCTATACAATAATAATTAACAAGATGGATAACAATATAATTATAACTAATATCAATAATTATCAAATTGATTGTATGCGTAAGAGATTATTGATATTAGTTATAATTATATTGTTATCCATCTTTTTGTTAATTATCATTGTATAGCGAGATTTTATTAAAGTGCTGTGCTTACCTTTAATTTAGATGCATGCAATGCTATTGTATTTGTAAATGATATATACTTGGAATGTCTTTGTGTGTATTTAGTTGGTTTGCCTAAATAAATAAATAAAAATTTGGCACCTCCGCCGGCGATAGAAAAATTATTTGAAAATCGGTTGTCATGAACGAAGAAGCCATGCTGCACCAGCACAACGTTTTATAACAAAGAGAAACTAACACTCAATGATAGTAATAATAATGATGATCAGACATATCCGTTGGAGTAAAAAAGTAAAATACAAAAAGTGTTAATACACGCCTTCCTAAGATCTAATAAAGATTGAATACACTTAAAACCACCGATGTTAAGAAATATGGTAGTATTAGTATTTTTATTCAATCACTTTAAAATGTTTCCTGGTATTATACTGATGGGCGGTAAGTACTTTCCCGTTGTTAAATTATATAAATCTATTGCAAGCAACCAATTGTTTACTCTCCGCCGGTTACGATGAGGTTGCTTGTCGTCTGTGGTTGCATCTGCATGACCGCGGAGTTTGTAACGGGATATCAATGTTATAGTGAAACAGCTGATGCTGTGTCGCAGCAGTTGGCTGATTTTAGGCGACACACATATATAAATACACATTGAAAAACAGAACAGTAAAAATAGTATAGTACAGAGGTGCTTATTTCATAAGAAATCTCTTCCAGCATACCTGAGATAGGACAATAGATACAGAGATGTAGACAGCGTGTGATAGAGCAAAGGAGACAAAAAATAATACATAGAATCAAAAAAACAATTCACTTAAAAACTAAACAAAAATTACGAGAATATACTAACATACATACAAATAAACATACATAAAATAAATATTACTAGAATGGTAATAATTAGGATATCATAGTCAAAAAAAAAATACATACACAACTATCATGAAGTGAACAGATAGTGTTCTTTCACTCTTCTTTTGGAAACTGCGATAGTATATGTGTAGGTAGTTCATTTTGCCGACGGAAAATCTCATCGGGCGCAAGGATTGTTATTTATGATTGTATAAAAACCGGCCAGAAGGATTACGTAACACGTTAATTATTAACTTTATTTTATTATTGTTATTTGTTGTTATAGCAGTACACTACAATAGAAATACACACTCTGTGAAAATTACAACTATCTACCTATTATAGTTCAAGAGTTACAGCCCGCTGACAGTCAGACGGACGGAAGAGCGGACGGACAGTGGAGGCTTAATAATCGGGTTCCGTTGGCATCCTTTAGGTACGGAACCCTAAAACTCAGGCGTAAGAAATTACGTAGGTATGCGATTGCTAAATTAACATAAACATTAATCCACACATCCTTCTACAATGTAACATAATTATAATGAGGGGTTTATTTGAAACTGATTGGAGAACATCATCATCCTCCATACATAAATAGTGTATTAATTATTGACAGTGATGTTTTATTAATAGACAAAGATTTGTAAGATTTCCCTGTAATGATTTCTGGTTTCGCGAATTTTGTATATAAAAAGTAGTTCAAATGGTAAGAATAGACATTCTAAGAGGCACCAGTGACAGAAAAGTCGAAAGACAAATTTCCATAGATATGCCATGAGGAAGGATATAAGAGAAAAATACAAGTGAAATTTTTAAAAAAAACCACTGAACGGATTTAGATGAAATTTGGCGCAGAGATATTTTATAACCAGGATTAACAGACATGATACTTTTTATCCCGATATTCTTTTAACTTATGCGGGTGAAACCTCGGGGCGCATCTAGTAATAAATAAAATTGACACCGCAAAATAATAATCAATGTCGCAGGTCGATCGATCCAGGAGGCTGTTATTTAGGAATCAGATACTTTCAACGTCCTCATTGTAAATAATTGATAAGTAGGTATAATCATTTATGATTACACAAAGTGGGAAGCAACACATTACTAGATAATAATACCTCCTACCCGCCATTCAATCGGCATTATGATTGGAACTGCCAAGTTATCAGTTTCTATTTCGCTAAATTGAATTTAATACATATTTCGATATGCTAATCACTGGCATTTTTCATTAAATGTATCTAATGAACCATAGAAAGTATCGGAGAATCTATGGACTTTAAATATTATAATTTATATTAAAAATGATACCAGTGCACGAATTCTGATTGACTCAAAAAATGACGGAAATGTCAAAAAGTATGATATTCTCAATCATCTCCTTCTTCGTGACGCTGGCACGATGTTTCTCAGATCTTGTAGGCCCAAAACATCGCTACCTCCACGGAATCGTCGGTGGCAATGGTCAGAGCAGAGCTCGCAGAGGTCACTTTGAGTGCAAATTTTTGGACACAGAGGGTAGGATAGAATGTGGAGCATAGTTTACGACATAGCTTCACATCCACTCACACCCTGTTGCCGAGATCCTTCTTTGGTGGTAGATGGTAAGTTGGAGGTAGAAAAGTTTTCTGCAGTTTGCAACGGGCGTCGGCCGGGTTTCCTGCTAGAGACGCGGTGGATTTTAAGAAGCTTTGCCTGTATTTATCTTTTCCATTGCATTGGTAGTTGTACGCCACATATAGAGTGTCTAGTATCAGATTCCTGTTTGTGGTTTTCATCAATAATGAATAACATAATAATCATATCGATTTGAATTATTATTTAAAAAAAAAATGCGTTTTTTTCTGCTTAAATAATTACCCTGAAATTATCGTCCGTAATAGCATTGGTTTCCCTGCAGTAACTTATATAAAACGGTGGTACAATTAAGTACTTTTGCACTTGGTTATTACGAATAGGATGAGGCAACTCGCAGTCTGCATTTGTGTCTGTGTAGCTGTGCAATATGTGACCAGTTATCAATATTATAATGAGACGGTGGGGGATGCTGTGTCACAACAATTGCCCGACTTTCGGAAACGACATCCTGTAAGTACTTAAAATATAATAAACCTCTATTATCGGGAACTAAAAGGGGACGACAAGGTTTATTTCAAAAATCTTATTAATTTGATCTATAAACTTTAAAATTAACCCGAAATAAATAAATAAATGATAAAGATCGGTAACATACATCTTCGAAATTATATATGCTATATTATATAAAATTATAAATTCTGTCTGTATGTTACATTTTCACGCCTAAACCACTGAACGGATTTCGATAAAATTTGCCAAAGAGATACATGGCATCCTGGGGAAGGTTCCCCGAACCAACAACACTCCCACTGCCAGAGCAATTAAGTTAATGATGACTTTCTAAAATATATTCCTGAGGATTTATTTTCTCAATGGACAATCGCTAAACATGTATACGAGTATATTTATTTAAATACGAAGAAATAATTGTTTAGTTTCTTATTAAAAAAAATATGTTACTCGGTTTTTTTTTTATTGTATTTATTTGTTTTATAGTCCAAGAAGTTTTAATTAAAATTTTAATGTATTTTTGTAGAATTAGCATAGATATAAGCGATTTGGTGTAAACTGTTAACTTATATTTGATGAATAAATGAATATGAATACTTCCAGCAGAAGCTAGTAGACAATAATAAACAAGAAAAAAAAAAAAATTGATTATTATTAAAATATTGTAATAATTATTATTAAAATTGATGGTATTTTGTTTCAGAGACCGATCGGTGTATGGACTAAGACAACAGGAGATCCAATAGATATACGAGATACAATTACCCTGAACACTGACATATTCAACAATAAACACCATTTCCGCGTCAGTTCTCACCTCAACAGAGAAAGGATACCAGAGCGAATTGTACATGCCAAAGGCTATGGCGCCTTTGGGTACTTCGAAGTGACAAACGATATTTCCAAGTACACTACAGCCGATGTATTTAATGGAATTGGAAAGAAAACGCCGGTTGTTGGACGATTTTCTACAGCAATACAGAATGTTGGTGGATCTGATTTAATCCGAGAAACAAAAGGTTTATCCATAAAATTCTATACCAGACAAGGAAACTTGGATTTATTATGTTTGCACCTTCCCATATTTTTATACAGAGATCCGTTGGACTTCCTCAGTTTTGCGCATGCACTCAAAAGAAACCCTCGCACCAATGCCTTGGATAATACTGTGAGATGGGATTTCATCAATTTACGACCAGAATTTTTACACACAATATTCTGGCTACTCTCCGATTTTGGATTGCCGGATGGATACAGAAAGATGGACAATTTCCCAATTCACGTGTATGAATTATACAATAAGGAGGGTGAACAATTTTATGTGAAATTTAACTTCAGAACTAACTTAGGCTTATTTAATCTGACAAATGCGCAAGCGGCAGCAATTAGTACCGAAGATCTTGACTATTTCAACAGAGACCTGTACAATGCAATCGCTGCAGGAAATTATCCATCGTGGAGACTAGACATGGATATTCTAACAAAAGACGAGTTGGATAAGTTAGATTACGATCCATTTGACGTAACAAGGCTCTGGAGAAGAGGAACTTATCGTACTGTGACAGTGGGACAACTGGTTTTCAATAAGCTAGTTGATAATAATTTTAAAGACATTGAGCAATCTGCATTCAATCCTGATAATCTAGTTCCTGGTATAATGGGGCCAGCTGATGTAGTTTTTAAAGCTAGAAAGGTTTTCTATCCAGATACGCAAAATTATCGATTGGGGGTAAATCATGACAACATAAGAGTGAATGCTCCTTTGTATGACAAGAATTACAATAGAGATGGTATGCCCCCTGTGCTTGATAACATGAAAGATGCTCCAAACTATTACCCGAATTCCTTCAATGGACCGATGCCCTACGTAGATGAGAATCGGCCTACAGATAGATTATTAATTTTGCATAGAAATGCTATTGATTTGCAACCTATGGCTGAGTTTTACAACGAAATAGTGGATTCTGATGCACACAGACTGAGGATTATCAATAACTTTGCAGGGATGCTGGTAGATGTGCCTCCGGATGTGGAAAGGAAAGCACTTCGCTTGCTGACTTTAGTAGATATCGACTTAGGCCGTCAAGTAAGAACAGCTTTAACAGCATTGAGGACTGTGGTACCACAGGAGAGACTGGAACAAATCACACAATGCATTGCCAACGTAAATGAGAACAGCATAGTACGTAAAACAAAGAATAGGTACACAAATAATTAGTACCTGTACCAAATGGAACATGGAATAAAGAAATCTTGGGTCTAGAATTAAAAGAAACCCCCATGTACAGACGCCAGCAGTTCCAGCTACCCGAAACTGTCAAATTTTCCCAATCAACCTTGAACCTTAATACTTTAGCGATAAAGTTGAAAATCTATTGAAGTTTGACAGATTGTAGTAGCTCGATGTGCTGGCTCTGTACATATATAGCCATGTATTGCTGTGTTTTTCAGATATTTTTATATTATTTATATATAAAACATTGATTGGTTATTATTATTTTTTTTCTTTATTTATCATATTTGAGAATTTCTCGCCGTATACTTAAACCATCAACCACCTTATGATGTCACCAACACCTTTTGTTAGGAATTGCATTATCATCAAAAAAACTATAAGTAATTAACCTTAGGTAGAACTTAGTAAAACAATGTAATGGAGTACGGATAATGGACGTAAGGAGGAAAAAAACCGGCCAAGTGCGAGTCCGATTCGCGCACGAAGGGTTCCGTACCATTATCTATAAAAATCACGTCTGTTGTATGGGATCTCCCCTTAAATATTTATTTTATTTTGTTTTTAGTATTTGTTGTTATAGCGGCAACAGAAATACACAATTTGTGAAAATTTCAACTGTCTACTTAGCTATCGCGGTTCTTGAGATACAGCCTGGTGACAGACAGACGGACGGACAGAAAGCGAAGTCTTAGTAATAAGGTCCCGTTTTTACCCTTTGGGTAAGGAACCCTAAAAAAGCAGATGGTTCTGAACGGAAATGACAGTACCCACTTACATTGTACGTAATGTACAAAAAGTCTAGTTAAACTATACAGTTAACTATCCGACATCGACGCGCAAACTGTAACCATGGATTCAGCACATGAGTTTCGACCCCATAGCGTCGATATTTTTCGTCGGTTATAACGTGCTTTCCGAGGCACGGAGGGGTCTTGGTATGTAAAGATGGTCACCTATCCCCGGAGCAACCGCGGCAAGCATAGCTTAATGATCGATCGACCCGGGTGACTGTTATTACTTAGTTACAAACCCCTCAAACCACACTTAAGCCACTAGTATTGTTGCTTCTGGACTTATCACAATAAATGTATTAAACCATGTACCTATGGGTAGGAGTATCTACTCGTACATTTAATACTTACGAAAACGTTACGTTAAATAAACGTGCCTTAACTTAATGCTCGTAGAAAATGCACGTCCTGTAGGCTAACCACATATAACAATTTTTGCAATATTTATGATTTAGATATCTTCCATGACCATCCCACGCGTTTTAGATCTAAGATTATAAATGAGGGGAAGTCTGCAGACATTAAAACCAAATAATATTTGGTCAATGTTTAAGTCGATGAGAGTATTCTATCTACTACCGAGATCTTAGCTAGAGTTTTTGTTCTCTTGTTGTTTTTGTTTTCGTTTATTGTTGTTATTATTTTTATTATTATTTTTTTGTAGCGTGAATGCTGTGTTTTTTTTTCTTCACTTTTGTTGTGAATGCTGTGCACGTCTGTAATTGACGTAAACACTAGTTCATGTCTCTGTTCTATGTTATTTGTAAATGTTTGTTTGGGTTGTTGATGTGCCTTAAGTAATAAATAAATAAATACTTTTATTTTCAAAGTCAACGTTTTTTATTTGATAGTAACACTAAATAAAATAAAACGCCCACTGAATAGTTTTATGATTTGTCAAATAACTTTCAATAAACAACCAAAAACTTTGTCTATACATGAAATCATGAAAACAACTGCCAATAAAAAAAAGTATTGGCACAGATAACAAAGGAGGTTCTATAAAACATAAAAAATATCGACACTTTCTGGTTGGCTAACAACAGTATTGTACATAAACAATGCGGTTTATGCTTAGGAAAGTTGGAAAATGTACTTTTTTTTTTTACGTGTGTGTATATGGAAAACATGTTAGGGTGTCCTAAAACGTGTTAAACATGTCGAGTGTCTACTAATGCGTTGCTCTATGAATGAATTAATGTAAAACTAACCACATTTGAGGTGGACTGCCGACCTTGTGAAGGCCACAGGAACCCAAGCCCGTTTGTGGAGGCCGTTGGATGCAAGAAGCACAGAACCGGTCGAAGTGGAGGTACTTGGAGGAGCCCTATGTCCAGCTGTGGACGTTTTTCGGCTGAAATCATGACATGAACCACATTTTTCAGATACAAATAAAAAATATATATATATTATTTTTCTTTTTTTTTTCTAGGGTTTTTCATTAAGAGCGCTCGAACTTTGAAATGAAATTAAACAACCTGTTTAAGTGATGTTGCCACAATTTTGGTTTTATTTTAAAGGAAATTCGATGACATTATTATTAATAATGATTAATATTATGATTATTTATTGATTTTTTTTATTAATAATGTCATCGAATAAATGAATAATAATACAATCAAATGAATAAAATAAAAATGTAATTACATTAATTAAAAAAATATACAGAACAAAACAAGAGTGTAGTAGTATATGACACAGCTTCCTGAAATTAGGTCAATTATGTCAACATTTTTTTTAAATTTATTTCACAAATTACATTACATGTCAGTATTTTAATTTACGGATTTGTTTATTCCGGCAAAACCAATTATTCGTTAATATTATCAGTGTAGAAATCGGTTAAATACAATACTCTCTATTCCTGCACACTATGCATATACACCGTTTTTTGATCGTTTTAATCCTTAAAAGGGGTCATTGTACTCATCATTATGAACAACTGTTACTACGGGACCAACCTTGAAATCGTTAAAAAAAATCAGTTGATCCATAGATTTATGTTCGCATATAACTCGACATAATGTATGGAACAACTGATTTTTTTTTTCATAATGACCCTTTTTACTATTAAAACGATCAAAATTTAACGGTGTATAGTCATCATCTGCCTAGCCTTTTCCCAACTATGTTGGGTAGTCTAACAATTTGACTTCACTTTCTGAATGTTAATGATTTTTTGTTTATTGCTTAATGTTCAATGAAAATCAGTCTTTGTTTAACTCAATATATGGGTGTATATGTGCAACTCATCGCGATCATATTTTGTTTTCAGAGCCATCTTATTTTCATTTTACTCATAATCAGCCGTTCGCACGTTCCCACTACTGGGACACAGGCCTGCTCTCTGTGAGAGGGAGTGGGCCGTAATCCACTACGCGGGCCTAGTGCGGGTTGGTGATGTCACATGTCTTCGAATCTTTGGTTCTAGGATGTGTCGGTTTCCTCACGACGTTTTCCTTCACCGTTTAGAGAGCGTAATAAAATAATTTGCAAAAAGTAAAGCGCCGGTCTGGGTTCGAACCTACGACCTACAAAACAAAATAAAATCAATATGTAGAAATAAAACAGTTGTTAACTAAATAATACTTTTATGCGGGTTGCTCTAATAACTCACGTTTTCCTATACTTAAGTACAAATTGCTTCGCAAGTATATAAAGTTGATGAACCTGTGCAGCGTTTTCACTTCGTAAGGATGAGGCAACTAATCGTTTGTGTTTGTTTGTGCGCTATTATTGAACATGTGACTGCCTTTAGATGCGAAAATGAGACGGTAGATGCTTTCTCGCAACAGTTGGCTGAGTTTAGACAACTACATCCGGTATGTACTTTTGTAGCTATTGGTATTTATAATTGTCTGGCATTTGCTGCCGAAGTCCATAAGAAATAACCAATTATAGTCTGGCCGTTGAGAGAGAACGTTTCTGACACCTGTCAGCGTGACAACTCTAGTAGCGAATAAAAATCAAATTCACAAAATACGTATTCGTTTTTTCGCGGGTTCGATTCCCGCACAGAACAAATATTTGTAAGTCCTACATGTATGTGTTCTGAGTCTGGGTGTTTTTCTATCTATAATATGTATGTATTTACAAAAAAAAAGAAATGTATAGAAGTAGTTTATCAGCCATCTTGTTACCATAACACAAGCATTAGGTTGCTTAGCTTGGGACTAGATGGCGCTGTGTGGAATGTCCAGGGATATTATTATTATTATATTATTATTATGCAACTGACAGGTGTCGACAACACATTCTCTCGTCGGCCGAACTGTAAGCATTAAATTATTCATTGGAATTAGCTTCATGATTTAGTTTTTTTTGTATATAAACATTATAATGTAGCAATCAGCCTCTATTGTGCCCACGGCTGGGATACATCATACCCTCTCTCTGTGAAAGGAATTGAGCCGTAATCCACCACGCGGGCCCAGTGCGGTTTGGTTGTATTATAATGTAAACTATAAATGACCACACCCAATGTAATTATCAAAAAGTACGGTGTACTAATAAATGATTAAACGTTTAATATGTTTGACGAATCGAAAAATATTAATTCAAAATATGCATTAAATGATAAATGATTTTATTTTGTAAGTAGGTTCGAACAAACACGTCGATCATATTTTAAAACTAGATGAGGTCGGCGTTTCCTATCTGTCTAGTCTGAGAAGAAAGGCCGAAACAAACTCAGGGGTCACAGTCTCTTTTAAAGACCAGACATAATCTTGGTCAGATAATATGAAGACCATGTAAATCGATGTTTGAGATGGTATTTTGAGGAAAGAACCACACAGATTGAGACCTGTCCAGTCAGTGCATTGTACTAATAAAATTGGTTTTACATTTCAGAGGCCAATAGGAGTGTGGAGCAAGCTCACAGGAGACCCAATAGACGTAAGAGACACAATAACACTAAATACGGATATATTCAACAACAAACATCATTTCCTAGCGGGGTCTCATCTTGATAGAGAAAGAATACCCGAGCGTCTAGTACATGCTAAAGGATATGGCACATTCGGATACTTCGAAGTCACGCATGATGTCTCCAAGTACATTATGTCAGATGTCTTTAATGGAATCGGCAAGAGAACACCAGTAGCAACTCGGTTTTCAACAGCAAGACAAAATATCGGCGGGAATGACGTAACTAGAGAAACAAAGGCTATAGCCATTAAATTTTATACAAACGAAGGCAATCTAGACTTGATATGCTTCCATATACCTGTCTTCTTATATAAAGATCCAATTGACTTTGGTTTTTTCGTCCGCGCTTTCAGAAGAAACCCTCGTACTGGAATAGTTGATAACACAGCTAGATGGGACTTTATCACATTGAGACCTGACTTTTTGCATGCGAATTTATGGTTACAATCTGATCTTGGCATACCTGATGGCTATAGAAAGTCGAATTATTTCCCATTGCACACCTATGAAGTTTACAACAAACATGGAGAACGATTCTATGTGAAATTTAATTTTAGATCAGAGTTAGGTATGGTTAATCTGACAAATGCGCAAGCAGCAGCAATAGGTGTTGAAGACCCTGACTATTACAACAGAGATATATATAACGCAATAGCTGCGAATAATTACCCAGCTTGGAGACTAGAAATGGATATTTTAACAAAGGATGAGTTATCAAAAATTGATTACGATCCTTTTGATATGACAAGATTATGGAAACGAGGAACCTATCGAACCGTGCCTGTGGGACGGTTAGTTCTCAATCGTCGTGTAGACAATACTTTCAAAGATGTTGAGCAAGGCGCATACAGTCCAGACAACTTAGTTCCCGGTATAACAGGACCACCTGATCTTGTTTTCCAAGCAAGAAGGATTTTCTATCCAGATGCGCAAAACTACCGTGTTGGAGTAAACCATGCAAATTCAAGATTAAATGCTCCTTTGTATGACAGGAATTACAATCGTGATGGGAAGCCACCTGTGCGGGATAATATGAGGGATGCACCGAACTATTTCCCGAACTCTTTCAACGGACCCATGCCTTACGTGGATGAAGCACGACCAACAGAGAGATTGATCCCATTACAAAGAAACGCTGTTGACTTGCAACCAGTCGCAGAGTTCTATAATGAAATCATAGAGAGTGATGCACACAGGCAGAGGATTGTGGATAACGTTGCCGAATCGTTGGTAGACGTATCTCCAGATATATTGAAGAAATCTCTCCGTTTGCTGACTCTGGTTGATATTGATTTCGGTAACCGTGTAAGGGCGTCATTGAAAGCATTACAGAGGGTATCCGCAGAGGAGAGACGAACTCAACTAGCTCAATGTTTTTCTAGTGCTGGCTAAAACAAAAATTAAACCAATTATTACGTTCCAATTATACTTAATATACTAAACTGAAACGGAAATGATTATTATCGTTTTAAACTGACTACCTAAGTATGAATTATGTTGAAAACTGATTTCCTTTCGAAATTAAAATACAATTTACACAGGAACTTAACATTGGCTCTTAAAATGTAAATTGCGTTTAAGTTGTTAACAAATACAAACTTAAAATAACTTCATTATGAGAACAGTAATAATAATAATAATATCCCTGGACATTTCACACAGCGCCATCTAGTCCCAAGCTAAGCAACCTAATGCTTGTGTTATGGTAACAAGATGGCTGATAAACTACTTATATACATTTTTTTTTGTAAATACATACATATTATAGATAGAAAAACACCCAGACTCGGAACAAATACATGTAGGTCATACAAATATTTGTTCCGTGCGGGAATCGAACCCGCGACACGCAGCGCAGCAGTCAATCGCTTAACCACTGCGCCAACCGTGCCGTCATACAGCGTTATGGTTAAATTACAGTAGGTATTATGCTGCACACGGTGGGTGCTTGAGGATGGACGGCGCAGCCGGGGCCAGCCCAGGAAGAGGTGGTGAGACGACATAGCCCCGTACCGCAAGGGTTGGATCGAAGTGGTTCTAGAAAAGGATGTCTGGATTTGTCAGGATTTGGGGGGCAGTGGGACAGTGTAGGATAATATAAAAAAAAATCGAGGAAGTAAGTAAGCTGTTTGATTTTGTATTTTGGTGATTTTAGAAGAGCGTGATGAAAATCTTCCTGATTTCTTCTTCCTTAGGGAGAATAAAGACTGGGTAGATTATGGAATAAAATGGATATTAGTTAATTATTTTGCTGTTTGTCTTGTAAGTTTTGGTTATTATGAAACACTAATGCCATATTAGGTAGGTGCCTACATGGTTTACATAAGGTACACAATATACATCACCGATACTTATATATGCAACTACTTTACTTAATTACAATACGATCACTCAAGTTTGTAATTGAAGCCTACGTAATCCATTAGTAAATCAATTTCTATTATTAACTTATGAATTCATAGTAAAGAGTTGGACGTTTGTATAAATGGATTGAAATTCAAAAATAGATCTTGATGACTATAACTTGTACCTACCTATTTATAAAATCCACAACCACATTTTAATTATGAAGTTCGTGTTACCTAATGTATCTGCCTAGCGTTTTCCCAACTATGTTGGGGTCGACTTCCAGTCTAACCGGATGCAGCACACTGGTCACTTCATAGTGACTGCCTATCTGACCTCCACAGCCCAGTTAACAACTGAATAATACAATACTCCTTGGTAAGAATGGTGGTCAGACTCAGGCTTCTGACGACCCGTAACGACTGTCAAAGATCCAAGAATGACAGCCGGGACCAACGGCTTAACGTGCTTTCCGAGGCACGGAGGTATATGTAAAGATGTTCACCTATCCACAGATCGACCGCGGCAAGCGTAGATTAACCTGATCGATCGACCCTTGTGGCTGTTATAACTTAGCCACGAGCCTCTTTGCGTTACTTGATAAATGTTATTATTGAGGAAGGTCAACAATTCACAAGTAACTGACAAACCTATTTGCATAAATATTAATTCACATACTTCCTTCGTCCCTGAATAATAATAAAAATGCAAATTTATTAGAACATAGAACAGACACGGTACAGAATATTTTTCCACTATTATATCCGCGCCGGCGCTGCTGTCGTTGATTATGGTAATTCTCGCGATAACTTCAACTGTGGAGCTCTGTTTATTCACTCCCAACTTATTAATTATGAAGCCGAGTTGAGAGTGGACTGGATGTCAACATGGACACAGAGTAGAAACATGCAGAAGCACTATAGGCGAATGGTGCTATAAAAAAAGTTGGTAGAACAAAAGATTCAAGCACTTTTGCAGATCGACCCTAATTCAAAGCCGTTTATTATCACAGATCATAATTATTGTAATCCCGTTTTATATTCACTTCGCTGAGAGCCTAAAACTGAAAATCTTGAAGCTAGTCTTTTTTGACTGATAATGGTATTTAGGCTGATAATCTAGAATGTTTTTATGTCTTTCCTAGCAGCCTCCTGAAATTTGACGAGGATGCAAAACAACAGCTTGTAGAATAGCACTTTTTATCCTTCTGTACGTATTTACTCTGTGTAATGGATGTTTGTCAAACAAAATTATCGGCCACTGGATGAGTTGACCTATTTCCTACATGCCCTAAATCTGAAAGTATTGCCAAAATAAAGCAGTTTAATATGAACTAACAAGTAAAATAATAAAACTTACATTATATTGCGTCTTTTACCAAATTCAAATGATTGTTACCGACCATTATTTTGGGCACTTAGTGTTTTTTTTAGAATAAGGTTTTCGTTCTTTGTAATTGTTATCTAAATGGCACTTATATATTGATGAACTTTCAGCAGTAGAAGTTTCAAAACTTCTACGATAATTATATTTGTGGCTATCAAGACTTAAGAACTGTTGTAGTGAGAAATTGGAGATAAAATCGGTGTGTGCTTATGAACACACGATGGATGTGAAAACTTACGACTGGAGCCGAGTATTCGCTCTTCAACGCAGAGTATACGCCATTCAGCGTCACCGACCTACTAAAGCCGATTATACCTGACTCGGCGTCACCGACCCGAGCGTGACGGTTAAGTTTCGTTCACTGTTCAGAAAGAGCGACAAAGTGCACCTAAAGAATCCTCACTTCAGAAAGCTGCAAATATAGGTCACAATGGAGAGATATACTCGACTAGGCAGTAGATCAGAAAGATAAAGAATCCTCACTTCAGAAAGCTGCAAATATAGGTCACAATGGAGAGATATACTCGACTAGGCAGTAGACCAGTGTTACCCCAGTAGTCATTTATTTTTTAAATGTCGAAGCATCATGCTGAGATAGGAGCCTTTTGGCCTCGTACAGGACTTTCTGTTTAATTTTTTTCCTTTTGTCACTTTTTTTATATAATTTGTTTTATTTTTATTTTTAACTGTGTTTAGTTTATGATCCTGTACGAGTCGCAATAAATACTTTTTTTCTTTCTTTCTTTCTTTTCTTTAACGGCCGCGACTTACGAGTTGTAGGTTCGAACCCAGAGAGGCGTTCTACTTTATGGAAATTATTTCATCACCACTGCTCTCGAAAACGGTGAAGACATCATGCAGACAGCGGCCTGTCCTAGAACCAAAAATTCTCGATGACATGTGACAGCTACCAAGCTGCACTGGGCCCGCGTGATGGATTACAGGCCACTTCAAGAGGAGGCCTGCGTTCCAGCAGTGGAAACATTATAGGCTGAATGTAATATATGACTCGACTAGGTTAGGGCTTACCCGCAGCTATAAAACCACACATAATGATGATTGTATTAATATTACCATGACAAATGAACTCCGAAAACTTAACCCATTCCATATATCTCCCATGACCCTTTATCGAATCTAGAACTTTCCAAGTGTCCATAAATTCCAAACTCTTTATTCTTTATCAATATCTCAAGATTTGCTAGTAAAGTTGCGATTATATCGAAAATCGATGAAGATAGTAATATTTTACCAGCAAAAAGTTTATCCTTGCGATAAAAATGTCTTGTTTTTAGTAAAATAGAAGAATTTATCGTTCGGCTGCTGTGAGTTCTTTATGTGCATTGTTTAATTGAATTGGAGTATTTTAATTAATAGGATTTCCTTTTGTTACCTTGACTGGTTTAAGACACAGTTCATCGAGATTTTATGTTACAGTTAAATTATATCTCTGTTATTATTTGAACTTCTTCAGATGGTAAGTCGAACCTTTTTGTCATCGGGGGTATTCATTATGTTAAGGCTGATTACAGAACGTGCAGCATGATCACTTCTATCTCTACTCTAGGAAAAATAGGCACATTACACCTCTTCTTATATCTTATACAAAGTGAAATGTTCTTTAACTTTGATACCGCTAATTTTACCGCTATTTTTTTATCATATACTAAATCTATGATCGAAGAAATTATCTACAAGCTACCATTTGGTTACCTTTCGTTTTTATGATTGTCTAAACGGGACGGCTGATTTATGTGATAGTAAAATAATATCATCATCTGCCTAGCCTTTTTCCAACTATTTTGGGGTCGGCTTCCAGTCTAACCGGATGCAGCTGAATACCAGTATTTTACATGGAGCGACTGCCTATCTGACCTCCAAAACCCAGTTACTGGGTAATACGATACCCCTTGGTAAGACTGGTTGTCAGACTTTCGGGCTTCTGACTACCCGTAACGACTGTCAAAGATCCACGAATGACACCCGGGACCAACGGCTTAACGTGCTTTCCGAGGCACGGAGGGGTCTCGATATGTAAAGATGGTCACCCATCCACAGACCAACCGCGGCAAGCGTAGCTTAACCTGACCGATCGACCTGTGCGGCTGTTATTATTTAGCCACGGGGCCCCTCTGATAGTAAAATAATATCCCTGTTATTATTTACACTTATAGCTTTAGGAAAAACGAATGACTGAATGTGTTACCTTTTGTTTCAAACACTAAAGTACAGGCAACCCTCAATGAACATAAGTTTAAACATTCATGTGTAATCTTAGAGAGTTTGCTTAGATTTCGAACGATTAAACTATTACAAATAGGCTTTTAAGATTAGAACCTAATTTTTAATAGGTAATTTTAACTACTAAAGCCTCTACAATACCGTTCCCAATCAAACCTAATTACCAGGCTAGCATAAGCAAAAAGGACACGGAAAGGGCGCCGTAACAGTTGGTTATATACGAGTTGCGTCTCATCGGATTATGTAAATAGGAGTCTATAAGCGGAGGGTCGTTCCGTGCCCGTTGTTTTGGAAAACCCTCCCTCCCTCACATCTCTCTCCAGCTCCCCTCCCCCCAGTCCCCCCTCGTACCCCGCGACCTGTCCACTGTACTGGAAGTAAGCTCGACCGTCTATTCCACTGGAGTATACTTAGAACTCGACTGGTCTGTGTTGTCTGGGAGAACGGTATAGTTTTCAGCATGAATGGAAAATTGATTGAGTGATCAGTATTTTTTTATTAGTACTTACTTTACATTTTTTTTAAATCTTTATTTATTAACGAGGGTTTGATCACACAGTGAACATGCCACCCTCATAGGACCTTTTGTTACATACAAAACTTAACTTCTACGCTTAATTCCTAGATTAACTAATCTATATAATACTAGCTTCTGCCCGCGGCTTCGCCCGCGTGGATGTCGGAAATTATCCCACGGGAACGTGCTAACAGGATAAAAATATTATATTTTGATACCTTTTTACTATTTATTTACATTTTTCCGATGAATTTTCAGTACTGAATTGATGCCGACTCTTGACCAATAGATGGCGCTGTATGTCCGGAATAAATTTAATTTTTTATTTTATTTTATTTTTTGTAATAAAAACTATCCTATGTCCATTCTCAAGTTCCAAACTATGTCTGTACCAAATTTCACACAAATCGGTTCTGTAGTTTAGGCGTGAAGCAAAGACAGACAGACAGACAGACAGAGTTACTTTCGCATTTATAATATTAGTTTGGATTTTAGCGGCTTTGGATGCTGGAAAAGCTAAAATAATATTACATTCCCCTAATTGACTAATGTTCATATTAGATTGGTGTCGAATCAAATACCTATCCGCTCCGTTCCGGACACATACTTTACATTGTAGCAGAAAACTTTATAATTACTTTTATGAATGAACTAGCTGCCCCTCGCGGTTTCATCCACATACGTCTCGATACCGTGGGAATATTGATATAAAAAGTATCCTATGGTCATGGTCCACCTATGTACAGACGCCAGCACATCAAGCTACTACAATCTGTCAGATTTCTTTAATAGATTTTCGACTTTATTGCTAAATCATTAGGTTCAATGTTGATTGGGAAAATCTGACAGTTTCGGGTAGGTTGACCTGCTGGCGTCCGTACCAAATATTATCTAAATCCGTTCAGCCGGTTTAGCACGAAATCGTAACAAACAAACATTTAAAAAAATCTAATTTTTTTACTAGCTTCGGCTTCGTCCGTGTCGATGTCGGAAATTATCCTGCGGAAAGGTGCTACCGGAACAAAAAGTAGCCTATATCCTTTCTCAGGATGCCATCTATATGCTAACAAAATTTTATCGAAATCCGTTCAGTGGCTAAGTCAAATGGCAAAGGTAATATAATACAGACAGAGTTACTTTCGAATTTAAAATATTAGTATGGGTGGCTTATAGTTTAGATAAGCTGTTCTTTTAATCTAGAAAAACCTCACTGTTCTTAAAGTTAAGCAAAATGCATGGACCCTCATATAGAAATACTATACTTCAAAATATTTACCACATGTGGTCATTCGTTTTATCCATTAATTTGCATAGTGCACTCTCGTTTGGCAGTTGGTATTCAAATTATGCTGATGTCGACTAGAGAACGATAAGGCAAAGGAATAACTAACCAATATCAACCCAGGCAAGGCTTATTTTAGGTTACCTAGATATCTAGACCGGTATTAACAAGCTAACATTGTTAGTGTTTAGTTGCATATTGCGAGCGTAGTTAGAAACCTAAAGCGATCCACAAAGTTGAGGCAGTTCCTATTAGTTGTAGGTAAGCTTATTAATACATCGTGGGTCGAAGATGCATCTAAATAATAACAGTCGCACGGGTTAAGCTATGCTTGCAACAGTCGTTCGGTTCGGTTTAAAGCAACTTATTTTTTAGCGTTCCGTACCTCAAAAGGAAAAACGGAACCCTTATAAGGTCACTTCGTTGTCCGTCTGTCTGTCCGTCTGTCAAGACCCTTTTTCTCAGGAACGCGCGGAGTTATCAAGTTCATATCAAATACTCAGGGCTGCAATCCCTTGAAGCAGTGAAAAAAGCAATCTCTAAGTCAACGCAATCAAAAGATTCGGGCGTTTATGTTCTGTTTATGCCGCATATTTTGACACTCGCATGGGAATCAAAACCTATAGGGTACTTTCCGTTGACCTAGATCCATGAAATTTGGCAAGAGGCAATGTTATGTAGCACAAGTAAAGGAAAAAAATCCGAAAACCGTAAATTAGTAGTTACATAGCTACAAATTTGTACGGAACCCTCGGTGCGCGAGTCCAACTCGTACTTGACCGGTTTTTTTTAATAACGCTAGCCTAGAATAATGTGCTGATTTCATAGTTAAAGTTGCGTTTGGTTTAAGTTTGCGCGTCGATGGCTCTGACACCCTATATAATATAAAAATATTCTAGGAAAAACCTCTGAAAGTGATTTGCGCTCGCAGTAACCCAGCGAACCAGTAAAAGCTATTAGTGGTTAACTGAAATACCCTTCACACAGAACTAGTAGAGCCCGCGGCTCCACTCGGGTGGAATGTTTTTAATTTTCCGGGACGAAAAGTAGTTTGAGGGATTTTTCGTTTTAGAAATTATATTTTTCAATACCTACTCAATATTCAATTCTTTATTGCATTCCACAATGTAGGCTTAGGTGGTAAACATTTATTTGGTAGGTAACAATCGTGGACCCTGTCGGGCACAGCAAAAGATATTATGAATAAAATTAATCATTTTCATTCAGTATCTTGGAGTCATGATTGATAGCACACTAAGCTTCAAACATCACCTTGACTTACTAACCTCTAGAACTAGGAAACTAATATTATATCTTTAAAAGTCTGAGACACATAGCTGACAAAAAAGTCGTTAAAATGGTATATATGTCTCTATGCCAATCCATTCTGAGCTATTGTGTTACTGTGTGGGGTGGCTCCTGTAGGTCACATATGCTGAGACTAGAAAGAGCCCAAAGAGCGGTCTTAAAAGTAAGTTTGTCGCTGCCATTCTTCTTTCCTACTAAGGATCTCTACTTGCTCTCTGATGTCTTGACAGTACGCCAACTGTATATATTGTGCACACTTCTAAAACAGCATTCTCTAATAGGGTATGATCCCTTACTGAATAATAATAAGCGAGTCAAACACAGGGTTTGCCAAACGTTAACCAAGCGAAACACTGCTTTCTCACGCAAATTCTTTAAATTTTTAGGTGGATTTCTTTACAATAAAATAAATAAAAAGCTTGCAATTTATCCACTTACAAGAGCCAATTGTAAAAGGGCTTTAACCACTTGGCTAAAGTCCCTCAGTTACGAGGAAACAGAAAATTTGCTTAAAGTCCCGTCCTAAAATGACCTAGTATGATTTGACATCACCCACACACTCATCCACATCCACACACACTCATACACCCACACCCACACAAACACCCACACTATCACCTACATATAGGTACCCACACACATACACCCACTCCACACATACACCCACTCCACACATACACCCACTCCACACATACACCCACTCCACACACACATTTACACCCACACAACTCACACACCCTCACCCCCCACACACACCCTCATATACACATTCACACACCTGATGATCACAACCTCTTATACTTAATTCTCACTACAGTCACACTTCACCAAGTTTTACCTATTTAAATATCACGTAACTGGAATGATGTACAGCTTACCGTTACTCACTTCCGGAGTCTGGAGAGGCTGGTAATCTGTCATACAGGTCTCCTAGTACAGAAACCAGTCTCTCACATAGATTATAACCCACAAATGTACACCTTGAATTATGTATTCCTTGTATAATGCTATGTGAGAGAGAAAATAAACTTTTTGTATTTTTGTATTTTTTGTATTTATTATTATTATTTTTTATTTTGTTATTATTTTTTTTTTATTTTGTTATTATTTTATTATTATTATTTTTATATATATATATATATTTTTTTATTATTATTAATTATTATTTTTTTAATGCTTTAAGCACACAAATGTACAGAAACCGACATTAAGTCATAATTCATCAATTCGTTCAATCAGCAATTTCTACTTGTCACGCTTTGGGTGATGCAGAGACAAAACTGTTTGTCTGTGCATCACCCAAAAGTTGACGGGTTATGTTTGTTTTTGCACTTACCACAGGGTAAGTGAAAACACACACAAACATAAAAATGAAAACGACACACATGACGAAAAATTTGAAAATTTTTGCATTTTGACCTCACAATTCAAAGTAAAAGTCAAAGCATTTATTTCAAATAGGTGCATAAAAGGTACTTTTGAACGTCAAAGGCATCTTCAGCACCCTCGAAAACCATGGAAACTATCTCTCTCTGTGTCTCTTTCTCATCATCATCATCATTTCCCCAAAAGTTGAAGGGTTATGTTTGTTTTTGCACTTACCACAGGGTTAGTGCAATAACAAACAGAAAAATGAAAACGACACCGATGGCGAAAAATTTGAAAAATTTAGCATTTTGACCTCACACTTCAAAGTAAAAGTCAAAGCATTTATTTCAAATAGGTGCATAAAAGGTACTCTTGAACGAGAAAGGCTTCAGCACCCTCGAAAAAAAAAAATAGTTATAAATTAAATTAGTAAAATGAGTTGTTCCAACTGAAATATTTGACTACATAAAAATTGGTAAAAGTACTAGTTGGTAAGCAAGTCATTGTTTAAACGTTCACTTGCCAAATATTAGGTTTGCGTTACGATTATTTGTGAATAGATTTTGTGCTAAGTAATAATTTGGCAAATGAAATTATGCGGAACATTTTTTGGGAAGTGATAATTTGGCAATTTCTTTTCTATGAAACAAGGGGGACCCATTTAGACCCCATAGGGTCGAAACTTTTCGTCGGTTACTAAAAAAAAATATTGCTGTTCCATACATTTTGACCGCGTAGGTATTGCACTTTTTTATGAAACAGAAGATTTTTTTTTTTTAAACCGGCGAAAAATTTCGACGCTATGGGGTCTAAACTCACTTGCTGAATCCATGGTTACAGTTTGCGCGTCGATGTCCCTGCCACCCTGTATTATATTATTGTCCTTATTTGTGATTTACTTGTTATATGTGTTACTAATAATAGTTAAATAAGTATATTTCATGTCAATACTAAACTATGGACTTCAAGGTCTGCAAATAAAAGAGTATTATTATCCTAATGAATAATACTGACATAAATGCCATATGGGTATAATTTTTTTTGCACGTTACTAATTATATATGTCGGAGATGTTGAGGGATTCTTATCCGAAATTCCATCGGTATCCGTCAGGTTGCACGTGGTTGGGTAGAATCAGTGCGCACACCTGGCGCGGTCGAGCTCTGGATGTCCAATGTATGTCGCTAACACACTAGTCTCACCATGACATCTGACAGATGTCAAACGCCACACGCGACAAGACATTGACAACCCCGACTCGAACTACTGACTCAATGACAACTGTTTTCGATTTGGTTAATCGAGTAAGGTATCTTAAACGCTAATAGATGGCGCTACTAGTACGTAATCAAAACCTTTTACTTCACTGCTCCGACACGGCCATACTGACAGCGAGCGCGTTCTCGCGCGATCTTTTCCGACCGCTATAAGTTCAAAACATGGGGTTTCCATATTGGGACATTAAAGTTAAAAGCGTGGAGCTCAATGCAGCGTCACAAACACACAGCGTGGAGATTTAAACGATCAATCCACACAAGCACAAAGCGCGGAACTTTCAATGCTCAATCATCACAAGCAACAAGCGCGGAGCTTTCAATGTTCAATAGTCACGTGCACAAAGCGCGGAGCTTTCAATGCGCAATCGTCACAAGCACAAAGCGTGGAGCTTTCAATGTTCAATAGTCACAAGCATAAAGCGTGGAGCTTTCAATGTTCAATAGTCACATGCACAAAGCGCGGAGCTTTCAATGCTCAATCGTCACAAGCACAAAGCGTGGAGCTTTCAATGTTCAATAGTCACAAGCACAAAGCGTGGAGCTTTCAATGTTCAATAGTCACATGCACAAAGCGCGGAGCTTTCAATGCTAAATCGTCACAAGCACAAGCGTGGAGCTTTCAATGTTCAATCATCACAAATAAAACTTGTAGGGTACCTTGCACACTACCATAATGGTTCCCTGTTATGTTGACAATATTATTTGCACTCTTGCCAATTCACTTTGACACAACGCAATCTTTGATGCATTCGATGCCAGAATCAAAATAAAACGGATATGACTCACCCAGAACTCATCAAAGCACTGGTCGGATTGCCGACATAGCAAACGCCAGCACAGCACTAGACATAGCAGGCTGCTGCAGGTGCTGCTGGCCTGGAATGAAACATGCCCGCAAAGTATCACACAGCTCTGCCACTCCTGGTCACATTTGGTACAGGCAAAAACACAATGAAAATTCGGACAAACTAAAAATAGCAGAGTTCAGAGCATTACTCACTATTTGATTCCCAAATCTCAAGGTTACAATAAAAATAGTCAACTAAGATGCATGTGTCTCATACTATCTAGTAACCTCCAGTTACTCAACTCGTCAAATTCATTTGCGCATCCCCTTCGGATCGCCAAGTCACTTCTGGACTTTATGGTTTCTCACGAAACCCCACACAATACACACAACTTAATCTCTACTCTGTTTCATCAACAAAACTATTACTTAACTCTCCTCAAATTTGTTAGTAATACTCTGATCCAAACTATCATCGATAATAAAAGATTCCTCTAAGCCTCAGTAATAGCTGGTCAGGAACTGTATCAACTTACTCGTAGCTTACATACAACGCTCATGGCTCGGCTATCCTGACCCACGTCAGGGACATTATCACAAAAATAATTGGGTCAAATTAAACTGTCTGAGTATTGCGTTTAATGCTTAATTGATTGTGAACCAAACAGAACACTAAAATGAAAGAATAAAGGCACTCAATTAAGACAGTATTTTGACTCTACCAAACAAATCCACAGCACTTAACCAGCACCATGCATCACTATACTTACCCAGTAGTAAAATTCATAGAAGTACTTAACCAGTACTTAACATTTTAGCGCTTAACTAACGTTAAAAATCCTATCACTTAACCAGTGATAATAATAACGCCTAACCAGCGATATTAACCCACTAACGCTTAACCAGCGAAAGCACATAATAACACGCTTAACCAGCGTTAGTCAACATAACTCGCTTAACCAGCGATAATGTATTGGGAAAGAGTAATGTAAACAAATCATAGCAGAGCCATGTACCATCGTTATCCACATTAACAATCACTTTTATCACTAAGAGCCTTAGACACCTAGAAACCCACACACGAGTAAACCACTCTAACGCCACGGCTCTCGAGCCGACCAGCAATCGCATTGCTCTCACACATCCAGCTCATGGATCCGTGTGTATCACCCTGTGACACCACACAACTTTACTACGGCCGATAGAGAACCCCTACTCGCGTGCTTCCCATAATGTGGGCTTGTTCATCACCAGTGTGATCACTATCTACTTCGACTGGTACATGACCTACTAGCATCTTTCTTTACCTATCGTGAGCATACTTATACCTACGCCTAGAGTTGAAGGCTTTTAGAGTATTGATTCAACCAGAGTATTGTAAACAAATTTTGATTATCTAATCATAATCATTTTAAATTTAACTTAATCCTTTATCAAATTAATCATTTAAATCCAAAATTAAGTTAAGTAACAATTGTTGGAATGCATGAGTGACCAAGTACCAATGTCATATCAACCTGCCATTAGCAGTTATCGTTAAGTTATCACAAAACAATAACACAAAGTGTGAATGCAGCCAGGCATATTATAAATTAGGGGATTACATCGCTGATAAAAATGCTTGGCTAAACGCTGGTCCTGCTCCATAAGGACGCATAAATAAATTGATTTGCATTTGAAAATACTGTTGGAGCTGCTGAAGATTATAAAATACTTTTTTTTTGCATTATATAAATTCAATCTCCTAGTATTGTATAATATTGTATAGCACATGTGTGAGTACTATGTACATACTATAAAGCTACCATATACTGGGTACGTCTTTCACTGACTTGAATGTGCCTTGGCAGCAGAGAGTATGTCATGCTCACTCAAATGCCTCGCTGATGGTGGCGCGTGTGTTGGATCATTTGGTTCCCTTCAAAATGGTTGAGCTGAATGGTGCTGATCCACACGTCATGTTCGTGAACGGGCGCCGTCAGTAGGGACTGGTCATCTCTTTGCTGCCATGGCTTATTTTAATTTAACTTAATATTTGAATTGTACTTATTTTTATTTTATTTTTTTAACTTTTCATTACGGACGCTTTTAACGTTCTGCATCGTTCTCACATGCATAATTTATAACATAAATGATGTAACCAATACTTTGTAACCATATATTGATTTAAAAGAGTGTCCATGGAGTTTCTTGCCCGTTCTTCTCCATAGGTACCTACGCTTTGGAATGGGCAACTAGCTTCATTTTTCTGACTGACCGACCCCTTGACAATTCAAAAGTGCCTGTAATTGGTTTAATTGAAATAAATACTTTGAGTTTTAAGTTTTCTTTTTTTTTTTTTTTGAATCAGATTCGTGGCCTGTGGCTTTTCACTAAGCCCTCACACACTATTGCATTCCCTTGAACGACGAGTCCCACGGACTCTGTGGTCTCTGCAAGACCCGACCTCCGCCAGAGTCACCCGCGCACCGCGCATCCACGGATTACATAAAGTAAATACCGACTTCTAACGGACTACGGCTACGAAATGGCTACTGGTACGGTCCGACCAGCCGAACTAAGATTCACCACTATCACTCAACTCAAACTCTTCTACTTCAAGCGGTACTTGTAAGGTTAGATTTTAAAGTTTTTAACGTATAGCGATCACCCGCCAAAACTTCTGCTTCCGTAAACGGACCTCTGAACTTCTGATCTAACTTAGTCTTATAATCTGATTTCACTTTTCGTTTTCTAATAACACGAAATCGTCAACCGAACATTTTGTTAGAGCTGCCTTTGTTCTATCAAATCTAACTTTCTGCTGTTCACCGTTTAAAACTGAATTTATTACAAGAGCTAAGCTAAGCTAAGCAACAAAAACTCTGTCGCTGACATGTTAATCGAAAAGCCTAGGTTCAATATTTCACATACTATCATAATATTACTTTGCAAGTAAATGTCGGGTAGATCATAGTAATCAAATCTCAAGCTGTTTCTCGCTAATTGCAACACTACATACGATTTATTCTGTGCTGAATACACATGTTTGACCAATACCAGTCAATGCAACAACATTATTAACTCGTTTGCCACTTAATTTGGCTGCACGCCTCGCTTTTACTAACGAGCATTCAGCACCAGAATCGTAAACAAAACAATACAGCTCACCTTTATTTTCCAATGTGTCTGAGGGTAGTTGTACGACTTCTACTCGCCGTTCATGACTTCCAGCACATTGTCCACCATCCGCTTAGCTGCCACTACTCATGCACCAGGCTGCGATATGTCCTGGTTTCCCTCACTTGCAGCACACAAAGGGCTTCGCTGACGGCTGCGGGGCTGCTTGGCTCAATTCTTAAAGTCACTCCACGTCACTGCGGTAGCTATTTGCGATAGCCACGTTGATGCTGCTCCTTTGTACGTCTTATTGATGGTCACAACAAGTTGACCACCTTGCAGTGAATTTTCGGCAAAACACAAATCAGCTGTTGTGCACTGTTATGTTTGCACACGCCATATACTGCGTTTTCTAAACACGGGAACGGGATACGTCAAACTCGAACGCCGGTTAGTCTTTTTTTTATCAAACATGGCGGTAGGCGTAACAGTCGCGTCACTCGGCAAAGGTACTTCTGCATACAGCCTATGCCCAAAACAACATGTACCATAATCGCACATCCGTATTTGACTTGTCTGGTTCCAACTTGAACAGATCCACACGATTATTTAATAAGCATTCGCATGTTTGCACTTTGTTTTTCAAATGTCAACGGTCACTTTCACTTTCAGCGTTCTTATTTTGAACACGTGGGTCGTTGAGGTCCAATCCCAATTCTGATGTCGGAGATGTTGAGGGATTCTTATCCGAAATTCCATCGGTATCCGTCAGGTTGCACGTGGTTGGGTAGAATCAGTGCGCACACCTGGCGCGGTCGAGCTCTGGATGTCCAATGTATGTCGCTAACACACTAGTCTCACCATGACATCTGACAGATGTCAAACGCCACACGCGACAAGACATTGACAACCCCGACTCGAACTACTGACTCAATGACAACTGTTTTCGATTTAGTTAATCGAGTAAGGTATCTTAAACGCTAATAGATGGCGCTACTAGTACGTAATCAAAACCTTTTACTTCACTGCTCCGACATATATAAATATGTAGATACTTATGAGTCGCAGTCATTTACTTAAATTTTGTTATTTTCGCGGGAATATTTATTTCTAAAGAGAATAATGCAAGTCACTGACGTACATTCTCTTTAGAAATAAATATTTTTTTAAACATAGCTGTGGACGTCAGACGATATTTGTGTCGTCAAACATATTGACATTAGCTGCATCTGGAAGCCGTTTATTAGGCTGGAAGGTCCAGGAAGTATACGTGGTGGAAGAGAAAAGACCCATCATATACCCGACAACTACGAATTTAAAGTTGTGTACATTATAAACCATCTCTTCGTAAAAAAACGTCAGTAAAAGTTGGAATTTTGACCTTCAATATCTCCGTAACCTGAAGGTTCCCAGGTATGGTAGAATACAAAACAATGATTACAATGACGGGAAGTACAAGTGACCCTCGGCTTCCTTAAGTGTCTTTTACACTCGATCAGTGCATTTTTTTGATGGAAAGGCTAGCGTTATCATTCGCGTTATGATATTATTATAACAACTAATTAACATGAACTCTGTCGTCCGGATTGTTCTAATTATCAGTTGGCAACAGATTGTGCGGTACTAAGTACAGACGCCAGTACATTAAACTACCCGAAACTGTCAAATTTTCCTAATCAACCTTGAACAGCGATTAAGTTGAAAATCTATTAAAGAAATTTGACAGATTGTAGTAGCTTGATGTGCTGGCGTCTGTACTAGTAGAAATAATTTGATGAAGGCACTACTTCTCGTTTTTTTATTTATTTATTTGGGATTTTCAACAAAGGAGACACATAAAAATACAATAGAAATCACAATAATACAAAAGCTTATTTTACATGTGCTCTTACAAGGACCGACCACGTACAACTTGGTGAAAACAGGAAAAAAAAAGTTGAATTTAGAGTAAAAAAGTAAAAAAAAAATTATGGTTTATTTTTATTATGTGCACCAGTGTGACCGGTGTAATCACTCGTAGAACCTCTATGATACTTCACATAGGAACTGCATACCTATATTGTACAGTGGAACAATCTAATTGGTTTACATTTTTTATGTGTGGGTGAAGTCATGGTAATGCACACAAACACTAAATAAGACGAGCGAGCTCTGTGTTTAGTAGTGTGCGTATGGCAATAGTAATCATTCATTGATGTTACTGAATGAGATATAATATTTCGCATTATATTACATACTATAGCAACTTTGGCACAATGGCTATCGTCTTTGGTCAGTGAACGAGAAGTCGCAAGTTCAAACCATGTGTGCAGCAAATGTCTTTTTCTTTTTGTATTCATTATTTTTACTACAGTCGGGAGTTTTCGAAGGAATGACTATGATGAGTGCTTCTTTTCCCTGTTGCCAATATTAATTGAATTCTAGTTTTAATCATCTGTCATCATCATTATCATCATTCAGCTGAAAGACGTCCACTGCTGGACATAGGTCTCCCCCAAGCACCTCCACTTCTACCGGTCTGTGCTTCTCTCATCCAACAGGTTCCTGCGGCCTTCACAAGGCCGTCGGTTCATGTTGGTCCTCCTTGATCCTCCTTGATCCTCCTTGATCTTCCTTGATTGTCCTTAATCCTCTGTACGTTAATATAACTATTTATGTGTGGAATCTAATCAGTTTTAATCTTTCCAATGTTACGGTTCCGGAATTCACCCGGTTTTAATTTTCAATGAATAAATTTACATTCAACCGGGAAAATGCTACTGGAACTTATAGGAAGATTTCATAGCAAGGAATACATTTCGATAATAGGGAGGTAGAAGTAGTAAAATAAACAAGTAATATAGCAGCAACTCATAACCGTCCTTATTTGAACGATAGCTGTATCGAAGACCAAGTCGCTTTTCTTGTCTGCCTGTATGACCGCGTTGTTCTTGTAAACTACGCAAAAGACTCTAATGCGGTTTTCACCATTATTTAGATTTATTCTGGAAGGTTTATGTGTATTTTCCACGAATATACCAACACGTTTGAGTGGAAATTGTGAAAGAAAATAAACTTCACAGGTAGCAATAAAAAGAAAAGAAAATATATAGTATTTCAGCACAATAAATACTAATAGATTGGAACTTTTGACGTGGGTTTTGACATTTGTTCAGATGATATTAGTTTTGATAATACCTATAGAAAAAGCTCTTTTGTATAAATATGTTCTTTAATATTAAAATAAAAACGGACCTACCAAAGCTACCCACGAAATATTAAACGAAAGTCTGTAGGTAGCTACATACCCATCTTTAAGATACTAAAATTATAATTTCGCCCATGCTTTTAGGAGGCGACCCGTGAAATTATTCAAACCTTTCGGAGATGACGAATAGAAACACACACTGATATTGTACAGTAATGTGACTTATAACGCGTGTAAAAAGATACTTGACGAAAACGGGACGAGAGGCATAGTATGGAGATGCGTACGCATCCGTTCAGCTTTACGGATGCGTATATGCATCTCCGTACAAAATCATTGTTTTCTATGGACAAAAGCTGAACAGAGCTGCCGGTCGATTCTGTAAAAATCTCACCGTGAAAACTCAAGTGAAGTGAATCCTCTGATAACTTTATTCGAGGAATAATTTTAAAATGTTGACAGTTATTTCATACAAAAACTGTCAAACGTCAATTTTATTCCTCGAATAAAAGCTATCTGGCGGTGTAAATCTGCCCTAAATCACGCAAAAGCCAATAAAGCAGTTAAAAATCGATGAATAACAGATTATAAAGCCTTTATTTTTATATTTGATTCTCCATAATACATGACAGACGAACTGAAGGCCCGCTCGATTCTGCCTTTCAGCCGAATTGGATATGAATCGAATATTAATGAAGAGCCGGGAATAAATAAACCAGACTTCGTTGTGACGCTATCTTTCGTTTTTGCGTCACTCTATGTGTGACAGTTTGACAAACTGTGGGATGAAGTTTAATGTCTTATGTTATCAAATATACGTATACGTGTCTTCATTTCGCCGTCAATTAATGCGGACGCAACATGTGCATGGTTATACCCTCTCAGCGTAGAATTTGAACAGCTGCCATATATATTTTGACCGGGTAGGTATCGCGCTTTATTATGAAACAAATTAATTCTGATCGCTGGTGAATAATCCACAAAGTGAACTACTTACAACTTGAATAAAAACTACTGTTTAACCTAACTATAATAAAAATAACGGAACCCGTGCCATTTTCCATGGTTGTGTGTTTCAGAAAATCGTTCGCTGAACCCCAAAAACCAAAAAAAATGTGCCGTCACCGCTGGTATTATATATAACTTTGGGGCGACCGACATTCGCTTAGTAAGTACTCTACTGTCCGCATTCACTTCACTTCACTTTAAAATGATCCTTATACTTTCGTTACTGTGCATCATTGCCAGCCCTGCTTTGGGTAAGAATTTTTTAATTAACATTTTTTTAAGCCAGTTTCTGTAATATTTTTTTTTAAATAAAATTTTTTTTTTATTTACACAAATGCTTTTAACGTTTTTTTTTTTGTTTCCTTTCAGGACTTTATTCTCCCAGTTTAAAAGGTAAGTTAAATATTGTATTGTCCCACTCCCACGATTCTCCTAGCGATGTGATAAACATACTTACTCCTAGTTTCTTCTTTTTCTTGCATCCCATAACCAGTTCTATCTTTTTTTTTTATAAATGGCATCTCGTAGTTGACCTAGAGAGGTCGTGACTACTTAACCGGGCTATCCTGTGGTTGCCTTAAGTAAACTTAAAGCCTCCAGCCAGGGCGTAGAACTAATTAAAACTAAGCGACTGCACGCTAAGGGCACCCCCTGTAGGGTACAAACCTCGGCTTAGGGCGTCGCTGGGAGAGGGCAGCAGGATGAGACAGGCTGGATCGAATTACTTTTATTATTAATGCTTTGATGAGCACGGCGTTTTCTAAGACTATCTCTGAGAAGAAAGGCCGAAACAAACTCAGAGGTCACAGTCGGGGATTTAAAGCTACAGGCTCAGCTACGGCGCGGGCTGGCACTTCATCGAGCAAGGGTTGGGGGGCACTAGTTCTATCTGGGGTCGGGTCTTTTACAGCAGCGACAGGACGATCTGTACTAGGTTGTCATAGCAGTTAGGTTCTGCGCTTTCATCTCCCTCTCGATACTGTACCACCATGTAGCGCCCCCGCTGTCGTCGCCATCGTCCTGTCGCCGCTGTAAAAGAAGACCCCACCCTATGTCGCGTGGGATCGTCCGAAAGGGTTACCGCTGCCATAACACATGAACATAAAGTGCTAAGGAAGGAACACGGGTGGGTTTTAGTCAGTAAGAGTCTGACACTCCCTTCCGCTCCTCCCAGAGCGGGAGGGGTCAATTGATAAATTCCCATCCACAAAAAAAAAACCCTATGTCTTCCTGTTCCCAGACGCTTCGTAGAGATATTCAGGATCGTTTTAACTGAGAAACTATCATCTGCTCTCATTACGAGGCCGTACCACTAAGCCTGCTTTCTTTTTTATTATACTTACCAGCCTAATTTTGCATTGTATCTTTTATGTTTGTTGTTTTAATATTTTACCTTGTATATCATTGTGTCCTATCTAGGTATACATATTATAAGGCTTATTATATGCATGCATAATTTTGAAGGTACACTGACTTCTAAGATACAGGTTTTTTACCTAGTTTAGAGGTCAGGGTCTTTTTTACAGTGAATCACTTAGCTTAAGCCAATTTTGTTTCTTGTTCAATGTAATGTTCGTGCATTTCTGGGAGTAATAAAAGATTTATTTATTTATTATTTATTTCTTTTAATTTGTCCGTTATTACGGCCACTCCGAAAGGTCCAGACGTGTTACACCGCCACCCAGCGCAGCATCTTCATTTCGGCTGTGTGCAACTACTGTTCGTGCTTTTTTACTCTTATTCAGCACTCCACTTCATACAACATTACAGATCGGACACCCGTCTTGTAGATTATACTTACTCGTAGTTTAATTGACGATAGTAACATAAATTAGTCTTTATCGTTTGCAGTCAGATTTGATTTCACATGTGTGGGGATTGGAACGATAGCGTTCATCGAATTGCCACTAAATGTCACTGCGGCTGCTGCATCTGGATGGGTTGAGATGACAAGGCCTGATGGTCCTGCAGGACTTACTTCTCTTGTGCTGATGTGTCCCAATGGCGACCCATCAGTTTGCGTATTATACGATGATACCGGCCATGTTGCTGGGTTACAGATAGCCGTGAGTATTCTCTGTTCTTTTTTAAATCAAAACCTCAATCGTTTCTAACAATATCATCATCATCTACAGCCTGATCACCCATTGCTGCGCGTGGGCCTCTCTTTTTTGTGCGAATCCCCATGCTCCTGTGCCAGCCTCACCCAGGTTCTATTCGCGATGGTAACAATGTCGTCTACCCATCTCGCCACCGGACGGCCGACATCTATAACAATATGCAATATGCTAATGTATATATATATATCTATAGCAATATGCTGCGCTGCGTGTCGCGGGTTCGATTCCCGCACAGAACAAATATTTGTCGTGGATAGATGGCAACACAGTACAGCGAACAGCGCCATCTAACAATTTGATGGGTAAACGAATAATCATGTGATCGGAAACGCAAGCGAACCCTACCGCTTGGACACGATCGTCGGTGGAGGGGATGCAGCGAGGACTGGTGGAGAGACCGAGTGTGGCGACAGTCTACAGAGGACAGTCGAGCTCGGACAGTCTTGGCAAACGCTCAGTACCGTACGCACGTGTTTGTTTCCGACGCAAGTGTGCGTTTCGGTTGATAATCGTTAGTTTATTAAAGTTACTTTAAATTCAAATTATCTTTTCGTTCGAGTACCCGCTACAGTGCCCATACATACGTAAACTATGTCGGATCGTGAAGAAGACCCGATGTTTCGCATCTCGGCCACCCAGTGATGCGACATCAGAATTGGGATTGGACCTCAAAGACCCACGTGTTTAAGTCAATAAGAACTTAAAGTGAAAGTGACCGTTGACATTTGAAAAACAAAGTGCAAACATGCGAACGCTAAATAACCGTGTGGATCTGTCCAAGTTCGACCTAGACAAAGGAGATACGGATGCGCAAGCATGGCTGTATGCAGAAATACCTTTGCCAAGTGACGCGACAGTTGCGCCTACCGCCATGTTTAAAAAATAAAGACTAACCGGCATTTGAGTTCGACGTATCCCGTTTCCGTGTTTAGAACACGCGGAGTGACTTTAAGAATCGAGTCGAGCAGCCCTGCAGCCGTCAGCGAAGCCCTTCGTGTGCTGCAAGTGAGGGAAACCAGGACATATCACAGCCTGGTGCACGAGTAGTGGCAGCTAAGCGGATGGTGGACAATGTGCTGGAAGTCGTGAACGGCGAGTGGAAGTCGTACAACTACCCTCAGACACGTTGGAAAATAAAGGTGAGCTGTATTGTTTTGTTTACGATTCTGGTGCTGAATGCTCGTTAATAAAAGCGAGTTGTGCAGCCAAATTAAGTGGCAAACGAGTTAATAACGTTGTTGCGTTGACTGGTATTGGTCAAACACGTATAGTCAGCACTTGAGATTTTATTACATTTCTACCCGACATTTACTTGCAAAGTAATATTATGATAGTACGTGAAATATTGAACCTTTTGTTATCGATGATAGTTTGGATCAGAGTATTAATATCGAATTTGAGGAAAGTCAAATAATAGTTTTGTTGCTGAAACAGAGTAGAGATTAAGTTGTGTGTGTTGTGTGGGTTTTCGTGAGAAACCATAAAGTCCAGGAGTGACTTGGCGATCCAAGGGGATGCGCAAATCAATTTGACGAGTTGAGTAACTGGAGGTTACTAGATAGACACATGCATCTTAGTTGACTATTTTTATTGTAACCTTGAGATTTGGGAATCAAATAGTGGGTAATGCTCTGAACTCGCAGTGAAACAATCACTGTGTCATGGGCCTTAATAAACATGTATTGTACCTATCCCTCAACTCATGCACATCTACCCGCAGTGGCGACACGCATACAACGTCGCGCACTTGTTTCGTGTGAACTTCTTTGCAACTACCCCTTTTACTGCTACTTTAACTAGTTACTAAGAAATATTAATGTAATTTTGTCATAGTAGGTACTAACCCACTACGCCAATCGGCTATAAGTATTTTTAATTATAATATTGTATTTTCTCTGTAAGTGATTGTAAATCTTTTGAGAAAATAAATGTCTAAAACCATAACTCTGCTATTTTTAGTTTGTTCTAATTTTCATTGTGTTTTTGTCTGTACCAAATGTGGTCAGGAGTGACCGAGCTATGTGATACTTTGCGGGTATGTTTCTTTACAGATTAACACACTTGGACATGGAAGAATACTACAGCAGGCCAGTGCTTATCGAAAGTTCCGCTTCAAGGAACTGCATTGATGATAACCTTGGGCAAGGTATCCAACGCTACCAATTTGGCGTCAAGTTCTGCTGGACCAAAGCAGCGATCAAACAGCATCTGTTTTCGATGTGGCAACACCGGACATTTTGTTTCGAGATGTCCACGAAGCAATTATGGAGGCGCCTGCATGGCGAGGGACCCAGGCGGTACCGGGCCAGCGCCTGCAGCAGCGGCTAATAGCGAGCGACGCGCTTAAGTTTGCCATGTCAGCAATCCGAGCAGTGAACTGCTGAATACTGGGTGAGTCATATCCATTTTATTGCGATTCTGGCGTCAAAAGATTGTGTTAAGTCAAAGTGTTAAGTACCCTGTACCCTACAATTTTTATCTGAGATTTTGATTAATAATCTGCGTTTAGAGATCTCATTTCATGTTGTACCGGTTATTTTTAAAAAGATAATTTAACTGGCCGTAAGCTATTAATTAGATCAAGGATTTAACGTTAGTATGACATCTGATAGTATTGTTTTGCGTAATCACAACAGGTTTGGTTGTTAGATTATGTAAAGTTTCAAACGCCTTGCTTTCAAGTTAAAGTGTGAGGAGGATAACCGATCACCAAGTTCCTCGAGAATCAGATGTAATAGTTAAGGATAGTGGTAGTGAAACCACCTCTGATTAAGAATGGCTTGTCTACTCATACTCGAAATTTTGGACCGCACCTCATGCGTAGTAGCGCGTGTGGCGATGGGTCTAGAAGGAATCGTCGGTGCGATTTCTGTCTGTGTTGGTGCACAGAGCCCCTCATGTGTTGTAGCATATGTGGCGGCAGTTAGGTAAAGAATCGTTGGTGCGATTCTAGTCTGTGTTGGTGCACAGAGCCCCTCATGTGTTGTAGCATATGTGGCGGCAGTTAGGTAAAGAATCGTTGGTGCGATTCAGGTCTGTGTTGGTGCACAGATTAAAAATAAAGTTTCATGAGTTGAGTATACATTGCTTATGAAATTGATTTCGGTAAATTCTAACGGTTTTGTTTTTGATTTAACTTGTTGATTGGTCGATCCAGGTCTGTGTTGGTGCACAGAGCGCCTCATGTGCAGTGAGTACATGTGGCGATAGGTCTCTTTGTACCGCACCTCATGTGCCGTAAGCACATGTGGCGATGGGTCTATAAGAAATCTTTGATGTGATTCCTGTCTGTGTTGGTGCAAAGAGCGCTTCATGTGTTGAGGCACATAATGCGTTAGATTTTTGAGAATCGTTGGTGCGATTCTTGTCTATGTTGGTGCATAGAGCCCCTCAAGTGTTGTAGAATCTGATCTGTCATAATAGAAACTGATCTGTCAAAAATCGTTGGTGCGATTCTGGACTGTTTTTGCACAGATTTTAGTAAATAGTAACTGATTCGTTACGACTATTTTAATTTTATTTGGTTCAACTTATTGATCGAACCTTTTCCAATAATTAATGTTGTATGGGGTGCTCTTTGTACGAAACCTTTATAACAAGGTATTGTAAATTATGACGAGAGAAATTAAAGTAAGAATGAGACCCGAGCTACCTTAGTTATTGGGTATTGGCAGGATAGCCGAGCTACCTTAGTTATTGGGTATTGGTAGGATAGCCGAGCTATCTTAGTTATGAGGTATTTGGCAGGATAGCCGAGCTTGTTTACTCTCTGAGTATATTTGGTCCACAGGTACTACACCCGAGGACGGGTGCTAGTCAGGGATGGCCGTGTCGGAGATGGCAACACAGTACAGCGAACAGCGCCATCTAACAATTTGATGGGTAAACGAATAATCATGTGATCGGAAACGCAAGCGAGCCCTACCGCTTGGACACGATCGTCGGTGGAGGGGATGCAGCGAGGACTGGTGGAGAGACCGAGTGTGGCGACAGTCTACAGAGGACAGTCGAGCTCGGACAGTCTTGGCAAACGCTCAGTACCGTACGCACGTGTTTGTTTCCGACGCAAGTGTGCGTTTCGGTTGATAATCGTTAGTTTATTAAAGTTACTTTAAATTCAAATTATCTTTTCGAGTACCCGCTACAGTGCCCACACATACGTAAACTATGTCGGATCGTGAAGAAGACCCGATGTTTCGCATCTCGGCCACCCAGTGATGCGACATATTTGTAAATCCTATATGTGTTTGTTCTGAGTCTGGGTATTTTTCTATCTATAATATGTATGTATTTACAAAAAAAAAAGTAGTTTATCAGCCATCTTGTTACCATAACACAAGCATTAGGTTGCTTAGCTTGGGACTAGATGGCCCTGTGTGAAATGTCCAGGGCTATTATTATTATTATCTCCGGCACAATCCGCGATATAATTGCCTACTGTCGATATATGTAGTTCAAGCAAATTATAAATGAAAAAAAAAAATTAGAAAGATCTCAAGACTCTCTGTTACAGTTCGACAAGGAATTAATTTCCAATTCTGTATTCGACTGGAATGTCCAAGGATTCACAAGTTGGACCACCACCCTGAATAATAATGATAACGCCACGAAGGATTACTTCGCCATTCAACAGTATTTTGTTTCTGAAGGTAGGTACAAACTGTGTAGGATATATGTGCAGAGCAAAGCAGCAGATAAAAGTCGTTTCCTAGCAATTCTTTTTATGCAATGTTACTTAGTTTGATGTACAGAATGCGCAGTTGATGGATATGTGATGGGTATTATTACAACTTGTATGTAATTCCTACAAATTATTAATATTTTCAACTTTCTAATAATATTATAAACCATCTTCTACCAGAAACCTTGGCTCAGGATTCAGCCAATCGCATAGGCGCTCGCAACTCCTCACTGCTCCTGCAACATGGCAGCTTGTGGTTGACTGGTATCAACGGCGAACTATACGAACTTTCCACGAAAGCTAGTGACATAACCGGCCCTGACAGTATCTTCACCAAGCAACAGTGTATCCAGAGGATGGGTAAGCTTTTCTAACTAGAGTATTGATTTGTAAGAGTTTTTGAATCCAAACTTTAATTTATTTAAAGAAGTTACTTTTTCCCAAACTGGATTTAGTAGTCTAAGATTTAAGTCATCTTAGATTTAATAGTTTGAGTAGTCATGAAGTTTTATCTGCCCGTTCTTCTCTTTGTATAGCTAAGTATAACTTCAACTTTATCACTAACTAATCGACGCCATGACAATTCAAAAGTGCAAGTAAGGTGGGGCATGAGCAATTTTTGTCTCAGCAACTAATTCACATCAAGTCTATGAAAGTGCAGTCTTTGTCGCACTTTCATACAAACCCGTAGACTCGATGTAAGAGACAAATTATTGCTGAGACAAAAGTTGCTCGTGGGCGCCATCCCGGTTTATTTTAAATCAGTGCTTCGAGTTTGCATTTACTTCTAAATCAATTCACATGAATTTAGGTTATCACTACTACTACAACATGACAACTAGCACTGAATGCCATAAAGCCTTGTTCCCGTGGTTTCCCCTCGTCTACAAAGACCAGCTGATTGGAGTAGGCGTCAATCTCTTCGCACAATACAACATTAAAAGTGGATCCATGAACTGGTATGAATATTCTGGCGAGACTGCCGTACGGGTAAGGGAACTTTCATTCTATTTTTTCATAATTTTATTGTTTTCCTATTTTTATTGTGGAATTAGCCTTTTCATCAACTTCTTCTTCAATCGTGTCTGCTGGAGACACTCAAAAAAGGTCATGTCGTGGTTAAAGATTCAGCAGTTTGGAAGCGATTGAGGATAACAGGTGGTGCACTGGCACAGAATAACTAATAGTACTAACGTCATAACTATCATCACTCATGGGAGCTCATTTTTAACGTCATCACTATTCATTCGTTTTGTGTTTAAGAGATGTACTGGCCTGGTGGTCTCGTGGTCGCAAGCACGACTGCTGAGCGTGGGGTCGTGGGTTTCATTCCCAGGTCGGGCATAGTGTTATTGATTGGGAATTTCTTCGTAACAGTCCAGTGTTTGAAAGTTGGCGGTGTGTCGCCCACATGTCTCAAAAAGCACATTAAGCTGTTGGCTCTGTACCTGATCTCTATGCGGTCGTGTCGGATTGCCATCCTATTGGACAATGAGAGTGAGGGAAGACACAGAACACCTGTGTCGGCGCACACGCTTGTGTACTATAATATCTCCCGCGCCGAAGACGATCAGTCTTCGGCTGACATTGCTCACATAAGCATCATAGCATAATCTTATAATGTTCCCACAGCTGGGACACAGGCCTACTCTCGATGAGACGGAGTAGGCCATAATCCACCACGCGGACCCAGTGCGGGTTTGTATATGTCACATGTCTTCGAATTTTTGGTTCTAGGACATGCCGGTTTCCTCACGATGTTTTCGTTCACGTTCGTTTTGAGAGCAGTGGTCATGAAATAATTTACACAAAGTAAAGCGCCTGTCTGGGTTCGAACCTACGACAATCGTAAGTGGCGGCCACTGCCCCTGGCCTGGCCGCTGCCCCTGCCCCTGCCCCTGGCTTGGACCACCACTGCTCTCAAATAGCAGCAATCGAATGTATCAAGTCATTGATAATTTAAATAACCATCCTTCTATGCGATGTCTAACTAAAGGATTATCATATCTTTTTCTTTTTTCAGTACACAGTTCCCTACGGTCCTGAATGCCTGTATGAGCTGGCTGGGCGTGTAGGACAAGTAACTTTGCACACCTACTTCATAGAAAACCCTTATGAAGTTGTATGTATGGCGTGAAACTTGTGTTGTCAATTTCAACATCGTTTTTATTGTGCTTTTTAACATGAATATTGTCTACTAATAAAACGTTTTAAGAATTAAACAATATAGCAACGTGTTTAACTAATACCAAGGTAGCTACTCCCTGAAAACCTTTGTCATTTTCAGAAAAGCCATTTTTTAAAAATATGATGTATAAACATCATACACCATATACACCGTGTGTGGGTGTGTATGATGTGTATATGGTATAGTAGGTACTTAGTACGAAACGCTGCGGTGTCATAAACGACTTAACATTTAGATAACAATTAATATAGGGTAGGTACGTAATTTGGGTACATTCAGTTCGACATGGGAATCTTATTCTTTGTGACGTTAAATAATCCCATTTTATGGAAATAGATCGTGCTGTAAGCATATAGTATATGTTGCACAATTTCAAGCCGAGTGTAGTGTAGAATTATTTTATGATCTATTTGGTCAGTCTGCATTTTCTTAGTACAATTAGAAACAAAACATGCTACATGTTAGTGGACATAACACTGCATTATTAAGGAAAAGTGTTATATGTATGTGCCCGATTACCTTTAACAAAATACCCGATGGAATAAAAACCGAGTTCATTCCACTGTTTAAAAATAAATTGCCAGTCTTACTAATTGACAAATGTTATTACTCCATTTGTGAATTTCCAAATGATTAAACAATACAATGATTAACTTTATAGTTACATAATAAATCCTGACATCTTTAGTTTTTTTATTTTATTTTATTGACCATATTATTAGAATTTATCATATTATTGACAGTCTAGCACTTGTACTAAATGTTTGCATAATTTAAGGTAAAATGTACAGGGATTTCTTATTATACATGCAACCTTGATAATATTGGTCATTTTTGTATTAATGTGATATAAGACACATTGTTACTGTAATTTGCGATTTGAAATTTTTTGTATAAAATATTTTTTTTTTTTGTGTATTTCATACGATTTGACATCTATTGTAATTTAAACGATTTCACATTTCTGAATTATTATGATATTTTTACTGTAGTTCAGACGATTTGACATTAATTTGTATTCTGTATTATCATCATTGCATTTCTTAATTGTTACTTAAAATTCTAATACGATTTGCATGCCCATGTGACGGTAAAACATGGAGCACTATTATAAAAATAAAACATCTATATACATATAATAATAATATACCTGGACATTTCACACAGCGCCATCTAGTCCCAAGCTAAGCAACCGAATGCTTGTGTTATGGTAACAAGATGGCTGATAAACTACTTATATACCTACATTTTTTTTGTTGTAAATACATACATATTATAGATAGAAAAACACCCAGACTCGTATACGATATGTATACTAATTACCCATGTTTGCAACTCAGTACGCATCATAAAATCACACCTGTACCTACACACACACACATCCTCTTTTTGTCAGTGACAATGTCTCATGATATATAAAAATAAAACATCTATATGTATACTAATTACCCATGTTTGCAACAGTACGCATCATAACATCACAACTGTACCTACACACACACACATCCTCTATTCGTCAATGACAGTGTCTCATGATATGGGGGCGATCCTATTGCCATTAACTGGGCACAAATTGGATGCCAGGCTGCTCCTGAGAAATTCCTAATAGAAAAAATAAAATAAAAAAGCGGCCAAGTGCGAGTCGGACTCGCCAATGAAGGGTTCCGTAGCAGCAAGTAACATAGTGTAAAAGTTCTTGTAGTTCGTTGTAACTATTTATGACGTATTAAAAAAACTACTTATTAGATCTCGTTCAAACCAATTTACGTGGCAGTTTACATGGTAATGTACATCATATATTTTTTTAGTTTTATCATTCTCTTATTTTAAAAGTTATTCATACGTACATTCGAAAAAAAAAAAACTCAACGTAATTATAACGTAATGAATGTTGTTGAACTGTTAAAATTAAAGCCTTTCCTACTGTTGTGTGTGTTACGCAATTACTCCACAGATAAAATAAAAACTATTGCAATAACTTCAGTTAATGCAGTAAGCTCACCTACGTGCTAGTTACAGGTACAAACAATACATCGTTTCACAAACTTTATTAAGTTAACTTGCTGTGTTTCGAAGTAACTAATCACGGTTGGAACCCGAACCGATGATTGAACTAACAGTTAAATCGGATTTGGGCCACAATTGCCGTTTGCAGAGGAAAATGGCCGGACAATTGAGTTGATTGCGTGCCCTACCTGTGTGTTGTGTATACGGAATTGTTTGTTGATGATAAAATTGGCCATTGTAATCAAGAAAGAGAAGGAACTAAACTTTGCAGTTTTATTCTTCACGAAGTTTTGTCTTACTTTGATTTCTTTACCTCATCATCAGTCTACAGCAGTCCACTGCTGATATGGGCATCTCTAATTGTACGCCATTCAGCTTGATTTTCGGCTCTCATCCAGCTGCTACCAGTCACTCTGCGAAAATCATCGCTCCACCTAGCCTGAGGGCTACCTTACGTTTTCTAATTCGCGGTCTCCACTCAAGAACATCCCAACACATCAACACATACAAGCCATCGGTCATCGGTTCTACGGCTAATATGGTCAGCCACTTCAGGTTGGTTATTCCGTGTGCTATGTCGACAACTTTAGTTCTCTGTCGGATCACCTTGTTAATTCCATTCCTTTACCTATTAGGTAATAATATAATGAAAGCACTACTGTTGAGCCGATTGATTCTCAGATCGAGCAGTGTTATTGGATTTTTTTATCAGCAATTGATGGCGCTGGTGCTAAAGGCTCGCACCCTATTCCATGAGACTTTAATAACATACAAGAGGGGCAATTCTCGTAATTTTAAGAACGTTCACAGTCTGAGGTACTATTCTCATAATTTTAAGAACGTTCACAGTCTGAGGAGCAGTTCTCGTAATTTTGAGAACGTTCACAGTCTGATCTCAATCTCAATCTGTCAAAAAATACTTCTAATTTCCCTACATTTTGACATGTCTTTGACATTTGTTTGTCGCTGAGATGAGACTGCGACTAGATTTTGAACGTTTTAAATTACGAGAATTGGCCTCTGGTGAAAACTGGGTGTACTATTTGCCTAAGCATTCAGGGAAACAGGAGTGCTGTTATAAAGCTGAAAGAGAAAAGGTAAAAGACGTAAATAAAATAATTAAGCTACTTATTTGTTACTTTAATTTAATTATTTTTTAAATGCAATTCTTAATTTAACAGAACACCTTACCGAGCACAGAAAAGAAAATTAACAGAAACCAAGTAAGTTAAGTAATCAAACTTTACAGCTCTACTGTATACTTTTATTGAACAAATGTACGGTCACCAAAGGAGATAGGTAACAGGGGTCAGGGTCGTCGGATATAGTTGAAGTTTGGTAAAAAACGATAGATGTTTTCGAATAAAATTTAATTTGATAAATGAACTATTTGTTTTCTATTATTTAAATAAAACATTATTTGAAAACATTCTTCGGTTTCTTACTAAACTTCAACAATATCCAACGACCCTGGTTACTTATCTCCTTTGGTGACTGTACAATTGTACATGCGACGTATTTTCTTCTGAGTTTAATATGTGGTGAAGTCATATTATTTTTCTTTATGTAGGTACATGAGACATATATTGTATGGCCTCACGTGACCTTAATTCAGAGTTTCAGCGTAGGTGTCTTTAATTCAGAGTTTAAGAGAAAATGGCACCCATTCCCTTGTTAACAAACTAAACTAAATTTAAGTTCAGTGCATCTTTTTCTTTCTATTTCATTAAGAAAAGGACAGAAGATAAATATTAGTTTAGTCCTGTCAATTTAAATTAAGACATTCCATAGATGGTTTAGACGTGATTAAAAAATTAGCTCAATTTACGTCAGGCGCTGACTAATTTGATAATTTACCATTTCTATTCAGTCAATTGCTAAGTTAATGACAAAAGATTTGCATCTCTAAGTCAGTTGCACAAAATATACAAATTAAATTATAATGTATTTTGTTGATTAAATGTTTATTGTCTAAAGATTGTTTGCTGTAATAAATCATTTGATTAAAGACCAGATGCCTTAATGACATTATCCTTGGTAATTCTGCCAAGTAAAAATTTGACCAAATGAAAATGTGCGTAATAAAATCATTCCAAATATTGCATTGGTATAAAAAAAAGTTGCTAGTTCGGATAATGTTGTCAAAATAATTTTGGCAGAACGGCAGGCTTCCCCTGCATCCATATTCAGCTCGTTTTACGATACATTCTCTGCATGTAAGTGTCGACGCATGACAAAAGGTTATTCTGATCATGGATAATAAAATGAAACCAACCTTTTCCAGCCATTTTACAACTTTATTTTAACATACACATTTCTATCTTTAGTAACCTTGTAATGTCAGACTGTCCTTTTCTCAGAATACCCACCCATCTCATAACGTGGGCGTTACAAAAGGTGACTGGAAAATGGAAATCGAGATTGATATCAGTAAAGGAAAGTCGTCATGCTTTCCATAATGTGTGAGTTCGAACGCCATTCTTTGATATATTGACGTGAGCCCACTCAAAAATAGTATCACACAATGCATCTGCAGTGCGATTCTGTAACCATCTCACCGTGAAAACTTAGGTGAAGTGAGCGTGGAGTGAGCTGTCATTCCAAATAATGCTAGGGATTGACACTACTGACAACTCACATCAAGCTCACTTCACTTGAGTTTTCACGGTGAGATTTTTACAGAATCGACCGGCAGTACATATTTGTGTGGGCTATAAAGGTACCATTTACTGGATAAGTCTTTTATTGACTTGAATGAGCCCTGGCGGCTGAGATTATGTCATGCTCACTCAAATGTCTCGCTAAACGTGGAGTGTGTGTCGGGTCTTTAAGTTTCCTTCAAAATGGTGGTGCTGATCCATACGTCATGTTCGAGAACGGGCGCCGTCAAAAGGGTCTGATCTGATTAGCTGCATGGCTTATTATAATTTATTACAATTTTTGATTCATTACCAATATTTTGATTTAAGTGAGGTGGAGTGTGGAGTTTCTTGTCTGTTCTTCTCCATAAGTACCTAATAATAATAATAATAGTCCTCAAGTCCGTATTTCTGCCATGGCGGCCAATCTCAGAACCCAGCAATGAATAAATATGTAAGCTGTCACGCCCTTTATGCCTGGAGGCTTTTATTTAGGTAGTAAGTTTTTATTTACATTTTAATTAATTATTTTTCAGATTGAGTACGTATAGTTTTTATTATATTTGTTGGTATATTGCCGTGGCAAGCTGACATATTGCAAGTAATTTAATTTTATGTCAAGTATTTTCCAACTGAACAGACAGCTGTGCTGCTGGGGAGTTTGTTGCGCCACTTCTTCTTCCCAGCGATAGCACTAGGAAGTGGTGAAGGGCGTTTTTGGGGGACTGTCTTTTATAATTTTGACGTTCGAAAAGTACCTACTGATTCTCAGCCTAATTTGAATAAATGACTTTTGATTTTTATTTTGATTTCTCAACGGAGCATGACTTCGACGCAGTGCAGAAGTGTGTGCGCAGACACAGGGACCCTGTCTGTACTCGTAGTGCGATGAGATAGCACGCACCAGAGATAGGTATAGTTACCTACTACGCTTTGGAATGAGCAACTAGCTTCATCTTTCTGACTGACCGACCCCTTGACAATTCAAAACTGCCTGTAATTTTTTTGATTGAAATACGTGCTTTGGAGTATGAGCTTATCTTATTGGTATCAACATTAATAACCTACTCTTTAACTACCTATGTTGTGGACTTGTAGATGTCGAACACAGTGAGTGCCTACTCATTATAACGGTTGGTTGGTAATTTGGTGCGTTCTTCAAAATAGGTGATGCCTACTATCAGAAAAGTATCAGTTTATCGTTCAAAGCGGATTAGATTTCTTACAAGTAGCAGTAAATGGACAATATCTCCAAAACAACCTATTTTGGAACGGGGTTAAATACTACACTTCAAATTGTATTCGAACACCAAATGTACACCAAATGATCACGATCTTAGCGAGCAAATTAATGCGCTATTTCTGCCTAAATAAACCACTATGATTGCCATAAAATGTAGGTTTATTACCAAACTAGCTTCTGCCCGCGGCTTCGCCCGCGTGGATGTCGGAAATTTACCCACGGGTACGTGCTAACAGGATAAAATGTATGTGCTTCCCCAGAATGCCATCTATCTCGCGGGCCCTTTGTGGCTAATTACAATAGAAAACCAATTGTGTCTCATTAGTGGTGATAAAGAGGGTACCTATATGATATCTTTACCTAAGTACCTACCTAATTTAAAAAAAACTCAATAACAGAAAATTAAATACCTACCTACCTAAATAAACCTATTTCTGATGATAACTAATCTAAACTCAATAAATAAGCAAAATCCCTAAAAACTAATATCTATACGAATGACTAATCCTACCTAACAGTATTATAAAATAACCTACGGTCACTACGTACACTATCAAATATGCTACCTATACTTTAAAATTAAAATCTATACCTACGACTTATATGAAAATAAACCTAAATAACTCTAAAAACTAAAAGGAATAAAAATGAACTCCACTGCGGGTGACGTAACCTACGACAAACTTATTATTTGCGGTTGACACAGTAATGGGTCTAGGGATCGAACCGCAAAATTAAGTTTGTTTTTTATTGCATATACTTTTCCGGGATAAAAAGTACCCAGTGTGGTGCCCAGGATATTAAAGAATAATTATACCAAGTTTCATCGTAATCGAACCGGTAGTTTTTGCGTGATGCCTGAACAAACAGACAGACAGACAGACCGACAGACAGACAGACAGACAAAAAATTTTTTAATCACATTTTTGTGTTCGGTGTCGGTCTAGTAACACCCCCTGCCATTTATTTTTTTGATATTTTCAATGTACAGAATTTTCACTTCTACAGATTTATTATAAGTATAGATATAGATAATGTCTTCGGCTTGCTGCAAACTATATAGAGGAGGTTAATTTAAAAAAAAAAAAAAAAAATGGTTAGGTTAGGTTAGGTTAAAACTCCCCCCCAGTGGGTTCCCGCATTGTCGAGGCGGGGGGGCTCAGTAGCCGTGGCTGGGCGGGCCACGGTGAAGCTAAGAGGGACCCAGGCGGGGGCCGCTCGTCCGGGCTGTGCGGTTTAGCCCGGGACGTAGCGGCCCACGGGTGGGTTGCGGTGCCGCTTGCGCGACATCGTGACCTACCCGAGGCGGGCCGCGATGTCCCCCGTGAGGGAGACATTGCGGCTGAGGACAGAGGCCGCGGCGGGAGGGGTTCTCCCTTCCTTCCGCGGCCTTGACGGGGCCGCCACCGTGAGATGACGGACGCGGCGGGGCCGCAGGGGAAGAGGAGTGTCGGTGTTTCGTTGCCGCTCTCCCTATCCTCTGCGGCCGTAGCTCCCCCAACGCGGGGGGGCATGCGGGGCCTGCCTCTTAGGCGGGCGTGGAGGCCAGCAGGCAACGGGAGCGGGGGCTCCGTTGCCTGTTTTGCACAGGCCTCCACCTTGTGGGACGGGAATGGCCAGGTGTTCCCGGCCATTCCCGTAGCCCCCCAACCTGGGGGGCATGCGGGGCCCGCCATACCATCTTGGCGGGCGTGCGCCGGGAGGGCCGTGGAAGTATTGATTTCCCATAGCCCTCCCATTACGGCGTTTGTAGGAACACCGCTGAGTTTTAGTGGGTATACTGTCCTCCGACAGGGAGTCCCACATACCCCGTCTCGGTCCCCCGCGAGACGGGGATGCATAAAGCATTTCTCAGCGAGAAAAAAAAAAAAAAAAAAAAAAGGTTAGGTTAAAACTGTGACCTCCTACGCACGACCCGAGCGAGCGAAGCGAGCGGTGCCGTGGTAGCGGCCGGCGAGTGCCAGAAACGACTAGACTGTATAGAAAAAAAATATGGAAAAAAAAATTGCAGGCTGTCGAAAACCGAACATGATTTATTTGGAGTCCTTTTGCTTAAATAGGATAGCGAGATGTTAAAACTTTGGTTATAAGTTTACATTAAAATGCAGGTTTAATTTTGGTGATCATTTACTATTTTTGTCTGTTATATGTTACTATTTCTAAGCCTTTTGGAACCCAAGATAACGGGTCAAAAATGTTGCTAATTAGCTCTAGTATTACCCATTTCAAGGAATGCACCAAATTACCAAAACGTACGTACGTGACTAGAACCGGCCAGCCGCTGCTCATGACTATTCTAGGCACTATGCTGCATAGAATAGGCAACAGTTGTCATTTATAGTTAAAGCGTTAGGCGTTTGTGGTGCGTGTACCGAATTGTTATCTGCCCGTCTTCATAGACGAAGACTTCTGGCCGCAGGACGTGGTGTTCCGTCGCTTCCGCGGACAAGTACCACTGAGCAGCACCAGAACTAGCTAGTGAAGTACTATTTTATAATAAAAATATGTATGTTTAAGTTAAGGTATTTATCTATGGGCCTGCGTCGCCTGAAATAAATAAATAATAAAGCGATAGTAATGTCCTATAATAAAATCAAAGCACGCTGTTGGAATTTCGACTTTCAGCGCTGAGCCGAGTGTTAAAAATCCAATAGCTCACTGTTATTTAGGCATTCATTTAGATGTTATCTAGTGTTAGTGAAAACTGGCATTCGTGCAGTATTTTAAGCCTCTCTTTTTCTACATTTTCCACTTAATAAAAGTGTCAACAGCCGATCGATTCTGTAAAAATCTCACCGTGAAAACTTAGGTGAAATGAGTGGCCATTCCACCTGATGATAGGGATTGACACTATTAAAACAGCTCACTTCACCTAAGATTTCAGAACAGCCGATCGATTTTGTAAAAATCTCACCGTGAAAACTAAGGTGAAGTGAGCTTATAGTGAGCTGTCAATAGTGTCAATCCTTAGCATTAGTTTGAATGACAGCTCACTCCACGCTCACTTTACCTAAGTTTTCACGGTGAGGTGGTTACAGAATCGCACTGCTGATCGGCTGTCCTCCACACAATTTATTTCAGTTTTTCTTACACGAATCCTACTCTGTTAAAAATCTTTTTTTGCACCCACCTTTGTACCGCCTTCCCTCATAAAACTTTCACCGTTCCCAACTAACTAACGATATAGCTCTGAAACCTAAGCTAAATTGCTCAAAGATGAGTTATTATTGCTCTCAGGTAAGCTATTACGTAGGCAAGGCTCTCGTCATTTTAATTAGTGGCTGGCTCTTCGCGTTCGCCTGACGGACGTGCAGTATCGATCCGGGTCGTTGACTTGGTTGAGTACGCTCTTATAAGCCGAGGTAACGTAGGATGTCAAGTAGGAAAGATTTTTATGGCAGATACGGTTTTCTGCGATTTTGTGGGAACGTTACGCTTACGTGACTTCAAAAGGGGCCGGAGATATCGAGGCATCCTTTCATAGCGGATGCCTACGTTTTAGGTGTTTTTAAAAGGCTTCGTAATTCCGATTATCTATTACCTAAATAAATAATTGGGACAGCCAGTAGTCGGGCCTTCAACTCATGGTTTAGGAACCGTGGGGTTTTAACCGGTAAGAGCCCGACACAACCCCAGTTCTCCCCAAACGGAATGTATACCTTTCGAACTGGGGTTATGTAAAATATTTATAGATAACTTTTTTCCCTGGAGAACTGGGGTTATGTAAAAATATTTATAAATTTTTCGCTACCCTTTTTTTCCTGTGGGGAAATCCTCCACACTAATCCACAGGAAAAATAGGGCTATAAATATGTATTTATTTTTAGTATTTTATTGGTTTTCTTACAAATATTTTTCCTAGACGTTTTCATTCGCTAGAGAGAGCACATATTGACTTGAGTAATTTAATTATACCCTATCCATTAGGTTAACCGTTTTTTGACAGCTGTCTTAGAACGTACCTACATATTCCAGATTACGTAAAAGTTAACTTTAAAATGCGTAATTAAATAAGCATATAAACTGCCTTATCTTATTGAATTATCTTATATAAGGCTTCTTACAGATATTATAATACCTTACGTGTATCAATCAATGTATCGTAAGTTGCTACAATCACTAGTTACATCTGTCAAAAAACGGTTTACCTAATGAGCAGAGTATACTCGTAATACCCGAACGTTTATTCACCTCTTTATCGTTCCAAAATTCACACGCAGTCAGTCTCTAGGCCGTTCACTGAAAAACCGTCTCAGAGATGGAACAAGATATAATATGGAAGTGGGCTAACGACCAAGATATCAGCAGTGAAGTAGAACTCGGTGACTCGGTTTTTCGGATGCCAAGAGACGCTCAATATGGGGAGCAGGAAATGGAATAGTAGGGCGTCAAGGAAGGGAATATTTATTTTTAATTGTGGTCTCTTTGGCTGGATTCTGTGTGCCCATCTTTGATAGTAGGAAGGAAAAGTGTATAACTATATAAATGATAGTTGTACTAATTTTGCAGAGAACTTTGCCAAATAAAGATACGATTAGGGTAGGTACTTGGATACTATTGCCTAACTTATTTTTTTTGTATCTTATTTCTAGCTGTTGACGCGACTTTGACTGCGATCCAGGGTAAAAAGTAGCCTTTGTCCTTCTCCAGGTCCCAGGCAACCTACCTGCCAAATTTCATCCAAATCCGTTTAGCCGTTTTAGCGTCAACGTGTAACAAATAAACAAACTAACTTTCGCATTTACAATATTAGTTTAGATGGGTATTAGTTAGGATTAGGATTTACCTAACCTAACCTAACTTCATTTTTCATCTTAGCGCTATATTTTTACAACGCCAGATAATTTTATCCCAGGAATAATTTTAATGATTTTTGACACTTCCTCCATACAAAATCTGTCAAACGTATTCCACGAATAACGACCATGAGAAAGATTGCCCTTAGAGAGATGCCTTAGAATATAATTAGGTATATATACTATCGTAAAATAATAATAATAATAATAATCTTTATTTAAACAAAATGCTTCATATACAATTAATTGTGTTTGGAGCCTCCTTTTAGGCAAACAATGCCTGTGTTAGGAGACTCCGCTCCTCCAAATCTTAGATATAAGTTTCATAATATACAGCATATTGTTATTATTTAATCTACTATCTTGAGTATGTATCATGTGAAGCGTGGTGTGCATTAGTTAAGTGTGCCGAATTATATCAACACAATATGGCAACAACAGCATAGCATTTCACTAATAAATGTTATATGTATTATTATGAACCATTTTGCATGAATGAATCCAGGTTACACAAAGAGCCACACGCTAAAGGATTTTTCCAGGAATTTGAGCAGCAGCGACCATCTGTGAACTAACCACATCATACTGTCATGACTGACCCCTTCTGCCAAGCGTGGTATAGCCACACGACCACAATTTGTTGCGTAGGCGTTAAACGCGATGCTAAACTCAGGTAGGTGCTAAACAAAATGGAAGAACTGTCGCGTTTACTTTTTCTGTGCAATCCTACTAATACAAAGTACACACGGTTACACGTCAAGCTATACAAAACCAGTTTGTCTTGGCCTCACTTTGTATGATATTTTCTCACAATGAACGGTCAGCCAATACTGGTTTTGCATAGCTTGATGTGTAGCCGTGTGTACTATAAACGCGAAAGTTTGTATGGATGGATGGATGGGTGGATGTTTGTTACTCTTTCACGCCTAAACTACTGAACGGATTTGGATGAAATTTGGCACACAGATAGTTTATAACCAGGATTAACACATATAATACTTTTTATCCCGATATTCCCACAGGATCTAAACTTATGCGGGTGAAACCGCGGGGCGCAGCTAGTAGTCTAAAAAATACAGTTGCAGTACGATTTGACAAAACACAGGTATAATAAATTATACCTATGTTAATTTAATATGAATGAAGTGTACACATGAACCTTCCGGAATAAATTTTCTAAATGATAAAGTGTGAATACCGTATCAAAATCCGTTGTGAATTTTAGAAGAACAAGTTGGTCACACAGACCGATAAGAACGAACAACAACTTTAATATTTATTAGTATGTATAATATACATAAACTAAACATTGCTCTAAATATCAAGCAGTAGAATTATTTAATAGGTTGCCTACTGACTTAAGATCATTGATTTATAAAGGTACTCTATTCAAAGCTAGACTTAAAGCATTCCTGTTGAATAAATGTTTATATTCTATATCTAAATTCGTGACAAATGATGATAAATAGTTTTATATTTATTAATTTACCTTCTTGTAGGTACCTGCCATTTACTTATGACATTAAATATATTCAACACATTAAGTACCTATTATTACTATTATTTTTTAATTAATTTATTTTTTGGTTTTTATAGAAAAAAATTATAATCATTTGACATAATAACTGTTTGCAATCTATTGACACAATATTTATCATTTATGTTATTGATTATTTTAGTGATTTTTTTTTGAAGTTCATAATGTATTATTTTTAACTGTAATAAATTAATTAATGTACTACATAAATTTAAAACACAATGCGAATTGTTACATGAATAAATAAATAAATAAACATAAGTAGACCAAGGCGAATGTGGTGTGACGATCTTAAATCATTTGCAGGATCGCACTAGACAGGGAGAAACCTCTCTGGGTTTGGAAGAAAAAAGGAGAGGCCTTTGCCCAGCAGTGGGACACAAAATAGGCTAAAAAAATGTATAGATTATAGATCTTGTGACCAAATGCAACTTATGCCCATATTCATTAGAACTTCACTAAGCGTCCAGAGACATTAAAATTTGTCTAATCTTTACACGTTTTGGTAGAGATTTCGTATACTTACTTAGCACCTTACCTAATTGCATAGCACGCGATCAATCACAATCTGAATCATTTTGAAGGATATTGCTAATCCATTGCTTATATGTTCGAAAAATGTGTCTGCTCAACTACGTGAATAACGCAATGTATGTTGTTGAAATGTCAAATTATAACCCATTGACCATGATAGTGTGTTAGTTACGCAATTACCCCACAGATGTGGTTAAACATCAACGGCAACTGCTAAAAGCAACGATAATAAATTATGAACGGAAAATAATCGGAAATTACAATTTTATATGACGGGTTCTGTCACAAAAACCAACACTGCACCTACCTTTAGAAATACTTTCAGAACCCTATTCCTGTATGAGCATTAGAAAATTATATTTATTGCTATATAACTACTAAAACTCACAGGATAAATAAAAACGCCTAACAAAAATCACATAGCCTAAACGACGTTTAATGATTTCTGGCTAACAATATCCAATCTCTAGTGTCGAGGGCCAATATTAATAAACGTTACTTAGTACGTAGTTAGTTTGTATTATTTTCTCGTCTCTATCTTTCACTTGTAGTTTGTCAGTTGTGCGATAGTGACAGGGATAATGCTTAGCTGCCCCACGTGTTGAGTAACGTTTATTAATGTCAGAGTAAAACACCTGAATTATTTGTCTATTTTAACCTTCTGTTTGTCTAACACCTTTGAAAACGTGTGCTTTAAATACATACCATCTATAAATACAAAGAGCGGCCATGTTGAAAAAACGTATGGGCATCCATCCGAATACACAATTCACCCCAGCGCTGCAATCCAGTTTACTTAGACCTCCCTCGACCCCCGAACATTGAATGAAATTGGGTGTAGTCGGAAGAAAGTTGCTAGCGTCAGGGCTCTTGTTAAAGTGGATGCTTTTGCTTTCATTTGCTCGTGCCACCTTTGTTGACACTGCTCTTTAGCTCCAGTGCAGACGATTATGATGAATCAATATTTTGTTGGAGCTATTTTCTTTTTAGTAGCAAGAGCGACTATTATTTATTATGAAAACAAGTGACGATAGTGACGAATTTTATCAACTCTACTTTTTTTGATGATTATTACTTTACTTTAAGAAGTTTACTACGATAGTAGTAAAGTAAAGTAATCTTTAAAAAAGTAGAATTAAAAAAAATAAAAAGATTTTCCCGTACCGGGAATCGAACCCGAGCCTCCTGGGTGAAAGCCAGGTATCCTAGCCACTAGACCATACGGGATACTGACAGAGAAGTGAAAATTAACGTTCAATTCTCATACAAGTCACTTTGCTTTTGTTTCTTCGTCATAATGATTATTTTGTAAATTAGCATTTCCGAAATTCTTTTGTTTCAACACAAAACTTTTACTACTACTACTTCTATATGTTGTGGGAAACTCATATAATCATTATTTATGCAAATACCCAATACTGCTACTGAACATTAATTGTGCACTTGGTTGCATTTCCCTAAATTTTTAAATAAATATATTTCATCCTAATTATTTTATTATATTTGCAAAAAGCTTTTCAATTCTACAATAAGGTTTCCAAAAATAATCGAATATAAAAAAAATGGGGTCTGCAACGCCATCTAAGGATCTTTGTTAGAACTTCATCGCCATGGACCACTCATATTGAGAGAGATCAGAGTGAGCGCAATTTTAAAATATTCAGTATGCAAAAAGTGTAACATATGGATACTAGATGTCGCTAGCTATCAGTGCCAAATAGTTAGCTGGCGTAGCCAACAGAGGGCGTTGCTCTCAAAGTCATTTTAATAAAATTCTATGTTTGAGGCAACTGTTTATAAATGAGATCTATTACTTAGATTTCTTTGTTGTTAGGGAAGTATTTCTTATCATTAAGTATTCGGGGATTTCATTGAAAAGCCTTTGTTATTGCAGTAATAAGTGATATTGTTAGACTTACATTATAGACAAAGATTAAATAACAAGAAGTATTAATATAAACACATTTATATAAATATGAATATCTCTTTATTTTTAACAATAAACTCTAGACAGGAGGTATTTATCACTTAATTTTTATCTATTTACTAATTTGCCACGTACATACATAGGAATGGTAACATTGAATCTATTACAAATACTAGAGGTGGGATTTCTTATAAGGAATACTGCCGGTCCTAATTTACAATAAATATTAAGCGTTTTAAGACAGCATTCGAGATTAAATCTTACAAGTTGAAAGATAGTTAATGATATATTAATACTGAAGGAATACTGACACCGAAATGGAATTAAAATCATGAAGTAGGTAGACAAGACTAGACAGTGATGACTAGAATAGGTTTGGGTTCATCGTCAGACAACGTAGAAATGTATCAAAATCAGTCAAATATATTTTTTGTCTTTCATAAATGTTTAACTACAATTTCGGTTTGGCAACTTTTTGTTCTGGATTTTACATAGAAGTAATCTAAAAATTATATCTGAAATAACTAAATTTATATTGAAATGATTCCAATTGGGATATTTTTAATGAATCTGTATTACTGGCTTTAGTATCATTATGTAAAAAGTTTTATAAAACTGTCTTAACGTATATAATCAAATTCGACTATGACGTTACTGGATTAGAATCGTTACAAGCGAATAACAGATCATTATAATATAATATAATATAATCTATTTCAAAATACATCATTATTATAACATGGATGTTATTATAAATCTCTGACTAGAAATATATCACGTTAAGCATTAATTTGAATAAAGTTGACTATAATCTATATGGATGACGTGTTTGTTCAATGGAGCCAGCCAGATGGTGATTGACCAAAGCTAATGATTTGACTACTGCATAGAGATGTGGTTATAGATTACAGTGGTTGTATTGTAGTCCACCTCAGTGCAGTATTCGGGTGGTTATGCTAAGGATTTAGTGGGCATCTCGTCGCCTCCTTCCGGGGCCGCCGGCGTAGTTGGCTGCTGCGAGTCCCATAAGGTGCTTGGCTTGAAGGGCGCCGGAGTATCCGCGGCTGAGGCCGAGGTCGAGGGCTCGCTTCTCGCTGGAAATAGAGACGTAATGGTTAGTTACCGTGATGAGGTAGTAGGTAGAAATTAAGCAAATCTAGAAGCAGTTTTAATAGTCCGCAATTGGCGCTTCGCATTCATTCTATAGTACTCGTACCTACTCAAGAAGTGGATTATTATGCCACCAAAGACTATATAGATGTTACAAAACAAATAAGAAAATGACTACAAATAACTGTGTCGTCTAAAACATTTTGTACAACAGTTTTTACGAGGGACTTTAAAAATGCTGACTTCAATGTAAACGTGGTCCGGGATGCTAATGTGAATGTTGAACCCTTGAATGTTGTAAATTGTTTTGTGGGTAGCGCTTGAAACATTTTTATGTGGGTCTAAACAAATGCTTGCAGGAAATGCAGGTCCTTTTTTTCGATGCTCGTTCGTCATTAACTAGTACGTTAATTAATTTGAAGCTAGCTTTTGTTTATTTATTCCTGTCAATCGTTTTTCACTTTGATTGTATATCGGTCTACTTTGTTTGTTTTGGATTTTACATAAGGAAGAGAAGTATATAATTTACATTTGATATTTTAAGCATTCAACACTAGAGTAAGTAACTATAGGGTAGCTACAAAAATATATGCGAAAGTTGGACACAATTCTGTTGTAAAAATCTAGACTTTTCTAGAAGTACATTCTAATAAAATGTAGGTTTATATTAATTTTATTTCAAAACATGGTTTCCAGATACCTACATATTTACAGTCAAGTACTGCCGGGAGTTACCGAAGTTCAAGTCAGGGGCTCTAGGGATTTAAACCATATTACTATTGGTCTAGTATATAGTTACTAATAATCTTTTTATATTGCTTTTGTTTGGCGACAGTATTATGGTATACTTGAAACATTATTCTAATGAAAATAAAACTGCAGTCTCATTGACTTTAGTAACATTGGATTTAGAATAATTTTCGAAGTAATATTTACTCAGTAGAAGCCTAGAAGGAAATATTTAAAATATAAATGAATTTGACATATATATAGAAGATACTGTTAGTAATATGAGAAAACTGTACAACTCCAGAGCTCCTCGCAATAATCCTTGATGTAATAAGGCTAATACTTCGTATAATCAAGCGATAAAGACGCTAGCAGGTACAGCAGCTAATATAATAAAGCTAAGAGATTAACTAGTTGATTAACTAAATACTGAAGCATTAGGAATTTTTATAATTCAAGCCAAACAGAATAACTTCATGCATGAAACTCATTCAGTGATAGGTAATTACATTTCTAACAACTGAAAATAAGAATGCATGGAAAAAAGGAAGCTAAGCACACTTATCTAAGATAACCTAAGTACGACATACAGACGTACCTAGTAATGTCTTCTTTATAGCTGTAAAGAGATAAAACAGATATAATAATTCAAGTAGTAGATGATAAAAATGTTGGTGGTGATAAAGTTACCATAGTCAAAAAATTATACTGTACAGCGGAATTTAGTATACTTAAACCAAAAACCTGAATAGATGAACAGTGATTAGATTTCTTTCTGAAAGATTCGATAGAATCTTTTATAAGTTTTCAGAATATAATATTGTTTATCCGTAATTAACTAGAAAAATGCGTGGGTTTTAAATAAAAGGTAAAGTATAATAGTTCAGTTCTAAAATTCGAAGAAAATAAATAAATAGAAAATATTGTATTTCACAATAGATGGGGATGTTAAAATTTTGAAACACATCAATTAAAAATCATGCAGAACATTGGAATCGATAAAATATGTGACGGCTCTGAATGTAGCGTAATGAAGATTGATAATTTGATAATTTTCAACTCAAAATAGCTTCCATATGAATAATCAGGTGTTAATTAACTTTTGAGACAATTTGATGTGAATTAACTTTTGAAGTTATGATACAGTTTGATCTGAATTAACTTTTCAAGTTTTGGGACAATTTGATGTGGAATAACTATTTTTTTCTCACAAATTAACAATAGTGTATCTGTGTAAGTGTGTAGGTATCAACTTAATAGAGATTACCTACCTATCACTGATCTTATTCGTTAATCTTATGAAAATCTTCAATTTTGAAAAGTAACCTGATGAATGTAACGTGATGCTGGTGAGTCATAATGACAAATTATGTTGGTCAACTTACTTTTCCATTTTGCGTTCCATCTGGATGAGGTTGCCGAGGCGGTTCATCATATCCATGATCTCTTCCGGTTCATATTGGCCTTCTTCGCGGAAGTAGTTGTTTGGACTGAAAACGGTAAAACATTTAACGTTAGTATTGAGAAGTACGTTAAGCCGTTGGTCCCGGCTGTCATACGTGGATCTTTGACAGTCGTTACGGGTAGTCGGAAGCCCGAAAGTCTGACAACCAGTCTTACTAAGGGGTATCGTATTACTCAGTAACTGGGTTGTGGAGGTCAGATAGGCAGTCGCTCCATGTAAAATACTGGTATTCAGCTGCACCCGGTTAGACTGGAAGTCGACCCCAACATAGTTGGGAAAAGGCTAGGCAGATGATGATTGAGAATTAGAGCAGTGGTTTCTCAGTGGTAACGGCTGCGACTTACGAGTTGTAGGTCGTAGGTTCGAACCCAGACAGGCGCTTTAATTTGTGTAATTTGTTATCTATGTAAAAAATTATATGTGTAAAATATTATAAGGTCATCAGGTGAGGAAACCAAAAATTCGAAGTCACATGGCATCCGTCGTGGATTACGGCCAACTTCCTCTCATAGAGAGGAGGCCTATATCCCAGCTGTGGGATCATTATAGGCTGATTATGGTATGGTATTTGCTAAGAGTAAATTGTTCTACTTTATAACCGTGAAACCGTTCTAAAAAATCAATTGGCTTTATCCATTATAATAATGAATTTATCATTAGTCATTCTGTCTAGTCGATAGACTTATTCTAATCTTGCGATATACAGCGTGGCGCTTTAATGGCGACATTAATTTAACACACGTATACGGTTTTGCGTTGTAGTTTTATGAATATATTTTAATTTAATTAAACATTAATATTTATTTATTTATTATCAATTTTATAAAGTAGCATCTTAGAGCAACCTGACTTAAAGAACTGTAGCGCAAGGGTCATTTGCCGGGGTCACGGATCATAACATCGCATCAATGTAATTAAAACAATTAACGAGCAAAGAGAAGGCGAATTGAAGAAGAGAAGCCCTATGTCGGCGCGTGGCGCAGGTGGAAGTTTTCAAGTTACGATATTTTTTATGTTGTTATAATTTTTATGATTACTGGTCACTAGCCCTACTCGTGTGTTAAATTAATGTTGCCATTGTAGCGCCACGTTGTATATCTGAATATCTTAGTGTGGTCATTCTTGATATTGAATAATGAATGACGTTGTGGCAGTATCTACAACGCTACATGCGAACACTCTCTGTTCACTGAGTCTGTTAATTAAGACGGTATGCTGTAGTCTGTATTAATTTAATAAGTGTTAAGTACTACGAGTATCTTGCTTGTGGTTAGACAAAAGTAACTGTAGTGAAGTTTTATAAAGGAGTTTTCGAACTGTGTATTATACCACTACCTGGGGTAAGCAGAGGCGGGCACGATGAGGAGTAGAGCGAAGAGCACGCAGCTCGCTAGCAGGCAGGTCACACGCACCATCCTGGAACAAGAGAACATAAACTTGGTTAGTATTTAGAAAAGAAAGTAAACTATGTACAACAATTGCGAAAGATCAGAAAAGGGAAAAACTATGTAACAAATGTGCATATAAACTTAAATGTTTCAATTATTAAAAGATATTGACCCAGCTCTTATAAGACTGTGTTTTGCTACTATACAGGGTGTTATTGACAGCCCTCCGCAAATTGATAGGGTGGCTTCAGTACATCATATTAAGATGACCGGTACATGTAATTCTTTCAGGAACATTAAGGGAATCCAAAAACCCAGATTTATTTTATTACCTCACACGCAACGTATCGTTACCATGGCAAAACGCACGTAGCGGACGGCAGCGCAGCGAGCTTGAGCGAGGCTGTTTTCAGCTGTTTTATTTACATAAATGGAGTGTTGCATACAGAGAACGTAATTTTACATTGAAATAAAGGAATATCAGCAGAAAAAACGGCATGTTTTTTTTTTTTTCCTGACAAAATTTCCAGTGGGATATGATTCAGAATAAGGAGCTGAATCAATCCTGTGTTTTTGTGGAGGGCTGTCAATACCACCCTGTATAACTAGCAAAAAAGGACACAGCGGAAAGGTTAAATATAGCTGCCTCTCAGAGTTATGGCCTATGCTAATAATACTTTGGTACTCGTATCATCATCATGATAATCATTCTCCTGCCTTTATCCCAATTTATTTGGGGTCGGCACAATATGTCTTATTCTTTCATTCTTCTGTATTAGTCGTCATTTCGGCAGTCAGCCCCTTACTAATCATATCATCATTCACACAGTCCATCCATCTTATACTCTTTCAAATTCATTGGCTATCAGTTTAAAAGTTTCGTTTTTTTTTAAATTATTTTATATCAATTCAGTGATAGCAATATTTTCTCATGTGTTATTGTTTTCGAACAAATGCAATCTTTAATGTAATTGTCTACAAAACAGATACGTTTCAATTTTTATGTCCTGGTTTACATCGAGTTTTATACTTGAAATACACAGAAAATAGTGTTGAAATACATTGCTTTGATTATTATTTCCAACAGCCTTACCTATCCAAGTCGAGAAGGAAAACGTAATAGCCGTAAAACAACTAAAAAGAAACTGACACGATACCTACGATATACTAAATGTCCAAAAATAAAAGAAAACTGAAACTCTTTTAACGAAATCAACGTTAATATTGAATTCAATTTTATTCGCAGGAGACTCTGTAATGTGATTTTATTAAAATTGAATTTCAATTTTGTGGTAGTGTCCAAACCCGTCGCATTTCATCGAGTTAATATTCTCTTGATAAGTGCACTGTTGAATTTGATAAAACAAAATGTCGGATCCATGTTACCACATACAGGTAAAGTGGAATATAACATTACAATGCTCTTATAGTGTTAACTTCAGAATTTTAATGAGTGTTAATCTATCATCATCTGCCTAGCCTTTTCCCAACTATGTTGGGGTCGGCTTCCAGTCTAACCGGATGCAGCTGAATACCAGTATTTAACATGGAGCGACTGCCTATCTGACCTCCACAACCCAGTTACTGGGTAATACAATACCCCTTGGTAAGACTGGTTGTCAGACTTTCGGGCTTCTGACTACCCGTAACGACTGTCAAAGATCCACGAATTACAGCCGGGACCATCGGCTTAACGTGCTTTCCGAGGCACGGAGGGGTCTCGGTATGTAAAGATGGTCACCCATCCACAGACCAACCGCGGCAAGCGTAGCTTAACCTGACCGATCGACCTGTGCGGTTGTTATTATTTAGCCACGGGCCCCTCAATGAGTGTTAATCTATACTAATAATAAAGCTGAAGAATTGCTTAGTTTTTTTGTTTGAACGCGCTAATATCGGAAACTAACGGTCGGAACTGAAAAAAAAAATACAAGTTCCAATTTCCAATTTCCTACTAAACATTACGCTAAGGTCCTTAGGAGCCTTACAAAAACAAAGAAGTCAGAAGGTCTTCTCGAAAACGAAGTAATCAGGCAGGCGATGCGATATGACGCGGTTTCACCCGCATAAGTTTCGATCCCGTGGTAATATCGGGATAAAAAGTATCCTATGTGTTAATCCTGGTTATAAACTATCTGTGTACCAAATTTCATCCAAGTCCGTTCAGTCGTTTTTGCGTAACATCCATCCATCCATAAAACTTTCGCGTTTATAATATTATAATAGTAGGATTCTGTAGGTCACAAATAATAAAATTCCAGCAGTAGAGACATCCTAGCGGAATGTAAAATTGTTTGTTTTATAATGTAACAAAGCTTTTAATAAATTACTATTACCCCCAAGTGTACCTACCGTTGGAACACAGCTTAATTATGATACAAGATGGGATTATCGTGATGATAATAAATATAGTTAATTAATTACTCTTACAAAATACCACATTTAATAGCCCACTAACACGTATGGCAAGGCAATATATTGAAAGGTCCAACTTGACAGATTTTCCTATTGATATTTTCTCCATGAGTTTTGCTTCATACAGGCGTTCCCTATTTAGACAGTGTGAAGAGTCTATGTAGCTCAAATTGGTTTGTTTTGTAGTGTTCTAGATTAAGGTCTACTAACACATTTTTTTTATTGTTCTCCTTTGTCTCGCATATTTTTTAAGTTAAATGTCATGCATACCTGTTATTTGCATGGTTACTGTAATGCTAATTTTAGATGATATTTAATTTGAATTGTAAGTGATTGTGCTGTTGGTGTGCTTATTATTATAAATAAATATGGTGTTAATATTTGAAAAGCTCACGTACAATGAGTAAACATGTCGACATCTCGTATTCATAAAATCTATATATAAAATAATATATCCAATAAGCACGTGCTTCAAAAATATATAGTCATACTTTTATCCCATTTCTTATCCTCGTTACACCTCATTTCGCTTAATAACAAAACACAATGCCTTATCAAAAGGTTTTACGATTTTTATTGTAGAAACTTTAGCTTCCATTCAAGTTTAGCTTCCATAGTAATCTGTATAAAAGATTGTTGCGTTGCACTTAACGGCTTTAAGTTCCACCTACATTTCCAAGTGGGGCTTACAATCGGATTGCAGTAGGTTGTCCCGCCGATCGGCCACAAGAGGCCCCATTTAGCTCAGATACGCGATAGGGCAAGTAACGCAGCTTAGTGGATGGCATAAACTGTTTGCCATTTCGCAAATGTACGCAGATGTTTTGTAGAATTTGAAGTCTTTATCTGCTACATACGGATTTTGTTCAGACACGTACAGAATATCAAATAGCACGTAATTTATACTTATATAGGAAATTTTAGACAGCAATCAATCAATCAATCAAAAAGTTTTTTCGATGAAATATTATCTTTCACAAATCCATCATATACACGTAGTTCCGATAAAAAGTTTGTCTAACATCCTCACACCTGCGCAATTTTTCATAGTTTTTTCATCGAAAACCATTCGTTTGTCCCCTTATTCATGTCTGACAAATTATTCCACTAGTCTAAAAAGCTAGTCCATTGTAGTCGCTTCCCAACTTGAGGAGTAGGTATATTAGCATCTTCAAGGAGCTTGCCGGATAATTGGCTTAAGCTTCTGAATAGTCTCACTCGCTTACCGGTCTATTATGCTGGACATTATACAAACAGCTCTGACCGCATCTTATATGGGGTTAATTTGTGTTGATCACAAGCGTGCTGAGCTGCATCGAGACCTAATCAGGCTGTATCGAATTACACCGACAACGAACATGTTGTAGTTAGATTTGTTGCAGAGATAATCCTGTCATTATCCTAAGTCTATTGTCTGGTTAATGTGCCGGAAATAAGCTTCAAAGCAGTACATACGGATGAAGATGAATTTACTGCTTTCACGGTTTATTGAATGGAATATTCTCGCATTTCGGCTATAAACTATAACAATAGTTTCACAAGGGATTTGTTGGATAGTCAAGCTCGTTTAGCTTTCGTGTTCAAATAATTGGATGCATAACGTAGTTATAACGTGGGTCGACTTATCTTACATGAATCTCCGATACAAAATAATATTAAAGGAAAATTCTGACAATTTACGAGCCCGTTTGTTAGAGTGGTTTAAGAAATACCGATTATTTTGAGTATGAATGCTTATAAACCGTATGGTTCTTTTTTTTTTAAATGAGATTGTAAGATTTCGACTAAGAACTTACTCTGCTTGTTATAAACTGCAATGAGAGAGAGCCGTGCACACATGTAAAAATTAACATACAAACCGCCTCTCGTACGACACGTTCAAACTTTTAATTAATTCAGCTCTTCAGAAAAAAGCTACGGGATACGATACACTGTTACATAGCCATACGGTTGACCCAGTTTCAATTCATTTTCCAGTTTTATTTTCTTAAAAGTTTCATATTAATTGGTTTGTAAACGTCGATACATACATAAGTCTTCAAGAATTGTTACGTAAGTAGTTTAGTTAGTTATTTTTGATTGATTTGAAACGTGTTACCTACACGTTTATTGTCACGTTTGCAAAAATTGGGTTTGAGGAAACTTTTTGTTACGTAACTGTGGGGACGCCTGAAAGAGGGTAATATTTTTGCAGTTTTGATTTGACTCATGTTAGGACATTACATTGTGTGTAGGTAAGCATACGTTGTTGGCACAGGAGCGTAGCGATTTGTACAGATGCCAGCTGCACATCAAGCTATCCGAAACTGTCAAATTTACCCAATCAACCTTGGACTTAATGCTTTAGCGATAAAGTTGAAAATCTATTAAAGAAATTTGACAGATTATAGTAGCTTGATGTGCTGACGTCTGTACAAGAAAAGAGAGACCCAGTACTGGTGAAGTCAGGCTGTGGTTGATGATGAGGTAAGTACACAGTTTTTGAAGCAGTTTTCCTAATGGTTTTGTTCTAGTCTGGTACAGTATAGATTCCCACTAAACAAATATCTCATTAGAGCTTTGACGAAATTCAAAGAGGACATATCTATGCTTAGAATTCCAAACCTAATTCATGACTAAACATACAGCCATATAACCGAAACTAAAGCCACAATTTCTAAATTAAATCTACACTTGATTTGAATTCATTACCTTGAAGCACACGAATTGCAAATTGACACACAAAGGATATAGTAGCATGAGTATGAAGTTATGATTCTGGTGATGTAAATTAGGAAATTAAGTACAGTCAACAGCAAAAGTAGATGATCAAAATCAGAAATTCAATACTAATGAACGGAGTTCCCAGCTATATGGCAGCTGTACTAGTAGTAAATGTTTGGTATAATTTACAATCACATACTTTTGAATCACTTCGACGCCACACAGTTCTGACGCGAATTCCGTTCATTAGTATTGAATTTCTGATTTTGATCATCTACTTTTGCTGTTGACTGTACCACTTGGCAGTGGAAATGACAGAAAAACATTGCAGGAACAATATACTCATGTCAATGAAATTGGAGGAGTAAAAGTTTTGAAGGGTGAGCCTGTTTTAAATTATTTAGTTGTTACAGAGAGTTTTTGTGTTGATTGTGTTTGTAAACACACAGAAATGCTATTGTGATGTTTCTAAATGAAATTGTTTCAATATCAGTTTGAAAAATAAAGATTTAAAGAGAGAAAAAACAAGGGACACCCGGATGGAACGAAGTTCAAAGAGAGAGACAGACAGAGAAACACGCGCACGCCGCACGGCTTACAGTACCTATAGCAAAAAGTGTCGTTCCAACTTTTGGTCTTAATTTTTTCCGTCTAGCCCCCTTTCGCAACCCACGATAAGGAACTTCGTTCCAAAAATCGACATAAATGTGGTGTAGTACAAAAGCAATAACAGAGTTGTTGCTCATCATTATCATCATCATTCCGCCGAAAGGTGTCCACTGCTGGACATAGGCCTCCCTCAATCACCGCCACTTTGACCGGTTCTGTGCTTCTCGCATCTAGGGGATTACTGCGGCCGTCAGCAAGTCATCGGTCTAAATTGTGGGAGGCATTCCAATGCTACGTCTTCCAGTAGGCGAAAGACGTAGGACGTGAGACGGCGGAGAACTGTTCAATTCCGAAAACTGTTAAAACAAAAAACAAATTCTGACTCACGCATCAACTGTCCCGACCTTGTTCAAATCTAAAATACAGTGGCACCGATTAATTCAGAACTTAAACAAGGTACTGTACCGGTAATTTACCAGCACCATTATCATTGTGGAGCCGATCAAGCGGAATGTTGACAAAGCTCTCCATGTAGTAATTAGAACGATTCGATTAGAACAAGGTGTTACGTGTTACAAATTTGGTCACTCGATAGGGTAGAGTAAACTTTCGAAATCTAGATAATCGAGATATTGAAAGTCCACGTGGCTTTCCAAAGGCCTTCATTCATACTTTGCGTAATGTTGACCTGATTGATAACGTGGTACCTGAGAAAATTGGATACTTGGTCTGGCTTCCCACGTCAGACTGGAATAGATTACTTTGTTAGAATACTTCAAGATAGGCTGGGATTGGATTTATAGTGGCTGAATTTCGTTATACGCCGTCATTAAAAAGGAACTCCATTACGAAGAAGTTTTAACGAACTACCAATTTTGACATTTGCTTGACCTTTGTAGGATAAAACGTGTCATGTAATTTCTTAATTAATAACTGAAGAAGTTCAAGTTTTTAAAATAATGAATCACAAAATTGACACGGTCTAAATACAATAGGCTGAGGTCGCTGACAAAGGAGTTGCAGAAACATTTTAGCAAAATTATTTTGGGTGCATTCCATTCTCATTGTTTTCAAGTTGTCATTTTGACCTAGTTATTAAGATTGTTTTCAAGTTGTCATTTTGGCCTAGTTATTAAGAACGCAGTTTGGTATTACTTTTCTTGAAGATGGACAAGGGGTCAGTAGAAAATAGCCGCGAGGCTTTTAATCTTTAGGTACTAAGTAGATTAACAATGTTCAGTGATACACTCACGGTGAAATTAACCACGTCGACCTTCACGATTATTATGGGAGTTTTCTCTCTCTGAGTTTGTTTCAATGTTTTTTTCTCAGAGTAGTCGCATAGAAAACACCAACCTCATCTTGTTTTAAAACTTATTTTATTTTTGACGTGTGAAAGTGTTTTTTAAAACAAATGTAATTTATCAAGGAGTTTAAAAACGTTTTTGGTTTGGTTTTTCGGTATTTTGTTTTTGAATTGAGTGGATTTCCTGTCATTTAACAGCAGGCATTACTCGGAGACTTCACCACATGTTGTAGTATAGGTGTAGAGAAGAGTGAAAGAACACTATCTGTCCACTTCATCATAGTTGTGAATGTATTTATTTTATTTTTGGAGTATTTATGCATGTTTATTTGTATGTATGTTAGTATTTTCTCGTAATTTTTGTTTAGTTTTTAAGTGAATTGTTTATTTTTGATTCTATGTATTATTGTTTGTCTCCTTTGCTCTATCACACGCTGTCTACATCTCTGTATCTATTGACCTATCTCAGGTATGCTGGAAGAGATTTCTTATGAAATAAGCATCACCTCTGTACTTATTTTTTCTGTTCTGTTTTTCAATGTCTGTTTATATATGTGTGTACATAAATGGTAAAATAAATAAATACATTAAAAAATTATTTAATTATCCAAACCCAACAGTATTGCACGACAAAAATATTTTATAATGTCAATTATGGTTTGCCACACTCGCACCGTATTTTGCAATGACATTTTAGGTAAATTGCCTCACGTAACAATCTCATTTACATTAACTTAAATATAGCTTCGTACGGCGTCATTTTTCCAGATGTAGCATTTATGAAATGTTTGCTGTTAAAACATCACAAACATTCAGTGACTTTTATTTTTGAGTAGTATACTAAAGTTGCAAAAACACCAGATTATGTTGTTGCTATAAGAAATAAAATGTATGAGTTTTGAGTAAAGATTTATTTCTAAAACTACGAAGGCGTTAAGCCACTAGAACATAGAGAGTGTAATTATTTCACACGTGAAAGCGCTGTCCGGTCTCATTAAAGGTCTTATCCTTTAGTCCTTAACGAACTAGCGATTCTCGGGTAACTAACCCATGCGGAAAAGCAACTTTAAGCTGGAAAATCTCAGAAGTAATTCAGAATAACGGACCCATTCGAATATATTCGGTACTGGAGCGTAGCTCTCTTTGCATACCCACGATTGAACGTCGAAAATGCTTCAGTAGATTTTGATAAAAAAGAATAATCCAATTTTAAATGTGAAAACCGGTGACGTAATAATAGTACGCACGACTAAGTTTTGTGTCATGGTTCAATGTAATCATGTAAACCTCAACAGTTACATGATTTTGATAAAGGAAATCGCATGTGATAATGAAAGCACACGCTTTCATTATCACATGCGATTTCCTTTATCACAATCATGTAATCAAAAGTAATCAGTTTAAATTCACCACGGCCACATGGCCGTCAGGTGGAGCTTACAGAGGGGAAATTGGACATTTGACGAATTATTAGCAGTCTTAAAAACATGAATGACTGGGATGAAGTTGTGAAAGAAATTGCATTGCTTCTGTTATAATGAATCCAATGCAAGGATCTGCTAATGGATATAATAAAACTTTTTAGAATTAAAATTAAACAAAAGACATCGAATATGAAACAGATCTAAGTCCGTTTCAACCTACATCCATTGCCATACAAGCCAGCAATGCAGTTGAAAGTTGACTCAGATACAAAGGAGCAAACGAACCTGCGCGGGAAAATGTACAGGAAGGGCTCATACCGACTAACGAGCGAAGAGTTTTTGCTTCAGGCTAGTGGGACACAACGAGGCTTTATACGGCTTTATACGTAGAAACTGTAACAGTGGAACGACACTCGCAAGGGAATCAAAACCTACAGGGTACTTCCCGTGAACTCAGAATCTTGAAATTTGGTACGAAGCAACGTCTTATAGCACAGAAAGTAAAAATGGCGAAAACCGTAAATTTTTAGTTACATACCTACAAATTTGTACGGAACCCTCGGTGCACGGGTCCGACTCGCACTTGACTGGTTTTTTAAATAAAGATTGGGCCTTGGCAGCTCTGGACAGAGAGAGGTGGAAAGAGAGTGGGGAGGCTTTTGCCCAGCACTGGGATAATAACGGCGACTTTAAAAAAAAACATGTTTTGCCATAGCAGTAGATAGATAGAATACTCTTTATTGTACACCATACAAATTACAGAACATAAATAATATAAATACAATTTTACAAAGGGTGACACAATGGGCGGTCTTATCGCTAAGAGCGATCTTTTAAAGACAACCTTTGGATGGATTAAAATTAAGGAGAGACAAATATAGTAGGTAGTCTGTGGTGTACCATTTACATTACACAATTAATATATACATAAAATATATTTGACTCGTCTAAATAAATATATACATATAATAATAAACATGAAACAGGAGCAAAGCAAAAAATTATAAATAATAATATAATAATGATGATGTTTAAGGAGAGAGAGTAGATAAAGGCTTTAAAAAAACTAAAAGACCACTGTCAGCACTCGGAAAAGATAAATAATCAAACATGTGAAACTACTTTGCGGGGGTATTTTCTCGTTCAAGAAAAGTGTCACTTTCCAGTCTATGATACCTTTGTGCCAGTCAGTCGCTTTGTGGTCGCTGGACTGTAATTATTTCCTCCAAATTATTTCTGCTGTCACTGTAAGTTTCAGATTCTCAGAATATTGTGTGCTCACATGATTTTAGTGCGTTCAAGATGGCTATTTAAGTAATAGTAGTGTGGGTAGCGGGATCGTCCGAAAGGGTTACCGCTGCCCTGGAACATAAAGGGCTAAGGAAGGAACACGGGTGGGTTTTAGTCAGTAAGAGTCTGACACTCCCTTCTGCTCCACCCAGAGCGGGAGGAGTTATTTGATAATTTCCCATCCTCAAAAAAAAATAGTAGTGTTGTTTTCCTGTTTAGAATAGGTAGCTTATATTTATGAAATGTTAAGTTTAGGTAATTCAAATCAACTAAATCTAGTGGCGAAATGTGGGTGTACTTCAGGTAGCTCTAGCTTACCCTACGGGAAGTAGGTACAGGTGTGATGTTATGTGCAATTAGCTTAACTTTACTTAAGAATAGAGGTGTGCTAAGTAAATTACTAGTATCTATACAGCCTATAGTCTATTATAAAAGTTAATATATTTATATATTAATATTTTCTACGTTTCTGAATGACGTCTAGAAAAAGTAGATTTTCATAGAAATAGGTTTTCAATATACTTTAGAACGTATCCATTAGGTATAGCTGATACTAACAAGATTCCCTCCTCAACCACAAGACCTATCAAATTTACATGAGATTACAAAATACTTTGCGTTGTAAGCAACTGTGGTTTGAGTTATTTTCTTAATTAATTTCATTATTTTAGCTTTCTTCTTAATACCGACGTAATATACTCACCAGAATTAATTAAAGTTTCCATCTATGTATGTCTTCATTCAAAGTTGTAGGTACTGTAGGTTTACCTAAGTACCTACTTATATTACTTTACATCCAAATTTTCGTAAATTAGTCTTAGATATTACTGACGACAGTAAAGAAAATTATGATGATGAAAAAAAGGAAAGGGGTAACTACCGACATGATGTCTAATATAGAAGTGTGAAAGAAGGAGACATGTTGCAGGAGAATAAGTAAAGAAAAATATGATAAGAAAACCAGTACGTAGTGAGGACTAGCGATTTTCATTAATTAGATATGTTTAGCCGAACTGACATAGTGAACTTAAAATCGAATCGCCAATTCGCTCTGTGAAAGTGTGGTGATTAAATCTTATTCCTTCTCTATAAGAGAAAGAAAGAAATATACGTTTATTTGTCACAGAAACACGTGCATACAAACATTTCAGTTACCTCGAATAATAAAGAAAATAAAAAAAATTAAATATAACCACAAGCACAGAACAGCAGTGCGATTCTGTAACCATCTCACCGTGAAAACTTAGGTGAAGTGAGCGTGGAGTGAGCTGTCATTCCAACTAATGCTAGAGATTGACACTACTGACAACTCACATCCAGCTCACTTCACATGAGTTTTCACGGTGAGATTTTTACAGAATCGATCGGCAGAAATAGTCGGCAGCTCCACATCGTGACAGTGACAAGAAGGTTTCCACTTAGCATGATGCTGGGAGCCCTCAGAACAGCCTATCGATTCTGTAAAAATCTCACCGTGAAAAGTTAGGTGAAGTGAGCTTAGAGTGAGCTCAGGCAACCTTAGAATGGACAGTGATTTTCCTGGACATAAAATTTGACTGTCATTGGTGCAAATACACACTACAATACTACACTAAAATAGATACATAAATATATACATAATCCAAAATTATAGGTAGATACATACATACTATGTATATAAGCAATGAAAAATAAAAGAAGACTGTATATGATTGCAGTTAGGACAACATTACAACGACAAGTAGTGCTCCTTTACAAGTCTTTTGAACTCCTGTAACGACTGTGCGCGTTTTATTTACACTGGCAATGCAGTCCACAAACGAGCGTCCTGGACAGTAAAGGATTTATCAAGGAATATTGTTTATTATAAGCCTGTGTTGTCCCACTGTAGGGCAAAAGCCTTCCTTCCCTATTTTCACTTGTTCCGGTCTACTGCGATCGTGGGACAATCCTTTAAGAAGGAGACCAGCTCAACCCGCCATCTGGGATCTCCCTGCCATTTGGGATCCACTGAGTGGCGGTTAGTGGTAATGTTAAAGGTTAATCACCAATTTGTTAATCAAAATTAGAAAGCAATCCGATATACTATTCGAGTTTCGTAGGAAAAGTTAAGTCGGAACTTCATAATTTTCATTTATAGCAAAAGAGAAGTTGGCTGAAAGTTAATCCTTAGAGATGAACTTTTGAGTTTGTCTTCAGTAAGTTGGTGTGAAGGAGTTTGGCAATCTGAATAGATAAGATACTAAGTAGAAGAGCCATCGCTATATTGTTTAATCAATGGGTTGTGTGTCATGTAAAGAATGTAGTCATGTGTCTTTTTGAAGACTGGCAAGAAAGAGTACACGAAAACTTTCTTATTGTTTTGGTGTTATTTATTTATTTATTTATTTAGGCAAACCAACTAAATACACACAAAGACATTCCAAGTATATATCATTTACAAATACAATAGCATTGCATGCATCTAAATTAAAGGTAAGCACAGCACTTTAATAAAATCTCGCTATACAATAATAATTAACAAAAAGATGGATAACAATACAATTATAACTAATATCAATAATCTCCTATACATACAATTAATTTAAATTAGATTAGATTAAATAAGATTGAATTAGATTAAATAAGATTGAATTAAATTGAATTAAATTAAATATGATTGAATTAAGTAACAAAAAAAAAATATATAATAAAAAACACAAAATAAAAGAAAGAGAAAAAAAAATTATTGATCAAAAATTTACATATTATTGAGCACAGCTCTTTTAAACTTAGTAATGCTGCCTGAAAATACGTCGATGTCACAATCGTGAAAAATGTCGTTACACTTTCTGAGAATATAGGAAAGGGGGGCATTACTCCCGTACTTGGTTTTGCGGCCACCAGGAGCAAAAGGCTTATAATTATGAAGTCTAGCTGACGACCGGGGCGTGTTAATGTTAATTGAAGAAAGAAGCTGTGAGCAATCCACGCCTTGATTCAATAACTTGAATAAGAAAATTAGACCCGCAAAATCTCGACGCCAGTGCAAAGATTTCATTTTAAAGTGCTTCAGTCTATCCTCATAGTTTTTAACTGAATTCCTTATACCGGCTATGTAAGAGAGTCTTTTTATAAATTTTATTTGAACTCTTTCGATGCGCTGAATATGAATATTATGTACTGGGTACCAGACTATGGAGCAGTATTCTATATGACTACGAACCAATGCAGAAAACAGAGTTTGAAGTGATGTCAAATTACTGAATTGTCTTGTGTTACGGTTCAAAAATGCTAGCATTCTATTGCTTTTATTTATTATGTTTTCTGTGTGTGTTTGAAATTTCATTTCAGAGTCGATGATGATGCCCAGATCTCTAACCTCAGACACTTTACTTAATATTTGGTTCCTCATTATGTATGTATATATTATTGTGTGTTAAGTTAATTAAAGTTAATTTAATGTGGATAAAAAGAAAAGAAGACAGTACATTAAAAAAGTGTGGAATGTAGGAAAGATGGTAAAATGACAATGGAGGAAGTGAACATTGAGATAACGACTGGTGTTATGTGAGGTGAAAAATTCGAACTGCGCGGACCTAAAAAAATTGGGATGACGGCAGGAGAATGATCATGCCTCGCACACGTTAAGTGGATTACATGTAACTGCGATCCTTTTCCAAGAATTTTAATACATCAAGCGATAAGGCTTCAATTGCTTTAACACTTAAAACGATTGGTATCATAATGATAGACGAGATAAAATTATTTGCGCTAAAAGTGGCAAACTAAACAAATTACAACAAAATCGTCGGATCTCAGAGCAATAATCATAAACGGTTATTCACAAAATAGCCCATAACCCCGACCTAAGCCATAAATTCTGGAATGTCTGTTTTATTCCATTCCGAGACCGATTTGGGTCCTTAATGAATCCTTTAATATCGTTGTTTATGATGCTCGACTTTGCGTGTTACAACGTAGAGCAAATAAATTTGTTTGCACACTTATTAATTTTTTTTTTTTGGATGAATTTTGAGTTTTAATTTGACTGGGGTTGTGTTTCTATGTAGGTTTTCTTCATCCCTCGAGGGTAGTGATAGCAGATGATTTATTTGTTACGTCATACTCGCAGTTTGCGATTGTTGTTCATGTCAAGTTTTAAGTAGACGTGTTTATGACAAGAGAATAAATTGACTGTCATGTAAACAGTTTTTGCTTAAAGTACCTGAATAGTATTTCTGAAGCTGCCTAGGTGAGATTCCTTGAAAGTATTAAAGTGTAAAAAATATGAGAAAATTGTTACATGACAGTTTTCAAACGTGTCAATGGCGCCGAGTTCCTTGTTCACAAACTGAACTTAGTTCAGAGCACTCTTTTTCTTTCTATTTTATTAATATTAGTTTAGTCAGGACAGAAGATAAATATTAGTTTAGTCCTGTCAAATTAAGATACTCCACAGACAAGTTAGACGTGATTAAAACATTGACTACTAAAAATACGTCAATTTACATCAGGCGCTGACTAATTTGACAAGACTAAACTAATATTTATCTTCTATCCTTTTCACAGTGAAATAGAAAGAAAAAGATGCACTGAATTTAAATTTAGTTTAGTTTGTGAACAAGGGAATCGACGCCAATATCAATTTCCTGTAACCTACAAGACAAACGAATTATATTAAAACATTTAGGTCGTGTACGAATAGCTTAGCGGTAACTAATTATGACATCAAAAATAGATTAATTAGATAATTCAGTAATCTAATCAGAGACTGGTACATGCTTAGTAACTGTAACATAGTACTAAAGGTTACAAATATACATATCGATTTCTGCAAAGCATAACGAGATAGCGTGTCACAATGATATATGTTCGGATATCTTTTAGACGGATCTCGATAAATTGGGATCCCCCGCAACGGAATCTTTTGTGAGATTGAATAGTCGTTTGTATTGAAAAACATGTTGTATTAAGTTACTGACCCTATATACCTTATACTGAGTTGACCTTATTTACAGAACTATTGGTTTTGATAATGCTGAAAAAGGTTCGGAAGATTTTGCATAAGCTGGTACAACACAAAAATGTGCCAAATATTTGATTATTATATCCTATGTACTCGTAGCTGATAGAAATACAATTTAAGTCAGTGTAGATTTTTTCAATGTAGAACTTAATTATTAAAGACATAATATTCAACAAATACAAAACAGTCCTTACTTATGAAAAATTAACTAACTGTGTTCAGTTAGTTAATTTTTCTGGGCCAGTTTGAAATTATTTGCATAAACTCGATTTCCCAGCAGGCACAACTTTACCATTAAGAACAGCTTCAAAAAGTTCATGTTCAAGTTTATATTTTTCATTAATATCCTTGCTATGCTTGTCTGTGCAATGTGCACTATCTACATCTACAGCTGACATTGTTCTTCGGGCAGCATTGTTCAGTCCACGCCAGTCTTTATCAATGTTTTCATCTTTTGCTTCACTTCAGATAACTTCTAAGCCATTATCAAGAGTTGTATGTGATTATGTGAATTTATATTTAATTTTATAATAAATACTAGCAGCGCCCCGCGGTTTCACCCGCATAAGATTCCATCCCGTGAGAATGTCGGGATCAAAAGTATCCTGTGTTAACCTGGTTATAAACTATATGTGTGCCAAATTTCATCCAAATCCGTTCAGTAGTTTTTGCGTGAAAGAGTTACAAACATCCATCCATCCATCCATACTTTCACGTTTATAATATTAGTAGGATTTAAAAAAAATAATTAGGTACCTAGGCAGCAAAACGAAGTACGGTTTATCCAATCTGTTAAATCAAAAGAAATATCTTGTAAAATCCCCTGTTAACTGCCTGGCTAATCTCAAAGTTGAATTCTTAATAAAATTAGCACCATAACCTGGTGAATCGAAAATATTAACAAAAGCATTTCAAATGAAAAGAAAGTAACGAAAGGGATTATTAAAAGTGCTGTACATAATCTACCTTCGCGATTAATTCGCCAAACATGTAAACAAAATATGAGTTAATGGAAAAATAACTTTAATTCCTAAACAATAAAGTTCAGTTTAAGATACAACTTCAAAATTGTTTAAGACTTTTTAGATAATGCTTGTCACTCGGAAATCAACTTAATCAACGCTGCAATAAAGTTGATATTTGTTTAACTTGAAATAACATAAATTGGAAACGTAAATTTTAATATACCTTAGTTGTTTTTTTTTACAAACACGTTATAAGAAATGAGAGTGGCAATGACTATTGGTGTAACTGATAAAAAGTAAGTAAAGATCTATCCATGAAGAGAAACATAATAAATACCAAACAAAGATTTCTAAAAAAAAACTAATGAAAATCGTTACTAGAACAAAAAGTAACTAGCATTTATTGAAACCGTTTTCAAACATCTCCAGCGAAAAGCACGTCTAACCAATTTTGAAAACTTCCCCGAATTTTTCGCTTCTGGAAAAATGCAGTCTATAGTGTCACATAGAACATTGAAAGTTTCGTCACAATCGCAGCCTATAGAAGATTGGCCATTGAAAACTATATTGGATTCTGGCCCCATTTTAGCAAAAAAAGGATCCATTTTTCAAAAGTGTACGTGAGGTTTTCAAGTCGAATAAGTCTAGCTTTGAACATTCGGGTTAAAGGAGGCCTTTTTTAACCGAGTTTATAATGCAAATTCTACACGTTCCAATCCGCATTGACAAAAACATTACATCTAATGCTCTATTTATACAATACGTAAGTGTCAAGAGGAGTACTTAGTTTCTTAACAGGCTACCGAAACAAAATCATAATTATATCAGACGTCAATATATATATAAAAAAAAAACAATTAAGTACAGATGCTAGCAAATCAAGCTACTACAATCTGTCAAATTTCTTTAATAGATTTTCAACTTTATCGCTAAAGCATTAAGGTTCATTGGGAAAATTTGACAGTTTCGGGTAGCTTGACCTGCTGGCGTTTGTACATTTAGATAATTTAGTAGGTTACTAGAAAAACAAAAGTGAATTTTATCAAGAACACAATAATAATTATAACAAATGAAGATCATAAAGGAACTAAAACCTCAAAAACATTAACATCGTCTGAAAACCCAACAGAAAATACATCACAAAAATATTTCGCTTGTTCTAGTATTGTAACAGAATAAGGGTGCAATAGTGGCCAATAACAAGCTGTCGCTCTGTGATTGATGAGTTCCGTACATATTTGTAATGTGTGACTGATTACATGACTTCAATTGCTCGGCTGTCTCTATCTACCCTAACGGATTGATGTGTTATCAAAAAGTTCTGCCATAGTTATGGTATATTTAGCTTATAGATTTAGTTATTGCGCCGCTATAGTTAGTTCAAATGATGAACTGACAAGCCGATAGGCCCATTGTATGTTTTGTAGTGTTAAATGTATTTTTTGTTATGTATATTCTGGTATATAAATATAATAATTATAAATAACACTACATTATACATATAACTATTCTGTGCCTACGTAATATACAACATTGCCTTGTCGGCCTTGATAAAGAATGTGCACATAGAGCTAATTTTCCTTAAAAATATCCCTAATATTAAATTAGGATCCATATAATTCTAATTCCTCACATACAGCTTCCAAATTAACTTGATCAGTATAAACAGCCTTTTCGTCAAAAGCCAAGTTTTTTCAAGCGGTGTCATGTATTCTGCGACTAGAATTGTTAATTTTTGGTCGACAATTAATTGGAACAAATGCGAGGCACGTTCTTGCCTTGTTGACAGACAGACTTAGCGGCCGCGGCTAATTGTCTACGAGCATTTAATGACAATAGAAAGTAAAAGAAATAAGCCGATTCTTCAAACATTTTAAGTTTGTTGAAAAGATAATCCGAAAAATGCTAAAGCGAGGAATTTGTGGTAAGTTGAAAATAATTTTAGCTTTGTAAGAAGATTTGGATTGAGTCTTGATGGAGACGATTTTGATGATTCGAACTTTATGAGCATTGTTGAGCTGAAACCTTGTACTAAAGACGATAAATTAATCAAGTCTTGATTGATAAATTAAAATTGTCCAATAAAAGGCATTGTAACATCGTATCGTATTGAAATTTCAGACAAAAATAGATGAAATTCGTTTGTATCTTACTCTTTTCAATTTCTTACAATTTTGTGTATTTAAAGTAGCTATAAAATCCAACGCTCTGTTGGTTTCCTTATAATCGTTAAAGATAAGTATTTGACCGCCTTTTTATTCGAAAACATTTCTTTTTCCTTCATTCTCATTCAAATTTTCGTTGGGCAAAAACTTACTTTTGTAAGTGTATACATTTTCTAAGATGTAAAATTACTTTTGGGGTCCGCTCTGTGGATTATTTAATCAAATGTAAAGACAAACATTGAAATAAGAATATTGTAATAGTAGGTATGAGGCATAATGCTAAGATTGTTGATTTTATAAGACTTCAGACTTTCTAAGAACCTATAAACCGTTATACACTTGAATGAATAAATTACCACACTTTGAAAATGTCGCAACTCTGTCTCCCAAGATACAGGCAAATGCCTAGTTTGGGGGTCACCGTCTATTCTATTCTTGTATAAATTGTAATTAAAAATTATTTTTAAATTTGAAATTGAGATATGTTTTTAACTCATACATATGTAAACTCAGCCAGAGTTCTCTAGTTTATGCGTACACCCCCATGAGAATATTATATGGGGTAGGCATAAACTAGAGAACTCTGTAGTTTCTCCATACTCCCAACGAATGCAAAAGGAGTATTGTAAGAATCGTTTGTCTAACGATTATTTGTTTTTGCTTTGATCACGTTCATAAATCGGAAAGCCAATTCTCGTAACTTAAAACGTTCAAAATCTAGTCGCAGTCTCATCTCGGCAACAAGCAAATGTCAAAAACTTGTCAAAAATGTAGGTAAATTAGAGGTATTTTTGACAGATTGAGACTGAGATCAGACTGTGAAGGTTCTTAAAATTACGAGAATTGCCCCTCTGGTCGTACTACGCACCTGACCTTTCTCAAGAACATCACCAATAAGGTCACTATAATAGGTATGTCCTTCTAGGATTTTTTTTGCATCTTATCAGAGAGCAATTACTCAAAGTTTAAAGACAGAAAGAACCCTGGTAGTAATTGTTCCGAAATGTCATCTCGAGATCAAAGCTTCATCCCCATTTACAATTTTTTCCTCGGTGATACACAATAGAGTACAAAGGGAGTAGATAGACCTGTCCCTAACAACTATATTGTTTTGTTCTCGAAAACGGACAACTGAAATTAAACACCGAAATTGGCTTGTTCTAGTGTAGGTAAGGGCCTTAGATTGAATTGCCTTTATGTGGTTTTGATTTAAGGATGCAAATTCAAATTGAACATTCATTGTTTACTAATGATAAACAGAAGTATGACGATTGCGACATGCCAATCAAACACTTATGATTTTATTATTTACACTTTCACTTATTTATTTAATTCATTATATTTGACATGCTTTTTCTTTCTTAAAATAATGTAATCTATTGACATGCCTTTATTGATTGTACCTTATTATTATTATTAATTCCTTCTTATGTTAATTTTGTACGCCATATATTGGCAAAACATAGTGCACATATCTGAGACTATATAATATCTGTAACCATACCTATGTTTAACAAAATAAATGATTGATTGATTGATTGATTGTTTTCGCTATGCTGCCAATAATTATCTGACTTATAATTAATCAATGTTAGGTATTGCTATCATTATTGTTTAAGCTCCCACGTCAAGTGCATGTGTAGAAATAGCTAGAATAGTGTAGGTTTTTTCGAAGTAGAACTAATACAGTCATAATATTCGGCAAATACACAACAGTCCTTTCTTATTTATGAAAAAATTACCTGAATAATCTGGACCACTTTGAAATTATTTACGTAAATTCGATTTCCCAATAGGCATAGCTTTACCAGTAAGCACAGATTCAAAAAGTTCGAGCTCAAGGTAATATTCTTCATTCAATTTTTCGTCAATTACAGACTTGTGTCTGACGCTAGTGGAGGTATGAGGTAGTAAAGTCTTCTAAAAAAATATAGCTAAATTATTTTTTCTGCCTGCAGTGGAGAAAAAAAATTTAATTGTGTCTCATATACTCGTATTTATGCAAACTAAGTATGCTACACAAGAAAGAAATATAAATCTAAGGACTATAATCCGTTGTGGGTAGGCAACCCAAAGTTTGTCCGAAACTGGGACTAAATTAAATTTAGCCAAGTTATCCATATAACCGACAAGTTGGAAGGCGCCTGCGATCCCTCGTTATTTAATAAACCATATTACTCACACGATTTAGTCGTACTTGCCAGTTCACTAATTGCTTTAATATTGTAAGTTATTATAAGTTAACCATTGTTTGGGGGTATACTTGATAACTACGCCCACACTATTAAAATATCTAAACATCAATTCACGTAATTGAAAGTTTAAAATCTAGTCGGAATCTCATCTCAGAAACAATCAATGTCAAAGTAAAATGCACGGAAATTAGTGGTATTTTTGACAGGTTAAGACTGAAATTAGCATGCGAACGTTCTTGATGATACGGGTATTGCCCCCTTTTTAATAATTACAATAAACAATTCCATCATATCGATATGTTTGCTCTTTCTGCTGGTAGATTCAAAAATATTGTATAGACGCCAGCACATCAAGCTACTACAATCTGTCAAATTTCTTTAATAGATTTTCAACTTTATTGCTAAAGCATCAAGGTTCAAAGTTGATTGGGAAAATTTGACAGTTTCGGGTAGCTTAACCTGCTGGCGTCTGTACTCAAAACACTTAGTCAATAGTCATTTTAATTTTAATTAAGATTTGCATGCCTTCTGAGTTTTTGCTTTGTTTGCTAAATTTAGTTTTGTTTGACTATTTAACACAAGAAATGTTTTCTTAATTTAAATTATTGCAGGTAGTTTGTAGATTTTAGTGTTAAGCCGTTGGTCCCGGCTGTCATTCGTGGATCTTTACAGTCGTTACGGGTCGTCAGTAGCCCGAAAGTGTGACAACCAGTCTTACCAAGGGGTATCGTATTACCCAGTCACTGGGTTGTGGAGGTCAGGCAGTCGCTTCATGTAGAATACTGGTATTCAGCTGCATCCGGTTAAACTGGAAGCCGACCCCAACATAGTTGGGAAAAGGCTAGGCAGATGATGAAGGTTTTAGTTTAAATAGCATGTTTTGTAAAGATTATTATTTTTTATGTGAATTCCGTGGAAAATGTTGTTGGCTACACATTTGGCCGTACTTTTTTTGTATTTCTTCCTATAAAATGTAATATATCCTAGTTATTTTGCTTTTTTTTAAATTAAATTCTGCTTTAATACTGTCACGCTTATGTTAAAATTGGTTTTATCTACATATAGTGTATTTTAAAACTATTTATTTAAATTATATTTCTAGACATGTATGTACACTGGGATCCAATATTAAACAGGAATGTTCATGGATTGACGAGAATGTTCGATCATCAAAGACTCTGTAGCACATTTCCATGCATTCACCTAGTCCATGAAATCTCAAAGGTCCTCGTTTACTCGAAACACGAACTTCAAAAGGTTTCAGCAATTTAGTTACAGTTCCTGAAATGGAGTAAGTTCGGAAACAGTTCCCAACGAAATTAACTTACGTCCGAATGCAGTTAAAAGAACGGAAAAAGGACAAAACAAGTTGCTAATAAAGTTAACCTATGGAAAAGGATGGATAATTGAATTCTAGTTTCACATGGTATTTGGTAATTTTATCAATTAAACGCTTTTAAAAAAGTAGTTTCTTTATAGAAACCTGACAACCTACTTGTACATTTTAGGTAGTTAGGTAGGAACCTACTTTCCTAAGATCAGCTTTTGAATGACCTAAATATTTGTATTACCTTTGTCAAAGCCATACAAACAAACTTTCACAAACGTTGTACTTATTCACAATAATTGACCTAATTAAATGTTTGATTTCTTAGCAAATTATATTTATGTAGAAGTTATTTTGTGAGAAGAGAACCGTTTTTAATTAAATTTAAGGCGAAATTCGGGAGAAATTTATTTTGTCGATAAACTTTTTGGTCTATATGTATTTATAACATTTGGATACTTTCAAAAGTACTGTTTGTTTATCATTAGAAAAAGCTGCGTAATTATGTAAGCAAACTTATTTGCAATTCTGGCCACTGTTAAACTTTTCAAGATTTCTTTGAGCCAACATAATAAGGTTTGCATATGAAATGCACACAAGCATAATGCGATTACAAACTTTAAATATATTCAACAATGTAAATTGAGCTTAAAATCTCATGAAAATGATAATGTTAAGGTATTCAAATTATCTTATGAATGCATGTTTGTGGAGACACCTTTTTCCAGTCTTAGTTTTGCAGGTAATGTTTTATGCAGTGCAAAAATTGTGACATTCTTTTTTATTTTGTAAGTAGGTTTGTACAAACACTTTTACACGTCAATCATATTTTAAAACTAGATGAGGTCGGCGTTTCCTAGATCTGACTAGTCTGAGAAGAAAGGCCGAAACAAACTTAGACGTCACAGTCTCTTTTAAAGTCCAGACATAATCTTGGTCAGATCATATGAAGACCATGTAGATCGATGTCTGAGATGGTTTGTTGAGGAAAGAACCAAACAGATCGCGGGGCGCAGCTGCGCCCCACAGCGGCGGAATATCGGGATAAAAAGTATATGTTAATCCTGGTTATAAAATATCTGTGTGCCAAATTTCGTCTAAATCCGTGTTTTTGCGTGAAAGAGTAACAAACATCCATCCATCCATCCATCCATACAAACTGTCGCGTTTATAATATTAGTAGGATATAAGTAACTTTACCAGCTTTACCTATTTGTATAAACTTAATACAAATTTAACTATTTCATGTAGCAGAATATAACACAAAAGCATAGCACCAGGTCAAAAGGAATAGCTGTCGTTGCTGCCATTCCATACTGAAGGCCCATAACTCTAAACTTTCACGTTTGCGTTAAACTGAAACGCGTGGGTCGCAATAACTTTCATAAAACGTAGTAACAACCAAATGTGGTGTTGTGACTCGAAATCAGTTTAGCTAAAAATATTTTCAAGTGTGTTTGATGTTTGAGAACTATTTTATTCAGCAAAATTTTAGTAATACAGTAACACTCAAGGCTATACAAGCTTCTACAATCGATTTGATTTTCCTCAAAAATATTTCTACGACCTACTTATATATATAATATTATAAACGTGAAAGTTTGTATGGATGGATGGAAGGATCTTTGTTACCCTTTCACGCAAAAACTACTAAACGGATTTGGATGGAATTTGGCACACAGATGGTTTATAACTAGGATTAATATATGGGTACTTTTCATCCCGATATTCTTACGGGATCGAAACTTATGCGGGTGAAACCGCGGGGCGCTGCTAGTAAAAATAATAAAAGTATTCAAGGATAGTAGCAGATGGCTTTCTGTTTTTTGTTTTTGCCTAGTGAGTTTCTCTTAACCTCGATCAAGCCTGATGAAAGCGATGGGAGGGGTCTACATCTACAATACAACGAGCCTGCCCAGAAGATGTCTGTTCACTCTCGCTTTATAGTTTCTGCCTGCCCGTATGGGAAAACTTCACGTATGTAAGTATGTAGGTATACATATAAGAAAAAAACGTAAGTAACAACGTGTTGTCTATGTGACCTCGTTCGTAGTTAATGTTTAGGTTAATTTCTGTATCTAGTGGGTGGGCTTACCTCCGCACACATTGTCTTTGATATCCTCTATCCCTGTTTGTTGAGAAATCAGTGAAGATATTTAATGTAAACATAAACGGTTTCTTGCTGCTTGTGTTTTAATAACCTTCCTTGATGGATAAATTGATATTTTTGATGTTTTCTATTATTTTGTTGTCCAAATTCCAATTAACAAAAAATATATATCGACGGTTGAAAGGCTAATTGGTCTAAGCGACATTTTTTTGCAATAATGAGTTACATTGTATACACATTCGGAATCAGCAAGTTTTTCTCCGTCGTTTGAGTCAGGTTCTAATTTTTTTTTCGAAAAATGTCGCTTAGGTCAATTAGCCTTTCAACCGTCGATATATATATTAGACAAATTTAAAATAGATATTTATTTAAATCTATTGAATATAATATAAGTCCTGAGTATTGTGAAACAGTAAATCTAAATTAAACTATGATTGATTGCTAAATAATATTCAAAATATAGCTGAATTTATCTAAATTATTTATCTAGATATCGGTTATGAAATTCAGTATATCGGTCGGTATGGAATTCTTTTGGATATCGGTTAGACAGCATACAAAACCGTTTGTGTCAAAGGAAATCCAGGGTCTAGTGTCTAGAAGCTGGATTTACTTTTTGTATAACTGTAATAACTGGAGATTTAGAGAGATTTCGTAAGACTAAGCAGAAAGTTTAGAAAGAGTTAGTTTTAAAAAAATTCAGTAGAATACAGTTTCAGCTTCGATTTATTCCAAATGAACTAACCAGCTTACCATACGAGTGCCAGTGCCACATACCTGAGGTAATGAGGTTGCCCTTTATTTATGTGTAAAGTATTGCGTAGGTATATCTTTAGTAAGAAGATCCTAAATATGTTTTTTAAACATAAAATCCTGCTATAAATACCATTTATTGTGATGTTAGTATTCACACATAAACTTGATCTAGACTATTTCACATATTTTTATTTTAGAGGTTTCTTGATCTCTTTGACACACGTGTTTGGACACAGGCCTTCTCTTCGAGAGGGGAAGGGCCTGATCTACAACGCATGCCCAGTGCGAGTTGGTAGATATCACAAGTCTGTTCGACTTTTTGGTTCCAAGACATTTCCTCACGATGTTTTCATTCACCGTTTTGAGAGTTGCAGTGGTGATGAAATTATTTACACAAAGTAAGGAGTCTGTCTGGTTTCAAACCCATGACCTACAACTCGTACGTCGGGGACATAAAAAGTACCGTAGTACATAAGGTGTCTCTAATTAATTAAAATAAATATTAATTTTAAAATTACTTGAGACATTTTGCACAAAATTTTTACTCCGCTTCAATGACAGTAAATATTACGTGAACCCTAGCGTAATGGATGTGAAAATATTAAGGACCCAGTTATTATGTGTGTCAAGTAATTTAAACATTACAACATTATTAAAACTTTTCTACGGCTTCTCTTAAAATATTTCGTGTATGAATAGATACAACTTATACAAGGTGTCGTTTTGCATCCTCGTCAAATTCAAGGAGGTAACTACGCTACTGATTCTCGAAACGAATCAATAATAAAATAAGTAGGTATTTATAATTTTTGGAAATCGGCGTGTGTGGGACACGCATTTTAAAACGCGGCCTGTGTGAGACTGTAACTGCCCTTTTACACAGACATAAAAACGCGGCCGCTTATATGATACCATAACGCGATTCTGTTATTTGAAAGTGGTGTATTTTGAAATACTGTCAAACTTAAATAACTAAAAAAAAATAAGTATGTATTCATTATTTACCAGGGAACGTAATTTCATTTGATTATTTATGTCTTTCATAACAGCCTCCTGAAATTTGACGAGGGTATAAAACAACAGCTTGTATAACCATAAAAAAGTACCTGTTACCGTGTGTCACCAAAAAATATAGTTCCGAAAACTGTGTAAGTATGTTGCAAACACAAAGAAAATAAACACAATCTACCATGGGAATTCGACACCAAAAATATTGAGTAACCCGGTTCTCTTTCAATCAAAATTGATATCACTATTCAATATATTAAGACCAATCGGCGCCAGACAAACCAACAGGGATTTCACACATGATCTCATTCAATTTATTGTTCCCTGAAATTGCTTTTTTTGGGATAAACTGGTTCTAAGAGCCGTCGCGGATAAGGCAACCTAGCCTGATTGAAGTGGCCAGTATTTTGAAATGTAGTGGACAATGCAGTGGTCGCCCAGTGGCAACGGCCGCGACTTACGAGTTGTAGGTCATAGGTTCGAACCCAGACAGGCGCTTTACTTTGTGTAAATTACTTCATCACCACTGCTCTCAAAACGGTGAAGGAAAACATCGTGAGGAAACCGGCATGTCCTAGAACCTAAAATTCGAAGACATGTGACATCTACCAACCCGCACTGGACCCGGGTGGTGGATTACCAACTCCCTCTCATCGAGAAGAGGCCTGTGTTCCAGCAGTGGGAACATTAGGGTGATTATGTGGACAATGCTGTTGCCAAGTGGACTAAAATGGCCAGTATCTTTGCAAACAACAGGTTTTGTCGCCGAAGCTATGGTTTCCTTGAAGATGGGCAGTGACGGCTGCCATAAAATTGAGGGCAGTGGGGTTTTACTTTACGTGGTGTCAAAAAACGCTATTTATGGAAATACATCAAATTACCGAAAAATGACATAATGGTAGAATGACATTCATTTTTTGACAGGAAGTTAGTTTTATGATTGACATTTGCAAAATGGGACGCTATACGCTCGACTAAAATTGGGAAATATTAAAAACTTACTTCCAAAGTACCTAGTGAGTCTTTAACGCAAGCTGTAAGAAATTTACGTGGAAAATTTTCGAGAAATGTGCGTCAATTTGTGAAGCGAGTTCGTGAAAATGGATCGTTATTAGACAAAGCAACTCGTGTACATTCTCGTCTAGTACGTTCAACCGAAAACATTGCTGCTGTGGCTCAGAATGTGCAAGAACATCCATCAACATCAACTCGTCATAGTTCTCAGGAACGGAACATTTCTCGCACTTCTCTTACAAGAATTTTGCATAAAGACCTCGGTATGAAGGCTTACAAAGTTCAGTTGGTCCAAGAACTGACGCCTCCATCGATCTTTTGCGCACTGTTTTTGAAAATCGAATAATCAGCCGAAATGCTGATGTCAATTGGCCGCCTCGGAGCTGTGTTTTGAGCCCTTTGGATTATTTTCTGTGGGGAACCATTAACCAAAAACCAACCAACCAACCAATATCCTTAAAATGATCACTAGCAGACTCGATTGAATGTACATCAATCACTGCAGTGTCATCTCCCATGGGATGAAATAATTTTGAAATACAATAAACTAACATAGTTCTTAAGTTTACTAACACAATGAGTCCTTGTTACATAAATAAATAAAATTATATATTTTATTAACGATAAATGTTACGCAAACCATCCAGAGACAATTGAAGCGTTGAAACATGAAATCGAAGTTGCCATTAAAGATATTCAAGCCGAAACAATCGAAAATGTACTGAAAAATTGGGTTGATCGGTTGGGGATACTGCCGAGCCAGTCGTGGTAGTCATATGAATGAAATTGTGTTCCATTCTTAAATGACAAAGTTCAACCTTTCCAATAAAACCAGAAATTTAAAAAAATTATCAGTAGTTTTTTTTATAGCCGATTCAAATTTTAAATTTTAAATGGCCCACCCGTAACAATGGTGAAACAAAACCCGAGAGGAAACCGGCATGTCGAAGAACCAAAAACTCGAAAATATTTAGAGGATTTTGGGACACATCCCAGCAGTGGAGAAATTATAGGATGATTATGCTTAACGCTTCAGTAACACCTTTCGACAGTAAATTGCGGACGCCATGTGGCGACCACCGCAGACTTAGAAACCTTAGCTTAAGTGTTATCCTTAGCTTCAGTTATATTCCAAGATACCTCATGGCCCCTACAATCTAATCGCTGAGACTAATATCGCCTAATTTTAGGCAGCCTTGAAGTCACAGGCCAAAAATTCTTCATATTTGGGAAAAAAAATTGTAGATACACACGTCTATAGGGTCATTTATTATTCCAAGTAGGTACCTAAAATATTAATCACGCTAAGTACATTAATGAGATAAAATCATTTATATTCAACCGAGTCGCGTGGTATATTTTGCGGTTATTCAATTTTAATAAATTAAAATGTGGCCACAAATGATTATAAACAAATTAAAACATGTTATTATAATAAAGGACATAACTGAAACATATGTAAACATATTGCACGTTTGTAAAGGACACAGATAGTCAATTAGATTTATGAAAGAATAAACCAAGCCACTATTATTTACGTGATTTCGACTGAAATATTTTTTTTCAGTTTAAAGTACTCCACATTATTTCCTGGATTGAACCTACAAGAAGATGCTATTAAATATAAATTACAGCTTTTTACCTCATTGGCAAAAAAATAAAATAAATTATGCATGAAAACTTTTTCAGTCTGTTGAGTTGAACAATTGTTACATGCGAATCTCATCAATCTCGAAAGAAATAAAATAATGTTCAGGTGCAAAAAGAATTGAACAATGTCCCAAAGAATTTACAAGACGTTTGAGAGAAAAAGTTGCTAACTTATTTGAATCTGTATGTCATACGTTTCTCGTTTGGAACTGACAAGTTGGTTGGGTGTTGTGGGTATACTTCTGCCTCACCCTTCAGGAAATTCAAGCGTGATGTTAAGTTGCTGAAGGTAATTTTGGCAAGTGCTTTCTGGCAGCATTGCCATACAACGTGGCAATGCTTTGCCACGTTTATACGTTTCCTTTTGACAGCGATGCGGACAAATTTATTGATGCCCATTGATTATTCCCCTTTTTATATACTTGTACCTACATATTATTATTTTAATACTGTTAGATTTTTAAATTATGTAAATAAATACTTTCTTGGAGAACAATTTATTGTTCAAGTTAAATATAAGTGACCAGTGGGTAAGGTGTCTCTAGATGATTTGATTACTTCTAAGGGATTATATAGCAAATACCTACGTGAATACATACATAACATCACTACTGTAATTCCCGAAAGGTTAGGCAGACGTGTACCTTATAGTACACCCTAACTAATATCCCAACTTCTAACTGAACAGACAGCTGTGCTGCTGGGGAGTTTGTTGCGCCACTTCTTCTTCCCAGGGATAACACTAGGAAGTGGTGAAAAGGGCAGGCGCTTTTGGGGGACTGTTTTTTGTAATTTTGACGTTCGAAAAGTGCTGATTCTCAGCCTAATTTGAATAAGTGGCTTTTGATTTTGATTTTTGACCCACAAAAACCAAGAAATTTTCAGTTCAAAACGAGCTACACATTTCGCTAGTTACCTATGTTTAAGTCGCATGTAATAAGATCCTGCTGCCTTCAACCAGACATCAATCCAGACTCCGGGCTCCTACTGAGAAATTCCTGATGGGAAATTGTGTTTCCTGATGGAAATTCCTGATGGAAAATCTCTAATTTATCTCAGTTGGCTTGTAAACAATTATTTCTTAGCTTTTTAAACGTTTCTTTATTATGGGAAATATACTACATTAAGTATTTTTCATAATAGGCTAGTATTTTTTCTTTTGTCAATTATATAAAAAAATATGAAGACGTCAAGCGGAACTTTAACGGGTGATCCGTTAAAGTTGGCGTGACGTCACGCGGACATCACGCCTTGCTACACTGTTTAGCATGGCGTTACGTCACGAGCCCCACTCCCAAATTTTGACGTGCTATATCTTTGTCATGTCCATTATTTTCCGATAATCTAACTGACGGACTAAATATAATAATTATTTTTTTTACCCAGGAAACTACCCTATTATCTACTATCTTGGCAAATTTTAATCGACCTTCATTTTATATAACCGAACCCAAGTTCCTTTAAGATCTAGAGAGACAAATACTAAGTACGAGTACCTACCTACCCTACATTTTATCCCTCTATCCCACAGTAGCCACTTGTTAACTTAATGGTAACAGATAGAACCTCTCTCAGAGGACCTAAAATAAAGAGGACGAGTAGTGAAAAACTGTTGACAATTATAAGCACCTAATGTGTTAAAATTATTGCTTTAGATTAGTCTTCACGAAGAATAAAATGCGCTTGACAAAAAGGTTTTGTTTTTGTTTCTAACTGGAGCGATATTGTTAGCAGGAAAACCTTTTTTGCTCAGTAGCATCATGTTTCAATGTTAAAAAGCTTCTTGAAAATTATGTGTTTTTGAAACGTAAGTTGAACTTTATTCTATTTTGCATAATGAAGTTATAGTCAGCGAATACAGTATGATATTTGGGTTAATTTGATGGTTTGGTTCATGTTACTTTTACTTAGATTGTATCACTTTTCAATGTTTCATTTTGACTCTTCCCGTGACCAGAGGGCTGGCCTATTTTTAGCCCAAAAAATCAGCATTGCCCTCCAACCTGGTAATGCTGCCAGCCTTTTGGGCACTTACACCATTGACAGCGATCCGGACGAATTTTTTGATGCACAATGAGCTCCTGCATTTTTCTTTATTTTTATTTTTCATTGTTCTATTATGTAAGTCACAATAGCAGATGTCAAACAAACTGAATCTCAGACTTATTGTAAACTTATTGTCTTGCCTTTACGAGTACCTGCTGATAGCTCAAATATTTTTGCCAAATTTTCTAAATACAGGGTGGCAAAGACATCGACGCACAACCTGTAACCATGGAGACAATACATGATTCTGGACCCCCTTCGTCAACATTTAAAGAGGGTTATAAAAAAATATCAGCCTACAAAAGTGAACAAACATCTTTGTTTTAGTAACCAACGAAAAACTTCAACCCTGGGGGTTCCAGATTTATGTACCTACTGAATCCATGATAACAGGTTGCGCGTTGGTATCCCTGCCACCCTTTATGTATAGATAGACACCAAAAGTCCAAAACTCGGCCTTCTTGAAGCATGCTTAACGTATTATAGAGGTATGAGGAACAGTGCCAACGATTGATGTTGGGAAGTTTGAATATATGCTAATTGCGCGGTAAACTCTGCTTGCGAGATGCAAGATTTGCGTGACGTCAGTATGACGCGTTGTCCGCATGTGGCGTTGTAGATACCGCTATAGTATTCTCAACTTAGTAACATATTGGGAACCAACTAACCGTTTCTGTTACAATTTAAAAAAAATTACGTCCTATTTACATTGACCGATTGACTTAGTAATTCCCTTTTATTGCTTATTTCCTTTTCATCTACACTACGTTGACATTTGTATTTCCACGTGTGAGTTTTCTTTTTTATTTGACCTGCATTTGAATTTTACTTCTTACTGTTGGCATAACTCTGAATGAGTCTTTTGTTGTGATTTCATTTGTGGCTTCACTTTGATTAACAACACAGTATTTATGATTTATTTACGTTCCAAATAGGAATGTTTAGTCTATAAAATTCAGTTAAATCAATCTGTACACGCACACAAAACGTTTTTAAAAGTGTAACGGTGGAGTTTCTTGCCCATCTTCTCCATATGAAACTACCTTTTGGAAGGAGTGACTAGAAAAATTGATTGGAAATTTGGACGTTATATGTTGAAAAAGTTGGTTTCTTTGTCTGTTAAAGTGCTTTATATTTGAAATAAATGGTTTGCTTTGACACGTGAGACAACACATACATAAAGGTGCACGTGTCTTATATATTATATGTAATTTTTCTTTCTCTCAAAACAAATGAAAATCGCCAGTTTAAAAATAGGCAAATTAAAAATGGAATCGGTTTCGATCTATCAAAATGGAAATTATCACAATAGGTTCATAGCCCACTAAACCCATGTTTAGTAATCAAGTATGACAGTTCATTTTATTCCAGCTCTCATGACTGACAGTTTTTGTGAGTGCAAAGATCACACGCGACAGATTCTACGGTAACTTAACTTGACATCAAATTTTCAACCTGAAAAGGGTTGAGTAATTTAAATGTAGTTTGTGTGTCCTGACGTGTTACTTGATAAATGTTAACGTTGAGAATAATTGTTTTGTCATTTAGTTCTGGGAATTAAAATTAGAATTGGCTTTCTCTCTATCTCTGTGTATTACAGGAAAAACTATGTTTAGCATGGGTAAGGTGACACTAAATAATAATGCAATGTAGTTTATGCAATTTGATGAAGTGAGGGATTATGGATCCATCTAACACCCAGTGCAAGGGCCCTGCTTCTGGTCAGACCACGTCCTATTTGCTGGAGTGTCCTAAGTGCCCATTCACTCGCACCTTTGATGACCTTGAGCGACTGATTTTTGTTCCTGATCCTTAATCTAGTACTATTATTGATCGAAGTAGCCAACTATTGGGCTCAAACAATATAATAATAATAATATCCCTGGACATTTCACACAGCGCCGTCTAGACCCAAGCTAAGCAACCTAATGCTTGTGTTATGGTAACAAGATGGCTGATAAACTACTTAAATACATTTTTTTTTACTTTTTACTTATATACATATTATAGATAGAAAAACACCCAGACTCGGAACAAATACATGTAGGTCATACAAATATTTGTTCCGTGCGGGAATCGAACCCGCGACACGCAGCGCAGCAGTCAATCGCTTAACCACTGCGCCAACCGTGTCGTCATCAGACCTCACCAGACAATTTAAAGTCCTCCAGACCGAATTTCGACTACGGCGGTCAATCTCAACGGAGACTTATCTTCGGCGTGGGAGATATTGCATAGTGCACAAGTGTGTGCGCAAACACAGGTGCACGAACTAAGTATTCCCTCAGTATCATAGTCCGATGGGACGGCAATCCGACACGACCGGAGAGAAGTAAGATCAGGAGTAAGATCAAGTAGGATCAAAGTACTTAAAGTCACGAATATACCTTACATTTGCGCAAGATTGAAAAGCGATTTTCTCCTATAGTATTAATATATATATAATATAAATATTTTATTGTGTTACGAACATAGTATTCTCAAAACCTTACCAAAATTGTACTTTTCTTAAAGTATTCAATTTTAATTTCACGAGAAAAGCTTCTGAATGTTGCGTAACTGTAAGGTATTTATTTGTTTGTGATTGTATCGTTGATACACAAAGAAGGAGAAGATTTATTAGCTAGATTTCTTATTTTAATGACAACGTTATGTCAAGAGGAAAAATCTAAGTCTGATACAGTTAAATAGGCATTTATTTATTTATATAAAGGCTTACTAACTAAACACATACACAGCATTAACCCAAAGTCTTTGTCATAATACATGTATAACTCGCATGTATCTAAATTATAGGAAAGCACGTCACTATCAATTAGCGTACTAGAAAATTATACAAAAAAAAAAGATCTAATAATAATTAAATAATTAAAAAGAAATGAATGCTACTTAATTGCCGCTAGTATACATTATGTTGCCATACGAAGTATCAGCACTAGTTTGATTCAGTCAAACGCTGAACTTGCTAGCAATGCCTACCTAGCGAGATAGTTACCTACCTTCTTACTAAAGCCTTTGTAAACTTTATCAAGTCTAGAAGATAGGTATGAACTAATAAATCCTAACTATCCTTCTGTCTTATGCAGTGAAGTCGATTGAACTGAAAAGGTTACCCAAAACCGTGTCTGTGAGTGAATTCCAGACTACTAACTGTGTAGCCTTATCTACACAGCCTTATTGACGGCACGGTTGGCGCAGTGGTTAAGCGCTTGACTGCTGCGCTGCGTGTCGCGGGTTCGATTCCCGCACGGAACAAATATTTGTATGACCTACGTGTATTTGTTCCGAGTCTGGGTGTTTTTCTATCTATAATATGTATATATTTACAAAAAAAAAATGTATATAAGTAGTTTATCAGCCATCTTGTCACCACAACACAAGCATTAGGTTGCTTAGCTTGGGACTAGATGGCGCTGTGTGAAATGTCCAGGGATATTAATTGGTTTATTTGAAACTAGCTTCTGCCCGCGGCTTCGCCCGCGTGGATGTCGGAAATTATCCCACGGGAACGTGCTAACAGGATAAAAAGTATGTGCTTCCCCAGGATGCCATATATCTCTATGCCAAATCAGATGTTCAGTGGTTTAGGCGTGAAAATGTATAACATTCAGTTTCAAGTTCAAATCCTCCGCTTAAAAACTGAATTACCCCTTTTTGTCCCGTCAGTGGTAAATTTTCGACAACTTTACATACTTATTATTAATAGCTGTGCATTGCGGGTGACGTAACCTACGACAAACTTATTATTTGCGGTTGAAACAGTAATCTTGTCTAGGGATCGAACCGCAAAATTAAGTTTGTTTTTTATTGTATATACTTTTCCGGCATAAAAAGTACCCAGTGTGGTGCCCAGGATATTAAAGAATACTTATACCAAGTTTCATCGTAATCGAACCGGTAGTTTTTGCGTGATGCCTGAACAAACAGACAGACAGACAGACAGACCGACAGACAGACAGACAGACAGACAGACAGACAAAAATTTTTTTAATCACATTTTTGGGTTCGGTGTCGGTCTAGTAACACCCCCTGCCATTTATTTTTTTGATATTTTCAATGTACAGAATTTTCACTTCTACAGATTTATTATAAGTATAGAAGATAACTGGTTTGAGTTTGAACTATGATGTCAATCATCATCTGCCTAGCCTTTTTTCCAGCTATGTTGAGGTCGGCTTCCTGTCTAACTGGATGCAGCTGAATACCAGTATTTTACATGGAGCGACTGCCTATCTGACCAGGTATTGGGTAATACGATACCCCTTGGTGAGACTGGTTATCAGACTTTCGGGCTTCTGACGACCCGTAACGACTCTCAAAGATCCATGAATGACAGCCGGGACCAACGGCTTGACATGTTTTCCGAGGCACGGAGGGGTCTTGGTATGTAAAGATGGTCATCCATCCACGGACCAACCACGGCAAGCGTAGCTTAATCTGATCGATCGAACCGTGCGGCTGTTATTTCTTAGCCACGAGCATCTAAATGAAAAATGAAAAAAAAAAAAATGATCTCTATTTGAACTATGGTGTAAAGATTATAAAATAGAAACGCAATAAATTGCTATTCAAGATGGCTGTCACAAAAATCAAAACAACAATAGATTTGAAATACCTAAAACGATCAACCAACGTTTATTTATTCATAAGCCTAATGAAATGTCAAAACAGAATGAATTGCCGTTCATTCTGACCGATTCGATAACAGCTTTTAATTAGTTATATCACACCCAACTGTCATTTAAACGTATGATCTAATAATATTTGGACGGTCGGTCCGTCCCACGCTGGGTTTGAAAATCTGTGTCTATTTCTAGATTTTACGGTAAGGGTGAATAAGGTGTTTTTTTGACATTCATTTTCATGGTACACTTTTCTATTTTAGTCCTGAGACCAAATTAGAACTGTTAAATGGAATCACCGCAGATTTGCTGACTAATTTTGACATCGATTAATCTGGTTTCTGACTAGCGCTAGCCTTTCCCCACCAAATATATTCGGGTAGGCTGTCAGCCAGTCTAACTGAATGCAGTTGAATACCAGCATTGAACATGGAGGTACTGATTCTCTGACCTTTACAATCCAGTTACTGTATAACATGATACCCTTTGGTAAGACTCGTTGTGAGACTTTCGGGCTCTGACCACCCAAAAATACTACTATTCTACTGTCAAAATCTACGAATGATAGTCGGGACGACAGCTTAATATGCTTCTCGAGTCACGAAAGGGTCTTGGTATGTAAAAGATGATCACCATCCACAGACCGACATCGGCAAGCGTAGTTAGCGCAATTATTTAGCCACAAGCCCCGATTCTGGTTTCTATGATCTTGGTATTAAATGTTATCACATAAATTAAGTTTTTAATAAAAAATGGAATCTCTTTTAAGTAAGCTCACGCAGGAGTGATAAAAGTCTAGAATGTTGCACGGTAGCGATAACTTTTTTATGGTTACTGGGGAAGAGACTGGACCAAATATTGCACGATAAGGGATGAGCTACACCTGTATTTACGAGCCCCAGATATGAATTCTTATAAATAAAATAAAGCTAATTCGTTCCTAACCGATTGGACGGAGAAGGCACAGCACAAGGAAATGGGGAAGAATATTGGGGCGGCCTTTGCCCCGCAGTGGGAAAATATAGGCTAACGGAAAAAAAAAACAAAAACATGAATACCTATTATAAAGCTTGAAAGATGTGGTCAAATTTAAGGGTGTGGTATGACAACAACTTTTAATCGCGAAAAAACAATCAGCTGTCCCATACATTTGGGTCAAATAGGTATTAGAGTTTTGTACGGGACAGTTGATATTTTTTTCTAGATAACGATGTTGGTCCCATGGAAAATTTTGTTTAATGATGGTCTGTACTCTTAAATTTTGCCACGCCTTTCGATAGATGCTGTATAATTATAATAAAGAAATGTACATTAAAATGTCCTGCAGGTCATTACTATCCACGTTACAACGTCATGAACGTGTTTTTAATTTGCGAAGTTTTATACAAATCTAGTTTTGAGAACGATAAAATATAAATCCTGAAACAGTACCTACCTACCTAACTTAGTGGCAGAAACATACGCTCAAACTTCAGTGGCTTGCAGAAAAACTGCCAAGTTTTTCTCGTGAATAGCGTACATGAAAGTTTTTGTTTTTGCACCGTGCATGTATGCTTTGTCACTATTTTCTTTTGCAGCGGGGACTGTCGTAACTGTCTTCCTTGTACACTATTAAAACCCTAGCCTTTTTGACAAATGTTTTAGTAACTAAAAGACTAATAGAAAAATAAAGTGTGTTTTAGCTTAGCTTTAGAAGGAAGACTGACTATCTTTCAGCAAGAAAATTGATTGCTACAATAAATACCAAGATATACAATAAAATACCTACTTTAATTTCTAATCTCAAGAACTAAGGCAGTTTAAACATAAATCCAAATTGATTCATCTTTTCTTTTTAATAATTCCTTACAATGGAGTAGGTAATCAACAAATTTGGTTTAAAAAATGTGGGTGGAAAGGATTCATTACTTTTTCTGTCATGGATATGGTCTATCATGGATCAAATTTATATGTATAGCGGAAACCAATTAACTATGCATCTGAATACTTTATTCAAAACTAAGAAAGACAGGAATCATTGCCAGAATTTCCTCCAATCTAGCTTACAACAATGCTTATCTAGGGACGGTGGGACTGACGGGCACAATTTAAGTCCATCAGCCTTAATTTATTAAATGAAAATGCAAATGTAAGGGAAAATCTTTACGGAGATATACATAATTTTGCACTTATGTATACCAATTTCAGTGATAATTTCCGTTACAAATATGGTAAACTTAGATAGTAAACTGTTTATAAAGATACAATACAATATGAAGAAACAAATATTCTTTTCAACGAGTTCTTTTGTCGCAATCATTATCTGCTTTTCCCAACTATATTGTATCGGATTCCAGCCTAATCGGATGCAGCTAAATACCAGTTTTTTACATGGAGCCACTGCCTATCTCACCTCCACAACTCAGTTACTGAGTAACGTGTTACTCAGTAAAAGTAGTAGTAGTGAAAGTGTGACAACTAGTTTTATCAAGGGGTATCGTGATACCCCTTGGTAAAACTGGTTGTCACACTTTCGTATTCCTGAATACCTGCAACGAATGTCAAAGACCTACGAATATAGTAAAGTTTATTCATCAAAAAGTAAAAATACAATGCGACGGATTCGGTCAGCCACACACTAAGCATAGCTTGTATCTTGTGGCTCTAAGATTGACTGACTAGTAGGACCAGCGGCTTGATATAATTTCCGAGGCACGGACGGGTCTCGGTATATACCTAACTAATGGATCGTCACCCATCCCCAGACCGATTTCGGCAAGCGTAGCTTAACTTTCGCTCGGTATAACCTAGACACGAGTGCCTTGAACATATTTAACGAACAATAACATATAAACGTTTAAACTTTTTACTCGTTCATCCCCTTGTTCTATAAATGTCACCCTTACGTGTCAGTGTTCCCAAGCAATGACTTCAAGGGTGCCTCGCTGTGGGGTGTGTAGCTCTTCACTTGAAGACTACTACGGTACTGCTAAGCGCAGGTGAACTACCAGAGCCAACAGTGAAAGATAAACGGAATTGTGAAGATATTTAAGCTACTTAGATCTTTTGTATTTCCAAAACTAATGTTTACCATTTCAATTATTATTGTTAGCGGTCGAATTAAAACGTTTTTGTATTTGCTTGAATGAAGTGATACATAAATTACAAAAGATCTTTAAACAATGCTATGTAGGCTCCTATTTATGACCTCTAAAGAGCCATAACATACACACACCCATAAACATACATACTCGTATATGCATACACACACATACATAATAATTATTATTTTTCGGAAAGTATTGTCATTTCAAAAATCAAAATTGATAAAATTCGAAGACATGTGACATCTACCAACCAGCACGGGGCCCGCGTGGTGGATTACGGCCCACTCCCTCTCACAGAGAAGAGGCCTGTGTCCCAGCAGTGGGAACATTATAGGCTGAATATGTTGTATTATCATTTACTCAAATTTTATTTAAAAACAAATAAATGGCGCAAAAAATGGAATAGTAAAAGCTTGTCAAAAAAGCCTTGTTCTAAAAGTTTTCAGAATTTATAATGCAGTGGAAAGTGATCTATCTATTCACGCTAGCTCAGCTAAAACGATTTATGGCCTGTTCGCAGTGTTTTTTGCGGTGCGATGTGTTTCATTTTATTCGAGATGAAAGCGTTATGCTTATAATTTGCAGGGGCAGGGAAACAATGATTAAAATACATAGAAAAGCTTTTGTTAGTTCAATTCGACGCAATACTGGACCCAAATACTAGAGGAAAAAAAGAAATTCGCGTTTGAATTTGGAATTCTCTTGAAAGGCCACCAATCATCAGCCCATAACGTTCCCACTGCTGGGATACAGGCTTCCTCTCAGTGAGAGGGAGTGGGCGGTAATCCACCACGCGGGCTCAGTGCGGGTTGGTAGATGTCACATGCCTTCGAACTTTTGGTCCTAGGACATGCCGGTTTCCTCACGAAACGGTTACTGCCTCTAATGCTGGGACTATAAAAGACCAATGTGTTTATCTAGTGCTGTCCATGTTCACCCATACTCCTCAAATCTGTACAGCAGATGGCAAATGGTTGCAAATGGTGATGACCAACTTACTCTGTTCGTTTGTATCTGCCTAACACTTTGAGAATTACAGATGTGATTTTGTTTTTATGTGTGTAAATTGTTTACATATTACATATTCAGCATATATTGTTTCCACAGCTGAGACACAGGCCTCCTGTCTTCGAGAGGGAGTGGGCTGTAATCTACCACGCGGGCCCAGTGCGGGTTGGTAGAGGTCACATGTCTTCGATTTTTTGGCTCTAGGACATGCCGGTTTCCTCACGATGTTTTCTTTCACCGTTTTGAGAGCAGTGGTGATGAAATAATTTACACAAAGTAAAGCGCCTGGCTGGGTACGAACCCACGACCTACAACTCGTAAGTCGCGGCCTTTACCACTGGGCCACCACTGCTCTAAATTGTTTAAAATAGCGTAATAAAAACCTTATTTTGTGTGTGTGTGTCAAATCAATCATCACAAAATGAACAGAGTATAGTACATTAAGGACAAGTTTTTTTCAGAAACATTTTCTACTACAGCTCCTTTCTAAACGAATTCAGGAAAACGATTTTCCTTTCATTCAAGATTTCTCTGTACCTCGTTACTGGAATAAAAATAGCAATAATTTTACGATAGCTGTTATTTTGTATTCAAAAGAGATTTTGCATATTGTCGTTATGGTTCGTTGGGCACGATGACAGTCAATCATAGCGTAGAAAAAACGGAATACAGTTCTTTTTTTGTGGCATTTCTCGTTTTGTTCACGTTTTTCTTTTTAAATTATTTCGCACCGTAGTCGAGCTTTGTTGTAAATGGAAAGTTTTGTGAAATATGTGGTACCACAATGCTGGTGTTGGTCGAAACAATAAATAACAACTTAGTTAGTGTAAATTCGTTTAAATTTCATTCTTGTCTGCACGAATTTATTTGTTCTTTTGCCATTTTGTAAGTTTAAATAACATAACAAGCTCAAAGTTAACTTGTTAGCAAAAGGCGAGAATTGTAAACAGATTTTATTTATGAGAAAATGTAATTGCTTTTAAAATGGTGTGCAGTGAGCGCATTTCTCACCCCCCACCTCACCAGCAACAATGAGGGGGCGAGACTGGCGGTTAATGAGAGAAACTGGCCTATTCGTTATTCAAAAAACAAAATACGAAATGTTTTGCTGAATGGGAATCACAAATTGTTGCTTTTTAATATTGGAACAAAAAGTTCCAATCGGCTTTGATGTGATAAATAAATAAAAAAAGAATGTAAGTGTAAAAGTGTGGGTGGCTCTTGGAATGAACTTCTTATAAGTTTTTGTGGAGGGTAGATGGTTCTTGAGAAAGCGTGATAGATATTAGAAAAACATACTAACTTTGATGTCTGTTTACATTTGAAATCTCTCTTTGTTTCTGAATTGGCGTTCTATTGACTTCGATCACGCCTTTTGGAATCCGGTGGCTGAGGTCTATGATAGAACGAGCGTGCTGAGAAGATGCATATGTTCACTATTGCTTTAAAGGCCCCTGGGTTAAATGTGGAAGGGAACACAGACGCTGACAGAGATTTCCACACTTTGCCTGTGCGTGTCATAAATGTGGTGGCGAAGCGGTGAGTATGACCTCTATTATTATTAATTTGGTCCTTCTATAACATTGCGTAAGTTAATGAGTACCTTCTCTAACCTTTGTTTATTCCAACTGAGTTTTGCACCTGCCTTGTTTTCCATCCACCATCTAGGTTCATTTTAAGCTCAAAACCCACGCAGGTTCTTTGTAGCAAACTTAATTCGTTGAGCTTCATAAACTTTTAGTTTCGTACTTAACACAAACCACACTCGCACATTCAACATCCAACACTTTTAAACCACACAGTATTTATTTACATCTATCATAAAAACTCTATTTTATTTTCACTTTGACATCGTAAAAGTGACTTCGTTTCGCGTAAAGGTGCAGGAGTGCAATTCCCTTCTAACAAGAAATGAAAACATTGTCTGTGGTATATACCGCAGTAATAGAAGGTATTTTTAAAAATTGTATTTTTCTTTGAACATCTGTGAAAGCTTGTCTAGGTGTGTAAACTTGTGAGTTTTATGTGTCAATAGTGTCTGAGCAAATACGATTATTGGAGTGAAAGTATTTTATTTAACTCACGCTTTTGAACACCATTTTGTTTTTGTCTTTTTATTGCAAAAGTTGATTCTTTTGACATTTTGTTCTGTCTTTTGTAGATGTTAGGACAACAGAAAAGGTGACTTCAAAGAAAGGAATAAGACATCTTAAAGCATTACGATATTAGAGAGTGAATGATCAAAGTGTCTTTAGTGTCGAGCCTGTTTAATGTCAAGTGTCTTTTAACATCTAGCTCTTTGATCTACTTACTGGAAAGCCTTAGATTTTATATCTTCAGGAGGATAACTTTAATTAAAATAAGTTAGGCACCGTAACTATAAGAAGGTTCTCAAATATTGAAATTATTCATGAAGGCTATACCTTTAAATCAATAGTGCTTTCAAAGTTATAAAGATAGTACCACCAATTTGCAGTAGCAGTGGAATATTAGTAAATGGCTGGCTTAATATAAATAAATTAATGATTAATATTGACAAGACAAAAATAATGAATTTTAAAATAAGAACTCGACACACGGGTGCTTTAAATATCAAGTATCAAGACAAAGATGTCGAAGAAATAGAAGTAACAAAATTTCTAGGGTTACACGTGGATGACAAAATAAACTGGAAAAAACAAGTTGACTATGTCTGTAAAAAGTTAAGCAAGTGCTCATATCCACTACTGCACAGACTAAGAAAAAATACAAATCTACCAACACTAATAACGGCATACCATGGTTACATCAGCTCTAACCTTACATACGGCCTAATATTCTGGGGCAATAGTGTTGATAAAGAACGCGCGTTCATTGCACAGAAACGATGTGTTTGGGCAATTTTCAACCTACAAAAAACTAAATCCTGTGAACCATTTTTTAGAAAGACGAACGTACTAACATTCCCGTGTCTACTTTACATTACTATTTTTGAGGTTGCAGTTTTTGTTAAAAATAACATCGATCTATTTAAATATCGAACGCGTATACGGCATCATGACAAGCTAGACATAGTGCCTAGTAAGACGGATTTCCTGCACAAAAGTAGTTTTATTTAATTTTTAAGTGAATTGTTTTTTTGATTCATGTATTATTTTTTGTCTCCTTTACTCTATCACACGCTGTCTACATCTCTGTATCTATTGTCCTATCTCAGGTATGCTGGAAGAGATTTCTTATGAAATAAGCATCACCTCTGTACCTATTTTTTCTGTTCTATTTTTCAATGTCTGTTTATATATGTGTGTACATAAATGGTAAAATAAATAAATAAAAAAAGTGTTTTCTGCTCGGCACCGCGTATTTTCAATAACATTCCAAGGTCGATAAGAGCAATTACTGAAATAAAATCATTCAAAAAGAATCTCCATGAACAGTTAGTGAACAAATGTTATTACTCTGTGAAAGACTTCTATGCCGACAAATCATTGTTAGAATACAATCTGCCTAGGATATGATGCGTTTTTGTATAGATACATGATACGTCTTAATTTTACATGATGAAGAACTCTGAAAAGCATATGACGAAGAAGAGAGTCCTTTCATTTACGAACTGTTTATTTATTGAAATTTGTTATCCCAACAAATAATTAATGGTCTAAAATTTGTAATGTAATTTGAAATTTGTATTGTAAAATTTGTAATTTGCTACAGGTACTTAATATTATTGTTGACATGCTTGTAAACTCACTTTATGTACCTACATTTTATTGTACGCCCTAAGGGCAGGACATAGCTGTTCGCAAAACACTAAATTAACACCAGCTGTATTATGTACACTATCCTATGATCCACAATAAAGACGAATTGAATTGAGTTGAGTAGTTCATAGTTTATTACAAAAAAATTATAGTAGCGAAAGATACAGCTGATTGTGAGAATAAATTTACATAATCCTAATCCTTTCCTACTAATATTATAAACGCGGAAGTTTTTATGGATGGATGGACGTTGTTACTATTTCACGTCAAAACTACTGAACAGATTTGGATAAAATTTGGCACACATATACATAGTTTGTAACCAGGATTAACACATAGAATACTTTTTATCCCGATATTCCCACGGGATCGAAACATATGTGGGTGAAACCGCGGGGCGCAGCTAGTAAATACTAAAATTAACTACTTGCTACCTATTAGTGAGTGCCTCGTTGGTCTAGTGGTCGCGAGCGCTGCGGCTGAGCATGTGATTCCGCGGGTTCGATTCCTTGGTCGGCTAAAGTGTTATTGGGTCTTTCCATCTAAAATTTTCCAGTAACAGCCCAGGGTCTGGATTGGTGACTTTAATATAACTGGCCTAATTTGGGTGTACTATAAGTCCAGTTCTTCCTAGCCCTTCAGTAAATAAACGCGTGATGTTGTTGTGTGAACTAAAAGAAAATTAACTAACATTAACTCACACAAAATTCGAGCCAGATGATACCCATACAAAAACTTGACTCGAAATTAGGGATAAAACTGGCCTACTTAAGTTTGAACAAGAACAACATTTACGAATGAGTTAATAACTGATCAATCCATCAGTACTTGATTGATTGTGTTCAGTTGGTTTTTTGTATCCCGTATACCAGAACTTATTTTTGTTAATGATTAATCACATAATGCATTCGATTAGGCAGAAATAACTCTAAGAGAAAAGCTAGAAGTTTCAGCCAATTATTAAACAGTATGTATTAGAAAGTTCCTGCTCCACAGGCAGTTGGGTTTACAAGTTGATCACAATTTCAATATTTGGAGGAGATGCTTCCCCTTTTTGTTTTTTTTTAGTGTTTATTTTATATAATCAGGATTTTTAATACTTCAGTATTAAATACCTCTTCATGATTGGTAGTAATTTTTTTTTCTCTCATCTCTTAATTAAATTGCAAACTATAGTTTTGTATAATTTAGAAGCATTTTTTAAAATTTTGTAAATGTAAGAACCATGGATCCGTTTTTTATGTTATTTTGATGTTGACTTGAAAGAGCATGGCAGTTGAGAATATGTCATGCTCACTTAAATGTCTCACTGGTGGTGGCGCGTGTGTTGGATCATTCGGTTCCCTACGAAATGGTTGAGCTGGGTGGTGCTGATCCACGCGTCATGTTCGTGAACGGGCGCCATCTGTTGAGACTGGTCATCTCTTAACTGCCAGGGCTTATTTTTAATTTTATATTTTTAATTTTATATTTTAATTTGTTTCTTAACATTGTTCTCACATATAGAAGCAATAAGAATAATGTAACCAGGATTTTGTAAAAATGTCTTGATTTAAAAGAGTGTCCGTGGAGTTTCTTGCCCGTTCTTCTCCATAGAGATCTACGCTTTGGAATGGGCAACTAGCTTCAACTTTCTGACTAACTGACCGACTATTTAATTTTGACAATTCAAAAGTGCCTGTAAATGGTTTAATTGAAATAAATGATTTGAGTTTGAGTTTTTTGAAAAAAAGGTCGCTCCATGTAAAATACTAGTATTCAGCTGCATCCGGTTAGACTTGAAGCCGATTCCAACATAGTTGAGAAAAAGCTAGGCAGATGATGATCTAATGAAAGGATTTGTACCATAAAACTGGACCACTTTGAAAATAATATCAACTGCCCCGTACAAAATGCCCCGCCTAAATTTCATCTGCCCCGTACTAAATTTCAATACTTAGTCGACCCAAATGTTGCTGTGGTATGCTGAATTCAGTTACTTTTTAAGCTATGTTGCCTAAATCAATTAAGTCGTTAATTTTTAATAATATAATAATAATCACTTTACTTCAGGCAACTAAGGTCCATAGATAAAATACACAAAATAATCGTATACGATAATAAACTTAATACATACAAAAAACCTTATTCTACAAATTTATTAATTACGTTGGGTCGGCGACGTATTACGCTGAGTCGAGGTGTCATGTAGCCTTCCGCGAAAACGACGCTACATGACATGCATCGGCCAAAATTCCTCCTTCATGAAAGTCTTTAAGTAAACAAATAAAAATTTTACACATTTGCCTACAAAACCCACCCAATACTTTGGGATATAAAATCGAAATCGGGCAATTTCACATTTGGCTTTTTGCATTGTCTCTTTGTTTTTGAACCCAAGACCTCAACAACAGAAACCTATTTCTTGATTTCTGAAGGCCTATTCTCGTAATTAAAAACGTTTAAAATCTAGTCGCAATCTGGGGGGCAATTCTCGTAATTTCAAGAACGTTCACAGTCTGATCTCAATCTCAATCTGTCAAAAAATACTTCTAATTTCCCTACATTTTGACAAGTTTTTGACATTTGTTTGTCGCCGAGATGAGATTGCGACTAGATTTTGATCGTTTTAAATTACGAGAATTGGCATGCTGATCTCGGTGACAATCAATGTCTAAAACTTGTCAAAAATGTATGAAAGTTAGAGATATTTTTGACAGATTGAGACTGATATTAGTATGCGAACGTACTTAAAAATACGAGAATGGCCTTTCTAGTCCCACAATGCAGTCAATTATAAACATACAGGAATGTAAGGCGTACGTATTTCACTTATAACTGTCGAGCAGCTAATAAATTCTACAAGACTAATTCATTCATACCGAGAGCTGTCGGATTGTCCTGATTAAAATTTAAATTGAATAATATATGTGGGCGGGTGAAATGAGAAATACAAAATTTCCAAAATTAATTTGGCAACACCGAATGTTTTATTAACGAACTACCTATGAAGTTTTTGTCGACGTGTAAGGGTGCTGCTTGTGTCCGGAATAGATTGGATTGTTTCTTATACATCAAAAGTTCTGAACAATTAGTATTACAAAACATCCAGTTACATTTCAGTTTTTTGTGCCTATGATTTTCCGAACTTTTCAAAAGTTTTTGACATACAAATATGTCATGAAGTCATACTCGCTTACAAATACCTTATATGATACATTTTCAAATGTTAGTAAAACGATTACCGACCTTTAGTACTAGTACTAAGCGTATTACTAATTAAGGAGTAGTATTAAGATAGTCCAGATAAAATTTGTCGAAGTAGGGAAATACAGACCTATCCAACAACCAATGCGAGTGTGGTGCTTCTGACCAGACCATGTTGTTTTTTATATAATTTGTGCCCAGTAGGACCACTTAGGACACTCCAGCAAGTGGGGGCTTGCTGGAGTGTCCTAAGTGTGCGTTCACCTGCACCTTGGATGACCTGAATAATGCCACTGATGCCACAATCAACGTGGCCATCTACTGGGCATAAACTATTATTAAAAATAAACAACGAGTAGGAGTACCATCGATATGAAAAGAAGAAAAAATCTCAAGGTCGGTAATTGTTTTATTTTGGTGTCAGCAGTAAACTGCCTACATAGACCTAGTCTCCGAATGTTAATTAAATGATTTAATTCAATTGTAGTCCACAAACTTCATTATCTTCAATCAATTTAACCAGTAAGTTAACATTGGTATAGAATCACTCATTTAATTACGACTGAACATAATTCGTTTAAGTACTAATGCACTCCCAGTGGTACTGACTTTACTGAGATAAAGTTTGAAAACAAGGAAAACTTTTGAAAATTTAAGACAAATATTTTGATAGAATGAAGTTTTGGCACAAATTATGATGAATGTCAAAGACGTAGTCTAACATCGAAAATACTTCAACTTTGTTGAAGAGGTTCATAATGATACATAATAAAGAATAATAACAATAGTCCTGCAGACCAAATATCGGCCAGGGCAGATAATCTAGAGACTAGCCATATACGCGGGTGATATTATAGTGCACCAGTGTGTAACTAAATATACAAATAAATACAAAAAACCCTTTTTATTTTTAGGTCATTTAGGCATCGAAGTACTCGTCAGCATTACTATCATCCGGAAACGTGCCCAGAAGATTGGCAGTATTGCCACGTGCTAAATCTTTGGCCAATGAACGAGCCACCTGGTCACGTGAAGTGTCGATCAGTCGGCGAGTAATATCCTTAAGAAGGAGACGCACACTCGGGCCCCATGACCCGAGCGTTTCGACCTCAAACGGCTTAAAACTGTAGTTACCCTAAGTATGTATAAGGTTACAGTATTTGCGCCGTTTGAGGGCCTCAGCCGTATCGGCGGCGCCAGCACAGCCAGCCATGCTTGGAACATTAGTTGGTGCGAGGTTGTCGACACAGGTTGTGTCCCCCCCACACCATTTTACAATTCTTAAAGTTTCTCAAACATCGAAGTCAAGGTTTTTATTTGTTAAACATTGGCGTAAAACTTGTTTAAAGTTTTTAATGAAGCCAAAAGCAGGGAGATGTAATTAGATCCTTATTGTGCTACCTAGCAAGACGCTCCTTATCGTTGAATTATTTCCCAATTAGCTCTAAGTTATTGAGCTACACTTTTATTATTATCTACTGCTGTTTTTATAGCACGGTCACAAGTTTCAACAATTTTATAAATCTGAAAGTTGACTTCAATTTACTCTTTCTCAGAAAAATCTGTTAGAAGTATCTAAAAGTCCTCCAGTCCGAATTTCAGGCATGGCGACCAATCTCAGCGGAGATTAGCCATCGGCGCGGGAGATATTATAGTGCACAAGTGTGTGCGCAGACACAGGTGCACTCCCCCTTGCCTCACCCTCATTGTCCGGTGGGACGGCAATCCGATACAACCAGAGAGAGATCAGGCGCAGGCCCATCAACTGTTAGAAGTAAGAAGGTGCCAGATATCGGATTCAGAATATATAAACTGGACCCTATTTTTTTATTTTTTTTGCCGATGGGAAATCATCAAGTGACCCCTCCCGCTCTGGGTGGAGCGGAAGGGAGTGTCAGACTCTTACTGACTAAAACCCACCCGTGTTCCTTCCTTAGCCCTTTATGTTCCAGGGCAGCGGTAACCCTTTCGGACGATCCCGCTACCCCGGACGATCCCGCTACCCAAACTGGACCCTTTACGATATTTTAGTTGAGGTGTTTTATTATATCAGGTAGGTCCCTTCCCTACTTCTAGCAATCCATACGCTGCTGCATTTTCATCAAATTAAATACCAACTTTGCGAGTTAACTTTACTCATACTTCTAAAAGCTAATAACGATGGTCATAAAATATAATATATCTGGGGTGTGACATCAGCATAGCTCGCCCTGTCACGTACCAGCTTCAATATTGGCTTAATTTTTCCCTCACCCTTTGGATTGGCATATTCGTTGGATTGAATGATGTTAATGATACGATGAACTCGGTCATGTTGTGTACGTTACGCATTTTATTATTGTAACCAACACACATGTCAATAAAATGCGTAACGAATTGGTATTTACTTAGTAAGTAAAATGTAGTTAAAGACACGGTGATGACGAGAGAGATGACTGCTCGTTGGTCCTGCGTCGCATGCGCTACTGCTAAGCATGAGGTCCTGGGTTCGAGTCCCAGGTCGGGGAAAGTGTTATAGAGCTTTTTTCATCAGGAATTTCTCAGCACTAGCCCGGAGTCTGGACTAGTGCCGGGATGATGGCAATGAGCTCGCCCCCCTATTATCATCATCTGCCTAGCCTTTTCCCAACTATGTTGGGGTCGGCTTCCAGTCTAACCGGATGCAACTGAATACCAGTATTTTACATGGAGCGACTGCCTATCTGACCTCTACAACCCAGTTACTGGGTAATACGATACCGCTTAGTAAGACTGGTGGTCAGACTTTCGGGCTTCTGACTACCCGTAACGACTGTCAAAGATCGACGAATGACATCCGGGACCAACGGCTTAACGTGCTTTCCGAGGCACGGAGGGGTCTCGGTATGTAAAGATGGTCACCCATCCACAGACCAACCGCGGCAAGCGTAGCTTAACCTGACCGATCGACCTGTGCGGCTGTTATTATTTAGCCACGAGCCCCTCGCCCCCCTATTATACCCATATAATAGGGGGGCGAGGGGCTCGCACACGCAACACGCAAATTTCACCAGTTATTCTGATTCTGAGTCCCAACTCAGAATCAGAATAACTGGTGAAATTTGCGTGTACTTAAGGTATACCTACCTCTGTATACCCTTCTGGGATTATAAGCGCGATGTTATATAAAATTAGTTAAATAGAGATAAAACGTTCAAAACTCTTTCGAGAATCTTGAATATTTCAAAACTTTTAAGAAATTTTCTTATTTTAATCTAGATTTCCGAAAAAGGTTTGTATTAACATCTAACCTTTGTGTTAAATACTTTTTTTTTTTTGGTGGGAAATCATCAAATGACCTCTCCCGCTCTAGGCTGAGCGGAAGGACGTGTCAGACTTTTACTGACTAAAACCCACCCGTGTTCCTTCAGTTGCCTATGTATCTCTTTCGAACAACCCGCGGTCCTGGCGGCTGTATTAAGTACTTCTGTTCGTAAACAAATAATACAAAATGGATGAAGAAATTAAACTAAATTCTTTGCTTTCGATGAATTTGATTTAAATTATCCTCTTTGTGTTTAAATTAAATTAATTGTGTCTACACATAAATCAGATTTGAATTTAATACAATTTTGCAAACGCCATAACGTAAAGCCTGAAAATTTTGGACGAAATGTAATTTTTGAATCTCTAATTATTAATCCCTGCGTTTTTCCAAGAATTAGAATTCAATCAGAACTGCTACTTAATTGTAATTTGGAGAAAAAGCCACAATTCATCAAACAGGATTTTTTTATTGATATGGAAAATCAAAGAGCAAAATGACTTCACTAAATAAAAATGACCTCAATTCATTTTACCAATTATTGGCAAATTAATTAGTGAGAAACGTTCTTTAATTTTAATTGAAGTCATGACAAAGAAAAACAAATTAAATAGCGAAATGTCATTATTACGAAAGAGCATTATTAAGTACTAGCAGTGCCCCGCGGTTTCACCGGCATAAGTTACGATCCCGTAGGAATATCGGGATAAAAAGTATCCTATGTGTTAATACTGGTTATAAAGCATCTGTGCCCAATTTCATCCAAATCTGTTCAGTGGTTTTTGCGTGAAAGAGTAACAAACAACCATCTATCCATCCATACAAACTTTCACATTTATAATATTATTTTTCCAAGTTCTGATATCGTGCTAGATATTAAACTTTCATAAAAAATATTACGATCTTCCTATCATTACAGCCACCTATTTAATATTTTCTGATTCTCGTTATTTGGCCAAAGAATTAGCATTGCCATTCAACGTGGCAATGCTGCCAGTCTTCTGGGCACGTTTCCAGATGACAGCGATGCGGACGAGTACTTAGACGCCAAAGTGACCAGAAAACAAAATATTTTTTTTGTATTTATTAGTTAGTTATTTAGCTAAACCACCATAATGTAAATTATTATAAGGATCATAAAAACGAATTGAAAGAGTTATCGTATTAGGCAGTCTAAAATCTTACAGAATATTTCTACATTTTATTTTATCTCAGAAGGGTATCAATACTGTTGTTTGTACACTGAAGTGCCGCGTCGTGTACTGATCCATTACCGAATTCACGGACACCTACTTGGGTTACCGAAAGCCGGTTTGCTGTAGTCAGAAGGGTAGTGGCAATAAAAACAAAGTGGTTTAAGGTTTTCTCCATAATATTATCAAAAGCTGAAGTTAAAAAATAGAACATGAAATAGAAAATAGAAATAGAAAATAAAAATGGAAACAGAAATAGAAAATAGAAATAGAAAATATAAATAGGAAATAGAAATGGAAATAGAAATAGAAAATAGACATGGAAACAGACACAGAAAATAGAAATAGAAAATATTTATTGTTCAAGTAATACGCGTTTGCGTTCCACTCTCGCGTTGCGTTTTACTCTTGCAGCCTGAAGGCTAGGTATACACAAAGATCGTACAGCGCTCTCCGCGTTTAATATAACAATGCGTTTAGGATACTGGTGGGGCTGCCCCGTTTCTGTAGTGCAGTGTAGTGTCTTAAGCATGATTGCGAGTCGCCTAGACTGTGTGTACGTGGGTCACTGTTGTGCCGTATGTCATGGGATGTCGCAACGGTGACCAACCGTATTTTTTTTTTGTATTGTTTTCCTTGTTTTAGTTTAGTGTCTGTGCTTACTAACATAGTCGTAAGTTTTACTAACAATCTTGTTGAGTCTTTGTAACTTGATAAAAAAAAACTCTATTCTATTCTAATACAGTAAGCAGGTTCTGGTTAACAACAAGTTAAGACGACTTGAGTAGCATAAACCTATAGTACCTACCATATATTAAGAAACTGATTTCTGATTTATTGCTATCAAAAAAGTAAGAATACCTTTTGGCCCGGCTTTACCATCCAATTGAACAAAACATACAAACATTGTTCTGAATGAAAAAGTCCTGTCTATTTGAACAAAATTTGATTCCGTCTTCATCATCATAAATAACGCCATAATCCGCTCACAATAAAAACACTCGAAAACACGATAAAAGTCCCGAAAATTTCTCTGTTGACATGCAAAATGTCCTAAAATGGAACAGATTACTCCCCGGATTGTATTTTATTGACCAATAAACGTGTGTCACTGTTTTATTTACTTAGTTAGTATGAAGATAGATAAAATCAATGACATCTTATTCTATTATTGACAAACCACTTACCTTTAACTTCTCACACTTTCCCAACATTTTGAAAGTTCAGAAGTTTTATAAGTAAACTAAAACGAATGCTTTGATTTATAATAAAAAAATGATAGACTTTAATTTTTTTTTTTTTTAACTTTTCATACTAACATTCTTTTAGAGTAAACTTTAGTCTGATATTCCCTGAAAACATCAGTTAACTAGAATAGATTCCTGACTTTCAAAGACATTTCCAAGAAACCACGTAACACATTATTTAAATCCATTTTCAATTCAAAACTCGCTGAAAACGGCAGCATGGCTGTTCGTTCCATCAAATTTGCGATAACCCTAATGCCTGAGCCACAAAAACTTTTTTCCTGTTGTGTGAATGAATGTTGCTTCGTCTAAATCAGCGGCATTCCACTTTAACAAATATCAGCTCAACGGTCGTGCTAATAAAATAGATTTTAGTTTGGTCACTCGACGCTGAATTTTGAAGCGAATAACGCAAAAAGCGTTCGTTTTGTAGCCCTCCGGTAACGCGGTCACAAAATATTCTGCGAGCATCGTCGCTAAAGTTAATTGCCATGATAAACAGTTACAGGATCGTTTGCTACTGTCCACAAAATTTTTAAGACCCTACAACTTCTATACATAAAAATTATACTGTTGATAAAATGCTGACCAAATTTTTTCAAAAGGTTTATGATGGCATTTAGAGTTACTGACATTACGGGGTTTATTTATAAACAATGATTAAAGTTAAGTGACGTTCAAACGTCAAAAATGTATGGTTAAGCAGTCGCTAATCGCTACTTAAGTTTAAGCAACGTTTGTGAATTGAAAAGGGGTCTAACGGTTCAGTTTTAGATTCCTCATCGATTTTTGGTGGAATGTAGGGAGACAACTTTGCCTGCAATTTCATAAAGTCGATACTAAACATACATGCACTTCAATAAAACGACTCTAAACTCTATCTACAGGGATTTAGTGCAATGTACTGCAGTAGCGTTTTGTAAAGATTATAGTCACTATCTATCTTTTCCAGTGTCGTAGTTGAAACTACAAATGGCTCCATAGAGATTTCGGATTTTATAAGACTGAATAAAGTCACCTCGTATAAATGAATAGGAAATCCAGTCTTAAGACCACACATGTTGTCTTTCACTTGGCTTTGTTTATGTATGCAATCGCCTTTCCATGATATCGAGGGCAAGTCGCACTCCTGCGTAAGACCAGGCTAGATAGTATTATGTAGATAAACACAGAACTGTTCAAGAACTGAAAAGAAAAGCTATTAAATGTTAACTGTTTTGTTTGGAACCAAAATCTCAATCTATACTTATAATAAATCTGTAGAAGTGAAAATTCTGTACATTGAAAATATCAAAAAAATAATTTACAGGGGGTGTTACTAGACCGACACCGAACCCAAAAATGTGATTAAAAAAATTTTTGTCTGTTTGTCTGTCTGTCGGTCTGTCTGTCTGTCTGTCTGTCTGTTTGTTCAGGCATCACGCAAAAACTACCGGTTCGATTACGATGAAACTTGGTATAATTATTCTTTAATATCCTGGGCACCACACTGGGTACTTTTTATCCCGGAAAAGTATATACAATAAAAAACAAACTTAATTTTGCGGTTCGATCCCTATACCCGATTACCACTGTCTGTACTGTACCAACTGCAAATACTAAGTTTGTCGTAGGTTGGGTCACCCGCAGTGGAGTTCATTTTTATTCCTTTTAGTTTTTAGAGTTATTTAGGTTTATTTTTATATGAGTCGTAGGTATAGATTTTAATTTTAAAGTATAGGTAGTATATTTGATAGTGTACGTAGTGACCGTAGGTTATTTTATAATACTGTTAGGTAGGATTAGTCATTCGTATAGATATTAGTTTTTAGGGATTTTGCTTATTTATTGAGTTTAGATTAGTTATCATCAGAAATAGGTTTATTTAGGTAGGTATTTAATTTTCTGCTATTGAGTTTTTTTTTTAATTAGGTAGGTACTTAGGTAAAGATATCATATAGGTACCCTCTTAATCACCACTAATGAGACACAATTGGTTTTCTACTGTAATTAGCCACAAAGGGCCCGCGAGATAGATGGTATTCTGGGGAAGCACATACATTTTATCCTGTTAGCACGTTCCCGTGGGATAATTTCCGACATCCACGCGGGCGAAGCCGCGGGCAGAAGCTAGTGTTTCATAAAATAAGATTAGCCTAAAACAGCTAACGAATTAATTTGACATTATTTCATTCAAAGAAACAAAGGAGGTCGTTCAGAAACCGATTTAACACGAATTGAAGCAATTCATGGATGAGATTTCTAATCTTTGACAATGATTGGTTCAATATAAAGACAATGCTAAACAAAAGTAAGTCATCTACTTTTTGTACAACAATAATAATTAAAATCAGAATAAATACGGTAACACTTTCATCAAAACAATAAATCATTCCCAAAAAAACGGTGTCGTTGGTTCCGTATTCCGTATGTTTGCCACCGAATTGCGAAATTAAAGTAATTTTTCACTGTGTAGTGTTTTTTTTGGAAGTCGGGTGTTTTTTTTTTTTTGTAAAATTGTTTCTATTTTTCACTTTTTAGTTGTGCCCACAAATTCGTACTTGCTATGTAGATATCAGTGACAGAAAGTTATTATTATAACATCATTAATATACACTAAGTGGAAAAAATACGCATTAATGAAGATAACTTAAAAACTACTTAAGTAAAGTTAATAAAATTTATATGGGACCACAACTGAGGCATACCCTATTAAAAAAAAAAATATTAAAAGAATAATTTTTGAAATCGATCCACAATACAGAAAAAAATCAGTCGAATAGAGAATCTCCTCCTGTTTGAAGTCGGTTAAAAAGTATAAAACGACATACCTATACTCGTAGATCACCTATAAGCCAGAAAAAGATAAGCATACCAAATTTAATTAGGTTGATCAACACCAGGCGGTAGGTAAGAGCCCATCTGAGGAACGGTGATCCAATAAGGGGAATGGCGTTACGTCGACTAACGAGTTCGCACCTCACTGCACAAGTTTGAAAAATAATTAAAAATTATACGAAGGAACTAGCCCGAGAAAATGCTAGAAATCTACTAGCTGATAAAGGAGAACAAAAGTATTATGGCAGTTCTAATTGCAGGAAGCACTTCCTCTTGTTAATTGTCTTGTCTGGGTTGAAAGAAAAGGCAGATTTTAAAAATAATTTAATTTAATAAATCTTTCTTTCTTTTCCATGAAACAGTTATTGGTTCTGTTATATAACTTGGGGCTAGATAGTGAAACTAATCATTTCATTTTGTTTTTCTTGTCATATACAACATGTCCCGGAATTAACGCGTTCCACCAAACACCACAATTAGAATATTTTGCTATAATCATAATACATACACAGAATTTTTATTGTTATTACATAGTTTTTTTATTAAATTAGTTATACTGGTTGTGGGAGAAAATTGTGGACACATTACAAAAGATCGACCCTTTTATGAAATATTCATTAGGTATAGTTTTAAGTGGCTTACTTTGCCGTAAAGGTGGAAATCCCTTGTTGTAGGATGTAATTAAAAAGACTCCACGAGTATAGGAACGTCCGGTGCATCCTGCTGGGCAGTCAACCTCGCCAACATATTGACTGACAAAAAAATGTACTAAGGCAAACCGCACTGGGGTCGTGTGGTTACATGGATTACGACCCTCTCATAGTGAGGCTGCCTGAGTCCCAGCTGTGGGAACATAATAGGCTGATAATGAATGAGGAAGTCACATTATATGTAGTTATCCTGACACGATAGAAAAACACCACGGTTTCACCTAAATAGGTCATAGTTCTGCCTTTTCATTTGTAAATACATAACATTCTCAAAACTACCCAAAACTCTCGCTTTGGGTAATATTTTATGAGTTGGTCCTAAGTGCACGGTTTTCATTCAACATAATCATAAAATTGTGTTTTCTTGTACACAGCCAAAATGATAAAAGGTTGCAAAATGAGGTTAATGTAAAACGATTACAATATATTCGTCGATCGAAAGTGAAAAAGGATAACACTCTAGTATAAGCAGATTTCGGTTTAACAAAATGATTTATTGAAAATAGGTACGCCAACAGTTAGTACATACCTATATACACACGACATTCAATAATAAAATCTATAAGTTTATGTTCTGTTGTATAGACCAATTACAGGTGTACAGGACGTTAAAGCAACATCTTCTAAAATTATACATATAAATTAAAATAGAATCATGATTATAGAAAATGTTATCATAGTGAAATGCAGGGCATTAACAATGACAAGGTAGAAATGTCATAGAGAAAATGTTTTCTTTTTTGGAGTAGGAATTCAGACTGGCCATTTCATTTGAGTTTTCTTAAAAAAGGAAATTACCGCCGCTAGGAATTATTGTTAGTGAGATCTTTTCCCGCCTTTATCTTTGTCAAACTCTGGTTTAATTTAAAATTATTGTAAACTTCAAAAGATTGGAACCTGAAAGTAACCTGTGAGTGTCTTTTTCATTTTTCTTTTCGTAGGTTTTTTGGAAGAAATAAGCAGTAAGTACCTTTGTACTCAAATGCTATAAGTATATCGTAGGTATCTCTATGTATTTTTCAGTGGCCTAAAAATTAGTTAATTTTTTTTCAGTTAGGCCACTGTGGCTCTCTGCTCTAAACTGTAAAAGATATAGCGCCACAGTGGCCTAAAAATTAGTTCAATTTTTTTCAGTTAGGCCACTGTGGCTCTCATGGCATCAATTATAATATTGATGGTTAAAAATATTAATAGTTTTATAATTATGTAAGTCATCATCATTTGCTTTACCCTTTCCCAACTATGTTGGGGTCGGCTTCCAGTCTAACCAGATACCTACAGCTGAATACCAGTATTTTATAGATGGATCCTATCCGACCTCCACAACCCAGATTCTGGTTAATACGATACCCCTTGGTAAGACTGGTTGTCAGGCTTTCGGGCTACAGACGACCCGTAACGACTGTCAAAGATCTACGAATGACAGCCGAGACCAACGGCGCGGCGGGGTCTTGGTATGTATAGATAGATAGACCCTGACCCTTAACCTGATCGATCGACCCGTGCTGCTGTTGTTACTTAGCCACAAGCCCCTCAAGCCCACGAGCCCCTCTTGTGTGTAAGTATATCTAGGTATTTATGAAGCCTTCAACATTAATAAAGGCTCTCTAGAAACCAACATTGAAATGGCCAGTCTGTGGGTGGTTGACCCTTCATGTTTCATTTTATTTATTTGAAGGTTTGGACGGGCAACGTGTAAATTTATTCTTTTACGTTGTTCAGTGTCAAAGGTATTCTAAATTGTGCATTTGTAAAAACTATACTGTTTAGGTTCCGTTTAAAAGACTATGGATAAAACCTTCCTTTTCGCGTAAGGCATAATTTCCGATGACATTTCCTTTCTGATTATACCTTCACAAAACTGACCTTACCACTAATTGCATTACAACCAACTACGTTATTTACAACTCTAGAGTCTGCACTAACATCATGAACACTATCTAGATAACCTACATCACTGAAAAACTATTTTACTTTTATTTTTACTTCCAGAACATTCTGTACAACACTAAAGTATTCGGTGTTTCACTTGGTTTGGGAACTTCAACAAATCTTTGCTTTTATGGGCACATAGGGTGAGATAACAGGGATTCCATATATTTATATAAAGCTCTAGCTTCCCTCTGAGGAAACTTTCTATGTGAAACTAGTGTCAAATTGAATGGAATTTAGTAGCAACACTGGTGTAGAAATGTATCCTTGAAAGGCTTGAAGAAGGCGGCGAAGAATTAACACAAATAATAGAGGTTTACCCATCTTTACATACCGAGACCTCTCCGTGCCTCGGAAAGCACGTTAAGCCGTTGGTCCCGGCTGGCATACGTGGATCTTTGACAGTCGTTACGGGTAGTCAGAAGCCCGAAAGTCTGACCACCATAGTTTTACCAAGGGGTATCGTATTACCCAGTAACTGGGTTGTGGAGGTCAGATAGGCAGTCGCTCCATGTAAAATACTGGTATTCAGCTGAATCCGGTTAGACTGGAAGCTGACCCCAACATAGTTGGGAAAAAGGCTAGGCAGATGATTAATAGAGGTTTACCCATATTTTTAAAAGGCATTTTATGATCAACCCCACCAAAGCAGTATTTTTTTTTTTAGTAAAATTGTCGTAAAGTTATATTGGCCTCAGAAATAACTATTATTTTAGCTTCAGGTTTCATAAAAAGACCGTATTTCATAATGGTTCTCTATTATCAAAATTATTCTTACATTAAATATTGCGGATCTCTGTTTATTTTTACAGATGGGTACCTTATACAATCAAAGTTAAACTAACCATCGTTTTCCATTCCATCTAATAATAATTTTCCCGAGAATATTCTTACCGACATTATTTTCCTTTCTTAGAACATTTCAGTACCTAACTATTGTTTAGTTTTGATAACTTTCAAATCAAGTAACCTATTTTTAACATTCATGGTGAAGGGCGGGCGTTTTTGGGGACTGTCTTTTGTAATTTTAACGTTCGAAAAGTGCTGATTCTCAGCCTAATTTGAATAAATGACTTGATTTTGATTGATTTTGATCATGTTTATTTCTAATTAGAGAGATGAGAAAATTCTTATATTACATTATTTCCATATTAATTTTAAATGTATGTAGGGGTTTTTCTTGTCGAATAGTCCAAACAATTTAAATAAAATATCGATAGTTTCGGTAAGAAAAAAAAATCGTCGAGTTTATAGATACCATTTTGATTAACCTGGTTTGTCTGTACCTAGATATTGTTATACCAGAATCTCCAATACATACTTACCTATTGCAGCATTGGCAAATGCTACATTATAATTTAATCACGAACGACCTTATTTTATCCATCCAACCTTATTTTTAACCAGAAAGGTCTTTTCTTCATATTGGTTTTGAATTTTGAATCTAAAAGTGTCGTCTTTTCTCTTACCGAGATTTTGCATTGTATGGATTTTTTGGACACTGGACGGAAGTTAAATAAGTATATTATATTTTTCTGCTTTCACGATGAAATTATTTCACTACAATATTAACGGTAAACTATAACTGTTTGAACGACCGAATTCTGTGCGGTTGTCCACTGGATCCAAGGGAATGTTTGTGTTCCTAGTGATTATTCAAAAATTCTTATTGTTTCCTAAATTTTATTCCATTCTTTTCTTTGTAATAGGCAGTGTCCCCGAAAATAAACGAATTGTATATCACTAAAAAGTGGTCTCGAGGCGAGTCATATTTCATGAAGACTCGGTATGTAATTTAACTTTTCTTCAGCTCTTTTATTATAAAAGATTCTGCCTGCGTCTCGGATTATCATTTTTCGTTATTTTCTGTAGATTTGTCCGAAGACTGTAGGGCGATCTAGAATTCGCTCTACCCGCCACCCTAATACCAGACGTCTACAAGCTTCCTGTTGGGAATCGAACCCAACATAACACCTTGCTCGCGACCTGCACGTTTAAAAGGATTCTGATTCCGGCCAGCGAGGAGCCTTCCGATTGTCATCGTGGAGCCTAGGTCCGGATTTTCATATATTTTGTAGCTTAGTTTTCAGTAGAGCCTATTACTTGATATACTACCAATTAGCCGTATATAATTATCATCGTTACAAATTTGATCAAACGGTAATTTCAATTATTATCTGGCTTCCTAATAAGAATTGACTTGGTACCAATTACCCATTTAGGACGTCCTTAAATTTATTTAGTTACGTAAGTTTAGGAACGTTTGCAAACGTATCTTAATCGACGCGTAACAAGAATACCTACACAAAATTGATTATAGGGCTCGAACACCAAAGACGTCACGTTGGCGTCACGACGTAATCCTTTTTTATAATAATATTCGTTCTGTGTCTTTTGCTAAGTTTTTATTACTGTCTTATTTTACTTACAAAAATTAAAACGTGTTCAAGCGAAGATTACCCTTTTATATTTTTGTTTTGATTATTAGTTTTTAATTTGATTTCATTTTATTTGATTTGATGTGCTCTAATTTGGTTTTTATCTTTTTAATTTTATTTATTTATTATGTTTTCTACTAATTTGTGTTGTGTGGTAATTAATGGGTGTTCTTTACCCGAAATAAAATGAATTTATTTATTTATTTCGCTACACTTTATACTCACTCGTTATATTGTACTACATATGTCGTTTTCTTTTGCTTACAAAGGAAAGTCTAGTACAAACTGTGTGTACTCATTACGCGATTGTGGTACCTGGTAAAATAAGATCTTTTAAACACCTTTCAACGTTTGTGAATTTAGGGTTTCCTTAAAAAACGAAAGGAGACAATTGCTATTAGTAATTAGAAATTAGCATAAAGGTTAAATTGAAAAAATATATTTAAAGTTCGTTTTTAATCATAGATACTAATCTGACATTTAAATCTTTTGTGTTTGCGGTTTTTAGTATAAAAATTTGACATTACAGCTGTCAAATTAGTATCTGGATTTAAAAAAACGAACTTTAGCGTAGATAAAAGAAAGTTATTTCAGTTAACAATTATTAGTCAAAGCATGTTTCTAAAAGTTTTTACACAATACTAAACTAAAGACTCAATATTTTTTTGCATAAATTAATAATATTATTTCTACAATTTCTTACAAAGCAATCTTTCTAACAAACTTTGTCAAACCCATACCAACGAGATTGGACTGCGGACCCTAACATAGTTAGAAGAATCGATGTTACCGCAAAGGCGACGACGAATTGAGCCGTCGAATCGACTAAACCACAAATGGATGACGTCGACCTCCCTAGGGTTGCCATTTTATCAAATGCAAGCACTATTTTGTACACAATCAAATATAGGTGACGTATATTGGATACTGAGAGACACAGTGAACTTTTCAGCACAGGATAGTAAAAAGTTTTATTGACACAGATTTCTTTGTATTATTCTGTCAAATATTAATTTGTGCTGTTTTGTGTTTTTACTACTGAGTAAACTTTTGTTTTCAGACTAAGGGTGCTTGCATAAAGATGTGACGCGATTCTTTTAGAGCAGTGAAGGGCGGACGTTTTGGATGACTGTCTTTTGTAATAATTTTGACGTTCGAAAAGTACTGATTCTCAGCCTAATTTGAATAAATGACTTTTGATTTTGATTTTGCAGTTACCATGAAGTTTTCATAAAGATTGTTCTAGTGGAGTTGCGTCGTTCTGTCGCATCGCGCCTGTCTCCTTAAAACAGCGGGTTTTCCGATACAGATCGCTGCAGGTTGAACTACGGAAAGAAACGGTTACAATATTTTATTTACCTGTTTCTTTATGTGTGAAAAAAGTTAATACGGGGCTATTTTACCCGCACCGATCAGTACCGACTTCTCTTTACCGGTAATCCGTGTCTTTATGCAAGCAGTATCTATATTGTCTTTGTGTAAGGGACACAATAGGAACAGAATTTTGACATTGACACAAAAGAGGGTTTACAAGAAAATTGCAAAGCAAGTAAATATCTATAAAATCACAAAATGACAAATTATAACTATCGGGCTAGACTGCAAAATTAAACTAATATTGTAATTAAAAACACTACTATGATAAATCCAACTGCAATTTTAAATCTGTTAACAAAATGATGGACGCTATTTAATTTATAAGCTGACCTATTTGTATGAAACGAAGAGAGAACCTCATTGACCAAAAATGTCAATATAGCGAAAATATAAATCAACGTAGACGCAAATTATGCAGTCGTATGGGATTCGCGTATCATTCACCTCATCTCATCAATCATCTTCACTCCGCTTTCACGGTTCATTCGTTCGTTCACCCCTTCATAGCAAATATTTTGAACGATATAACATTATAATCATTCATTATAATGTGTATCTTTCGCATAACAACAATTTAATGAAATCAGATTCGTTTCAAATGTACGTGAAAATTAAATTATTAATTTAATCATGTCAATTCACTTAAAAGCTGCATTAATTTCGAATCAGACGTTGATATGTGTGCTTCCGGATTGATTCAATAAATTAAAGCATTTCATCATTTAATTGCAAGCCCAATTAGTGAAACTCAAACCATTTTCTATGATGCAAAATTGTTGATTATCGTTCATGCAAGAATTTTATATTATTATGGTTTTGTTTGCAATCGTTAATTTTGTGATAATGTGTGAATGTATTAATATTTACTGGCTTAATTATTATTGAAAATTTATTTCTGTAAGTTAAATAAAGCAGGCATCCTTTTCTGGAGCCAATAGAAAGGGATGCTTGGAAAAATTGGGGGGAGGCCTTTGCTCAGCATTGCTTTACGACAGCGTAGGGTAAGAAAAATAAAATAAAAAAAAATGATGCAGTGTCATCAAACTCATTCATAACGAGAAAACATTTTACCGTCAAGAATCCCAACTAATAAGATAGTATCATCTCCTCCATTATCTATTTTCCTTTCAAATGTAATTGAAATAAAAAATTCGCTATTATCTTTGACTGCCACTGCAAAGACACCATAATTCGACAGAATGCAATCCTTTTCCGAAATTAAGTGAGCAGTAAAATGGCAATGCTACTTCTGTATACAAAAGTGTGTAATTTAAAAGAAAGAAGGTCTATACATATTATAAACTAGCTTATGCCCGCGACTTCGTCCGCGTGAAGCAAATTTCTTCATTTATTTTCCGTAAGAACCTTCTACAAAGTATTAGAAAACTTAAAAAAAATGGATAAAATCGGTAAAATCGTTCTCAAGTTATGACGTGACCAAAGGAAATAGGGATTCATTTTTATATATATAGATTAAAGTTGCTTTTCTTGTCAGTCTGTGTGACCTCGTTATTTTTCTAAGCTCCGCAACAGATTTTAGTGCGGTTCTCACTATCATTTAGAAAATTTATTATGGAAGGGTTACACACGTACATTCGTACAATACTTTTATATTTACAGAAATCTCGATATTGTCAAGTCAAGAAAACCGTGCGAAGCCGCGGTACTCAAACTCGAATTCTTCTCTTATATTTCTCTCTCTTATCATTTTCTGGAGTGGTGAACATTTTTCCAACCACATTGTAGTCTCTCCCTGGAATATCGGAGTTCCGCTAGCTTGGTTTAATCTGCCACTACTGTCCATGGGGACCAAACTAATATTTGCTACAACCCATTTGTTGTTTCTTAAGAAAAAATGTTTTATTGTTACTGAAAATTGGGCTTGATTTTACCTTTCGACATGTATTTGAATTCACTGGTGTTTGTATAATTCTACCTTCAACTTTTCTTATGGTAATCCATCAAGAATGTACATTCTGGCAAATACATGTAATACAATACTTTCAACTACTTAAATTGTGCAAAAAAAAGCTTGTTGAAATACATTATGAATAACAAAACAAGTCTTAACAATAACGCTTTTAGTACTACAATGCTTCCATAAGAATATAATAATGCTTTTAGTGTACGATGGTCGTGACTGTGATCAATTTATACATGTACAAGTGACACGTGACATCTACCAACCCGCACTGGGCTCGCGTGGTAGATTATAGGCCATTCTCTTTCGAAAGAGGAGCAGGAGAAAACTCGTTTAATTTATAATCAATTGTGGCGACCTTTGCAAAAAGTCGTTCCTTTCAAATTACCTCCAAGGAACAATTTTTCTCCCAAAATTCTGTAAAATTGTAATGTTAACAACACAACACGATGTAATCAAGAAATCATTTGAATATCACGTTAGAATACGAAAAGGTAAATGTGATAACAGTAATATCGACTCACTACGTTTTTCCTTTAGATGTAGAATAATTTGCCAAACCCTTGGGGTAAAGCCTGTTACCGAACAGTAAACATTAGGGTAACGATGCTGTATTCCTTCCAAATGTTTTTGTGTAGAGAAAACTACGAGAATTGTAATTTTATACAGACATTTGAATGTTGAGCAGTTGTTAGGAGTTAGACTTGCTCTCTCTTTTTTATGCTCTACGGAATGAGCATAAAGAAGCATACTTACGCGGGACTTAACATGAGTCCTAAGAATTAAAAAAAAAGGGGTGTGTGTGCTTATGACCACACTATAGAAGTTAAAACTTACGACTGGAGCCGAGTACGCCCGATTCAGCGTCACCGAGCAGATTTTTAAAGTGTGTCCTACTCTGGCGAACGATCACACGAAAGACTGAAACTGTGGCGAGACAGTACTTCCTTACCCAAACAATTTGTTCTACCCGCTGAAGACCTCCTGGATATGATGACCTTGGGTAACCTGGAAGTCTCCGGAACCCAGGTTGGCCGAAGTATGGAAAACCTGTTCAGGTGGAGATTCATAGACGACTCCGCCTTGGAGTTTAAATATGGTGCTGTTCCACCAACGATGGGACACTTAATATCGTGTCCTGCGTGTCCTGTCAGCTGCACGTTACAGGAACTGATGGACGCTGGTGATGGCGCCAAACAAGTAGCCGAATTCTGGGACTAGTCCATTTAGATTGCTATCGACCCGCTAAGAAGAAGATGCGTCACAGATCCGAGCGTAGCCGGTTCAGTTTTGTTCACTGTTCAGAAAGAGCGCATAGAGCGCCTAAAGTGGTTCTTACATAAAAAAACATATTTCACTGTTTTCTGGAAATATAGGGGCGGGGGGGTTCGGTAAAAAAATCTTTTGTTTCATAGAAAAGTGCAATACCTACGCGGTCAAAATGTATGGAACAGCAATTTTTTTTTTTTAATAACCGACGAAAAATTTCGGCGCTATAGGGTCTAAACTCACGTGCTGAATCCATGGTTACAGTTTGCGCGACAATAATATATAATTATAACTATATTTTATTCATCAGACTCGCTCCCACACCGCGTAGCAATTACTTTATTCCAAAAATTTTGAATGTACAGTTCTGACTTCGTTACTATTGTTTTATATGTATGTATTTATAAGTAGTTTGTCTAGCAACATCTCTAGTTGCGATTTTCTAACATAACATTTTTCATACCCGACAATGATTCACCAAAATATTGAAAGATTCGTATCGTCAATGATCGTAATTCCCTGTGGGATTGGCTGCTAGAATTTTCATATGTTATAATATTGCTTGATACCTACACAAAATAATAGGTACCTACCTACCTTGAAGATACGCGAAAATTTATGCCTCTAACCATTGATTTGTATGTGAACAAAATTGAAATTTAAGATCGAAGTAAGTAAACGATGCCTTTGTATATTATGAATGGTTATGTATGACCTTTATCGTCAGTATTGTTTAAGAGAACTTTATTATTTTATTAAACTTTAACTACAAAGTTAGGGGTTGTATAATTATTATCTACTAGGTGCGCTCCGCATAAGTCTCGATCCCGTGGGAATATCGGGATAAAAGTATCCTATGTCTTAATTCAAGTCACGGTCTACCCAAGGTTTAAGTAAGTTCAGCCATTTAAGCGTAATAATTAAACACACAAAATATAAAATCGTTTCTATTTATAATATTAGTTTAGATGTGTTACAATGATAATTGTCTAAGAAATTTGACAAAGGACAGAAACTGTACAATCGTACGAACTAACTATTGCTAAACTTCGCTCTGCTGACTAATCTCATATTTGCCACGAAATTCCTAACTTGACACGAGTACGACTCATTATTAACTCTGACGTAATTATATTATATGAAATTCTGAAATGACGGGGTAATTTTAACACAATTATTTTTAATTGAAGCCACATAAACGGTTATTCGTACCTTATTAAGGCGCGTTAAGTCTTTAAGGGTACTGTGTACGTAAATAAGCGGATTCATGTAAAATATTGGAGGGTGAAATGGATAATATAATTAAAGCTGGGCGTAGAAGTGCGGACGCGTGAAATTGACGCGGCCGTCCCCGGCAGCATGTGCACTTGCCACTATACGATTAAATTCAATTTATTTGTTGTTGTTATGTTATTAAGTGACATTTTAAGCCTTTAACTGAATCGTTCATAAAATTGGTTCGCTTTTTGAATGGAAGTTTACGGTATTCATTTGTATTTTTTTTTTGCATTATAAGTGGTTTTTCGATTGGTTCGCCTTTTGAATAAAAGTTTTCATCATCAGCATGAGAACGACTTTATCGATTTCATCCATCTTTTTTTTTAAGTTTTCTAATACTTTGTAGAAGGTTCTTACGGAAAAAAAATAAGAAAGTTGCGCAGAAAATTAGAAAATTTATGAATTACGCTTTTACGCTAAAACAGCTGAATGGATTTAGGTGAAATTTGACACATGGGTAGACTGGACTGGAGAAGGACACACGCTACTTTCCATCCTATCCTGGATCGCAGACGAAGTTGCGGACAACAGCTAGTAATATATATATTTTTAACTTTATAGTTAGTTTCATGTGGGTATTTCCGTTTGATAAAGGTAATAAGTAGCATTATTATTGAAGATGATTTTCATAACCGACGTATTGAGGCTATAATTTTATATAATTAATTTTGACAAAGATGGGCTTCGAACCCGCACTGGGCCCGCGTGGTTGATTATGGCCCACTCCCTTTCACAGGGAGGAGGCCTGTATCCCGGCAGTCAAGCTTCGAATAATATTAAGGCATATAATTAATTAGTATCTAACACATTGTTAGCAAAAGCCTGTGTTAATCCGACACTTTATCTAGACAAAATCAAACTGGTTGCTAATGTAATTGTATAATTTATTCTTTTTTTTTCTCTTGACTTTGATTTACATTCTGTATTTACTTAAAGTCACACCCGGACTTATTACTCCTTATTTATTTATGAAAATCATCTACTTTTGGAATGTTTGTAAATATGTAATGTAAATAAGTAATTTTATTTTTAGGTGCACGATGCACCTAAAAATAAAATTACTATACTCGTAGGTACCACAATAGGTAAATGAATTAAAATGGATTAATTAAACCATGACATATAAATTAAATAAGTGATAGATACACGGTGCTCACATATTTACAAACATTCCAAAAGTAGACGATTTTCATAAATAAATAAGGTATTATTAAGGTAGTAATTTTATTTTTAGGTGCACGATGCACCTAAAAATAAAAGGAAGGGGCGACTAGAATCAATTTTATTTTTGACGTTCAAAAGTGCCTTTTATAATAAATGATTTGACTTTTACTTTGCCATCCCAATAAATTATAGCTGGTATAGAAAAATGGAAAAAAAAGTCACGCTAGCCCAAATAGGTTAAGGGTCGGAAAGAAACCACCAAACTCTCATGAACTAAGTAATAAACTTTATCCTATTTTAAAGTTCACGTATCATCTGAAATATTGTCAGATTCATCTTCGCAGCTATATATGACATAACTACGTTGGTGGTAAGTGTCCGATCCACGTCGATAGACGCTACATTGTGCGCTCATCAAATACTTGTGTTAGGAAAACTGAAGCTTGAATGCTTGGTTGATTTACAAACATACGTTGTATAACATCACGCCTGTAACTCCAAAAGGTTAGGCAGAATTGTACCTATAGTACGGGACATTTCACCATTTATGTGTAAGTCGCATGTAACAGGGAGCGAGCCTATTGCCGTCACCCGGGAACAAATTCTTCAACTTCAGGCTGCTACTGAGAAATTCCCGATGGAAAACACAATAACAATTTTAACGGCCTGGTAATCAAACCCAGGACCTCGTAGAGCTTGCGACTACTAAACCAACCAGGCGTTGTATAAAGATTTTGGTAAATATTTTCATATAGCTGCGCCCCGCGGTTTCACCCACATAAGTTTCGATCCCGTCGGAGTATCGAGATAAGAAGTATCCTATATGTTAATCCTGGTTATAAACCATCTGTGTGCCAAATTTCATCCAAATCCGTTCAGTGGTTTTTACGTGAAAGAGTAACAAATATCCATCCATCCATACAAACTTTCACGTTTATAATAATATATTAAAGGCTCCCGAATTTGTAATAATAAATCCTACATTTATTATTACAAATTCGGGAGCCTTTTGACAGAGGTGTAGAGAGTTTAACAGTAAACTCTCTACACCGGGAGGAATCAAACAACGATACGATTCCTTTACGTTTATATTGACTGAACGACTTTACATATTACCGACTAAACTAGCACTCTCTTTTCCTAAACAAAAAAAAAACCTAATAAAATATTTGACACCCCGTTCTAAACTTGCTAGAATGTTCAAATGGAACCTGCACTAAATTATAGTCAACCTTTTCCAGTGCAGGCTTGCACTAGATAAAGTTGACTTTAGTGGACAACCTTTACATTATGTACAGTCGCCAAAAGAGATAAGTAACCAGGGTCATCGGATATAGTTGAGGTTTAACAAGAAACCGATGGATGTTTTCGAATAAAATTAAATTTTAAATGAACCCATTTATCAAATAAAATTTCATCCGAAAACATTCATCGGTTTCATACTAAACTTCAACTATATCCGACGACCCTGGTTACTTATCTCTTTTGGTGACTGTACATAACGACTTAAAATATCATTACAAAAAGAAATGACCAACTTTCGGAAGGTGCCAAAAGTTACGAAGCCCAACACTGTTATATGTACAATATAATTTATGTCCATAGTTTTCAAGGAAAATACGTGAAGAAAATATCACGTGGATAAAGTATGACATAATTATTATAAAAAATAAATAAGTCTGTTAATACCGTAATAACTTTTCCATATCCGTGTTCTATGATCCTCCTGAGCGAGTCGCAATAAATACTTTTTCTTTCTTTCTTTCTTTCCATTGATTGAAAGAAGAAAATAATGCGATTAACTTTCCCACGTTATGTAATTGTATATTGTCTTCCGTTTCTACTTACCTAATTAAATTTTTATACTTAAGCTTTGCTCATTATTGTCGTAAGTACAGTCACGAGCAAAAGTATGTATACACTCGGTTTTGTTCAAAAGCGATTTACTCCTTTATTTTTTAATGAAATTTTATGTTGTTGTTATCTTAGCATTTTAGAACCCATAGGGATATGTAATGTGTCGTATTTCAACGTTGCATTCGTTATTTCACGAAAAAAAACGCAATTTAAAGATGCCAAATGTTGACATATTGGTGCTCGTGACTGTACTTAGGTACCTATAATAAAATACATATATAATAAGCCTATAATGTTCCCACTGCTGGGACACAGGCCTCCTCTCTGCGTGAGGGAGCAGGCCGTATCACGCGGGCCCAGTGCGGGTTGGTAGATGTTACATGACTTCGTATTTTTGGTTTTAGGACATGCCGGTTTCCTCACGATATTTTCCTTCATCGTTTTCAGAGCAAGAGGAGCCCGTGGCTAAATAATAACAGCCGCACAGGTCGATCGGTCAGGTTAAGCTACGCTTGCCGCGGTTGGTCTGTGGATGGGTGACCATCTTTAAATACCGAGACCCCTCCGTACCTCGGAAAGCACGTTAAGCCGTTGGTCCCGGCTGTCATTCGCGGATCTTTGACAGTCGTTACGGGTAGTCAGAAGCCCGAAAGTCTGACAACCAGTCTTACCAAGGGGTATCGTATTACCCAGTAGCTGGGTTGTGGAGGTCAGATAGGCAGTCGCTCCATGTAAAATACTGGTATTCTGGCATCCGGTTAGACTGTAAGCCGACCCCAACATAGTTGGGAAAAGGCTAGGCAGATGATGATCGTTTTCAGAGCAATGGTGATGAAACAACTAACACAAAGTAAAGCGCCTGTCTGGGTTCGAACCTTATCCTACAACTCGTAAGTCGCGACTGTTTCCACTGGGCCACCCCTGCTTTACCTAAAATAATACTTTGAAACTGGCTCAAATGATACAATTTCATTTTAAACTCTACTTATCTAGGGACATTTTGAAATTATAATATTTTGCTTTACTTACTTAGGTAAGATTAATTTTTAAATAAGTATTTAGATTTAATCTATTAAGTAAGCACGGAATTTTAATATATAACTTAGTCAGTGTATGACGACAACACGAAATACATAACTTAATAAAACAAAATGGTGACCTAATTTATTTGGGAACAGCCCAAATTTAATTCAGCGCAATCAATCTTTAATACAAGTTAAGTACATACAAATAAATAAACTTGAAGTATCTGTTTGTAATGTCATAATAACAACTTTTCATCATACGTTTAAAAAAAACGTTTCTTTATATTTAAAGAATAATCGTCTGTCTGTTTGTTCCGGTTAATCTCTGAAATGACTACACCGATTTTGACGGGACTTTTAGATAGCTGATGTTATAAAGAGTAATTTAAGCTTTTATTGTTGAAAAATAATTAGGGTTCCGCACAAAAATAAAAACCCATGACATCCACGCGGGGGAAGCTGCAGGCAGAAGCTAGTTCTAGAATAAATATACTAGGTATTAAGCGTATCTTTAAATTACATAAACTTGAAATCACCCACCTAACTATATACGAAAAGGCTTTCACTGTTTTTACTATGAACATAAAACCAAACGACCTTTTTGTCAAAACAGGGGTTTCAACAAAAACTGTAACGTAACACGTACTTTACATACTACCAGATTCGTCATACCTACTCTTCTCTTAGTTTCGATCCCGTGGGAATATCGGGATAAACAGTATCCTGTGTTAATCCTGATTATAAACTATCTGTGTCCCAATTTTCATCCAAATCCGTTTAGTAGTTTTTGCGTGAAAGAGTAACAAACATCCATCCTCCATCCATCCATCCTCGCAAACTTTCGCGTTTATAATATTAGTAGGACTAGGATTGTTTCTTCATTTTTTTTTTCACATTTTTTCTCAGATCTTGAATCAATAAGAATAATTTACCCAGGATTTTGTAATATCTTGATTTAAATGAGATTCCTTGGAGTTTCTTGCCCGTTCTTCTCCATAGAGATCTACGTTTTGGAATGGGCAACTGGCTTCAAATTTCTAACTGACCGACTATTTGACAATTCAAAAATGCCTATAAATGCTTTGGGTTTGAAATTAATTTAAAAGCTCCAAAAAATATAATTAAATCTGTTTATATTACTTGTTGTAAAATTTACCGCAATTACGGGATGGGTTACATTTGAAGGAATTGCTTGCTAGAATTTTTCTATTAAAATATCTTGGTAGAAGGATGTGGACCAATTTATGTACCTACCTAAAGCAACGCCTATGTACGACATGTGTATACTAATATTGTTTACACATGACCCCTCCGTCATTGATAGGCACTCTTCTTCAACCCTTTTCACCCACAGCTGACTAGGTACCTATTTGGTTTTATTCTCGAAAGTCATCCATCATCTTTTCGAAATTGGAGCGTCTATCCTCAATTGTTTTATTATAAACAAGTGACTTCTGCTTTCGAATTTTGTACTGTCAGTCACCTGTATGAAGTTCGACTATTCCGTAAAGTACACTGACTTTACAGAACAGCTCTGCAGCCCGTCTAGTCTGTACAAAAATCACTGTGAAAACTTAAGTAAAGTGAGCTGTCATTCCACCTGATGCTAGGGATTGACACTATTGATCGCTCACTTTACCTAAGTTATCACAGTAAGAGTTTTACAAAATACATCGGCTGATATCCTTGTGGAATTGACATATTTTTGTTAGTATTAAGCTAAGCAACCCGCACTGGGCCCGCGTGGTAGATTATGGCCCATTCCCTCTCACCGAGAGGAGGCATGTGTCCCAGCAGTGGGAACATTACAGGCTGATTATGATTGATGATTAAGCTTTAATGAGGTACTGTGCAAAACGAATAATACCTATACATTTAACCAACTCAGCACGTGCAATGGTGCATAGTGTTGTAACAATTTTATTTCTAACTACTTTTAGCTTTTCACTCAACTTTTATTGCGGACTTAATTTTAATTGTCCAGTTTTGCATATTCTTAGAAATTGTTTAATTCATTTTGTTCACGTTTCCAACTAACTGTAAAAGACTACGTGAATATTTAATTTTATAAAAACTACTTTATATTTGTGTTAGGGTTCGCTAATTTACATTATTATTTAATTAAATTGAAACGCAAAATTACTAGTTTCCAGGCCAGTAACTATTTGATTCGAATATTTCTGTACTGACAACACTTTAGTTTGACAATTGGTCGTTGGATGCTTCTGATTGGCTAATCAATCTGCGGCAAGCACATTGTCATCTGTGGTTGGTTGACGACATTGAATCGTTAACCAATCACAGAACTCGATTTTACCGCGGAAATGGAAAAAAACCTGCGAGGCGGGAAGAGGTCGATTGAACATTCTGACTCGAGCTGTGGGAAAAGGAATAAAGTTGTGTTTCTTGTTACTTGGATTTTCTTCAGTACTTCACCTAGGCATCCTGAAAGTCTTAATATAGTCCATAGTCTCAGTCACAGAGCACTTTATAATACCGGTTTCAGTTATATCTTATATTTGTTAGAAAAATTGGTGACTTGTTTCCAGTACAGACATTTCATATTTTCTCTGATCATAGGATTGTAAAAAATTAAAATAATTTCTAAGGCCCCGTAAAATATAATCTTGAGAGCAATATCGTGTGTGGGTTTCAAAAATTGTTTCAGGGTAATATGAATTTCAATATTGAGGTATAGAAATATGATGATGATATGAATGCGTTTGATTCTTTCATTCTTTGAACGCGATTGCGTAACCTTCCCCTTCTAATATTTTCCTCAATAATGTAGGTATAAATGTCATAACACAATATGTATTTGGTAAGGATCGATTTCCTTCTTTTGCATAACCATTGTAAGCATCATAAGCATAATACTTTCCAACGCTACTGTGATAAAAGAGTGCAAGGAGTTCCCAATTTCAGCCTGTAAAGAACTCAAGCTAATCTCACCTGCAAGTGATATAACTTGAATTATAAATAATAATACATAATTATACATTGATTTTTATTCACTTATAGGTAAATAAAAAATCAATGTATACCGGATGACATTTCTCACCGTCTCGTAAAGTGTATAAGATCACGCTACGAATTCATTGATAAATTCCGTGTATTTAATAGGTAGTATTTAGGGGCATATGATTTGGATTTTGATATTTTTTTAATCGTTATAGGTATTATTATTTTTCAAAATGTCTGTTTTTATTATTCTGGTACCCATGAAAAGTTTACTCCTAATGTGTAGGTATTTAAGTATTGCTACCTACATCAATTTCTTTGCATGTTATTGAAAAATAAAAAAAAATCTATGCCATAGGCTTCTACTCCGTTCACCTATTATACCCTTTTTTTCAAAATGTCAAAAAATGTGATCTGGTACATTGTGACAAAACAAAAGGTTTTCCATCCCAAACGGTGAACTATGCTAAAATGATAGCTGCCTATTTTTCTTTTTCTCATCCTTCAATGTCCCCATATTCTAAGCCCTAAAAACATTCAGTTTTTCTTTTCTTAATATTCAGCCTGAAATCTAAATTAGTCCCGGAGACTACTCAGACTGACTAACAATGTAGTATGTTAGTCTACAGTGCATACGTCACTTCGCATTGTGAACCCTTCGTGTATCGACAATGACCTACTTCTTCCGCATGAAAGACGAATAGGTGACACATTATATCATTCGTTAACATTCACTGATTGGCATTATAATGACATTGAAATATGTATAGTGTGTGAAAATTATTCGTGAAGAAGGAATGTTAGCTAATGAGAAATTCACATATGTATTTAAAATAGGTGATATTTTTTTTGTTGTTAAGCTATTTGGTATTCTGCTGGACAATTTAATTTAATTTTCCTTACCTTGTGCCTTCTCCGGCTTCTGAGGAATCAATCGATAATAATAGATTATTTAGGGGTGATTTTTCAATCATCTGATAACTTTATTCGAGGAATAATTTTGATAGTTATTTCATACAAAACGACAAACGACAATTTTATTCCACGAATAAAAGTTATCTGGCGATGGAAAAATCCCTTAGTTGTCATATATTGGATTGTCGTGGACATACATTTTATTTACAACAAATAGTTCTGTGAGCATGTGTCTAAATGATGTGAGTCCAGTTAGGTAGTCCCGTAGTCTTAAGTAATGCTGAAGTTTCAACTTGATATTTTATGTTAAAAGATAGTTTAAATGAGCAAGCTTCTGAGTTAGGTATGTGGGTCTAGTAGTAGTAATGTAAGTAGGTTTAAGCTATGGTGAAGATTCAACTTATTTTTTGTTAAAAGTAGGTTAGACAACAAATTCTTTTAGATTTTTGACATTCATTACGAGTAGTAAGGAGCCTAAAAGTCTGACAACCAGTTTAACCAAGGAATATCAAGTGACCAGGGGGTCTACTCCGAAGTAGTATCGGCCGAATGTTCGGCCGTTTCCTGCTACGAAGTTACTATTTGGTTCCGTCGGTTCCGATCCTACACTCCTACACTCTTTCGAATATTGACTATCGTCCCGACCCAACTGAGCCGATCCGAACTTTTTTCGCATTTTTCAATAATATTCGGTTCGGCCATATGTCGGTCCGATCCGAACATTCGCACTTTGCACTTCGGAGTAGGCCCCCAGGTAGTCGCTCCATATGAGATACTGGTATCCAGCAACATCCGGTTAGAATGGCAGTCGACCCTAACATAGTTGGGATAACGCTAGTCAGATGACGAAAAAAATCACGTATCAGTTACCTACAGACACCTGTATTAAAGATTCATAATCTTATAGTAACACCCATATTGTTAAGGAAAATATTCCAATAAATATTACAAGGAAAGACACACCACGTTTCGTCTTACACTATTGACTTTAACTAGATGATTACTTTGAAGGGGCTACCTTAGACTGGGCTATAAGGGAAGTAATTAGCGAGGTGTATGTTTATGTGACTCATTAGACGATATATGCAAATATGGAAAGGTTGATCATACTTTTTATAAGTGCTAGACTTGAATATGTGAAGTAGGTAAAATTACTAACGTTTGGCTTTGAATAAGATCCTGGAATTGATCTTGTAAAATACAAGGTGGCAGTAACATCGACGCGCATACTGTGACTATGAATTCAGCACATGATGCAAGACGAGCGTAGAAATTTCCCACCGGTTATTAAAAAACAAATCTGCTGTTTCATAGAAAATTGCAATACTCACGCGGTCAAAATGTACTGAACAGCAAATTTTGTTTATAATACGGACTAAAATTCTGAACACAGGGGTGTTCAGTATCATCTACTGAATCCAATGCAACACAATGTTCCTACCACCCAGTATAAAGCAGTTCCGTGGCTGGCTAACAGAAAAATAATAGCCTATTAAACCGTTCAAAATAGGAAGACAGGATTTTAGAGAGTGTAGATGTGTACGAAGAAAAGGTTTTTCGAAATTCAATCCCTATAAGCAAAATATTCCAACGAGGTATTAAGGCGCGTAAGGCAATACCATATAGCCCAGTTTTGACTAGGAAAACGGGCAAAAGTTAGTTAAAGTCATATTTGAAGAAAATTAACGCTGGTTTTACAAAAAAGATTTTAATTTAGAACACAGACAATATCAACAACGTGGTTCAAAACAAAATTGTTTTGAACTACGTTGAAAGAATTTAAATAAATTCTTTCATTTGCCAAAGGCTGTGGCAGCCTGTGACGTAAAACGCATTACACTCAGTTGAATTAAAACCACTGACAACTTCGCTCAACAATGTTCATAAAAAGTGAATACCTCACTTCCACTGAACGGGGTAGGTTTTCCAACGCAGTAAGTTGTAAGCCTAAATATAATTCAGGCTGGACTTATAACGTCGCGTCGGTTAAGCTAGTGGTTAGTTAGCCACAAGCCTTCTAATTAATTTTACACAAGCGACTATCTAAGCGGGAACTAAATCTTGGTTTAGTGAAAGCAGATCCGTTACAAAACCCAAGAATGTTTCATATTTTAGATACATACTCAAAAATTGTTTCATATTTTGTATTATTTTAAGTGTAAAAGTCGAACGCTTGTTTCTTTCAAGTCTTGATGATAAGAAATACGGATATTTTTCAGATCAAAATCTATGTTCTTTTGTACATTTTTATCGAGAAATGAAAACCTATCGGTTTTATGTTTGGATGCTGTGATATTAATCATTTTTTTGCTGCCTGCCTGTATTGTTTTGTTATGAACAATATTTAAGAGAATATTAAAACAATTTGGTTGAAGCTCTCTCTAAGAGAGAAAGAAATATTGTTTAGAATTAGGTTTTCACTATTGGGCAAGGTTATTTATACTTGTCGTCGATTTGAGGAGCATGACACACTTGAGTAATGTAGGTAAGTATGTCGTACGTAGATAAATGGACAATTTGTTACTTCTAAAAATATTTTATCAAAAACTTACTGCAAAAAATATTGAAATAAATCCCAGTTCTTAAAACCGTTGAAAAGTGAAAGTTAAACAAAGCAAATTAATTCTCATACCGCGTCTTTGAAACTATTTACGAAAATCAAAGGGTTTTTTATAATCACGTTACTTCCAAACTAAATATTATACAATATTATTTTTACAAGGATATTAAATGACTTGATCAAAAGGCTTACCCAAAGTCTAAACGTAACTTTTCTAATATTTTCTCGACAATCGCTTTGTTAACGTTTAGAAAACTTTTTTATAGTTTTCCAACTCAGTGTTACGGAGTTTATTAGTTCACAACTTGAAGTTGAGCGGTTGAAAGTGAAGTTTGAGTCATTAATGAAATAATAATGGAACTTTAGAGTTACTTTCGTCTGTTAAACGAAGGAGATTATCTTTAACGTCGTCTTTCCGATTATCGTTAGACGCTAGTTTAATCAATATTTAAAAGTAGTTTTAAGTTAAAAGGGCATTTCAGATTTTGTTATAAAAAGTTTAGACATATTGTTTGTTTGAGTATTCCAATACGGTCGTATCTTGTTTTTAACATGAATACGTAATTTTTGTTTAATTTATAAGGAAATTCATTTTAAATTAGCAAAGGATTTAATATTTAATAAACATTGCCTATAAATACGTAATGACGTAAGTAATCACAGTTCTCAATAATAAAATTAAAATGAATTACACACACAAAACATTTAAAAAAAAGTCTTGGGAATATTAACATCGCAAAAAAATCAAGAAGGTCAAAATATTATCGTTTATATTGATATATGGGGCTACTGAAACTTTTCACGTAAACTGCTTCGCTTAGTAAAGACAGGCTCCGTCTTTAAAAGTTTGAAACTGTTCTATTTAATATTTTTTGTACTTACTGTTTAAACTTTTTCTACTATTTTTATATTTAAGTAACATTAAATGCACTTTTGATAGCTGCGTGTTTTGTTTAACTAAATGCAAGTTTTAGTTATATCATTTCTTTATAAAAATTGATGATTTTACTTGTATTAATTTAGACATAATTATTTTTTGCTCCCCTGAATTTGTTTATATTTATTTTACGACTGTATTTTTCGTAATTTTCAGACAAACTTTCTGCGGAAAATTAAAACTATATTTTCCTGTTCACTATAATTTTTTTCCACTTACCTGATTCGTATGAAGTGTTGTTTCAGCAACGTTGGCAACAGGCAGGCACTGGCGTCGGCAACAAGTGGTGTTGTGCAGTCTGCCGCCCTGGCGCCCGCTTATATAGCGCGCTCGGCGGCCGCCCTACCCGCCCACCGCCCTAATCATCGCCGGAATGCTACTAACATAGTTTGCATTTCAATTTTAGGCAACAAAATTGTATGATGACATTAAATTTAACACTTATTTTTACACATTTAGACCTTTTTGCGTATGTTCGAAATTTTAGGTAATTTAGACTGGCCTAACAGATTTCTCTCTGAAAATATTTAGCTTTTTAAGTGTATAAGCGTGTATCACGTATTTTGCGAAGTGTTGATACCTTTTTAATATGTTTAGCTGTAAGTTTAATCGCCAGCCATTACTTTTTACGGGAATGACCTTTTAGAGCTTTCACGTAAAATAACCGAAGCTTTTTTAAATGTAAATTGTTGAGAAGATACGTTGCTTTGTTAACAAAATGCTAGAAATAAAAAAAATATTACATAAGCATGCTATAATTTAGTATTTCGTTAGCTTATACATCTCTTCGTGTACTTTTTACTTTTATAGACTCGCGTAACTGTAAAATATGTACCTCCAAGTAAAGAAGTTACTGCGTAAAAAAGTAAATAGATGTGATATGTTTCCTGAAAAAATTCGGGAAAATTTTGTTTTTATTATTGTTGCAAACAAAATCATTGACTCTTTTGGACAGAGGATAATTTTTTCATTGTATCAGTAGCACATTGAGACAAGACGCTCGTCGGGTGTTAATTATATTTTATAGCTACCTTATTAAACCTGCTAGTACCTTTATTGTGTTTAAGGGGATGAAACGAAACTGTTATAGATGTGTTTTTGGCTTGTATTTGTCGTACCTACCTATCAACGTGACTGTGTCCAGTCTATTATTTAATGACACCGAAATATTTCGACAAGCCTCGTGGCTAAATGATAATAGCCGCACGGGTCAGTTGAAGGTTAAGCTACCCTTGCCGCGGTTGGTTCGTGGATGGGTGACCATCCATTATATATCGAAACTCCTCTGTGCCTCGGAAAGTACGTGGATTTATGACAGTTGTTACGGGTAGACGCCCAAAAGTAAACCACCACTACGGAGTATCGTGGGCTACATTTATATCTGTATAGTAATAGAGAATAAGTAATAAAGAATATTCTATTCTATTCTATCGTGTTACCCAGTACCTAATTGGGTTATGGAGGTCAGATAGGCAGTGGCTCCATGTGAAATCCTGATATTCAGCTGCATCCGGTTAGACTGGAAGCCAACCCCATCGTAATTCGGAAAAGTCTAGGTTGATTGATTTTGACCATCTTTTACTAAACATAATCTTTAAATGTAGTAAATTCTTGCATCGACTACTCTCAAGAGCTGTCACTACTCGAGTAGATGCACGCTATTAGGGACCTTCATATGGCTGGGCGTTTATAGTTAATTATATTAAGCAGGTACTATACTGAAGTACTTAATATAATTAATTATAATCAATATCAACCTGGTCAGGGATTTAAAGATGCTTATCACTACACACAGGTTGCAAAAGTCGACCAAAACTATTCAGGTAACTGAAGTTAGTTCCATTTCAAGTACAACTTTTTCTTTGTGGGACCTCCGCCGTGGTCAACTCTCTCGGAATATAGAGGGTTGTGTCGGATAACTACGGAATTACCTACAAACTTGGCGATACTTATTCTTCTACCTACACTTTGTCGGACAAACGGGTGTCCTTTGAGCATTCGCCCGTGCCCCGGCAGGAGAATTTTAACTCTGATCTTAGGTACACACGATGCAAGTTTCTTGCGTACAATAAAATTGAAGCAACAGATGACTTGCATCGTTTTTTTTTATTGACAATGGGCTCACTCTTGACCTCAATCCAACCCAGAGGCAGGGATGAGATCTACGGTGGAACGAGCTTGCCCAGAAGAAGCCTATTCACTCTCGCCCTGAAGAGATTCGGGTTGTATGAACTCGGGAATGCAGACGCAGGCAGACGGCAGACAATTCCACTCCTTAGCTGTGCGCATCAAAAACACAAATACAAAAACAAATACTGGTATTCAGCTGCATCCGGTTAGACTGGAAGCCAACCCCAACATAGTTGGGAAAAGGCTAGGCAGATGATGATGAGCTGTGCGCATCAAAAAAGATGATGAGAAGTGCTTTGTGTGTATATATGGTATATTAACCAAATATGGGTGATATCCCGCAGTGCGTCTGGACTCTCGACTCTCGTTTTAACACTGTTTAGACGGTGCTACTTTTATTGTTGTTTCAACTTATGGCATGTCAGAAGTAATGAAATCGCACCGTGTAAATCAGGATAGACCGTCGCACAGATACATCGTCGCTTCATTTTGTTATGTATAAAATACAATAATCGAGGTTTGAATTTGACAATGATTTGTTGGCATTAATGACATGTAATCTTATTGTCCTAGAACCATAAATTTTAAGACATGTCACATCTACCAACCCGCACTGGACCCGAGATTACAGCACCCACACTCTCGAAGAGTCCTATGTCCCAGCAGTGGGAACATATAGGCTGATTATGTATGTAGGTATTTTATGTATATAAATCTATGTCAATGATTTTTATATCATCATCTGCCTAACCTTTTCCCAATTATGTTGGGGTCGGCTTCCAGTCTAACCGGATGCAGCTCAATACCAGTATTTTACAAGGAGCGAATGCCTATCTGACCTCCACAACCCAGTTACTGGGTAACACGTTACCCCTTTGTAAGACTGGTTGTCAGACTTTCGGGCTACTGACTACCCGTAACGACTGTCAAAGATCCACGAATGACAGCCGGGACCAACGGCTTAACGTGCTTTCCGAGGCACGGAGGGGTCTCGGTATGTAAAGATGGTCACCCATCCACAGACCAACCGCGGCAAGCCCCGACCGACCGATCGACCTGTGCGGCTGTTATTATTTAGCCACGGGCCCCCCCAATGATTTGTATATATAGTTAAGTTTTTACTGTGTAGATATTGTATAAGTTTAACACAGTTTAAGGTCCATAAGTTATCTCGGGACTGTGCTTTCCAATTCTAGCTCTATGTTTCTACAAGACGCCTAGGATATAAATTTACGGTCCTAATAGTGTTTCAAAACTTAGTAGTAGAGGTAATAGAAAAATAGAAAACTACGCCTGTATTTAAACTACGCCAGAGATGTTTATGATGATATCATAAAAAAATATTTAGTTTCTAACAAAGTTTTTTTTATGATTGTATTTTTTTTTTAATAAGCTTGATGTTCTGTCTGGCCTATTTTTTCGGGCCTCCTGAGTAACTCTCACTTCTACAGTGTCTTTAACAATATCTATTTAGGATTCCCAAATATAAACACGTCAACAAAATGTAAGTATGGGAATGACATGACATGTGCTGGTCACGTGATCATTCGATAACTTACAGTTTCCCAAACTGAAACGTATTTTATATAACCTACTTTATTGTAAAGCAATATTTTACCAAATCATTTTATATAATATGTATATAGATTATATAAAATGATTTGGTAAAATATTGCTTTACAATAAAGATTATAAAGTGATAATTGTAAAACATTGGCATTTAGAAGAGTTTTGTGCATATGTGGAAAATACTAGATATTTAAAAAAAAAACCAGTATTTTCCACATACGCACAAAACTCTTGCTATAGTTAAATGAATGCTTTTGGAGCTTTAACAGTGACCATGATTTCTAATAAATGTGACGCCTTTAGTTGCAATAATGTGGCTTTGCAGGGGAATTTGTTGCGCTACTTATTCGTAGAGTAAACAATGGGAAGTGGTGAAGTGTGGGCGTTATGGGGCTGTCTTTTTACTAAATTATACTTATTTTCAATCCCAAATATTTCCAGACAATCAATTTGATCTGTCATATATGTGGGTCCGAAAAAACGTCTGGCGACATCGACACAGGTCCAGGAGAAGATGTCGCGACGAGTTTGATTCCTACAGACAGGATTGGTCCTCATTAATTCAAGAGAGCGAGGAGTTGAAAGTAGAAAGGATGGCTTTTGCACTGCAGTGGGACAGCGTAGGCTTACATCATCATCTGCCTAGCCTTTTCCCAACTATATTGGGGTCGGCTTCCAGTCCTGCCTATCTGACCTCCACAACCCAGTTACTGGGTAATACGATACCCCTTGGTAAAACTGGTTGTCAGACTTTCGGGCTTCTGACTACCCGTAACGACTGTCAAAGATCGAAGAATGACAGCTGGGACCAACGCCTTAACGTGCTTTCCGAGGCATGGAGGGGTCTCGGTATGTAAAGATGGTCACCCATCCACAGACTAACCACGGCAAGCGTAGCTTAACCTGACCGATCGACCTGTGCGGCTGTTATTATTTAGCCACGGGCCCCTCGTAGGCTTACAATAAATAAATAAATTTGATCTAGTTTTCAGGTTCTTCATCATGTGTTTATTATGTTAGTCCTCAAACGTCTGTTGTTGGAAACATAATCATATGCCAGGCAGTTAGCATGATGGTGACTGCCCAGAAGACCTAAATACGTTTTAAAGTGTTTCGTAATTCTACAAAGGTCTTCAACAGGATTGACATGAACTTTTCCCTAGGTTAGCTTACTCAGCCTTTAATGTTCCCACTGCTGGGACTCAGGTTCCTCTCTGTGAGAGGGAGTGGGCCGTAATCCACCACGCAGGCCCAGTGCGGGTTGGTAGATGTCACATGTTTTCGAATTTTTGGTCCTAGGATATGTCGGTTTCCTCATGACGTTTTCCTTCACCGTTTTGAGAGCAGTGGTGATGAAGTAATTTACACAGATTAAAGCGTCGACACTTGGCCACCACTGATCATGTCAATCCAATATATTTTGACTTTTCCATATAATTGTTATCGCTGATAGAATGACACTTTCTTTAGGACCTCAAGGTGCGCAGAAAGTATAGTTTCGCCACTCTTAGAGGCGGTCAATAAACATAATTAGATAATCCTTGAGCACAAGGACTGCCTCATAAATTAACCTTCTAGGAGAGGCCACTTCTGCTCGTGTTACTTCCAGTACCACAACCATCATGAAGTAGATAGCTAACTACTCGTGAGTCGTAAGTAACGGTAAGCCCATTGCAAACACACGTTTTTCTTGCCGTGTAAAACTACGGTTTATTAGCCGTGTTGCACGGGGGTTGTATGGATCACTATAGAAGCTGGTTGACGGACACATTCTTTCTACTGCGCGGTTTATAGGAAGACATGAACCGTAAGGAAACCGTGCCGTGTACGAAGGGTCTTCTAGTTTTCGCTCGGTAGTATTAGTAAGTCCTTTTACCCACGGGCGGCTCTTTAACGCGGCGATTTCTAATCGCACACTAGATTTTCAACTCATTGCTTGCAAAGAGTCTTCTAGTTTTCGCTCGGTAGTAGTAGTGAGTCCTTTTACCCACGGGCGGTTCTTTAACGCGGAGATTTCTAATCAAACACTAGATTTTCAACTCATTGCTTGCAAAGGGACTTCTAGTTTTCGCTCGGTAGTAGTAGTAAGTCCTTTTACCCACGGGCAGTTCTTTAACGCGGCGATTTCTAATCTTACACTAGATTTTCAACTCATTGCTTGCAAAGGGACTTCTAGTTTCGCTCGGTAGTAGTAGTAAGTCCTTTTACCCACGGGCGGTTCTTTAACGCGGTAATTTCTAATCGAACACTAGATTTTCAACTCATTGCTTGCAAAGAGTCTTCTAGTTTTCGCTCGGTAGTAGTAGTAAGTCCTTTTACCCACGGGCGGTTCTTTAACGCGGCGATTTCTAATCGAACACTAGATTTTCAACTCATTGCTTGCAAAGAGTCTTTAGTTTTCGCTCGGTAGTAGTAGTAAGTCCTTTTACCCACGGGCGGTTCTTTAACGCGGCGATTTATAATCAAACACTAGATTTTCAACTCATTGCTTATCGCGGAGAGTTGAAAATGCAACAGTGTGCATTTTCCTCGCACTGGAATGCACTCTGTAGGATTCTCAATGCTCGTCTCAACACCGAGATTTGAAAATCCAGTGCGCGATAAAAACGCGTCGCGTGAGGAAATCGCCCGTGCCCACCTGGGCTATGAGTCGCGTTACTTTAAGACGTGCCACAATGTTCAATTTATTGAGACGTTCGATTTAGCTGGTTTTTACTTTCTTCTAGATCGCAACTCAGCAATTTTGTTCTTTTTGGATCTGAGCTGCAACTTGAGTAATCTAAAGTGCAGGCCTTCAGCTACTAATGTTGAAGTTTCGGGTTAAATTTCTAAATTTGGCATGTGATTTGGATTAGGTACATATTCCTATATTTTTCTGGTACAAATCTCAGGAATTAAAAACGTTGAATGGCAATATTGGTCATGTAAATACTTTATGGTAGGTACTTTTTTTCTAATAATAAAAATAATAAAAACTTTATTGTTCAGAAAAACATTACATTATTTGAATAACACTAGCCTCCACACTAGGATTCCCTGTGTCGTGGAGACTAGTCTTACAAGATTATCATGGTAGGTTGGCTTCATACATAGCATTGGTCGGTATGATTTATGAGACGACAATAATTGTTTCTCCAAACAAATAAATTAAATAAGTAAGTAGGTATATGTAGTTAACTTATTGGTGTATCCAATTTAAACTTGTGTAGTGTAGTGTGTTCTGATGGTTCTGCTTTACTTTTCAGGAGGTCGAAGCGTGATAATATGCATCAATTCTAACAAAAATATCCACACTGTCCCACAGCTGGGCAAAGGTCTCCCCCGTACTTCTTCATTTAGCATAACCAGCCTATAATGTTCCCACTGTTGAGACTCAGGCCTCCTCTCGGTGAGAGGGAGTGGGCCATAATCCACCACGCAGCCCCAGTGCGGGTTAGTAGATGTCACATGTCTTCGAATTTTTGGTTCTAGGACATGCCGGTTTCCTCACGATGTTTTCCTTCACCGTTTTGAGAGCAGTGGTGATGACATAATTTACACAAAGCAAAGCGCCTGACTGGGTTCGAACCTACGTCATTTATTTATTACTTATCGCTTTCTGTGATCTCTTCCAGGCAACCTTGGAATGGACAGTGATTGCGTGGATATAAAAAAATGAGGTTGTCATTCATCAACTGCTGCTGCCTTTTCCGATCAATCAGTCAAGAAAGAGTCTAGGTTTTCGCGCCAGCGTTTCTTACGCCTGCCTCGGTGATGTCTTCAGGCACCCACTGCGTGATGACCTTGGCCCATCTGTCCTGATGCATCCTGTACGTGGCCCGCTCAGTCCCATATCAACCTCGCGGTCTTATCGCCAACATCAGCGATGCCTGTCTTCGAGCGTATTCCTGTGTTATTAATCAAGTTTAATCTTTCACACTGCAAAGAGTTCGTAGTCCACAATTGCTACTTTTAAATACATTAACAAGTGTTCATTAAGCAGTTAATAATAATAATAATATCCCCTGGACATTTTCACACAGCGCCATCTAGTCCCAAGCTAAGCAACCTAATGCTTGTGTTATGGTAACAAGATGGCTGATAAACTACTTATATACATTTTTTTTTTTGTAAATACATACATATTATACATAGAAAAACACCCAGACTCAGAACAAATACATGTACAAATATTTGTTCTGTGCGGGAATCGAACCCGCGACACGCAGCGCAACAGTCCGATCGCTCAGCCACTGCGCTAACCGTGTTGTCAGTTGAAAACCTGTTTGCCCAGTGCAACAGCGCCTTAAGTCCTTAAATCACCTTTTAAGTTCAGCCCACAAATATGTCCGCAAAGCTAATAAGCTAATAAACGCTATATGCTTATAATTTAATATGGCAAAATTTTACTACACCATAAGATGACATAGTCAATGGTTCTAATATGGGACATTCTCACCATACGTGTGCCCATGAATGAGCTTCACTAATTGTTAGTTCGCAAATATGTATAGTTATCTATTTCATTAGACGTCCCTTACTGTGGGTTTTTTGGACATGCTTGGTTTCCTCACAATGTTTTCTTTCACCGTTTTGAGAGCAGTGGTGATGAAATTAACTACACAAAGTAAAGTGCCTGTCTGGGTTCGAACTCATGACCGTATGTATCACTCGTAATTCGGGGCCTAAAAGGGGTTAAGAGAAAGTAGAAAGAGTTAGTGGATCCCCAATATTTTTATGTTTAAATAAGTGTTTAGTTTGGTTATACGAGTATATCGAACAAATGCAAAATAAAATACCTCCACCATTCAAACAGAAATTAGGTTTTAACTTTTTCAAATGGGAAAAAGAACTAAGCAAAAGTTAAGGCCTGTTCAAAAGTAAATATTCAAGAAAGTTAGATCGCTATTATTTAAGAATTGTAATAAAAAACCATTTTTGTCCGGAATACATTTAGAAGGAGATTTAGATAAAGGAGTTTAAAACAATTTAATCTTGTTTCTGCGTCGTAAAAGGTGCCTAGCATCTGAGAATACTACAGGTAAAGAGACTTTTTAAATGATGGACGGGATCCAACGAGCCGCAAATTGCTTGGTATTTGTGAAATTACAGTGGCTAATAAAGCAGAAATACGTGATTGGTTCGAGAAGGACTTGGGGACTTCTACTGAAGATATAGCATGAATAATTTTGAATCTAACTCGAGGTGCTTGTTTCATAGAGTATACCTGCTTGTTTAGGTAAGAGGATCGTAGCTGGTGGCGTTCAGTGGTTTATGCTTACCCCCATGGAGAAAAGGCGTGTGTTTATGTATGTCTGGTAATGTAAAAATTAAAAAGTAGATATTTCTTTGTGCTTTCCAGAATTACGATTTAGGTGGGCTTTTTGGTTTTATGCACCAGCTGTTCCTTTGTTTATATTTATTTTAAAACACATCTTCTGGCAATCAATGTACTTTGTGTTGGACTACTATTACCTAGCAGGCTGTAGACTGAGCAGGCTGTCAACTGCTAGGTAGTGTAAAGGGATAATTAAAACCAGCAGGATTGGTTAATACATATAATTAGAAAGGTCGAAGTAACACGGCTAGGTGACACTACCAACGAATGCTTCCGCTGAAGGTTTATACACAACTAGATCCTGCCCGCGTTTTCTTTCGCTTGAAAATCATAAGACACCACAATTTACTAAAATAACAGCCACATTTTTATAAAACTTTCCTGTATACCACGTTTGTAGTTTTGGTCTCAGCAGCCAAAATATGAAAAGCGTCAGGACTGGTGACGCAGGAGCAAGCGACGTACAGTTGTCCGTGTGAGAAGCAGCTCATCCCGAGGTCGACACCCGTATCCTTCAGTACCAATTTCCCATTGCTTGCGAAATTTATCGTTTTTAGTGAATTAATTATATTTTCAACATAAAAATCGTTCCCAGAACTCGCAAAAATTAATTAAAAATGTACAGTTTAAAACAGCCACCATTTTTTACCAAAAATTACTGATTCAAATCTCCCACAACCATCTAATCCTCAAAGAAATTCTCTCACAAAAACTCGAACACACGCTAACCTATAGTACGGGCTTTCTTTTTTTTCTCACTTGACAATGGCGTCGGCGACTATGGGGAGACTGTGAGCAAACAAAAGGAAATATGATTGGTGCGGGATGACGATAAGACGCCCACGTACGTACCAAGTCGGCGAGCTAAGGTGTCGGATAACTAAGTTCCGACACGGCAGACTTCCTATCATATCAGAGGTGGGAAAATAGAGCATTATACTAGTTTGTAGGTGAAGAAGGTAATTGTATCGGGGTTGGCGTTTCGTATTTGGGTGAGTTTATGAGGACTTTCAGTTTTCTTTGTTGTGAAGTTTTGATTGTTATGATAGGTAGTAGTTTCAGGTAGTTTTGGTGAACTTTGTTTCTACAAGTACACCCCACAATGCAAAGGAATGCTAATAGGAAGAAATAACCTTGGTTGATTGATTTTACTGATATCTATAGTTAATATTTTCATCCATTTTTGAAGATACAAAACATCTACAAGGCCATGTTTGCAATTCTTCAGACCTACAATATATGATCTGAAAGCTGACTGTTTTCCTTATATTTTAGGATTTAGGACTGGGTATTTAATTTGTATCCAATGGAGCAACACGAAGCCTAAATCATAATTAATTTCGGTTTGAAGAAACTTAATGGAAGTATATAACTACTGGTGCTTTGGAAATTATAAATAAGTACATCATATTTATTGCATTTGCAAAACCCTTTTCCACCTGATGGTCGTTGGCGACAGCCTGTTTGCAAAATGATTACCACAAATTATGTAACGACCATAACTGTCATTTGAACCAGAAAACTTTTGTTCATATTTTGAAATTGTAGATTTCTATTATAACCCAAACATGTTACCTATAAATAAATCATCGACTAACTCGAATATCGAATCGTACTTTACGAAAACCCAGGCTCGATTATCGATTAACCCTCAAGCTTTCAGGATGAGTTTTTTAAGTAATGCTGTGATGTAATACCGACGCCAACTGGTAATTCACTAAGCTATCAAATGAGATAGGTCAATAAGCCCCAGAGTGGATCGCAAAACGTTTAACGATCTTAGACTGTAATATACGCTCACGCGTTTTTTCTTAAAGGGGTGAGCATAGCGTCATGGCGTAGGTACTGTCTGTTGCTATGGCAATTAATCTAGGCTAATGAGGTCCAGTGATAACGACCTTCACTGGACCTATATTTTTATTAGTAGGTATAGGCGACTAGCCCGCGGTTTTGCCCGCGTTTAAGTCGGAAGTTATACAAACGGGAACCTTCTACCGGGATGAAAAATACCTCATGTCTTAATTCAGATCATGGTCTACTTGTGTGCCAAACTTTATCGACATCCGTTCATTCATCAAGGCATGAAATGGGGACAGACAGAGTTACGTTCTCATTTATAATATTCGTATGGATAAGTAGTCTTTGGTTATTAATTAAACTGGGTTCAATTTTCGTAGCTTAGACGTAAAGTCGTGTCTGTAAAACTTTACAATAAAAGATAGGAAAATACATCTGGTATTCCATGAATAATAAAATGATTACAAATGAAACCTACATAAAATGAAAATGCTGCTTGCTGACTTTCCGGAACCAATCCAACACGGAAGGATAGAGAATTCCGTTCCCTTATAAGCTAACAAAATGACCACGGAATAGATTAAAGCGGCTCTTTTATCTATTCCATGAACATGGAGCTCTCACCAGCCAGTTCGTCATATCAATGACATGGCAACATTACCCCCAGTCCAGTTATGATTAGCGGTCTGTCAGAAGTCCCATGTTCCCCGGAACTCTACGGGTTGATAATGTCAAATTTTTTACAACTAATCACAGAAATATGACGCTCGTACACAGTTTACCATTTAATAATCGTTATCTCATCGATTATCTAGCCCAGTTATTGCCTATATACGAGGAAGCAGTGATTTCTAATTAGTCACCCAATCACGTCGTTTGTTTGGTGAGCCTCTTCAACTAAATGTCAGACATTTGTAATGTTGATGGTTCGATGGCGGTTAATTGAGTCAGAGAAATGTGGAGTTGATTCATCATAAAGTGTCATCAGTCATTATGAGAGTACAAATAAGTTTTTAGATAAACGGCCATTTTAATTGCTCGGAATTTAGTGACAATTTCAGTAATGACGGCAATCACTGAATGCGATCACATGACATAATCAGCCTATAGGTTATGATGCCACTGATAGGATACAGGCCTCCTCGGAGAGGGAGTGGGCTGTAATCTACCACGTGGGCCAGTGTGGGTTGGTAAATATCACATATCTTCGAATTTTCAGCTCTAGGACATGCCGGTTTCCTCACGATGTTTTTCTTAACCGTTTTGAGAGATGTGGTAATGTAATAATTTACACAAAGTAAAGCGCCTGTCTGGGTTCGAACCACCGACGGCCGCCATGGCCCACGCACAATGGTCCACTTGAAGGACTAAGTGGGGAAACCAAACCCGTAACATAGAACATAGAAGGGTTCGAAAATACGACCTACAGTTCGTAAGTCGCGGCCGTTCCTACTGGGCCACCACTACTAAACTATGATACACTGTATGTGTAAGGCAGAGAAACTGAAACTGGTTGTCAGATTTGTTCATCATCATCATCATCATCTGCCTAGCCTTTCCCAACTATGTTGGGGTCGGCTTCCAGTCTAACCGGATGCAGCTGAATACCAGTATTTTACATGGAGCGACTGCCTATCTGAACTCCACAACCCAGTTACTGGGTAATACGACCCAGTTACTGTCAGATTTGTTGTCAGATAGAAATGGCGTGAGCTGTCACTATATTGCCCAAAAACAACTACAAATAAATAGAAGCAATTACATTTCAACAAACTAAACCTAATGCAATCGAAAATGCAGATAAGTTATGTCTCATAAACGAAATGGTCGTGATAAATTGCAATAAAAATTGTAATGGGCAGTGCGAGGGTTGTCTCGGCGACAATGTGCGTGCGGTACTTTAGACCGACACGTTTACTGGCTATAAACCCGTTATGGCCTGTAACACTGAAGGCCTGTATACTCGTGTGTTTAAATTATTTGTTCATCTGTGGAGATGTCTGAATGAAAACAACAAGAACCTAGAGTCCGTCTCACGAAACAAATCTCGCGGCTATCTTCTTCGTTTGCCTTTCACCACCCAATTCTGAGTGTAGGCATCCTGCAATGCACGCCATTCTTCTCTATCTCTGGCCTTCCTAAACCAGAGTCATCCAGCAATCTTGACCAGAAGGCCAATAATCGTAATTTAAAACGTTCAAAATCTAGTCGCAGTCTCATCTCGGCGACAAACAAATGTCAAAAACTTGTCAAAATGTAGGGAAATTAGAAGTATTTTTTGACAGATTGAGACTGAGATCAGAATGTGAACGTTCTTAAAATTACGAGAATTGCCCCTCTGGACGTCGGTCCACCTCATCGGATCGCGACTATAAGTGGAAATAATTATTATTTTATGGTTAGAAACATTCCTACAACAACCCTCCTACCTCAGACACCTTCCTCTATGTATGATTTTGCATTTTATTAACCGCAGTGATTACCTCATGCCCGTAGCGCCGCGTCTACGATACTTCTTTCGTGAGACTTTATCTATCTACTTAGCTCGTAATGTCTCATTGCCAAGCCTCCATTTCCCTTGTCCACACACGTCTGTCTTCGTCACCAAGACGAAGATGTAGGGACAAACTTGACTCTTATCCACAATACCGCTGGAGAAAAGAAAATAAATTGTTAATAAAAAAAGAAGAACAGTTCTTGGCGCCAATTCCCCCTATGCAAGGTTATGCGGGGTCATAAATAGCTGCAGTGATCAAATCGATGTGCACTTCGAAAGTTTGGGCAAATTGAAAACCAAACTTCTTAAATACTTTCCTAAATAGATGTGTAGCGGTATCTACAACGCCAACGGTGATGCGAACAACGCGTCACGTCATACTTTAGATAAAATAGTACCTTGCTTTTTTACTTTTTTTCTACAATTTTTAATAATATCATTATTCATCATCTACACTTTTAGATACTTAAGTTACTTAACATTCAATTAGATTTATAATATTATTTTTTTTTGTATTCTTTATGCATGCGGAGTTTGCCTGTAAGTGATTGTTGCACTGTTGCACACACACTTTTGCATGTTACACTTAGCATAGAATCGGTGTAAACAATTCTTGGTGAGCCAATAAAAAATAAATAAAGAACGGCAATGTTATAAATATCTAAAAGCATCTAATGTTCACTTGTTTAACCGCCTGGTGAAACTGCACCCTAATTGCGTAACACACGATCAATCGGAATCTGAATCATTTTGAAGTAAATTGCTAATCCATTGCTTCATATGTTCGAAAAATGTGTCTGGTCAACAAGGTAAATAAAGCAATGAATGTTGTTATACTGTCAAAATTAAACCCATTGCTACTGATTTTGTGTTACGCGTAGGTATATAATTTTTTTACCGAATGTCGGAGAATAATGTGTTGTACCCAGTAGACCAGAGGAATTTAAGCAAAATAATCTACTTAGCTCGTCTATTATTAAAAAAAAAAGTACCACATGATTTGATAGCTATTCTAATTATCAGTTTTCAATCATAAAATTTATTTTATATAAGTTGGGGGCCTTTTCAGAAACACATTCTAGTCATATTAAAAGCAATTACTTATTCTCCATAAAAAACTGCTAATGTAAAGGCTCCCAGAGACAGGCGCGACGTGGCTATCTGCGGGAGCTTTTAAACGTATACATACGTGCCATCATTCGTCCAACCCTTTCCCATATCAATACGCACACGGTCTGCTTTAGTAATTGTTGGCTAATACTTTCTAGATATTATTAAACATTCGATAAAGTTACTCTTCAAAAATTAATACGTTAGAAATAACTTGTGTTGAAAAATTTTAATCTTTTAACCAACATGAAACTGCATCGTGGTTCAAATACCTGAGTGCTGGTGCAATCTTATCAATATCCGTTTCAACTTTGGACCTTAAAATAAAATATTTTAGAGAGGGTGAATAAATAAGAGCCGTATGAAAGTTCTTAATAAAATTCTATCTTTTCTAGCTTATAACACCCGGTAGCAGGATCGGTGACTGCCTATCTTATCCCCAGAACCCAGTTACTGGGTAATACGATACCCACTAGGGGTATCGTATTATTATCGGAAAAGGGTCTTAATCAAAACACACACGCAGGTACGTGTACCTATTTAAAATCTATTCTATACTTATAATAAATCTGTAGAAGTGAAAATTCTGTACATTGAAAATATCCAAAAAATAAATGGCAGGGGGTGTTACTTGACCGACACCGAACCCAAAAACGTGATTAAAAAAATTTTTGTCTGTCTGTCTGTCTGTCTGTCTGTTTGTTCAGGCATCACGCAAAAACTACCGGTTCGATTACGATGAAACTTGGTATAATTATTCTTTAATATCCTGGGCACCACACTGGGTACTTTTTATCCCGGAAAAGTATATACAATAAAAAACAAACTTAATTTTGCGGTTCGATCCCTATACCCGATTACCACTGTCTGTACTGTACCAACCGCAAATACTAAGTTTGTCGTAGGTTGGGTCACCCGCAGTGGAGTTCATTTTTATTCCTTTTAGTTTTTAGAGTTATTTAGGTTTATTTTTATATAAGTCGTAGGTATACATTTTAATTTTAAAGTATAGGTTGTATATTTGATAGTGTACGTTGGACCGTAGGTTATTTTATAATACTGTTAGGTAGGTTTAGTCATTCGTATAGATATTAGTTTTTAGGGATTTTGCTTATTTATTGTGTTTAGATTAGTTATCATCAGAAATAGGTTTATTTAGGTAGGTAGGTATTTAATTTTCTGTTATTGAGTTTTTTTTTTTATTAGTTAGGTACTTAGGTAAAGATATCATATAGGTAGGCTTAATCACCACTAATGAGACACAATTGGTTTTCTATTGTAATTAGCCACAAAGGGCCCGCGACATAGATGGCATTCTGGGGAAGCACATACATTTTATCCTGTTAGCACGTTCCCGTGGGTAAATTTCCGACATCCACGCGGGCGAAGCCGCGGGCAGAAGCTAGTGTATAATAAAACATAAGAAAGGTAAATATGCGTCATCATCTGCCTAGCCTTTTCCCAACTATGTTGGGTTGTAGACTGGGTTGTAGAGGTCAGATAGGCAGTCGCTCCATGTAAAAAACCGGTATTCAGCTGCATCCGGTTAGAATGGCAGCCGACCCCAGGCTTCCATTCTAACCGGATGCAGCTGAATACCGGTTTTTTACATGGAGCGACTGCCTATCTGACCTCTACAACCCAGTTACTGGGTAATACGATACCCCTTGGTAAGACTGGTTGTCAGCCTTTCGGGCTTCTGGCGACCCGTAACGACTGACAAAGATCCAAGAATGACAGCCAAGACTAAAAGCATGGACGGGTCTCGGTATGTAAAGATGGTCATCTATCCACGGACCGACCGCGGCAAGCGCAGGTCGCAAACGGTGCGCGGGTCCCGGCAAGCACGTCGATCGATCAGGTTAATGACGTCACGGTTGGCGTAGTGGTTGAGCGATCGACTGCTGCGCTGCGTTTCGTGGGTTCGATTCCCGCACGGAACAAATATTTGTATTGTCTACAGTTGTTCCGGGTCAGGCTGTTTGTGTATGTGAGTTTAAATGTTTGTAAATGCACCTACGATACAGGAGTAATTACAAGTGTGGGGCAACGTTTAAAAAAAAAATGTGGTCGTGGGGCTCTTTATTATCTGCTGTCTATTACCTAGCCACGATACTTCTAATACTATAGCTATGTGGAAAATGTTACGTAAATAAATGATATCTCGACGCCCCGATCCTTTGGAACAACTCGCAAAGTTACGAGTATCATTGTATTCACTATGCAAGACAAGTGCACCCAATTATTAAAGCTGTTACTATAATTAAAATACTATTATTCTGATATATATTCAATTACTATTATTCTGTTAACTACAACTTAGTGAAAACGGTATTTTTCAAACTCTTATAACAGCGATGGGAATGACCTACAGATTTGGTCCCATAATAAAAGTGACGAGAATGACATATTCTAACGGAATATAACTTTTCTTTTATTTGGCCGGCTTTCATACGTTATCCCAAAATGAATTTCCTCCTTTGCATAAAGAAAATTCGGAAAAACTCAGTAATAAAATGCTACCAAAATATCCTATCCTACTAATATTATAAACGTGAAAGTTTGTATAGATGGATGGTGGATGGATGGATGAATGGCTTTTTGTTACTCTTTCACGAAAAAACTACTGAACGGATTTGGGTGAAGTTTGGCACACAGATGGTTTGTAACTAGGATAAACATACGTAGGATACTTTTATCCCGATATTCCCACGGGATCGAAACTTATGCAGGTGAAACCGTGGGGCGCAGCTAGTATTGCATAATATTCTTGCCTCTGAGGAATATGGTGGGTTAACAAAGCTCGCAAGGGTTTTATTAGAAAATCCGTATACAATTTGCATAAGTAGAATTTTCTTTTTTCGTGTCATACCTGTGCCGACTTATGTGGACTATTTTTAGAATGAAGTTTTTCTATTATTTTATTTAACCGTAACTTTATTTCAACGAAAACACAAAAAGCATTCATAAAAGAGATTCTTTCCAAGAGTCCAGATCCAAGGTAAAATCCAAGTTTATTTTTCAAATATAATCTATATACTTATAATAAATCTGTAGAAGTGAAAATTCTGTACATTGAAGATATCAAAAAAATAAATGGCGGGGGGTGTTACTAGACCGACACCGAACCCAAAAATGTGATTAAAAATTTTTTTGTCTGTCTGTCTGTTTGTTCAGGCATCACGCAAAAACTACCGGTTCGATTACGATGAAACTTGGTATAATTATTCATTATTATCCTGGGCACCACACTGGGTACTTTTTATCCCGGAAAAGTATATACAATAAAAAACAAACTTAATTTTGCGGTTCGATCCCTAGACCCGATTACTGCGCCAACCGCAAATAATAAGTTTGTCGTAGGTTACGTCACCCGCAGTGGAGTTCACTAAGGTTATGCTCTAAATGTAGTGCTGAAGGTTGAATTTGGCTTGCACCCACGGATCGCTACCGTATATAAGGACATTTTTTGAACTTTGATTTGAACGGACGTGTCGAGTGGCGAGCGTTCGTTCTTATTTTAACTGCTACTTGCAATTCTAAACCGTGCTTTTCAGTGCGACCTTTTTATTCCTTTTAGTTTTTAGAGTTATTTAGGTTTATTTATTTATTTTTATAAGTCGTAGGTATAGATTTTAATTTTAAAGTATAGGTAGTATATTTGATAGTGTACGTAGTGACCGTAGGTTATTTTATAATACTGTTAGGTAGGATTAGTCATTCGTATAGATATTAGTTATTATGGATTTTGCTTATTTATTGAGTTTAGTTATCATCAGAAATAGGTTTATTTAGGTAGGTAGGTATTTTATTTTCTGTTATTGTGTTTTTTTTTATTAGGTAGGTACTTAGGTAAGGATATCATATAGGTACCCTCTTAATCACCACTAATGAGACACAATTGGTTTTCTATTGTAATTAGCCACAAAGGGCCCGCGAGATAGATGGCATCCTGGGGAAGCACTGCATACATTTTATCCTGTTGGCACGTTCCCGTGGAATAATTTCCGACATCCACGCGGGCGAAGCCGCGGGCAGAAGCTAGTGAAAAATAAGTTGTTTGCTTTGAAAAAGAGCAAAACCTCTTCTACAAGGTTATACCGCCAACGGCGAATATAAAATGTTTGTAATTTCTGTTATTTACATAGAAGTTTCTAGAAAAATTGTTGATTGTTGCTTGCAGATCGCACCTTGAAAAGTCGCATCGTTTTTCGTGTCACGAAACAACCATTTACCTACTCGTAAATGTTAAATACTCGTATCTATAAAATTAATATGAAGTACTAGATTCTGTCCGCGACTTCATGCGCGTGAAATTTCGGCAACCGACCCATTCGCTTAACATTCTTTTTGGCTTTTTTCATTTCACTCGGCTTCTTAGGGCCGCAGTGTGATATTAAATAGCCTATAAGCTTCCTCAAGAATTGGGCTATCAAATACAAAAAACAAAATCACGGACAGATAGACACAGCGGGGGGACTTTGTTTTATAATATGTAGTTTATTTAGTTTAGTTTAAAATTAAATTAAAAATTTAAAAAACCCCGACACAAAATAATAATACAAATTGTATGAATGTAAAAAGCCTAAAACAATTTTTTTTAAATAGCCACAAATAGAACAAAAAGGGTATAAACGTGAAATCCTATAAAACGAAAAAATATAATTGAAATTATGAAGTACGTAAGTACGTATGACATTTTTTCATTAAATGTTGTCCCGCCCGTCGGGGGACCGCTACTATTTTAAACTTTAACAGAACGTTAGGCTAATAATTAGAGTGGTCCCCCGACGGGACAACATTTAATCAAAAAATTTCATTCGTACTTCATAATTCGTCATAATTTCAAGGTAATTTTTTTTCTTTTTATAGGGTCTTTTTTTTTATTGACAATGGGCTCACTCTTGACCTCAATCCAGCCCAGAGGCAGGGATGAGATCTACGGTGGAACGAGCTTGCCCAGAAGAAGCCTATTCACTCTCGCCTTGAAGAGATTCGGGTTGTATGAACTCGGGAATGCAGACGCAGGCAGACGGTTCCACTCCTTAGCTGTGCGCATCAGAAAAGATGACGAGAAGCGCTTAGTACGGTTTCACGTTTATACCTTTTTTGTTCTATTTGTGGCTATATTTTCAATAGTTTTTTTTTATTGTTTTAGGCTTTTTACATTCATACTATTTTTATTATTATTTTGTGTCGGGGTATTTTAATTTTTTTTTTTTTTTGCATAACGTAAGTTGGTGTGAAGTTAAGTTGAGGTAAGCTTGGCGCTGGAAGATCGTAAGAACGTTACCGGTAGACGTTAGACGTTGTCAGCATTACATTTTTTTTCCAAAATAAGCCAGAACGTATGATCTTATCCCAGCGCCGAACTAACCCCGACATACCTAAATACCTATACTCAGTTAACGCTTCGTCGTCCACAATATAAAAGAGACGAAATTCAGGAATCACACGCCATTGCCAAGGAATCGCGCGATTGAAAACATGCAATACAAAGGCGCTCTGAGATCACAAGTGGCAATTGTTGAGACCAATTTTAGATTGTCATACGTTCGTCATCATGGTGAAAATAAGTAGGTAGGTACGTAGGTAAGAATAACGTGTCGTCAACGAATAATAGGCTCGTTTTCGCCAGTTATACAGTACATTTTCCGATGACGCGTTGGAAAAAGTTTTAATTGGAATACTTAGAGCTCATTTCAAAGTATAAAAAACAGACGCCAGCAGGTCAACCTACCCGAATCTGTAAAAATTACCCAATCCACTTGAACCTTAATGCTTTAGTGATAAACTTAAAAATCTATTAAAGAAATTTGACAGATTGTAGTAGCTTGATGTGATGACGTCTGTACCTATGAAAATTAAAATATTATTAATCTTATTGCGATGAAATAAGGCAGACTCCTATTTTATAAAGGGTTATCAGGATTAAGTAGGGTCGCAAAATATGACGTCATTAACTTATTTCCTTTTAATTATTAAAGTTTTCAAGGTTACCTTTTAAAGTAGGAACCCGTGTTTGAAGTGAAAGTGCATATTATGTAGGTACAGTCAACAGCAAAAGTAGATGATCAAAATCAGAAATTCAATACTAGTGAACGGAGTTCGCAGCTATATAGCAGTTGTAGTAGTAGTAAATGTTTGGTATAATTTACAATCACATACTTTTGAATCACTTCGACGCCACACAGTTCTGACGCGAACTCCGTTTATTAATATTGAATTTCTGATTTTGATCATCTACTTTTGCTGTTGACTGTACTAGGTACCAACGAAGCCAGCGTTTGAGGAAAATCCACTTGGTCGTGAAAGTTCATCTGAAATGTATAAAGACTTTCTCTGTAGAGTGTTTTCTTAGCATCTCAATAATATTGGCTTAACGAATACCGAAGGTAGTGGGCAAATTTACGAAATTTAATTTACTTACTTTATTGCAGAAGCGTGTATAGGTACGTACTTATACAGGATGGCAGGGACATCGAGGCGCAAACTGAAACTATGAATTCAGCATACGATTCTAGATAGAGCTCTAAGAAACGATTCGTCGGTTACCAAAAAAAATCTGCTGTTTTATTAACCGACTTCTAAAACAGGAGGTTCTCAATTCGGATGTTTGTATTTTTTTTTATGTTTGTTCGCGCATAACTCCGTCGCTTGCCAACCGATTTGAAAAATTATTTTTTTGTTGGAAAGGGTCAAATGGTCCCGTAATTTCATCAAAAACGGTTCCGTAGTTTGGTTTTTAAACAAAAATTACTGGTAAAAATTACAACTTAAAAGTGAAAAATAAAAACTTTTTATCAAAAAAAAAAATCAACCGACTTCCAAAAACGACACTACATAGTGAAAAATAACTTTAATTTCGGAAGTCGGTGGCAAACAACGAAGAATTGAACCCAACGACACCGACTTCCGAAATTAAAGTTATTTTTCACTTTGTAGTGTCGTTTTTGGAAGTCGGTTGATTTTTTTTTTTGCAAAAAAGTTTTAGATAACAGCAATACCGAGACGGTAAATAAATGGTAAAAATGTCAACTCAGGCCAGGTGGATATTTTCGCCATGCCGCTAGGGGCTCTGTCTAGAAGGAGTCTAGAATCATGTACTCCATTCATGGTAACAGCTTGCCCATCGATGTCCCTGCCACTCTGTATAGGTAGGTACTTTTGTAAAGACTTTGTGTAGGGGTTTTGATTCACGCCTACACTTAGATGATAAATGAAAGATGACTGCTTCTCGTTGATATAGGCAGGAAGATCGCGTATAGATGATAAATAACACAACCTTCTGCGGCGAGTGTCTAATTGTTTTTTTAAAATTATTATTATTAAATAGGAACAACAAACAGCTACATTATGCAATATTATAAACAGAAAAAACATAAGTTATTTAAGTAATAATGTAACCCACAGCGCTGTTTACAGATTACCATTAATAAATAAAACCTTAGTCACTAGGAGGTGAACTGTTCATGCATGACAGTTTTTTGATACAAAATGATTCATATGAATGATTGATATGTTTATTGATACAAAATGATAAGGTGCAGTGATACATAGTGCGACAGTTACAGTTTGAGTACCGTATAAAAGTGCTGACGCGCGGCGCGAATATAATTATGTATATAAAACAAAATTAAACCTGTACAGTTGTCTATACACTTTGGTTCCTATGATTTGCGTGGTTTTGTAACCACGTCAGATTAGAAACGATGAGTATTTTTTAGTTGATATATGATTAAGTACTAGGTTTCTTAAGAAAAATTCATTGCCTAATTTTATACCTGAGCATCACTGTAATTTACATATTATCATACCTTGTTACCCCAAAGGGTTTGGCAGAGGAGTAAACAAAAATCAGCAAAATAGAAAAACTAAAAGTAAACATAATCAGCAATAATGTTGCCACTGTTGGGACACCTCTCTGTGCCTCCTCTCTCTGAGAGGGAGTGGGCCGTAATCCACCACGCGGGCTTAGTGCGGGTTGGTAGATGTCACACGTCTTCGAATGTTTTGGTTCTAGGACATGCCGGTTTCCTCACGATGTTTTTCCTTCACCGTTCGTACAGCAGTGGGGATGAAATAATTTACAAATGAAAGCACCTATCTGAGTTCGAACATACAACTTTACCTAAAACTCGTAATTCGCGGCCGTTACCACAGGGCCATTGCTCCCAAAAAGTAAACAAACAAACATAATAAACTTTTGCTTAGACGTGAAAAAGGTGAGAAAAATCCTTTATGGACATTTAGTTTACCTACATTACCGCAAAGTCAATATTTGCATACTATTTTGAAACCTACCTACCTACAAATAAGATAAGTAGTGGTGACTATAAAATGGTAACGGACTTAAGTGTGAACCCAGCACCCTAATTGCGTAACACAATTTCAATGACCATCTAAATAATTTTGAAGGATATTGCTAATATTATTATATAATAATAAGAAATTTATTTCAGACGAAGAAAGAGAGAGAGTGAGAGTTTCGAGTTTTTTTTATTATTTCGAAATATTATTATTATGTTCGAAAAATATGGAACCATTATATAAGTATACCCTTTCAAACAAAAAAATAATTTTTGAAATCGGTTTAGTAATGCCGGAGTTCTGAGGTTACCAAATAAAAATACAACTGAATTGAGAATCCGAATTTCTTTTCCTTCTTTTTTTTTTTAATGTATGAGCATTTGAATAGCCTCCATGTGTATTGACGATACTTAGAAGGTTAAAGTTAGTGATTACAAAACCAGTACAAGCTCGCCTATAATTTTATGGATACTCCGTACTTACTACGCTAGGCCAGTACCCTAATTACCCCAATTGCAATCTGAATCATTTTGAAGGATATTGCTAATCCATTGCTTCATATATTATGTTCGAAAAGTGTGTCTGCTCAACCATGTAAATAACGCATTTTTTTACGTTTTTTCTCTTAACTTTAAGCAAAGTTTATAAATAAACCCCTTTTATTAACTGCGGGGTAATTGTGAGTAAGTACGTTGTCGAGTACACGATTTTTTCACATAATATATGAAGCAATGGATTAGAAATTTCCTTCAAAATCCTTTGGATTGTGTTTGAAAGTATGTTTTGCAAAAAGAGTGCTGGCATGACACTTAATGGTAACTTAACTTCTTCGAGTTCGTTTATAACCGACAATCATTAGACGTTACAGTTTTGGATTTAGAAACCTTATACATTGTGCGTATTGTAATTGTATGTACATCTGTGTCTGTAACGTAAAATTGTTACTACTTCTATGGACTACTGTCTGAAATAAAACTTTTATATTCTATTCTATACGTCAATGTTTTGTGCTATTTAATAAAGGCCACACAATTTCACCCACAACCTCTCCGTAGGTGTGTACGAAGTATCGGAAGGAAACATTATCTAGTAAAAAGGAAAATGGGCATTATTATCGTCCTGTGGGTATAGTAACACAACCTCAGGTAGTTATGGTAATGACATTTGGGATCCTTGGTAGAAAACCTTTCTATAAACAAAAACAAATTAACCCTAAAAATAAATCATCTGGGGGCCTAAAAAGGCCACTTTGGCAGAATCATAATAGGATAACAATGAATCATATTAAAAATCGTAAAATGGTCATAAACCGACAATTCATAATATGATCTGTGTGCAATTCACATCACAATGAAATTACATTTAAACTGTAGAAATAAAAATCCAATTTGATTAATAAAAACTGTAATGAAAAATTTACCGATAAAATTACGGTTTTTATTTTTTTCATGCGGCAATGTTTACACCAAATATGAAATGAAATTTTACGAAAACTGCCTATCTCACCTCTACAACCCAGTTACTGGGTAGCACTATACCCCTTGGCTTGGCAAGACTGGTTGTCATACTTTTTGGGCTCCAACCACCCGTAATGACGGTCAAAGATCTACGAATCATAGACGGGAGCAACGGCTTAACGTGCTTACCGAGGCACAGAGTGGTCTCGATAGGTAATGATTCGATTCGGTCACTTGAGTGTGGTCTAAAATAAACTTTATAGAATGTGCACTGTTTAACAGACTGTTCAAATGGCAATGTCCACTTTTTTATATACGAAGCCAACTGAAGTTTGGACTTCGAATTTCAATTTGATTCCCCAAACCGTATATAATATGTAAAAATAATTTGTCGTATTAATACAATTTTCAAAAGCTCTATAGACCTACTAATTACCGACAGTGAGAGTTGCTCTCAATTAATTAGTACTCGGGATGGCATTAAGTGCATTCCAATCTAGTTATAACGCCAATTGCGACTCAATAGCAGAACGTAGTGCCAATTGACCGGATTTTTATGAAATATTGATGCATTATGTCACAATAAACTAACTATTCGGTTGGCGCAGTGGTTAAGCGATTGACTGCTGCGCTGCGTGTCGCGGGTTCGATTCCCGCACGGAACAAATATTTGCATGACCTACATGTATTTGTTCCGAGTCTGGGTGTTCTTCTATCTATAATAAGTATGTATTTACAAAAAAAAAATGTATATAAGTAGTTTATCAGCCATCTTGTTACCATAACACAAGCATTAGATTGCTTAGCTTGGGACTAGATGGCGCTGTGTGAAATGTCCAGGGATATTATTATTATTTCTCTTGAAATTAGTTTGGTACTGATTTGGAGATAATTCATTGCGTTATTCACGTGTTGAGCAGACAAATTTTTCAAACTTATAAAGCAATGGATTAGCAATTTGCTTCAAAATGATTCAGATTCCGATTGATCGTGTGTTTCTCAATTAGGGCGCTGAACGTGGATCCACGCGAGACGTAATGACGATTGTTTGTAAAGATTAAATAAAACATAATAAGTAAAATTTGCATGCCAGTAAGGTAGATCAAGGAGAACGTTATCACGTTTTATGTCAACACCACTGTATACCTTTGATCAGCAAATAAATGATTTTATATTGATAATTGTTTCTGTAATTACGGCATTAAATCGGTTAAGTAATACTAACAAAATTATGGGTAATTTGCCTGAAGTAAAGATGAATAAATAAATATAACCTGGGTAGGTTATTTAGACTTGGCATAGGAATTGGTATATTAACATTTATATAAGACCGTTGCAATATAAGACGAGACTTTTATTTCATACTAGCTGCACCCCGCGGTTTCTCCCGCATAAGTTTCGATTCCGTGGGAATATCGGGATAAAAAGTATTCTATGTGTTAAGCCTGGTTATAAATTAACTGTGTGCCAAATTTCATCCTAATCATCCTAAAAGAGTAACAAACAAACATCCATCCATACAAACTTAAGCGTTCATAATATTAATATTATGAACATTTTAATGTATCCTACTTAAGTAAGTAAGTAGGATAGGTACATTAAAATTATGATATGTATACACAACTATTTAAACTAGGTAATAATTTAAATGACTAGCTAACTAAATAGATGAGACTGATGTTATTAAAAATAAGAATAAAAACACGATATAATTTTCAAGAAGAGAAACCATTAAATATTTTCAAAATTAAACGCTAAATAGTGGCCTGTGCAGTGGACTGTCAAGTCAGTAAAAAAACAGGAAAATTTTATAAAGAGACTGTTCTCTGTATTTTTTAAACTAGATTTCCACTGGTTTATCCAGTCCTATTTTTTTTAATTATATTTAGAGTTCATACACGGTTTTTTTATCTCTGAGTTTGCATCACTATCCAAATCACAGTGATTTTTATTATCACTCTTATAGTTACGTTACATTGTCAATAATATCACGATACCGTGGTAATATTGATCGCATAATAGACGGCCTATTATGCGATCAATATTATCACGGTATCGTGCTCAATAATTGCGATATCGCGATATTAGGATCGTGATAATATTGACAAATGTAACATGCCCCATAGGGTTGCTGTTGGGTTATAGTTCTTGAAAATTCTGTCAAAATCATTGTGATCTTTTGTCTCGTCATAATAAGTAGCTGTTAGATCGCTTCATGTAAAATACTGGTACATTTCCTCACTAATACCCTAATACTACACGTGACTAATTTGTAAAGGATATGTGTCACCACATAAACCCTCACCCATCTCAATCCGATTGGCAAAGGCCTCAGTTTATGAGCCATAAACTGCGTGAGCTCATGCCAATAAGTGATCACTCTTACGTCTTACAACGTCCAATGCTGTGTAAACTGTGATTAGGATATGGACTGAGTGAAATGATAAATGACGAAAACAAAAAACTACCCAAGCAGAGTTAATAAAATATATATGGGACCACCGCGCAAGCTTCCTCTACCAAATGAAAAAGAATTTTACAAATGGGTCAACAATTGACGAAAATACATACAGACGAACAGTCCTTTAATAAAATTAAGAACTATTGATTTAAAAAAAATATAACCTCATAGCAAACAAAATTCTATCCCTCATTCATCCGATCAGAACGTTCATTCATATGCTTTTGTCATCAACTTGCAAGTGTATCTTTTAAAGTACTGACTGAAGTGTTATGTTCACACTCTGTTATAGTAATTTTATTATAGGTGCATCGTAAAACATTTTTAAAAGAGTAACCGTGGAGTTTCTTGCCCAGTCTTCTCCATACGAAACTACTTTTGGAATGAGGGACTAGAATCAATTATACAAAGTTGATACGACAGAGGGGCTTTCCTTTAAACTACCTATTCTACCATTACCATTAGTACCATTTTCAAGCTCTGTACCAAAAATCAATTAAATAGGAGCAGTAGTTTAGTCGCAAATGATTTTTTAAGTTTTTGCACCGTTTGAACACGATGTATCTTTCCTAACGGCTGATTATGTCTAAGCATGCACCTTACAACGATAAAGACGTTGCCACTTCGTTACCTACGTATCTAAGGTCAGTCAAATTTATTTACAAAGGGTGGGTGCGTTTTATTCTGATTTGTAAGCCTGAGTTTGTTTGAATAAAATATTTTCTCATTTTTGGCGCTTTTTATTTTTATGCCGTTTCGAATTAATACTAAACACGTATAGTATACGTAGTGTAATTTAATGCCCCTCTGTCATATCAACTCTGTATTTTTTTTTTTTTTTTTTGTAAATTTTGTAGTTCAAAAGTGGCGTTCATATGACATTGACACTCGTGCAGTGTGAACATAACATTGCAGACATCATCATTACTATACACTATCTGGGATCACAAGTAGTATGCATGTATTAATTTTATTCACGTTGTTTATTTAACTGTCCTGTATTCCTCGTCACAGAAGACAATCATCAATAATTATTCCTAGAATATTGCCCTGACTAGGAACGGTGGCATCTAAGACAATGAAGGTGCCAACTCAATGTGAAACCATTGTGGTTCCGTCTCACAACAGCTGTCATGGGGTCTCAACGCCGAAATGTTGAGGACATCTAGCGTATTAATAGTAGCGCTAAGTGATGGGCACTGCAAATTATTACATAACTTGAAAATATCGTACCTACTTCAATTAATTAATAAATAACGATAATGAGGGTTCAATTTTGTAGATTAATAAGGGTCAGCCGTAACCTGATTACCCAACGGTTCGTTAAATAATATTCAAAACTGCCGACCCTGTCACATTTGATGCGTACTACAAAGCCTACGAATTATTGGTTTTTTGGAGTAATTGGCTCAGGGCTTTCCAATCCGACCTGTCTGCTGCCAAAACCTATCCTTTTTCAAGTTCCCTGTTTTAAGGGAAGTACTGAATTTCACCATAAGTTTATCAAATTGACGAAGAGTGATGGTAAAACTTACACAATAACTAACCCAAGTAGGTACAGACGCCAGCCTGCACATCAAGCTACTAAAATCTGTCAAATTTCTTTAATATATTTTCAACTTTATCTCTAAAGAATTAAGGTTCAATTTTGATTGGGAAAATTTGTCAGTTTCGGGCAGGTTGACCTGCTGGCGTTTGTAACTTTTCCTTACCCAAGCAGGGAGTAGAAAATGTTCTAATCTAAAATAGTAGATTTTACAACAAGTGCACAAAACAAACCATTTTTATCCGAGACTTTTAGCAGCCCGAGCCGAAGGCGAGGGCTGATAGTAATGTTGAGGATAAAAATGGTTTTGTGGACGAGTTATAAACTCTGCTTTTCACTTCGATTGCGAGGAAATAAAACAGTAGTATAACATAACATTTCTTTAATTACAATTCAAAGTAAAATTAGAACAGTTTTGAATACTGAAGGAAATTGTTTTTAAATCTTACGACATTTATATTAGGCTGCAGACCTATACAGCCTACTATTAAATTAATTTTGTAATAATAATTTTCTTAAATCAACTAACCTACCGTACTTGAATTAAAATTTTAATATCTATTATATCTTAAAAAACACATAAGGCAAATAAATTAAAGTAAATATTATATAATAACAAATTCTATCTATGAACTTCTTATTGCATATGGCTGTATGGCTCATTTTCTTTGCCTTAATATAATACATTTATGAGTAGATACGTTAATGCCCTTGTGCACAAAATTCGATTTTGTGCAGCCTATACCCTGCACAAAGAAGCACTTTCAGAGCATGAGAAGTGAAAATAATATTTTGACCAACATCTTCGCGAATTTTAACCCTTCAACAAATAAATAACATCAAGTGCAAGCGCATCAAGTGTGAGCGATGGCCGTTTTGCGTGAATGTGACGCATGTTTACCCCCAACTTGTTTTTTTTTTGTGTTTTTGTCCTTTTTTTATGCGTCATGTTTGCCGCAAATAAATGCTTTTTCTTTCTTCTTTCTTTTTTTTCTTTTAAGTGAATACATTTTGTCTGATGCAACGACAAAATGTATTTAAAATTTTATTTTGTCTTAATCATTACAAATTACTGTGATATTTCAGCTGTAAGTGCGGGTTGGATGGGAGCTAATGAAACCCTATTTAGATTCGCGAGACATTACGATTTATAGGAGGCCCGAGAGGCTTCTGAATCTTACTCAATCTAAATGACAGGAATCATATGCGTCTGTTGCTTTTTAACCGACTTCAAAAAAGGAGGAGGTTCTCAATTCGACGGTATGTTTTTTTTTTTTTGTGTGTTTGTTACGCGATTACTCCGCCAATTGTGGACCGATTTTCAAAATATTTTTTTTGTTCGAAAGGAGATACTTCTGAAGTGGTCCCATAGAAATTTTGACAAGATCTGATGATGAGTTTCGGAGACAGACAACGGAACTCTTCAATAAATGCCAGCAAATCAACGGCTATTGCTGCTATCGCTTATATATGTATTGTTTACGCAATCACACAACATAACGTCACGCCTGTACGCTCTAAAGGGGTATGCAGATGTGTTCAATATACGGTACACCCTCATTTCTGTCAAAGTTGTTATTGGGGTACCTCTAATCTTGTAAGTACCTATATACAATTTTGTGTGGGGTAGGTACAACTAAAAAGTGAAAAATAAAAACTTTTTTGAAAAAAAAAACAACCGACCTCCAAAAACGACACTACAAAGTGAAAAATAACTTTAATTTCTGAAGTCGGCGGCAAACAACGAAAATACGAACCCAACGACACCGACTTCCGAAATTAAAGTTATTTTTCACTTTGTAGTGTCGTTTTTGGAAGTCGGTTGTTTTTTTTTCAAAAAAGTTTTTCTAAGAAAGAAAAGTGGTTGTAAGAATCGATGTTTTAGTGTCAACAAGTAACTGTGTCACTACTGAAAAAAAAAACGTATTTGCGTAAAGAAAAGGCATTGAGGAAACTGGCACTTGGTATTTCTACATCTAAATCAGATTGTTACATAATCAGCCTATAATGTTCCCACTGCTGGGACACAGACCTCCTCTCGGTGAGAGGAAGTGGGCCGTAATCCACCACGCTGGACCAGTGCGGATTGGTAGATGTCACATGTCGTCGAATTTTTGGTTCTGCGACATGCCGGTTTCCTCATGATGTTTTCCTTCACCGTTTTGAGAGCAGTGGTGATGAAGTAATTTACACAAAGTAAAGTACCTGACTGGATTCGAACCTACGACCTACAACTCGTAAGTCGCGGCCGTTACCACTGGGCCACCACTGCTCTCGATTATCATTATTGTTTTTTTTTGTTTATGTTTTTTTTTTTAATAAACGTTGCCCCACACTAGGAATTACTCCTGTATCGTGGGATGCGTTTACAAACATTTAAACGCACATACACAAACAGCCAGACCCGGGTTCAAAAAGATATACCAAAAATAACATATCGATCCCTGTGCCTTATTGTCATCCCAAACATTAGTTAGATTGTTCTGGGAAAAAAGGATAAAAGAAAAACTATTTTATGTAAGTACGCACGACGACATAATTATCAAGTTATACATTTCCAGTATAAGCTGACTTCCCATTGTACGAAAAGCGCAAGTATACAATGCGAGGTCAGCTAAAACTTTTTTTGGAACGAAGTTCCTTATCGCGTTGCGAAAGGGGGCTAGACGGAAAAAATTAAGACCAAAAGTTGGAACGACACTTTTTGCTATAGTTGTAAGCCGTGCGGCGTGCGCGTGTTTCTCTATCTGTCTCTCTCTCTCTCTCTTTGAACTTCGTTCCATCCGGGTGTCCCTTGACACCTCTCAAGTTTTTTTTTTAACTTTGCCCAAACTAGGAATTTCTCCTGTATCGTGGGTACGTTTACAATTGTTCGGTGCGGGAATCGAACCCGCGATACGCAGCGCAGCAGGCAATCGCTGGAAATGTATAGCGTAATATGTCGTCGTGTATACCAAGCAAGATGAATATTTAACGAACGTCATACAATTACAATTATTTTAAGATGACTGTTTTTAAACTTTTTAATGCATTTAGATTTTCCTTTTCAAACATTATTTGAATTGAGTAAGTGAATTAAGATTTAGAAGCTTCCAGACACTGTCATCTGACAATCTATCACTTCGCATAATAAAATCATAGGCAGACGAGGGTTGCATTATGGCGGCAACTCTGTAAGTATAGACAAAAAAGCGATGGCAGTTCAATTATGAATTGAATAGATTTGACTGTGAAATCAATCTATCAATAAGATCATTTTTTTTACCCGTCATACCATTTTTTTTATTTGTTTTAATGGAAAAGTTAAAGGTCTTGGTTTCTTAAAAAATATTCATACCACTAGCTTTGAAACTTACCAAAAAAAAACATGGTAGATAGCTATCTAAAAATAATTATCATAATTTCAACCGAAATACGTCACACTAATGGACATAGGCCTCCCCCAAGCACCTCCACTTCGACCGGTACTGTTCTTCTCGCATCCAGCGGATTTCTGCGGCCTTCACCAGGTCATGGGTCCACCTTGTAGACTAAATATAAGACAATTATGAAATTCGTTTTAGTGGCCCGTGACAGAGGTAATTGTAATTAAATCCTACTAATATTATAAACGCGAAAATTTGTATGAATGGATGGATGGATGTTTGTTACTCTTTCACGCTAAAACAACTGAACGGATTTAGATGAAATTTGGCTCACAGATAGTTTATAACCAGGATTAACTCATAGGATACTTTTTATCCCGATATTCCCACGGAATCGAAACTTATGCGGGTGAAAACGCGGGGCGCCACTAGTTGAGTTCTATTTCCGTCCAAAGCGGAAACGCTGCCACCATTCATAGAATAGAATAGAATACTCTTTATTGTACACCACACAAATTACAGAATATAAATATATAAAACTTTATAAAGGGTGAAACAATGGGCGGTCTTATCGCTAAGAGCGATCTTTTAAAGACAACCTATGGATGGATTAAAAATTAAGGAGAGACAAATATAGTAGGTGGTCTGTGGTTGTACCATTTACATTATACTATTAATACATAAAGTATTTTTTTATTACTTACCGAAATAAATATATACATATAATAATAAACATGAAACAAGAGCAAAGAAAATAATAATAATCTATATCTATATACTTATAATAAATCTGTAGAAGTGAAAATTCTGTACATTGAAAATATCAAAAAAATAAATGGCAGGGGGTGTTACTAGACCGACACCGATCCCGAAAATGTGATTAAAAAAATTTTTGTCTGTCTGTCTGTCTGTCTGTCTGTTTGTTCAGGCATCACGCAAAAACTACCGGTTCGATTACGATGAAACTTGGTATAATTATTCTTTAATATCCTGGGCACCACACTGGGTACTTTTTATCCCGGAATAGTATATAGAATAAACAACAAACTTAATTTTGCGGTTCGATCCCTAGACCCATTACTGTGTCAACCGCAAATAATAAGTTTGTCGTAGGTTATGTCACCCGCAGTGGAGTTAATTTTTATTCCTTTTAGTTTTTAGAGTTATTTAGGTTTATTTTCATGTAAGTCGTAGGTATAGATTTTAATTTTAAAGTATAGGTAGCATAAATTTGATAGTGTACGTAGTGACCGTAGGTTATTTTATAATACTGTTAGTAGGATTAGTCATTCGTATAGATATTAGTTTTTAGGGATTTTGCTTATTTATTGAGTTTAGATTAGTTATCATCAAAAATAGGTTTAATTAGGTAGATAGGTATTTAATTTTCTGTTATTGAGATTTTAAATTAGGTAGGTACTTAGGTAAAGATATCATAATATAGGTACCCTCTTAATCACCACTAATGAGACATAATTGGTTTTCTATTGTAACTAGCCACAAAGGGCCCGCGAGATAGATGGCATTCTGGGGAAGCACATACATTTTATCCTGTTAGTACATTCGCGCGGGATAGTTTCCGACATCCACGCGGGCGAAGCCGCGGGCAGAAGCTAGTAAATAATAATATAATAATGATGATGTTTAAGGAGAGAGGAAGTGCTTTTTTATCATGATTTTGAAAGCAGACAAAGATTGAGCACGCCTTACCGACACGGGCAAGTCATTCCATAACCATACTGCTTGAACACTAAAAGACCCATTCATATTCTTTAAAGCAATCCTTTTTAAATTATTTCGTAACAGCGAACTGTAGCGAATCGTCTGTTGACCTGCCTGGTTGGTCAAGTGGTAGGCTGCTGAGCTTTGAACAATGGCTTTCTTTTTGACAATTCAACAACATTCATTACGTCATTGACATTCAAATTTTTCAAACATAATGAAGAAATGGATCAGAAATATCCATCAAAAAAGGATTTCAGATTATGATTCATAGTGCGTTACGCAATTAGGGTGCTGGATTCGATACCTCGTCAAGCAAAGTGTTATTGTTTGTGGGAGGTATACACAGTCTGCAATTCTAGGAGAATAGGTTGCATGTCACATGAAAAACAAAAAAAAAAAATGGTTTAATTTTAATAAAATGATAGATGGTAGATAACAGTTGATTTTAAATCGTTTGAACCTACGCAGCTACGTTTGCATATAACTTCACGTTAAGGGGGATGCGCTAAGGTAGCCCGTAAAATTCAAATTTGCTTGTTTTCTGCAATTTGCAGGACCGTGTCAGGTTGTATATTGATTAAAATATGATTCGCGACCGTAACCGCCGAAAAAACTGAAAAGCAAAAAATATTAAACTTTTTTATTTACTGACTCAAAATTACTTAGGTATATGTACTTACATTAGTTTAAGAACTTAGTTATTAAGGCTAAATAAAAAAGGTTTATTATTTTTTGCTTTTCAGTTTTTTCGGCGGTTTAATTTTTTTGTTAAAAAGTTTTTATTTTATGATCATAATTCTCTAAATAAATATTTGTTGCGGCTGCGAATTGTATTTAGATCAACATACAATTTGATACTGACGTGCGAATTGCAAAAAAACGTAAGAATTTTTTAATGTTGTTTGTGTATGTGAGTTTAAATGTTTGTAAACGCACCCACGGTACAGGAAAAATTCCTAGTGTGGGGCAACATTATAAAAAAAAATAAAAATTGCGGGCTACCCTGACGCTTTCGCCTTAAGAGAATACCTACCTACTACTGTGGTAGGTAACTGAACCCCAATGAAAATTGAAAATTCTGCAAGTATCTAAATAGTTGGAAATTTTCGTGTCTCTTGCATTTAAATGCACTTATTGAACTTTATTTTTGTATGTGTTGTTCAACAAATAGAATTTGCACCAATTTACAAACACCGTTTTGTAAGGAGGATTCAATAATCTATTTTATGTACGTAGGTACATTTTATGCTGAGAATAGCTTCAGTGTATTCTTCGACTTTAGTATATTCATATGATTATGACAGCTATTGTGGCTGTGGTTTAGTAAGTTAAAGCCAGTAATGATATCATAGAATGCAGCATTTTTAGTCGCAAATTTTTCGTTGGTTATTCAAAAAAAATATTGCTGTTCCATACATTTTGACCGCGTAGTAGGTATTGCACTTTTCTATGAAACAGAAGATTTTTTTTTTTGATAACCGGCGAAAAGTTTCCACGCTATGGGGTCTAAACTCATGTGCTGAATCCATGGTTACAGTTTGCGCGTCGATGTCCCTGCCACCCAGTATTACTATGTTATCACATTCTTACTCAAATTCTGTTAACTTTTTGTTTTGTTTTGCAAACAAGAACTGTCCGAATCGAATTAATATGATTAACAAATAATATTATTCCTAGTATAAAAGAGGAAAAAAATTGATTTAAATATCACATTGTGCCGTTTACAAGGAATCTGTATAGTTCTTAAAAGTAAAGGCTATTGCACAATAATTATAATAACAACAAACAATAACAAGAAAATAGCTTACTTTATATATCTATCAGAACTGATAATAATGTTTTACACTTGAGAAAAAACATCATTTTATCAGTCTTATTTATTAAAATACTTACCAAGTAAACAGGTACCGCAGAGCTGATAAGTTTGTCTATCTTTAAACCCAGCTTGAAACAGATAACTGATATCCTTATACCTTGGTCACCCTCTATCACTTAACCGACAAAACGCTGGGATTTTACCACTAGAGTTACCAAAGTTTCTGTATGTGCCAAGGTCAGCCACTATGTAATTTAGTCTAGAGCACGTACTATCTACCACCAAAGGAGCATCTCCTTGCAGGGTATAACTTTCCGTGGTCCACTTGGAAGTGTAGCGGTATCATACTGACGTCACGCAAATCCTGCATCTCGCAAGCAGAGTTTACCGCGCAACATAGATACAATTTCCCAACATCAATCGTCGGGCAATTGCCCGCCAGACACACCCGTCTTGTCAGAGGATCCTCCCTTTTCTATGGAGGATGAGTGAACATTACACCCTGTTCCTCATACCTCCAAAGAAGTCCCTAAACCGCCTTCGAACACAAGAACTCCAACCTGGTAAAGTGGGGCTACCACGACGGAACGTCAGTAGGCTGTGTCGCAAACCATACTATGCATGGTCCTCCACCTCCTATCCTATCCCACCTTCTGTGTCCCAAAACATGCAGTCAAAGTGACCTCCGCGCTGCCATCGACGACGCCGACGACGAAGTTTTGGGCCAACAGGATCTAAAATACAGTCGTGAAGAAGAAGAATCCATAGCATGCCAACATAACCTACTTGACCATCTTTCTCTTTTCTAACAGTGTGACAGGGGGCAATTCTCGTAATTTTAGGAACGTTCACTTCTGATCTCAGTCTCACTCTCAATCTGTCAAAAATACCTCTAATTTCAAAACATTTTTGACAAGTCTAACATTGATTGTCGCTGAGGCTGAGGCGAACTAACGGTTATATTATACCGAGACTTATTAATAGTCTACCCTCAGAAATAAACAACACAAAAAAAACACACAAAACTACACAGAACACAAAAAAATATCAAATGTAAACTTAAGCAATATTACTTAAGTATTATAAAGGAATGGTTGTAACTATTTAAAGACCTAAATATGTTATTAATAACAATAACGCATACATATAAAATGCTTCATTGTATAGTTCGATATTGAGATAGACTCATGACAGCACAAGTTTAAACCTTAGTGGTTTTGGTTGCTATTTACTATGAATATCTAATCCTGTATTCTTTTGTATAAATGATAAATAAAATAAATTAAAAAAAGGTGAGATTGCGACTACATTTTGAACGTTTTTAATTACGGAAGTTGGCCTTCAGTTTTCTTTCCTATTCCACCTGAATAAAAATGGTGTGTCCGCACCCTAACACAACGGAGCAGTGTCCAAGTGCCTTATTTCCAGATAAAAAGAACAAAAGAGTATTCCAAGAACATTAAAACGTATGAGTAATTTACTCTTTGACACTGATAACAAATAGTGTTTATAAACACAGATACAATTTTGTTTAAATATATAGTAATCGTCATTTTTTGCAACAAATCAGTCATAATAACGCTACTGTCTCGGACGTACGTGGTTCAAGATGTTTAAATATTCAGTTTTCGTTTTGTTCGTTGCTGCTGTAAGTATTCCAATATTTTATTTAACACAGGTCGGTTATAAAAAAAAATTGCAGTTCCATGCCTTTTGATCGCGTAGATTGGCGGTTTTTTGTTGTTCTTTGAAACAGCTGATTTAAAAAGAAAAAACTAACGTACGTCGCAGTCCAGAATCATATGCTGAATTCATGGTTATGGTTTCCGCATCAATGTCGCTGCCAGCCTGTATAACTAATAAAAACAAACTGGAATAAGACGCCTATTTTTCTGTTGTTTTTTTCTTGTCTGTTTATGTGTGTAAAAAAAATAGTGTTCTGCAGACAATTTGTATAGATCGCTCTTCGTTTAAAACTTTTTGCCAGAGTTTTTAGGAGTGCATGTACTTAAATTGTGTATTTTTTTGACCCTGTATAATTTGACTGTGAGAATGTTTACTTAATTATCGGTAATTTCAGACATCCCAAGCTGACCTCTTAAGTCAAAGAGAAAACAAAGGAGCGACACTGGTAATTAATAAAACTAATTAATTTTTATTGTTTTTAAGGTGACAGTTTATTTTATCACGAAAATAAATAAATGGTTTGTTTTTTTTTTCAGAAACCGTTATCTGTATGCTGTGATATACCAGAGATCGGTGATCTAAAACATCTGACGAAATGTTCTAACCCTAAACTGCCGGGCCCGGTGAGTTTTTCAATTAATAATAGAAATTAACATCCGATGTAGTCAGTTTATTTATTTATGAAATATATTTACATAATTTAAAAAGCTAACAGTCTTAAAATAATAATATGTACAAGTATATAAAAAGGAAGGGAAATAATCAAAGGGCATCAAAGAATTCGTCCGCATTGCTGTCAATAGGAAACGTGCCCAAAAGGCTGGCAGCATTGCCACGTTGTGTGGCAATGCTTTGCTTTGGCCAAAAAATAGGACAGCCCCTGGTCACATGAAGCGTCGACCAATCGCTTGGCGATGTCTCGAAATACTAAGTGTGCACTCAAACCCCATGGCCCTAGTGTTTCAACCCCAAACGGCTCGAACATATAAGTTCCAAAAAGATGAGAGTATTTGCGCCGTTTGAGGTTTTCCGCACCTGCAGCAGCCGCCCCAGCACAGGCCACTGTGCTTGGAAGATGGGATGGCGTAAGGGTGTCGACACACGTTGCATCCCACACCAAAGGCCTACCTACCTTCCAAGGCATTATGGTCATTCCGTCTGGTCTCTTCCCATCGTCGCGTGCCAAGCCATGGGGTTCTAAAACAGCTGGCACCCCCGGTGGTGACAAGAGCACGACGGATGATATCATCATTGATGCTGGCGTGCCGTGCTATCCGGCCTGCGCTTTTACTGCAGTCAGTTTTGATTGCAAAAGGTACAATTGTTAAAAAAGTGTTACCTACTGAAACAAAAAAGTGAATACCACCTTAAATTGTCCGTGCTTTCCTGTCCTGTGCCTTACCCTTCGGGGAAACAAGGCTGATTTTATGTGTTATGTTTAATTGTCCTCGTGTAGGTATATTTAAACTCAAACTTTTATTTAAATCCATTTACAGACACTTTTAAAGTTTCAAAAGTCACTTTTGTGTCAAGAAGTCTTTCAGTCAGAAAGTTGCCCATTCCAAATAGTCGGTATTCAAATCACAACTCTCATTCTTTGCATGACAACTGTATAGAACGGTTATAACACGGCAATTTGACGTAGGGTATCAATTTTCTTAAACATGGGGTTTATTTGTAAACGTTGCTTAATATTAAGTAATTATTAGCGACTGTTTAACCATACATTTCTGACGTTTAAACATCTCTTAACTTTAAGCAACTTTTATAAATAAAGGGGTAAATTTCCTGTGGTCCCAAGATATTGAATACTTGATAATTATGTATTTCGAAAAAGATATAGTATTGGAATTAGTAGAGAAAGAAAAAAACCATAGTCACTGAGTCTAGAAATTTTTAATAAGCATTATTTTCCAGTGCAACGACGTCCAATGCGTATTTGAAGAGTCTGGTTTCCTGACTGACAAGAATACCTTGAACAAGGAAGCTTATAAAACTCATCTGCACCAATGGGCAGAGACCAATAAAGGCTGGTCTGTTGCTGTGGACAAAGCCATTAAGGACTGCGTTGATAATGACCCGAGGCAACACCTGGACTTCCCTTGCAAGGCGTATGATGTCTTCACTTGCACTGGCATAGCTATGTTGAAGGTAAGGTAGAAAGTAGTGTATTGTATTCTTTATCTGACCAGCCTTCTAATCATAAACAGCCTGTAACGTTCCCACTGCTGGGACACAGGCTGCCTCTCTGTTTGAGGAAGCGGGTCATAATCTACCACTCGAGCCCAGTGCGGGTTGGAAATGTCACATGTCTTCGAATTTTGGTTCGTTTCCTCACGATGTTTTCCTTCACCGGTTTGAGAGCAGCAGTGGTGATAAAATTAATTACTCAAAGTAAAGCACCTACGACCTACAATGACTACAACTCGTAAGTCTGGGTCGCTACTATAAGGCCACAACTGTTCTTCCATCGTCAGCATCGCAAACTCCTTAGTATTGTGAAGCCAGTCTTTTTAGTGCGGCCAATCTAATTATAGCATACTGTAATATTCCATATTTTTTACAGAAATGTCCAGAGGCAGCGTGGAAATGTTAGCACTGAAGGACGAAACTAAATTGTCATTATTTACTTGTTAATCATTCTTGTAAGGATAAACGGTTTTGAACTCGGCATTTGTATTACTTATTTATGTTACACAAACCATTACTGTCCTCGAACTCCAAGACTTCTTTTATGAATAGTAGTATTGGCATGAACCGTACTTATGACGATTCGGTCAGCATAGTAGGATTCCTCTAAACGCTGTTCACTAGTTCATAACCCAAAAGTTTAAAGCAACCGCTACTTTTCCGACAAGTGTTTGCGGTCTCGGGCAAGGCAAATCAGGCTATCGAAATGTTTCATACGATAGCCTGCTACGCTGGTTCGTCGTTTTTAACTTGCGATGATTCGAAATTAAATAATCATCATAATTATTCGATAGCATCGCTAGGGTTATAATTTCATTTTACTTTACTTCTCACTAGGTATTATTTATAGCCGTATCTAACGAGTGCCTAGTACGATTAATTATTGCTTTGACATTAAGATAAGCATATTTATTGCACCGTTTCTCTGTTTACATTTACAATATTTTGTTTATTATTGCAATAAATTAGTGATAGTACAGTTTCTAGGGCACTTCATCTCAAAGTCAGATAGGAAACGCCGATCTCATCTAGTTCTTGAAATATGATTGACGCGTAAAAGTGTTTGTCCAAACTTACTTACAAAAAATCATTCATTTATCATTGATAAATGATAAATAAATGATTTTATTTTATAAGTAGGTTTGTACAAACACTTTTGCACGTCAATCATATTTTAAAACTAGAAGAGGTCGGCGTTTCCTATCTAACATTGAAGTCATATGACTAGAAAATGAGCCATTCTTTATTTGTCTTTCATATTATTCTCACTATCTACGAACCTAGTCAGCAGAACACCATTAGAGAAATGACCTCTGCAATTAACACTCAAAGAAAAAAAAAACTGTCAGATAGTGATCGCATTTTGTGTACTGCCACCGTTCTGACGTGATGCTTGAATACTTTTTGGTAACATCCGAATGAAGGTGGGATGGCTATCCTGAGCTGAAAATTAGATAGGATACTTATAGGGAACAACAGCAACAATATTTTGTTAAAACATAGCATGCTTGGTATACAAACAACTTAATTTTAAGCGTTCAAACTTACTGTTTTCATAACCACTAAGAGGTGCTACACATATGTACGAGTCGGTACATTCGATTCGGCATTACCTATTAGCTGAATATCAAAGCCGACCCGACGCAATTACTACACATATTCGGCATTAATTCGGTGCGTGCCGATCTTCAAACTTCGATCGTCATCTATCCTCGCTTACGCTTATTCGATTTTGCACGCAGCTGTGCCGAATTTGGCCAACCCGTACAAGTATGTGCACACCTAAGCTGTAAGCTAAAGTAATTGTACTACCTACTATATTGCAATTAGCAATCAATGGCTCAAACGCGGTTTGCGGCTTTAATTATGGTAACTATTGATGTACGGACGCCAGCACATTAAGCTACCCGAAACTGACAAATTTTCCCAGTCAACCTTGAACTTAATGCTTTAGCGATAAAGTTGAAAATCTATTAAAGAAATTTGACAGATTGTAGTAGCTTGATGTGCTGGCGTATGTACAGTCACAAGCATAAATAATATTACTATGGACAGCTCGGCAATAGTATCTGACTTCATGATTTTTCCTATCCCTGGACATTTCACACAGCGCCATCTAGTCCCAATCTAAGCAACCTAATGCTTGTGTTATGGTAACAAGATGGCTGATAAACTACTTATATAATTTTTTTTTTTTTGTAAATACATACATATTATAGATAGAAAAACACCCAGACTCGGAACAAATACATGTAGGTCATACAAATATTTGTTCCGTGCGGGAATCGAACCCGCGACACGCAGCGCAGCAGTCAATCGCTTAACCACTGCGCCAACCGTGCCGTCGAATATATATAAATATATAATAATATATGTCGTCAAGATGACGGCAAATATAATGTAATCAGTTATGGAAGGATATAGAAGTGGTAGCACAAATATAATATATGTGACATCGAAAGAACACCAAAACTAACTGAAGAGACAAGCTACGCCAAAATAATAAGATACTGCATCGGCATAGGTCACCTACCTGCATACTCAGTTAAATTGAGAAGAATGTGATACCTCGTTGTGATAAAAAATTACTGACTTCACTTAGGCAGCATAAAAACCTGATCACATAATATTTTCCGTCATCTTCTCGATAAATATTAATGGATGACTCATGAAATCATATTTTATAGCCGAGCTGTTCATAGTAAAATATTATGCTCATGGCTGTACCTACTATTTCTAATGGTTGGGACTTTCTATGAAAGCTTGTGCTGAAAATATTAGGCCACTTTAACAACTTGGGTATTATTCGATCATTCTACCTAAAAAACACAATGCAGTGCGTGTTCTAATTAAAATAAAGTAAAATTATTTTGCTAATGATGGAACATCAATTACTGTGACTATGTCCTTTTAAGGAAAAGAAAACAAAAATGCTTCTTCTTCGTAGTAGCACTCTTGACAGAGTGGTCGTGGTCCTCATGTAGTTTACTGTCTAGGGGCTGATGTGATTTGCCTCACGATTTCTCGTCACCTATTCCGATTTCTGGTATCTTTTGTGCACTCATACAAGGGATCGCCCGCTGCGGATTTGATTTGGTCAGTCCATCTCATGGGTGAGCCTCCACGTGGTCTAGTGCCCTCCACTCTACCCTGCTCGCGAGGCGCTCTATAGAGTCTCCCTTACGCCCCTATTCATGACAAAAAAAAAATTAAGTTATTTGTTAGTAATACTTAAAATACAACACTTATAAAGACGTTTTTACAGCAGCCAGAATCAAATTTTACTATGTTGGGCAACGCAAATCATCTGACGATAGTATGTTATAACCCTAAACCGCCGTCGTATGCGGAATTTGCAGTTTTTTTCAAAACAAATAAGGCCGAGTCATCTCAACACCTTTCTCCCTTGAATTTGTATACATATATTATAGTGAAAAGTATGTATGTGTATATAACCTATTTATGCATTTGTGTGCCTAGTTTTAATAGTTCTTTTTTTATCATTCTTCCTCTCAACCAAAGCACCTGCCATCTAATCTCATCACCACCCTTGGTTGACTGGTAGAGAATGCCTAACGCATTAGCCCGCCTTTGTAACTTTTGTGCGAAAAGTTTAAAAAATAAACTACCGGGGTCAGGTAAGTGTTTGTATGTCAATTCGAAAGAACAAACAGCCCTTACTTAGCTCCCAGTCACCTGAAGGTGCTTGATGTGCTCTTTTAGCGCAAAGAAGAGGGTTAAGAGTTTGTTTTGTATGTTTACGGATTTAAGGGTTTACGGTGGGTTGTTGACGTGATCAATCGATTTCTTTGACGTGTTTGCCAATTCCCGTAATCAAAATCTAGTCGCGATCTCATCTCAGCAACCATCAATATATAAAAATGTAGGGAAATTAGAGGTATGTTTGACAGATTGATACTCAGATCATACTATGAACACTCTTAAAATTACGAGAGTTGCCCCTCTGATAGTTTTTACTGCAAAAAGGTTAACACATGCTACGTAGAATGAATTAATTAAAACAACATCTGCTTTGGACATGTTAGTTTTTGTACTCAAAGGGTAAAACAAGTAGCAGGATTTATATGTAAAAGAGAAAACACTATTATTTAGCCAGGGTATTTATAAAAACGTTAAACTCCACATGAAATAATACAAAACCTAAAGTATTTACTTTAGCTTGAGAAATGTCGATGTGTTCAAAAATTCTTAGATGAGAAACGATCTTAAAAACAAAAAAGCTATAGCTGTCAATATCAATTATCAAGATTCTTCTGGCAAACGTCTCGTAATCGAATCAAAATGTTTTGATCTTCGTTCTACGAAAGAAAGATTCAAATATTTGTAAACAGACAGCATGGATATTCGTGAGAACCGGATACTTTTCATTTCAGAAAGTATTTTCTGATGCAGCATAAAAATGTTACTACATTGCCATATAAGATATACTTTGCTATGACATGATATGATTTTATATTGACCCACAACCGCAGTAGACCGTGAAAAGTGAAAAGAGGGAAGACAGGCCTTTGCCTGCAGTGGGACAATACAGGTTTATAATAATAATATGCTATGGCCATAAAAATAACTATTTATTTATTTAAACTTTTCGCACAAAAAGGTGCAAAGGCGGACTTAATGCCTTTTTTTTTTTTTTTTTTTTTTTGAGGATGGGAAATCATCAAATGACCCCTCCCGCTCTGGGTGGAGCAGAAGGGAGTGTCAGACTTTTACTGACTAAAACCCACCCGTGTTCCTTCCTTAGCCCTTTATGTTCCAGGGCAGCGGTAAACCCTTTCGGATGGTCCCGCTACCCTGGCAGGCTTCGGCCCTATGGGGCCCCGTCTCTTTTGCTGACATCTCTTTGAGGCGCGCGTGGAACACGTACACGCCGTCCGGCACGGGCCTAGTCCTGATCGGACGGAGAGCTACCCATTACTCTCCGCCCGCAGGCCCGCGCCTACGGTGGCCGGGAGTCGTCACGCGGCTCCCGACGCCCGGAACGTCTCCCGCGGCGGCTGAGGCGTGAGGTGCGCAAAGTGCGTTCCCTCGCCCACCCCGCCACCTCCTTCGCTAGCATGACTGCTTCGCAGAAGGAGGTGACTGCCTCCCACTCCCTCTCGCCCCGGACCATGGCTTGAACCAGGGCCGGACGCGAGAGGTCGCCGCCGCTGCCAATCGCCTCTACGAGGACACGGCGGTGCTCTGCCCAAGCAGGGCAGACCTCCACTGTATGCTCCACCGTGTCCTCTGGGCGATCCTGACAGTGGTGACACCCGGGCGTCTCCTCCCGCCTGATGATGTGCAGGAACCTCCCGAAACATCCGTGTCCGGAGAGGACCTGCGTCAGGCGGTAGGTGAGAACGCCGTGACGTCTCTCTAGCCACTCCTCAAAGAGGGGTCTTACCGCCGCTATAGTGGCGTGCCCTGCGCTGGGTTGCGATAGTGGACTTAATGCCTTAGGTATTCTCTACCAGTCAACCAGGTGAAGAGATTAGACGGCAGGTGCTTTGGTTGAGAGGGACAATAATAATAAAAAAAAACTCTTAAATCTAGGTACACAAATACATAAATAGGTTAAATACACATACATATTATTACTATAATATATATGTACTTATAATATATATATACAAACTATAACTATCTCTCAATGATGAATGATAGATGTCAGTAGTGATTAAAATTGAATATTTAATAGAAAATATAATCAAGTTGTTTTCTAAATATCTAATATTCGGCAGCACGATAAAGAAAAGCAACATTATTTTTAATAAGTACAAATACTTATCTTTAGTTCAAGCGTTATAAAAGCTGTCAATACATCAATTAAATCTAACACAATGCAAACATTTATGGACACAATGCCAATAGTGACCAATTTAATGTGCTCTTCCTTATGACTTACAGAACGAATATTATATAGTCGATGACACTTTATTCAATACGACATTATAATAATGAGAACAATCATAATGGTACAGCATGAATTATTATTGTATAAAAATGCACCAGCAAATGTTGGTTGATCTCGCAGACTCTTCAGATTCATATGGCATAGATTCATTGCCAATGTAAATATATGCAAGATACATAGGCCTGATGTAATTACCACAGCTAATTGTCAATTCAATGCACTGCTGTTACCTACTATAATAACTGATACACAGTACACCACGTTTAATATAGTACTTGGCTCAGATTAATAAACAACAATACAGGACCAAGAACAGATCCTTGTAGCACTCCGATTGCGTTATCTTTATTGCTTCAACAACAAGTACTATGTGGGTGCATAACCCAGCATTATCCGTTAGTTCATTGTACCTGCGTAATTATACGTCGTCAATAGCATTCAAGGTCTTAAGAGCACTTGACACTGATTCACTCAGCTTGATCGCAGGCCTCCTTGAGGACATCCGACACACTTCCACGGCTATTGTTATTATTATGTCCGATTTAATGGTAATTAACCGCCGATTTCTTATGAGTAATTGGCTTTCGATTGTCACAATAATGTTTGTGAAAGCTGTGTAAACAATCAACATTTATGAGAACTTGGTTTAATGAGGTTTTAAGTGAAAATTCAATAACAACAACAATGATACTAATACATATATTTAATAATAATAATAAAAACTTTTAATTCGGACAGTTGATATCCATATTTTTGTTAGTTACAAGACAAAACTTAAGAAACTAGTGTTAGTAAAACATTATCACACAATATATTATTATTTATGCTGTCCGATGTAACGCCCCGCAAACTCAGCATGCATGAGATTATTTGTCTGTATGTAGTTTCACCCATCTCTCGAGCAGCGGGGAGTCCCATCGGTCAGCTAATACGCAGAGAATGCTGTTGGTACTGGATCGCAGCCGTTCAAGCATGGAGGCGCAACGCTTACGCATTATTGCGGCAAAGCTGTCAATACTAGCCTCCGCAAACATGCCTGACGCACTGCAGAACCGCGGCAGCCCCATCAGCACCCTGTACGCATTATTATACTGGACTCGCAGGTCATCATATGCCCGACGCGTATAGCCGACCCATAAGCTGCACGTGTAGAAAGACTGGCAGTATGCTTTGAAAAGCGTCTTCTTTACCTCATCACCACAGCGTGCAAACCTATGGGCCAACATATTACAACGGACAGCCAATGACCAAACAATGATGAATTAATGGACACAAATAAATACTAAATGCCCTTGAATTGAATTTACAATAAAATTAAAACAATACACAGTTTAAAACAAGATGATACCTACTTAAGATAGGGTAACAAATCATGAACTAATTTGCAGTTACATAGATGCATGCAAGTGATTTAATTACTGCTTGCACAATCCAGAGATGTGGCGATAACTGAAAAATACATCATGCAGACGCAACAAGTTGTGGTGCTTTTAAAAGAATATTTATAGTTGTACAGGCATTTAATAATATGTTCATTTTATTGTTTTAAGACTCAGCTACAATCTTTAATACAATATTATAAGTTGTCTTTGTTTGCCTAAATATATCCAACGTAATGATGAGGCGTCTACGATGCCGAATGACCACTGATTAAGGACTTTAACTTAGTCCCCAAGGGAATGAAGGAAGACACTTACGCAAGACTTGATTTACTGCAAAGAAATGTGGATCACGTTCAGTCGGGAGTCATTATTGGAGCTAATGAGAATGCTATGGGTGGCTGTTAATGGTCCATTTGCTGCAACTAAGTTGAGTAAAAACTAAGGAATTACATTTCAAAGTGCAATAAAAACTGCAGTTAGCGGTTTGTTAATTAATACCTACTAGCTTTGACTTGAAACGTTGGTGCGAAGAAGTAGGATTTCAGATTTTGGTAAATAAAGACATTTTGGTTGCAAATAATTATTATTATTGTATTTTTCACACCATAAGTAGCATTGCTTTAACAAAGTAGGTAAGGCTACAGTAAATAGGAACAGGATATATGTAATATTAGGGTATAGTATTACAGGATGAGTTATTATTAAAGAGGCAAACTGGATAATGAATAATGCTCGGTGATACAATTAATTCATACCACATAGGCTGTGTGTGTCCATTGGACATTATAATTTTTTGATCAACTTGCACAGTTTCAGGTTACGCCTGTGGACGATACTTCATCCCTGTTTTTATAATTTTCCGGGTTCATATATTATATTACTGCTGATTTTTCCATCGCCAGATAACTTTTATTCGAGGAATAAAATTGACGTTTGACACTTTTAGTATGGATAGCCCACCAAAACTTCGAAATTTATTTTTAGGATAAGACTTATTCTAGGTTTAAAAGCTTGGTCAAATTCGCCCTAAACGATAAACATTAAAATTTAAGAGTAGAGTAAGTGCGTGTTTTTATACATATAATTATGATGGATTGGTGTTTCATATGAACCCACAGGAAATACTATGACATTTATTTGCAGCACTCGCCGTTACTTAGATGTAGTTTAAAAGTGCATAATCAAAATAAATAATATAAGTGGCATATAATGTATTATAATCATGTAGGCCTTCACATATTATTGTGTGAATACTACACTTACACTTGATATTTCTTTGCAATATTTCTATGAATTCAAAGTATTTTTTTTTTTGTTTTACTTTAGAATTTTCTCATGCTTACAAAAGTGAAACTACCAAAATCAAGACGTGAAGTATTTAGCGTTAATATTAATACCGAAACATGACGACGACTGACGATTCTTTTTTGCTTCAATCAGTTGTCAGATCAAAGGCAATGATCGAAATGGGCAGGAGAATGATGATTCATTCTCCTGCCCATTTCGATCATTGCCTTTCATCATCATCTGCCGAGCCTTTTCCCAACTATGTTGGGGTCGGCTTCCAGTCTAACCGGATGCAGCTGAATACCAGTATTTTACATGGAGCGACTGCCTATCTGACCTCCATAACCCAGTTACTGGGTAATACGATACCCCTTGATAAGACTGGTTGTCATACTTTCGGGCTACTGACTACCCGTAACGACTGTCAAAGATCCACGAATGACATTCATTTCGATCATTGCCTTTATCCAACTTTATTTGGGCTCGGCGCAACATGTCTTTTTCGTCGTCTCGGTAGTCACTACCTTTCTAGCTATAGCAAAGATGTACTTTCTATTATAAAAATAGTTTTAATAAATGAAATGAAAGGGCTCACCAAAAATTTTGCGGAATCCTACAGAAAATCATGAAAATATATTTTACATGATTTTTATTACCTGCAATTTTTTTTTAAATAATTTTTATCGTAGAGTAAACATGAACAGAAATGTCAAAAAATTGATGATAAGATATAAAATAACTTTCCAATTAAATGTTGTTTCCAAAATAATGTTGCAATTTTTATATTTATAATATAATAGTATTTATAAAAAAATATATTTTATTTAAAAAATATGGCTATTTTTGCCGGGATAACACACCAACCTATTTGGAAACGGATTCACTACATATTTAAGGTATGTAAAAGTGTTATAATATATTATATAAACTTCAACAAATAAATATATACCTATTTTTTTTTAGTCGAATGCCCTATTTTGTAAATATTTATGTAAATCAATTATTACAATAAACAATTTCAAATTTAAAACCTACTGTACAAAACACCGACACTAAACAACAACAACAGTGTCTTGTCTTTACAATTTCCGACATACTCTATGACCAATACCTTGATGGTTTCCCGTGCTGACAACAATGGTCACGGCCGGTAGTGGCTCAGTATATAACTGCTAGTACCTACGTCATGTCATTACTTCACCCCAACGTAGCACCATGACAAGATCCTGTAGCTGTTTAGTGTTAGCTGCTGTGTTTCAGGTAAGGAAAGAAACAATATTACAAGGATCTGTCACAAAAATAAGACTTACGTTTTTGATTTCTTGATCAATAATATCATTAAGTTTTTAATCTTTAGTGATTCAGGTCAAATTTTAAGGTAAGTAATGCATAGTCTAATGTTGTATGGAAACGAAAATCGTCATTATTATTTTGCAGTGGCATCCGAAACAATCTTGAATGAGGATCCCCGTTTCCAGTTCCTTATTTTTTTTTATGTCCCTTTTGCATTGAAAAGATAAAAAAAAATAACAAAAAGTATTTATCGACTACGATAAATAATTTTTGTTAGCAGACTTTTTTTTTGTGGATGGTGGTGGCGGAAGGGAGTGTCAGACTCTTACTGACTAAAACCCACCCGTGTTGCTTCCTTAGCCCTTTATGTTCCAGGGCAGCGGTAACCCTTTCGGACGATCCCGCACGGACGGTCCGTTAGCATACTTAATATTATAATAATAAAAATTATTTCACAGGTGATATTTGGCCAGGGTGAAGAGCCCGGCTTAGCTTCGGTACCCTTTCCACCTCCAAATGATCAAAACGGATTTATGCACATTATTCCGAATCACTGCCGTTCTCCACCTCCTGGGGTAAGTAACTTAATTATTTTTCGCCATATTCTCACAGGAAACCCTTTAGGGCTTCAGGGGAAACCCTTCATAGGGCACGAAAGGATAGTAGGCATGTCTGTAAAATAATCTAGTAGGCCAGTGACAAACTACCTTCCAGGGTGAGGATAAATCTTTGAAATGCGCTTTCTCTGAACATGAGAATGGTAACCAGTCGGTTATCTTTTAAAGTAAAGGCCCGAAAACATCGTAAGAAGTTGGCAGAATCATCCCAGCGCTCAAATCAAATCAAATCAAATTATTTATTTGCAAAGAATGTAGGTATTGTACAATAAAGTTGTTACAGAAATATAATGAACCGGGTACATGTTTACACACAAGCGCTGGACTAATGGTTTCGTTTTCTCCTGATAAAGTTTATTTTCGTTATATGTATGAATCTATGTATTACTAATTATTCTTTTTCGAGTTATATCCCCTTATGTTACACCTGCCATGTTTTGTCTCTGCACCACATTAAGGCTGACTGGTAGAAAATGCTACCATCCGTATACAGCCGGTCGATTCTGTAAAAATCTCACCGTGAAAACTCAAGTGAAGTGAACTTGATGTGAGTTGTCAGTAGTGTCAATCCCTAGCATTATTTGGAATGACAGCTCACTCCACGCTCACTTCACCTAAGTTTTCACGGTGAGATGGTTACAGAATCGCACTGCTGTTTTTTTTATTGTGCATAAAGTTGTAGTAAAGAAATGCGTGTGCAGCTTTATTTTAGGCATTCGACTACACCATCTATCTGCCCGATTTCCGCAGGAAAAAATGCCAGTGACGGAATATGCAAGTGTTTTTGGAACGAAGTTCCTTATCGCGCGTTGCGAAAGGGGGCTAGACGGAAAAAATTAAGACCAAAAGTTGGAACGACACTTTTTGCTATAGTTGTAAGCCGTGCGGCGTGCGCGTGTGTCTCTGTCTGTCTCTCTCTCTCTTATAGAAAGCAAGCCAGTTATACTTCGTTCCATCCGGGTGTCCCTTGACACCTCTCAAGTTTTTTTTTTAATTATTAACCTGCATTGCCTCACTGCTGGTCCACGGTCTCCCCCATAATCCTCCACTGTTCCCTGTGTGTTGCCTTTTACGTACACAATGTAAAGTCCTTGTTAAATATCTTCATTTTGATTACAGGTAGACCTTCACAAATGCTGCCCAATACCCAGGCTATTTTCTGATGAAGATATGGATCGTTGTGGAATTGAGAAAGCGTTAGTAGATCGATCCCAGGGCCCACCTAAACTCAAAGTAAGTATTATCATCTGAATAATTATAACATTGATTTCTGGAAAGATTTTTTTTCGCTTATTTTTCTTTTTGGTTAGCCTGAACTGGAGTAGGATAAAATAGTCAAAGAAATAGAGAGACAAAGATAAGTGAGTAGTTATTTTCTTTATTTGCATAACATAATTATGGTAAATATAAGGGATGTTACAGATAAGTGCAGGACACATCCTGCCATAATACAATAACATGTAAATTACATATTAAAAACATAGCCACCTGAAAATACATTACATACGAAGAATAGTCTAAAAATCAGAGCAAATTAGAGAACTCTCAGATATTTCGCAAACTAGCTCATTGTATTTATTTACTTGTTTCCACTATCAGGTTCCCTGCCAAGAAAGTATATGCCTGATGCAGAACGCTGACATGCTTTTGGCAAATCAAAGCGTTGACTATGAAAAATTGAGGACTTTCGTCGACAAGTGGGCACTTACCGACCCTGACTTTACCGTACCTATAAATGAAGCTAAGAAGATATGTGCAAAGGACGGCGGACCTACAGAGCCACCGGTTTGCTTGCAAGATAGGATCTTCTATTGCCTCACCTCAAACGTATTATGGGTAAAATTTTCTTTTTTTCTTCTAATTATACTGTTACTTGACGGTTGGTCTGTGGATGGGTGACCATCTTTACATACCGAGACCCCTCCGTGCCTCGGAAAGCACGTTAAGCCGTTGGTCCCGGCTGTTATTCGTGGATCTTTGACAGTCGTTACGGGTAGTCAGAAGCCCGAAAGTCTGACAACCAGTCTTACCAAGGGGTATCGTATTACCCAGTAACTGGGTTGTGGAGGTCAGATAGGCAGTCGCTCCATGTAACATACTGGTATTCAGCTGCATCCGGTTAGACTGGAAGCCGACCCCAACATAGTTGGGAAAAGGCTAGGCAGATGATGATGATACTGTTACTTGACCCCGTTCTTGTCCAGTTCTTGTCTGTGTGTTGTCTGCGCCTGTCATTACCCAATACCGTTTGTGTGTTGCCAACACGACTGTTTAGTTGGTATGGTATTAATTTTGGGTGAGACGCATTATTAAAATTATTAGCATAAATATCCACTTCTTCTATGAATCTTTGTCAGCCTTTTAAGCCATATCATCTTACACACATATTCATGCTATAATTCAATATAATATTAAGGGCCTCTTTTTTGGGTTCATGCAAGTTTATAACAGTAGTTTGTCTTTGTATTCCAAGTACAAAATATGCAACAGTACAATACCTGTGTATCAATCAACTCGCCTCGCCTTTTCCTAACTATGTTGGGGTCGGCTTCCAGTCTAACCGGATGTAGCTGAACACCAGTATTTTACAATACAATACCTGTGTATAATGTAAAAATGCATGGTATTTTAGTTGAAATAACTTGTTTTTAATTTTTCAGAACTGTAAGCTTCGAGATGCAGACGTTCCTGGTGACTGTCAGATTCTGAAAGCACACATGGATGAGTGCAGACCGTTTTACTGGAAACAAATGGAGCATGAAGTAGTAAACATGCAAAAATCTAAAATGTAGTCGTATCGTATGTTATTTTATTATCATGTAAATAAATAAAATTTCGTAGTAGCAACTATTACATTTACCTTATGTACAGACGCCAGCACATCAAGCTACTACAATCTGTCAGATTTCTTTAATAGATTTTCGACTTTATTGCTAAAGTATTAGGTTCAAGGTTGATTGGGAAAACCTGACAGTTTCGGGTAGGTGGACCTGCTGGCGTCTGTACTTATGTGGCTATTATTATATTATTATTAACCATTTCATAAGGCACGACGTCTTTTAATAAAATATTTATATGACAACATTTGTTTTTCGTCTTCACCGAGCACAACAATTTTCAAAAAAATGCCCAAAATTGTGAACTAGTTCACACATCCTCCGTAAAGGAAGGATCCTCCGACCAGACAGGTGTTGTGTTTGGTGGGCAATTGACTGACGATTGATGTCGGGATGTTGTATGCTGTTCCTAAATTACCCTAGGCTGATAAAATTTTCGTCTTTCCTAATTATGTTAAATATTAGTGTTTAGGTCGCTTAATGCTAGTTACCCGGTAAATTCTGCCTGCGAAAGGATTTGGCGTGACGACAGTGTGATGCGTAGTTCGCATGTGGCGATGTAGATGCCATCGATTTGTTTGCCATCCAAAAACATAAAAGTCTCTTCTGTCTGGGAGATAACGACACTTCTTTTTACTGGAGCTACATAATAAATGTTGCATAACCTCGAAATGGAATTAGATATCTATTAATTATGAGTAAGTTACTAACTGCAGCACATATCAACAGCGTAACAGTGGGATGGTGCATCACAAGTATTGTGCTTAAAGTGGACACTGTAAGGGGCATATCACAGCACTATAAATATAGCAATAGACTGTAAAATCATATGCATAATCAGCACCCTAATTGCGTAAAACACAATCAATCGGAATCAGAATCATTTTAAAGTAAACAACGCAATTAATGTTGTTGAACTGTCAAAATGAAACCGATTACGATTGATCGTGTGTTATACAATTAGGGTGCTGGTCCCTTCACTCAACCAGAACCATTCACGTCTCATTCACCTACATTGTTCCTATCTATATAGTAAAAGAAAGTCGTGTTAGTTACACTATAATGATGAATTGTAAAAAGTCCTGATTGAGACTCTCGCAGAACAGGGAAGCATGGCACAAAAGGGAGGAGGCCTTATCTCAGCAGTGGCTCGCGAGGCAGGGCTGCCTCGCGAGCCATTGCTACCTTGATGATGAGTAGCGAATTCGCACCCGCTCCTGTTGCTGCCTTCTGGCCAAAGATTGTCGAAGACCCTTATACTGGTACCTTAGGTTCCTATGTCTACCACCAAGCAGGGTTGCTGGGTTCCGGTATTAAGATGTCTTAAAGTGGCGATGACCGCATACCATTAGGTGGACCGCCTGCTTTATGACATATAAGTAAGTTGATGTTATTTAAGAACTCAGTAGGTAACCTTCAGGTGAAAATCCTTCAGTTAAGCTCGCGAAATTCTAAACTTAATGTTTTGCAATTTGTGGCGCTGTTTTACCTAGTATGTTGAACAAAATTGATTTTGAGGCAATTATAATAAAATAATCACTAATGGACATTGCTCTGCGCCCATACATTGTTCGCCCTGGAACCAAGAGCATCGGAAAATTATGTGTTGTATTGTCGATCATTAGTAAACTCCTTTAAGATCTTATTTGTATAGCGGACTAGCTGCAGAATACATATATTTCAAAAAAAGTATCAGATTTTGAGGTTATAATCGAACCATAACAACGAATATTAGGTATAGTTTTTCATAGCTCCGAGTAATTTTTAAGAAACTATAAAACAATAACATAATACATTTAGCTATTTTTTGTACCTACCTTGATAATTAGGTATCTATGCAGCTTTTTTCTAAAGCCTAACTATATATAATTGCAACGTTTATATGCATAGAATCTAATTAAAATAGGTACCTGTATTCTTAGGATTGGTTTTTATTAGGCGATTAATGTTATTAATCGCGTAAAATACTTTAAAATGTTCATTTTGGCATGCAGCTAGTCCGTGTTACAAAAGTATTTGCAACTAATATAATAAAATAGACAATTAATTATCGTGTATGTCCTATATTTCTTGTGCACAGGGCGATTCTGGACAATGTCCTTTGAATCTTAAATTATAGCTCACAAAATTATATTTGCTGCAAATCGTCATTATATTTCAAGAACCAGGCTTATTTGCATCAGGTAAACATAGTATCGAGAGTGATATTGATGTTTGACGGATCTCCCCTATCCCCCTAAAATGTACGTAACCTAGCGACAAGTGAAACGAGCCCAGCTAGAGCTTCACGGCCTTCGTGACAGTTTTCTTGAAATACAATTAGGCACGGTGGTGCATTGGTCGAGAGAACTTCTGCGTGGATGTGACGCATATTTTCCCTCAACTTGTTTTTTTCTTTCTCTGCGTCATGTTAACCGCAAATAAACGTATTTTCTTTCTTACATTATGTTCTAATTGATTGCCGCTCAGAACAAATAAATATTAGATTTTGCGTAACCAGACATCGGGGTTGGGTTTCGGGTATTTGTATTGTTTGAAAACGCATATACCATATAGGACAGCCTTATAGGCAAAGTGTTTTTGATTTGGGATTTCGTACCCAAAGGATGCCAATGGTATCTTATTACTAAGCTTCGCCGGCTGCCTGACAAAGGACTGTAATTTTTTTGCCGTAATAGGTAACTCGTCAGTTTCCCACAGAATACGTAGGTATTAATAGGGCCTGTATCATTGCAAATAATAAAAAGAAGGTAAATTACATCTACATATACTCTATCTATCTATATATCCTTTTTGGCTCAGGATCGAGTTAAGTGGAAAAAGGAAAGAGACAGCTCTGCAGTGGAATAATACAGGCTGATTATTTTAAACTACATCTGGTTTTGTGTGGTGCCAAAAACCAACCAGATTACGCACTAACCTGCGCGTACCCTTATAATCTGGTTGTTTTTTTTTAAATGCATAGACAATGCAATAGCACACCTATATGAGTGCACCTTTTTTTTTTTTGAGGATGGGAAATTATCAAATGACCCCTCCCGCTCTGGTGGAGCAGAAGGGAGTGTCAGACTCTTACTGACTAAAACCCACCCGTGTTCCTTCCTTAGCCCTATAAGTTCCAGGGCAGCGGTAACCCTTTCGGACGATCCCGCTACGTATGTGTACACCTTAGGGGCAATTCTAGAAATTTTACGAACGTTCACAGTATTATCTCAGTCTTAATCTGTCAAAAATACCTATAATTTCCTTACATTTTTGTCAAGTTTTTGACATTGATTGTCGCTGAGATGAGATTGCGACTAGATCATAAACGTTTTTAATTACAAAAATTGGCCTTCTGGTTGTTCCACACATTCAGACATAGCTAAGTAAATACTTACACTCCAAGTTATTTAATCTACCTAACCTAGGTTAGGTTAGGTAGATTAAATAACTTGGAGTGGTAACCGTCTTAACAAAGCTTCAGGTAAACACGTACCTAACTAACGTACCCTGGTAAATTATTTTCGAAACTTGTGTTTAATGCGATAAACATACTTATACCTTATCTGTTATCTGCCTAGCCTTTTCCCAACTATGTTGGGGTCGGCTTCCAGTCTAACCGGATGCAGCTGAATACCAGTATTTTACATGAAGCGACTGCCTATCTGACCTCCACAACCCAGTTACTGGGTAATACGATAAACATACCTATAGGTACCTTATAAACGTGAGAAAATAGCGTGCTTACGTGCTTAGCTGTTTACGAGAAAATGATGGCTGCTTCTGTTTACGAGTTAAAACACAAAGAACAAAACGTAACGCACGCCAACTTGGTCGGATGTAGCCGCATTTCCCAACGTCAAATGGGACGAAGAATTTTGTTTACGATCTTCGCTGTGTTATTGTTGACAGTCGTCACAGGCAGTAGTCACTTGGTATAAAACAACTAGTGCCTGCGTCATATCCTCACTTTACCACAGCACTGCACCATGACAAGATCCTGTAGCTGTTTAGTGTTAGCTGCTGTAATTCAGGTAAGAAACAAAAAAAAATAGGCATATGTAGTGGAACAAGGCTGTTACTGCTGAGTATAGGCCTCCTACCATTTGTGCTTCCATAAACACACTAAAAGTAGCAATAACTTTCATTTTGAGAGTTCAACACTTTCATTGCGTTATTTACGCTGTTGAGCAGACAAATTTTTAGAACATATTATAATAATAATAATGTCTCAGTGATCATTGTGCCGATAGTCGTGACAGCCAATGGCTTTATAGCCAAGAGCCTCGCCTAACCAACACCTGAGGAGGCTCTCGTTGGGCAGCTGGATCAAGGGCTTGATTCAGAAAGCGGTACTTCTGGACACGGCTCGCATTGTCAGGAGGTTCCTCTCTCTGGAGCCCTGACCGCCGCCGGTAGCTTGGACCCTGTTCCCGGTACCGGTGGGCTACTATTTTTTATATTTTTAAATGTTTTTATACTTTTTATATTCTAATATTTAAAAATATAATTTATATGTTTACTTTCAATTAAAGGAAATAATAATACATTTTTTTTTAATGTTATAAACTAGCGCTTGACTGCGATCCCGCCTGATGGAAAGCAGAGATGCAATCGTTTAATTTTTTTTTCAATTTCTTTATATTTTAAGTAACAAGGACTCGTTCTGTTTGTAAACTTAAGAACTATGTTAGTTTATTGTATTTAAAATTATTTCATCCCATGGGACATGCAATCGAGCCTGCTAGCGATCATTTTAAGGATATTGTTGGAGCTAGCCCGTACTCGGCGCACGAGGGATGCACATCTAATTCGCATCGTTACGTAAAAGCAATTTATATGTGCGTCCGCGAACATTCCCGATGCGCTAAAAAAACGGGGCAGCCCCACCAACACCCTGAAAGTTTTATTTAATTGGACACGAAGGGCGTTGTACGACCGTTGGGTATATCTAGTCTACAGGCTGCACATGTAAAACGTTGTACAATAAGCTCAAAACAGTATTCTTGACTTTAAACGAGCAGCGTGCAAACCTGCGAGCTAGCATGTTTGCCCTTACCGACAACGCCCTTCGCTCCCGCTCAATATCAAGGTCGTCATTGAGGTCTGGGGTCAGTATATGACCAAGATACTTAAACTTAAATACTCTTTGTAGTGGAGTCCCATTGAGTAATACAGGTGGTACATACCCCGGACTACCCCCAATCTCAAAGACCATCATCTCCGATTTATTGGAGTTGTATATCAAACCATGTCCTTTGGCATACTCCTCACATTTGGCGACCAATTTTCTGAGAACACAGATTGACGCACTCAGAAGCACCATATCGTCTGCATAGCATTATTTACATAGATACCATCTACATAACAACCCACTCTGGTGCTACTGAGCTCGCCAATAAGCCCGTTCACATACAAGTTAAAAAGCGTGGGTAAGCTCAACCTTCCCTGCCTCACCCCGCATTCCAACCTGCCGGTCGATTCTGTAAAAATCTCACCGTGAAAACTCAAGTGAAGTGAGCTTGATGTGACTTGTCAGTAGTGTCAATCCCTAGCATTATTTGGAATGACAGCTAAATCCACGCTCACTTCACCTAAATTTTCACGGTAAGATGGTTACAGAATCGCACTGCTGTATGGTCTGGAAAAAGTTCCAGCTCATCGTACACTATTCTTGATCTATTTTGCAACTTATTGGTATGCTTCCAAAAACCACGAAATACGTTTCTGGAGTGATGCGAGGCCAGTATGTCCATTTTAATTTGGTCTTCATTGTCTTGACACCACTTTAAACGTGCCTCAAATACTTTTCTAGCCTCACACATCTCATTATAAACCAGCCCAGAAACTGGTTTTCCATACCCATAGCTTAAATTTTTGCTTAGTGTGTGCGTCAGCCACATGAGTGTTCCAGCCTGTCACCACCCTTTTCAAGCGCTCCTGCTTCCTCGACCAACCATGGCCGCCTCGCTTAGAGCATCTACCATTTCTGAATAGAATGAAGCAATGGATCAGCAATATCCTTCAAAATCATTCAGACTGTGATTAAAAGTGTGTTACACAATTAGAGTGCTGGTCTGTGCGAGTCTAGGTCTTCCCCTTTAGTTTTATTTCTACATTGATGCTATTTTTACAGAGGCAGTAGGTAGTTTTGCAGAGGAGAGTGAAAAAAAAATTGAAGTGCTGTGAACTGATCCTACACGGGTTTAGTTTTCGATATCCTTTTTTTTAGGCCAGGACACAATTAATCACAAACTTGAAGTACAGACGCCAGCAGGTCAAGCTACCCGAAACTGTCAAATTTTCCCAATCAACCTTGAACCTAATGCTTTAGCGATAAAGTTGAAAATCTATTAAAGAAATTTCATTGATTGTAGTAGCTTGAAGTGAAAACTTCTTTAGCTGCGATGTGCACTTTTTTTTGATGGGTAAAAAATGTTAAACTCGCGTCAGGACACGTGACCTGATCGAAAATTCGTAAGACGGAGGGAGGAGTAGACCGCATTCCAAAATATCAAAAATGCACAACGTTAATATTTAAGTTTTCACTTCTACCGGCACTCCCGGAGTGCAACCCGTTTTTTTTTCTGTCGCCATAATTTTATAACGGAGTATTCTTTTACAGGTGATATTTGGCGAAAAACCTCGAGAACCGCATCATCTTGGTATATATCATCCCTATCAACAGATGATACCACAGCATTGTTGGCATGCACCGCATGATGTAGGTACATAGTTTTTTTTTATTTTTTTTATTCATGAATGCTAAGTGGATAGTGCAAAAAGTGCCAAGTGCAGTTATCATACATCTGCCCCTGAATCACTGAGTTTGAATTGAGAACTTGAAGAAAAGAACTCTCCTTGAACATAACGGGGATTCCTTTAATGTAGTTTCACATTAAGTAATGCTAAAGTAGACTTTGACAAGCTCTCAACTTCAAATTATCAATTCAGAAACCTGAAGGCCAATTTTCGTAATTTAAAACGTTCCAAATCTAGTCGCAGTCTCATCTCGGCGACCAACAAATGTCAAAAACTTGACAAAATGTAGGGAAATTAGACGTATTTTGGACAGATTGAGACTGAGACCAGACTGTGAACGTTCTTAAAATTACGAGAATTGCCCCCAGGTGTTATGAGTCAGTTACGGACGATGCCTATTCAAGACAGTTCTAAGATAACACTTTGTTTAGCTGTAGAGTAGTATTAACTGCAATGGTAAGGAGCAAGCTATGCATGGTGAGAATAAGCTATGGTAGTATAAATGTGAAGAATTACGGTTTCCTGCAATGGAACTTATTTCAGTGTTATTTAACCACAACTATGTGAATCTGGGGCCTATTTAATACAGGGTGGCAAAAACATCGACTCGCAATCTGTTACCATGGCTTCAGCACATGATTCTGAACCTCCCATCATCATCATCATCTGCCTAGCCTTTTCCCAACTATGTTGGGGTCGGCTTCCAGTCTATTCGGATGCAGAACCTCCCCTGAGTTGAAATTTTGCGTTGGTCATTACCAACGAAAAATTCCTACTCTAGGGATTCTAGAATCGTGTGCTGAATTCATGGATATCTACATATAGCGCATCGATATCACCATTCCAAAGCACATGCCACCCTGAATAGCTGAAAATGCAAGTTATTTGTCACATTTTAACGGCATGTGGTGTTCAATAAAACACACTGAGAATTGAATAGGAAAAATGTCCAATTACCGCCTCTCAGTTTTAAAAAAAATATCTTAAACTATGAAAGCAAAATGTTCACACAAAATTTATTACAGATAGACTTGCACAAATGTTGCCCAAAACCGAGTCTATATTCCGACGATATTTTGGATAGTTGTGGGATTGAGAAACCTCCAGAGAAACGCTCCAACATTCCAGCTAGACCTAAAATCAAAAAAGTAAGTATTACCAACAGATGTTCTTCGTTTTATCGTACTTAGTACAAAATTTCCACAAACACTAACATCACGTTGCACACCGTTACACAGGGCGAAATGTAATACCAGCCCAAATACCACGTAAGGTGTGGGGAGGATAGCACCCACCACCACACAACCTCTGTTACATCAGCCACTTGGACGCGACCTGCATTGGCCTAAAATGGGGGACCTGCACATTTGAGGAAGTAAAGAACGCTACCGGAACCGCTATCAGCGTGGCCAACTACTGAGCCGAAGTATTCTAAAATGTTGTAATAGAGTTTCTTGCCCGTTCTTCTCCATAGAGATCTACGTTTTGGAATGGCACTAGCTACAACTCTCTAACTAACTGATCGTGCCTGTAAATGGTTTAATTGAAATAAATGGTATGATTTTGTATACATTAAAAAAGAAGAAGGCCAAATAGACGATTTATATAAATATTTGTTCCGTGCGGGAATCGAACCCGCGACACGCAGCGCAGCAGTCGATCGCTCAACCACTGCGCCAACCGTGTCGTTAAAGATTCTCAGAACGTTACGTAACTCGCATACAAATTGACTTATATCTCCTGTTTTTCATAGGCTCCTTGCCAGGACGGTATATGTCTGATGACAAAGGCCAACTTACTGATGGCAAATGGAAGTATTGACTACGAAAAATTCCGGACTTACATAGACCAATGGGCAGCAGCCAACCCAGACTTTACCGACGCAATATTGGCAGCCAAACCATTATGTGCAAAACCAAAAGGAGAATTTTGGAATATAGGCGAACCGCCAAATTTGTGTGACCCAGATAGAGTATTCTTGTGTCTTCAGTCTCACATATTATGGGTAAGATTTCCTAAAATTAAAACATTGTTATTTTCCAACAGGACTTCTTGGGTTTGAATTCAAACTGCACCCTAATTGCGTAACACACAATCAATCAGAATCGGTTTCATTTTGACAGTTCAACAACATTCATTGAGTTATTTACGTGTTAAGCAGACAATTTTTTCGAACTTATGAAGCAATGGATTAGCAATTTGCTTCAAAATGATTCAGATTACGATTGATCGTGTGTTACGCAATTAGGGTGCTGATTATGCATATGATTTTACAGTCTATTGCTATATTTATAGTGCTGTGATATGCCCCTTACAGTGTCCACTTTAAGCACAATACTTGTGATGCACCATCCCACTGTTACGCTGTTGATATGTGCTGCAGTTAGTAACTCATTTTTTTTTTATTGTCGTCGAATTAAGTATCTTCGTTAGGTACAGTAATTTCAGTTTTACCTACATTAAGGACTTAGATCTAGATAAAAGTTAAATAAATATTATAGATCTATTTTTTTTTTCAGGAATGTAAACTAAAAGAATTCAAAGAATGCGATCGTCTAAGAGAACATATGGATGAATGTAAACCATATTATATGAAACCAAAAGGTTATGATGAAAGAGTCGCCAATAGAAACAAAAACGTTTAAATAAAATATTATTAAAAATAAATAGTCGAATTGATAACTGATAACAATTCTCGTAATTTTAAGAACGTTCACAGTCTGATCTCAGTCTCAATCTGTCAAAAATATGTCTAATTTCCCTACATTTTGACAAGTTTTTGACATTTGTTTGTCGCCGAGATGAGACTGCGACTAGATTTTGAACGTTTAGAATTACGAAAATTGGCATTCTGATGTTTATTAAAATGTAAAATATTTACAAAATATGTGCTGACCAATAAAAACATCGAATTAAAAGCACAGTGCAATAATTATGTTTTTTCTGATAATATCTTCAAAAGACTCATCCATTTGTTTTTTTTTATCCATCCTTTTTTTTAGAACTACACAATATTCAACCATGTAATTAACAATCGTTCGTTAATTACATGGTTGAATTACATTTTGTATGTACTCGTAGGTACCTATAGGTACCTACGAGTACAAAATCAAACAAAATAAAAATAATAAGTTTTGGTGGTAATTAAATTTTGCGCTTTTCTTAGTATTTAAGAAACAATAATTATGGTATTTATTATTTCAAATTCCAAGAATCAGAAGCTCAGTGGGCTCAGAACCATGCACTGAATTCCTGGTGTCAGTTTGCGCACAGGTTAAAAATTTATCTACTATATAAAAATAAGTCAAGTTTTCCTTCCTGACGCTATAACTCCAGAACGCACGAACCGATTTCCATGGTTTTGCATTCGTTGGAAAGGTCTCGGGCTCCGTGAGGTTTATAGCAGGTAGGAGTAGGGTAGGAGTAGGGTAGGAGTAGGGTAGGAGTAGTGTAGGAGTAGGTTAGGAGTAGGGTAGGAGCAGGGTAGGAGTAGGTTAGGAGTAGGGTAGGAGTAGGGTAGGAGTAGGTTAGAATTAGGTTAGGAGTAGGGTAGGAGTAGTGTAGGAGTAGGGTAGAAGTAGGGAAGGAGTAGTGTAGGAGTAAGGTAGGAGTAGGGTTGGAGTAGGGTAGAAGTAGGGTAGGAGTAGGGTAGGAGTAGTGTAGGAGTAGGGTAGGAGTAGGTTAGGAGTAGGGTAGGAGTAGGTTAGGAGTAGGTTAGAATTAGGGTAGGAGTAGGGTAGGAGTAGTGTAGGAGTAGGGTAGGAGTAGGGAAGGAGTACTGTAGGAGTAGGGTAGGAGTAGGGTAGGGGGTAGGACACCACGCGAACGAAGTAGCGCCGGGCAGCTAGAAATAATTTATATGGCAAAACAACGTTTGCCGGGGTCAGCTAGTCCTGTATAAAGTTGAGATAAAAATGTGGTCATGCTACACTATAGGTACTTACTGATAATGATAAATACTCTTTTAACTCACCCCATGACACCCGCTTTGTCTTGTCGGCCTCTAATTTTAGAGTGATCTGGTAACTAAGAAAAAGATCCTGTGACTCTTGTGTACTGTAGCTGTTAATAAAAAAAAAATACTGCTTCTTTTTCCTTAGAGACGTACGGTCAATCGAAAGTCAGTAACATACTGGTTCCATACTGGTTCTTTTACCACTGACGTGTGGGCTACTGTAGGTACCTCTAAGAAGAAATCCTAGAACTTCCAAAATATTATGATTTGTGATGCAACGCGAAACTATGCGTATTGTAGTAATTTCAAAACAAACTTCTTATATTACTGAAACAGTTATACAAAACGCAGTTATCACAATGACCTATGGATCATTCGTTTGATTGCTTCCACCCGGATAGCCCACGGGAAGGAAAAAATACTATTTGCAATAAGTTTCAAAGTCCCGTAACTTATCTAAAATCGTCTTGATAGTGTTGTAATACCAGTGGTACTAATGAAATCAGTGGCTTTAATAGCGTTTCTCATTTATGTAAGTATTATTTTTAACTGAACCTTTTAAAAACTTATTAACCTTCTAATGATGGACACTTTTTTAAATTGATGAACCTCTAAAATTTATTTGCGCCTCTAATAATGCATACCTTTTTAAATTATTGAGCGACTTTTTAACTAAGTTAGGGTGTATCCCGACCAAACCAGTTAAGTCAGGTGGAACTGTGAAAAAGCACGCGCTAGCCGAATTGCCAAACGAGGGCACCCCGACTAAAAAGGTTAGGGTAGGTTAGAACTCTGATCCCGCAGTGGCGGGCCAACACCAGTCGGGGGTTGCGGAAGGATCGTATGTTCCCGCGACCCGCGGCGTAGGTGTGAGATGGAACACTAGGGTGGTTTTTACTGAGTAAGAGTGTGACAGACTCCACCGCCCACGCCAGAGCGGTGGACAGTCATAAGGATTTTCCACCTCAGAAAAAAACAAAAGTTATAACTCTGATAAAACACGCGCGAGGGTGGAGCTTGTCGCGGCAGCGGCCGGCTAAATAACCTCAAATGAGGTTCACAAAAAGATGGCCAATAATTATATATGCGTGAATTATGAAAGGTTCGATTAAATACTTGCCTTATTTTATGCTGAAATGATGTTACGATATCTTTATATCGTAACATCATTTCAGCATAAAATATAGCGCTGATATCCTGAACATTTACAATAACAATACTTAATCATAAGCTTTATTATTTATTTATTACTTTTAAGAAGGCTTACAGACTAATTAAAAATACTTAATAATAAACTAAATAGTATCTTTCTCCCATCAGTTCTGTTAATCCTAATTTAATTTTTCTTCATTATAAGGTGTTACGAGAATGTCAACAAGATTCAATCAATATACACAAGTGCTCAGCAAACGCAGACCTCCTGGTAAGTTGGTAAAAAGATATGATTATCACTAAACATAAACCCCTTTATTTTCGTTTCACATTCGGTATTACCGAAGTTCGGCAGCTTTAACCGAACTTCGGCTCCGGCCGAATTTCGTTATTACTTAGTCCCTCTGCGGGGTAATTGCGTAGCACACATAAAGTGACAATTGATCGCAATCCTTTTCATTTTGACAGTTCAGCCACGTACAGACGCCAGCATATCAAGCTACTACAATCTGTCAAATTTCTTTAAAAGATTTTCAACTTTATCGGTAAAGTATTAAGGTTCAAGGTTGATTGGGAAAATTTGACAGTTTCGGGTAGCTTGACCTGCAGCTGGCGTCTGTACATTGCGTTATTACGTTGCAAGTCATTTATTAATTTGATTAACATACTCATAGGTTCAATATTCTGAACCTACGAGTGTTTGTGTATGTGAGTTTTAATGTTTGTAAACGCACCCACGATACAGGAGAAATTACTAGTGCGGGGCAACGTTTTTTTTAAGAGAAAAAAAATAGAAACAATGGTAAATAAAGAGTTCGCTATGTTATGCCAGAGGGCGTACAAATGTTTGTAATTTAGTATTCAAGCCAGCTAGCTAGTCTCAGTAATAAAATAAGATAATATAAGCCTGGACACTAAAAAATCAATTATAAAGAATCATACATTTCATAATATAAAATAATTAATAATAAATAGCAATATAAATCAATACCACTAAAAAGTTCGAAAAATAAAATAATGAAATGAAAAAAATGTCAATATCATTGCATGTACACACATGTATACCTACTGAAAAGAAATAATAACATTGTCACTACCTAATGTCAAAAATTACTATGTAAGAGACAATATATTAAATTTAATAAATAACAGTTTACATGTATCTATGAATGCTGCAATGCAAGCATTGTTCTGATACACTTTTTATGTGCTTTAAAGATTATCACGTTGTTGAGCAGACGTTTTTTTCCAACTTAAAAAGCAATGCATTATATTAATGTCGTTAAAAGGGTGCTGTCTTATACAGGGGTATAAGACAGCACCCTTTTAACGACATTTCGACATTCGACTTTCAGCGGGCCGTAATCCACCATGCGGCGCGGGCCAAGGCAGATCATTTATTTTGTTTAACTTTAAAAAGCCATTCATGTATAAATATGTGTACTTCATGTCTTGATATGAAGTACCTACATATTTGTACATTTGTAGTATTAAAAGCTGTCAAACCGCAATATATATTCCTCAGATAAAAATTATCTGACTATTGAAAAATCAGGCTTAAGTCTAATAATACCAAGATCAAACATATGCTTTAAAATCAACAATTTTCATTCCGAATTACTTCAAATTTATTTATAAAAACTATCAAAACTGTTTCTTTAATTTGCCGCCATCTAGCTTTATCAAACAGAACTTTGACAACGGTAACTAGTATTAGAGACTGGCTGCTCGGCATTTTTGTTATGGCGCTGGGATCCACGCTTGGTGAATAAAGTTAAACTAAGATTCCGATATCTTAGTTTTCAAATATCGTGCATTTCTTGAATTATGTACACTAATTAACAGAAGGCTTTGACCAAGCCCAAAAAGTGAAAGTACATAGGTAGTAGCTTGTACAATATATTTTGGTACGAACTGTTATTAAAAATTACCATAACAGAGGTTAGTTTAAAAAAAAATGGCGTTTAATACTTGTGCGACACTTAATATTAACTTTTATTTTAGTATCGAGTTTGCTGTGTGTTCCCTCCGTTCTTCACTCGAGAGGTTTCTAAGGAATGCGGAGGAGCTTTACTTCAAGATTTTTATGACGAAAAGAATAATGTATCTGGCTTTAGAAGGATTGCTTTTGATGTAAGCATAATAATAGAATAGATAGTTATTTGTATAAAGATCTACACGACACGCTCTATAGTGTGCGACAGTTAACGGATTATACTTACAAAGATGATGGGCATTAGAATTCTTTAAGGGTGAAACTTTTGCCTAAGTAGGGGTCAACCCCCCGGGGTTGAAAAGTTTAACTTATAAACTTATAACTAAGTAATACCGAAAATCCTTGACCCCCTGGGTCAAGGATTTCCTGTACTACTTAGTTATTTATTTATTTATTTATAAGTACGTAAGTAAACTTTTACCTGGAACTGCACCATCCATCCAATAACAGCTGGCCGTGATTATCTAAGATTTGACTGGCCTTCGTATTCAAAGGACTGAAAGGTATGGCTAGCAGCAGACGTTTATTGGTGTCACATTGGCATAATTATGAATTACCACAGCCAAAAATTGGTTTACATCAATCCAGATGAAAACCAATTTTTCGAAAGGACCACACCAGAACAATTAAACGAAAGTATACTAACAATAAGTTAAATAAGTTTGGGTAGTAACTAACCCCGTTAATCATAAACGTTGCTTAAAGTTAAGTAATGATTAGCGACTGTTTAACCATACATTTTTCACTGTCACTTAACTTTAATCATCGTTTATAAATAAACCGCTTAGTATAATTATTGCGTTGCTAAAAGTCTACTGGTACGGCCACTAATACGTGTTATTTTGTCCCCACTCCCTGGTACGGAATATATGTAAATTAATATTAAAGAACGTCATGTTTGCAATTTCGGCGGTCTCCAGTTCGGAGCCATAGCGCTAGATGGCGCACTTCTCCGGTCTGCTCCGACTTTCGGTTCACCCAGACAATAGTAACCATTAGCTTTGGTGATAATAGTAATTAATATTCATTAATATTCCTTTAACACTGCTTCGAATTTCAACATCGATACCCTTCGCTTTCCCGCTAGCATCTTCATCAACGTCGCAAATAACTGTGAAATATTTACCTGCGGGGTAATTGCGTGACGGACTATCAATAACATTCAATAAAGATTTATTATTATTATTTAGTAACAATGGCTTTCATTTTGACAGTTCAATATTCATTCATTCATTCATTTCATTCCGTTCACAAATGCACTGACAGGTGGCTTGCTTAGCACCTAGAGCCTATACATACACGCTTGGCTACTAACGAAGGCGCCAAGCATTCAGTGCGACCGGTTACGAAGATTCAAGAGTATTCGCTATACTTCACTACTCGCAAGATGATTCGCTACGTTCTACTAGCGAAGGCGCCAAGCATTCAGTGCGACCGGTTACGCAGATTCAAGAGTATTCGCTATACTTCGCTACTCGCATGATGATTCGCTACGTTCTAGGCACTAAGCAAGCAACCTGTCAGTGTGTACCTAGCCTAAGGGGACTGTAATTAATTTAACATATTTTTCAGTGTCATTATTGGTATTGTGTCCTCGACAAATATTCTATATTGGATTCACGAGACAGCTTTAACATCGACAAATACTATACTCATCTTGATATGTGGGTGTCGCTGAACCCAGTGTTTGCTGACGTCATGCTCGAAGCTAAAGTGGTCTGCAAGGACGCATATCGACCCTCTTTACCTTTGCATACTTGCTCATTCTTCAATTTTCAAGCATGTATCAGAAATTATATAGAAATGGTAAGTGTTTATTTAACATGAGTGATTATTCAAAAACATAAATTTTTGCTTTGTCGTTTATCAGCTTATTTTTAGAGAACAGACCGATACTTATTGAGTTATTCCAACCTAATACGAGCTCTCTCAATTATTGCATCTCCTATACTTTTAATGATTTCACTTTTTCTGTTATCCTAATAACGGTTGCAGTCAAAATTAATTATCTTAAAATTGAAATCAATTCCATCTTGATTTCTTTTACTTTATCAATGCTACTAGTATGTGTCGTCAGACTATAACTATATTTTTTTTTTACAGGAATGTCCAATTTACATAGAAACCAGTGCATGCCAAGAGAAGAAGGAATTCTTAAAAGATTGTAAACAGTATTATCATAGAAAAAAATAAATTGTAATTAAATACCTACACAATAAAATATTACATCCAAAAAAATTTTTCTATCTAAAAAACCTTCAACCAATGAGAGAGAGAGAGAGAGATGCAGATGGGTAACATAAAAGGTAAATAAAATAATGGACACTTACTCAAAACATCGCATTTATTCTAATATTGAAACTAATAAGACAATGAAATGACAATATTCCACGTCAAACATACTTACTTACACTACTTAATCATTAGCTATTACAGTACAATTTATGCATACATTCAACAATAATTCATCATTAGCATTCTTTTATACATACATGATATGAGACAAGAGTAAAAGTACGTCCAGCCGTACAATTCTTATTGTACTGATCAACGAGCCTACTCCGTACTGATACACTTATTAATACTGTCACGTAAATGCTCGTAGAACAACTTTCATTATCACACTCACCAGTATTCCCTTATCACTTTCCTTTTAGGAATGTTATTTAAACTAAGCTAACAGTCTTTGTAACGCCTTCAAGGGAGAAGCCGAGGGTTGTACCGCCCGAAGTACAATATCATACCAGATGGGTTGTGCCTCACGAAGTAGAGGAAAGGTCGGTCGAACTTTAGTCGTGCCGGCAGCGCACTCCGCGCCGGCAGACGCGCTTGTCTCGGCCGGAGATGCAGCGGCAGGTGCATCGCGTCCCCAACGTCATGAGGATCGTGAAACGCTCTCTGGTAGTCTCTTGGCTCATCCCAATCGTTTAACCATCTAGTGCGACGTCTTTGTGAAACACTCAAAGTCTCGGGATACTCTTCAGTGTGATGTTGTTCTCCAATCCCATCTTCACCACAAGTGGCGAATGTGTTCAGCTGAACCATGTCCGATAAGTAAAGATCCTTCGAAGGTCCATTCAAGCCACCAAGATCAGCATGGTCACCATCGAACAGGTCTTTTAATCCCATTTTCCTCAAGCTCAATGAGACGTTGAAAGTTGATTTGTGAGAGAACCTTGGGATTTGAAGTTCCAAGCCAGTCCGTGGAAGTAGAGTACGTAAGACTCGATTCCATGTAGGAGTTGTTGGCAAAGCGTCTAGTAGTCTTTGTTCAAGTTGTTCTAAATCATCAGCATGTACAACATTTCCTTGCTGACCAGGCATTAGGAACAGCGTGCTGACTATAGTGTTAGTATTTCCCAAGGCGGCTGCAGTGGCGTCTAGGACTGGGTCGTAACCAGCCAAAAACCCGCTCTTGTAAACCACGGCTGGCACAGGCACGAGGCGTCGTTGACGGACGTTTGGTGACACCACGAAGTACATCTCACCATCTCTGCCTTCTACCGATGTTCCAGAGCAGTCAGTCTGAAAGATAAAAAACACAAATCTAAGAATAATTTTGGAGTGCGTACTAGATGGAATTGATAGGATATATGTTAGTGTGCTACAACAAATATTTACTATCTTAAATGTTAATGTTATCGGCGTTTATAAAGGTGTAATAGAAAGTAAAATGTTTATGACCATCTCCAAAAAGTAATCATTGGTTTTATTTATAACCAGTCCCTCAACTGGCAAAAAACAACTATTGATATTAACCGACGACCACGTGAACATGAAAGGTCCACAGGATTCAGGATGAGTACGATCCTATTTAGTCTAATATCTTTCTTCGTTCACTGATAATATTACATTCCCCGTAAAATTATTACAGTATCAGTTTCACAACTGTTGTAAGTTTCACCATTTGGAGAAGTATGCTCAATAATAAAGTAAGAACAAAATAATACTCACCTCGAAAATATTAGCCGTGAACGCAGCTAAAGGCGGTTGCATAACAATGTTATTAGTTTTCATGAATTCCGGAATCTTGCCCCAAGTATACCGCTTGACAAGCAAGTTAGTCCTTCTTCTTATTATGTCACTAATTAATTTAAAGTTAATCTCCTCAACATGACCATTGTAAAAGTGCTGAGCCCTTTCCTTGTAGAATGTTAGGATTTTTCCCTTATTCCTATCACTGTAAAGTTCTCTAATGAACGCAGAAACTGCTACCCCGGATTCTGGAGTTGTTTCAATTGAATCAGAAATATTCTTCAATGTAAAGTGGGGATTAAATGTTACCATGTCATCTAATTTCAGAATCTCATTCATTTCTCCCGAGGTGGCGCCTCTGGCTCCCATAAATATCATGGCTAACATCGAAAATATGGAATAGGGCGACAAAACAAAACTTCTTTTTTTGTCGATATCGTCAATCATCACGTTCCAGAATCTGAAAGCTAGTTCATTGGAAAGTTCAGAAAAACGTGCAAGATCTTCACCCAAATCCTTTGTCGTCACTTCCAATCCTTGGTTTTCTTTCGAAAATTCTAAAACAAGATCTTTATTTTCGTTATCTGGAATATAATGGTTCTCAGACTTGACCTTATCCTTTGGAATTTCATTTGCTTTTGGTGGAGAAAGAGTTGGTATAAGCTTCCATGAATTATTTTTTTCGCTAACTAATTCTTCGTCATCGATGTTTACCTTCTGTATTTTTTTCTTGAAGTCGTCAACTTTGGGCAATGGTTCAGGTAGTTTATCTTTTTTATTATTTATATTGATTTTTTCAGGCAAATTAATTTTATTGAATTTCGACTGACTTATCTTATGTGGAGTGGTGGTCATTGATGAAGTATCTAGATTTGGTGATGTTGTAGTTATTTCAATACTAGAAACATTGTCATTCTCAGTCTCGGTAGTTTTATTCCCATTTTTTGTCATTTCTTTTTCGGGTTTGCTTTCGACACTCTCTTTTTTTAAATCTGTATTTTTTTCAATAGATTTATCAATATTATTTTGGTTTTCAGTGGATTTATCAATATTATTCTTATTTTCAGAGGAACCTGGTTCTACTTTATTTTTATTAATGCTATTAGTCGAAACTGAGATCTGTACAAAGTTTTTATTATTATCTTCAGGTATTTCCCCTTTTTTGTTTTCGCCTTTCTTACTTTCGACTGGTTTTGCCAAAACTTCAATTTGTTTCTTCTCTTCAACTTCAGTTATTTTATTTTTGTTATTTTCGGAGGGCAATTTGATTTTGTTGATGACATCATTGCCTTTAGTTTGAACTGCTTCTTTTAGTGAATTTGCTGGTGATTCTGTTGTTGAACTTGTTTCTTTTTTCACTTTGTTGGATATTTCAGAGGTTGTTTCGGAAGTTTGCACAATTTCTTCCGTAGTAAGCTCTACATTTATCTCAGTTGTAGTAATTTTAACATCTTTTTCAGGATTACCTTCAGAATCGACAATAGATTGCGGTGCTTCATTCACTACTTGTGATAGTAAATCGCCCATAGACTCAGATAAAATTGGGTCAATAGTAGTAGCTTCAGTAACGGCTGTCGTAGTAAATAACTCTACTTTTTTAATGTCATTAATAATAATATTAGGTTTTTTACTATCATTAGTTGAAATCTGAGTTATTTCAGTTTGTTTTGTATCCGCTTTTGTCACTTCCGTTTCCTTCGTCTCAGTTTTTTGAACACCAGTTTCCTTTATCTCGGTTTTTTGAACATCAAATTCCTGTGTCTCCGTTTTATTTGATCCCGTTTCTTTTAATATGTTGTCATTTTCTTTTCCACTATTTTCTGGGATTTTGTCTTGCCCATGGGGATCTATCGTAGATATTTTAACAAAATGATCAGTATTATTATCCGAAGTTTCCGGTGTTTTAACATCGGTTTCATTTCCAGCACCAGATGGTATATCCATATCTAGAACTTCTTTGCTTTCTAAATCCAACCCATTGAGTTTTGTTGTATCTAATAAATTGCTTGTTGTTGGAATTGGTTGATAATTTCCACCGAGATCGGAAGCTATTTGACTAATGCTTTGAGCAACATCAAATAGGGGAAGTAAAGGTTCGCCATCTTTTTCATCATTATCACCATCAGCGGGTTTATCTGTATTTAGATTGTCAGCAGACACTATTTCTGTTGATGACATAGTTGTTGATGGAGATACAGATTGTGTTGTTATAGTAGTTACATTCATTTTATCGATTTCCTGTTCTTTCAGAGTGCTTGAAACGTAATTAGAAGTAGTAATATCAGGTTTACTTGTAGTCGCAAACGTTTGAATTTTAGGTACTTCAGTAGTTGGTGCAAGAGTCGTAGTAGTGACAGACCTCTTTGTTGTGCTTGCATAAATGGTAGGAGGCTTAGAGGTTACTATTGGTTTACGCGTTGTACGGTCAGTAATATAGTTAACCGTAGACACTGGAATAAAGGTACTTATTTTTTCGAATTCTATTTCATTTTTCTCAGTAGAAGAAACTGCGTTGGCATTAGGTTGAATTTGGACCTTATTATTCTCAGCTTCTTGTTCTGGCAAAATGCTTACGCTAAGCTTTTTGGTTGTGACTTCAGGCTCTGTTGTGGTTACCTTTGCAGTTGTTTTAATCGCTGGTTTAGGCGTTGTTACTTTAATAGTTGTTGTAGTGGGACGTGGGCTAGTGACTTTAGTTGATGGTACACCTGCGGTTGAGCTTAATCTAGTCGGAGGGTTTGCAGTAGTCGGTTTTTTTGTTGTAGTTGTTGAACTCACTGGTGTTTTAGTAGTAGTAGAAGTAGTTGCAGTAGAGGTTGGAGCGTTAGTTGTAGTTCTTGTTGGTTTAACAGTTGTGGTTGTTGTTGGTTTTACAGTTGTGGTTGTTGGTTTTTCAGTTGTGGTTGTTGGTTTTTCTGTTGTAGTTGTAAGCTTGCGAGTTGTAGTTGTAGGTTTTCGCGTCGTAGTTGTTGGTTTACGAGTCGTCGTCGTTGGTTTACGTGTTGTTGTTGGTTTTGGTGTGGTAGTAGTAGTTGTAGTAGTGCTCGTAGTCGTAGTTGTGGTACTTGTCGTTGATGGCACTTCTTTAATTTCTGCTGTCGTAGGCAATTTCTCCGTAACAACCACTTTTTCTTCTCCTAAGGTTGTAGAACTACTAATAACTTGATTACTTCCTTCTTTGCTCAAAGAATTGTCTTCATCTTCAACATTTTCCTCCAATGTGTCTGTCTCTGGCGGCGTAACTGAGCCAGATGCTTTGTCAAGAACTATATCAACTCCCGTATTTCCAAAAATCGAGGGCAAGATCAAACTCCAGGAATCGGATACGTCAGGCGTATCTAATGTAGGCTGGACATGGGGTTTGTTTTTGTGAGCTTCCATTTGCGCTTTGAGAACATTTTGGACATTTGTCACAACACTATGAACTTTTGTATAGGGTGGTTGATTGATGTTGAAAGAAACAGTTGGTTGATTGTCATTTGCGAAAGTTACTAAGCCTTCAGCTTCTTCGCCGGCTGCAACAATTGCTTGGATTTCTTCCAGAGTCATGAGCCTCTTTACAAGTTCTCCTGATTCGTCGAAAGTGTAAAACTCGTAGCGGTCGGGTGTGAGAAGATTCACGGGACTGCCAACGGTGGCTGGCACGTTGGACGGCGGTGGTAACGAGTTCCCGACGGCATCTGCGACGAATGGTAGTTTGTTGCGCCTGGAACAGTTACAAAAAGTGCGTAAGAAATAGAACCCGATATAAAATTGTAAGTCACTCAATCAACTTGAGGCAAACTATTTTATTGATTTTCATAAAATTTTATTCTATTCTTCCTTTTTTTTTTCATTTTCTAAGATTATTTTTACTAATTAAATTATAGAATCAATTTATAATTCAAACCTTTACCTGTTATCATTTTTATCAGCCGACGCGCAGCTGACGGCGAGCAGCAGACAAAATACAGCTCGCATGTTAACCTCCCATACACTCAGCATGCACCTGGAACTGAGAATAAATTATATTATTTACTGAATCAATACTATCTCAAACATAACGACACGGTTGGCGCAGTGGCTGAGCGATCGACTACTGCGCTGCGTGTCGTGGGTTCGATTCCCGCACAGAGCAAGTAGTTGTCCCGGGTCTGGCTGTTTGTATATATGAGTTAAAATGTTTGTAAACGCACCCACGATACAGGAGTAATTCCTAGTGTGGGGCAAGGATTTCTTAAAAAAAAACTAATTATTTGACATATTTTCTGGTGATTGTAATAAAAAAAACAACCCCAATCCCTATCATTTATAACCACTGTACCATCGGTCAATAAAAACCCCAACCATACTAAGGACCTTGTCATAATAAAAATACTACAATCAAGTACAAGTGAAAATGAAAGTTGACAAGTAAAGAGTTTAATATGTCAATGTCGAAAGTGATCAACTAAACAGCATCTATATCGCTATTCCTATATGAGCTGAACTGACTATAATGAGACACAATTACTTTTTCTATTATTACTGAACTTAATAAGCTTGCCTAAATTAAAGTCACTTCTCGTATCTGTCTACTACAACCGCGTTGTTCTTCATAATCTACACAAGTAATAACGCAGTTTTCACCGAATATACGTAAGGATTATGTGAATACTCAAGAATACATATAATAAATAGATCTCGATATTTAGTCAAGTTGTAAAATCATGCGAAGCAGGGGCGGGTCGCTATTAATATTATAAACGACAAATACTGTGAACTTGGAACACTTATGTAGGTATGCACTATTATTCTGATCACTCTGTATCAATGATATTGATGTACAAACACAATCGGTACCGTAAGCATAATAACAACGGTATAGGTATATTGAATTTCCATTTGTATTTGTTCATGGGCGGCCTATGCTCACTAATCAACAAGAAAAATAAAGCCAGCGTAACCAGTCTTGTAGCTAAACACAATATACCATTTCGTATTGTTTGGGTCTTTGCCAAAACGACACAGAAAAGTATGACCTACTGTATGAGTATATTACTGAAACCGTGTTACAGAATCATACAAATCTTATTGTGAACTTGTTTTGTGTAGTCATCCTCTTTTGTAAAGGTTAGGTTAGTTACTTACAAATATTCTAATGAGCACATCAAATAAGGCTCTTTAACTGGTCTGAACCAGTTTTCTTCTTCAGTTAGAAACATAATTAAGTAAGTGACCCAGTGCTAATAGCCCCGACTTATGAGTTGTAGGTCGTAGGTTCGAACCCAGGCAGGAGCTTTACTTTGTCTAAATAATTCCATCAAAACGGTGAAGGAAAACTACGTTAGGAAACCAGCATGTCCTAGAAACAAAAAATCGAAGACATGTGACATCTACCAACCCGCACTGGGCCAGCGTGGTAAATGTCATATATAGCACTATAGCACTCCCTCTAAAAGAGAGGAGGCCTGTATCACAGCAGTGCTAACATTATGGGCTGATTATGGTAAGTAATTTAGCACAATGTCTAATAAAATTTAAATCCGTTGTTCAGTTTTTCTAGAGGAATATGTGTAGAAGTAGAACTAAGGTTCAGTTCAAGTTCAACCCTTTATTTGTTTGGTGATGTACTGCTGTAAAAGCTTCTAGGAAGTTTCTAGGACTAGAAACTAAGAATAAGAAAGGTTAAATAGATATAACCGAACATTTAAGAAGGCATCCAGTAATATTATGGTTGATAGCTGCAGTATAACCAAAATGGTGCAGTTACCTCTCGTTGGATTCCCGCATTGGCACAAACATTGACAGCAAATATTTGCTTCGAACGGCAGCTGCATCATATAGACTGTCGCCATATCATGTGGAAACGGTATTTTTAAAGCTTATTATTGATGAAATAATGGGTAGGTATACTTATTATTTATTTATTTATTTTAACTTTTCGCACAAAATGGTACAAAGGCGGACTTAATGCCTTAAGCACATCACTGCTATCATGCTTAGGTATATCACTGTCAAATCTTATTGTGAGCTTGTTTCGTAAAGTTATCCTTAGTAAGGTTAGTAGGTTCTTAGAAGGCTCTGTTAACTTAGTAATTTGCCAATCTGTGGTGTCTGGTATACCAGACACCACAGATTGGCAAATTACCAAAAGAAAGATGACCAATTTTGAACTTATCATGTTATAACATGATAAGTTCAAAATTGGTCATCTTTCTTTTTATATTAGCATAAGCAGCCTTTAATGTTTTCACTGTTAGGATACAGGCCTCCTCTCAGTAAGAGGGAATGGGCTGTAATCCGCCGCGCCCAGTGCGGGTTGGTAGATGTCACATGTCTTCGAATTTTTGGTTCTAGGATATGCCGGTTTCCTCAGTGTTTTTCATCACCTCACAGTGTTGTTCTATATACCAAACACCACATAAATAAGCTTTTTTTTTTTTTGAGGATGGGAAATCATCACATGACTCCTCCCGCTCTGGGTGGAGCAGGAGGGAGTGTCAGACTCTTACTGACTAAAACCCACCCGTGTTCCTTCCTTAGCCCTTTATGTTCCAGAGCAGCGGTAAACCTAAAAATATGCTAAATGTGCTAATGAGAACATCAGAATAATTAGGTTCTTTAACTAGTTTAACTCGTTTTCTTCTTCAGTATGACATCATTGCTGTAATATTTACCATCTGACTAATTAAAATCAGCTGTCCAGTAGCTTTTTTCTACAGAATCTAAGTTGAGGAACTTCTGGCTAAACCCATCATGCTAGTGTTGTGGACATTATCCCCTTGATTCCTAAACATTGCTTAGAGTTAAGTAGTGATTAGCGACTGTTCAACAATACATTTTTAACGTTTAAACGTCACTTAACTTTAATCATCGTTTACAAATAAACCCGTTGGTTGTAATTTTTTTGATAAGTACATATATTTATTTTTTCATAGATTTTGGAATTGGGACCTGCTTAAGTGGTTTTGAGAAAATTAATTGATTGTACCCTGCATAAATAATTGTATTCAATAGTATTATAGTTGTTAGCAGTAATGGTACAACGAAGACTCGTTGGATTTCCCGCATTGGCACAAACATTGGCAGCAAATATTTGGTTCGAGCAGCAGCTGCAGTATATGGACTGCCGCATACGTAAACACAGTATTTCTAAATCTTTTGTTTTTTAACTAAACAATTTTTTTTCTAATTATTCTTTCCAAGTGAAACACTGGCTGTGTTTCACTTGGAAAGAATAATTAGAAAAAAATTTAGGTACCTACTAGTTAACAAGTCTGATTGTATAATTTAGTCACATTAATTATTTCATTTTAATATTGTCTCTTTAAACAGCTCTTTTCAATGGATCATTCACTAACCTAACATAATTTAAAGATCCCCATAAAAGAAGCTTTATTGAATAATGAAGTATTAAAAAACCAATAACCGCAAACATAAAAATTATTTTATAACTCCCATAAACATATGCTGTTAACAAAACGAACTGTAAAATTGTGAATAAACCTGCTAAACAAGTAAAGCTACGGTCATTGTCACTCCGAGTCACTACTAGTTTATCTCGATGACTTACTAATCCCATCTTTCCTATCGCTTGCTTGGTCAAAGATGGTTCTAAACGCTGTCTTGTAAACCCAGTGATGTATGTTGTCTTAAGTTGAATGTTCGAATATGGAAACGTCATTTCGTTGACGGCAGTTCCGTTGTATTTTGACAAGTTGTTTGCCGACTATATGTGGGGCACCTGGCGCACGAGATGGGAGGTCACTCAACTTTATTGGTGACATATTTGTTATGTAAGGTAATGGAATGTGTTTTTGAATTCTCTCAAACTCAAACTCAAATCATTTATTTCAATTAAACCATTTACAGGCACTTTTGAATTGTCAAAATTAAATAGTCGGTCAGTTAGTCAGAAAGTTGAAGCTAGTTGCCCATTCCAAAGCGTAGATCTCTATGGAGAAGAACGGGCAAGAAACTCCACGGACACTCTTTTAAAACAAGACATTTTTACAAAATCCTGGTTACATTATTTTTATTGCTTCTATATGTGAGAACAATGTAAAGAAACAAATTAAAATATAAAATTAAAAATTAAAAATAAGCCCTGGCAGTTAAGAGATGACCAGTCTCAACAGATGGCGCCCGTTCACGTGCTCTTAAAAGTGAACCTTTGAACTTCAGGATTAGTGGAACGTCGAATACCACTTTTTTTGTATTCTTCTGTCTTGGTTCATTAGAACCCTTTTATACTTGAAACTCCCTGGATATGAATATTCATTCACTCAATATAGATAGTCCACAAACAAGATCTCTAGTAACTAGTTTTTCTATAAAAGCTATCTTGGAACTAAATATAGATCTAGTTACAAATGCAAAAGGCAAGAGGTAAACAGATGCAAAGGGAATTCATTAAAGCAACCAAAATCCACTTTATTTAATCATATTAATAACGCTACAATTACAAATAGGTACTCAGAAATGACAAAATCTTAGATACAGAAATAACAATTAAATAGAGAATATTAGCATACGCAATCTCGAAGATGAAATAACTGAATGCTGAAATGCTAAGTTCTGACAAAACGCAGTAAGCAAGGCTAGTGATCAATACTGGTGCCTTCTCAGTAGGAGAGGACGCCTTTACCCTGTAGTGGAGCAACAATAGGCTGCTATTAATATACTTTATATGAATAAGTTGGTCCTTTCTTAGAAGCAACCCGTAGTCTATGATTTGTAACTTGAAAACAAACAAACGACCTTTTTTTGCGTTCCCAAAAATATGTTTGGAGGTGTACATAATATGTATATCTAACCATATTTTCGAGGAAATACACATCAACTTCGAGTGTATATTATTAAACTCGAAGATTTCGAGACATTACAACATCATCATCGGTTACCTCACTCAGTTTTGACAAGCAAGTAGATGATGCGCCAGACACGATGTTACGGCAATGTTCCACGGTTCGCTGGTTGCCAACAATCGCGACGAGCCGTTACTAGCCGCCGCCGATGCGATTCGTGGGACAGTTATACTTTATATGGATTAAGATATAAATGACAGCGGATTTGGAGCGGAGAAGATTAGGTTATTAAATGTAAATAAAAGGGAGTTTTTTTATTGTTGTTGTTGTAATATGCGGTGCGGGACGTTGTGGTTATTAAAATAGCATAATATTATCAGGTCTTAGTCATGAGAATAAGTGCAGCTGCCGACTATTTGTTTTTTGCTTATAGATGTTTTTTTTTAATTTATTTTTTATCGAGTTAACTTTTCTTTATGGTATTTACTTGTTTCTGTGACGAATAAACCTATTTTACTACCTGTTAGTGTTTAGCTAAGGTAATCTAAAAATGCGAAGATGAAAAGGTGTTCTTCTTTTAAGTTATTAGACAAGCCTCTCTCTCTAGTCTAGCAGCCATTCTCATTATACCCATTGACATACCGACAGTTCTCAAGGTTCTAATAGTTGTAATAATTACATTATGATGAGAACAAAAAAAAATCTCTCTATAGTGTGTTTTTCATTAACTTACCATTCTATCATTGACCTATGGTAACTATGTAACTTTTACCTAATTCTCCCTTTATTTCTTACCCTAGGTACCTACTAGGTTTTGCCCGGGGTTTCGCCCGCGTGGACGACAAAAAATATCCCACGAGAACTTACTACTGGGATTAAAAGTATCATCATCAGCCTACAGCAGCAGTCCACTGCAGAACATAGGCCACCCCTATTGCGCATCATTCAACTCGATTTTCAGCCTATCAGCCATCCTACAAAGATCGTCGCTCCACCTAGCCTGAGGGTCCTTACGTTAGTATAGTAGGGTTCTTCGCTAACTCCCGCGCTCCGCTTATACCTTCCACCACTTCACATGAGAACTCAACTGACATTGACACGACATGATGTAACCTGAAGTGGGTTACACTCGTTACAGAACAATGCGCTATTAATTAATAACAGCGGATCAGTTTATCGGTATCATACCTACGTAATTGTCAGGTAACTTTTTATCGGCTAATAACGCTGTGTTATACATACTTATTGTGTTGTGTTTTTATTAATAAAGAATGATTTTTCATAATAGTAATGCTGCTTAGAAATAAATATCAGTAAGTGAATTATCATTTTCTCTATATGGAGAGACTTTCATCTTGCTAGGCAAAGTATATATAGACGCAGCTCCATAATGAAAAACCTAGCTACAACTTCTTTAACAAGTCATAATCCTGCCGATTGATTCTATGAAAATCTCACCGTGAAAACTAAGGTGAAGTGAGCTGTCAATAGTATCAATCTCTATCATCAGCCGATCGATTCAGTAAATTTCTCACCGTGAAAAGTTAGGTGAAGTGAGCTTAGAGTGAGCCGTCAATAGAGTCAATCCCTAACATTAGTTGGAATGACAGCTCACTGCACGCTCACTTCACTTAAGTTTTCACGGTGAGATGGTTACAGAATCGCACAGCAGGTAGAATGACAGCTCACTTTAAGCTCACTTGGCCTAAATTTTCACGGTGCGATTTTAGCAGAATAGAGCGGCTGGTTGAGCATGTAAGGTGGCCACAGTTCATATACCTACCCAGATTAATAAATCCTACTACTTCTATGCAAAACATCATTCTCTTCCTTATCGGCAACAAGCAAGGTACTCATTTCTTCCCATCTTAGCAATATTTTCAAACAAAAAACAATAAAATTCAATTCAACTCCACCCTTTATAACGAAAACCACAAAGATAAAATAGAACATCTCTCCATTTAATATCAATCGCAGAAACTTATCTGGCACTTAACAGACTGAAGTTGAAACCACCCGTAATGAATATTTAAGAGGAAGACTGCTGTAAAATTGATAATATAACCGCATCTGTAGATCGTATCCGGGTTAAACGGATGGCGGGATCTATCACGGCCGTACTGCTAAAATATGCAATGAATCAGACCTACGGTTTAAAAGCAGGTTGAGATTTGTGATGTGACCTTTTTAGGTTATAAGGGTTCAGCTGTCGAGTTTAATTGTTCTTTTGAGTTGTTAAGGGAGTTTTGGACAAAAGTCGTTTGAACGTCGGCTTAGTAACAAGCGTTCCTCATCACATTCCAGCCCTTGCCCCATGTTACTTGGGGTCAGTACACGTTTTCTTCTTAGTATAATAATAATAATAATATAATATCCCTGGACATTTCACTCAGCGCCATCTAGTCCCAAGCTAAGCAACCTAATGCTTGTGTTATGGTAACAAGATGGCTGATAAACTACTTATATACATTTTTGTTTTGTAAATACATACGTATCATAGATAGAAAAACACCCAGACTCGGAACAAATACATGTAGGTCATACAAATATTTGTTCCGTGCGGGAATCGAACCCGCGACACGCAGCGCAGCAGTCAAGCGCTTAACCACTGCGCCAACCGTGCCGTCAATATATAAGTATATCTAACAAGTGTCGTAAAATAACTTAGGGCTGATTTTTCAATCGACGGATAATTTTTATTCGTGGAATAACATTGGCGTCTGACAGTTTTTGTAAGAAAGAACTGTCAAAAATTCAAAATTATTCCTCCGATAAAATTATCTGTCGTTGGAAAAATCAGCCCCTAAGAACATGTTTCTAAAAAAAAAAGATATTTAGTTTTCACAAATCAAAAAAAGATTAAAAAGAAATGAGCAATGCAGAGCCAAATATGGACACCATATCAGTACAAGTTACAACAGCCAAATGTCGTAGTAAGTAAGATAAAAAGTCGACAGCAAATATTTCAATAATCGCCACTATTTTCACTAACTACGAATCAACTAAAATTAATATAGGTATGCCCCGTCCTCATCAAGTATTAAAACTACTAAACCATCGGGAATGAGTTATTCTCCCTGCGGAAGCACAGTGTTCTATTTAATCGATCCGAATTGAACGCGTAGCCACTGGCACATAGGAAGTAATCCACTGAAATGTGCAACATACCTGCTTCAGTGAAACCAGAGATTTGTCTGATTAATTTTAAAATGTTAGGTATTTAAATGTTACCCTGCTATCCCATCCTTCTATCCTTTAATGACTGAACTCAAACTCATAGCTTTTATTTTAAACTAGCGGACCCGGCAGTCGTCGTCCTGCCCGGAAAAGTAGCGCCACCTACCGGGTCTAATTGGGTTTTCAAATCATTCAGGACTCCATTGAAATATACACACAAAATTTCATCAAAATCGGTCCAGCCGTTTAGAAGGAGTTAGGTGACAAACACACGTACAGAAGAATTATTTATAATAAAAAGAAGATAAACCAATAACAGGCACTTTTAGAATAGAATAGAATAACGTTTATTGTCTCCAGTAGTTATGCTTAGGTTCCCTAGTGGGTTGCTAAGCGCTGGTTTTCAGCTTAAACCTGTGAATCCTTTACAAAAAGGAAAAAAGAAAAAAAACAGCACATTCTGCAAAAACGGTTTAAATGATAGTTATTGAATTGTCAAGGGATCGGTCAGTCAAAAAGATGAAACTAGTTGCGCATTCCAAAGCGTAGTAGGTACTTATGGAGAAGAACGGGCAGGAAACTCCACGGACACTCTTTAAAATCAATATATGGTTATAAAATATTGGTTATATCATTCATGTTGAAATCATACACGTGAGAATGATACAGAAAGTTAAAATCCTCCGTAATAAAAGTGTCTTTTTGTAACAAATGGTCACTCAAAAATCAACTTTCAATACATTTCACTAAAGTAAATAACTGACTAAGCGATGGAATATAAATTATCTGAGATTATGAACACTGCTATACTTCTTTCTAACAGACAGCGTCATATAAAAGCACTGCAGCATTTGACGTGTTCGAAGTTTGCCTTGCAGTCTGGGCAGGCTTCCAAAAGAGATGAACAAAAAGTTTAGGCTTGTTGGCACATTCTTTTGGACTTAAGATTCAGTATTACAGTCCATGAATACGGTTTTACTTTTCTGTTATACGGCTTTAGGGCTTTTTGTGAGCTACGGTACACTGAAATGCTTTTGGTGGTAAAAGCAGCCGTACTTTTGAACAATTTATTAATATGATATGAGATTTAACTTCATTAGGTACTGCGACGCCGCGGCGCAGCGGGCTAGTAGTCTTACCAAGGGGTTTCATATTATTAAGGGTTTATTATTTAGGGGTTTCTATTAGTACAATGAGAAAGCTCCTTAAAATTTGTGAAAGTTATGCAGTGGCTCATGGGCTCAAATACAATACCGATAAGAGTGAATGGTTGGTTTTTAAATCTGGTACTTTAACTTACAAACATCTACCTGAACTCTCACTCTCTGGGTCTCCTTTAGGTCGGTCCTCCTTTCGAAGTTTAAGTATTTGGGCCACTGGGTCACTGATGACTTAAAAGATAATGTTGACATAGACAGGGAGCGCAGGTCGCTGGCTATCCGTTGCAACATGCTGGCCCGCAGGTTTGCACGATGTACTGAATCGGTTAAGATAACGCTTTTTAAGGCCTTCTGCCAGTCGCTTTACACGTGCAGCCTGTGGACCAAGTATACCCAGCGGGCATACAGCGACCTGCGCGTACAGTACAATAACGCATTCAGGGTGCTTTTGGGGTTGCCGTGGCGTTGTAGCGCGTCAGGAATGTTCGCGGAAGCGTGCGTTGGCGGTTTCGCTGCGATCATGCGGAATCGATGCGCTTCCATGATGGCGCGCTTGCGCTCCTCCTCCAATGGCATCCTGAATGTGTTTACAGACCGGTGGGACACTCCCCTCTTACGAAGGTGGGTAAGTGTTCATACACACTTGTCCAAATAAGCGGTACTTACTTGTTTATTATTGTAAATTTAATTTAATACTAACATTAGGCTAAGTTATACTACTACTAACAATATATGGATGTAATTCTGAAATAAAATATTTGAATTGAATTGAATTGAATTACCCAGTAACTGGGTTATGGAGGTCAGATAGGCATTAGCTCCATGTCAAATACTGGTAATCAGCTGCATCCGGTTAGACTGGAAGCTGACCCCAACATAGTCGGGAAAAGGCTAGACAGATGGTGATGAAGACGAGATGGTACACATGTGCACCTACCACAAGCGGTACAAATTTCTATCAGCTCCTCTTTGAGACAAGGTAAATACTGAGCATGATTCGTTCTTGTTGACACAAAGTAGTATAAGAACGAGTAGTATAGAGTAAATTAACAATCTAAAAATGAAATAATACCTAACTTTTTTTTGAAAGGATGAAATAGCTGACATTCATTCTCTTTCTTTTGTTCCTTAGATATTATTTGACCTTTCTGTTAAATACACTTTGTATAAGTACCTAGAAGGTCAGACCCTTAGTTTACGGCTTCAATATGAATTAATTTCTCTGAATTACATAGCTCTTAATACTACCGGAATAATGAGCTTATTTAGGCTGGGACTATACGCCTCCGGTTTGGGTCCGGTTTCCGTTCATTTTGAGTCCTCATTCCGGTTCTAAAATGAGCTTGACTAGCGTTATAAGTCCTTGGTTTGACAATAGAAGATCAAAATAGAATGATCGTCATAATGCATATATAATACTTACATGTAGGAATTTTGAAATGGGGCAGTAAGGGGGATGCGATCAATACAACCCTCTAACTTCATATACGGTAATCCTATTGATTAATATTTCATGAAATTGTCATAGGATTATATGAACTTAGAGAGTTGTATTGCTGATTTTAATGATTATAATTCTGTAAAGTCATATTTGTTACGCTCGCGAATCATATTTTAATCAGAAGGCCAATTCTCGTAATTTAAAACGTTAAAAATCTAGTCGCAGTCTCATCTCGGCGACAAACAAATGTCAAAAACTTGTCAAAATGTAGGGAAATTAGAAGTATTTTTTGACAGATTGAGACTCAAATCAGACTGTGAACGTTCATAATATTACGAGAATTGCCCCTCAGAATTCAACATGACAGTGACCTGCAAATTGCAAAAAACGTAAGAAAATTTTAATTTCACAGACTACCCCCTACCCCTATAGCAATAGGAAAAGGGTCTGAGGAGACTACATTCACAGATTTTTATATTGTACAGTCAGCTAGAAAATGGGCAACATTCACAAAAACTTTTTTGATGCCAATGAATCCTGTTTCTTATAAGAATCCTAAAACTTTATCGGACCAACTGAGGTTAGATTACCAGGAAGGTCAGGAATCGCAAAAAACTTTTCCCATACGTTTCGTAGGAAATGAGACCCCATCTTACTTTTTTATGATAGATAGACTCACCACTACAATGAAGACTGGCCGAAAATGAACAAAAAAACTGGGCCAGCGTTAAATTTTAATTGAAATAGAGCTTATTTTAAATTTTATATTTTAAATTGTTTCTTTTTTACATTGTTCTCACATATAGCAGCAATAAGAATAATGCACCCAGGATTTTGTAATAATATCTTGATTTAAAAGAGTGTCCGTAGAGTTTCTTCCCCGTTCTTCTCCATAGAGATCTACGTTTTGGAATGGGCTTCAACTTTCTGACTAACTGACCGATTATTTAATTTTGACAATTCAAAAGTGCCTGTAAATGGTTTAATTGAAATAAATGATTTGAGTTTGAGTATGAAAATTTTGATCGTCTATTGTTTCTATTTCGATATTTGAAAAGTGAACTATTTAAATACCTACATGCCTATACCCCAGGGAAAATGGCTACCCATCCTGCTTATTAATAGTTAATCAATATTGGGCTAAATATTCATTACCAGCTGAACGGGCAAACGTGTAGAAATAAATTTATTAGTTTCCATTTAATGAATACCAACTTTGATTAAGGGCTGTATTTTCAATCAACAGATAATTTTTATTCGTAGAATAAAATTGACGTCTGACAGTTTTTGTATGAAAGAACTGTCAAATATTGAAAATTATTCCTGGAATAAAGTTCTTTGGAAAAATCAGCCCTAAATAATATAGTTTCGATATTGAAATATAAAAAACTTGAGAGGTGTCAAGGGACACCCGGATGGAACGAAGTTCAAAGAGAGAGAGAGACAGACAGAGAAACACGCGCACGCCGCACGGCTTACAACTATAGCAAAGAGTGTCGTTCCAACTTTTAGTCTTAATTTTTTCCGTCTAGCCCTCTTTCGCAACGCGCGATAAGGAACTTCGTTCCAATTATTGTATAGAGTTGAGTTGAGTTATTATAATTTGCATAACCAAAACATGTTTCTAAGTAAACGTAATATAGGAGGTAACTAGTTTATATACGAGCAAGTTTCTGTAATAGGTATCCGAGATGAGTTTCAGGTCAATCGTATTCGTAAACTGATTTGCTAGTGATATTGCGGGCTGATATCGAAATAGAAACCCTCGACTACTTTGTTAGTTTGAGTTGAACAACAAATATTTGTTAGAAATATAGGTTGATTAATAAATTCAAATTCAAAGCATTTAATTCAAGTATCATACACTCATAATAAAGAATAATAGAAACACACACAGTCACATCAATACAAATAAATAAAATTAAAGTGTCTGTTTGTAATATCAAAACAACAACTTTATACTAAATGCTTATGAAAGTATATACGGTACTTATAACAAAAAAAAAACCATTTTTAAATTTTTTGTCTGTCTGTCTGTTTGTTCCGACTAGTCTCCGAAACGGCTGGGTCGATTTTGATGAAGCTTTTTACAACAATCTTTGTACCACGCGAGCGGTTAAAAATAAGATATTATAAGAATAAATATTGTTAGTCATAAATTAAAATTACATTTATAAAGCGTGCTACGTATCGCTTACAACAGTCAGTCACGATGGAACAATCAAGCCTTTCCCGAGCGCGGCCAGCATGCTATTGGTGTGGTTGGTGGTTGAATAGTTTACATAATCATAATCATTCCCACTGCTGGGACACAGGCCTCCTCTCTGTGAGATAGACTGGGCCGTAATCCACCACGCGCGGGCCCAGTGCGGGTTGGTAGATGTCACATGTCTTCGATTTTTTGGTTCTAGGAAATGCTGGTTTCCTCACAATGTTTTTGTTTGTCCTAGTTTGGGTGTCAGGAGTTTCACACAACGTGCATATACCTAGCCTATTTATATAAGGATATAAGCTATTTAAGTAATGCACTGTTAACCCTTTTTTTTCTCTCCTTATTGTATTAGGCTTATGAAATAAATTATTATTAAAAAATGTATTTCTTTACCGTTTTGAGAGCAGTGGTGATGATATAAGGTACACAAATTAAAGCTCCTGCCCGGGTTCGTACCTAGGTACCTACAGCTCGAAAGTCGGAGCCGCTACCACTGAGCCACTACTATTTTATTCCCTATCCCACAATATCATAAATATAAACTAATGGTTAGATATTTGTGAGATCGAATGTTTGTTACTCAATTTCGCCTTAACAGATGGACGGATTTGACATTTAAGATACCTACTTTTAATTCGAATACAAACTTCGAAGTTTTAATAAGATGTGAGTAAAACCGCAGGCAACATCTAGCTATAGACAAGTTGTAAATATGTGAGTAGGTAAACATGCTAACACGTACCTACACATGAAATTCAGGGTAATAATTATCTAAAATGAGAACGTAACAAGATATAAAAAGGAACATAATAATATAAACCCATGTTTTTGCTAAACGGAGAACGTTCCAACAGCTCGCTGTTTAGCTGTTACCGCGGGCTATAGCGCGCCCATAGATCTGAACATTCTGAACTGCGGGGAGTCACAGTAAATCTAAGTAATAACCATAAACTATGATTTGTTGCTCTTGAACTACTTTACAAAATCACTCTTGTTACACCTAATGGGTGAGAAATTGCTGCAATAGACCACGGTAGAGTATAGGGTCAATTGACCGGTTAGAATGTAGCTAGAACTATGCTGTAAGTATTATAGGCTATCTTTATAGATAGCTCGGCTATTAATAGAGGGCCCTAGGCAGTAAGCTTCTCTATAACCTGTCAATGCGACGTGACCTGATTTCGATCCTTACCAAGACAAGAGAAGAAAAATGCTTATTCAATACTTCAAAGTATTAATTAAAAGAAAGATCATCTTTAACATAAGTTGCGAAATGTGAGTGTACTGTAATAGGTACATCTCTGCGTAACCCTTCGGGGATTATCTACAGGCGTGATGTTATAATAATAATAATCTTTATTGGAACGAAGTTTTGGAACGAAGTTCCTTATCGTGCGTTGCGAAAGGGGGCTAGACGGAAAAAATTAAGACCAAAAATTGGAACGACACTTTTTGCTATAGGTAGTTGTAAGCCGTGCGGCGTGCGCGTGTTTCTCTGTCTGTCTCTCTCTCTCTCTCTTTGAACTTCGTTCCATCCGGGTGTCCCTTGACACCTCTCAAGTTTTTTATATAATACAGATTGTAGTACATACATGTAACAGTTTTAACAAAGTGGGTAGTATTAAATCTCTGACAATCAACTGGGTGACGTGCTGCTCTCTGTGCTAGGCTATGACATAGCCTGTATTAAGGAGTAACAGTGCCGATCCCCTCTAATTGTATTACTACAATTTTATTTATACCGGTTACATTTTTTTTTTGGAACGAATTTCCTTATCGCGCGTTGCGAAAGGAGGCTAGACGGAAAAAATTAAGACCAAAAGTTGGAACGACACTTTTTGCTATAGTTGTAAGCCGTGCGGCGTGCGCGTGTTTCTCTGTCTGTCTCTCTCTCTTTCCTGGGCAAAGGCTGGTCCACTCTTTCCTTCGCGAGCCCGCACCTCCTTCTTCCAGTTTATAAAGATCACTGTAATTTTAATAAGTTTTTCAATGGCAGTAAGCCAATAACAACTTTATTCCAACGAAAATAAAGATCACTGTGATTTTAACAGTGACGGAAAATCAGAGATATAATTAGTATGAAAGGATTGTAATCAAATCATTATAATGTCACTTTAATCGATTGCATGTACACACGGCTACACATCAAGCTATACAAAACCAGTATTAGCTGACCGTTCATTGTGAGAAAATATCATACAAAGTGAGGCCAAGACCAACTGGTTTTGTATAGCTTGACGTGTAGCCGTGTGTACAGTCACGATCACCAATATTTCAACACTTGGCAACTTTAAATTCCGATTTTTTCGTGAAATATTGAATGCAACGTCGAAATACGACACATTACATAAACCTATAGGTTCGAAAATGCTATGATCGTAACAACATAAAATTTCATTAAAAGATAAAGGAGTTAATCGCTTTTGAATAAAGCCGAGTGTATACATAATTTTGTTCGTGACTGTACATCACTGCAGTGTTAGTGAAGTAATTTTGAATACAATAAACTAACATAGATCTTAAGTTTACTAACACAATGAGTCATTGTGTTTTTTATTTTTTTTACTTTTCATTACGGACGCTTTTAACGTTCTGCATCGTTCTCACATGCATAATTTCTAACATAAATGATGTAACCAATACTTTGTAACCATATTATTTTGATTTCAAAGTGTGTCCATGGAGTTTCTTGCCCGTTCTTCTCCATAGGTACCTACTACGGTTTGGAATGGGCAACTAGCTTCATTTTTCTGACTGACCGACGCCTTGACAATTCAAAAGTGCCTGTAATTGGTTTAATTGAAATAAATACTTTAATTCATATTTCAAGTTCAATGTTCGCGATGTAATAATTAATAAGCGTAATTAGACTATGGACGTCGTTTAAATGAGACACGAACCGCAAAAAAATGGGTTCCTGCATTCCATACAACATGGCGATTACTGTGATTGCACGAACGATGTAACATCTGTATTACGTATACTTACGCAGTGTTCATGTTTATACGTGTATTTTCTATTAGAAAGACACAAGACCAATACCAGCCGGTCGATTCTGTAAAAATCTCACCGTGAAAACTCAAGTTATGTGAGCTTGATGCGAGTTGTCAGTAGTGTCAATCCCTAGCATTATTGGGAATGACCGCTCACTCCACGCTCACTTCACCTAAGTTTTCACGGTGAGATGTTACAGAATCACACTGCAGCTTCGTTCTTCTCCATAGGTACCTACCACGCTTTGGAATGGGCGCTTTGACAATTCAAAAGTGCCTGAATGGTTTTTCTATATAAATAAAAATGAATCACCGAAATGTATGTCCGCGCATAACTTCACTTCACTGCACCAAATTGGAGAATTCTTTTTTTTGTGTTTGTTATTGTCAGGACAAGGTTTGTGTAGAAGAAAATTAAAAGAAAGAGAAAAATATGGCGGTATAACGTTCATCGGGTCAGCTAGTTTGAAATAAAAGCTTTGAGTTTGAGATTGACTAACGTAAATATTTTTCAAATACTTCCCGATAACTACTAGATCGTTTTTTGCGTGTACTCCAAATGGAAAACTAATTAAATAAGCTGAAACGAGGTCTTCCAACAAAAAAAGGCGCCAGGCTACTGCAAACAATATTATTTTAAAATACTCGTAGTAACCAAAATATTAATGACCAGCCTTTGCCCTTGGCTTCGCCCGCGTGGATGTCGGAAAATATCCCACAGGAGAGTTTTACCGGGATTAAGAGTGCCCTATCTGTTAATCCAGCTGCGCCCCGCGGTTTCACGCGCATAAGTTTCGATCCCGTGGAAATATCGGGATAAAAAGTGTCCTATATATAATCGTGGTTATAAACCATCTGTGTGCCAAATTTCATCCAAATCCGTTTAGTAGTTTTTGCGTGAAAGAGTAACAAACATCCATCCATCCTTCGAATTCCCCGTTCAGAATCAGACGTTTTTGTTGATTTTTTGTTGTGCGCCAATTCGGAATATCCTATGATCCAGACAAATGGACAAAAGTTTTAAAAACTATATTTTCAGCATCAGACTCGTTCTCACACCTCGTACCTATTACTTTTTTTTATATTTAATGAACAGTTTTGACTTCGTTATTATGTCAATATGTATAAGATATTGCAACTTTTGGAATATCTTAGAAGAAAATTAAATCGATCGGCCGCATCAAGTCCATTTCCTGGATCAGCCTTAAAATCTTGATCACCAGTCAAAATAAATTAGATTTCCTACTTTACCATAAACTTCGCAATCCAGTAAAGTTGCCAAGATCGCAGAGCAATGAAGTTTAATCTAGCAGAACAAAAGTTATGATATCCTGAAGTTCTCAGTTACTTCGGAAGAACTTCACAAAACGAACATGATTAAGTGTTAGGAGAAGTCTTGAAGTACCAAGTTACGAGCAGACACTTTATACTTTGATTGGCTATAAAATAAGTTATCTCCGTCGAAGGATGTAATTATTTTAATTAACTTCATATACGACAGATATGATCATATTTGTCGTCTGATGAAAATGTGCATGGTAGATCTTGATGGGCTCAACTCTCAAGTGAGGATGGCACGGTTGGCGCAGTGGTTAAGCGATTGACTGCTGCGCTGCGTATCGCGGGTTCGATTCCCGCACGGAAATGACCTACATGTATTTGTTCCGAGTCTGGGTGTTTTTCTATCTATAATATATATGTATTTACAAAAAAAAAATGTATATAAGTAGTTTATCAGCCATCTTGTTACCATAACACAAGCATTAGGTTGCTTAGCTTGGGACTAGATGGCGCTGTGTGAAATGTCCAGGGATATTTTAAGTGAGGCAAAATGATATTAAAATTAAATGACTTATGAAAAGAGATTTCAAAAGTAAAGAAAATACCGGCCAAGTGCGTGTCGGACTCGCAATCGAAGGGTTCCGTACTGCAAGGCGAAAATTGCCGAAAAAAAAAACACGTTTCTTGAATGGAAATCCATTTAATGATTACTAATTTTATTTTATTTTTATTATTTTGCTGTAGCGGTAATACACACTCTGTGATAATTACAACTGTCTACCTATTGCAGCTTTTTTAAGATACAGCCCGCTGACAGTCAGACGGACGGACGGACAGCGATGGCTTAGCAATAGGGTCCGTTGGAACCCTTTGGGTACCGAATCTTAAAAAGATAACACAAGTTCCCTACATTTTAATAGAGCAGTCAGTCCTAGCGCCTACCAACCTTGCAAATTGACTGTTCTTATTATTGTAAAAAAAAATGATAAACAATTGTTAAAAACTTTGTGCTCGGAACGTAACAAGAATAAGATTCATCATCATTATCATCATCATTTCAGCCGAAAGACGTCCACGGTTGGACATAGGCCTCCCCCAAACACAGGTTGGCTAGGTTTGCGATCTTTTAAAATCAACTAACTATGAAACCTAAACTTATCCGTAGAACACTCTAAAATGACAAAGTAGGTAGCATCACCACAAACATGACACTAGGTCACTCAGCATGTCCTTAACTTAGAACAAGTATAAAGTTCCACACTGAACGGGACAGAACTGACGTAAGAGTCTTCAACTTCCTCGTGTACCTCACTGAACTCCTAAGTTCCCTTCGAGTTACATCGGTGAGTAATGACACTATTAAACATATAAATGTAGGCTGTATTGTGTCGGATATATTTTTGCGCAGTGTGTGTTTCTTTCTTTTTCTTTTTGCCGGGTTATGGATGGTGAAGGGTTCCGTAATGGGCAGTAAGCATGGTACTCTTTATTTCTTCTGTTTATGAATAACTGGCGAAATGTAGGTGTACTTTACACTTAATACGCGCATGACGTTCGTACGTATAATATGTAATCTTGATGTGATTAAATTCGAGATAATGAATGATAAATTCATTTCTCAAAAATGTGTTAAAGGAATAAATAAAATAGATTTCAATGAATTAGAAAATGTACAAACTCAGCTACCAACACTCGCTATCAATAATATTAGTATGAATTTAGCATTTGATTAACCTAATTATACCCGCTTTATGATAAACAAACTCGATGAAATTAAATTCAAATTAATGAGGATGTTATTAAACTAATTCGCCTCATGATCAAATATATCAAACATACGAAATATGAGGAACCCAACGCGAAACGACGCCGAAGTTCAGGCAAGTTCAACAATGTAACTGAACATGCACTGAGCAGGCACAGCATGCATTTCACATAAATATCGCCTTCCAAATACAGCTATACAAACTGCCATGCTGTCTCAATACACACAACTTCCTCATTGTAAATTACATAAACAAAAGTCAAACAAATCTAAGTGTTTTACAACGTTTTAAGAACCGTTACACTACACCGGGACAGAGATGAGGCCTCGTTTGGAAATCGTAAAAGCAAAATGTGTGTGAGCAAGCATTTGTCTAGATAATTCGTACAAAGCATGAATTATTAATAATAACAGTCGCTTGAATACTTCGCGAATGTACCAGAATGCGGCTAAAGACCACGTAAATGATGACAAAGATTTGAATGACAACGCAGAAGGCGGAATGGTAAGATAATGACGATATTAAAAATACACAGACTTGTGTTTTTGGGAAGATTAGACCTCATTTCTTGTCATCCCACATTTACAAGGGTGTGACATAACGGCGTGGGTGACATGAAAGAGCAACTGAAGGAATAATTACAACAATGTGTCACAGGATGGCAGGGACATCGACGCGAAAACTGTAACCATGGATTCAGCACATGAGTTTAGACCCCATAGTGTCGAAATTCTTCGTCGGTTATTAAAAAAAATATATTGCTGTTCCATACATTTTGACCGCGTAGGTATTGCACTTTTCGATGAAACAGAAGATTTTTTTTTTTGATAACCTGCGATAAATTTCGACGCTATGGGGTCTAGTATCATGTGCTGAATCTATGGTTACAGTTTGCGCGTAGATGTCTCTGCCACCCTGTTGTATATAAGCATAAAACAGAACCTACTCCTTAATCTTCATTTCATTGTTTTCCTAATGAAAGTAGAATTTATGAGTTACGAAACTGATGCGCCAACACAGAATCTAATCAAAGGCAAACAAATATAATGAAGAAAGAAAACAAAACACTGTAGCAATACCTATAAGGAAACATAGACATAAACGTACACCCAGATGTAAACGTAAACCAACTACTCCATTACCAACCACAGACCGTAAATTCACCTCCACAACTAATCAATAAACCTACACTACAGTGAGTGAAGACAATTCCAATAATAGCTAAGTTAATACAGTGTGAAAGTGAGGGGTAAGAAACAGGTATTATGCAGCATTGCACACGATCTCGTAACATTGTGATGTATCGCTTGGCAACACTTGGCGCATTCGTGCATAAACATGGCGTGCTCGAAGCTGATTGAAATTAAACTAGCAATCTGTAATACACGTGGTAGCCGCAGGAGTGAGAGTTTGATTCAAATTCTGTGGCGATGTTATGATTCGTGGAATTGCAAAGCGTTTAATAAAAACCGAGTGCTGAAATATATCAAAGCATGTCTTAAGATGTTTCACAACTGCAGTAAATGATTTATTGGGTTGAACTATTGGGTTTACAGTGATGATCTATGATCTTGATTATAAATTCATGTCGTACCCTATGAATATATAAACTCCGCATTATCAGCCTGTAATATCCCCACTGTTGGGACACGGTCCTCCTCTGTATTTAAACTCTGCGATATTGCTAAATCCGGTACCTATTCTTTTGGACGCGCATTTATTAGAATCTCCAATGAAACTAAAAGTGGATGGTCAATTAATAAAACAAGATCAATTCATAGCCGACAAAAAATTAATTTCATTTCTTCATTTCTATTAATCGACTATCAACAAACTACCTATAATTAAGTTCAAAGAAATCGAAATGAACAGTAACAACAATCAACGCATCATTTGCTTAACAAAAGCCGTTCTTTCAAAAAGACCTACATCTAAATCTATTTATCGAATAGAAAGCCTAGTGAACAAGTGTAAAATCTTTAACAATGACAGCATTATCCTTATCAGATGACGACTAACGTAGATGACACTATTGAACGAACGAAAGTTGGCTCAAACCTGAATGAAAACATATATAATAGAATGTAATTTAATGTTGCTATACGTAAATGACAGTGTTACAAATAAAGAGGTATGAGGTACAGGGTGCAACGTTCACTCATACTAGAAAAGGGAGGATCCTCCGACCAGACGGGTGTTGTGTCTGGCGGGCAATTGCCCAACGACTGATGTTGGGAAGTTTATATATATGCTAATTGCGCGGTAAACTCTGCTTGCGAGATGCAGGATTTGCGTGACGTCAGTATGACGCGTTGTTCGCATGTGGCGTTGTAGATACCGCTACAAAATAATTGAAGAATAGGAAGTCATCTTCAATGCTAAAGAGAAATACATAACAAACATAACATCACGACTGTAATCCCCGAAGGAAGAGTTGTACCTATAATAATAGTACACCCACATTTCTCCAGTTATGTTTAAGTCCGATTTATTAGAGGGCGAGTCTATTGCAGTCAACCGAGAACAAATCTAGACTCCAGGCTACTACTGTGAAATTTCTGACGGAGAAACCCAATAATACTTTGCCCAACCCGTGAATGGAAGTCGGGACTTCGTGCTCAGCAATAGCGCTTGGGACCACTAAACCAACGAGGCAGTTTGGTATTCCAGCGTATGGAACTCGTGGGTTGCAGCTGAAAATCAGCGTCAGGTGGTACACTTGTGTTGTCATCTGACATTATGCTGAGCTGAGGCCCTTTTGGCATTATAATCTTTGTTTTTGTTTTTGTAGTTTTAAGGTGTCATTTTGTGTAATGCCAATAAATGCATTTTTCTTTCTTTCAGTTAAATAAGAATATTAATCAAGCTAACTAGATAAACTTACCTATAAAAAATTAAACAAGGAACTATCCATTGCCCGCGACTTCGTCTGCGATCCAGGATAAAAAGCAGCCTATGTCCTTCTCCAGGGCATGGTCTACCCATGTTCCAAGTTTCACTCAAATCCGTTGAGCCATTTTAGCGTGAAAGTGTAACAAACAAACAAACTTACTTTCCCATTTATAATTATTAGTTACGATTATTAATGTATCTATGTTAAACAAATGAATAAATTACTTATGAACAAAACGAAAAGTGTAATCCCCAATTGTTAGTTTACTAAAGGTGAACCATACGACGAATTTTACTAATACAAAAAGAAAATAGTCGGTCCAATACAATCCAATGGTAGTGAATCTATAAATCAATCGACCAATTACAATAGAAAGCCTAAGGAACAAGTGTAAAATGCACAAAGCCTTATTCTTGCGTTATCAGATGAGCACAGAACAGTTGACACTATTCAAGAGAACTAGGCAAACAGTCTAGCTGAAAGTAAACTCAGGAGTAACGGTTTAATACTCGCCAAGGGTCAATGAACTAGTGCACCCAAGACTCGTATTTGTTTGCGGAAAAAACTCATAATTACCTACGAATCGTTCTAAAAATAAGCCTCGGGTTGAGCATGACTATAGTCACGATTGGCCATTCCGTTACGGAAGATTATAAGATAGCTTTGGTAATTTTAGCGTCGAAGCGAATTGGGGCATTTCGAAATTAAGTCATATTTCTTTTTTGGAAATATGAACTTCTATGCGTCATTATGTGGTTAAAAAAAGCTTGGGTGCCTATCTTTATTTTATTTTATTTTTTAATAAGGTTCACCAAATACACTAACTAACCACATAATACATTTTTAAAAGTAAAATAATAGTGCATCAATTACGTATAGGTAAACGCAACATGCATAAAACCACGAATCAGAGAAATAAGCTAACTTACCTACTTAGGGCTAATTTTTCCATCGCCGTATAACTTTTATTCGAGGAAAAAAATTTACGTTTGACAGTTGTTTTTGTACGAAATAACTGCCAAAATAACAAAGTTATATAAATTTATCAGATGATTGAAAAATCAGCTCATTAGGGCTAATTTTTCCACGGCTAGATAACTTTTTCCGAGGAATAAAATTGACGTTTGACAGTTTTTGTATGAAATAACTGTCAACATTTCAAATTATTCCTCAAATAAAGTTATCAGATGATTGAAAAATCTGCCCTTAGTAATAAGCGCTAATATTGATAAATTGGTAACATCGAAAGTTACATTTAAATAAAATTCAAATTTATGAAATTCTGAATCAACGTTATAAAATTGGTAAAGGTAATGTTCTTTGACATTATAACATTAATAAAATTGATCAGAAATTAAGTAAAAATACTTAAAAGAAATTCCTAAATTAATGTATTTTAATTAAGTAAATTCATAAAATATCTTTCAAAAGAGGAAAGAGAGTAAGGTTAAGCCTGCTCCAAACGAAACAATAATTGGTTAATGTAGTGTTTCGTTTGGAGCAGGCTTAACCTTACTCTCTTTTTGCGAGGCGACTCTGCTTTTTTAATAAGCCTGATGGATTATTTTGACTCCAAGGGGTTGGGCTAGCTACTCGCAACTCACAATCATAAGTACAGGAAATTGTGCAGCAAAGAAAACCCGGATATTATCTGGGATCAATAACATCAGGGTGAAGAAGACTCGAGGCTACTTCCGGGTCAATAGCAAAATATTATCTCAGAAACAATATACAGCGTGACCACGGTAATATTATCCGTGGCGCTTTAATGGCGACATTAATTTAACACATGTATATGGATTCGCGTTTTCGTTTAATGATAATATTTTAATTTCATTAAACGTTATTATTTATTTACTATTTTGTAAAATAGCATCTTGGATCAATAGCGCAAGGGTCATTTGCAGGGGTCACGGATCATAACATCGCATCAATGAAATTAATACGAATAACGTGCTCGCCGAGATTTGGAAGATGCGCACACGGGAGCGGCAGCAACGCTACTACATACTTTGTTAAATTTTCAGTTGAGCCGCAACTGGGTAGTTGGCAACTTTTTTGTCGCCGTGCGCACACTTGCATTGCATCCTATAGACGGGCGACATGTGCGTCCAACCCGTGGCCAAAAATGTTTTCCAGCTGTCGCGTCGCTACATGCGTGCACTTTTATGCAAACTCGTAAACTTGATGTGTAAGTTGCGGAGACAAAAGTTGCTCATGGGCGCCCTTAATGTCGCCGTTGTAGCGGCACGTTGTAAGTTTCAAAATTGTTGCTAATCAAACGTTACCTCGTCTTGAATAGACTGTATTTTCCATTATTTCAATTAATTCAAACGCCCCTGATCACAAAGCAATAGCACAATACGAGCAATTAATTCAGGAGTAGATAATAATATATCGTACCGTACAAACTTGTTGGGTCGAAGTTTCTCTGACCCAAATAAATAAAATAGTTACTGAAGCTGCAGTAACAATATAAATAATTTATTTTTATGGGCCAGGAACGTCGATAAGTAAATTACATTAGCGCTAACTTTAATTAACTTTGGGCAAGTAAGGGCGCGTTTACATTGAGAAAATAAGCGAGTGCGAACGGTAGAGTACTGGAGTATAAAATTAATAACAATTTGAAAACCTTGTTCAAATTGTTAGAGTAACTATTTGCTAGCTAGTGCTAACAGCCTGGAGTATTTGTATTAGACTACAAATAGTATTTTCAGTACTTAAACCAGTAATACTACTTACTTTCTCAAATACCACGCACCCGAAAGTTTTGCCTGTGTAAGTAAACAAGGGAAGCTTATTGTATTATTTACCAGTTCACCCCTAAAATTCAAGGACCTTCCAACTTACTTTGATAATTATTTAAATTCGTGTCTGCAGTAGCTTCGTAGAAATTATACCTATTTGCATCCTAAACTTGGACAATATTCCGACCTATGTTAATTAATAGAAGATGAGGTTGTTCTGGAAGTGTTGTTATTTTGTTTTTTTTTAAGTTTTCGAAGTAACTTATTTATTTATTTAATACTTTACGCACATAAATGTGACGGACTATCTACCTATCTATCTGATAATTTATATTAAATATTTTAATAATTATTTAATTAACTATTAAATTAAACATTTAATATATTAATAAACATTTATTTATTTTATTTATTACTTTAATTAAAACGGATTACAGTAATTAAAGATACAATTTATAAAACATAGTACATTAATTTATAAAATAAAAATATAATAATAATATAATGTCTTTCTTATGTTTTTTATAGAAATGTATTTAATAAGTAAGTAATTTATTTAAATTATAAACCGAATATAATATAATCTATATATGAGTATTCATTGTTTAACTTCCAAGAAGTGTTTGTGTGTTTGTACAATCGACGACATACAAGCTTTAACTTTTGCAGGTTTTAGCTGACCTCTCATTGTATAGGCTTTTCGTACAATGAAAAATCAGCTTATACTGGAAATGTATAGCTTCATATGTCGTACATAAATCAATACATAAATGACAAGCACAGTGATTATGGACAGAAATATCTTGTCCACACCGTTATTTTACAGTAAACTTAATTACAACTGTTGACATTTGCGAATACATAACGTGTAAATATTAATTACTTGTTTGTAATACAACTTAGAAGTAAGAGGGCCGCTTTGGACAATTTATGTTTACAGCCAACATAAATATCTAAGTTTATTGTTCGTTACAAATTAGCTTGAGCTTACAATGTACCTTTCTACACATTAAAGTTATGTGATAAGATTTATCTTCATTTCATCATAACTACTTACATTTTAATGTATCTGCTAGCCGGAGGCACACTAGCGGCCGAACCCAATAACCTATTGACAGATCGCTACTGATGGTAGTCAGTACAAATTATAACTGCCAGTATAATATAATCATACAGATCGCTACAGATATTGATTATTGGGACATTAAAACCGATAGATAGGTTTGTCTACCTCCAGTATAACAAAACTGGTGATATATGGGTCAGGACCAAATTTTTTACGTAATTGCACAACGGAAATCACAACGGAATGACGCTGACGATACAAACAAAATGCTAAAATGACAGTAAAACAGCATGGCGGCTTATCCGGAATACATGGCCAATACTTGAAGCCAATCTTGCCATACTAAATAGTCAAGAAACTTCTATCATAGGTTTGTAGGTTTCAAAATAATGGTGTCGCACAACAGGAGTATTACAACGGAAAGAATTTTGGGATGTATGTAATATTACCTTGTATAAATTATAATAACGATGTTCATTGTGCTATTATCTATTAAAACGATTACTAGTGTTTATGAGGCTTTATTAATATTAAATTATAAATGATAGGTTATGTTAAAAAAAAACAGCGACCATAATATTCTTAGGTAGTTTAGCAGGACATGTATATTTTATAAAGCGTATTCAAAAATTTGGTCCTGACCCATATAGGTAATTGGGTTCGGCCGTAAGCCATCTTATTCCGGTTATAATGGAAAGAGGGGAATAGGTCGGTGTACCAAGTAACAGACTTACTGTGACATCACGGCCATCCGGCCATATACGACCATCCGTTTTGGGCCTTTCTCGACAATACATTGGCGATTTCACTGATGACTCATTCGGGCATTTCCGATGCAAGAAAGTCCGTTTACATTAAAGAACTCGGTGTGACAATGGGTTTATTGACCAGAGGTAAAGTGATAGCCTTTTACTTTGTGAGTTCAATGTCTGGACCTAATCGAATTGAAAAGTATCGAACATTTTTATTTGCTACGTGCTTAAAATAATGAGTGGTGAATTTGAGAGGGTCTACGTAAGACTAGAATCATTGTAAGCTAACAATACCTATTCCATTCTTTTTAATGTCTTCATTGGCAAGCGCTTTATACACTACGGTCACGGTAATATTATCTTATCGTGCTACGGTTATAGACTAGAAAAAACTATCAAAACCCTTTGATTTGTGCAATTGTGCCCTATGGTTGCAATTTGGTCTCATTGATTAGTATTTTTAAGTAACTGATCTCATCGTTTTGTTAACCCTACCCCGGTACTCAGAGTCATTAATTATTATACTTTAATTGACAAGTACAAATTGGAACGCTGTCAAAAACATGTGAGATTGGCAACATTTCAATCTTGTTGACATTTGTGCCAAGATAATTATGGTTGGCTGGTTAATAAAAGTTAATGATTAATTAATTTGAAGTGTTAGTCAGTAATGTAGTAAGTTAATCTGTAATGTAATACTAAAATAATTTTAAGACCTTTGTAACTAACAATTATTACGGATGTATGAACACTAATCTTTAAGTTGCGTATGTAATTACTAACAAATTGAATTTTATGATCTATAAAAAAATAAATGATGATGATGAAAATCAATTTCATCGAATCCAATTAATTATTTTTACTTTTTGAAGACTTTCATCAAGCTAAAAGTTGTCTATAAAAATTGTTGTCATTCTAATTTCTAGGGACCATTACTTTCTGTTCCTCAAGCTCAAAGAATCCAATATAACTTAGGAAGTTACAGGGAAAGGGCGGGAAGCCACAAACTGCTGTCTCATAGAACTCCTTAAGTGGTCGAACATTTACTTCGGCACATTAATTTGGAATTGTTTCTAAAGGATCTTCTTCTTTTCGTCGAGAGTTGATGGCAAAGGCAAAAAATATTATGTTATGTTAGACTAGCTGTGCCCGCGCCTTCGTTTGCGTGTATGTTGGAAAACAAATTGGATTTCATGGATTTTTTTTTTTAGTTGGAGCGACGGTTTCCGCAGGTTGGCTGGTAGAAGCTGGATGAGAGTTGCCGAAAACCGAGTTGAATGACGTACAATAGGAGAGGCGTATGTCCAGCAGTGGACAGCTATAGACTGATGATGATTTTTTTTTTGTACAGAACCCTAATTAAATTTATAGAATAAAAGTAGTCCAAGTAACTCCTTATAGTATCAGCTATATGCCAGTTAAAGCCCCTTCAAAATCGATCCAGTCGTTTAGGAGACAAACAGACAACAAAATGAAAAAATGTTTTTTTGTTATAATAAGTACCGTATATAATATTATATGCATTTAGTAAAAAGCTGTTATTTTGTCATTACAAAGAATCACGTAATTTTTTTTTTGTATCTATGTATAGATGAGATGAGATGTGCCCAGGAGGAGGCCACGTCAATCGCGGCGTCAGTGGCGTTTCTACGAGTAGGTACTCAGAATTACAGGTGGTTTCTAAAGGTATAAATAGGTTAAAATACGTAGTCTTCGTTTTATCGACCACATCATACTTCCTACTAATATTATAAACACGAAAGTTTGTGAGGATAGATGCATGGATGGATGAATGTTTGTTACTCTTTCACGCAAAAACTACTGTACGGATTTGGGTGAAATTTGGCATACATATAGCTTATAGCGAGGTTAACATATAGGATACTTTTTATCTCGATATTACCACGGGATCGAAACTGATGCGGGTGAAACCGCGGGGCGCAGCATGACATTATAGCATACATTGAAGACCTATAGCTTTTCGTTTTATTTTTCTACTCTAGGTACACTAAATAGTCTATAGTATAGTCGACCTCACAATTGCTTTATCACTTTAAGAACAATAAATTCTCTTTAAATATATTGAAACTTGACTATGGTTGAAATTATCTTACTGTCACTTAGACCTTGTCGTGCAAGTGACATTCAAGCAAAGCAGTTTTGAGTTCAACTTTACCTATCTACTTTAAGCTTAGTTAAGTTATTCCCTTACAATTCTCTAAGGTTTTCGTATTTTGATGACACCGACTCCTACTCAAAGTAACTGACACCCACAATCGGAACAAATATCTGAAGATAAATCACATAAATATCTGTCCCTATTCGGGAACCGAACACGCAATGCGGATACTTTGTCATAACGGCATTTAAACCATGACACCCCTTTAATACTGCGAAAATGTTGGTAATTTTATATATTTAATTATAATATTTGACGGCACGGTTGGCGCAGTGGTTAAGCGATTGACTGCTGCGCTGCGTGTCGCGGGTTCGATTCCCACACGGAACAATAATATTTGTATGGCCTACAAGTAGTTGTTCCGGGTCTGGCTGTTTGTGTATGTGAGTCTAAATGTTTGTCAACGCACCCACGACACAGGAGAAATTCCTAGTGTGGGGCAAAGTACTTAAAAAAAAAAAAAAACTACCACGCCTGCCTACGTTGGTATCTATATCTATTCTAATAATAAAGCTGAAGGCTGAAGACTTTGTTTGTTTGAACGCGATAATCTCTGGAACTTCCACTCGGATTTGAAAAAGTCTTTTTGCATTTGATAGGCCAATTCTCGAGGAAGGATATAAACTATTTAACATCATGCTAGAACTCTTACGAGCCAAGCAAAAAGAAAAAAAACAGAGAATTCGATGTAATAGTGCGGGCGGGCGATGATGCGACGGGGTGGGACGGGTGAACAAGAAATTTTACGCGAACGAATTCGCGAGCAGCATATATGTATGTAACTTTAGAAACATTTAATCCTACTAATATTAAAAATTGCGAAAGTTTTTAAGGATGGATGGATGGATGTTTGTTACTCTTTCACGCAAAAAGTACTGAACGGATTTGGATGAAATTGGGAATCTAGATAGTTTATAACCAGGAATAACATATAGGATACTTTTTATCCCGATATTCCCACGGGATCGAAACTTATGAGGGTGAAACCGCGTGGCGCAGCTAGTAACAATATAAACTTTGATATCGTCTGTACACAGTTTGGTACTTCCATAGTATTGTCATACTTCTTTATACACTTTGGTACATCTCCAACTTCTACTTAACGTGGAGAGACAAACCGTCGCTGCAGTCATAAGCCTTTTACACCACCACACTAAAAGCTACTTTGGTATCACGACGATACTAGTTACTAAAACGTGTTACTAACACAAGAGCCGCCATTATGACGTCATGTTTTGGCGGGAATCCAGCGCAGCAAGGATTGAAATTTTAGTGCAGGCAAAGAGGTTTTGTGCTGTCAGTCTGGTGGTGGAATTTGAATAACGAATGCTAGAGAGTTGTGGATGATGGTGTTGTAATTTCGGCTAAGATAATTATTTCATAATGCGTGCTATGTATAATTATTTTCTATTAGTTAGTAGTTATTCATGGTAGACCAGTGGTGGCTCAGTGCAAACGACATTGTTCTCAAAACGCTGAAGGAAAACATCGTGAGGAAACTGGCATGTCCTAGAACCAAAAAATCGAAAACATGTGATATCTACCAACCCGCACTGGGTGGTGGATTACGGCCCACTCCCTGTCACAGAGAGGAGACTTGTGTCCGAGCAGTGGGAAAATTATAGGATGATTATGCATTGTGAAATGTTGAAAGAACCTTTTAAGAAAACGCGTAATCTGAAACCACAATTAAACAAAAATTGAGGTCATAATCAACCAGTCTGCATCATTTTGACATTTATAATTATCTTTAAATAATCTTATATACTTCTACGAACGATCCAAGACCACTTTCAGAAACTGTTTTAGAAACAAATACTAGAAAGGGCGCGATAAATCCCGATTATCGGCTTACAATTGGAAATATAAAGACTTCTACAGCTTTAAAGCCTTCATTTTGCGTGTCAATTTAGTTCTCAGTTGAAGTTTCTAGGTCACGATTGTCAGGCCTTTCAGGAACGTTTGCGGCGCCATCGAGAAAGGAAACTTTTATTCAGTGCTCGACGTTTTTAGGGTGACATGACTTGGGCTGTGTTCTGCGTCGAGGAACTTTGATAGTTTGGAGCTGAGTTTGCTGACACTTATTTCTGAATTAGAGCTGCCAATTAAGAGATAGTGTGGCTCAATTACAGGATTGTTGACTTGTGTTGGGCACAATTCTCAGACTTGGCTTCTATTAATAATTTAATAAACATAGGTTACATTACATTACTGGGACTGCCTCAATTTTGTGCTGTAGAGCAATTGTATGAGAAACAATAAAAAACTTTTTTTTTTATAGGTTGTTGAGCAGGTGGTGGCGCCGTGGTAACTGCCAGGACTTACAAGTTGTATGTCGTAGTTTCATCACAACAGAACTGTTCTCAAAACGGTGAAGGAAAACATCGTGAGGAAACCGGCATGTCCTAGAACCACAAATTCGGAGGCATGTAACAATTACCAATCTGGGCCCGCGTGTTAGATTGTAAGCCCACTCCCTCACTGAGAGGAGAGGGAGTGGGCTTACAATCTAACACGTGGGCCCAGATTGGTCCCACTGCTGGGACACAGGCCTCACTGAGAGGAGGCCTGTGTCTCAGCAGTAGGAACGTTATAGGCTGATTATACTAAACATAGGTGTTGGTGCAGTTACCAACATCAACGGTGATAATTTATATGCCGTTCTCGTTTGGACGGTAATGGTGGCGCCAAACACTTAGCCGAATTCTGGGCTGAGTCCAGAATGATTTAATTGCTAAAGCTCGACTACTCCCAACTCAGAAATTGAACCAAGAAATATATTTTATTAGCGAGATTACATTTCGTTAAGAGAAAAGTTAGGAGCCCCTTCAGGAAATGAAAATTATTAGAGACTTTTCAATATTAAATTTTTCATAAAAATACAATTTTCACTGACTGAATAAGAAAGACGTGTTTCGAAAGGTTAGGTAGGAGCCTACCTATGATTGATACGGGAAAAAAAAAGATCTATTTACTATAGGTAAGTTATCTGTGCATTGTATGTAAGTAAGAACGTGCTGTACATATATGTACATACAACTGATTCCAACGTTCAATGCAATATGTTTTCCGATATCGAAAGGTTCCATTTTCCTTCTCGATTCAATTTTTGTAGGACGATTGATGTTTACAAGCACCGATGCGATGCGACGGTTAGATTTCGAATTCCTTCATACAATTGCGTGGATTTAGAGGATTGAGGTGCAGCATTAAGTACTAAATGTTAATAAATCTATTATCGTATTATGATGTGTGGGTTGCATGTAACAGCCGACAGTCAATCGAACCACTTGAAGATTTGACAAAATTGCAGTGGTTATCAAAAACGGGGTTTAACCAACTGTAAACTATAAGTAGGTAGGTACTTATATTATTTTGTGAAACCATTGTTTAATCATTCTGAAAACTAAGGAAATTGGTTCTCGTCAATTGCACAAAACTAGAAGTTTGAACGGTTATAAACGCACTGTTGGATTTCCAACTTTCGCCGCTGTGCCGAGCTTTGAAAATCGCACAGCGCGCTTTTACTTAAGCATTAATTTAGTTGTCGCCTAGTATTCCTGAAAACGGGCATTGATCTCTTTATGGACTTTCCGTGGGTATTAGCTATTATATTGCTTTTCAATACCTCGGCTATTGCTGTTTATTTATATGCAAAATACAAAAACAAAACCGTAATAAGGCATCAACGTGGCTTCGAGCAACGTATTAACCCTTTGCCCGCTTTTCTCTTAAAAAGGCACTTTGTATTCAAAAAACTTTGATCGCTTTTAAAATACTATTTGAATACACTTTTAGTGCGCAGGACAGTTTCAACGCTGGTCCTAGTTTTTCTTTGCAAAAAACAAATATATTATTCTCTTAAAATTTTGCTTGACATGAAATTACATTATTTATAAATTGGTTTTATTTTGGTAATAACTTTTTCATTGCTCGGGAGTCGCAAATACGATTCCCATGTGGAATCAAGTATTTCTTTTCATTGTAGGTAGGTAGTAATTTTTTTTTTTTTTTGTGAAAGTAACTGCCACGTTGGTGTAGTGGTCGCAAGTTCTACTGCTGAGCATGAGATCCGGGGTTCGATCCCCGGGTCGTGCATAGTGTTATTAGTTTTTTCCATCTAGAACTTTTCAGTCTGGATTTGTGCCTGGTTGAAGACAATTTATAGGTTCGCCCACTATTACATGGGAGTTAGGGAGGGAGGTAGACACATAACTGGGGAAATGTGGGTGTACTATAAGTACACCTCTCTGTCTATCTCTTCGGGAAATACAGCCGTGATGGTATACAACGTGTTTTTTTTTTATATCCCATAACTCCAGGGGGTCATTGTACTCATCATTATGAACAACTTTTACTATGGGAACAAACTTGAAAGCGCGAAAAAAAAAACAGCTGTTCCCTACATTTATGTTCGTCAAAATATAGGGAACATCAGATTTTTGTTTCGCGATTTCGGGTTTGATCCCATAGAAAAAGTTGTTTATAATGATGAGTACAATGACTCCCTAGAGTTATGGGGTATAAAAAAACACGTTGTATATGTTATGTTTAAATGCCACAATAGTAAAACAGGCTGGAGTTTCGAGTTTTGCTTGACTTGTCTCAACTAATTTTATGTGTGAACTGGCTTCTACCGGAAATGTCGGGAATTATCTGCCGGGACCAAAAGTAGCCAGGATGTTATATATCTCCTTACCAAATATTGAAATCCTTTCTGTGGTTTAGACATGAAAGGTATTTCATGGGTTTTAATTTTAATGAACGAACCCTAATTATTTTCTAAAATAAAAAACCTCAAAAAGCTATCTGCCAGTGAAAGTTCCGTCAAAATAGGTCTAATTGTTGTAAAACAAAAAGGCAGACATACAATATTTTTTTTTTTTTTTATAATTAAAAAGTATTTTGCAATTACAAACGGATACTTTGATTTTATATATTTGTAAGATAAGATATATGAGATGGGCCTACTAGGACACGCCAATCGAGGCATCAGTGGCGTTTTTTTAGGTCCTCAGATGGTTTCTAAAGGTATAAATCCTACTAATATAATATTATAAACGCGAAAGTTTGTATGGATGGATGTTTGTTACTATTTCACGCAAAAACTACTAAACTGATTTAGATGAAATTTGGCACATAATAGTTTATAACAAGGATTAACACATAGAATACTTTTCATCCCGATATTCCCACGGGATCGAAACTTATGCGGGTGAAACCGCGGGGCGCAAGTAGTAGTTTAATACGTACTATACCTACATACCACCTTGTTTATCCCTAGGTAAACTTATTCTATGCCTAATACAGATTATCGTGTGAATTTCATTAAGTAGCTAAAGGTTTACATAAGTATGCTACAAACCAGCTCAACAATGTGTCACGTTATTATTTAAGTACACACATTATATTAGTTTCCCAGCAAAATCACCGCACATATCCATATAGTCAAGTATATACGCGTATTAGCGGCTATCAGAGTGTCGATTAGCCCTCCGGGATAACGCGGACTATAAGATATAATCAGAGTTAATTATACTCAAGGTTCATTGGATACGGAACTTGTAGTCAATAGTATGGATGTTGTCGGTGTTCTTGTTGTTAATAAGGCTTAGAGGCAGTGTAGTTTGTCTTGTCGGTTTTATGGCGAATTACTATCCGTTAATTAATACCCGAAGTTACCGACATAGCTTGTTGAGTAAGCAAACTGAAGTGGCGGTTATGTTGGTCGAAAGAAAGGTAGGTGGAGCAGACGAATCCAGGGGGCCTACTCCGAAGTGCAAAGTGCGAATGTTCGGATCGGACCGACACATGGCCGAACCGAATATTATTGAAAAATGCGAAAAAAATTCGGATCGGCTCAGTTGGGTCGGGATCATAGTCAATATTCGAAAGAGTGTAGGAGTGTAGGATCGGTACCGATCGAACCAAATAGTAACTTCGTAGCAGGAAACGGCCGATCATTCGGCCGATACTACTTCGGAGTAGGCCCCCTGGAGCGAAGACCGCGTATCGGCAAGCGTAGTGTAGAACGCCCCCAGCTAGATGGACCGATGACCTTAAGAAGGTGGCTGTCATAGACTGGATACGGAAAGAAAAGGACAGGGTATTGTGGCGCAGACTGAGTGAGGCCTATGCCCAACAGTGGACTCCGATAGGCTGAGTTGATTGAATTCATTTAGGTGCTTTATATATACATATACGAAGACGAAGTCGAGAGGACGAAGTCTTCTGTCATAACACAACCCTAACATAATCCTATGATCCAATACAATGCACATTTTAACAGCAATATCGCTTTCAAAAAGTGAAGACATTTTTGTTTTATCGGGTTAGTAAGACTGGTAAAACTAATCACACAAGAAGGATTGTGTGATTTTTACTTTTGGCGGCTTACGTTATCATGAAATTTTATATATCGCCTTCAGATCCAATATTTACGAAGTTGACAGATACTACGACTACACTTGGCTTAAGCCAGATTTTCCGAATCCCCGATCAAATATAACTGATCAGATTTAATCGGGCTTCCAGCAGCCGGAGGTCAAAATCCCTTACACAAGTCCAAGTTTAACGATCGTGCATCAAATTAAACGTTCGTTTATCTGTCTTGAATTTTCCAAGCCATGTTGGAAACAAGGATGCGATACATCTCCTTTAAAATCACCGTGCAATCTATATCTAGAATCATAAACGTCGTGCGTTCGTTCCTCGATCCTGACGGTTACAGATAACTATCTATCATCTCACGTCCAGTTAGAAAACCAGTTGACGTTAGTTAACGTGTAGTTATGCGTTAAACTGAGTCCTAGCCTTCAGAGGTTGTTGGCACAGGAAGAGTTTATTTAGATACTGGTCTTAATTGATTATGAGAGGTTCGTATCTATCAGGGTTATTTAGGATGGGAAAATTTAGTCATAATCATCGTACTGTAGAGGTATGAGGAGCAGGGTGTAAAGTTCATCCGCCATAGAAAAGGGAGGATCTGCTGACCAGAAGGGTGTCGTGGCTGGTGGGCTACTGCCTAACGACTGATGTCGGGATGTTTATATTTATATGCTAGTTGCGCGGTAAACTCTGCTTGCGCGATACAGGATTTTATGTGACGTCAGTGTGATGCGTAGTTCGCATGTGGCGTTGTAGAGACCGCCACTATACCAGCCAAAAATACATAGTTAGGTAAATAATATCAGCCATAAACATGTTGAGCAGGAAAATCGTGGGTTTGTCGGCAAAATCATAATAAATAGCACCACAAAGAGTTCTGAAAAGGGATTTCCGGTTCAATACCACAAAGTGGTAGGAAAATTCAAAGACATGTATCTTTTGACAGCCTCGAATAACAACCCACACATACAAAACCAACATGAAAGTAAAATACAAAACTAAATATAGATACTCGTATAGACATTTAACAGATTCGTTCAGCCGTGAAATATCGTTGAAACCTTTCTTATTTCCTGCCAATACTTTTCTTTCATTTATAAAAAAATCAACTCAATCGGATAGCGGGAACTGGGTCGGAATTGACTGACTACATTCCATCACAAGCTAACGATCAGCCCTTGCTTCGCACGGGTGTAAAGTACTGATGTGGCGACATGCCAAAACATCTTAATTTTTGTGAATTACTTAAAGAAATCCTTCATACAATAAAATAATTAACTCGAATAATCAAATAAAACAAAATAGATCTATAATATTATGACTGTGACAACAAGGCCTGATTGACCCAACATAATGCTATACTATGGAGGACCCACAGCACAGCGCTGATTGCGCTGTAATTAATAATATAATATCCCTGGACATTTCACACAGCGTCATGTAGTCCCAAGCTAAGCAACCTAATGCTTGTGTTATGGTAACAAGATGGCTCATAAACTATATATACATTTTTTTTTTTTGTAAATACATACATATTATAGATAGAAAAACACCCAGACTCAGAACAAATACATGTAGGACTTACAAATATTTGTTCTGTGCGGGAATCGAACCCGCGACACGCAACGCAGCAGTCCGATCGCTCAGCCACTGCGCTAACCGTGTTGTCGTAATATAATTAACTCTAATTTATACGTATTATACACATAAATTCGGAAAGTACCTACATGTGAATTGAAAAGTCACTAAGTTTATGTTGGGCATTACTGACATCGGTGAAAGAAGAACATCGTGAGGAAATCTGACTGTTATTATAAATCTAAAATCGCGAACTCATATAGAGCAAACGTGGGGATTAATGCTCGTGCCTTCTCTCTATGAGAAGAGGTACCTTGCAATGGGACAATAAAATGCCGGTGTTACTCTACAGAAAAACCTTCCGGAATAAATTCTCTAAACGATGGTGAAAATCGAATCATAATCCATTGTGCAATTTAGAAGAACATCTAAGCAGTCACACAATCCGGGCGTCGGGAGCCGCGTGACGACTCCCGGCCACCGTAGGCGCGGGCCTGCGGGCGGAGAGTAATGGGTAGCTTTCCGTCCGATCAGGACTAGGCCCGTGCCGGACGGCGTGTACGTGTTCCACACGCGCCTCAAAGAGATGTCAGCATAAGCGACGGGGCCCGATAGGGCCGAAGCCTGCCAGGGTAGCTGGATCGTCCGAAAGGGTTACCGCTGCCCTGGAACATAAAGGGCTAAGGAAGGAACAGGGGTGGGTTTTAGTCAGTAAGAGTCTGACACTCCCTCCTGCTCCACCCAGAGCGGGAGGAGTCATTTGATGATTTCCCATCCTCAAAAAAAAAAAGCAGTCACACAAACAGTCACGATAGGAGACTATTTTAAACTCTATGTATAGAGAGATGATATGCCTTAAAATACATTGAAGTTCAATAATAAATTCTATAAAGTTTTATAAACCACTCTGGAAACTTTATTTGGTACTTTCAGAAAATACTCTTAAACCTGGAACATTTTGCAGTGACTGTCAATCTTCATTACTTCGACTACTGCAGTAGAATTTTAAAATATTTAAATTTTGTCATGGCTATTTTGTCGCGGTTAGGATACAAATAGGATTTGTAGGGTAATAGTAACGAATTGGGTAATATGCTAACGTAGTGTTGAATGCTAAAGTAGAACATAGCAATGAAAAAGTATGTATTACCTATACATACTTTGTAAAGTTACCATCATAAATATACATATTACTACGGACAGCTCGGCAATAACATCTAATATTTGTGGAAGGCACATAGAAGTGGCAGCACAAATAATGTAACACCGAAGGAACACTAAAGCTATCTGACGAGACCAGCAACACCAAAATATAAGAAGGTGCATCGTCTTCAAAAAGATGTGTCACCTCTTAGAATGCAGAAAACTGGGCTGGCAACTATACTGCCAGTATCCCTATTTTAAAGTAGGTGAGTATCAATTTCATACTTGATGCTGGCAGAATAGCCAACATAACCGTATTCCTATAAATAAAGAGACACCGCACATTGGATCACCCTTCTTATAGGTAAGTAGGTGGCTATTTTGTTATTAGTTTAAAATTGTGTGCACTAAAGGGTACGTATTCCATCTATCTATCAAATCATCTACATACAGTTCCTTGATCAATCCAGACAGATACGTCTCAGACATAGTTGTCTAAACTACGTCCGATGCCACCTTATCAACCTTGTAAATTGACCCTTATGCAATAAAGAGTATTCTATCTTTCTATATAATCATCTACATACACAAACACATCTATATCGCTCTGAATTATTATCTCGATCACTCCAGACAGATACATCTTGTACATAGTTGTCTAAACTACGTCCTATGCCACTGCGGCAGTTATCGCTAACGAAGGCGCGGCGACAGTGCAATCTCCGGTGCTTTCAGACTTCAAGCTACTGCTAAGCTACTATACTGTATTGGTAAAATGTTGGAGCGGGAAAAGCCGGGATTTGTTATGGCAACACTGTAAGGATATCACGATGAAGAGTATCTGGTAGAACTATGAAAAGTTTGGTTAAAAACAGGTCAACTTCAGATAGAAGCTGTAACCTGCTGCATAAAACGTAATTAATTTGAAAAATTTGGCGTGGCTAGCTGACATTTGGCAAATAATTTAAGTTTCTTGTAATGTTAATTACTGAACATAGGTTCCTAGTATTGTATACACGCAACTATATTCTAACTGAACAGACAACTGTGCTGCTGGGTAGTTTGTTGCGCCACTCCTTCTTCCCAGCGATAGCACTAGGAAGTGGTGAAGGGCGGGCGCTTTTTGGGGGACTGTCTTTTGTAATTTTGACGTTCGAAAAGTGCTGATTCTCAGCCTAATTTGAATAAATGACTTTTGATTTTGAATTGTAACCTAAATGGAAGAAATCACTGGCTCCTGAAATACAGGTACTCTAACCTAGCTGTGGAGCCAGGGTGTCATATTTCGTTTTTATGGCAATAAAGAATTTCTTATTATTTTATTATAACCAATCTAAAATCAGAGATGTGACAAAAAAGTATTTATTGGGGCTCACAAAGGAAGAAAACAACTATATAGTATGACACAAACATACATACATAATGAGCCTTTAATGTCTCACTGCTGGGAGACAGTCCTCCTCTCTTCGAGAGGGACACAAACATAGAAAAACTTGAGAAGTGTCAAGGGACACCCGGATGGAACGAAGTATAACTGGCTTGCTTTCTATAAGAGAGAGAGAGAGACAGACAGAGAAACACGCGCACGCCGCACGGTTTACAACTATAGCAAAAAGTGTCGTTCCATCTTTTGGTCTTAATTTTTTCCGTCTAGCTCCCTTTCGCAACGCGCGATAAGGAACTTCGTTCCAAAATGAAAATAATTAAAAACAACAGTATTTAAGAGCTCAACCGTCACTCAGAGACACAATTACTTTTTCTATTGTTACCGAATTTAATAAGCTTGACTAACGGACGAGGGGATTGATTACGGCCCACTCCCTCTCCTGTGTGTGTGTGTGTGTGTGTCAGCCTTTAATGTTCCCACTACTGGGACACAGGCTTCCTCTCTTCGAGAGGGAGTGGGCTGTAATCCACCACGCGGGCCCAGTGTGGGTTGGTAGTCACATGTCTTCGAATTTTTGTTTCTAGGACATGCCGGTTTTCTCACGATGTTTTCCTTCACCATTTTGAGAGCAGTCATGGTGATGAAATTATATACGCCCGCCTGGGTACGAACTCACGACTCGTGAGTGGGGGCCGTAACCACTGGGCCACCACTGCTCCCCCTAATAGAATAGAATACACTTTATTCTGTACACCATATACATATATTTTTTTTGTTGGAACGAAGTTCCTTATCGCGCTTTGCGAAAGGGGGCTAGACGGAAAAAATTAAGACCAAAAGTTGGAACGACACTTTTTACTATAGTTGTAAGCCGTGCGGCGTGCGCGTGTTTCTCTGTCTGTCTCTCTCTCTCTCTTATAGAAAGCAAGCCAGTTTTTTTTGTCTGTGTTTTTTTATTTGATAATAATAAAAAAATATTATTATAACTTAAAAAAAATAACATTTTATTACAATTCCTTCATTAATTAATCGAAAGGAACTTCGTTCCATCCGGGTGTCCCTTGACACCTCTCAAGTTTTTTTTTATTAAATGAATTGTTTATGATGTTATATATTTTTATGTCCCCTTTACTCTTTCGCACACTGTCTACATCTCTTTATCTATTGTCCTATCGAAGAAAATGCTAGAAGAGATTTCTTACGAAATAAAATTACCCTTGTACCCTTTTTCTGTTCTGTTTTTTTTTTTATTCTTGTCGGTTTATATATGTGTGTGCAAAAATGGTTAAATAAATAATTATAGCACTAAATACAAGTTGAATAAATCAACCACATTATAACAAACACGCACACAGCCTTATTACCTATTATTCCTAAGGCAACTATTTCAATCAGTAAACCATTAAACACTTCCTCCGTGGCCGTCTCGTTCTATACTCATATATCATGTCCACGAGCCGTCCCAAGGTAATCTGATTTCAGCTAGATTTAACCAAGTCTGGGATATGTGGTAGCGTCCCACGAAATAGGCACTTTAGCTAATAAATAGGGTTAGACTGTATTATCGTGTCTATCTATCTGGTAGCTTGCACTCATTTATCAGTATTAGAATTGAATTTTGGAGTAGGTTGGTTTTCTTAGTGAGTCTAAGAAAGAAAGAAAAAGTTGTTGCGACTCGTACAGGATAAACAAAAATCTAAATATCGCAAAAAAAAAAACTTGAGAGGTGTCAAGGGACATCCGGATGGAACGAAGTATAACTGGCTTGCTTTCTATAAGAGAGAGAGAGAGACAGACAGACAGAGAAATACGCGCACGCCGCACGGCTTACAACTATAGCAAAAAGTGTCGTTCCAACTTTTGGTCTTAATTTTTTCCGTCTAGCCCCCTTTCGCAACGCGCGATAAGGAACTTCATTCCAATAATATCGATCGAAACATTGTTTCTTGGCAATTAAATCAACTGGCTCGTTAGTCTAGTGGTCGCATGTGCTATGGCTGAGCATGAGGTCCTGGGTTCGATTCCCAGGTTGGGCAAAGTGTAAGTGATTTTTCCAGCAGGAATTTCTCAGTAGCAGCTCGGAGTCTGGATTTCAGCCTGGTTGAGGGCAATAGGCTCGCTCACTATTAGGGAACTTAAATAGAACTTGCGAAATATGGGTGTACTATAGGTCACCTTTGCCTAATCCAGGGGAAAAAGTATGATAGCTAAATAATAACAGCCGCACAGGTCGATCGGTCAGGTCAAGCTACGCTTGCCGCGGTTGGACACTGGATGGGTGACATCTTTACTTACCAAGACCCCTCCGTGCCTCGGAAAGCACGTTAAGCCGTTGGTCCCGGCTGTCATTCGTGGATCTTTGACAGTCGTTACGGGTAGTCAGAAGCCCGAAAGTCTGACAACCACTCTTACCAAGGGGTATCGTATTACCCAGTAACTGGGTTGTGGAGGTCAGATAGGCAGTCGCTCCATGTAAAATACTGGTATTCAGCTGCATTCGGTTAGACTGGAAGCTGACCTCAACATAGTTGGGAAAAGGCTAGGCAGATGATAATATGTTAAATCAAAGTTCGTTAGTTATGCTTAGATATTTTTATACAAGGACGAATCATTTGTTTTATTTCAAACTCTTATTACTTATAGCATTGAGTTTCGAACATCTAAAGAAATTCATTAGTGAAATTGTAAGTCAAAACTCATAAAAAATGTATCTTCATCAACTGCCTAAAAACCTTTTTATATACAAGAGAATTTCTGTCAAAAAATATAACCGAAAACATTTCAGGAGCACCCTTTTAATAATAGATCACAGTACGCAAATACGTGCGATATATTACGGAAAAATACCTTCGCAAATTATAGTAAATTGTTGTGAGAAGTTTATCCGACAACTAATACATCGCCGACACAAAACTGTCGCTCATTAATCATCGTAGACCAGAACAGACGATGGATATAACTATAATGAAATTAGTGACCATCAAAGTAATTGAGGCTGTCATTTGGTTTATTATTTCTCTATTAGATGCATTGTGATGAAAAGATGGAATGGTGATGAATTTGTGTCCTACATTCTTAGAACAATAGATCGATTAAGTGGTTAGTTGATCAAGTTCCAGGCTCTTTCCTGTGAGCAACATTACTGAGTAATGAGTATCTAGACAAAATTATATTATATTTTACACATAGATTTTCATTCTGTGATTACACACACACACTCACTTATTACTCGTAATTTTTTTTTTTGGGAAATCGTCTGCTTTTTCAATTTTTGTAAATATGTGAGCACCATTATCTATCACATAATTGATTTATATGTCATAACTTCATTTTTAATTATTTTACCTATTGTGTTAAATATAGCAATTTGAGCCTAGGTAATTTTATCCTTCACATATAATTATATAATACAAAACATTAAAAGAGTAACGGTGGAGTTCCTTCCCCAAAATCTCCATACGAAAACTACCTTTTGGAAGGGGCGATTAGTATCAATTCTATTTTATTTTAAATTGTGACTTTCGAAAGTACCTTTTATGTGCCTACCTATTTGAAATGATTTGATTTGACTTTATCTATACTAATATTATAACTACAAAAGTAACTCTGTCTTCTGTCGGTCTGTCTATTACCTATTCAAGGATAGACCATGACGAAGGTTTGACATGTTTATCCCGGTAGGTACGTTCCAGTGGAATAATTTCTGACCACCGCACGGACGCGAAAGAAAGAAAGAAAAATGCGTTTATTGGCATTACAGCCAAATAAATACATCTTAAAACTATAAAAACAGAAAACAAAGATAGAAGATAATGCCAAAAGGGCCTCAGCTCCGCATAATGTCAGATGACAACACAAGGTGTACTACCTGACGCTGATTTACTATAAAAGCTACTTTTACTAAACAATTTCGAATCGAATCGTATGTGGCATACCACAGGGCTCAATTTTAGGGCCTTTACTCTTCTTGATATATGTAAATAATATAAATGAAATAGGATTAAAGGGACACGTAACATTGTATGCAGATGATACATGTCTTTTTTTTACTTTGGAAACAGCATTGACAGTATTTGATACTGCTCAAAATGATCTTAACGTAGGTATTGTCAAAATGGTTGCAGTGTAAAAAAGCATATTTAACTATTAACAACGAACTGCTAAAACAATCTAACCAAGAAAAATAGAGCAGACTGATATGGAAGCCACATATCGACGTACGGTCTAAAATATTTCCTTTGATTGGTTTAATTAAAAGGATATCTAAATGTGTTCCATACTCAGTACGTAATTTGATCTATTCTGCACTTATTAAGCCACACTTAGAATATTTAATTCAAATATGGGGCAGTGCAGCTAAAACCAATCTAAAAAACCTTCAATTAACACAAAACAAGGTAATAAAGACATTATTCAGATATCATCGACTAACATCAACCGTTAAAATTTACAAAAACACAAACTATTTAACATAAAAGGTCTATATATATTTATATCAAAGATGCATGTTCATACAAAAAATAATAACAAACAGTACACGGTCACAGATATCATTCAGTAGAAAAAAATACAAGTATAACACAAGAATCAGTAAATTAAACAATCTAGAAGTCTCTATTCCAAGAACAAATTATAGCAAATATAATATAAGATTTGAGGGAGCCAAATGACATAACAGTTTGCCAAATGATATCAAAATGTCAAAATCTATAAATATCTTTAAAGTTAAACTAAAAAAATACTTGGCAAAAACAGTTTTGTAAACCTTATAAGGTAGTAAGTACGTGATATTGGATATAACTTATTTAAATAGTCATTCTTCCCGATGTTGCACCTTATTATACCTTACCTTATTGTACTATACATTTTTTGTTTTGGTTCTCTTGAAAGTGAATATTGTAAAATTCTTTTAGAGAAACAAATTCTTGAAACCGAATTTATATGCTGCAAATATTATGTTGTATCGCCTACGTATGGACCCGGACCTTTCACTCGTGTGTGTAGGCAACACTCACTCAAGTCTATTTTAGTTCCAAAGGTTAAAACTAGTTTAATAAAGATTATTTTAGCCCCAAAAGGTTTTTCTCGGAACAAAATATTATTATTAGATACCTAAGTATATCAATTACAACTAACTTCTCTTACCTATCGGTTTTTGAAACCCCTAAAGAGTGTTTACATTGTAATACTATATAAACTATGTTGGAGTCGGCTTCCAGTCTAACCGGATGCAGCTGAATACCAGTATTTTACTTGGAGTGACTGCCTATCTCACCTCCACAACCCAATTACTGGGTAATACTATGTCCCTTGGTAAGGCTGGTTATCAGACTTTCGGGCTTCTGACTACCCGTAACGACTGTCAAAGATCCACGAATGACAGCCGGGATCAACGGCTTAACGTGCTTTTCGAGGCACGGAGGGGTCTCGATATGTAAAGATGGTCACCCATCCACAGACCAACCAAGGCAAGCGTAGCTTAACCTGATCGATCGACCTGAGCGACTGTTTTATTTAGCCACGGGCCCCTCTATGAACTTTGTATTAATGTTAATTAAATACACGATTGACTGCCAGACAAAACAAATAATGCACCATACTGAATGTCCTTTACATGAACGCTTGTCAAACAAACTAGTTTTTAAACACGTCAATTTAACATGTTTTCATTCACGTACACCCAACAAGTACACTGATAGCATTACGACCGCATGATGAATACAAAATGGATTAAAATATTTAAAATTTTGTTATTTAAAGTAATAATTTTCGGTTAGTAAACACTGCAAAGTAGGCCAATTCAATGGGGCTTTTATTTATATGGTTGCAATAACTGGCTTTGTTGCCCCTTAAAAAATATATTGTTTAGTACTAAACTACATAAACTCTGGTCAGTACCTATAATCTTGGATGGGATATAGTTAATATCTAAGTATTGTGCTGTAATTGACTTACGACATGGCTCGGAGCCAATAAACGGCTCATAACTTGTCATTTGCCCCTGCTACGACTACAAGACCGCAATGATCAAATATTTAAAGACTTTTTCATACAGTCCACAGAGCTTTCAAATAAAACATACCTTATAAGCATAAATTCGTATCTGTATTATTCAATGGGCTAGCAATATCCTCGCAGGCGTAATACTTAGAGACTGAACAAGCGTCACACACTTTAAAAGCCTACCAAATATGGCCCCTGTCTTTTGAAGACCATTTTCCCCGACAGACTTATGACGGTCAACACTATACACAAGTGGTTCAGATGAGCAATGCATAATTTCTAAAGCTTTATTCATAACTGTTCGAGAAAATGACTGACAGGTTTTCATGAATAAGAAGGCTAGTGTTACACCGTTTATTGCTCTTTTCACTATATAAGGCTATGTTCACATTTATAGATGGCTTACTTAGCTTGTATAGCCTAGGAATTCTCGGGCAAACACCGCTACATGCCACCTTACTAACGAGGAACCGAGAGCGCAGTGAATTCTAGAATTTTCTTTTTTAATGAATGGTCGACACATTTTTCTATAGACGCCAAGTGGAGATAGGAGGTTCTATGAAAGCGTATGTAGCCTGAGGTCAAGTAGGTATGGAATTATGTACACACAGCAAACAGAAGACACATACCACACGAAGAATACAAATAAATACAGACGGCCCCAAAGTCCGTAGACTTATAGAGGAATTAACATTAATGGACGGTATATTTTTAGTTTCAAACGATATATATTTTTTTTACACGACTTCCTTCATTTTTCTAGCTTATTAAGAAATCTTGTAATTAATGGTACCGCTTAGTTTGGGGACCACCGCATATAACAAACCATTAATTACAAGATTTCTTTCATATAACAATTCTTCATATAACAAGATTTCCATTCAATCTTTCAAATTCAATCTTTCTATTCAATCTTTCATACAAGATTTTTTCATATAACAATTGTTATATGCGGAGGTCCCCAAACTAAACGGTACCTATATCTTGGGGACCTGAGTTTTGATACATAATTCACATTATGGAACGAATAGTTAAATAGACCGATAGGTACTAATCAATGCAACGTACTTATGAAAACTAAAACTTTGGCTTAAAACGCAAGACAAATCAGCAAATAAAAACCGCTGGCATGGAAACACTGCAAAAACTCAGCTTATAAAACATCATTACGCTGTCAATAATCTCCTGATCATCTATTCTAAAGAAACAGGGTAGTTAAAATACCACCACATTTAACACTTCGTCGCTCAGTCACCACTATCGACGCTCTAGTCATTGTGGCCCGTCGCACGTCCAACCCGATTTCTCCACCTTTTCATCTGATTCAAAGGGAGCCACAGAGAATCGGCCTACATTTCATTAATAATGAATACGTTATGTATTGTGATAGTACAATAGTGTCTCTATGTTAATTCTGTAGGACACAGCGTGTTGCTAGAATCTTTAAGTTATTGTTAATGGATGTATGTGGCTCTTGGGTTTTCTCTTAGGAGGTATGACAAAACTATGCATATGTAGCCCCTTGTTTGTAGGACGTCGGCAGGTACACACTGCGTTCATCTTTGACGAATCGATCATTTCATTGGTCATGTTGCTTTACCTATTGACCTCAAATGACACATCACACTACTCGTAGGTACAGTTAAGTACATACCAGCTGTGTATGAAACCCCTTTCATACACAGCTGGTTTGAACTTAACTGTGTACAAGAAACCTACAAAAAAATGGAAGGACCCTACTTTTTTATGTAAAAGAAAACAACTTTCTCTCTCTATCTGTTATAATTGTCCCATTTCATCATCATCATTTCCACCAAAAGACGTCCACTGCTAGACATAGGCTTCCCCCAAGCACTGCCACTTCAACCGGTTCTGTGCTTCCTGCATCCAGCGGATTCCTGTGGCCTTCACGTGTATAATAAATTGTATTTATTTGTTTTTACATTTTATTGGCATAATTCTCCGAATAAAACGACGTTGTTTGTGAAAACAACAGAAATCTGGATCAATCTCCAGAAAAAGTAATCAAGTCAATAAATACTACAAAAGGCGGTACACAGTAATAAATACAAGAAATCAAGGTCAGGCGTAGGCAGTGTTTGCTGCCCAAACACAAAGTATTGACAACTCAAATTAAGCAAAAAAGGAAAATTTGAGGATGATAACAAAAGATTGAACGTGTAGGCAGACTCTTTCGCTCAGGTCAATCACCTGTGACCTACACAGTTTTGTGAGTCATTCTTTATCATTTCTTTATTTTAGGTTTGAGCGGTGAAATGGAAAGGGCTCAATATGTTTTCAACAAAAGTGTGAGAATTTTCTAAAAAGAAATGTAAATGAACTACTTGTAAATAAAGTTAGTTTTTATAGTATGACAATGTTTTTTTTTAAGACGCGTACTATGATCTCCGAAACGTCTAAAAAGGGTCATGTCATTTAGATCTAGGAAGGTGATGAGAGCAGTAGTGGCTTGTTGGTTCGAACCCAGACAGGCGCTTTACTTTGTGTAAATAATTTCATCACCGCTGCACAGTGGGACCTGTCCATACAACGTAATGCTCAAAACTTGATTTTCAAAATGAGGGTATTTCAAAAAATAAACTATGTAAGGGTAGACTTAACAATGTGTCACATCATTTCTACAAATACTGAATCAGTAACTGCTATCTGCTGGCCAGTGCATCAGCTCAAAGTTTACTTTATACTCACATAATTAATTATCCGATAACATTCGTAAGTTTGTAGACAATATTAAAACATTTATTTCTGCAAGTAATCGTCATATTTAATAGAAGTGCATCATGGCTGCAACTAGGCAAGGTATGGTTATTCTAATATTGTTTTTATGAACCATAAAGATTAGTACTTTTGGATTAATGACTAATTATATGTGATAGTATGGTTTTTTATGTACTGAATCAAACATTTCTTATTTTTTCCTTTTTGCGCAAAGTTCTATTTTTGAAATATTTTTTACAATATCTACGAGGTGTTGATTAGTAATGAACTGAAGAGATTAGCAATAGAACTTTGCGCATTTTAGAGATAATAAAAGTTTTCTTGCGCACAAATTATGTTAGGCGTTTGTGATGTTACTATAAAACCAAAGTATTTAGTCCCTAGCAATAAATTTTAATAAATAAGATATATTTTGAAGAAAACAATTATAAATCATGTCTGTCGCACTTACTTTTGATATTTTTTGTTAACTTTATTTCATTACATTTGAGAAGAAAGTTCATCATCATACTTCACCTTGAAAAATGCAAACTTGTGTGAGATTATATTCCAAAGTAGCTTTAAATCTGTGGAAAAGAAGTTCATGGACCTAGAAACCTACCTTAGACATCATACCAACTGTCCAATTCTTAAGCTTTAAATAATATTACAAACAATATCAAGTGGTTTTAAAATCGATACCAACAAGTTTAAATCATTTTGTCTAAATACCGCGGAATTATACGTCACTCTTTATCCTTGGTACCCAATGACTACGACATTGCACAAAATATTAATCCACGGTAATGAAATTATATCAAATTGTTTACTACCGATTGGGCAGTTAAGTGAAGAAGCGCAGGAATCACGAAACAAGTATTTTAAAATATGTAGAAAAAGTTCTCTCGAAAAACCTCAAGACAAAGTAACTTAGAAGAATATTTCATCGTCTACTTATTTCTTCTGACCCTAACATAACAAATTTAAGACCTTCGCAAGTAGTTAAAATATGGACCGTTTGATCCTGAAGTTACAAATATGCTTTTAGAAGCATTACTAACCCTTTCTAATGATTCTGATGCTTTGGATGTCGAAATATAATGTTGTATTTTATCAGTTTTTCATTTCTAACTGATATTTCAATTAAAATAAACATTTTATAGCATTTTATTTATTTTTGGACTTTTGAGCATTACGTTGTATGGACGGGTCCCACTGTGCGCTGCTCTCAAACCAGTGAAGGAAAACATCGTGAGGAAACCGGCATGTCCTAGAACCAAAAACTCAAAGACATGTGACATCTTCCAAACCGTACTGGGCCCACGTGACATATAGTCCACTCTCTCACGAAGAGAGGAAACCTGTGTCCCAGCAGTGGGAACATTATAGGCTGATAATGCTATGGCGCATAAGCTCATACAAGGTGATTTTTTAAAGACCAGCCAAATTTAAGGATGTGGTACAGACCATCAAACTGAACAACTTTCTCCGTGGGACCAACATCGTAATCGCGAATAAAAATTCAGCCGTCCCATACATTTAGGTCGAGTAGGTATTGAAGTTTTCTATGGGACAGTTGATAAAATTTTCGCGATTACGCTATTTGTCACTTGGAGAAAGTTGTTCAGTTTGATGGTCTGTACCACATCCTTAAATTTGGCTGGTCTTTAAAAAATCACCTTGTATATTCATGTTCATGCCAAAATACCGTTTATTAACAATCGAAATTTTATCCCGTCAAACCATTATTGAATACCACTGCAGAGTTTTCATTCACAAACAAACAGCTTTAAAACGAAGGCAGTTTATCGCGTCAATATAAAATGCATGTGACATGATACGGGTGTCAGCATACGGGGTGATGTGTCGCGAACATGTTTATATTATCCTTTATTTTTAACAGTGAAAGTATTATATTAAATGTAAATTAGTCTTGTTAGGTATTGGATTTTGACGATATGAATGACGTAGTGGAAAAAAAACTTGAGAGGTGTCAAGGGACACCCGGATGGAACGAAGTTCCTTTCGATTAATTAGTGAAGGAATTGTAATATTTTTTTTTTAAGTTATAATAATATTTTTTTTTATTATTAACAAATTAAAAAACACAGACAAAAAAAACTGGCTTGCTTTCTATAAGAGAGAGAGAGAGAGACAGACAGAGAGACACGCACACGCCGCACGGCTTACAACTATAGCAAAAAGTGTCGTTCCAACTTTTGGTCTTAATTTTCGTCTAGCCCCCTTTCGCAACGCGCGATAAGGAACTTCGTTCCAAAAATTATATCTCTCATTATAATATAACATCACGCTTGTAATACCCGAAGGTTTAGGCAGAGGTACCCATAATAGATCCACATTTCACCAGTTATGTATAAGTCCCCTGTAATAGGGCCTGAGCCTATTTCCATCGACCGGCACAAATCCAGACTCCGGGCTGGTACTGAGAAATTCCAGATAGAAAAACGCAATAACACTGCCTAACCTGGGAATCGAACCCAGGACTTCATACTCAGCATTAGTGCTTACGACCATTAGACTAACTATATCTCATTAGGTATAATTAGTAGTAGTACGGGGCCCGTGGCTAAATAATAACAGCCGCACAGGTCGATCGGTCAAGTTAAGCTACGCTTGCCGCGGTTGGTCTGTGGATGGATGGCCATCTTTACATACCGAGACCCCTCCGTGCCTCGGAAAGCACGTTAAGCCGTTGGTCCCGGCTGTCATTCGTGGATCTTTGTCAGTCGTTACGGGTAGTCAGAAGCCCGAAAGTCTGACAACCAGTCTTACCAAGGGGTATCGTATTATCCAGTAACTGGGTTGTGGAGGTCAGATAGGCAGTCGCTCCATGTAAAATACTGGTATTCAGCTGCATCCGGTTAGACTGGAAGCTCACCCCAACATAGTTGGGAAAAGGCTAGGCAGATGATGATGATATCTCATTATAATCTTGTTATAATGAGACGTACCATAATCTCTTGTTAATGATTGGTACCGTTAAGAATTTTATTAGTAAAAAGTATATTATACTTTTTCAAGTACTTGAAATATGTCATTTTAAATGACATTCATCTAAGTCTACAACGTAAGCTTTGCAGGGAGATAAATAAAACTGATCTGCCTACGTCGGAATTATGAATACCTACATTACCTACCCAAAGTTATACTAACTACTACTAAAGAACGGAAATTCCCAGCCACTAACATTTCAAGTACCTATCTATATAAACGCAAGTAGTATTTCACACACATTACACTAACTTAGTTCCAAATAATTCGATTTACGTTCCATTTATGTGATTGTACTGTTCTAGCGAAATGTACCGAGAGTAAGTAGAACACTTTCCGAATAATTGCTTCCCAGGACAGATCGTGTTTGCACTGTCGTTATTTAGCTTATGAAGCTGAAAAGTTCTAGAAAGCTTTGCTCTTGTTTTAAAGTAATTGTTTGTGGATGTGAAGGATTTGTTTGCACGTTTACTTATCCCTTGTGCAATGGGAACTAGATAATTTTCCGAGAAAATTGGAGTCTGTTGTCAGTTTCAACAAATGTATTTTTTTAGAGAACTTTATAGTGATATGATGGTTTTCTTAGTCAACATGAAGGTAATAAACTTTTTAGTTGTTCCCACAACTCAAAACAAATCGATCCACAATTGCCGGAGATATCGCGTCATAAAGTGGGTAAAAGAAATTTATATCCTATATCCTTCATGAAATTTATATAATATAAATTTCAAAATAAAAAATAATTTTCGAAATCGATCCATAATTGCCGGAGATATTGCATAACATATACGAAAATAAAATACAGTCGAATTGAGAACCTCCTCCTATTTGAAGTCGGTTAAAAAGCCTATCATTTATGCACCTACTGATGCAGAAAGCCACACCTGGATAAAGTCTAACGTAGGTATCGAAACTTTCAAATAGTGTTGAGACTTGAGACGTGTGTTTGCAGAGACAAAGAAAAACAGCTGCTTCCGTTCAAGACTCTCCAAAAACCAGCCGCGCGGCGAAGATTCTCCAACCCAACGTAAGAGCGTATATAAATACTGCCAATACCAACATTCATGGCCTCCTATTTATTTTAACCCAGTTCCCACTAAAGGCCGCGTTTACCCACATTAGGGCGAAGCAATCTAGCTACTCATAGTGCCCCTCTGATGTCTCATTTCACGCACGGTCACCGTCATAACTTGGCGTAAAGTAACGGAAAATTGCTTCTCAGACATCTTACACTACGTCGTCGGGTCGTCGTCGTCTTGTCGTGTCAAAATGATAAGTGTATGAACACACATGAGACTTACGACCCACGCTGTAAGAGTTTTTTTGGTTCGTTAACTGTTCTTTTTGGGAAATGTTGTTTTAGGATCAGTTAAAAATGTTCTCAATGCCTTAATGATCGTGTTTTTGATAAGCACATATAAGTTTATTTTTTGGCAAAACTTGGAAATATTTTGAAATCGTTTAAAAATGTACCGTAATTAAACTTGATGCGTATATAGGATATATCTATTATGAGAACCAATTTCACTGAAATATTTATTTTTCCCCTCCAGCTACTGTCAGATGTTTGTTTTGGCGGACCTTGAAGAGAAATCTCAAAGATGACACTTAAAAGCCATCATTCACCACAAAAATTCTACGAGTAAACCCCCATAATTACGGCCACATAAACCACAACATCACCATTCAGACTGACCCTAAATCGCGACAGGACTGCCCATCACGACTAATGACGACACTTTGCGGTCGCACATCCGTTGCTACGAATCGCGAGCGTGCGCTCAACCTAATGAGGTAATGGAAACGTCGGAAAATTGCCTCGACTCGATCTTATCGAAGATATATAGAATTTTTATTGGTCATATCCGTTCGCCCTTGCTAGTTAACTCCGTTTTAGCACAGATTAACTGGTAATTAAATAGAAGCCAGGTTTATTTATTTTTAGATCAATGTTCTTGCTTGAGTGGATTAGGGATGGATTAAGGAAATAAGGTTTGTTTATGATTAAATGGCGCAGAGGAGTAATATTCTATAGTTAATAAAGCAGAATGGATTTCCACGAGGTTTATGGAAATTTTATGACGTAATTTTATTATTGTTTTTATCTGTCTATACTAAGTATCTTCGTGGCTTATTTTTTATAGCAGGATAAGGGTATTAGGAAAACTGATAGCCTTGTCCATTTCACTATTACCGTTTATCCTAGTTTGAAATATTTAAAATCAGCTAAAGTTGAAAAATTAAGATAAGGTAAGTAACACATTTGTCCGACTAACAATTATTACAAATTCTTCACATGGGTGAAGCCGCGGTCTGAGCTAGTTATCTCATAAAATGAAGTAGTGAATGTATTATTCAACACTGTCAACACTGGCTTCCGGGAGACAGTGAAATAGTGTTGCCGCTTAATGCAGTGTCATCCTTAAGATGTGGAAGGTAACTAAATGTTTCATCAAGTTTAATAAAACACAAAGTGAATTTTCCGTGAAAAATATATAATAATATTTAGGTATGTTTATTTTAGTAATAATTATTTACAAAAGAGTGCCAATTTCGAAACTTACCCATAACATAAATTAAAATAATATAGGTCACACAATAAGTATATAACACCCAGTGAAAAATAAATTGTGACACGCAAAAGCTAACAAAAAACCCACTAACGACATATATTTTCAAAAAATTTCTAAGCATTTACAGGACCTGTGTTGCTGGGAACACTATTCGCAAAAGGACACGTTACACGTGCTTCCTAATTAGACCTTCGGGAGTAATTAGAAGTCCAAGTCTGGACCATTTTGCTCCAAAGACAGCTCCAAAAACACATACGAAACTTACGACGAAAAAGCTCTAAGTAGTCATGTGAGTACGTATAATAGCAGACGTAAAAAGATACACTTTAGCACATATAAACATAAACATTAACTAAAATGATGCTCTTACGGCGTCATTAGGGGTTATGCTTTTATGCAATGGCTAAACATAAGACGGACGTAATATGGAAAACTTTACCGGTGCCGCTACAGGCTTAAAATAAACTTAAATAAGAAAACGAATCTAATTGGAACTCACTTACGTACAGATAAAAAAGACAATACGACGAAGTTTAAAGGCTAACAGGCAAACAGGCGCGACGCGGCAGCAGGACACGACTCTAGAGCAATCTTTATGAAAACTACATTTAAATTGTTCTACCAGATCCGCGTCGCACCATCGCGTCGCGCCTTTCTGCGGGAGCCTTAACTGTGACTATTATTAAGTTCATTTATTAGCAATCTTAATACCTACATATGTATGTGTGTTTCTGTATGTGGGTGTGTTTATGTGTTGTGTATTATCTGACACAGACAAACTTATTACATATCATACCATCTTCTCTTGTATTAAATCTATCTACCTAACTAGCCTGTATTGTCCCATTGCAGAGCACAGGCCTCCCTCTCCCTTTCCACACAATTCTGTCTTTTGCGAGTGCCGGCCAGTCCTTACGGTAGGAGTCAAGCTCAACCCACCATCTTCGTCTTGTCCTGCCGCGATGGCGTGGTGGGCTTAGTGGGGCCCAATCGGTGGTTCGCTTAGCCTAATTGTCATCCGACATGCGGTAAACATGCCCCGCACAGTCCCACTTAAGTTCAAGTCCAAAATATTTGATAACTCACTCATCAACTTTATTTTAACACAAAAGCGTTATGAAAAGTCCAAAGTGAGAATAAAAATGTATCTACACAAAAATACTGGAGCTAATGTGTATACGGAATAGTCATCAATGTTCATTACGGTTGAAACTGTTTTCATGTAACGTCACTCATAAACGAGACTTTCCGACCCAAATGTACAGTGACATTTGTGCTGAAAGTACCTACTTACGCCATTACGACGTATTATGTTTAATTTTTTTATATTTTAGGCAAAACTTTTTTGTAACACATTTTTATTAGCATTACAGTCACACAATACGCACGAGAGGGGCTTGTGGCTAAGTAATAACAGCCACACGGGTTGATTGATCAGGTTAAGCTACGCTTGACGCGGTTGGTTCGTACATGGGTGACCCTGACCATTTACATATACCAAGACCCCTCCGTGCCTCAGATAGCACATAGTCATATTATAAAATAAAGTTGCTTTGGCGGAAGGTATGTTTGTGTATAATAGGTATATTAACCGGCTGAATGCCGTAATTACAGAAACAATTAAAAAGCCATTGTACCTCGCGTGGATCCACGTTCATACGAAGGGTTAATATTAAACTTACACAAATAAAGAAATCCTCGATAGTTAGAGTGTACAAAGAGTAGGTATGATAAAAAAATAAACAAAAAAGAAGTAGGTACGCCATCATTTTTGCGTAAGTAATTACTTTTGAAGTGATAAAGAATTTGTAACACATTGATGGATGCGGAACGTTAAATTTTCCAGGGACCACCCGTTCCTTGGCTACTTTGTCATCATCATCATCAGCCTATAGCAGTCACTGCTGGACATACGCCTCTCCTATTGCACGCCATTCAACTCGATTTTCGGCAACTCTCATCCAGCTGCTACCAGCCATCCTACGAAGACCGTCGCTCCACCTAGCCTGAGAGCGTCCCACATTAGGTTTACCAATTCGCGGTCTTCACTCCAGAGCACGTCTACCCCAACGGTCATCGGTTCTACGGCTAATATGGCCGGCCCATTGCCACTTCAGCTTGCTTATTCTGTGAGCTCCACTTTACACAAAGATATTATTAATATAAAAAACAGACACAGAAGGAAATTAAAAGGAGTTTTCTAGGCCAACCCTACGGGATGGAAAACGTAGCGATTTTCTCATTTCTTTTTGCTTTGTTGACTCTTATTATTTGCTTCCTTTATGAACATCTGGTATGGAGTGTAACAGGTATACTGTATGTATGTTTGTATTATATGTATGGTCTTCTGCTAAATATGAACACTTGTATAACGCGACATTTTACCGCGATAATTTTTTCATGTAAGCATGCATTTGTTAAAAACAATCAAATTATCAAGCCACCAACATCGTATAGTCTGGTTTTGTGTGTGTTTTCGGTTAATGGCAACAGGCATTATGGGATGGGACTCAAACATGTCTGGTGAAATATAGGTGTACTATATGTACAGTCACGAGCAAAAGTATGTATACACTCAGCTTTATTCAAAAGCGATTTACTCCTTTATTTTTTAATGAAATGTTATGGTGTTACGAACATAGCATTTTCGAATCCATAGGTTTATGTAATGTGTCTTATTTCAACGTTGCATTCTTATTTCACGAAAAAATCGCTATTGAAAGTTGCCAAGTGTTGACATATTGGTGCTGCCGAACTGTTCGTGGAGACAGGCGTAATTTTATGCTATGTCATACATCGAAGTATGGCTGGTAGCAGCTGGATGAAAGTTGCTGAAAATCGAGTTGAATGGCGTGCAATAGGAGAGGCCTATGTCCAACAGTGGATTGCTGTACTGATGATGATGATACATCGAAGAATTTATAATAAAGTAAAGGAATATCCTAATAAATGAAGAGTTAATACACGATGCAAACAATATTGTTCCTAAATTAAACAAAAATAAACAAATTAACGTTGCTGAAACAGTATAGGTAATATCACGCGATAATTATTTATTTGTTGTTTGAACGTAACCGAAACATTTACACTAGTCGTAGCGAAACTATGAACACAATATGAATTTCCATGTTAAACCGGTCAGAAGTAAATTAACTTGTGTATATATTTGACATAATTCTTTATAGTATAGCTTTGAAATAGCCTTTATAAATAAAGCTACTCGTATTTAAATATGATTAAACTACATAGTTTCTGCCCTAACTTCGTCTGCGTGAAATTTGTTGTCCCCGTGGCATTGAATCGCCTGCAAAGCTAGTATTTCGTTTTCCCTTAGCGCTCGACTTTTTTCTCTTTGCTCGGCTCCTTAGGATCTTAGCGTGATTTTATGTAGCCTATAGCCTTCCTCAAGAACTGAGCTATAAAACAGATTTTTTCAAATCCGACTGGTAGTTCCGGAGATTACCTCCTACATAAGTATGTAAAGTTTATTTGAATGTTCAAATAAACTTTACCTATTTATAATACCAGTATAGAAGCATAGATGTGGTTGTTATCCATGTTGCTGGCAGGCACTTTTTTACTATTCTAATGTACAGACGCCAGCAGGTCCAGCTACCCTAAACTGTCAAATTTTCTTAATCAACTTTGAACCTTAATGCTTTAGCGATAAAGTTTTAAATCTATTAAAGAAATTTGACAGATTGTAGTAGCTTGATGTGCTGGCGTCTGTACATGAGAAGTTCCAAATATGTGAATTGGCCTTAAAATCAATATTGCTTTAAGGGCTTATTTTTCAATCATCTGATAACTTTATTCGAGGAATAATTTTGACATTTTGACAGTTATTTCATACAAAAACTGTCAAACGTAAAATTCATCGAATAAAATGTGTGTGTGATGGAAAAATCAGCACTAAGACAGATAAGGTACGGATTTGCTCGATTTTTTAACGATAGTTTTTGTCTCTCGAAATGCTGCGTTTTAATGATCAATAGCATCGGTCAGCTTCTTACAGATTTGCTTACAAAAAAACGATGTCGATCGTATATTGGCGACAGGTACAGTCACGAGCAAAAGTATGTATACACTCGGCTTTATTCAAAAACGATTTACTCCTTTATTTTTTAATGAAATTTAATGTTGTTACGAACATAGCATTTTCGAACCCATAGGTTTATGTAATGTGTCGTATTTCAACGTTGCATTCGTTATTTCACGAAAATTCGAAATTGAAAATTGCCAAGTGTTGACATATTGGTGCTCGTGACGTACAGCTTTAAAAAAAAAGTATGTGCTTCGTTTGATCCCACGTGTCGGTCGTCAAAAATCAAGCTAATCTGTTGGAAATTTTATGTGAGTGTGCTGTCTGTGTGTGTTAAGTGTACCTACGTAGTCTTTTGGCCTGTGCTATGTGCTAATCAGCCTTTTGATGCTAGATTTTGCCCATATCATGCTAAGTTGAACGAGAACCCCAAAATACGCCTCAAACCCAAAATAAGCCTCATTTCCTCGGGTAAAATGTGATGACTACTCGTAATATTGCCATATTGCATATTTAATTACAAAATATTCACGAGCGCTCATTTATAAATGACGATTCCCGCCAACGGTAACGTAGGTACTTCATATTTATGAAACCTGAACTGGTTCGTTAGTAACTGAAATTAATTTTAATTCATTGATTGCGCTGTTATGCCTGTAGTATGCTTACGAATTTATTTTATTGAACAAATATAATAATTATTTTTTTGTCTTTTGAAAATGTTTTAAATTCCATGAAGTTCAATATGCTATTAACCTACAAGCTTGCAGGTACATCAACGCGCAAACTGTAACCCATGAACCATGCAACCCTGTATACAGGGTCAAATAAAATTATTTAGCAAAACTCCGTAGACGTGTATCAATATTTAAACATTATAAAATAAACCTTTTGATGTTATTTTTTTGGGGTCAACGATCGTTATTTGAAATATCAGTTTAATAAAATCCGCTTTTTGCTTGTGTGTTCACAGATGTGATGAGTATCGATATGTAAACGTAAACACAATACAAAATAAAATGATTTTTTGGCAACTCATACATCCAAGTATGTAACCATACACCACCAGCGGTCGCTGACTTCCGAAAAACAACCATCAAACACTTTTATTTTATTTTATTATGTTTAGACATCGAAACCCGTCACGTTTATCGAGTTTCGCTTGCTAATCTCATTTGTTCCTCTATAGCTTAATAATGAGCAATTTATTTATTTAAATAAATTTAATAAACTTTATCGCTAAAGCATCAAGGTTCAAGGTTGATTAGGAAAATTTGACAGTTTCGGGTAGCTTGACCTGCTGGCGACTGTACGAAACCGTGTTGTGTATGATAGATGGGTTGTGTTTAGTATGATACCGTCGATAGGTATTGGTAAAGTTATGGGTAAAAGAGAAAGCTTCAAAAACAACAAAAAAAACTTATTGTTAGTTTTAAGAACTCGACATTCAAAGAAAAAGATAGAGCCCACAATAAAGATAAAAGAAAAGCAAAAAAGTTATATTGTCAATTACTGAATCATTTTTGCTTTTATTTTATCTTTTGTTTCAAATTGTATATTAATTATCTTCTATCATCTTTTACTTTGTAAAAGCCTTCAGCAAATTTCTGTTTAATTTCTAGACAGTGTATTGGGATACAATTGAGTCTATTAGCCCCAGAATAGCCCGAAGGACTAATATTGACAATTTGTTTGATAAATAAATGCCTTAAATAATTATCTATTAAGCTTAAAATCTTTACTGTGGAAAATGTTATCATGATAATTAATAGATGTTATGGTAATATATTGGTTATTGGGTCTGTGGCTAGTTAGAGAATTTGATAGAACATTATGTGAGATAGTGGCGTTACTGAAAGTTGATGTTTTATATTTAACAGCCTATAACGTTATAACACAGACTCTCGGTGAGAGAGAGTGGGCCGTAATCCACCACGCGGGTCCAGTGCGGATTGGTAGATGTCACATGTCTTCGAATTTTTGGTACTAGGACATGCCGGCTTGCTCGCCATGTTTTCCTTCACCATTTTGAAAGCAGTGGTGATGAAATAATTTACACATAGTAAAGCGCCTGTCTGGGTTCGAACCTACGACCTACAACACGTCAATCGCGGACGTTACAATTGGGCCACCACTGTTTTACATTTGTTTTCATCTAATCTGACGTTTTTCCTGTATAGCCAATACTGGCCAACATTAGGTAAACCAACCGTTCCACAGATACAACCTGAAATCTTCCTAATCCCATATATTCCCACAGGGGTCGTTAGGAGTAACTAAAGAAATATATATCCAACGTATTGACAGCTACACCCACTTCACACCTGCGCATGCATTAAGAATGTACATATACATTATACACAATATATAGGATGGTCGATGCTTATTCATCGTAATTTTAATTGTATGTAGTTGGATTAACTGCGCCCTCGCATCCGACCTAAATTTTATAATTTCTTCTTTGCCACCTGTCAAAACAAAACCAAATTCCTCAGTATGAGAAATAATCAGCCGGTCGATTCTGTGAAAATCTCACCGTGAAAACTCAAGTGAAGTGAGCTTGATGTGAGTTGTTAGTAGTGTCAATCCCTAGCATTATTTGGGATGACAGCTCACTCCACGCTCACTTCACCTAAGTTTTCACGGTGAGATGGTTACAGAATCACACTGCTGTATCAACCAAAAAAAAAACAGATAGGTAGGTACCTAAATTAGACGTGTGAATTAACTGGCGCTCCATAATGAGAGACACACAGACGGCTAAAACAAAAATGCATTTTATTTTGATTGACATAAAAATATTGTTTTTTGATCATTTAGCTAACGTTTCATGAAACAAGCTGTGCCCATGCCAAAATCCACTTGTAACGTAAAATAAAAAATATGTATTTTTTTATGATTTTTTTTTTTGTCCTTTGTCTTTCACTTACTGTCTACATCTCTCTATCTATTGTCCTATCACAGGTATGCTGGAAGAGATTTCTGATGAAATAAGCATCACCTCCGTACCGATTTTTCTGTTCTGTTTTTTTTTCTTGTCTTTTTATATATGTGTGTACATAAATGGTTAAATAAACATTGAATTTCAAGTTTCAATAAAACTCTGAGCAGACTTCAAATTCGAATAAACATGGCCGCGAAAACTTATTTCATAAAGGGTGATGTTGATATCTAAATAATACAAAACTGTTTACTGTAGGTAGTGCTAAACTCAGTCTGTATCATTACCACAGCTAGGTAAAAGTTTTGCCAATAATTTTCAGCCCTTTCAGCTTGGAAGTGATGTGAAATTCGTCGTAATATTAGGTACCTATATCTATTTCATACCTAGACCACAATAGAAAGTTCTGGACAGATATTTACATATTTTGCCTATCTTTCTCAATTCTGTTTGGAAAAACAGTAGCATCTATTTAAATGCAAACAGAGACCCCTGTAATAAAAGTTGACGCATACAAATAGGGATATTTACACAATATGATGTTGTGTTTTCAATATACAAAGTATGAATGAAATGTTTGAAAGTTATAGGTTATAGGTACCTGAGTAACAATAATTATGTCAATGAATTGCACTTGTAACAAATTCAAGTAAGACATTTTTTCGGTACGTTTTCACGCTTATAATACTGAAGTAATGGACTTTAGCAAAGAGATCCTACAGTATTTTTATCTCACGAAGCGACCCTCGCTTTACTTGTGGTAACTAATTATACAGCCACGCTGTGAATGTAATTGCATGATGACGAGTAGCGTCAGCACATAACACACATACGCACACACACAAATCCGACTACACTGTCTCGGACGGTACCAAGAGCTCCTGCGCTTGCACTTCTTATATTCACAGCATGTTTGTACACTTGACAAGTAAAGCGCAGGTCGCTTCGTTAGATAAAGATACTGTACTTGAAAACGATTAAAACTTTAAAATCACATGAATTGGCACAGCCCTCTAGTGCTGTATATACTAAAACAAAAGGATATCCAACCTATAATGTTCCCAATGCTGGGACACAGGCCTACTCTCTGTGAGAGGGAGTGGGTCATAATCCACCACGTGGGCCCAGTTCGGATTGGTGAATGTCAAATGTCTTCGATTTTATAGCCTTTCTTCCTTCCTTCTCTTGTTCCTCTATACATATACTAGTCAAACTTATAATATAGTTAGTTTTACAACACTAAACGCATCTTCATTTTTCAGTTTTCCATTCCCGTACACTAGTATTTCAGCGGAACTTTCTTGTACGTACGTTATGACTAAGCTGCCGGGGTCGAGTGGCCCACATTCTGCACAAAGGCGGGTCGGATGACGATGACGACCAATTTACCTCTCACGGCTCGCAAACACTGTGAGCTGTGCCTGTTCGTGTTGTAATACAGCCCTTTGCACCAGATTTTAGCTGAATAACAAGCCACTTAATGGACTCAAGATGAGGCATTGAATTTTCCAGATAAATAATTACTTAGACTTAGATGGTAGTCAATTAATAACTCGTAGCATTATTTTGCTGGAGAGCTCCTAATTTTGTTAAGACTGAAGAAATCTGTTTTAAAAAAAACTTGAGAGGTGTCAAGGGACACCCGGATGGAACGAAGTATAACTGGCTTGCTTTCTATAAGAGAGAAAGAGAGAAACACGCGCACGCCGCACGGCTTACAACTATAGCAAAAAGTGTCGTTCCAACTTTTGGTCTTAATTTTTTCCGTCTAGCCCCCTTTCGCAACGCGCGATAAGGAACTTCGTTCCAATAAAATGATGATGATGATGTAGTGGCCAATAATTAGCATAACTAGCCTATAATGTTCCCACTGCTGGGACACAGGCCTACTGTCTTCGAAAGGGAGTGGGCTGTAATCTACCTCGCGGGCCCACTGCGGGTTGGTAGATGTCACATGTCATCGAATTTTCGGCTCTAGGAGATGCCGGTTTCCTCACGTTGTTTTCCTTCTCCGTTTTGATAGCAGTAGTGAATAAATTATTTGATTTATAAAGTAAAGCGCCCGCCTGGGTTCGAACCTACGACCTACTCGTACAAATCGTAAACAGGCCTACCACAGCTCTGTGATAGGTTAGGTTTTGTGAACGGTATAAAATAATTACATTAATCACAATAGTATATCTATCATAAATTGCGGAAAGGGGCTCGCATTCGCTTTAAAGTTGTGTTATCGTAGGTCGTTAACGAAACGTGTTTTAAATTAGCCCTGCCTTCTCTGTTAGTGACGTTTTTCTTCAATTAGGTTTCAGTTTACTTATCGAATGAAAGAATAATAGGTTACTATGGGACCGACATTTTCTATTTTTAGAAGAGTGTCGTTGACGACACGGTTGGCGCAGTGGCTCAGCGATCGACGGCTGCGCTGCGTGTCGCGGGTTCGATTCCCGCACGGAACAACTATTTGTATTGCCTACAGGTAGTTGTTCCGGGTCTGGCTGTTTGTGTATGTGAGTTTAAATGTTTGTAAACGCACCCACGACACAGGAGTAATTCCTAGTGTGGGGCACCGTTTGTGAAAAACAAAAAAAATAAAAAAATTAAGTGCAACCTAGCACTCAGATAATTGTTTAAAATCCTGTCTGTCGGTACAAACAAATATCGATGGCGGACAGTTTCCGGTGCCCAGGGGGTCTACTCCGAAGTAGTATCGGCCGAATGTTCGGCCGTTTCCTGCTACGAAGTAACTATTTGGTTCGGTCGGTTCCGATCCTACACTCCTAAACTCATATTGACTATGGTCCCGACCCAACTGAGCCGATCCGAACATTTTTCGCATTTTTCACTAATATTCGGTTCGGCCATGTGTCGGTTCGATCCGAACATTCGCACTTTGCACTTCAGAGTAGGCCCCCTGACTTTGTCATCGTTTCTAAATCTAGAAACGCAGGCAGTTAATAGGAAAAAGAAAATTTTCTTTAATTCCTTTAGTAACTTTACTATTAGACTGACAGAACAATTTCTTTCACTGTTATTAAAAGTGTCATTTGAATGTCTGCTATCACTGGCAAGGACAAGACTACCTTTCATTATTACTGACGGCACGGTTGGCGCAGTGGTTAAGCGATTGACTGCTGCGCTGCGTGTCGCGGGTTCGATTCCCGCACGGAACAAATATTGTATGACCTACATGTATTTGTTCCGAGTCTGGGTGTTTTTCTATCTATAATATGTATGTATTTACAAAAAAAAATGTATATAAGTAGTTTATCAGCCATCTTGTTACCATAACACAAGCATTAGGTTGCTTAGCTTGGGACTAGATGGCGCTGTGTGAAATGTCCAGGGATATTATTATTATTATTACTTAAGCTTCCAGACCGTTTATGAGTATCTAGGACAAAGAAAAAAGCCCTCAGATTATGGTAGGAATTCGCTGTCAATACAGACATTTCACAAATCTTATTTGCTTTACATTACAAAAAGTAATATACTAACTTGACTATGAATATTCCGTTGCAAACTGTGGCAGGATACTTTCCCCTCTCCTACTTACTACCTATCCACCACTAAAGAAGCATCTCCCTTTCGTGGTCCACTTGGAAGTGTCTGAACAGTCTCCGGACACAAGTGGGAAGATACACCAACCTGTTAACTGGGGGTACTGTAGAGGCTTGTCTGCCGAAGGCAATCTCATATATGTTGCAGGCCGGATATAATTTAGCGCAGATGACATTCGAACGTTCAAGCTAGTGTCAAATATATTAGTTAGGATTTTGGGCTTAGAATAGTGGTAATTTAGACAGAAATATGAAAAGACGTTCTTACAATATAATCTTAAGAAGTCGTACCGTTGTTTGATTCCTCTCGTTACCTCAGAGGGCTCTTCTAGACCTCAACAGTACCTCAACGGGACGACAGTAGGGTATGGTTCTGAGGCTATATAGCAAACCATGCTCCACCTCCTATCCTGCCCTTTGAGTCCCAAAACATGCAGTCAAAGTGACTTCTGCACTGCCACCGACGATGTCGGGGAAGTGGCGTAGTTTTCAAATTCTTTATTTCAGACCTGACTCCATAGAGTTAGTATCAACAAAATAACTTAATAACTAGTGTTGCGTGTGTTGTGTGTGTATCAACCAGAGGGGTAATTCTCATAATTTTAAGAACGTTCACAGTCTGTTCTCTGTCTCAATCTGTCAAAAAATACTTCTAATTTCCCTACATTGTGACAAGTTTTTGACATTTGTTTATCGCCGAGATGACACTGCGACTAGATTTTGAACGTTTTAAATTACGGGAATAGGTACGGGCCTAGATCTAAAATACAGTTGTTCCAGCGACACGAAGAACAAGAAGAAGACTATACACCACATTATAACTACCCATAAAGCCAAACTGTAAAGAGCCGTAAACCTTAAACAAACTATTCTAGAACTTTCCAAAGATATTCCTACAAATTTGTGTAACATTAAAACTTCGGCGACGAGAGAAGAACTCACAGTGCAGTGATCGAAATAAGAGTTGAGCAAAATTATAAATTGAAAGCCACTTGAATAATTATTACGGGTCGCATGCATTGCAGAATTTTCAAAGACGCCATATTGCACTACTTCAATCGTTGTTTGAAAGCTACCAAATGTCAATGGTTTACATTACACATGTCAGACAAAGAAAACATAATTTTCAAAGAAAAAATTAATTTAATAAAGTCGGGAAAAAGAACCTATATTTACCAATGCAATAAGGAAGAACTACAGCTAATATTCCAGGAAGAGGGGTTGAAATATCCTAACCAAGCAAATATTGACGAATTACGAAAACTATTGAGTACATATTACAAGACAAAGAAACTATTGAACACAAAAAGGGAAATTAAAGAATCAAAAATGTCGGTTTGCGGCGAAATTAAAGCTTTTGATGGTGAAAAATGGGAAGTCTTTGAACAACAACTAGAGTGCTACATGATTGTCAACGAAATTCATGAAGAAAAAAAAGTACCACTACTGATTACAAAATTAACCCCAAAAGTTTTTGAAACACTAACATACTTATGTTCACCAGTCAAACCAATGAAAATATCATTTGTGGAACTGTGCAATAAATTAAAGGATAAGTATGCCAAACCATTATCGACTGTCTTAGAAAGAGTAGAATTTAGAAAGAGGAACCAACATCCAAATGAGAAGGTACAAGATTATATGCTGGAATTAAGAAAATTAGCAGGAAAATGTAAGTTTCAGGACTTGGAGGACCAATTAAAAGAAAAATTTATTGAAGGAGTTACTTCCAAAACAATTAAGTTTGAATTGCTGAAAAGTGAATCAGAAATATCACTAGAGAGATGTGTGGAGGTAGCTCGCACTGTGGAAGCTGCCCTGATGCACACTAACGATTCAAGTGAGATCATGCTAACAAAATCAAGCGTAGAGACGGAAACTTATTATAACCAGAAAAAAGGGAAACCGGTTTACAAACAAAATAAAACTAATAGAGAACAAAATTCAGTGATATGTTATTGTTGTGGAAAAAATAATCACAAAAAATCAGAGTGCAGTTTGATTAAGAAATACTGCTCAGAATGCGGGCAACAGGGGCATATTTTTAAAATGTGTTCAAAGAAACAAAGGCTTCGACAAACTAATGTATTAGAAGTTAATTCATCCGAAAAAGAAAAAATGGAGATGTGGAAGAGGCCATTAAGAATTTGTATACTGAACAGGATACCTATACTGTAAATAGTGTAAGTTTGGTACCGCCTCATTATTTAACTGTTAATGTTAATGGACAAGATATATCTTTTCTACTGGACACCGGTTCAGATGTTACAGTTATTTCGATGACAGATAAAAATAAATATTTAAATTCATTTAAGGTAGTAAACTGTAATGTATTATTTAAAAATTTTGATCAAACTATTACACAACCCTTAGGTATTATACAAAATGTAACCGTAAAATATAGTGGATTTTATAAAAAGTTAAATATTTATGTTGTAAAGACCAAAGTTCCAAGGGTAATTGGAAGAGATTGGCTGAAAGAATTAAAATTATGGCCTCCTAAATTGCAGTACAACTTAGATATTGGAACTAATATGGTTCAAAATATTACAGATGCACAGCAGCGGGTAAAGAATCAGTTCGCAGAGGTATTTCGCCCAGGTTGGGGAAATTTCAAAGGTGAGGAAATAATATTGAAATTAAAACCAAACACCATACCAAAGCGCTTACCGGTTCGGCGTGTACCATTTGCGTTACGTGAAAAAGTGAATAATGAAGTGCATAGATTGCTTAAAAATGGTCGAATAAGTATAGTAGAACAAAGTGAATGGGGCACACCAATTGTTCCAATTTTGAAACCAGATGGCACAATTCGTCTGTGTGGTGATTATAAACTAACAGTTAATCCGTTTTTGGAGCCCGACCATTTTCCACTTCCCCACGTTGATGACATTTTGAACACACTCAAACATGGCGAATATTACTGCGAACTGGATTTAAAGGAAGCATATTTACAGGCTGCTATTAGTGCCGAAAGTAAAGATTGCACTACTATAGTGACAGAAGTTGGTACTTTTAGATATAATTATCTTCCTTTTGGAGTTAGTACAGGACCTGGTTCATTTCAGAGATTAATGTCTAAAAAGTTGGATAAGATTCCAAACACTATTGTATTCATAGACAATATCTATATTAAAGGAAATAACTTGAAAGAAATGCTTGATACCTTGATTAAGGTTTTAAGTAGACTTCAAGAAAGTGAATTTAAGTTAAAATTAGAGAAATGTAAGTTATTTACGACTAGTTTAGATGTATTTGGTTTTCGTGTAAACAAAAATGGTATCAGTGTTATACAGTCAAATATTGATCCTTTATTAAAAGCTAAAGCACCAACCAATTTGACATTATTGAAATCATTTTTGGGTAAGATCAACTACTATTCTCGTTTCTTAAAAAATATGGCAACAGTATTAGCACCTTTATATGATTGTACAAAGAAAGATAGATTTTACTGGTCACCGGAATGTGAAGAAGCTTTTCAAATTATAAAAAAAAACTTGGCTTCGGCTAAAAATTTAAGACATTATGACCCACTTCTTCCACTGATCTTGACATGTGATGCATCTGAAACTGGTCTGGGAGCAGTTTTATCTAATAGAGATAAAAAGGGTGTTGTTAAACCAATCTGTTATGCTAGCAAAAAACTGAGTGAAGTGGAACAGAAATATTCCACTATTGATAAAGAGGCAATGGCAATAGTTTTTGGAATAACTAAATTTTATAATTATACATATGGACGATTTTTTGAATTGGAGACTGATAATGCAGCTTTAGTTCGAATCTTTGGCCCTACTAAAAGTATTCCAAAAATGGCTGCTAAGAGATTACAACATTATGCTATATTCTTGTCAGCTTTTAATTATAAAGTAAAACACATTAAAACTACTTCAAATCCAGCAGATTTTTTGTCCCGAACAGTGGAAGATTGTAAAAAAATATATAAGGAAAGCACATTTAAACCAATTGGTACTGAAAAAGATTTAAGCTTTGATTGTTATATAAATGATTCAAAATTAGAAACAATAAATTGGAGAAATATTAAAAATGAATCGAAAACAGATTTAATATTATCAAAAGTCTTAAGGTACATTACAGATGGCTGGCCTGACAAAAAGAAGTTATCAATAGAGATATTGCCATATTATAACCGTAAAAATGAAATAACGGTAGACAGGGGTTGCATGTTTTGGGGATACCGTATAGTAATTCCTCAAGTAATTAGAGAAGCTATCTTGTCAGAATTGCACAAAGGTCATTTTGGAATAGTTCGTATGAAAGAAATAGCACGTTCATATATCTGGTGGCCTAATCTAGACTCGGACATTGATAATGTTACGAAAAGGTGCATAGTGTGTTTACAAAACAGTTACAATACAATCTGTGTAATGTTACACCATTACAATAAAACGAAAGTACGCTCTAAGGGACGCCTGATTATAATAAAACGAATGGTACAGTCTATGTTGTCATTACAGGAGCGCAATCATCCTCTCTATGTACTTTGTTCTGTAACGGTTCAATTTTCAGACAAATGAAAGGTTTTAATAGATCGTTTTTATAATTAAAACTGAACTTGAAGGACACAATTGTAGCTTTAAGTGCCTGTGCAAAATATGCTGTCTGAATAATTAAGAGAACTATGAGAAGCAATTATGATTTGACCCAAAAATAATTATGAAAATGGACACTTCGATGACGAGGGACGACGATGTAGGTATGAACCTTAAGTATAGCATTTATAACTGCCCCGTCCTGGGTTCGATCTGTAGGTCGGTCAAAGTGTTAGTGTGTGATGGGTTGTTCCGTTAGGAATTTCTGGGTGTTAGGTATGATAACCCCGTGCCTCGGAAAGCACGTTAATCCGTTGGTCCTGCGCCTGATCACTCTCCTGTCGTCACGGATCGCCGTCCCATCGGACTACGAGAGTGAGGGAATAAAGAGTGCATCTAGTCGTCGCACACATTTGTGCATATAGTGCACAAATGTCTCTCCCGCGCCCTAAGCTAGTCTCCGTTGAAATTGGCTCCCATGGTCAAAGTATACGGTCTGGAGAACTATTGTAGCATTTATTTTATAAGGTTAAAAAATAATGTATACTCACAGGTTGTGCTGTTCTCTCGAACTCGATATTGATCTGCAATTAAATAAAATAAAATTAATAATTATAATAGTTCTTTATTTCTGATTACAGGATCCATAATGTGTTAGTATTGCCTTAACCTATAAAAATGCCAAACCCCAAAACCTCAATGCCCAATGCCAATGCTAAGTTCCTATTCGCCAAACTTAAATACAACTTAAGTTCAAGTTACGATTTTTTTTTTTGCAATTCAGCAAGTTGTTAGCAGAGCTTATTCGCCAATCTAATAAAGGTAAAACAAACACGCTATCATCTTATATTCATACATACATATATAACCTCACGCCTTGTTCCCATGGGGGTAGGCAGAAACTACAGTACGCCACCTGCTACGATCCTTACATACTCCTTTTGCCTTGTTTACGTTTGTAGCGGTATCTACAACGCCACATGCGAACAACGCGTCACATTGACGTCACGCAAATCCTGCATCTCGCAAGCAGAGTTTACCACGCAATTAGCATAGATACAATTTCCCAACATCAATCGTTGGGCGATTGCCCGCCAGACACAACACCCGTCTGTTCGATCCTCCCTTTTCTATGGAGGTTGAGTGAACTTTACACCCTGTTCCTCATGCCTCAAAACGTTCATTTAACTGGTCATACTCGCACACCGGTTGCGAGTACTACGCACCGGACTTTTCTTAAGAACATCACCAATAAGGTCACTATATGTCCTCCTAGAGCGTCCTCTCCCGGTGTTTGCACTCACATCTGCCTTATAAATACCTTTTAAATTATGTTATATGTCTCTTATACTCCTTCATATTATAACCGATTATGTAATAAAGAAACATAAACAAAAACATAACCACGAACAACGACAAAACAAAAACTTCTTACATCATTAAAAACTCGCGAACCATTTAATCCGGTGTAGCAAATTGTGATAAAAACGTAAAACGATCGGCTACATGCTACTAATAAATAACGGTTATTAAATAGCTGTTCCGCACGTCACCTCTCTATGAGATAAACGAAGCATGATACTTCCTTAACTTGAGTTCAGAATCTTAGATTTTGGAACTGCAAACTCAATGTCGTACAAGACAAAGTTTAAATTCCATTGCAACTAGAATTTATTATGGATCTTTTTATCACAAATGGTATTTTTGTCATTTAAACATTAACTTACTGTCGCACTCAGAGACGTAATTTGATAACAATGTAAATTTGAATAGCTGTTTCGCATGTCACCTCTGTATGAGATAATCGTAGCAAAAGACTCCTCGTGTGGGCAGTAAAGCTCTGAGGGAACACCCCCTCAGAGCTGCAGCAGAGAGTTGAGCTGAAGCGAACCGGGATAAACGGAGCGGGGCTGTGATTTTGTACAGTATATCTGCTTTGTTGTGGGGTCAGGAACGTCTTGTTTTGTCTTAAAGTTGTATAAGGAGTTGTTGTTGTCAAGGCCATCCAACTCTTTGACAACATTGAATTAGTGCGAAGACCAAAACGGAGGAAAAATATTTTGAGGCTGCAGTGCAAGTGCGTATTATAAAGAAATCGTTAATTAATTTTTGCGTTATAAGATAAAGTGAAAAAGAAAGATGTCAATAATGTTAAACAGCTACATAAATAAACAAGACTTGGATACTTGTATTAATATAATACTTGGATTTTTTTTTATTGAATTACTAAATGCAACAACCTTAAGCCCCAACACCAGAGCCTTCTTTGTTTTCTGTTTTTATAGTTTTAAGGTGTCATTTTGTGTAATGCCAATAAATGCATTTTTCTTACTTTCTTTCTTTGATATAAGATATTATTTAATTAATTAACTCAAGTTCTACAGTAAACGATAATACCTTAATTTATTAATGCAAATGCTACATGGAAGCAAGGTAATTAATTACTAATACTCAAATTAGTTTGGAAGCGTGTGATACACAATAGTAACATTACCATCCTACCTACGAGTATATTTGTATTAAGAATTTGTGATAATTTTCAAGTTACGGAACAACAAACTGAATGTCATCAAGTAATCATCATCATTCAAAGTTCAAATTCCATTGCAACCAAAAACTTATTAGGATCTTTTTCTTACAAAAGGTTACTCAAAATCAACTTACAATACATTTCACTAAAGTAGATAACTGATTAAGTGGCTATGGAATGTAAATTATCTGAGATTATGAACACTGCTATACAGTCAGTTTGAAACACATATTTCTCTTACATATTGTAAAACAGTCCTCTCTAATCTACAAAGTTTTTAACTAATTCCGTGACTCTCGCTTTCCAACTCAGAGAAGGTTGAAATAAAGTTTTCAGACAGCAAGATCTAACACTTTTTTTTACGAAGAAAGTAAACCAGTCGTGTCTCCTTATTTCATCAAAAAAATCTGTAAGTATTGTTACTCCTTATATTTTATGAACGACAGCAAACTTACACATCGATATCTATCTATAGGTACAAATACATACATACAAATAAATAAAATTTAAGTGTCTGTTTGTAATGTCAAAATAAAAGCTTTTTACTAAATGTAAATGAAAGTCTATATAATAAAGAACAATTAAAAAAAAATATTTGTCTGTCTGTTTGCTCCGGTTAATCTCTGAAACGGATAGACCTATTTTGACAGGACTTCCACTGGCAGATAGCTAAATTTATAAGGAGTAACTAAGGCTACTTTTATTTTAGAAAAATAAGTAGGGTTCCGTACAAAAAATTTAAAACCCATGAAATCAATTTTTTTTTCGGACATACACGCGAACGAAGTTTCGGGCAAAGCTAGTAGCTTATATAAACTGCATTACTTCAAATAATCTCTTCTCTACCCGGTCTTCCAAGTAGCACTACTCTTAAATCGCTAACCCCCAAAACCTCTATCTAATTATCGGTTTTCTATCGCCAACGCAGACTGGTAAAATGGTAACACGCTTAAACATCCATGGACAAGTTGGCACGGCGGGGATTCTGTGTGTGCGATAATGTATCATAACATCACTAGCTAAACAGCAGTTCAGAACATCCACTTAAAATCGTGATAAAATGCTCACGTAATCTTTGTAGCGGCTAGACGTGCTGTAGCGATTTACTTGCATTTTTGTTGGCATTTCAGCCTTCGGTGTCGATTATCAGAATCTCGTAATGAAGGTTAAATGTACTTTTAATAGACAGAAGTGATTAGTGGGGTTAGCTTTAGCAGAAATATTTCCAGGATTTGCAATCAATTCAGCCTATTGCAGTCCACAGCTGGACATAGGCCTCTCCCAGGCTGCACCACAACACCCTGTCCTCCACCTTCCGTAACCAGTCTGTCCCAGCCACCTTCTTTAGGTCGTCCGTCTAACTAGCTGGGATCGTCCCACACTACACTTGCCGATACACGGTCTTCACTCCAGGTCTCGTCTGCTCCACCGGCCATCGGTCTCAATCAGTTATTACCAGAAAATAGTGCAAATTCTAATGTTGATATGCTATTCACCATGATCATGGACCGCCCAACGTCACCCACTGTTGGGTATAGAACTCCCTTTGATTGTGCAAACTCCACGCTCACCTTTCAGGTTCGAACCCCAATAGCAGCAATGTCATCAAATGCACAAATAAGCTGATACCACTTCACCTCATTTTGTCACCAGTACCAACATACTTATGAGCTAATTTAATCACCCAACATTGTACAAAGTGGATTCTCTGCACTCAATTTAGTAACACCAACTGAAATATGCAGCAGTAACGAAGCGCAAGCACGTCGAAGCTCGTTTAATGGCATGCCTACTCTTGTAACCCCTATTGTTCACGTTATGTAATTCAAGATCATTGTGCCGATATTACATGCATGCTGTAACTATTAAAACTCCGTGTGGTATTTAATGTGATGTAAGCTTTGAGTGAGTTCTATGAGAGGTAATTAATTTGTGATGTTAATTTTGTGAGATGTACTTATATTTGCCAAGAAACATTTGGCCTGAACCAAATTTTTTTATTGTAGATTTGCTCTACCGCGTCAAAAGATGTTCGTGTTTCAGTTTTTTTTTATGACAACACTGACGCGCGCAATATCGCAGAATCGACTTGATTCTCAAGAAATTGTCATTATTGGAACGAAGTTCTTTAACTGAGCTTGTGGTAGGAGTAAACTGGGAGCAATCGTCACGTAACGAAAATGAATTTCCATGAGACTTTTTTATATACAAAAGAGAGAGAGATAGTTTTCATGGTTTTCGAGGGCGGTGAAGCTGATAGTGTTAGTGAGTTCAAAATGAAAATCCAAGATGGGAAAATTTTCATATTTTTCGCCATTTTGTAATGTTACGCGACTCCACACGTTTTTTATTTTTTATTGAATGAGTGACTCTTCTGAGTATAGACACTTTTTCGCAGGACTTAGTAAGTACGGTGGTACGATGGTGTGGTGAATCCAGGATTTTCCAAACATCGGAAGAAGTAGCCCCCCAGCCCCTCAGTCGGTTGAAGGACACCGAAAGAGACACAATAGAAATTTTATTGTTAGTACGTCTGGGGGCGTTTAGCATCCAGCAAAGTGTAAATAACTATCTGGAGGTGATAGAAAAACTTATTCCCAAGCTTGCCCCTTGAAGAATGGGTCTATGAAGCAGAAAACCTCAATCTAAAGCTCTGAGTATATTTCGGCATTTCTACCCAGAGAACATCAGTTAGGTAAAGCTCACGCGATATTGGTTCGCGTGAGCTTTACCTAACTGATGTTCTGCTAAACAATCTTACAAAACATGTACGATGCATAAATAAATAACAATTAATTTTTAAACCCATGAAAAAGTGGAATTCTGAATTCATCACGTAATTATTATTTTTTTTCCAACTTGCGATAATGCAATTCTTTTACGAGAACGATCTACAAGTATGTTTAGCAACGCTGGACTATAAAAGGTTAAAGCCCCATTTAAACAATGCAACTATCTTGTCAGGGCATATAATAAAAACTGAAGCAACGATTTGCATCATCTGAACATCTTTAAGACGATGAAACTTTTATTGTTACTTCAACTTAAATATGGCATGCCACAAGCAATTAAATTTAAAAAGGTCCCGTTCCATAGCGGCCCACGGCTAAGCTACACTGCAGTTGTTCATACTTTGTATGAAAATTAAGCCGATCGTCCACAGCGACCCACAGCCACGCTTGGCAAACAAATGAACTACGCTGAAACGCGGCAAACCTCTCCTATAACAGTGTCAGTCACCTTAAGTCCCACATGTTCGTATATTATTCAACCCTTTTAAAGTAAATACTAGCTCCTTTGGCTTAAAGGATTAAATACTTTATAAGTAGAGTTGTTTAAAACCTCTTCGCTAAATGAAATTGTATTGTGTACTTTATAAGAATTCTAGTTAAGAACTACATTTCATTAGCCACTTACAAACAATTAAAAACTTATATTTTGTAAACAACCTAAGTTGGCTCTCTTTTGCCCAAACTTTGTTTAATTTTATTCATGAGATTTTAAAAGACTAAATTATTTCTTTTTGTTTATTACGACAATTTAAAAACAGAGCTGTTATTAAAACAATTGTTATGTACTCAAATTCTACCTTTGTTTCACAGATATCATTTTATTTGTATTGTTTTTAAAATAGCAAAGTAAACTTAATAATTCTGATACCGAAAAACTCGAACCATCCATCATCAATATTGTTTTTTATCAATATTTTTCCGAGCGCATGGCAAATTAAATTTTCTGGATTCGCTGTAATATCCGGTTTTATCTTCATGAATTTTATTTTATGTTAAACTAAATTTTACCCACCGTAAACAGTTTACATAAAGTGTAAACAGATTACCATCATAAATTGAAATCTGTTTATTGTTGGTGTATTAAATACAACATAAAATCAGGCCATTAAATTTGAGAATTTAGAGAAAAATCATATTTAATTATGAATCCTGGAAAATTTTTCTTAAATAGAGAAAACTTGGTTTTTCTCAAATCCTATGGTTTTTTACCTAGGCTACATGGGGTGCTTTATTGTTGCAATGTAGTCACATTATCACGTCCTGGAAGGATTATATAATCAGCCGATAATGTTCCCACTGCTGGGACACATGCCTCCTCTCTTTTTTAAGAGGGAATGGCCGTAATCCACCACACGGGCCCAGTGCAGTTTGGTAGATGTCACATGTCTTCGAATTTTTGGTTCTTGGACACGGGTTCGAACCCACGACCAACAACTCTTAAGTCGTAGCCGTTACCACTGGGCCACCCTGCTCGATTTGCTGGAAGGAATACGTTGAACCAAAATAATATTTTCCGTTCTCTAAATGTTTTGTTATTGATAACGGTATGAAGATTAGGAGTGTCGCTGTCCTATCTGCTAAGAAACTATTAACAATAAACTAAACGTCACCATACACTCTGCCAGTCATTGTGGTTATTACAATACCCTCTTTGATCATTCATTATGAACTGTTCATAATAAACAGTGTTCATCAACAGATAAAAATCTATGCAGATTATATTATTAAATTTATAGAACAATATGACAATATATATTTTCTTTTTAACAAAAGGGATATAACTGGCAATCCTACACTCTCATATGTTAGCCAAAACTAGCGACATTTTCTCATCACTGCACCACAGAAACTAGATGACGCTCACAATTTTATAGGCTCCGAACAACTCCATCGTTTGCTATGCGGAACGGTCGGTACAGTACTCCGGAGACCAACAAATTGGATCACGGAAACCGCAGACCAATTTTGGTCAGTTCGCTCACGTAATACCCTCATTGATTCATACGATAAACACAGTGCTTTGCGAAGAATTGCGAGGACTGGTAATGGTCTGGTGCCAAGTGTTCATTATGTATTCACACTTTAAATGTAAAAAAGACTGCAGATCTGTGGGGCAATTCTGTAGAAGTTGCTAAGTCTATTATTGACATTGTAGCACCTACTCTAGCTCTTATCTTTAATAGTTGTATTGACAGTGGGGAGTTTCCTGACCTTATGAAAAATAGTAAAATCATACCTTTGTTTAAATCAGGTAGTACATCAGACCCTACAAATTATAGACCTATTTCTGTACTACCTACCTTTAGTAAAATTTTTGAGAAATTAATTTTAGAACAAATGCAAAGATTTTTTAATAAACACAAATTATTACATAGCAAACAGTTCGGTTTTACAAGGGGTCGTTCAACTACTGATGCCGGTGTTGAACTTATAGGACATATTTATAATGCATGGGAAGACAAATGCGATGCCTTGGGCATCTTTTGTGATTTGTCCAAGGCATTCGATTGCGTTCTTCACGAAACTTTAATCAGGAAACTCCGCCACTACGGAATCCGGAACGCTGCTCTGGATCTTCTTACCTCATACTTGAGTAAGAGGATTCAGAGCGTTGATGTTAACGGAAAAAGATCTCCCGGATCTTTAGTAACAATGGGAGTCCCACAGGGCTCAATTCTTGGTCCTTTCTTGTTTCTTATTTATATTAATGACTTGCCGTACCTCATAAAGGATAATCATGATATAGTGTTGTTTGCAGATGACACTTCACTTTTGTTTAAACTTAAACGTCAGCAGCAGGTTACTGACGATGTAAATAGCGCGATCTCTAAAGTAGTCCACTGGTTCAATGTTAATAATTTACTTCTAAACGAGAAAAAAACCAAATGCATTAAGTTTACGTTGCCTCACGTTAGACAAGTGAAAACTAATGTGTTGGTAAAGGGCGAAGAATTGAATCCTGAAGACAGCACAGTATTCTTAGGCATAACTTTGGATGCTAAGCTTCAGTGGGGTCCACATATAGACAAATTGTCAAAAAAGCTAAGTTCCGCAGCATACGCTGTTAGAAAAATTCGTAATTTAACTGATATAGAGACAGCCCGTTTAGTGTACTTTAGCTATTTTCATAGTGTAATGTCGTACGGTATTCTATTGTGGGGAAATGCCGCTGATATTCAGACTATCTTTGTTTTGCAAAAGCGAGCTGTTCGATCAATTTATAAATTAAATCCGAGACACTCGCTCAGAGAAAAATTTAAAGAAATTAATGTTATGACTGTGCCTTCTCAGTATATTTATGAAAATCTTTTGTATGCCCATAAAAATATAAAATTGTTTAAAAAATACAGTGATATCCATGATATAAATACTAGGAACAAACACAAATTTGTTCTACCTACAACAAGGCTCAAGAAAATAGGTGGCTCGTTCAGATGCCAATGTATACGCTTTTACAATAAAGTTCCAAGCCCCGTTCAAGATCTAAGCCTTAATAAATTCAAATCATTCATTAAACGTAAGTTGTGCCAGAAAGCATTTTATACCGTTAAGGCTTATATCGAGGACAAAAAGGCTTGGGATTAAGCTGCTTCCAATTTTTACATATTGAATGTGTTTATTTTTTTATTTTTGTTTTGTTGATGTTTTTTGTTTTTTTTTTATATACACTTTGACATTGATGAATTCGATATATACTATGACATTTGCTTACTTTGTAAAGTATTCTATTATTTTAATTATTGTGAATGTGAAGACTATGTGGGTCATTTTATTTATATTATTTTTCTCTCTGTTCTCTTAGTTTTTGTCGTGGTCTGGCAGTTTGAGTAATTAATGTGGCCTACCCAAATGTCCTTTCTTTGGTATTGTTCGTCGGATCGTTGAGCTCCCTAAGTTTTGAGTTGAGCTGCACGATTTCTGACAAATGCGTGCACTGACTGGACAGGTCCTCTCAAACTGTTTGGTTCTTTCTTCAAAAAAACCATCTCAGACATAAATCTACATGGTCTTCACATGATCTGACCAAGATTATGTCTGGACTTTAAAAGAGACTGTGACGTCTGAGTTTGTTTCGGCCTTTCTTCTCAGACTAGTCAGATAGGAAACGCCGACCTCATCTAGTTTTAAAATATGATTGACGTGTAAAAGTGTTTGTACAAACCTACTTACAAAAATAAAATCATTTATCATTTATCATTTATTGTGTCTTAGGATTCAGCTTTTTGGATGACGATTTTCTTGCATCAATTGTAAAGATCGATCACGGAGTTTTTATGAGTAAGCGACACATTATTTTATCAAAAATACAAGGTCAGAGACACCAAAATCAGGAATCTAGCACGCTAATTTAATTAGATGCTCTTGACGAAACTGGGTCTTAAAAATATCTCAGTAGAATCCCTTTTAGGCATTTATGTTCTAGCTAAACTAATTTTATGTATTGTGTCTTAGGATTCAGCTTTTTGGATGACGATTTTCTTGCAATAATTGTAAAAATATCACAGAGTAGGCGACACATTATTTTATTAAAAATACAAGGTCAGAGGCACCAACATCAGGAATCTAGCACGCTAATTTAATTAGACGGTCTTGAAGAAACTTGGTCTTTATCTCAGTAGAATCCCTTTTAGGCATTTATGTTCTAGCTAAACTAATTATTCAAATTACGTGATTCAAAATCTTCCATCATCTAAAATTAAACACAACCTTCGCGGTTTTCAAACAAATTAAATCATTTCAACACAATGCTAGCACCATAATTCCTTTACTTTGCTCAAATTCTTAACTCCCAAACAAAATAAAGTCAAAACAGAACAATTCACTGCCTTAAACTTTAAAAGAGTAAATGACTTCGATGGAACAAAGTCTTTGAAAGAACTTTGGAAAACTTTGGAGGTTCCAAAGTCTTACGAAATGTTGTTTTGGTGTTAGTGCAATCTCTAGGGTGTTGTTTGTTCACAGTGGTCTGAATAATAAACGATATTGCAGTACTGCGTTTGCCAGACCGCAGGGATTGTCAGAGCCAGGCTTACATTGGCTCGATGCGGTCGCTCGAAGAAATTGCAACTTTGTATTTGATTGTACGTTAGTTGGGTTGATTTGAAAATGGATTGGTTATATAGAATAGGGGTTCGTATTTTGTATCTTTTTAAATGTCAGATTGAAACTGGCTGTATGCGAACAATGTTGGAATTGCAATTTTCTACTACATTTTTTTTCTTATTTTATAGCCAAGTCAGTTAATGTATAAATCTGACCTGACCTGATATTTTTTTTTTTTGGAAAAAGACCTACAGTTAACAATGGATTGAGCTTAGATCTTTATTTTGCCAGAACAAAAAGAACTTTAAAACTCTTTGCCACTTTACTTCAACCTATCGAATAGATATACTAAAGTAGGTAAAATGCAACATTAAACCATTAACAATCCCAAAGCTACCGTTCGTGGTTATCGTTCACTGAAACCGCAAAATCGAATGGTCCTACAATATTACTATCACCACAGGTCATCTATTAATACCGGCAGCGGATGCACAGGAATCAATAAAGATTCCGACAGAACCGCAAATTGCTGCCGAGGGAACAGATTACAGAACACGGGTCTATCCGTATGACGGACATTTATAGATAGGTAGCTCTCCTATCACTGTTCCAACGTGTCCATCGCAAACCATTCCCCTTACATTGTTACTAACTGCGCCACGTAGAGGTGTTTCGATTTTAGAAGCCTCGATAACAACTGTTTTACGACCATTTCCTACAACGAGAAAATCTCCAGCGATCCGTATTTTACGGGAAAATGTTGGCATTTACTTCACATCTCAATCTAAGTGCCCATACGAGACTGATCTCGTATACCAATAGCATAAAGACGTGGTACACGAGATGGATACTATAGGTGTATACTATGACGTAACAATTTCTAGAACACAATCGAGATCGAAATCTGATAAGTTCAGCAAGTCAATCAGGAGTCACCGTGTGGTCGCAATCGTATTGTGATAGCAATATAACGTAACGAATTAGCAATTATACTTGGAGAGTTATCAAATTACGAAACTTTATAATAGACATCTCATATTCAGTTCACTTGTGCAATGATGAAGACATTCACACATCGTTGCCTCATGAATAACTATCATTTAGGTCCTAATTATTAACATTGTCTAATAACAGACAATACCGACCTTGTAGTTACGACATACTATCTGACGGGTCATAATAGAATCACAATTATTAATTTTGCACAATGATATTATTTTGACAGACCTGTATTAAAATTTAATGATCCGTATATAATCTGCCTTATAATATAATGAATGATTGTAAGAGAAAGGAAACTTGATTACCACATTCGAAAACGTTAAATCAGGTATTTGATAAGGTAAATACTTTAATTTTATAATTAAATGCACTTACGATAAATGACACATTTTATTGTTGCAAATAAGTAATTATGGGAACAATAATAATCTGAAGAGTGTGCCGAACGATGCTCTTATAACTGAAGTGTATTAAACAGAAGCTTTTTACTATCTTGTTCAACCAAGACACTTAAAAACAAAAAATGAAGCAAGTCCATCGATCCGGTCTATCCAGTCGATCTATTCTGTAAAAATCTCACTGTGAAAACTAAGGTGAAGTGAGTCAATAGTGTCAGTCCCTCGTATCAGGTGGAATAACAACCCATTTTAAGCTCCCTTTACCTTAGTTTCCACGGTTAGATTTTTACAGAACCGATCGTCTGTAATATCTCACTATCAACCTCACATCTGCCTCCACAGTGTGAAATGTCAGTGTCGAAGCTCTATTCACTAGTTCGGATGCCAAAATAAACTCGATGGTGAAAATTCACAGAATAGTCGCGCCACAGTTGCCTTTGCATAAATGTACAACATTTGCTAAGTGCCCTCAGCAAACACGTCATATACCCAACACGCTGACCAACATGTTGGTTATATAGATCGTGTTGGCTATGTTGGCGCCACACACGGAGTGTTTGCCATGTCACATGCTCGGGCAAACATTGAAATGAGAACCGCACTCGAAGCTGCATTAATAAAATAAGGTGGTGTTTAAAAAGCTAAATATACAGTTCTGCGTTTTCATTGAATTTGGATTTAGTTTGTGTGCGTTGACCTTATTAGTTTTGCTATGGAATTGCAGCAAGCTTTTGTGAAAAACAGTTCGTTAGGAAATGGAATATAAAGACGTAATGTGTTCTGTATATAGGACGATATAACGCCTGAAGAACTACGGTAGATTCGTTTTGTAATCTTGATACAATTATTTCATTTAAATGCAACAAAACAAAGAGCTAACTTTTATGTAACAAAGAGAAACAAAGCTAGTGGCGTAGGCCGTAGTGTTCGAAACATTAAAAATCAAATGGTATGCAAATTGCATATTTAAGCAAGCTTGGATGCTCTTGCAGAAGGTGCGATAAATATGATGCAGCATGCAAGCCCAAATATGGGCAAACGTGTCATTCGGTCGGGCATCTCGGATGTTGTGGCGCAGCCTGGGCCTATGTCCAGCAGTGGACAGCTAGGTAGTATATGCTGATTTGATTGGTTGATTGAACCCAAATCTGTACTTGCCACGAGTTTCACGAAGGTTTCACGTGATCACCTTTCCTTTCGATAAATTGTTTTATAGTGCTTAAATCATAGAAATGAAAAAAAAATTAAAATAAAATGAAAAAGTGTTTATTAAAAGAAATCATTTTTACAAGCCATAATATTACCACTGTCAAACTGCAAAGCAGAAGTAGCTCCTTTTTTTGTAGATGTTAAGTTTTTTTTTTAATAATTACACTTTTTAACATAAAGGCACATCACGATAGGTATTATTATCCTATATCATTGGTCCTTTACTCATCTGCCTAGCCTTTTCCCAACTATGTTGGGGTCGGCTTCCAGTCTAACCGGATGCAGCTGAATACCAGTATTTTACATGGAGCGACTGCCTATCTGACCTCCACAACCCAGTTATTGGGTAATACGATATATACCCCTTGGTAAGACTGGTTGTCAGACTTTCGGGCTTCTGACTACCCGTAACGACTGTTAAAGATCCACGAATGACAGCCGGGACCAACGGCTTAACGTGCTTTCCGAGGCACGGAGGGGTCTCGGTATGTAAAGATGGTCACCCATCCATAGACCAACCGCGGCAAGCGTAGCTTAACCTGACCGATCGACCTGTGCGGCTGTTATTATTTAGCCACGGGCCCCTCATCATTGGTCCTTTACTAAACTTCAATATTTATTCACAATATTTATTCAGACACAATTCTCAAGTACCTACACAGTTTCCTCTGCACCTAGCTAGCTTTACCACTAGAAGCCTTCCTAAGAAATAAGCCGGGGAATAAGCAAAGATTTAACAAGTCGACTTACGCCGAGAGTCGCTTTGAACTTAATTATAGCTAACAGGTATAATTTGTTCGCCTTTAAAGTCGTTTAATAAGTTTATAAGGCGTTCTGAAGTTGTGTCTTCATTTCCTTCAGGAGATTGAGATCGGAGCGGCTTTTTATTAATGGTGGTCAGAGTTGGCTTGATTGTTTAATAAAGTTCAATACCATTTAATGTATGTACCTATTTGATAGTCTGACACATATCAGAGGGGCAATTCTCGTAATTTTAAGAACGTTCACAGTCTGATCTCAGTCTCAATCTGTCAAAAATACTTCTAATTTGTCTAAATTTTTGACAAGTTTTTGACTTTGATTGTCGCTGAGATGAGATTGCGGCTAGATTTTGATTACGGGAATTGGCCTTCTGAACTCGCCAGGTGCATATTGCACCCACAAAAGAATTATAATATTACGTCTGTACAGACGCCAGCACATCAAGTTACCCGAAACTGTCAAATTTTCCCAATCAACTTCGAACCTTATGCTTTAGCGATAAAGTTGAAAATCTATTAAAGAAATTTGACAGATTGTAGTAGCTTGGTGTGCAGGCGTCTGTACGTTTAAAACATTTTTCAATGGTTTTTATATTTTCAGCTTTTACGTCTTATTTCCACGTTGAGAATATTAAAAAGCCATTACCAAGTAACATGAAGTACGTCTGGTAACGGAAGACCATTCTATATGAGGAACTTCATCGCGGCACATTTTTTATTATTAAAACGTTTCAAAATACATAGTAGGTACCTATTATTAAAGCTTCAAGCTTTCAAGTGAAGATTGCATTATTTCCTAAGAAGTAACTACATATTTCCAAACTAATATTATAAATGCGAAAGTAACTCTGTCTGTCTGTCTTTGCTTCACGCCTAAACTACTGAACCGATTTGTGTGAAATTTGGCACAGACATAGTTTGGAACTTGAGAATGGACATAGGATAGTTTTTATTACAAAAAATAAAATAAAAAATAAAATTTATTCCGGACATACAGCGCCATCTATTGGTCAAGAGTCGGTGTCATCTATTGGTGAAGTCACTATTCCACGCGAACGAAGTCGCGGGCAAAAGCTAGTTCTTTTATAATTTTTCCTACCTTACTTTACTAGCTAAAAAAGGGGGGGCCCGTGGCTATGTAATATCAGCCGCACGGGTCGATCGATCAGGTTAAGCTACGCTTGCCGCGGTCGGTCCGTGGATGGGTGGCCATCTTTACATACCAAGATCCCTCCGTGCCTAAAGCACGTTAAGCAGTTGGTCCTGGCTGTCATTCTTGGATCTTTGACTGTCGTACGGGTCGTCAGAAGCCCGAAAGGCTGACAACGCAGTCTTACCGGGGGAAATTGTGTTACCCAGTTACTGGATTGTGGAGGTCAGATAGGCAGTCGCTTCATGTAAAATACTGGGTATTCAGCTGCATCCAGTTAGACTGGAAGCTGAACCCACCATAGTAGAGTATAAGGCTAGGCAGATTGACTTTACTAGGTCAAAAAATATCTCAAAGAATATCTGCAAGGAGCTTACAAAAATCATGATTGGCCCATTGTTACTATTAAGTTATATGTTTGATGATATAATGTATCTTATTATCTTCGTACCATATAACAAAGATAATACTAAGATACATGTTCACATGTATCGTTAAGGTGTGACATAATCTAACAGTTTATGATTACCTACCGCAAAGATTTCATAATGATTTTAGTTACAGTTTTAGGCGACCTCGTTACTCTAGTGAAGATTGTCGGTAGAACGGGAGTTCCTGGGTTCGATTCCCCGGTCGGGCGAAGTGCTATTTGATTTTTACATCAGGAAAAGTAAAAAAAAAAACTAAAAAACAAAAATATACTTTTTCTTTCTTTCTTTCTGTATTTCTCAGTAGCAGCCCGGAGTTTGGATCTATGCCCGGTTGATGGTTTAGAGGTACGAGGAACAGGGTGTAAAGTTCATTCAACCTCCATAGAAAAGGGAGGAACCTCCTACCAGACGGGTGTTGTGTCTGGCGGGCAACTGCCCAACGATTGGTGTTGGGAAATTGTATCTATGCTAATTGCGCGGTAAACTCTGCTTGCGAGATGCAGGATTTGCGTGACGTCAGTATGACGCGTTGTTCGCATGTGGCGTTGTAGATACCGCTACAATGGCAATAGGCTCACTTCCTATTACATGGAATATAAATAGCGAAATATGGGTGTATTGTAGGTACACTGCCTAATCCTTTGGCAAATACAGGCGTGATGTTATGTTTACAAGACTTATCGTTCCAATGGTCGTTCCGATGTTTCGACCACAACACCAAAGAAACGGAAGAGAGAATCCCAAAAAATCAAAAACTTCATTCAGGTTAACAATTTCCGACATCAATTTTTGCTGGCGAAATGTAACACAGTAATATTTATGAAATAAAATATGAATGTACCTTTTATGTATTTCAGTTTGGAGAACGAATAATATTCGTTTCAATAATAATATTTTCTACCGTAGAACATATTCACTTCACTCATGTTTAAATATTCTCTTTAGTAAATAAGTCTATTTTATAATCAGTTTCATAGGTAGGTAGTAATGATGGCGTGATGGCCTGCACCCTAATTGCGTAACACACGATCAATCGGAATCGGTTTCATTTTGACAGTTCAACAACATTCATTGCGTTATTTACGTGTTGAGCAGACAAATTTTTCGAACTTATGAAGCAATGGTTTAGCAATTTGCTTCAAAATTATTCAGATTACGATTGATTGTGTGTTAGGCAATTAGATTGCTGGACTCCTTTTATAAATATTGAGCCTTGGCAGCCCTAAAGAGAGGTGCAAAAAGAGTAGGGAGGCCTTTGCTAGCAGTGGGACATCAATGGCTAATTTTAATAATAAAAAATCATGATATATGATATCACGTGGACACTATACTTTTAAACAACAATATAAAAGCAGTACCTTTGTTTTAGTACGAGTACATTGTCAACACGGAACACATAAGAGTCAATATAAGTCGATACCCTAATTCAACACCAACTAAACAATTGCACGAAAGTGGCCCATGTATACCCAACTTTATGCCAACAGTAATGTGGCTTATGGGCTTACCGCACTTGTAACGGTCGTCGCTCGCAATTATCCAAGCATGAACTGTCGCCAATTAAATTCATAGAACAAGAAACTTAACAATCCGTCGTATATTATTGGCCGTTTACGAGCAATTATCGAGACAGTTCAGCGGTATTATATTCCAATACGGGACTTGAGGCTTTACCAAGTAAGGTGATGCCGATGGTGACCATTCTTGATAATCATTTCCGCGACAGCAGTACAGCGAATAAGAATACAATACTTACCCGTTATATACTCGTAGATTGGAGAGGTTTAGTGAATAAGATTGTGGAAAGATAGAAATTGTAAAAAGTCTTAGCAACGGCTCACATCGACCTTTCCTTCGTACAGACAGTCACGAGCAAAAGTATATATACACTCGGCCTTATTCAAAAGCGATTTACTCCTTTATTTTTTAATGAAATTTTATGTTGTTACGAACATAGCATTGTCCAACCCATACGTTTATGTAATGTGTCGTATTTCAATGTTGCATTCGTTATTTCACGAAAAAATCGCAATTGAAAGTTGCCAAGTATTGACATATTGGAGCTCGTGACTGTGTACTTCACTAGAAAAATTACTCTGGTGTTCAGTGTACTCAACGAATCAAAAAATATCAGTCTTTCAATTATCTCGACTAGATCATTACTTTCACAGAGACTTACTATCACAGAGCAGTAGAGGACAACAGTGGTAACAGCCCCGATTACGAGTCATGGTCATAATTTATTTCAACACTACTGAACTCAACACGGTGAAGGAAAACATCTTGAGGACAGGAAGTTTGAAGACATATGACATACCCCAAACCGCACTGGGCCCGCGTAGTGGATTACCGCTCGTTCCCCCTCAAAGAGCGCATGCATTAGGTATCACAAAACAAAAGAATAGCGCAAGATTATATCAACCAGCGGCATCCTAACAATTGCTGATAGTGTTCCATCTAAACACAGCCTTAGTTGTGCATGATGTGGCTTACCGCAGTCATAACGGTGCTTGAAGACAATTAGCTGAGCGTGAACGATGCCAATTAAGTTGATAGTATCATTGTAGCGTATCTAGTGTTGTCACAAGAAATATTGAAATAATATCTTGGGAATTTTATTGGTGATGTGGGAGGAGGTATGAAAGATTGGACGGAAAATGAGTATCTATCTAGGGTTCGTGTGACATCCTAAGAGAGATTAAGTACTAAAGGGAGGTGATGTAGGTGGAGATGTATTCGGTAAAAAGGCATCTATAAAAACAACTTACAGTAAAGATAATATAATAATATTTGATCATAATAATGATCCGCGCATTTCTAAAAGCTAAAGTTGGAAAAAGGATGAACAATATTGCTCAGACCTTTGGCCAGCGATGAAAATGTAGCCATTTAGTAGTCGATAGTAACGAGATCTTTACTTATAGAAATCTAGATTCTCAGAACAGTATTTCAACTCGTAATATTATTAGAATTACTTAGCGAAATAGACGTATATTTGATCCGACTAAGAGATTATTAATTATGATTTTCCTAGTACTTTATGTAAATTATAACATTTCTATATAACTTTGAAAGGAAGCTAAGTGCGTCACTTTTTGCTCATCTCTCCTGGGACACTTACTTACTATGCAAATAATATTATAATAAAATTCTTTTAAGGGTGGAAAATTCTTATATTGAAGATGTTGTGATAGAATTCCTAGAGAAAAGACTTCCTATAAAATAATATATTATGATAGGTTTACAAATAATTGGATTTGTCTTGCTCTTTTAGAAGCAACGTTCTTCAAACGGATGCGTTTGAAGAACGTTGATGAATCCAACGCATGTGCATAGTAAAATAACGCTGTAGGTAGTCAGCACCCTAATAGCGTAACGCACGGTCAATCCCAATGAAATCTGATCCATTGCTTCATATGTTCGAAAAATTTGTTTGCTTACCAACGTAAATAACGCAATGAATGGTGTCGAACTGTCAAAATGAAAGTCATTGCTACTGATAGTATGTTACGCAATTACCCCCGCTGGAATGTGAAAAACGATAAGAACTTGCGTCAACGTAGGTAGGAATACATTTCAGTTCGATACAGAAGGCCAATTCTCGTAATTTAAAACGTTCGAAATCTAGTCGCAGTCTCATCTCGGCGAAAAACAAATGTCAAAAACTTGTCAAAATGTATGGAAATTAGAAGTATTTTTTGACAGATTGAGACTGAGATCAGACTGTGAACGGTCTTAAAATTACGAGAATTGCCCCTTTTTTTTTTTGTTGGGAAAACATCAAATGACCTCTCCCGCTCTGAGCTGAGCGGAAGGGCGTGTCAGACTTTTACTGACTAAAACCTACCCGTGTTCCTTTAGTTGCCTATGCCAGGGGCCACGGTATCTCTTTCGAACAACCCGCGACCCTGGCGGCATCGGCCCTAGCGGACCCCGTCAGTTCGTGCTGACATCTCTTTGAGGCGCGCGTGGAAGACAACGCGCCGTCGACCCCGGGCCTGGTCCTTACCGAGCGGCGAGCTGCCAATTGCTCGCCGCCCGCAAGCCCGCGCCTACGGTGGCCGGGAGTCGGCTGTTGGCGTCTCCAAGTCCGTCCAAAACTACGACCGTCAGAATAAATCACAGAACTCAAAGCTTCACGATACCTAGAATCATTATAAAGTTATGGTCCTTAATAATCACACATAATCAGCATATCCCATGCTCGGGAGGGAGTGGGCTGTAATCTACCACGTGGACCCAGTACAGGTTGGTAGATGTCACATGTCTTCGAATTTTTGGTTCCAGGACATGCCAGATTCCTCACGATGTTTTCCTTCACCGTTTGAGAGCAGTGGTCATGAAAGTAATTTACACAAAATAAAGCGCCTGCCTGGGTTCGAACCTACAACTTCTAAGTCGCAGCCGTTACCACTGGGCCACAAAAGGTCTTCATGCTTCCCAAAATACAGAGCAAAATCTGTGCCACCAGAAGAACCATCCATCTGCCTAGCCTTTTCCCAACTATGTTGGGGTTGGCTTCCAATCTAACCGGATGCAGCTGAATACCAGTATTTTACATGTAGCGACTGCCTATCTGACCTCCACAACCCAGTTACTGGGTAATACGATACCCCTTGGTAAGACTGGTTGTCAGACTTTCGGGCTTCTGACTACCCGTAACGACTGTCAAAGATCCACGAATGACGGGTAGCGGGAACATCCGAAAGGGTTTACCGCTGCCCTGGAACATAAAGGGCTAAGGAAGGAACACGGGTGGGTTTTAGTCAGTAAGAGTCTGACACTCCCTCCTGCTCCACCCAGAGCGGGAGGAGTCATTTGATGATTTCCCATCCTCAAACCAAAAAAAAAATCCACGAATGACAGCCGGGACCAACGGCTTAACGTGCTTTCCGAGGCACGGAGGGGTCTCGGTACCTATGTAAAGATGGTCACCCATCCACAGACCAACCGCGGCAAGCGTAGCTTAACCTGACCGATCGACCTGTGCGACTGTTATTATTTAGCCACTGGCCCCCGGCCACGGGCCACCAGAAGAACCGCCTTCAATTAAATAATTTCCAGGAAACTCCGCATTTGACATCAACTACTTCCCTCAGAGTACTTCACATAATATTTCATAGAAATAGTGGAACATTTTCATTCATACGTTCCTAGGAATGTGTGTCAGCCCTTTAAATGCGAGTCTGTGGCGCCACTAATGACTCCTCATGTTACATTTGAACTTACTGGCTTCTAAATCGACTTCCTTGCTCACCAGGTTTCTAAGAGAGTTCTATTTTTGATAGCAAATAGTGCAAGCTTTTGAAATAGCTAGGTGTTTCTTTTTTAGTACTGTAAAAGTTGTCCACTAAAGTGAACCTTATTTAGTGCAGGCTGGCGATATTTTAGCGCGGGTTCTATTCGAACATTCAAGCAAGTTTAGAATGGTGTTTCAAATATTTTATTAGGTTTTTTTGTTTAGGAAAAGTCAGCGCTAGTTATTGTTATTATTATTCATTTATCCTCACACTGTTACGCCATACAGCAATTACACCAATAAAAAAATCACTTGTGCTGCTTTCAATCCATCCTGTGCGCGGTGGACATCGAACGAAAGAGTAATAAATGTAAAGACGTTCAGTCAATATAAGCGTAAAGGAATCGAATTGTTGTTTGATTCCTCCCGGTACCTTGAAGGGTTCATCAGCCCTTTCCGGTACTAAATTAATATGAAATATTATCAATGTTTATTATAAGTTTATGGCAAAAGAAATCGCGCCAGGCCTAGATGGAGATGGCGGGATGAGCTGCACTCATTCAATAATGATTAATCTTTGGCAGCTCTGGACAGAGAGAGGTGGAAAGAACTAGGGAAGCCTTTGCCTGGCAGTGGGACATTAATAGCTAATAAAAACTAAAATAAAATATAACAGCATTACTAATTGCATGCATGCATGGTTGCAATTATAAAGTATAGAACCTTCTGCATGTGCATATTTGGCGGACGGAAAGGCGGTGCTGCATTCTGCATCCAAACCTGGATCTTGTTTTTGTTGAATAAAAATCAATTATTTTTGCAAAACATTTTACTATCATAGATTTCCGCAAAGTAAGGCCCATTTTTATAACTTATCAACACTTAATAATCTGCCTATAATGCTCCCACAGCTGGTACCGGGCCTCCTCTCTCTGTGAGAGGGAGTGGACCATAATCCACCACGTGGGCCCAGTGCGGGTTGGTAGATGTCACATGTCTTCGAATTTTTGGTTCTAGGACATGACACACGCGATTTTTTCCATCACCGTTTCGAGAGAAATTCAATTGAACTTCTAAACTTCATTGAATATTGTCGATACTCTATCCTAATATCAATAATGATTTGAAACACACTAAAATACTATCGCGATAAACTCAGTGAAGCTCATATTTCATCGTTTAAGGGCCTTACTCTCGTTTAGTACCGTAATACGGTCACTTTATGAAGAATATTTCTCATTAACGGCTTGATTAAAAGATCTGTAAAAAATATATGTTTGCTATAGATTCATGAACAACATTTCTGTAGAAGGATTTTTTCGTATGGCTAATACTTTTGCCTTAAAAAAATATTTACCAACACGCTATTTTTTTCTGAAATTCGATATTACTTCTAAACGGCTTTGATGTTTGGAAATATTTTTACACTGAAAAATCGATGGTTAGAGGTACTACAGATTTGTCTTAGCTTATGTAAATCAATTAACATTTGCAAAGGAAATGTCCCCACTTTGAGATCGAGCTTCAGAGGGGCTCTGCGCGGGCGCGGGCGGCAGTCGTGCGTTAGCATTGAGACGGGATGGCTGTGTCGCTCGCTGCTACGCTCCGGCTATCGACCGACTATGCGCGTCTGTCTGTGTTAGTGCAAATATTTACGAACGAATTGTATCAGTGTGCGTTTATTGACTAGCTCGCTGCAGATGGCCCATTTCTATTGTGCGCGTGGACGCTTACGAATACTTACGATAGTAAAATACAAGTAGTCATATATAAACTAATATTAAAATGAGAAAAGATGGATTTGATCAAAATAAAAGTCCAAGATGGCGGCTGCGAAAATTTTCAAGTTTTTCATCATGGGTGTCGTTTTCATATATTTCGAGGGTGACAAAACCGATAGTGAGGTCAAAATAAAAATCCAAAATGGCGGCTGCAAAAATTTTCAAATATTTCATCATGGGTGTCGTTTTCATACTTTTCGAGGGTGATAAAGCCGATAGTGAGGTCAAAATAAAAATCCAATATGGCGGCTGCAAAAATTTTCAAATATTTCATCATGGGTATCGTTTTCATACTTTTCGAGGGTGATAAAGCCGATAGTGAGGTCAAAATAAAAATCCAAAATGGCGGCTGCAAAAATTTTCAAATATTTCATCATGGGTGTCGTTTTCATGCTTTTCGGGGGTGATAAAGCCGCTAGTGAGGTCAAAATAAAAATCTAAAATGGCGGCTGCGAAAATTTTCAAATATTTCATCATGGGTGTCGTTTTCATGCTTTTCGGGGGTGATAAAGCCGCTAGTGAGGTCAAAATAAAAATCCAAAATGGCGGCTGCGAAAATTTTCAAATTTTTCATCATGGGTGTCGTTTTTATGCTTTTCGGGGGTGATAAAGCTGCTAGTGAGGTCAAAATAAAAATCCAAAATGGCGGCTGCAAAAATTTTCAAATATTTCATCATGGGTATCGTTTTCATACTTTTCGAGGGTGATAAAGCCGCTAGTGAGGTCAAAATAAAAATCCAAAATGACGGTTGCGAAAATTTTCAAATTTTTCATCATGGGTGTCGTTTTCATGGTTTTTGAGGCTACTGAAGCCAATAGTGAGGTCAAAATGAAAATCTAAGATGGCAGGTGCGAAAATTTTCAGAATTTTCGTCATGGGTGTCGTTTTTATGCATTTCGGGGGTGTTAAAGCCGCTAGTGAGGTCAAAATAAAAATCCAAAATGACGGTTGCGAAAATTTTCAAATTTTTCATCATGGGTGTCGTTTTCATGGTTTTTGAGGCTGCTGAAGCCAATAGTGAGGTCAAAATGAAAATCTAAGATGGCGGGTGCGAAAATTTTCAGAATTTTCGTCATGGGTGTCGTTTTCATACTTTTCGAGGGTGATCAAGCCGATTGTGAGGTCAAAATAAAAATCCAAAATGGCGGCTGCGAAAATTTTCAAACTTTTCGTCAGTGATGTCGTTTTCATGCTTTTCGGGGGTGATAAAGCCGATAGTGAGGTCAAAATAAAAATCGAAAATGGTGGTTGCGAAAATTTTCAAATTTTTCATCATGGGTGTCGTTTTCATGCTTTTCGGGGTTGATAAAGCCGATAGTGAGGTCAAAATAAAAATTCAAAATGGCGGCTGCAAAAAATTTCAAATATTTCATCATGGGTGTCGTTTTTCCCACTTTTCGAGGGCGATAAAGCCGATAATGAGGTCAAAATAAAAATCCAAAATGGCGGCTACAACAATTTTCAGATATTTCAGCATGGGTGTCATTTTCATAGTTTTCGAGGGTACTACAGCCGATAGTGAGCTCACAATGTAAATCCAAGATGGCGGCTACAAAAAATTGTTTTTTTTTTAAATCATACATAAGGAACTTCGAAAAACCTAAGTTATTCCGATCAAACTAAAATTTACTAATTATTACTTGATTTTAGGTACACGATACTTATTTGACAATAATATACTTAGTGTGATGAGTTGCCAAATAAACAATGTTATTTATCACGAGACCGCATGAGTGAGTGAGTGAGTGAGTGACAGATAGATTGCAAAAACAATATCCTATACGGTTAAGACACAAGAAATGCGTTTCCGTGAATACTGTATCATTGTGTATTAAAATTCAATTGATTTAATACAGATAACTTATTAGAAATAAATATTATATTAGATTATTCAGATTTTTTACCAAAATTTAAAAATATATGCTTTGATTCTTGGAAAGAATATTTTAATAAACGGTCATTAGAAAAGGGTTTATGGTATAAAACCATACAGTGTGAACCTCTTCGCGTGCCCTGGTTCATGAATAGTGAAGTTAGTAGAAAACTGATTGTTACTGCTCTTAGACTCAGATCTGGACACATTCCATGCAAAAAATTTGCCTTCTTGATGAAGAAAATCGATTCACCTTATTGTGAGGAATGTGGAGTAGTCGAGGACCTACAACATTTATTGATGGAATGTGTCCAATATGAGTCCAGCAGAAATAATTTAGTAAGGTCCCTGAATTTGAACAGAACTGATGTAGGCATGTTCCATACAATTCTATCCCAACCAAATGGCGACGATGCGAAGGGTGTGTTCAAATTCATGGCTCACGTCTTGTGAAAGTACATTTGTTTAGGATACGATGGGGCTGACATACGCTATGCGTAAAAGCCCCTATAAATAAAAAAAGAAAAAAAAAAAAAAAAAAAAAAAAAAGATAACTTATTATTGAAAGATTATCTATTTATCCAGTTCTTTATTTAGATATTTAAGAAGGAAAATTAGTTTTATATGTAACCAACACCTCAAATGATGACTGACTAATTAGTTACAACTAAAACTAGATTTTTGAAGCCGCCATTTTGGATTTTTATTTTGATCTCACTATTGGCTCCAGCACCCTCGAAAACCACGAAAACGACACCCATGACGAATATTTTGAAAAGTTTGGCTGCCGCCATCCTGGATTTTTATTTTGACTTTATAATCGGCTCCAGCACCCTCGAAAACCACGAAAATGACACCCGTGACGAAAATTTTGAAAATTTTCGCACCCGCCATCTTAGATTTTCATTTTGACCTCACTATTGGCTTCAGCAGCCTCGAAAACCACGAAAATGACACCCATGACGAAAATTTTGAAAATTTTCGCACCCGCCATCTTAGATTTTCATTTTGACCTCACTATTGGCTTCAGCAGCCTCAAAAACCATGAAAACGACACCCATGATGAAAAATTTGAAAATTTTTGCAGCCGCTATTTTAGATTTTCATTTTAACCTCACTATTGGCTCCAGCACCCTCGAAAACCATGAAAACGACACCCATGATGAAAAATTTGAAAATTTTTGCAGCCGCCATTTTAGATTTTCATTTTGACCTCACTATTGGCTCCAGCACCCTCGAAAACCACGAAAACGACACCCATGACGAATATTTTGAAAAGTTTTGCAGCCACCATCTTGGATTTTCATTTTGACTTTATAATCGGCTCCAGCACCCTCGAAAACCACGAAAACGACACCCATGACGAATATTTTGAAAAGTTTTGCAGCCGCCATCTTGGATTTTCATTTGGACTTTATAATCGGCTCCAGCACCCTCGAAAACCACGAAAATGACACCGATGACGAAAATTTTGAAAATTTTCGCACCTGCCATCTTAGATTTTCATTTTGACCTCACTATTGGCTTCAGCAGCCTCGAAAACCACGAAAATGACACCCATGACGAAAATTTTGAAAAGTCTTGTAGCCGCCATCCTGGATTTTCATTTTGACTTTATAATTGGCTCCAGCACCCTCGAAAACCACGAAAATGACACCCATGACGAGGTTTATCTACTAAACGGCCGTAGGTAATTATTTCAAGGTCACTGCCGAAACTATAACATCGTTCGATTGGCTACGGAACCCTAAAATGCTATTTAGGTACAGTGCTAGTTAGGTAGGTTTATTACTGATTTATAATAATTCAAATTGGTGAAACAGGATCACATTTTTTATAAAATCTCATTTTTATGTACTTATTAAATCCTCCTACCTACAGTATGCAAATAAAATGTTATTCGATTCCTAAGAAAAGTTTTACCCCCGCAGGAACTAAGTTCTGATTTTAAATGAAATCGAAATTTCTAAATGAAAAATGCTTAAAATATACGTAACATACGTATCAATCTATACAAAATATATCAGACTTGCAACCGCAATTCCCTTCTGGAATCGTTGGCAAAAATAGCGACCTGCGGGCGGCATGTCTGTGCCTCTGCATACTCTTTGATCGTCGTTTTAGTTCAGCGCGCCACCGCGCGCGTTTTACGTTTTCGGGAGTAGAGCGTTTAGCTCCGCCCACATGCACAAGGTCAGCGAGCCCTATATACACCTTAACATGATCTAGGTTAGGTTACAAAACAATATAGTAGCAGTAAACGCTATCTCATTCCATTTAGTCACGAAGTACTAATCTCATTTCGAGAACTAAGCTTTCTCTGTTAATCTAAAATAATATCTTTACACAGAATTTTACGAAATACCGACAGACTTTGTCTTTAGGAGTACTGACGAAACTCCAAGATGGTTTAAAAGTTTATTAAACTTCTAACTTGGACTTAACTATTTTCCCTTTGGTGTCATTAGCACTACGTTGTCTCTCTTTATTCTTGGCTAAAAGTTTATTAAAACAAGGGTATGTCTTTGTTCTATTAAACTGAATATAAGGATCTTAGTAACTTAGGACTCTAATGTTCCTTTTCGGTATCACTAGGCGACACCTTAACTCTAATGCGTAAGCATAAAGAAGGTACTTAGCGTAAGAAACATAATTAACACTAACCACAAGGTGAAGACTAAAGTTACTACACCGATTCGTCGATGCGTTATGCAGAGATAACATGTACACACGGCTACACATCAAGCTATGCAAAACCAGTATTGGCTGACCGTTCATTGTGTGAAAATATCAAACAAAGTGAGGCCAAGACAAACTGGTTTTGTATAGCTTGACGTGTAGCCGTGTGTACATTGTACAGGTTGCCTAGCAATAGCAACACATTTCTTATAGTATTAACAGACACGGAACTTGACTTAAAAAACCACAGACAAGTGTCAAAAGGTATGAAGATTACGTCTACTGAGAATCGACTGATGATACGGGAGTATTTGCTCAAAGATTTCTTACGTTAAGCATTAAGTACCTAAATTAAACGTTAGTAAAAACGGGAATAAGCTCTATAAAACTGAGTTTAGGGATCTAAATAACTCAGCTGTACACGTAACAAAGGTTATTAAAATATATGTTTTTGTTGTTACTCTTCCATGCAAACTCCGACCACTATACGTACATGACATACGGTCGAAAAGTTTGGAGTTAAAATGGGATATAGTGAACTACTGCGGTTAGGTTAGGTAACACTAACAGCTGAATTTTACCTAATTTGCAAACTTCATAGACAAGCTATTTAGTAGCGTCGATTTATAACTTTCGAAGAATTGAATAGAATTTTCGTAGCAAAATTCTGGCTTTCAAATGAATAACTTATTTTTATTTTGTAACTAGCGACCCGCCCCTATTAAGCAGGGTTTTAACGAATTGATAAAATATTGAGATTTATTTATTTTAATATTATTGCATTATCCACATAAACCTGCCAGAACATAAATAAATTCTCTAATTTTCAATGTGCACCTAGTTGAAGAACAACGCCGTCACACAGATAGACATGAAAAGCTACTTTTATTTATAATACGTATAGATTATACATATAGAAGCGATACACTTTATTTATATTCGGTGCAATTTGGACAGTCAGCTTCACTGCCAACTTGCTGGCTAACGTTTCTTTATAGCTGGCATAACCAACGGGTTATGCCAGCTATAAATTATGACATGAATCATGAGAACGCTCATGATTCATGTCGATATCTAGTTACAAGAAAAGTTTTTTCCCCACCCTTGAAATTATTTAAACATTTCCTTGTCCAACAAAGCCTTCTCAAAACCCAAACAAAACACAGTCTCCTTGAGGAATCATTTTCGAACACAGTAAATCGGATATAAGCAAGAAAAATCTCAAACGTTCATGTTGTGACGTCACTAAGTCTTTACCCCGACTGCCGGAAATGAAAGGGTAAAAAGAAAACAGGTGCCAACGTCGGGGACTTGATAACTGAATCAACGGCTGTACAAATGCAACGGACTGGGGAACGGTAATGACGACAAACTAAATTGGATACTGAATGTGGATAGAGATTTTTCTTTTTGACTTTCTATGTAGTTAAAGCGCTACAAGGTTTTTTTTGGCGCGTGGTCAAAATCGGAACTAACGCCGCCATCTTGTTTTTTTTTTTCAAAAGAATTCTACAGAACAATTTCAAAAAAGTTTATCGACAACGCCCTCCTGTCAATGTCATTAAAGCGCCAAAAAAAGATCCTTGTATAACTGTATGTGTGAAATCATAATACCTACATGGCCTACATTGTAAAACCCAAAACTTTTCCCAGGAAACCGGTATACTTCTAATAAAATAATGTATATATTATGTGTGTGAGTTATACAATTAAAAGTCTTTGTAGGTACCTATTTATCTTCCATAAACAGCTTAAAATAATAGTTTTTTCTTGGAAAATTCAATGAATATACAAAAAATATTTTTACCTAAAGGTAACTTAGATGAGAATAAAGTTGCTACTGATACTAGTACATAATTAGAACAGAAAATAGAGCAAGTGTCATTAAGGTTGTAGACTTTTTACCTAGGTAAGTCACCGGGGACTGAAGAATCGCAGCAGACTAAAATACGAGAGTGACTCAGAACTAAGTTAGATGCAAAAATGTAGATTTTGTTTTTATTTCATTAGGGCTGATTTTTCTAACCCCAGATTATTTTATCGGAGGAATAATTTTGAATATTTGACAGTTCTTCCAAACAAAAACTATCAGACGTCAATTCTATTCCACGAATAAAAATTATCTGTCGATTGAAAAATTAGCCCTAATCCATATTACTATCTCACTATAAACACTACTATCATTATATGTTATCATTGTTTGAAATAAATATATTTTGTGTAGGTACACACGGCTACACGTCAAGCTATACAAAACCAGTTTGTCTTGGCCTCACTTTGTATGATATTTTCTCACAGTGAACGGTCAGCTAATACTGGTTTTGCATAGCTTGATGTTTAGCCGTGTGTACGTTAAGAGATTCTTAAGATTCGATTCTTTATTAGAATAAATTATTAAGAATCTGTGGATTTTTAATAAAGTAATTATACACATTTATGTTATATAATAAAGTAATTATAACATTTCAAAAATAAAACTTTAATTTCAATAAAAGCAACAACGCTTATAAACCATGTTTTAAGCATGTTTTTAAATTAAACAAACTTAAAATAATATTTTCCTGATAAAGTTAAAATTATTGTATACAAAATGTTAGTAAACACTTCGAAACAAATAACTCGATTTATCAACACTTCATTGGCAGAATTGACTTATTTATTTCTGACTTCATATTTCTACAGAATCCTGCTTTATTTTCTAGCTTCGAATTAATCTCGAATGCTGTTGTTATTTCTCTAGAGTTATATTAATTGTGCGTAGGTACCTGGAAGGATTACTTTTATGTTTTGAAAATTAAACCATCTGTCAATTTATAAGAGCTGGGTCTGTTAGCAAATATATTACTCTGAGTTGATTTTTCAATCGACCGATAACTTTTATTCGTGGAATAAAATTGACGTCGTTAAAAATTATTCCTCCGATAAAGTTATCTGGCGTTGGAAAAATCAGCCCTTACTCTACAACTTATTACACTATGAAAAGATTTCCACGAAAAAAAAAACACGTACAAAAACATGCAAAAATATTACACTATGAAAAGGTTTCCACGAAAGACAACCCGGTACTAAAACATGCAAAAATATTACACTATGAAAAGGTTTCCACGAAAAAAATAAGGTACAAAAACACGCAAAAGTTCCCTCTTATAATATCACTCGCTTCTGCACGCGACTTCGTCCGCATGAAATTTCTTGTTTCCCCGATCTACCACGTCGCATCGCATCGCCTGGCCGTTATTACTCTGTTTTTGCTTAGCGTTCTTTCTGACATTTTTTCTTTTGTGCTCGGCTTCTAAGTATCCTAGCGTGTATTAAGTAGCTTATAGCCTTCCTCAAGAATTGGGCTATCGAAGGCAAAAAGATTTTTTTTAATCCGACTGTTAAGTTTAGATATTAACGCGTTCAAACAAACAAACTCTTCAGCTTTATTAATAAATATAGAATATAGATAGATAGAAACTATAATCGTGTCCCATTTTCAAAAGAATAATAGTAGGCACCTATATCTTGTCTGCACGAACCCTATCAATCTTTTTTTCTCTCATCTTGTTATATTGGCGTCCTATATCTTCGCAACTTGAAAGATATCTTCAATAATGAAAGTGTGGATACAATGACACTCGACACACAAAACTTGATCCCCACTCGATAGCTCGATACACACGATAGCCTAATATCGATATAGTAATTGGCAACAATAACATCGATACGAAAAAACGATTCGAAAAGTTGAAGCGAGCTAACGGTAAAGACAATATTGTTTACAAACATAATCAGATGCTAAATACTAAGAAAAAACGTAAATTCTCGTTAGCTATTGAATGTAGATGAGGGTGTGAGTGTGCTGGTTAATTAATAAGTAACAGTTACTGTTTCTCAACGGATAACTGTGTGGCAGTAAGGTAATGACCGGGCGGAGTCATTCCCACGCCGAGTCCGCAATTTAGATAGCGTGCATCCGAAAATGCTCGATATGCTCCGATGAGTACGCACAAATACATTTTTTTTCTCTCTTTCTCTCACTGTACAATGTCTGGGAAAGAATACGAGTGATTTTTTTCCGCGGCAGCAAGTGTTTTCAGTGACGGAGAGAGCCGTTCGTTTGACAAGTGACAACAGCTTGACTGTCCCGACAAACGTCGATGGTACTCGTAAAATGGAACATAAACCTGTTGAACTTTTGTCCAGAATGCAGAGAAAAGAAATATATTATGTAAATACTTTGGAATAATGACCTATTGAGCAATAATTAAAATAAGCTCTTGCGCTCAGTGTAAGGGTGCATCCACGCCGACGCGTTAGCGATACGCAAATGTTTGACTGTGTACCGATTGTGTAATGTGATTAGCGTTGTGTAATCGCTTAACAGTCCAAGCTTAGCAATTTGCACTAGTAGGTACAATTAAGTTACATACTGTACAAATTGTAGACCACCTTATGACAGTTAAAAGCTTAAACTCTATAATAGATGGAATACTCTTTATTATGTACACCATATGGATTCAAGATTCAAATTTAGAAATACAAAAAATAGAAAAAATAATATGAAGGAAACCTTTGCAATATGAATACCCCCATAAAACTTTATATCAAAGCAAACGATGAAAGTAAGATTAAAATCATAGCTTCTGTAAGCATTGAAAATATTTTTTTTCTAGTTATTTTATTAAGGGTTGTTTATAATACTAGTACTGCCGATCTATTCTATAAAATACTCACCGTGAAGACTAAGGTGAAGTGAGCTGGAAGTGAGCTGTCAATGACAAACGTGAAGTGAGTGGTCAATAGTGTCAATCCCTAACTTCAGATGAATGTCCACTCACTTTGAGCTAACTTCACCTGAGTCATTGTCAGCACATGTCACCTGAATTTTCACGGTGAGATTTTTAAAGAATAGCACCGCTGCTTTCATGAATGTAAGCATAACAAACAAAACATAACAAGACATTTTAGTACTTCCGCATTTCACAAACATCAGGATTTTTGAAGGAAGCCTTTAATATTCCTCTTACATACATCAACATTTTCTCTTTGTAATCTCTCGCTTAGAAGAAAATCTTCTGTTTCAAAGAGTTATTTATTTAAAGCTCTGCTCACTCATGTACCTTGGAATATGGAGGAAAATGTTTACACGTCGTGGTTTACGAGGTTATGAGCTTAGACATTACCTTCCTTATAATGATATGAAAATACGTGAAATATTCATGCATTAATGAAAATCTTTACCTAATACGTGTGCGTACAAACCATAGATTATTTCCGTACGGAATTCAGCACTTTTCCTCTTTTTTGTTTAGCCATAAATCAAAAAAAATATATACTGAGTATTTTGCCTTATACCTACCTACTTGGTTAAAACCTAAACACAAAATTTGTTTCTTTTTATAATCCAATAAATAAGTAATGTTGTTATAATAAAAGGACGACTTTACCCCACAATAAGTATTTTTCACCGCGGTAAAAGACAAAGATTTTGAGTGATGTGGCAGAGTGCTGTCGGCTTAGAGCTTTTAAAAGCGCCTTCACTTCCTCCATTGGAAAACTCAACATTATTTATAAACAACAACAATAACTCAACAATGATACTTTATTTATTTATAAATATAATGGTTGAGATTCGAGATGTTTATCAATTTTGTTAGTACCTACATAAATATGTTTTGAATTCTGTATTTAGAAATTAATTTAATAATAAGCAAAATGGAAACATAATCTTAATGAAGCATTAAATAAATATGTATGAGTTGTAATCATTACACTAACCTTATTTTAACGAATCCGGAGCGAGGTCTAAAAGTAAAAACAAATACTAAACTTACTAAACATCATATATTTAAATAAATTCCAGAGAAAATTACCTAGGAAACGTTACTTTTTGTTACAAAAGTACATTTACAAAGAGCATAATAAATGCGAGTTCTTAGTTCCCAACTAGAAGTGCCATGATAAAAAAATATCATCTAGTATTAATGACATCTGCGGCGCTATTGAGAGTTAAGGCTACGACACATTTACGCGATGTACAATTCCTGGCGTAATTGGTGTTTGCAACAATTCAATTGAGCATAAAATAATTTTACAGTGAATGCTCTGATTTACTGCGAGTCGAGATGCATCATTACAGAACACGGAACACGAAATTTCGCTAATCAATTCCGACCACTCGCCGCTCAGCATTTCCCTTTCGAAAATGGAATGATTTGAACGGAATTCGAAACTGGAGCGTTTTAGATTGCACGATATATCGCGGGTGTATGTCGGTGCCCTTATAGCGACCGCAAAGCAGTGCCCGAGGGTTCGCGCCATAAACACGCCTCGCCTGGACTTTTTGCTCACTCCAGAAAGTCATTACAGCTTGGTACGTGTTTTCATTATAACCCCCGATGCGCTATAAGCCGTTTGTAACTAATAGTTGTGTTATTGACTGCGAATTGTTCTGAGATAGGTACCTAGTGCCTACTGACGTATTCTCAGACTGTTTTTTCTTCGAGTTTATTTATTGGTAAGTTATTGGGGTGGTTATATGGTCCAGAAAAATTAAAGACCCGAAAAGATAAATGGCTCAATATTTAGTTCACGCAGCTTTAAGCAGCACTTAAGAAAATAAATGTTTCTACGCCTCACATAAAGGAGAATGAATTCTGAAACTCGCCAACAAAATTATGTGAATGAATCGAATCGAATGAATCACTATTACAAAATGGACACACGACAAGCAGGACTGTACAACTGGATTTCTAAATCTGAATACAGATTCCAGTTCCAACGCACTGTATTTTTTCACACTGTCCTCGTTAGCCGGCAGAACATCTCTAATCAAACCAGACACCTATTTAATTAACTGGCAACTCTCAAAGAACTATCTGGATCCATTTACTTGACACATAAGTGATTAAATCTGTACGTAATATGGGGCGAACCTTTATGTCCATCTACTCAAAAGACCTTTTCCTCTATCTGATATCTTTAATTATTCAAATATGGCCGGAATATTTTCAGCTTGTGTCCCCGAAACAGTCAAAGAGGAACTCTGTTACAAGACTTTTTGTTATTTTTCATAACAACAATATTATGAATATTTTTGTTAGAAATGTTTTTAGACGGCCGTATTATGCTGAACATGTCGAATAATGTTCGGGATTGCGCTTTAGGCATTACGCCGAGACAATAAGTGGATGATAGCATATATACCACATAGTTTTATTCCGAGAAAGTGGGACAAATGGTAACATAATAACGATAGTGCTCGCGACAATGTCTTGGGTAATACAACCTTTATAGTATCCAATCTAACATCTTTAGCATTTGCATAACAAAAGTCTGATCTAAGAACAATGAGGTCCCAAAACCTTTATATACAATATATGCTTACACCCTTTATCGGTTTAAAGAATTTTATTCTCTTAAAGGTCACAAACAGTTCACTTAACATATGAGATATACAAATAACACATACATATATAAATCCACGCCTTCTTCCCACGGGGGTAGACAGAGTCTACAGAACGCCACTTGTTACGATCCTTACATACACCTTTTGCGTCGTTTACTTCCATACATCTGGTCATACACGCACGCCAGTTGCGAGTACTTCGCACCTGACGAACTGTTTTCTGAAGAACATAACCAATAAGGTCACTCAAAGTCAAAGTCAAATCATTTATTTCAAATAGGCACATAAAAGGCACTTTTGAACGTCAAAAATAAAATTGATTCTAGTCGCCCCTTCCATAAGGTAGTTTTCAACTTTTCATATGGAGAAGAATGGCCAAGAAACTCCACCGTTACTCTTTTAAAATGTTTTACAATATTTTGCATACATTCATTATATAATATGTGAAAACGATGCACCTAAAAATAAAATTACTATACCACAATAGGTAAAAGAATTAAAATGAACTAATGAAAACATGACATATAAATTAACTATGAGATAGATACATGGTGCTCACATATTTACAAACATTCCAACTTATGCCAACTACTTATTCCACTGTAACTATATGTCCTTCTAGAGCGTTTCCGCTCACACTTGCCTTGTATATCTACAAATAAAGCATGCAGTTATAAAGTAAAATAATGACTCCGTGAGAAGAAAAACATAAAATTTTAAAGTAGGGTTCTAAAGACTTCAAACTCAACCAATATGCTGATTTATTAGGGATATAGGATTACGTCACACGATACTGCAATTCCAATATTGGCCCATTCGCATTATCAGGTATTCCGTCCATAAATTATTGGCATATGTCTTGCCGATAACAAATTCGTCTTACATGTCCGTTGGGATACCGCGATATTGATGAGATAATATCTACCAACGTAGTTGTTCCAATTTCCACTGCCTCTGAGAGACCGCTTCTAGAATTTGCAAGTTGTAAAGCAATGGATAATATAAATGACAAAATAGCATTTAATGTTTTCGTAGTTAAGACAAAGCTTGGGAGCTTTGTAGTAACTAATCAGTATTTAAGTACTCGCTTAGCATACTGATAGAACCAGCATTATGTATTTCAGACGTGCGCAATGTTCAGTTTTTTAATCGCTGATAATTCTAACTAGATTTCGACGTGACCGAAATATTTTATCGAAGCAAAATATTCATGGTAAGTAAACTAAAAATGTACGTTTGCTAGATTTAAATTAACTGTAAAAAGTTGACTGTACTCAGCGTATTCACGAAAACAGATGAACATCGCATAAAGTTATAAAACGTTTTACATAGTAACAAAACGTTCATAAAGGGGTATAAATTAAAGTATCCGCGTAAATCTGTTCAACGGGCACGAAATCCAATTCTCAAAGCTCAAACTTTTGTTTCACAAACATGAGAGTAGAGCCACACCATCCATGATACAGTAAATTAAGCGTGCAGTGTTCGTGAGAGTAACCTGACCTGCACCGAAATATAGCACCAACGGTATCGGTGATTGACAAAAAGCCTCGTACCTCGACCAAAGCCAACAATGTCCGCGCCGCAAAAAAAAAATACCTTGTCGGTTATTTAACTTCGGTGTGAAAGAACTCACGACTATTTTTATCTCGTCCAATGATAAGTATAAAACTAAAAAAAAGCACATTCGTGATTCGATTACCACGATTATTGAGTCGACTTTTATGTGCGGCTACTTTTTTTACTTACAAATGCATACTTCGATGTCTATATAATTTTACGTCGGCTAGGGTTGGGAGAAGATTTCATTTTGAATCGAGTTATTCGAAACGTTTCGTTGTCAAATATTGACGTAGTACAATAACGTTTGGCATTTAAAAACATGGACTTTATTCCCGTGGGAATTTATGATTATTTAAAGTGTTTAATATTTGAGGTGGTTTAATAGTGTATTATTTATATGAGTAACCGCCAGCCCTAAGCTACATAGCAAAGACAGTAATGTGTATCGGAGTGTGGACAGACACAAAAAGGATCTATTTTTCTCTCTCCATCGTCAGGAACCAGCCGAGCCACTTTTATCGCTGTTTTACTGTTTGCAATTTAACTTGAAGCGTTAAACTCAACGCGGGCGAACAAACAACAATAATAATAATCACATTTTAGCATCAATGTGTGTCACTTCTAGAATGTTATATTTGTTACATCTTTGTTTAGTGTAGAGGTCGCACGCTAATTTATTAGCTCCCAAAAAAAAACTATTTTCTCTAAAGTTTTTATTCCTTCGCTATATCATTATTTAGCCGTTTGTGTGCACACATATTAACATTATGTCGTGATAGCTCAGTGGTAAAGGCCTCGCCTCTAATGCATGAGATTGTGGGTTCAAATTCAGGCAAGTACCAATGTGGATTTTTCGATTCGTATGTACTTTTTGAATTTATCTTGGACTGGTCAAAGAAAACATCGTGAGGAAACTTGGACTTATTTTTTTTTTGGACAATGCCTCATACTAGGAATTACTCCAGTATCGTGGGTGCGTTTACAAACATTTAAACTTACATACACAGCCAGACCCGGAGCAACTACCTCTAGGCAGTATAAATATTTGTTCCGTGCGGGAATCGAACCCGCGACACGCAGCACAGCAGTCGATCGCTCAGCCACTGCGGCAACCGTGTCGTCATCACGTCATCACTTATAGTTAATATACATCTGAAATCGCCAACCCGTCTTGAGCAAGCGTGCCAATAATAGGCTGGTGTACTGTTGTACACACATGTAAACATACTAGAAGTAAGGAACTGAAAATTACATACGCAGGTGAAGCTTATACGTAAATAAATCTCTTCCAGCACATCCTCCATCCTTCCGATACCTACCTGCGTTCTACCACATATTTTGGCTGCCCTTAAAATCCCGCAAGTTCTATAAACCAGCCCTAAAAGCAATTAGATTATTCACCTATAGGCTTTCATTACTCTAATAACTGAAATTCAATACTACTAACAAAACAATGGTTTGAATAGAAATTCAAACTATCTCTACCAACATTGTTCTATTAAATAACAATGTTGTGATTAAAGAGGACATCTTAATTACCAGGAGGGATTATGATTACCTCAGTGTCAATCTGTCAAAAATACCTCTACCTCCAATTTAACTAAATTGTTGACATTGATTGTCGCTGAGATGTGATTACAACCAGAAGGCCAATTCCCGTAATTAAAAACGTTCAATATCTAGTCACAATCTCATCTCAGCGACAATCAATTTCAAAAACTACTCAAAAATTAAATGAGAGGTATTTTTGACAGAATCAGACTGAGATCAGAAGGCCAATTCTCGTAATTTAAAACGTTCAAAATCTAGTCGCAGTCTCATCTCGGCGACAAACAAATGTCAAAAACTTGTCAAAATGTAGGGAAATTAGAAGTATTTTTTGACAGATTGAGGCTGAGATCAGACTGTGAACGTTCTTAAAATTACGAGAATTGCCCCTCAGAATGTCAACATTCTTAAAATTACGAGAATGGCTATCTATCTGATTTCGAATGTTCGATGTTAAAATACCTACAAGAATTGCCCTTCAAATCTACGGAACCCTAAGGCTCCAAATGAAATATAAACATTCCTATAATAATATTGTATCTGGAACACAATTATACGACTCGGCAACCTCCCAATAAGAAAATAAAAAAGCTTAGAAATGAATTGGAAACATAAAAATGATATATAAAACCCATAAAAAATAACGTGAAGGATAAATCGTATACCCTCAGACTGGAATGAATACATTGAGTTTGGAGTATGAACCATGGAGTTTGTATAGGTTAGTATTTATAGCAATTTTGGTCTCATTTCCTACGATCTTCTTTTCACGTCGATGGTACTTTATTTGATTATTATTATTTTATTGTTTGACCCCAGCAGGTGGCCACGTTGATTATAGCGGCATCAGTAGCATTCTTTAGGTCATCAAAGGTGCAAGTGAACGGGAATTTAGGATACTCCTTGAATAATCTAGGCCTTGTAGACTGTAGATTTGTAGACCTTTATTTTATTAAATCTGACAACCAGTCTTACCAAGGGGTATAGTATTACCCAGTAACTGGGTTGTGGAGGTCATATAGGCAGTCGCTCCACGTAAAATACAGGTATTCAGCTACATTCGGTTAGACTGGAAGCCGGCCCCAACATACATAGTTGAGAAAAACCTAGGCAGATTTATTAAGTACCTGGTAAGTACTTGTTGACTACGCTGTCCTCCCCCTTAATACAGTAATTTGGAAACATTGTAAAAGCCAATTATTTTTAAAAGAGTAACCGTGGAGTTTCTTGCCGGCTCTTCTCCATAGGAAACGACCAATTCGAACCGTGCACCTAGCATCTAACGTTTCATAAGTGCCAATGTAGATTTAAATTTGTGAAATAAAATATTTTGAATTTGACTCCAGCAAGTGAGACATGGTTTGATTGAAGCACCGCACCCGCACTAGGTGTTGGATGGGTCAGTAATTCCCCACTTCGTCAACTTGTCACTTCGTCAAATCCTACGGTAAAATTTATGATATTGGAAACCTGTCAAATCTACGAAAGTCCGCAGCCCGTTAGAGTAGTGACCTAATTTTTCTATAACCTGCAATGCAGCTATAACTTACATCACCATGTTAACAAGAAAAACGCAATCTCGAAACGTGAAAGAAAAGTTCTCACTTCACTTTACCTTTGAAATGTACTTCTTTTGTTTTTCTTTACAACCTTTATTGTGTCATGTACGAGAGTGTAGGGATGAAAAGTTCTTGATACAAAATCAATTCAATGAGTAAAAAAAAAAAGAATATATCAATGGGAATAAGAAACAAACTATAACTAAAGGATATACTCGTATATACATATTTTAAATTTTCTTTCAACTAAATACAGGGTGGCAACTAAATACCATGGATTCATATACATGATTCTGAACCCACCTGCGTGGAAATTCTTCGTCGATTATTTAAAAAAATATTTGCTTTTCCATACATTTTGACCGCGTAGGTATGATGACACACACATGATTCTAGAGAGAGACCCATGATTCTAGAACCCCAAGCATAAAAATTTTCGTCGGTATTAAAAATATTTCGGCTGTTTCATAGAAAATGCACTTTTCTATGAAACAGACGATTTATTTTTATTACAGACGAAAAACTTCTACGCGTGGGGCTCTAGAATCATGTGCTAAATTCATGATTATAGTTTGATTTTAGAGAGGCATACTTTTTTACAACGTACGTAATAAACTAAACTAAGTTTAATGTCATGATATGATTCCAATTTAATCACCTAATTAACGTACTAAATTCCGTTTAAACGTCTCGTAACATAACCTACCTCAATGCTGCGATAACTTCAGTGCTAAGGTTATAGTTACACCACATGCATACAAACTTGTTATAAACATGTTCCACCCGGTCGTGACCGTCGATGTCTATTGAACAGGCGATGTAATGTATGCTGGTTATTTTGACGAACTAAAATCGTGGAAAGAATAATATATTTGTTATGCTAATCAATATAGTTTTTTTATCAACCTTGCCATACAACGTGGCAATGCTGCCAGCCTTTTGGGCACATTTCCTATTGACAGCGATGCGGCCGAATTTTTGATGCCCTTTGATTATTTACACTCATATACCTATGTAAAAAAAAACAATTTATTTATAATTTGTCGGTAACTGTTTCCTCTCTAGACATTCCGAATTATTCTTGAAACAAAAGAACTCGACCAACATTTTCAACTTCAAAACTCCAACCCAAATTAAAAATGCACATGGCCGACTCAATTAAAAATACATCCTAATAAAATTAAACATTCCCACTTCCACTTGAAAACCTATTCCTTTCAACTCACTTTACTGACCCATAAAACGCAGGTATCCTTTCATTTTTGAGCACTTTGCACTCTCGTGGTAAAAGCATGTGCATCTTTCACTTTCCGCTATCGTAAATGGTACATGTGCAGGTAAAGTACTGGCTTTTACGAGGTTAGTTTATAGTCCGGTCGAGGTACTATTACATACTATTGTTCGTATAGGAACTGAAGGTTACCCGACACATCAAATCGGAGCAATTCGAGCTTTACGCGTGATACAAATATGATTGTCGACCTTTTTTATGACGCGATTGTCTTATGTGTTTGTTTCGTGGTTTGCTCGAAATTGAGTGAGTGGTAGCTTATTATTGGTAGACCTTGTAGATAGATTGAAGAATACTTGGCAGACGATAAATCTAACGAATTGGGTTATGTGAAGCACAATGAAAACTCATTTGCTCTCGAATAGGCGTAAAGGCAAATCTGACGGATACAATTTTTTTTTTTGAGACTTTTCCCCACACTTGCAATTACTGCTGTATGCATTTACAAACATTTAAACTCACAGTAACTACTACTTAGTTACTTAGTACTTAAATTACTTAGTAACTACTTTATAAAAAATTTAAATTAATTTAATCACTGTCAGACAACGCACAGCCCAACTGTTCGGCCTAGAAGCATGAAATTTAGCACAAGAGTTTATAAACCGAAAGTGCAAAGTACTTAGAAAGGATTTCTGAAAATCACCTCCTAATGTGGTTAAATAGGGGACGTAACCGCGTCATTCTTGTCTAACGGCTAGTAGTTTTATAAAATCGTTTGACATACCAACAAAACTACAACAAAACGTACAACAAATGAGCAACCGGTACATTAAAAACTCACACGGATGCTGTTCTATTTACGACAAAGTATGTAACAAACGAAAGACGTTCAATAAAAACCGGGTTCTTAAACATGAACTCGAAAAGACACGTTTAAACTGTGAAATTTTGTCGAGAACCAGCCCAGAACAAACTTCTATACAGGGAGTCTAAAGCTTAGGACTCACCGAGTCTACGAATGAATCGTGACGTAACAGAGACGTGATTCTAAAATATTTTCATGCAACGCTTGGTCTATTCTGAAATGCAATCTCATGTTCACGAGGTTTTCGCTTAGCTGCACACTACCGCAGCAATCTGATCATTGCTGCGGTAGTGTGAGATGCATCGATAATGATAACAATGTAATAGTGATGTGTTTTGGCTATTTTATCGACTATCTCGCCAAGGTTTTCACGTAACTTTAAGTATATCTTTAATCATTTAAGCATCACGATCTAGCCTATCTTTAAAAAATTAGGTCGCCATCCAGTGTAACTCCAGCCTATTGGATAATGTAGGTATTATTGTTTTACTTGACCTAAGATGATCAACCTACCCTTTCCCAACTATGTTAGGGTCGGCTTCCGGTCTAACCGGATGCACCTAAATACCAGTATTTTACATAGAACGACTGCCTATCTGACCTCCACAACCTGAGTAACACGATACCCGAAGAAGACTGGTTGTCAGACTTTTAGGTTTCTGACTACCCGTATCGACTGTCAGAGACTTAACCCAAAATATCGACATGATCACCATGACGACATGACACACTACAATTTGCATCAAAGAACGCAATACCGCAATGAGTCCGCTGAAATCGATTCCCAGACCAGACACAACTAACACAATTCCAGAATAAAATCTTTTCATTACATACAATACATGGAATCCTTTTCCTCACCCACAAATTCGATCCGATCCGTTTCGCAATAAACTAGCAAACAAGGTCGGATGAACTTCTAATCCTAAACTTGGAAACAAGAACGAAATAAACTTCTTGTTGGACTTTCATACAATATCATCGAACGTAGATACTGATATTGTAAAGGAAAGGTGTTATAATAATGTTATTAGTTTATCTACGAATCGCTGATGCAAAACAAAGGGATTATTCATTAAAAGATACCATAGTTAGTCCGTAGTAGTAGTCTAGGAATCAAGCACTAACTTTAAGATCTTTTTGATTGGTTGTAGTTTTGTTGAGTTTAATTTAAACTCTACTCTTTTCTTTCTAAGTAATATAACATTACATTACGCCGTCGTCCCCGAAGGGTTAGGCACCTTAGACAGAGGTGTACAGACGCCAGCACATCAAGCTACTACAATCTGTCAATACTGTTTAACAGATTTTCAACTTTATCGCTAAAACATTAAGGTTCAAGGTTGATTGGGAAAATTTGACAGTTTCGGGTAGCTTGACCTACACCCACATTTCGCGAGCCTATTGTCATCACTAACGCACCGGCCACAAATCTAGACTCCCGGCCAGTTCTTTTCTATCTGGGGTTGAATAATTATTAGGAAAACATTATACCTATCGTAAGAATAAATTGCTTTCAATGTGTTATAAACTTTTTGGCACAACTGTGCTTGGTTTCAGCAGTGCGATTCTGTAACCATCTCACCGTGAAAACTTAGGTGAGCTGTAATTCTAACTAATGCTAGGGATTGACACTATTGACAGTTCAGTCTAAGCTCACTTCACCTAACTTTTCACGGTGAGATTTTTACAGAATCGATCGGCAGGTAGGTACAGCTTCAAAAGACTGAGACTGACTCAAAATGACTGGGTGAATTCACAAGGAATGATTTTTTTTTAAATAGTCATGAATGTAAGTATAGATTAAGTATAAGCGTATTTAGTATTTGCCCAACCAGCTGTGGGCCAAAATAACCTCCACGTGGAGCCCTGCCACAGCTAGAAGGCGTCGCGGCAGACCCCGTAGAAGATGGTAGGACGAGCTGGACAAAACAAACGACCAGTGGTCTACTTTAGCCCTGGATCTAAAGAGCTGGAAGTCATATTGCCCAGCAGTGGGATGATGCAGGCTAACAATAAGCGCATTTATCGAATTGGGTTATCCTGTAACGGTTGATGTTAGTAGCATTTTTTTTTTGGTTTGCTAACGTTATCATCATCTGCCTAGCCTTTTCCCAACTATGTTGGGGTCGGCTTCCAGTTTAACCGGATGCAGCTAAATACCAGTATTTTACATGGAGCGACCTATCTGACCTCCACAACCCAGTTACTGGGTAATACGATACCCCTTGGTTTGCTAACGTTATATCCTCTAAAAATACCTAGGTAGGCACGTACATAATTAAAATGGAATTTTCGCAGTAATTCTAGTTCAGATCTAATCATAAGTGCACAAAAAACAGGTCGTCGACATATTAAGTGTGTTAGTAATAAAGGAAAAAATGAAGTTTTAAAGCTTCGTCCGTCACGACTTTCCACACGTCGTCGTGACTTTGTAATGGATGCCTGCGAGAAATTGACAGGCACCCGACGGCCCTTGTATTGTACTGTTACAGCTCTACTAACGAACATATGGCCTGATTTGAGACGGTAATAATTAAATTGATATAGGTGGCAAAAACTGCAAAATCAATAGGTCATATTCGTGTGCGAAAAAAGTCTGAAGAATAAAAAAACTTGTTGCGTTAGAATAACACAAATTAAATTGATTATTCTGTAAATATAGAATCGGAATTACTTTAACACCTCATGTTATTTAAAAAAAATAAGCTAAGTGGGGTCGAATTTTTTCCTATTTGACTACTCCTGAGAAGAAATGGCGTAAAATATCTTTCTTTCTTTTGAAAATCCAGACATAATCTTGATCAGATCCCCGATATCCTATTTTCAAAATAAACAATTTGTACAGTCACCAAAGGAGATAAGTAACCAGGGTCGTCGGATATAGATGAAGTTTAGTAAGAAACCGACGGATGTTTTCGAATGAAATTTGATTTAATTAATAGAAAACAAACAGTTCATTTATCAAATTAAATTTCATTCGAAAACATCCATCGGTTTCTTACTAAACTTCAACTATAACCGACCCTGATTACTTATCTCCTTTATTGAGTCTACATGATCATAAAATCAGTATTTCATTCCCTTCAAACAAACAGTGAAAACTAATTTTGCATTAAAAATAAGGCTACCGTTAAAATAAAGTGACCCACATAAATCAATTTTAATAGTTTTCATTCGGAAAAAAAAGTGGTCTGAAAACTGTCTAAATAATTTTAGACAGGTTTAGACAAACCGGAACTGAATTTCAACTATAAATATATTAGTACTAGGATACCCAAATAGAACGCCTCTAAACCTATAAATAATTCCTCATAAATATTGCCTCTACAATCCTAACAAAAACAAAAAAGTGGAGATAGCAAAACTTTCTAGACGAACTACAAAAACACTAGGTTCTTACGTACTTAGTCCTCACGGGAGCTGAGAATAGACTTGTCCAAAAAAAACTTCACAGTCCCTTGGTAAATAAAATTCTTGGAACCTAGAACGAAGTATGAGATCAAAGTTCTATTCTAGGTGTAAGGCTTAGTACACACGACCTCTGGTTTAACGTTACAGTTCGTGACATTGCAATAGAGAAGTGCAAGCAAGACTTTGCAAGTTCAGTCACGCTTTGAAATATACGAGCGGCATGCGTTTGTTAGGTTTCTGTATATGTAGGGTTCTGTCTTATTTCTGTGTTGTACTCGTTTGCAAAAATGTTCTGTCAGTTACTGAAAAGCTGTAAGGAAATGATGTTTATTGTTATATCTACCTTTTTACAGTCTTTTTTTTGGCCTTTATCGTGCATGAAGCGCAAACCTTTGGAAATGTACGGGATTTTTGAATATTGTGGAAATGAAGCTACTTTTATTTTATGTTAGGTAATATAAATACTATCAAATTTAATAGTGTACTTCTATTTGAATTAGCCTTTAAGGCCAATGACATCAAATAAAAATGTATGTAAGTAATTAACCGCATACAAATTTAAAAGGATTACAACTTCAAGTTAAGTCTTTTAATTAAACTCTTAATTAGAACGCAGGTTTTCCTCTATTCCGCTGTTATTACACTGAGACTCGATCCAGAACAATACTTACCTAATAACAAAACTTTCTTAATAAAACAAGGAAAACTAACAAACTGAAGTATAAAATATCTGTTCTTCCCGATGGTATACACCAAAGTTTATTCATCCACCGTTTCTTATTATAACTTCTTTATTTTCTTTCTGAATGAAAAAAGTTATTGCGACCTAGGATTTTTATTATATCCCTTGGTATAAACAGTGGTAAAAATATAATGAATCTGTATGTTACGTCCTTCACTGTACGCATCCTTAACAAAACTTTTTTAAAAGCTCGGTAATATAAAAAAATTGTCAAACATGTGGACATGCAGGCCCCTTAGATTATTTTTGTTTCACAGTAGCAAAAAGCTCTACGTCTACAAAATTTTATTTAATTAGGAACATGCGAAAAGTTTAAAAGTTTGAAAAGCACATTTTTTTATTCAGTACTCACAGAAAAATATATACAATTATCACCACAGTTTATATTTCATGAATACGAGACGACATCAAAATAAAGTTTCAGTCATAAAACAACAATAATAAATTAAATTACAACTTACCGATAATAACTCGATCACTTGCGGAAAAACTTCAATGCTACGAGTTCATTAGAGCATTTTAACTTCGGAACATAAATCACGAATCATTCCCGCCTATTTTTTTATTTTTATTTATTGTCCAATTTTTTTTTATTTAAATTCAAGCGTCGAATGTAATGCGTTCCGTTCGTCGAGTACAGCGAGCGTAGTCGCACGCGGGCTCCGGCTAGTAAAGGCGGCAACACACTGCGAGAGCGGCGTCAGGCTGCGCCAGTGCCCCCTCCGGCTATCACTCTACTTTCGGTTATTCTCTCGCCTCCCTCGAGACAGAGACCGATTTATCACGGTGGCGTATCTGTGTTAGCTCCCAGACAATCCAGACTCAACTCGAGGTTTTATACAGATCACCTTACGTACCGCAAGTGTAGTCGTTGCTTCAAAGAAACGTCACTGACCGCATAATGTCGCAGATAATGAGTTCGGAGACAGGCGAAAATTGTTCGTTAGCCGAAAAAGGCGATTTAGTTGCAATCGGGACGGGCTTAGCGAAATCATTAATTTTATCAGATTCTTAACTGTTTCTTGCGTGACAGGCCGTTGACCTCTCACACTGGTCCAGTTACAACGGTCCAAACATGTAAAACGCTCATTAGTAGTAAACAATCTATTCTACAACGTAGCATTAAGTTTTTGTGCGTTTAAATTTTAAATCTATGATTTATAGTATCAATTAGGCTTTGGAATACTTGAGAGATCGAAATCCGGATTACTTAAATAATCCTAAGTTATGGCTGGTTTAATTTTGTGGGTCACGTGACGACTGTAATAATTCTCAGCGTGTTCCATAAATAAGGATCAGAGTCAGCCATCCTATTTACAAAATGAACACACAAAACTACAATATACACCGCAAGACAAACGTATCAAGAGTAACATCATCAATTATAACCACACACAATAATTAATTAAGGAAAGAGCCGATCACGCTACTAATATATTTATCTCAGTATTAATAATGTCCAACATGACGCTACAGATTCACCGCTGACCTAATTTCTTCGGCTGCAAGTGCTATTGTTATGTTCAGACGCGGTCGAAAGTAAATTTCTCCTAATGGGTCAACCTGAATACATATCATGTCCACATTAGTATGGGAAGGACGTGCGACATGCACTTGTAAAGTCTATAAGTGTGTAAGTGGACATATCAATTTGTAAAGTCATTATTGTTCATTAACATTAACCTATCCCAGATAAACTACAGGAGAGCCGTCTGCGGTGGTACGGACACGTTATGAGGCGACAATCCGACCACATGACCAGAAAAGTGCTGGATATCAAAACTAAACCCCGAGGAGTAGGAAGACCCCCAATCACATGGATGTCCGTAGTAAATAAGTACCTCAAAGAAGCCCAAGTCAATAAAGAGACGACCCAGGATCGAGCTACCTGGAGATGCATGACACGGAGGACCGACCCCAAATAAAATGGGAAAGGGTCAGGCAAAGAAGAAAGAAGAAGATTATTGTTCATTAACTAGCTTCTGCCGGCGACTTCATTCGCGTGGAAGTCGTAAGATACACAATATACTAAAATAAAAGCGACATTTTTATAAAACCCCCTCGGCCCCCGTCGTTATTACTTTTTTTTAACTTAGCGTTTTTTCTTTCCTTTTCTTTTTGTTCGGCTCCTAAGGACCGTAGCGTTATGATGATGTTGCCAGTAGCCTTCGTCAAGAATTGGGCTATAAAATGCAAAAAGAATTGTTCAAATCCTCAAACAAACAAACAAAATATGTATCTTTATTATTAGTATAGATTAAAGGAGGTCGGAGCTGTTTAGAATATAATATGTAAACCGATTCATGAATGGATAGCTTTAATTATACCGGTTTTTTTAATTACCATTCGTTGTTTGTTCATTTAATTTGATTGAGTAACAATATTGTTTTTGTGGTTTGGTATTGGTGTTAGTTTTTGATGAATATAAAAGTCTGGCGGTCTGCCAAAGTTGCATTCAAATATAAAAAAATGGAAACAAAACCCTTTCTGGTGCGAGTATAACAATTGGGTTGTAAAAGCTATATCAAGATTTGCAGGAACATTTCCGAAATTCTGTTTATAATTGTTGACGATTCCTTTTTATGTTTGGAAAAACCTTCATAGTAACTTGTACGGATATGAGATAACTTTCTAGATAAGTTTTAAGGCAAAACTAAGCATGTTAATAGCAAGTTGGAGGTTTTTGTTGTCTCTTGTGACATCTTTTGTTCATGTTTAAGGTTCCGTACCTCAAAAGGAAAAACGGAACCGTTATAAGATCACTTTGTTGTCCGTCTGTCAAAACCATTTTTCTCAGGAACTTGTGGAGTTATCAAGTTGAAATTAATATCAAATACTCATGGCTGCAATTCCTTGAATCAGTGAAAAAATCAAACTTGTAAGCCACCGTAATCAAAAGATACGGGCGTTTATGTTTCGCTTATGCCGCATATTTTGACACTCGCAAGGGAATCAAAACCTATAGGGTACTTCCCGTTGACCTAGAATCATGAAATTTGGCAAGAGGCAATGACATGTGGCACAAGTAAAGGAAAACATCCGAAAACTGTAACTTTGTAGTTACATACCTACAAATTGGTACTCGCACTTGACCGGCTTTTTTAGTACAGTCAACAGCAAAAGTCAAGATCAAAATCAGAAATTCAATACTAATGAACGGAGTTCGCATCAGAACTGTGTGGCGCCGAAGTGATTCAAAAGTATGTGATTGTAAATTAGACCAAACATTTACTACTAGTACAGCTGCCATATTATAGCTGCGAACTCCGTTCTGAATTTCTGATTTTGATCATCTACTTTTGCTGTTGACTGTACCTTTAAAAAAACTTACCCTATAGTAAGAATTATTTACTTTTTCGTGAGCTTTAAATCAGGAAGCTCACATCCCTATCCTTATTTTTACGCAATCAAGTCCGAAGTCTCTAAGGGTCAGTCTGAGGATGATTGAATAAGCTACAAAGGGAAAGTGACCCAGTTTGCAGAAAAGATCGCAGCCAGTTTGTTATTGAAATTAGAATCACAGACCCTTCTGTACTGCAAATGACTTTTCTATTACAGTCCCTTAAATTGATCGCCTCCCCAGTGGAACACCCTTACAATCTGTTAAAATACAGAAATAAAATGTATGGTTTGTTATAGAATATATCAGAAGTTTACCAAAATCGAAGTCAAAATATTTTATATTTTTAGTTTGTGTGTTTTTCTGACGTTTCATGCACGGTCCCAATTGGTCGTTTCCTATGGAGAAGAGCCGGCAAGAAACTCCACGGTTACTCTTTTAAAAATAATTGACTTTTACAGTGTTTTCAAATTACAGTAGGTATGGGAGGACAGCGTAGGCCTGTCAACAAGTACCAAGTACTTGATAAAATAAAAAATGGTCTACAGATCTAAATTATACAAGGCCTACAAAGTCCACACATTTACAAAATATAAAAGAATCTATCAAAAGGATAAATAAAACATAAAATATAAAAACCAAGTAATATGATTGCCATTACAACCACTTTCCTAAAACACAAGAGATAGATCAATCAATAATTACGCTTGTATATTTCAATTTATTCCTGCAGATAGCGCATTCATTTGTATCGCAATCATGTATTTGCCTGTGTATCAAAATGTTCCATCGCTATAGAGACCAAAGCCATATCAAAAATAACAATCAATTGTCGAAATCCAGACGCAAACCCAAACAAAGTAATATTTGCAGAAGGATCTGAGTTATGACCTGGGTAATGTTCGCTAAAACAACAATAAGCGACCTGACCTTAGTAATCATGTCAACAAAAGCTTCCCACGAGAATTTTAAAAAGTAAGTACAAGTAAAAACCACATAATTGTGTCCTTCATCTAAAATTTAAAACAGCCGCCTCTCCGGAGTTAATTGCTGGTGAACCGAGTCTTTGCAGAACATATGAAATGTACGATCTCTGCAATTGTACAGGGATACAGTTCTTTACACAATAGTGTTAAAAATTTGAATATGAATCTTTTATATGTGTGTATTTTGGAATATGGTTTGCTGTGTTTTATATTAAAAAAACTTTGCAAATTTGTTTTGAATCCCATATGTGATAACGACGCAACGTTGGAACAACAGAGTCCATAAATGTCAAAGTTACGAATATACATACATACATACACACGTGATAAAGTTTGTTTAACAGAACACTGCGACTTAAATGTATCGTATACGATGATATACGACGTATTTACGTCAAATATACATTATGTGTATTACCGGATTGGACTAAGCTATACAAATCACGATTTAAATCGTCCAAAATTACACTAATTTACTTTCAACGGCCACAAAACTTCTTCGAAAGCCTCCTTCAAGCTCCTTGAAAAACCTTGACTACGGCTTAGAAATGCGCGGCACGTCTTGTTGAAATATATGGAAATTAGAGAGCTCGCCCGCGCCCCAGTTTGTTCCAGTAATTCACTGATCTATTAACAACTACCGTGACTTGATTAGGCCCCGATTTGTAAAAGAACAATGCCTACAGCTACGGGGTCACAAGACTTCGTTCCCTCGGTTTTCTGTCTAACTAATTTCAAAGTGATTAAACTTTGCCCTTTTGCAGTCCTAATGATCTTGGCCAATTTTGTAATCCTAAACATTTTACTTGAATTTGCGACATTTAAATTGAGTCCTCGTTCCTTTGGTGGAGTATCAAAGGGTCTATGGATGTTACTTTCAATTTGTTTTTGTTTCCTTCTGGAACTAAGTAGTTTCGCTAAGCCAATTCGCATTTAATTTACTTTGAGCTTCTAGTAATAATCTTGTGATATTGAGTAATCCTATAAAACCTCTGTTTATACTATAACTTCAATATACTGATTGTGACCTCTAAGTTTGTTTCGGTGTTTCTCTCAAGAGTAGTCAGAAAGCGATCACTATCCCCAACTAGTTTTTTTTTACCCAGAGGGTAAAAACGGGACCCAATTACTAAGATTTCGCTGTCTGTCCATCCGTCTGTCTGTCTGTCTGTCTGTCACCAGGATGTAGGTATCTCAAGAACCGCGATAGCTAGACAGTTGAAATTTTCACAAATTAATGTATTTCTGTTGCCGCTATAACAACAATTACTAAATACAAAATAAAATAAATATTTGAGGGGGGCTCCATACAACGAACGCGATTTTTTTGGCCTTTTTTGCTCGATATCAATAATGGCAACAGGCACTTGAAATATTCACAAAATACTGTTGTATTTTTACTTTAATAATAAAAGTAAATTAAAATAAATATTTAAGGGGGGCTCCGATACCACAGCCGTGATTTTTATAGATAATGGTACGGAGCCCTTCGAGCGCGAGTCCGACTCGCACTTGGCCGGTTTTTTTAAAATTATTATTGACTTGTAAAAGTGTTTGTATAAACCTACTTACAGGAATAAACATTATTTCTCATCATCATTCAAATAATAAATAAGGGATGACGTTATAAAATGATTTAAAGGTGAACAATAGTGGCCTGCTATAAACAGCATTTTGTCTGATGTGTGAATCTTCCTAAACATGCGGTCACTGACGACCGGCAACAATACATTTTTTATTGTGCCTGTCATCAGTGACCTGTCAGTTCTACGCATGACGAATAAAAAGAATTGCCGATATATTCTGTAAAAATCTCACCGTGAAATCTCAGGTGAAGTGAGCTTGAAGTCCACGCGCGCCTCAAAGAGATGTCAGCATGAGTGACGGGGCCCGATAGGGCCGAAGCCTGCCAGGGTAGCGGGATTGTCCGAAAGGGTTACCGCTGCCCTGGAACATAAAGGGCTAAGGAAGGAACACGGGTGGGTTTTAGTCAGTAAGAGTCTGACACTCCCTTCTGCTCCACCCAGAGCGGAAGGAGTCATTTGATGATTTCCCAACCTCAAAAAAAAAAAAAAAAGTGAGCTTGAAGTGAACTGCCGATCGATTCTGTAAAAATCTCACCGTGAAAAGTTAGTTGAAGTGGGCTTAGAGTGAGCTGTCAATAGTTTCAATCCCTAGCATTAGTTGGAATGACAGCTTACTCCGGGCTCACTTCACCTAAGTTATCACGGTGAAATGGTCACAGAATCGCACTGCAGGTGAAATGACAGCTCACTTCGCTTAAGTTTTCACAGTGAGATTTTTGCACAATACAGCGTCAGGCCTTGCACTAAGAATACAAAATAACCCAAGAAGTAAACTCTCGATAATAGAGAAATGAAAAAATACATGATAAAAGAAAGATACCTTTTAATGAACAAATCGATCCCAACTTCTACAAAGAACTGCCAACTAAACAGATTATCGAAGTATAAGAAGTTGGAAACCAGGCCACACCGCCCAGCTCCTCACTCTAGGGAAATCTAACGCGCCTGGCACCGCAATGAGCTTCATCATAAGAAATAAAACCTACGACGCGACGTCCTTTATTTTCTGCACGTAATTACATGTCATCCTGTTATCTTTGAATAATGTGAACACTAGCAATCCCTAAAGAGCGATTGTGGCAATAACTTATTTTTTGCCCAAGCTTTTTTTATGGGACACTCATAAACTTCATTTGTTTGGGGCAGGCGGGTGGCAAAAGGCGTATGTCCAGATGGGCCAATGGTATACGAGGGGAAGTACCACGGTAGCCCGCGAAGTTCAATTTTTTTTTTTTTTGCAATTTTCAGTGCAGTGTCAGGTTGCATGTAAAATACAGGTATTTAGCCGCATCCGGAAAGACTGGAAGCCGACCCCAACAAAATTTGGAAAAGGCTAGGCCAACCCGCACTGGGCCCGCGTGGTGGATTATGGCCCACTCCCTCTCACAGAGAGAAGGCCTGTGTCCCTGCAGTGGGAACATATCGGCTGATTATGCTGTGCTATTATGTTGTTATAGGTGCTTTATTTGTTTCGTTCAACATACAACCTGGCACTGACCTTCAAATTGCAAAGAAAGAAAGAAAGAAAAAGTATTTATTGCGACTCGTACAGGATCATAAACTAAACTAAACTAAACACAGTTAAAAATAAAACAAATTGTAAAATAAGGCATAATCAGTGGTGTTCCAAAGGTAACGAGCCCCACCTTACGCGTCGCAGTCAAGTTACGAGCAGGCGCTTTACTTTGTGTAAATAATTTCATCACCGCTGCTCTCAAAACGGTGAAGAAAACCATCGTGAGGAAGCATGCCGTAGAACCAAAAATTCGAAGACTTGTGACATCTACCAACCCGCACTGGGCCCGCTTGGTAGATAACAGCCCACTCCCTTTAGAAGAGTGAAAGCCTGTATCCCAACAGTGGGAACATTCAAACTCAAACTCAAATCATTTATTTCAATTAAACCATTTACAGGCACTTTTGAATTGTCAAAATTAAATAGTCGGTCAGTTAGTCAGAAAGTTGCAGCTAGTTGCCCATTCCAAAGCGTAGATCTCTATGGATCATTATATGGATCATTATAAGCTAGATAGCAATAACAGTATCAATTCATTCTAAACTTTTGTAAAGATACAACAAGGTCGAAGTTCTAGCCATCTCTTGCATTCAACTGAACAATTTCCTGCAATCTTGTGCCGTGCGGATGCATTAGCTATCCGATTATACAGTTCATCTTCACTTGAAAGCACAGACAGAGCAAAACTATAAAACCTGCAGTAACTTTAAATTGTAGAAAATAAATAATTCGTTATTTCTGTCCCTTTCACAATAGTACCGGTAAGCAAGTAAATAAGCATCTTTCTATACGAACTACTCATTAAAGTTAAGAACTGGCAAGTTGAAGATGGACTTATTGTTAGGGTTCCATACCTTTCCAGAATTCCTGACTATCTCTCATGTAGATACATCTAAATAGTTGTTTTTTTTTAAACGCATCCAAAATAGAACCAGTACAAGTGCCAGTATACTCTGTGTACATTAGGTTAACCCTTTTTTGACAGCTGTCTTAGAACGTACATAGGTATTCCAGATTACGTGAAAGTTAACTTTTAAATGCGTAATAAAATAAATACTGCCTCTTATTGAATTAGCTTACTTATGGCTTCTTACATACATTATAAAAACTTGAGAGGTGTCAAGGGACACCCGGATGGAACGAAGCAGGCTGCTGGCGCTGGCTTGCTTTCTATAAGAGAGAGAGAGAGAGAGACAGAGAAACACGCGCACGCCGCACGGCTTACAACTATAGCAAAAAGTGTCGTTCACACTTTTGGTCTTATTTTTTTCCGTCTAGCCCCCTTTTCGCAACGCGCGATAAGGAACTTCGTTCCAATACCTACCGTACGATCAATCAATGTATTATGTGTTGCTGCAATCACTAGTTCCATCTGTGAAAAAACGGTTTACCTAATGGACAGGGTATAACATGATTTTTTATCTCATCTAATTCCACCAGCCAGCACTGTTTCCTAAAATTCAACTCCACCAATTTTAGCTCTGTAATTGGGTCGCCACTTTAACTATATCAAACAACTTAAAACGTCAAACTGCCACACTGAAAGGGCAGCTAAGGTTAGACGGATAGACTGGCAGTCACCGACATGATTTCAAAGATGTTCTCCTCCTAAAGTTTGACGGATCTCTAAAAACAGACAATGAACAAGAATACGGTAAAGTTGTAGAAGAAAATTTTCTTTTTGTTGAGTTACTTCGACTTTTATCTGCGTATTATTACAGCTTATTTTATTTATGTATGTAGAAGTTTTATTGTGTTCCTCGTGTATTATGAGTATTGCAAGTCTATTTCGTAACGTGTGTGGTAACTTATAGTTAAATTGAAAGTGAATATTTTCTGCTTAATCAATATTCTGTCTGAAACTATGACGTAAGACTTTCTATCTTTCTTTCTTTTTCCTGCCCTTCATTTCAGTCGAAAATCGTACATTGCTGGACATAAGCAAGCATCGCCACTTCAACCGGGTCTGTGTCTCCCGAATCCAGCGGAATTTTTTTTTATTGATTTTGGTGGTTTTAATAAAAAAAATCGATAAAGGGATTAGATGGGGATCAGCATTCTCTCAAAATACTACACTCGCCAATCTATTTGCCTATCGTAATGGACAGCCATTCATCTGCCTAGCCTTTTCTCAACTATGTTGGGGTCGGCTTCCAGTCTTACCGGATGCAGCTGAATACTAGTATTTTACAAGGAGCGACTGCCTATCTGACCTCCACAACCCAGTTATTGGGTAATACGATACCCCTTGGTAAGACTGGTTGTCAGAGTTTCGGGCTTCTGACTACCCGTAACGACTGTCAAAGATCCACGAATGATAGCCGGGACCAACGGCTTAACGTGCGTTCCGAGGCACGGAGGGGTCTCGGTATGTAAAGATGGTCACCCATCCATAGACCCACCGTGGCAAGCGTAGCTTAACCTGACCGATCGACCTGTGTGGCTGTTATTATTTAGCCACGGGCCCCTCAAGTACCATGGACAGCCATTGTCATTTGTAATTAGGTGTCATTGAAATTGTCATAGGACAATTTTCCTCTCTTCCGCCCTAAGAAGAGATTAATGCATTCTCCTATGCATATTATAAAGAGTGAAGTTTATGTACGGGCGTCGTTCTATGATATCTATTCTTTAAAACTAAACTCTTTAAAAAAAATAAACTGTTTGTCAAAGGAAAGGGATGGGCCCCTTTCCTTTGACAAACAGTTTATTTTTTATTATTTGCAGTCGTATTTTCTGCTCATTATGATTCGTTACTTCATAACTTCCAAGTATGTCTCCTAACATTTGGTTACATGCCTTCAGGGTACCTATGTTTAGTTGTCGGAGGTCGGATTATACAGGCGTAACTCTTGTTCACACATATTCATTGTCTGTAAGTCGGCTCAAGAGGGTTACGGTCGGCTTTGAGTTTCGGGTTAGCTTAGCGACTTGTCATTTCTTACAATATCATCCTATATTGTATGTAGGGGATGAAGCCTGATAAACTGGCTTCATCACTTTTATTGTTCAGGGATATTTTTGGGACGTTTGGTGTTAGGGATTTGAAAGATTTTTCAAGTTGACAATCCAGATAGGAAGCAAAAATTGTAAGTAAAGAAAAAAATCTAAGCTATTTCTGTCGCATCTACACTGTCATGGCTCCGTTCTGTTATTTTGTTTACATTTTCGGCTCGCTTCCAGGTATTTTTTCACGTTAAAATTATAATAATAAAATTGATCATTAAAATTATGAGCAAAGGAATCAAAACATGTTCAAGCCATCTAAAAATTAGTCTTTTACACAAAATAGAGAACCTAACGCTTAACATAAAATCATATTCATATTTCGTTCAAATACCTAACACACTATCAATCACAATCCGAATCATTTTGATGGATATTGCTAATCCATTGCTTCATTTGTTCGAAAAATATGTCTGCTCAACAACATAAATAACGCAATGAATCTTGTTGAACTTTTTATTTTTTTATTTTAAAACGTTGCCCCACACTAGGAATTACTCCTGTATCGTGGGTGCGTTTACAAACATTAAAACTCACATACACAAACAGCCAGACCCGGAACAACTACCTGTAGGCAATACAAATATTTGTTCCATGCGGGAATCGAACCCATGACATGCAGTGCAGCAGTCGATCACTCAGCCACAGCGCCGTATGTATGTTACACAATTACCCCGCTACACATTATTAAATACGTTATTTCTCTTATTTCTGAGTTGCCTCAAACTTAAGACTAACTCGTATAAGATTGCAAGCTCGTGTTCATTGGATCATGTTGCTTCGTTTGTTGTGGCACTTGGATTATACTTGGCTTACACTTGATACAAGTACACACCATTGTTGTCTCTGGAAAGAAATAATAATTAGGCAGAGGGTTCAAGATGTCGGCGAGTGGTGGCGGGGTTGAGAAACATATTCCAGTCGCTCTCTATATAAAATACTAGTATCCAACAGAATCCGGTTAGACTGGAAGCCGACCAAACATAGTACGGAAATAGATAGGCAGATGCTGATCTGCCATCAAAAAACGATTTATCCACATGCACATCTTATTGAAAGAAAAGGTATAAATAGGTTGTGTTTCAATTTCTTTTTTATTTTTATAAACATTCACCTAAATACCACAAAACAGTGTTTATCATTTTTTTAGGCTAAACACCTTTTAAACACGACATAATTATATGGACTTTGACATAACACTGACATTAAACACTTGTTCAACAACTGTTTAAGTTTTTGTTGTAAGACCCTAAGTTTTTTAATCGATTTTTGTAGTTACTAGTATTTTTGTATTAAAAGTAAAAGAAAATAGGTACTAGAAAGATACTCTCAACCCGTGCTCTACTATCCATTTTCTTGACATAGACACTTGTAAAGAGGTCGGGTATTGTCCTATCTAATTGATATCTCCTCCTCGACTTGTTAATTAGAAGGAATATGTTGATCAAAGGACCCCGATAACAACCAAACATACAAATGAGTACGAATCTCTCTTCAGAAACCAGCATTTTATAATGATGTTATTTCTGCAAACACACGTCATATTAATAACCATCGAGATCTTTATCATTACGTCACAGGAAATAAACAAATTCTTTTTCTTCCATTCCATTCTTACCATAGACACAAGTGAATTATGTAAATCCTCCTTAAAAGTTAAACATAGGTCTATGGTGTGCCAATACCAGTCCGATAGTGCCCTAGTCACGTACTGAATAATCTATGGGGTTCAGAGTTCGAAGATGCAAAAGTCGATGGGATTGGTCGTAAATATTATACCTACAAAGTTGCAAAATATTACAGAAATTGCAAAATAGTCTACAGAACATTAGAAGCAAGTTATATTTTTCCCATGGAATATGGATCAAATCTTTTTCTATTAATCGGGTACCATTACGAATTCTCAGTAGCAGGAGTCTGGCTCCAGACTTTTCTTGAGAAATACGTAATGGAACAACCTAATAAGTAACATATGTTCAACGAAATGAAAAAAAATAAAATAACAAGAAAATCAAATAAAACATGTTCCTATGTTGTTACTCGTATATCAAAATATTGATGATGGACGTAACCAACACAAATTAAAAAACTCAACTCTCTAACAAACCCCAGGAATATATATTGGGAAATAATAAAGCTTCCGAAAACAAATTAACTTCCAGCGATCTGTGGTTGTTTGTAAATTTTGTAATACCGGTTTGCACGAGCCCTGTAGCCGATGCTGCTGGCGTCCGTGCAGAGCTCGATTGGTGCGTCTTCCTGAAATAGCATAAGGGTAGGCGCAGTAGACGGGTGTTGTATGATATGGTTTCGAGCCCCATCTCACCTAAGCTGTGTTAAAATGAATTACCGAAAAATTTATACAAAATTAACCGACAAAAAATGTTATTCAAATTATAATTCTACGAAAAATAATCTATACTTTCAAATAGTAAACTAAATTTCCAAAAAAAAAACTAATCTTCCGAAAAAAAAACTAAGTTTCCGAAAACGTTCTGCTGCATATGTTCTGCTAAAATAATCGTTTTCTTAAGCTCTATATAGAAACCAGCTTAATTTCTATTATTTGTTATAGAATAACTTTTTAACTCTCAATTTTATTATATTAAATGAAAATATCTACCTACTAGTCGGCCCGCGCGGGCGCTTCGGGCGTACTTCGGGTGACATCGGTTGCGTTCGGGTGCAGAGCGATAGGCGCGCTCACATTCGACTTATTATTTCGTTCGTTCGTTCATGTTTGTATATTTAAATTTGCAACGTAACACGCATATATTTTTTTGAAATCGAAACAGCAAGGTTAGGTAGGCTAGAAATGTGACCAAACAACGCACGAGCCGAGCGAGCGAAGCGAGCGGTGCCGCGGGCAGCGGCCGGCGAGTGGCAGAAACATATTTTTGAATGTAAAACTACGAGTATGTAAACCAACAAAACACATTATAATTTATATATAAACGTAACGTATATTCATTAGAATACAAATACCTTTAGGCCTAGGTATATATTAATTAATTAGACGGACGTGTAAGTAATGAATGATATTGATTACAAACTGATTTTAATATTTCTTAGGAGTATCTATGGAATCACTTAGAAATTTATTTTTATAATGTCACAATTATAATATATAAATAGGTAAGTTACGATAAAAATGAATACCTGTAGATTTCGGTAAAACGCAATTTAAGCTGGTGGAAAGATATTACGTCAGCTTTTGTATTAATTTTTCGGAATTTTCAGCATTTTATTCGGTCGTTTCTTTATTTGTATTCGCTTATAAGTTGTCGAAAAGTTGGTATTTAAAGCAGTAAATTTCATACTTTGAGAATGTTCATTTTTTTTTCGGAGTTTTTATTAATACCCATTTATAATTGACTCCATTGATTTTCAGTTTCATGCTCTTTGTGTCAAGAAATCTCTATTCCATTTGATAACATTGAGTTTGGTTCCAGGTATTTTTAACCATTCGTAAAGGCTTCTATTTATTAAGACATGTTTGGGCTATTTGCACACCAATAAACAAAAAAGAAATATGGCCGGCCATTGAGGCACCCTTTGTAAAATTTCTATATTTATGTGTGTATGTAATTTATTATGATGTAGGTACATCATCATCTGCCTAGCCTTTTCCCAACTATGTTGGGGTCGGCTTCCACTCTAACCGGATGCAGCTGAATAACAGTATTTTACATGGAGCGACTGCCTATCTGACCTACACAACCCAGTTACTGGGTAATACGATACCCCTTGGTAAGGCTGGTTGTCAGACTTTCGGGCTTCTGACTACCCGTAACGACTGTCAAAGATCCACGAATGACAGCCGGGACCAACGGCTTAACGTGCTTTCCGAGGCACGGAGGGGTCTCGGTATGTAAAGATGGTCACCCATCCACAGACCAACCGCGGCAAGCGTAGCTTAACCTGACCGATCGACCTGTGCGGCTGTTATTATTTAGCCACGGGCCCGTCATAATAATATGATGTAGGTACATAATAAAGAGTATTCTATTCTATGGGTAGAACACTGGTGGCCCAGTGGTAACGGCCGCTACTTACGAGTTGTAGGTCGTAAGTTCAAACCCAGCCAGGTGTTTTACTTTGTGTAAATTATTCCATCACCACTGCTCTCAAAACGGTGAAGGAAAAAATCGTGAGGAAACCGACATGTCCTAGAACCAAAAATTCGAAGAAATGTGTCATCTACCAAACCGCACTGGGCCCGCGTGTATATATACATACTGCGGTGTCACCCGCATAAGTGTCGATCCTGTGGGAATATCCGGATAAAAAATATCCTGTGTTATTCTGATGTATAAGCTATATTACTGTAAAGTTTCATCAAAATCCGTTCAGTAGTTTTTGCGTGAAAGAGTAACAAACATCCATCCATCCATCCATCCTTACAAACTTTCGCGTTTACAATATAAGTAGGTACCTATAGACATTTATGATTACCTTTAAGGTCTTTAATGGTCTGTCTACCAAATAACAGGTAGGTATTATAATATGGAGTATTTATTTACACTATAAGAATAATCAGCAAAACTCGTGGCTCCAGGGAAATATTCAACAACTAAGCTAACTAAAACCTAATATAAACTGAAGTTCAGCCCGCCGCAAAATAACCTAGATATAAAGCTAGTTTTGCTTTAGATTCAATATTTTTAAAATTCCGGATCGTAACACAGAAAGTTAGTAAAGAAGCGTCATATAAAGTTCCAAAGGAATTTATGATCCACGGGGTAGGATTCTCTTAACTTAGTTACGAGTTTGGGGATCAACCTATTCAGATGTTACGAAAAAGTTATTATGTTGATTTCTATGATCAAAGGGAGAAAGAAAATGTAACTTCTGTGCATTATATAGAAGTTAAAGATCAATTTGAAACAATTTCAAGTGATACGTATTCTAATATTTCTTATTTAGGTTTCTGCTATTATTCCGATAAAAAAAATCAATCATTTAAGTATTTCAATTAGGGCTCGATGTCAATTTTATTCCACGAATAATAATTATCTATTACATAATTATCTATTAGAAAAATATCTATTAGATGATTATTATTCGTGGAATAAAATTCACGTTTGACTTCGTATAAAATCAGCCCTTAGGCACATAAAAGGCAGTTTTGAATGGCAAAATTTTCAATCAAATAAAATACAATCTAAAATCAATTTTATTTCCTTGGAAGATTTTCCCATTCTTCTCCATATGAAACTACGTTTTGGAAGTCCAAAAGGTAGTTTCATATGGAGAAGAATGGGCAAGAAACTCCATATTTAGATACGTCTTTAAAATGTTTAACAATACTTTAAAAGTAGGTTCCTTTCAAAAACAATTAAATTGAAGATCGCTGTAAACTTGTAACCTACACCCATCTAAAATCTCCACAGGACCAAAGCAACTACATTATTATTCTATGGAAAGCCAATATCTCGTTATTATATAACCTTATCAGTTTTGTGTAGGAAACCTTTACCTTCTAACTTTCAATATTCCCAACTTTAAGACCGATAAGGTTTGGGTACTGAGGTAAGATCATATCGCATTCATGAGTTTTGCCCACCACAAGCGTACCATTGACCACAGAGGTTTGATACCTACAACAAAAACGAATGGCATGATTACATAATCAGCCTATAAGGTCTCCTGTGGGTCGCCTGGTACAGGCATCCTCTCATCGAGAGGGAGTGGGCTGTAATCTACCACGCGGGCCCAGTGCGGGTTGGTAGATGTGACATGTCTTTGAATGTTTGGTTCTAGAACATGCTGGTTTTCTCACAATGTTTTTCTTCACCGTTTTTAGAGCAGTGGTGTTGTAATTATTCACACAAAGCAAAGCGCCTGCCTGGGTTCGAAGCCAGGACTTTCAACTCGTAAGTAGGGGTCATTCCCACTGAGCCAACACTGCTCTATGGCAGGATTAACTTTCATAATACAAGCTGTTGTTTTGCATCCTCGTCAAATTTCAGGAGGCTGCTAGGAAAGACATAAATAATCAAATAAAATTACGATCCTTGGTAAATAATGAATACATACTTTTTTTTTAGTTATTTAAGTTTGACAGTATTTCAAAATACACCACTTTCAAAAAACAGAATCGCGTTATTGTATCGTAAAAGCGGCCGCGTTTTTATGTGTGTGTAAAAGGGCAGTTACAGTGCGGTCTCAGACAGGCCGCGTTTTAATATGCGTGTCCCACAAAGGTTTCCAAAAATTTGAAAAAAAAAACCTACTTATTTTATTATTAATTCATGTCGAGAATCAGTAGCATAGTTACCTCCTTGAATTTGACGAGGTTGCAAAACAACAGCTTGTATAATAACTTCGCTGGGAAGACCGCAGTCGTAACTTTACGTGTGACTATACGTGATACACATCACGTAGGGTCAACATATCTAAGACATTATGAACATTCAGATTCACTACCATATCCGCTTACGTGAGTCGCGACTGTCAAGTGCTGAAATTTCCCTGGGGCCACCCACGAAATCGGCAACTTATTCGGGATATATGCGACAAATTTAATAAAAAATAACGCGAGTTTTGGCTGTACAATTTTGTAAATGTATTTATCATATTATAGGTATCTGGTTATTATTGGTATTATTGGTCTATCGTAACTGGGCTGGGGAGATCAGATAGTCACTCCATGTAAAATACGCTATGTAAGCTGCGCTTGCTACGGTCGATTCGTGGATGCGTGACAGCCTATTACATAAATATATAGTGCTCCCTCCATGCCTCGGAAAGCACATTAAATCGTTGGTCCCGACTGTCAGTCGTAGATCTTTGACAGTCGTTACGGGTAGCCAGAACCCCAAAAAGTCTGGCAACCCCTTTTACTAAGGGGTATCATTATTAGCCATGTAAAATACTAGTATTCAGCTGCATCTGGTTAGACAGAAAGCAGACTCCAACATATTTGGGAAAAGGCTAGGCAGATGATGATGCGATGATTTATAAATGACTAGTTTTATTCAGGTCTGGTATTCAAAATTTTTACGTTCATCGCACACAGCGCAATCAGCATGAAACCCTTCTGAATTACTAATGTTTAGGTATACAGAGTGGCAGGGACATCGACGCGCAAACTGTAACCATGGATTCAGCACATGAGTTTAGACCCCATAGCGTCGAAGTTTTTCGTCGGTTATCAAAAAAAACCTTCTGTTTCATAGAAAAGTGTAATACCTACGCGGTCAAAACGTATGGAACAGCAATATTTTTTTTTAATAACCGACGAAAAATTTCGACGCTATGGGGTCTAGTATCATGTGCTGAATCCATGGTTACAGTTTGCGCGTCGATGTCCCTGCCACCCTGTATATTTGCAGGAACTATTCTCCTACGACTCGTGCTATCTCGAGGGAAGAAGATACATTACATTGCAATGTGGTAACTCGAAAATGTCCAGTAAACATGTTTTCCCTTACAAAGAACAGTAATAAAGAATATTCAAAAAAAAAAAATAGGTAAATAAACAAAACTGAACTATAAAAACAAACAAAACAGCGCTGCGTGAATAATAAAACTCAACTGAAACTACGCTCCATACTAGTTTTCCCACCTCGTACCAAAAATACCGAATGATATTTCGCGGCCGCCACCACACATGGTTAGCTGGTTAGCCTACAAGCCGACCCCAACATAGTTAATAAAACGCTAGGCTGACTAACTCACACCAACTAAATCAGCTTTATCCAGCGCTAGAATAATTTAACTTCCGCTAAACCGCTGGTTTGCATACCGGTATCGTTTTACTTCTTTTCCTAGAGCACGTTAACTGCGGAAACTAAAACCACAGTGTGAACGATGAGTTACGGGACTTGCCCGTTACGGTGAGGCTGTGAAAACAGCGGATTTAAAAAATATAGCAATGTTCAATAAAAACTAAGCGCGCAAGCAAACCACCAATCCGCACTGGGCCCGTGTGGTGAATTATTTATTTATCCATTTATGGCCCAACTCCCTTTCATATAGAGGAGGCCTCCCAGCAGTGGTAATATTATAAACTGATTATGCTCAACCAAATGACTGATTTTAAGAACAAAGTTCACAAAGAAAGAACAAAGTTTTTTTGATTCTATGTATTATTTTTATTATAGATTGCATTATAGATTAATTGAATTGAACGCATGATGTTTATCTTGTCGTCCTCGACGTGTCGTGCGGTCAACAACAAGATATGAAATGTATTTAACTTTTGGGACAGGAATAAGTTAAAGTTGTCAGTGACAATACTGTATCAAAATCATCTTGGTGTTAGTTTCCGCCACCCTCAAAGCTCCTCAAAGTTCATTACTATTGGTCACTAAGTTTTTACCAGTGGCGTTGGAATGGAACCTCAAAAACTAGCGGTCTCACAAACTGATCCACCGTAACGGCACGCTCGAAAACTTCACGCCTCAATCGGTTAAGGGTCTGCAGATAAAAAGAGAAGAACCCAAAGAAACAATACGATTAGTCTTTCTCTTCAACCTGTTTGACCGTGTTAAATTAGGTCAATGAACTCACAGCTCGTATTTATAAAGTCGTGAAAATAAAAGTCTTGTAGTCTGGTGGATCTGATTTGTGGTGCAAGTTTTTGTTGCAGAAGTATGTCGCCGTTGACAGTTTTTTGGAGTTTGAAGAGGATTTATTTTACCGATTGTTGGGTGCAGATTCATTCAGTAAATGTTTAACGAATCAAGATGATTCTAGAACGAATTACCAACCCGCACTGGGCCCGAGTGGTAGATTATTAGCCCACTCCCGCTCGAAGAGAGGAGGCCTGCGTCCCAACAGTGGGAATATTATAGGCTGATTATGTTTATGTTAGAATGATCACACGTACAGTTCCTCGTCAACATTATCTGACCCACCCTAAAAACAAACGAATTTGGACCCTCTGGCTGTAACATTAAGGTTTATTCAATTTATATGAGCTTAACAGACAAGTGCACGAGGACTTACAATCAATACAGACACGCAAATTTCATCTTTATAACGTTAGCATTAGGTTATATGTTATAACTACTTGTTATAATATAATTAGTGTAATAGCTTATTTTAATGATTGCGTTCAAGTAATTCTGGTCTCGTGGTCTGTGTATAAGACTGAGAAAATTAAGGTGCGAGATCAAATCCTGCGACGATGATATTGTTTTGCTTTCAATTTAGAATTTATTCCAAAACTATTTCTTGTATTATTATAAAGAACTATAGACGGATAATCTTCAAATATAAACTTTGTAAAATGGTAATATTTTCGCATAACTTGTAATAAGTGGGTAGTTGAAAAATAAATATTATTTATTATAAAACTGGTATTCAAATGCTACTAAGGGTATGCAGTGACTACGCTCAAACATATTTGACCTTGTCTTACTAAATTACAAAAACAACGTCTCTTTACCATTTTTTATTTTCTATTTTGTAGGTAGATTTTTTTATTATCATGTCTCAATGGAGTGATTATTTAAAATACAAAATAATCTATTTGCACGAGGAAAAGGTTGGCTGCTTGTGCTGTGCAAGAATAAACTTTATGAAAGTATACTATATGGTTCAAATTCTTTAGAATATTGCGTCTAGCATAACAACTAAGATCAAATTTCAATGCGGCTTATAAGAGTTGAGTTGGTCTTGTGGTCACTAAGGTAGTGCGGTGTTCATCGTTGTCTACGTTCGAAACCGAGTTTAACCTAAATGTAGCTTTTTGCTCAGCTGTTTTTTTTATTACACTTTTTTTTTACATTTCTTTAATGGACGACGTAGGATCTTGTTTTTTTAAACGGGCAGTTTGTATAGAAATAAAATTAAAAAGTTGCAAGTTTAAAATGTTTATTATTTCATTAAAACACTTAGGTAAGATAAAATAAGTAAATGCTCATATATATTTCCAAATTAATATACCTACATTTTATATTAATATGCCATAATCAAATCTAACCATTTATTAACATTAAACAAGGCATGCTTATGCTTAAAAGTTTGTTATCGAGAAAATTAATTCATGTGTGAAATGCTTTACAGATTTATAGCTGCCTATATGTAGTGAATAAACATGTTATTTAAATAGAAACAATCTATTTATAACAATAACATCACCACATAATCTGCAACATTTTAATGGTTTAACAATCAATCCATTGAGCATTTACTTACATGGTGTGTTTAAAAATAGAAAATAAAAAAAATAAAATTTAAATATTCCTGGGCGAAACGGACCCTTTCTTCGCGATGAGCAGGTGTCAATGCAATTTTCTGTGCCGGTTTATAATTCCTTATCCCAGCAGCGTGTAAATGCCTTCTCACTGTTTCCACTGAAATATTGTGGTTTATTGCGGTTACACGAATGGGCAAAAAATGGATTTTCAACTTGACTTGAAACAACGGTGGCGTTCGAATTCGGGACTATACTTGATGGCTTTTGCTCCTGGACGAATCCGCTGAATATTTCCATTGTCTCCATAACGTCTTAGGCATAGACTGACCGTATTTCTCTAAAACAAAAAAAAAACATTTTTGGAACCGTGTATGTAACTTGTAAGGAGTGAATGTAATGGTAAAATAGCCAACTACGCGTTCGTTAATCACAATCAATAAAATAAAATAGGTATAAAAAAACACTTACTGCTATATTAAGTCGATGACCAATCTCTCTAATTCCAACATTCTACTCATGTAAAAATATGATTTTATGTTTGGTAACACCAAATTGCTTAAATATACTTATCGAGTTATGTGAAACGATTTACAAATGTGTGAGCGCAGTCACTGCTATTAGGCGTAGTGTAACTTTTGTCACTTAGATGAATTTATTATCTACCTCACGAAGCAAATATATTTTTTACTTCGTTTCCAAACATTCTTGGTAAATATAAATTCTGTGAACTTAAAGTTTTTCAATTTACCCACCTGTCTACAAGATAAGTTATTAGGCGTAAATCATATTGGTCGTTCTTTAATAATGCAAGCAATATTGTAGAAATGAAAACAAATTAAAAAAGAAACTGATAATATAGGTGGACTGTATTTTCGAACCCACATGTTGTTCTTTGCCAATCCAGCATCAAACCGCTAAGCCACAAGAACTTGTTGGAAATACGCGAAATTAATGATTGGGTTGTAATTATGTAGTGTGACTTAAAAGCTTTTCAACTTTAATGTCAACGAGATAATGATTAAAATAGCTTAACAAAATGATATATAATGCCGGTGGCTCCGACAATGTTGGGTGGGTTTACCTTAACCTTACGTGTTAAAGATCAAATTTGCGTGTCTGTATTTTTACTGTATTTGTCCTTAGAGTGCTCGAGCACTTGTCTGTTAAGCTCATATAAATTGAATAAACCTTAATGTTACATTCAGAGGGTCCAAATTCGTTTGTTTTTAGGGTGGGTCAGATAATTGTGATGACAGACTGTACCACAACCACAGCCACACTAGAACGACAACACGTGGACGAGCGCTAATTTGTATGAAAATGTATAGTTTATTCACACGGGTCACAGGGAGGGGCCCGTGGCTAAATAATAACAGCCGCACCGGTCGATCGGTCAGGTTAAGCTACGCTTGCCGCGGTTGGTCTGTGGATGGGTGACCATCTTTACATACCGAGACCCCTCCGTGCCGGCTGTCATTCGTGGATTTTTGACAGTCGTTACGGGTAGTCAGAAGCCCGAAAGTCTGACAACCAGTCTTACCAAGGGGTATCGTATTACCCAGTAACTGGGTTGTGGAGGTCAGATAGGCAGTCGCTCCATGTAAAATACTGGTATTCAGCTGCATCCGGTTAGGCTGGAAGACGACCCCAACATAGTTGGGAAAAGGCTAGTCAAATGATGATTCACACGGGTGACATTGGGCCGTCAAAATCAACCGTATGGGCGATACCGACCACATTAAGTCCACGTCGCAGCCACAACGCAAATACAACGTTGCGTCGACCATTTAATTCGATTTTGTAGTTACCACAGTGCAACCACAAGAAGCTGCAGTGAAACTATTCACACGTAACCACTGCTTGCCCACAATTTGGCGCTGCGATGTGGTGTAGTGGTGGTACGTATGATCGGGCCGTAGGTTGAAGTAACTACAGATCGTTCAGACAAGAAGGTATAGCAAACAGCTTCACACCACAAGACCAACAACCAACAGACATTAACGCATCCAACATTCGCAACATCTAATAAATCTCTCAAACATACAATTTATTGCAATAATCTAATTGCATACTCAGACATACATCACACATGAGCTATTGCGCTATCGTGATTACCTACGTCAAATTAACATTTATAATGATGTTTGTACATTATTTACTTCTCCTGTGTATACCAAATTGATGCGATGAATTATTAATGTCCCTTCGAGGTGCCAAGTGTGCCGTGTTTTGCAAGCTATGAGGAATTTAAAGAGCTTTTTGAGAGTGTAAAACGTAGTGATTTTCAGTTTAAAATTCATAGGGAATTTGTCGTGATTTGAAGCAAAACTAAGGATTTAAGACAGGCAATCCTACTTTTTTATGTTTGAGTGTAAACATACATGTTTTTCTGAATTAATCTAGCATGATGACGACACGGTTGGCGCAGTGGTTAAGCGATTGACTGCTGCGCTGCGTGTCGCGGGTTCGATTCCCGCACGGAACAAATATTTGTATGACCTACATGTATTTGTTCCGAGTCTGGGTGTTTTTCTATCTATAATATGTATGTATTTACAAAAAAAAATGTATATAAGTAGTTTATCAACCATCTTGTTACCATAACACAAGCATTAGGTTGCTTAGCTTGGGACTAGATGGCGCTGTGTGAAATGTCCAGGGATATTATTATTATTATCATAGATACAGGAAAATGTCTAGTTTGAGGGTCACCGTCCAATCTTTTCTTATAAAAATTATGATTTATTAATAAATAAATAAATCATAACACTTGGAATAGAAATGGGATTTCACGCATAAAAAAGAAACGTGGAATTTAGTTATATGTATATAAATTGTGGCTTAATGTTGTCTCTGCTACCTCCACTTTCTTTTACAAATAAATAAGCACTGTATGAGATTCACAGATATTTCTGGGGTACGAATAAACTGTTAATTTTCTTTTAATGTAACAGTTTGAGAATGTAAATAAATTACATGGTCGAACCGTTTTTTTTTTTTACATCGGATTTAAGTTATTTGTGTGCAAATAATCCTGTTCCATAATTTCCTGTCGCCTATGGAACAGCTACTATAAAAAGATTGACAGTGCGTTCTGCTAAAAAAGAAACTAAAAAAAAGCGGCCAAGTGCGAGTCGGACTCGCCCATGAAGGGTTCCGTTGAGTTGATTGAATGAATGGTAAATTGCGGTTTACGATTTATGACGTATTAAAAAAAACTACTTACTAGATCTCGTTCAAACCAATTTTCGGTGGAAGTTACAGGGAGGGGACACATTTTACCACTTTGGAAAAAACACCAGTTTAGAAAAAAAATATATTAGAAACCTCAATATCATTTTTGAAGACCTATCCATAGATACCCCACAGTATGGGTTTGATGAAAAAAAAATTTCGAGTTTCTGTTCTAAGTATTAAATGTTTTTTTTCTATTTTTGTGTAAAAATCTTAGTGCGGTTTACAGAATACATCTACTTACCAAGTTTCAACAATATAGTTCTTATAGTTTCGGAAAAAAGTGGCTGTGACATACGGACGGACAGACAGACAGACATGACGAATCCATAAAGGTTCCGTTTTTTGCCATTTGGCTACGGAACCCTAAAAATGTGCGATGTAGTTAATCGTACTCTGACGTTCGATTCCCGGGTCGGGCTACATGTCATTGAGTTTTTCTATCTGGAATTTCTAAGTATTAGCCCGGAGTCTGGCTTTATGCCCAGTTGATTGTTAGACTTTGGTTCAACAAAACTCACTTCCTGTGAAAGATAGATTAATTTAGAAAATTCAACGAATTCTACATCGCAATTTTTTTAGTGCTCTACCATTAACAATATCTTTAGCTAATATTAATACAATCCAGACCGTTCTCTTGTTGCTAAACACGTTGTAACAATTAATAAATACTTTATCAAGAAGTCAACAAGATTAGTTTTCATCAATCTCAACTTATCACATGTATTAGCAAGTAAGTGCTCGTAAACCTATAGGCCTTCACGGTAAACAAAGACCGAGAGTGTGTCATTCAATCTAGTCTCATAATTAATTCAATCCAAATCTGAATCTACACTGAACTAAGGGAGGCCCACGAGCAACTTTTGTCTCCGCAATTAATTTGTCTCTCACATCAAGTGTACGGGTTTGTATGAAAGTGACATATTTTTCCGCGGATTTGGTCGCAACTGTCGCCCGTCTATTGGTTACAATGCAAGTGAACGCACGGTGACAAAAAAGTTGCCTGCTAGCCAGTTGTTGCTCAACGGAAAATTTAACAAAAAAGTAGCGTTGCTGTCGCTCTCGTGTGCGCGTCGTGCAAACCTCGGCGAGGAGACAGCCACAGAGACAAAAAAGTTGCTGGGCAACTAAGTTGCTCGTAAGCTCCTGTACATATCTGTATTAGTCTCAACAGAGGCGCCAATTAGGCAGAACAACACGTCAGTTGACGGAATATATTGATGACGTTATTTTGGCTGTCGCGAATTTCGAGCATATGGAGTTTTGTCTATGATTCTAGAGGTAATTTGCTGTTTAATTATTCAACACTTGTGACTACATCAATTTGACACCTTTACCACTGTGATAATATCAATTTGACAACAATTTTGAGTGACGAAACGTTAAGATAACAATTTATTCTTTTGATTAAAATCTCATATACAGGGTGTTATTGACAGCCCTCCACAAAAACACAGGATTGATTCAGCTCCTTATTCTGAACCATATCCCACTGGAAATTTTCTCAGGAAAAAAAAAATGTATGCCTTTTTTTCTGCTGATATTCCTTTATTTCAATGTAAAATTACGTTCTCTGTATGCAGCCTGTACAGCCTCGCTCAAGCTCGCTGTGCTGCCGTCCGCTACGTGCGTTTTGCCACGGTAACGATACGTTGCGTGTGAGGTAATAAAACAAATCTGGTTTTTTGGATTCCCTTAATGTTCCTGAAAGAATTACATGTACCGGTCATCTTAATATGATGTACTGAAGCCACCCTATCAGTTTGCGGAGGGCTGTCAATAACAACCTGTATATGTTATGTGATCGTGCCTCGGAAAGTACGTTAAGCCGTTGGGTACGGCTGTCATTCTTGGATCTTTGAAAATAGTTACGGGTCGTCAGAAGCCCGAAAGTCTGAAAAGCAGTCTTAACCAAGGGGTTTCGTATTACCCAGTAACTGGGTTGTGGAGTTCAGATAGGCAGTCGCTCCATTTAAAATACTGGTACTCAGCTGCATCCGTTAGACTGTAAGTTTCCCGAATAGGATAAAATAAAATAAATATCGTGAGAAAAGTTTAAAGTCTGCATGTGGACGGTTGAAAATAAAGAAAAACCAAATAATATGACCGTTGTAGATTGTGTAAAGGACAAAAGGCTAAGAAAGGAGTGAATATTGAGATGACGGCCTACGCTGACAGCAAATAAATTGCGATAAGAATAAGAGGATAATCATGAAGACAAAAACTTCACATACACAACATTAAGTCCATAATTTAAGCAAGCAGGAAAACATTGCAAAAGTGGAGCTCATTAATAATTTCGACTGCGCGAAATGTTCCGAGAAAGGCGATAATTATAGCCCACGATATAATAAGTACTGCATATAGCCTGTCTCATTTGTATGATCTGCCAACTGAATATTAAAACATACAGCAGCTGTGAAGCGGGAGAAGTGTGGTCGGGTGTTGTACAGACGCCAGCAGATCAAGCTACCCGAAACTGTCAAATTTTCCCAATCAACCTTGAACCTTAATGCTTTAGCGATAAAGTTGAAAATCTATTAAAGAACTTTGACAGATTTTAGTAGCTTGATGTACATGTCTTGGACGTCGCGTTAGGATAATTTGATTCACGAGAACTGAGTTGTAGGAATGCGACATTACTTTAGAATCTCATCGGTCACTGGTAAATCTCATCAGAAATATCAACATCATTTTATTGTATGTATGTATGTAGATAATTAACTATTTACACGTCTAGGGTAGTAAATTAAATGACTATCTAACTATAACTATACAAATAAATACAAAGACAAAAGGACAGTTAAGAGTCGAAGTACTCGTCCGCATCGCTTTCGTCCAGAAACGTGCCCAGAAGACTGGCAGCATTGCCACGTTGAATAGCAATGCTAATTCTTTAGCCAAAGAACGAGCCAGCCCCCTGGTCACGTGAACTGTCGCCGTGTTGTCGAGAAATTTCCTTAAAAAGGAGACGCAAACTCGGGCCCCATGACCCGACTTAATTTTATTAATTTCCGTTGATTTATTTACCAGAGATCAACTGAGTTAAATTAAGAAATAAACCTTGAAATAATGTTATTAGATATTTATATATTTTTTTAAAATGTAATTACTGATTTATTTCCATCTCTTAGCAGTCGTAGATGGACATACATATGATTATGTCAAAGACGGATAATCATCTCCAGTACCTACACAATATGGAAACCGTCTACTGCATAATCCGTTCACCAGCCAAACAAAAAGATTTTGGCACTAGCACTCCAAGAACACATAACATATTACAGACCTAAACAGTAGCAGTAGTCTCCAAACTATTTATTACACGACAAACGTCTACATAACTCATCGCCAAAAGGATACGAAATAACACTAACCCAGTACATTACGGACCTAATGTACTTCGTTTCCCACATAACGTCGGTAATACGCGGCAATCCTAGCAAATTGCCTCGCAAATTCATCCTTTCAAGCCGAGAATTGAACATTAAGCGACTCTATCAGTTTTATGTGGAACTATGCGAGTAGCACTTTACGCTACGAAAAGGTTGAGATTAATTGAAGAAGATTAAAGGATATAAATGTTCTGTATGTGGATAAAGAAGAAAGAATTGGACACGCTTTTATAGTAGAAGTGAAACTGAAAGCGATCAAAGGTATTGAGGTAGTGATTGTAGCGATTCGTAGAAATTCATTTGTCTACGTCAGTGCTGAGTCGACAATACATCTACTATACCCTGTCCATTAGGTTAACCGTTTTTTGATAGCTGTCTTAGAACGAACTGTTCCAGATTACGTAAATCTGAACTTTAAAATGCGTACACTGAAAAAAAAGAATTGTTGCTAATAGCTAAAATTTTAGCTGCATGCCACCAAAATCGAGTGACGACTAAACAAAACTGTTTGACAGTTTATAGATACACAGTTAGTGTCGTTGTTACTAAACAATGCGCTTTATTATCAATAAACAAATTCGTATTGTTATAATTAACAACATTTGGACTACAAATTGCTAAACAGTTTTGTAATAAGTCTCAAAGTTTGACTGATATTTTATACATTTGACTTAGCTAGTAATAAATAAACTGAGATTTAATATTTGGTAAAAAAAATTGCTACAAACAAATAAATAGATTTAGTTATAAATTAATGTATTCTGTTTCGGTATATATAGATAAGTGATTGACACTTTTTAAATAAACATTCTATTGAATACAAGTCAAAGTGTCTGGTTACAGGCTATCAAATAGTTTGTTCTTGCAACTTACTCAGTTTCACTAGTTCGTTTTGATAACCATTAGCTAACATTTTGACTACTGATAAATAGACAACGATTAGCATATCTAGTTTGGGACTTGCAGCTACATTAGTTCTGCTAATTTGAACAAAACTTTGGTACCTATTAGAGAATTTTCCAACTAGCAAAACTGGTTCAGCTATTTCTTTTTTTCACTTTAGTAAAATAAATATATAAACTGCCTTATCTTATTGAATTATCTTAGTAACGGCTTCTTACAGACATTATAATACCGTACGTGTAGCAATGAATGTATTGTGTGTTGCTGCAATTACTAGTTCCATCTGTCAAAAAACGGTTTACCTAATGGACAGGGTATATTCACTAAACTGGTGTTATAATAATTATGGTGACCAGCAGCTATAGATTGCAAGCTATGTATAAAAGGGTCAAGACGACTTTGAGCATGGTATTTGGTATTATTTAATGATAATTTAGGAATTAACAATATAATAATCAGTATATTTATGGGCCTTTTTGGCGCAGCCGTGAGGCACACTTTCTTGCGATTTTCTTACATCGGACTTCACTTTTTATCTAATCTCTTATTATTTTTTTTATTTTTTTATTGTTTGTTTTGTCTGATGTATGTATCTGGTGTTTTGTGTGTCTTTTAGTTTGTGCCATATAAATGGATTTTCTTTCTTTCTTTCTTTCTATATAATATTTTGAGAGCAGTGGTGATGAAATTATTTACACAATGTAAACCGCCTGTCTGGGTTCGAACCCACCACTGCTCTCAACGCACCACTAAATTTAGATACTGGGGAGTTTGTTGCGCCAGTTCTTCTACCCAGCGAAAGCACTAGGAAGTGGTGAAGGGCGAGTGTTTTGTGGGACTGTCTTTTGTAATTTTGACATTCGAAAACTGCTGATTCTCAGCCTAATATAAATAAATGACTTTTGATTTAATTTGATGCCCGTTAAATGCAGTAGGAACAAAAAAAGTCATCCGATAAAAGCCAGGTTATTCAATAACAAAAAAAAAGCTTTCAACTAAGAACATGACTAGACCACAAGTTTACCAGACCAAAGCACATAATATTATCAACCGCGAAGTAATAGTAAGAGTATTACAATTCTGGAAAATGGCCAAACATTATGTTCCCTGTTCCCTAATGCAACCTACTTACAACTTGCTCATTACACGAACGCAGCCGCTAGTCTGGAAGCTGACATTATTTAAACAGTAATTTCATTTTGAACTTAATGTTACATTATGCTTTACCTCATGCAGGTAAATGGAAAATGTATGCACAGGCATTTTTAAACTTATGATTGCTAGCTGGGGAATAAAAACTGCTATTTGTGTGAAAATGTGTCTTGAAATAAAATTACTTTGACATTAATGTGGTGGATTTAAAGTTGGTAGTGCTCATATACGATGCGTGGATATATTTAGATGATGATGTACGTTGAGACGATAATAGTATCAGATAGTATGTTTTATTTATCCAGCTCAAGTATCGATACTTTAATACATCTAGTGCATCAGGACGCAGAGGAGACAACCCCTTACTACCTTGTCGACTGATCTATTGAAAGCTTATGACGTAAAATAAGTAAAATGTAAAATAAGAAAACACATGTTTTTCATCAACAAATTTCATAGTAAATAAGTTTATTAATTCATTAAATTATCAATACATAATACAGTACCTGAATGTGTGTACAGTCACGAGCACCAATATATCAACACTTGGCAACTTTCAATTGCGATTTTTTCGTGAAATAACGAACGCAACGTTGAAATACGACACATTACATAAACCTATAGGTACGAAAATGCTATGTTTGTAACAACATAAAATTTCATTCAACAATAAACAAATCGCTTTTGAATAAAGCCGAGTGTATACATACTTTTGCTCGTGACTGTACCTGGACATATTAATTATTATTTTACTTGGTGCGCCAGTTAAGCAAGTGATAAAAAACGAATAAAAAATGACACGAACGAGAAGCAATAAATTACAAAATTATATACGATTATTTAATCTATTGTAACCCGTCTTTTAAAGACAAATATTTATTTCGTAAATGATAGCAGTAATTTACTTCGGCCATGCTCAACAATGGGGCATTAAGATTCACCGAGTACATTGCAGCTCTCATTAAAATTTTCATCACTCTCATAACGAAGACGTGGCTTAATCATAAATGATATACACTGGAGAATGTTTTGAAGCATTTTTTCTTATGCTCTGCTTTTTTTTGATGATGTCAAGGTTATTTTTTATTGAATATAATGGCTTTGTTTGTTAGTTAATGGATTACGATCATTAGGGTGCATTGTTAGATACCTGTGGATGAATGAACCTAATAACATCATGAATAGTGATGATAGAATCAATGAATCAAAAGATGCAATAACAATAGATTATTGCCGATAACCTGATGCTGGACAAAAGCATCTCCCAAGTTTTGCCACTACGCCTAATCGATATCGACGTTATGTGCTAAGTTTTAAGCAATGGTGGCCTAGTTGTATCGGCTGCGACTTTCGAGTCGCAGGCAGGTCGCAGGTTCGAACCCAGATAGTTGCTACTTTGTGTAGATTATTTCATCATCACTGATCTCAAAACGATGAAGGAAAGCATCGCGAGGAAACCGGCATGTCCTAGAACCAAAAATTCGTAGACATGTGACATCTATCTACTGGATTACTCCCTCTCACCCAGAGGAGCCCTGTGTCCCAGCAGTGGGAACATTATAGGCTAGTTATGCTAATTATTGGCCACTACATCATCATCATCATTTTATTGGAATGAAGTTCCTTATCGCGCGTTGCAAAAGGGAGCTAGACGGAAAAAATTAAGACCAAAAGTTGGAACGACATTTTTTGCTATAGTTGTAAGCCGTGCGGCGTGCGCGTGTTTCTCTGTCTGTCTCTCTCTCTCTCTCTCTTATAGAAAACAAGCCAGTTATACTTCGTTCCATCCGGGTGTCCCGGTGTTTTTGTTTGAGCTGTTAGTAATCACTATATTAAATATTATTAAATTATTGCCTATGGTTTTAAATATTAACAAATCATTGACAACTATATAAATTACTATTAAATTATTGACTCTTTTTAAATGATTGATTATTATTTATTATTATTGACTCTATGAAAGTCGTTCTCAAGTTATGGCGTGACCAAGGGAAATAGGGATTCATTTTTATATATATAAATTCACACTAAATTATTGACTACTACTGTAATGTTCAAAAGTCTTTAAATTATTGTATGCCTAAAGGCGGGTCATAGATGTACTTCACTTTATAAATTGTAAAACCATATTTTCACCAATTTTAAAATTTAAAACAATTTGAAATTGAATTATTCTACTACCCTTATCCCAAATTATTTGGGGCGGGCGCACCGTTTTTTTTTTCTTCCATACTTCTCTATCAATCGTTATCTCGGTAGTCACCGCAATGACTTCGCTACTACACATAAGGCTTAATTCTCAATTCTCACACCACACATACCTTTAAAGACATACTTGTATATGTAATCAGCACCCACGACATAGAAAATTCTAGTTAAGAATGTACTCTTGACATCTAACTGGACCAATGGCACACATCTGCGTGTGTCTGTTACAAAAGATACATGTTCCAAACAATAAAATCTGCAGTAATGGCGGATTACACTCTGTTACATTGTATAATTACAGATTATTTTTACGGAAACTCATTTTTTTTACTCGAATTCTTCACGTTTATATGCTAATATTTTGTTGCACGTGTTTGCACAATCGATGGATTAATTTTGATTTCATTTGATGCATAACTTGTAAGCGGCGCTTTCCGATAAAGTTATTGTTGTAGGTATTGAATATCATAATCAATTGAGTAGTATGTATTGAATTGGATCAACCAATATAACGACTTGAAATTTACTAACTATTTTGTCCCGAGCTATGTCCTTATTTTATCCTTCAAATAGACCCCTATTTTAAGGATTAAATCAGGGCTGAAACTATCCGGAAAAGAACCGGAGCTCGGTAGCTCCGGTTCTTTTCCGGATAGTTTCAGCCCTGATTTAATCCTTGCCGATACGCGGTCTCCACTCCAGGACTCGTCTTCTCCACCGGCCATCGGTCCTTCCACTGCCACTTCAGTTTGCTTAGTCTGCAAGCTATGTACCGACATAGCTTGCAGACTAAGCAAACTGAAGTGGCAGTGGGCTGGCCATGTCTGTCGAAGGACCGATGGCCGGTGGAGAAGACGAGTCCTGGAGTGGAGACCGCGTATCGGCAAGCGTAATGTGGGACGCCCCCGGCTAGATGGACGGACGACCTAAAGAAGGTGGTTGGGGTAGACTGGATGCGGAAGGCGGTGGACAGGGTGTTGTGACGCAGATTGAAAGAGGCATATAGCAGTAGGCTGCGATAGGCTGAGTTGATTGGCTGATTGAAATATTTTTTCAAGGTTTTTGTACAGGAAGTTGACTAAATTTCATTCACGGTAAAGTAACTGAATTATTAAATGAAGCATTCCGGAACAAAGAACATTTATTTAGGCATATGTGTGGTCAACACTATCTGTATTTCAAGTAGGTTAGAACATTATTTCATACATTAATTACTCAGCACATACCGCTCATCACACTCTCATAAAAACTGTAAAAGCCATTCAACACAAACATTATACAATTAATTAGTCTATGATTTGGCAGATCGCGTGCGCTGTAGTGCTGTAATCCGTCATATCGTGAGAAATGATGCGCGGGCGCTGCTTTTTGTACACTTCGCAACATGACCGCCACCGCCCACCAGATAACGTGACTAGATCGTAATTCGCACACAAATTTAATTGGTAACGACTTAAGTAATATGATATAACAATGGATCCCTGGATATTGCATTGTCAGTTATGTTTGTTTGATAAATAAGATAAATGCTGTAATAAGTAGGTAGGTAGGTAGTTAGGTACTTGTTACGGAGATAATAGGATTCGTTGAGAAACAGGTGAGTGATGTTTCATATCGTGCTGGCTGATTGCTTTCGTCTAGGTCTTGCTAATCTTATAAGCTAGTTAATAATATACTTACATACTTTTTTCATACGTATGATCTATGTAATGTAACGAGGAAGTCTTTACATTACATAGATCACACGCATGACAAACCCTCCCGTTAAAATAGGCACTTTCTAATCGAAAACGTTTCCAGACGAGAAAATATATTCGTAGAACTTTGATCAAACAGCACAAAAATTCCCCAGAAAATACACGGAACAGTGCACACGAAAGGAGTAATATATTCCACTCGAACAAAAACTACTTTGAAACATATATTCATAACATACTTATTTGACAAAGAGGCAATGAATACAGACGGCACACGCGAGACTGAGTTTATAAAACTACAACAAGCCAACTATACAAGAGAATATGCATCATTCCCGTTCATTGAAATAATAAAACTTGTACAGTTTGTACCACCGAATTCATTTCCACAAGGATACAGGAAACAAAAGAAACTGTTCGATTGCACATGACTCACATTTCGAAAATTGGTATGCAATTTTGAACTCTGTTTTCCTGGAATAAGCATAACAAGATGTATCGTCATCTTCCTGTGTCCTAATTCTGATTTATTTAGGGGCGGGATACACCTCCGTCTTCTTCTCTCCATTCATCTCTATCAGCCGACATCTTAGCGTTCAGTTCCTTCCTATCTATATACTAATAATAAAACTGAAGAGTTTGTTTGTTTGAACGCGCTAATCTCTGGAACTACCAGTCGTGCTATGCTACCTAACATCACGCTAACACCCTTAGGAGACGAGCAAAAACGCTAAAACCCTGAAATAATGTTGAGCGAAAACGTAGTAATAGTGCGGGCAGACGTTGCGATGCGATGGGATGGGTCCAGGGAACAAGAAATTTTACACGGACGAAGTCGCGGCAGAAACTAAGCTTTCATATAATCTATCCATCTTTTCCTTTATGTCCGCCATCTTTTCCTAACCGGCTATAAGATGGCTGGTTACATCCTAAAAACACTTAATTATTTTTAAAGCTTTTATGAAACCTCTATCTTTGCGAACACTAAAGAAACCGTTCCGCAAATCGAAATTGAATGTTGTGAAAATCTACACATTAAATTCAACTATCTACACTTAGTTGTGTGTCGACATAGTGTGCTGTATGTCTGTATAGTGTAAGGGACTTTCTCTGGAACGAATCGCGTACAGTCAACGTAACTAATTATTAATGGGTCGCCGACAATGCGAATGGAGACAATATGTCTGTTGCTAAGTGTCGTCTTCTTGGCCACAACTAATAAAATACTGTAAACAGAAAATTTCGTGATAAATTCTGAGCACGTCCATAACAGGAAAGCTTTGAAAGATAATATTTTTAGGACTTTAATCGATACTGATTAATCAAAGCCTTCTTTCTGTTCCGACTTAAAAAACAACTTCAGAAACGTTTTACAAATATTATCGAAACAAAGACAGTGATAAAGATTTATCAAAGGATGATAATTCAAGAATTAAAAGAATTAAATTCAAAGAATTAAATCCTGCCTTACGAACAGGTACCAAGTAACATGGGGGGAAGGCAAGGGACATAGAATACTTTTTAATCCGACATTCCTACGGGATCGAGACTTATGCGGGTGAAACCGCGGGCACAGCTAGTTATTATACAATATTAGACATAATGATGATGATTAAACTTAGGAATATATATACAAGGCTATTTTAAAGAACAGATATTTCAAGTGACTACAACAACTGCGGTCGATGACCCCACAAAAAAATCATCATTTTTTTTGTTTTTTTTTTTTGTTTTGTCGTGTTTTGGTTGGCACCCTTACTCTTGGCGTCGGAGGAGTTTAGCTAACCAATTAAAAAAACCCTGTATCGCACGAACAATTAAGTGTTTACTAACAAAAACTTTGTCCAAATAAATAATGTCTGGCTGAAAACTCCGATATTACAATAATTTTGAAACACATCGAGATGGCCATGAATATATTTTTGTCATAATTATCATATTGACTACCAGTGGTGATGAGTCTATGAATCTTTTCACTTTATATTTTATACACTTTTGTATAAATATTATGTGTAACAGTTGTATTCAAGTGTTATTAAATTTAATGTGATTTAATTTTTATAGATAAAATACGGAGAAAAACTTCTTTGAGATAAGCATACCAAGGTAAGAATGTACAATATTAAAGGTCAAAGTAATTATCAAAGTATGATTTACTAGGTACCTAGTAAATCATACTTTAATAATAATTATTATTTGTGCTCGGTTATCTAAACTAATATTATAAATAAAGAGAAAATAGATTTTTTGTATGTTCGTTTGTTTCCGAAATGGCTGGTGGACCGATTTGACGGGACTTTCACTGGCAGGTTGCTGATGTTATAAGAAATAAGCGTTTATTTTAGAAAAACAATTAGTAAAGAGACACATTATTGTTTTCCGACATTCACGCGAACGAAGTCGCGGGCACAGCTAGTATATTACCTTTACACGGTAAAGCCGAATTTACTAGCCCGATTAGATTATACGTGTATTCCCACCAAACAAAATAAATATGTATAACATGGCTAAGATTTGGCATACAAAGGCTTGTTTATCCGTTTGAAAGTAGGTATACAAAATTCTAATAACAGAGGGCCTACTCCGAAGTGCAAAGTGCGAATGTTCGGATCGGACCGACACTTGGCCGAACCGAATATTATTGAAAAATGCGAAAAAAAGTTCGGATCGGCTTAGTTGGGTCGGGACCATAGTCAATATTCGAAAGAGTGTAAGAGTGTAGGATCGGAACCGACCGAACCAAATAGTAACTTCATGGCAGGAAACGGCCGAACATTCGGCCGATACTACTTCGGAGTAGGCCCCCAGGACTTTATTCAAATACCTCGCTCGGCTGGTGGCTCGGGAAACATATTCGCGGGAAATCGTTTGAGCCATTCTGAAACCGCGTTTCACGTTTGCGAAACGCCCGTTTTGAATTTCGCATTCAATTTGAACTATCGCTCGTTTTATGAGTATACCAGTAATGAAAGTATGCATTTTGTAGTATTTGTTCGGCAAGCTTCAATATGCGTAACTATATGTATTTTGTAAGCAAACATCTTGTTTTGATGCCCGAGGTGACAGCTTGTTTTTCATAGAATTTTGTACCGCGCTTTACAATACTCTAGCCAGAGTGAAATGAAAATTAAATGTCCATACGGAGCATTCTTCCTAGTCTTTTTTAATACAGTTTGCCTCTGGTCTGTTCATGAGAGCAGCGCCAGCGGTGGTCCAGGGACGGAACTTTACATTTTGTAAATTATTTCAACACAACTGCTTTCAAAACGGTGAAGGAAAACATCTTGAAGAAACCGGCAATTCGAATGTTCTATGTTCTAGAACCGCAAATTCGAATACATGTGACATCCAATCCACCAACCCGCACGGGGCCCGCGTGGTTGATTACAGCCCACTCCCTCTCACAGAGAGAAGGCCTGTGTCCCAGCTCGATATTCGTAGTCCCAGCAGTGGTATGATGTTCATAGGTTTATTATGCATGGTCTGTTGCAAAAGTAGCTGTTTAAAGTGTAAACAAACCCTGTTCACATTAAATTCTTCGCAATTACTTACTAAAGGGAATTAGTAACACATTCTGTATACAATGTTACAACTTATCCACTCTCACCACTTTTTCCAACAATTATTACTCGAACAACATTATAAAATTGCCATTGAAAAATCATCGACGAATGCAGCAATGAAAGCACCCAATTTGTAAGCGGCAATACAAATTGGCACCCACAGCGGATCGATTCTGTAAAAATTTCACCGTGAAAAGTAAGGTGAAGTGAGCTTAGAGTGAGGTGTCAATATTGTCCATCCCTAGCATTAGTTGGAATTACAGTTCACTCCACGCTCACTTAAGTTTTCACGGTGATATGGTTGCAGAATCGCACTTTTCTTATCTGTTTGTTTACATTTTCATCGGGTACTTTTGGAATAGAGTAGGTATACATTTATAAACTTATATAGGCAGTTTCTATTTTTGCATTTTTTATATCCCTTACATTTCAATATACGTAAAAATGCCTTATAACAGCTACCATTAGCCACGTGTATAATGTAGCACCTACCTACAAAGTATCGCAGAGTGTGCAAACTGAGCGCCTGCAGCGACTACAATGAGTGACCTCGTTCCCTCTCTTGAATATTTACGTCGAGATGACGAGCACCTGACACTCTGCCCTTCTAGCCTTCTTCCATCACTCTGACATCCGCGTCAAAACAATCGTTTCATCTATTCCTTTGTCTTTGGTTCCCGTTTGAACTCTCCAGTTATTAAAACTACTTTTTTTAAATGTTTTAGTTGTGTTACGCGCTCCACACAAATTCGTATACCACTACTTGCTATGACAAACAACGGTGAAAGGAACTCATAAAAACATCGTCAACATACACAATTGAATACGTGTTATTGAAGTTAACTCAAAAACCACTCGTCAGAACTTGACTAATTTATATGGGACCACCTCAGGAAGAAAAAAAATCTATAGCATTAAGTCCGCCTCTGTATATTATTTTATGTGCTTGAAGCCCTACTAATATTATAAACGTGAAAGTTTGTATGGATGGATGGACGTTTGTTACTCTTTCACGCAAAAATTGCTGAACGGATTTGGATGAAATTTGGCACACAGATGGTTTATAACCAGGATTAACATATAGGATACTTTTTATCCCGATATTCCCACGGGCTCGAAAATTATGCGGGTGAAACCGCGGGGTACGGCTACTATTAAATAAATAATAAACCGATCGGTCGGTACATACAATCGGTCCACAATTGATGAACATAATCATACATACAAAAATACATACAGACAAACTTCTTCCTTCTTTGAAGTCGGTTAGAAATTAAAAATGTCTGAACTAAATGCTGTCGCAAGCGTGGCTGATTATTCATTCGATCCACAGCATCTAAATTGTATTGAATTGTTCATTGGGAATTCTTCAGAAGCAGCCTGGAGTCAGGATCAGCCTGTTTATATTTTATATTAAAGCTATTAGTTTATCTCACAAAAATCATCCTTCTAATATTATAAACGTGAAAGTTTGTATGTATGGATGGATGGATGTTTGTTACTCTTCCTCGCAAAAACTACTGAACGGGTTTAGATGAAATTTGACACACAATTAGTTTATAACCAGGATTAACACATATACTTACTTTTTATCTTGATATTCCCGAGGGTTCGAAACTTATGCAGGTGAACCCGCGGGACGCAGCTAGTTATTATAATATAGTAGTTTGCTAAGTAATGTTATATAGTTAACAAATGCTTCCTCTATCCTAACTCACTTATTTTGCAGTGCCCGACAGGGTCCATATGATCTTATTATAAGTTTACCACCTAAAATTATTCTCCTTTCAAACAAAAAAAAAAACAAATCAAAATCGGTTCATTCGTTCGGGAGCTACGATGCCACAGACAGACATACAACACACACACACCCCCACACACACACACAGAGAGAGAGACACGTCAAACTTATAACACCCCTTCGTTTTTGCGTCGGGGGTTAAAAAATACATACATGTGGAATGCATTAAAAGTATTAAGGATTGGTGCCCAGTTGAAATGTTTGCTCCTCAATACGTGGAACTTAAATTTCTGGTGAAATATGGCCGAAATCTTCAGGTCACCTCATACTGGCATCTTTCTTATTTGCGAAAGTATCAATGAACCTTTACCCGGACATCATCTGAAATCCCTTTGAACGCAATAAGTTTATTGTTCGATACACAAGTTTCACTCTTTCGTTATAAATAATGCATGCGGCAGTGTGTGTGACCATGACCGTACAATCGCCTTCTGCATACTAAGGCTTTGACACAATGGTGTTCATTTCTCCAACGGATTTCCCGTGAACTTTTGTTTTGGATCTTAACCTTGATAATAGGCTGAGAAGGGGTGACAGGTGCAGGTTAGAAAAAATTAATTATGTGACAACTTGGTTAGCGGACTTGGTAGCTGACATAAGAGGGTTTATTTATAAGTGATGTTTAAGTGATGGAGTAGGTACAACTAAAAATTAAAGTTATTTTTCACTTTGTAGTGTCGTTTTTGGAAGTCGGTTGTTTTTTTTTATTTTCACTAGTGTAATTGTCCTACATTTTTAATGAATAAAATACTTCTGCATTATCTTCTGACTGTCTATTCAAGTGCAGCTAACATACATATAATGTAGATATAAACAACCAATTTAACTGAAGCAGATACCACGTACGACCGAACTATTTTATCGAACAAAGCTCGCCTATTCACTGAAATTATCATCCGAATTTCTGAGTACCTTTTGTTATTACGTACTTACAGACAATAAAGGTCGGCAGAACAATTGCGTAGCCATTTTTGTATTGAAAATTGCGATATAGGTTTACAATTTTTGGATATTGTCTGTGGTTTGGTACTTTTAGAAGGAGATTACGACAATAGATTAAACTTCGTATATTTATTGATGTTGCCAGTCTGCATACAAAAAATCAACCAAAATATTATATCCAATCAATCAATCAATCAATCAAAAGTCATTTATTCAAATTAGGCTGAGAGTCAGCACTTTTCGAACGTCAAAATTACAAAAGACAGTCCCCCAAAAACGCCCGCCCTTCACCACTTCCTAGTGCTATCGCTGGAAAGAAGAAGTGGCGCAACAAACTTCCCAGCAGCACAGCTGTCTGTTCAGTTAGAATATAGTGCATGTATACAATACTAGGAACCTATGTTCAGTAATTAACATTACAAGAAACTTAAATTATTTGCCATAAAATATGTCAGCTAGCCACGCCAATATACCAACAAATATAATAAAAACTATACGTACTCAAGCTGAAAAATAATTAATTCAAATGGAAATAAAAACTTACTATCTAAATAAAAGCCTCCAGGCATAAAGGGCGTGACAGCTTACATATTTATGCATAGCTGGGTTCTGGTCACATAGCTGTCACTTGAGTCACAGATGAAAAACTAGGACCATCGAAGTAAAATAAATAAATAAGTTAATACTAATAACAATAACCTGTCAGTAAGCTGATTCTGGACACATGAACATTGTCTTGAGTTAATTAGGGCGACCAACTATTCTTATCGTGTAAGTAGTCGTTGATGGAATAGTATGCCTTTGAGCAAAGGTTTGATTTTACTTGAGCCAATGATCCAATAGTAGTAGGTGAAGGAAAATATCGTGAGGAAACCGGCATGTCGTAGAACTAAAAATTCGAAAACAGGTGACATTTATCAACCAGCACTGGGCCCGCGTGGTGGATTACGGCCCACTCCCTGGAGACCTGTGTCCCAGTAGTAGGAACATTTTAGACTAATTATGCTATATCTAATAGTTTAGACTAGATAGTCAAAGATTGGCAAAACCCATAATAAACCCATCATACTCAGTGTTTTAAAAAAAACACTTTTTTTAATTTGGATGTTAGGATTGAGACTGAGATCAGACTGTGAACGTTCTTAAAATTACGAGAATAGCCCCTCTGATCTCAGTCTCAATCTGTCAAAAATACGTCTGATTTTCCTACATTTTGACCAGTTTTTGACATTTGTTTGTCGCCGAGATGAGACTGCGACTAGATTTTGAACGTTTTAAATTACGAGAATTGGCCTTCAGACTGTGAATATTCTTAAAATTACGAGAATTGCCCCTCTGTTGTTACACACAAACACACACACAAACCCCAACACACCCTCTCACACACACACCCACAAACACACTCACGCACTTATACAATTGATCGTATTCTCTTTCTTTTTTTATTTTATTGTTTTATTATTTTTTCTCTTTTTGTTACTTACCTATTTGTAATTTATAATGTAAGGGAAGAGCGGAGGGTAGCGGGATTGTCCGAAAGGGTTTACCGCTGCCCTGGATCATAAAGGGCTAAGGAAGGAACACGGGTGGGTTTTAGTCAGTAAGAGTCTGACACTCCCTTCTGCTCCACCCAGAGCGGGAGGGGTAATTTGATGATTTCCCATCCTGACAAAAAAAAAAGGGAAGAGCGGAGCCTTCAACTACATGCCAGGTAATGTAAGCCAAAATGATATGAAATAAACTTATTTTATTTTTTATTATTTCATAAGGTACTCCTTACAGCCTTAAAACTATTTCAAGAATTTAAACTGCAATAACTAATGAGACCAAACACACCAAAACTAAAGTAAAGCGTACCACCCAAGAACAGCAATACGAATATCAAACATAGATTGTAAATAAAGTGCGCCTCGAAGTTTGAGATCGGTAAGACTCGCTTACCCAAAGTTTGAGCGTCTGCGCCGAAATAGGACACACTTGTACCTATTTGCTTTGGCCCAATTGCATTGCTTGCATTAAACTGTAACCATTACAAAGTACACATATTTTGCTGGTAATTTACACACTTTCTTCGTAATGGTGTGTGGTCTCATTGTTCTCACACTTTTTGAGGTGTACGATGTAAGTTTGGTCAATATCCGCAACACTTTGCGATGCCTATAGAATGCCTGGTGGTATATATGGGTACTGTTAATAATGTATGATGGTTTTAGCAAAATTCAGCGACACTTAGTTTATGGCTCACCGAATTTGGCTAAATTGTATTGTTACTCTTTGATTGATAAACTTTACTATTATAATTTCAGCTATGTTACGGATAAGCGGATATCGCAATGGGAAGAACTCATGAGAAAGTTCTCCGAAGCACACAAGGAACAATTCAAGTAAGTACGAACACAGTACGTAAAACTATTATTATTAGTACGTGACGAGGGTGCTGCGCGGGCTGGTGCACCACCCAGATGTGCTGGAGGCGCTGCGGCTGCGAGTCTCGGACGGGTATGTGGGGGCACGCCGCCGCCCCGCTTTGTTAAATGTGCCATGGGCCAGGACGAATTTACTCAAATTTGCTCCTTTGTCAAGGGCCGCACATATAATAAATAATATGCCGTCGGAAGATGTGTTCGAACTTCGATAGCCTGCCGAAATTTGTGTTAGGAGCACAAAGGTGCATTGAAAGAGGCATAATATTGTAATTTTTATTATTTTATTTTTATTGTTTTTAATATTTTATTGTTTAATTTTATGTTTGTATAGTTTATAGATAGTTTATTAAGTGTGTATAACATCGTCTTGGAATGCTGTAAGATGTTGTACATACTTATTGGTGTGAATAAATAAATAAATAAATATTTATCTACTCTCATTATAAAGTACTAATTATTAAATCAAAATAGAGTTTATCCACATGAAACTCTTAAGCTTAACACACTTCTATGCACTTTCCGTAACAAAATAATGCTTTATAATAACTTTTTTTAAACTCGACCGTGACCGTGAACTCTCAATTTACAGGTTTTAATTACCGTCGACGATTAAAATAATTTAATTACGCAACCCATTATTCACATAAATGTAGCTAACAGACTTAGGGCTGATTTTCAATCATCTGACAACTTTATTCGAAGAACAATTTTGAAATATTCACAGTTATTTTATACAAAAACTGTTAGACGTCAATTTTATTCTTAGAATAAAAGTTATCTGGCGATGGAAAAATCAGCCCTTAGAATAGTATTAATCTATACTAATAATAAATCCAACGAGATTGTTTGTTTGAACGCGGTAATCTGTAGAACTACCAGACGAATTTTTTGATGCCCTATCATTATTTTTCTTCTGTTTTATATAAATGTATAAATTACTACCTTCTGTCCGCGTGAAATTTCTTTTTCTCCCGACTCACCACGTCGTATCGCATCGCCTGCCCGCGCTATTCCTTTGTTTTTGCTTATTGTGTTAGCGTTATTTCTTACTTCTATTATTTTTGCTCGGTTCCTTAGAATCCTAACGTGAGGCTAAATAGCCTATAGTCTTCATCAAGAATTGGACTATCAAATTCAAATGACTTGTAAGAGTTCCTTAGATTAGCACGTTCAAACAAACAAACAAAATCTTCGGCTTTATTATTGGTAGGTATAGATAAACCTCGCCTGTGTTTTAATAACCCCTGTTAAGTATTAGTTTCAGAAACTAGTAATTTGGCTAGTTGATCCAATCAACTAGACAAACTCGGACGAATCGTAACCAAATATTTCCTGCAGGGCAGTCGCAATGGACATACCTCGAGCTGAACGTTCCACCAAGTACTTCCCGACTGGCTCTCAGTATGAAGGCTCGTGGGATGTGCTGGGAATGAGTGGCTACGGAGTGTACACATTTCCAAATGGTATGGCGGTGGATAATAGAAACCTGATTTTGGCAGTAGCAGATAAAACTAGAATATTAAAATTAAGGTCACATTTAAGAATCCCTTTACTTCAAGAACTTGATGCAGTGCTAGCTGCAACTTTCGGTCCCGAGGTATGACGAGTCCTAAGCCATAGGTTTGGACCTAAGCATAGGCACGAACATTGTGTTAAAACTTCTTTATGAAATCCAGTCCTAGAACTAACAATTCTAAAACAAAGTGACATTCCTAATCCCTCCCACAGAGATGAAGCCTATGTCCTGGCAGAAGAAACATTATGCATCAGTATGAGCTGAATATGCCCTGGCCTCTCACAAAAATAAGGTCCAAGTCCTAGCAATTGGAACTTTTTTTTAATAATAATAATAATATCCCTGGACATTTCACACAGCGCCATCTAGTCCCAAGCTAAGCAACCTAATGCTTGTGTTATGGTAACAAGATGGCTGATAAACTACTTATATACATTTTTTTTTTTTTTGTAAATACATACATATTATAGATAGAAAAACACCCAGACTCGGAACAAATACATGTAGGTCATACAAATATTTGTTCCGTGCGGGAATCGAACCCGCGACACGCAGCGCAGCAGTCAATCGCTTAACCACTGCGCCAACCGTGCCGTCCTGTCCTGTCCGTCATGTCCTGGCAGAAGAAACATTATGCATCAGTATGAGCTGAATATAGCCCTCTCACAAACATAAGGTCCAAGTCCCAGCAATTGGAACTTTACAATCTGGATAATTTAATAATGGTTCCAACGTTTTCAGGAGTCGTCTACGAGGGTGACTTCGAAGACGGAATGTTTCACGGCAAAGGTCAGCTTCGATACGAAAGCGGCATGGTCATCCGTGGCAAGTTCGTGAATGGCGTCTTGACCGAACGGACGCTGCTCGGTGATAACATGGAGTATACTGAGAACAGCTGGAAGTACTGCATGATGCCTGATAGAAGGTATGGTATATGATACCATAATATTCCAAATCATCTTGCAACTAATGTTGGCGTTCAGACAAAAATTAGTTAATACAGTGAGCAGGTTCACAGATGAACAGCAAGTTGAGACAACATGAGTAGCTAAATTATTACCTACGGCTAGGTTACAATATATTATTTGCCAATGAGCCCCAAACCAGACTATCTTGGGGCTCGGGGTACGAATTCCAGAATGACCAGAGTTGAAATTTCTGATATGGGTGTAAGTATGTGTAATGTTTGTGTGACTGGTATGTGTGTGCTGTGTGTGTAGTCTGTGTGTGTAAGTGTGCGTGTTTGTTCCTATTATGCTTCGTTTGATTCGGTGTCAGTCAGAGTCTGATCTGACTTGACTGTCTAAAATCTCTCAGTCCCTTAACACAAATGATTTTACTACGCAGATCCCTAAATGAAGTCGCTCATTTAATAATATGTGCGAAAGGCTCTTACAGAAAATTTATATCAAACTTTTCATTCGCGTCCCAACTTTCATCGGGGCAAATTAGGAAGTTATATAAGGTTAAATTAAATTCAAATTATATTTACCCTGAAAGCGCCAAAGTTTTACTTTTAATTAATGGTTTCTGGTCAAGACCGGCAAAATGAGATTTCAAAATTGATTAGTATACCTAAACACACTTACGCACGTTAAGCCGTTGCTTCCGGCTGTTATTCGTGGATCTTTGACAGTCGTTACGGTTCGTCACTAGCCCGAAAGTCTGACAACCAGTTTTACCAAAGGGTATCGTATTACCCAGTAACTGGGTTGTGAAGGTCAGATAGGCAGTCGCTCCATGTAAACCACTGGTATTCAGCTACATTCGATTAAACTGAAAGCTGACCCCAACATATTTGGGAAAAGGCTAGGCAGATGATGATGGTGATGACTTAAACACACTTGTTACAAAATTCAAAAATATTATAAGTAACACAAATGAAAAGTAATTATCTACAAACGTTAAAGAAGTGTAAAAGCATAACAAGAAAAATTTTGCTTACAGATTCGAGATGGAATACGACACAGGACTGAAGCCTGGCGGCCAGTCGAACCTAACAGCTAAACAGCCGACCAGAGAGATACCTCCCGGATACTATGACACCGGAGACGGCTTCTACGACCCTAAGACAAAAGTCATTTATAAGTATGAAGACATGTCAGCGATTATGAGGTAAGGTTCTGAAGTATCAACTTCTCACGATCATCAAATAAACCATTTTTCGCTTAAGAATATGTGACCCATCAAGAACTTTATATCCTCCATTGAGAAGGTATGGAGGCATCCTCCATAGAAAAGGGAGGATCCTCCGACCTTATGGGTGTTGTGTCTGGCGGGCCACTGCCTGATGATTCATTTCAGGCTGTTGTATATATGCTAGTTGCGCGGTAAACTCTGCTTGCGATGCAGGATTTTACGTGACGTCAGTATGACGCGTTGTTCGTTGTTGTTGACAAAGGCATCATAATCTCAGCGAAAAACGTCCACTGCAACTCTGCAAGACATATAGCATAATCAGCCTATAATGTTCCCACTGCCGGTACACAGGCCTCCTCTTTGTGATAGGGAAAGTGAGCCATAATACACCACATGCGCCCAGTACGAGTTGATGAATGTCACATATCTTCGAATTTTTGGTTCTAGGACATACAGGTTTCCTTACGATGTTTTCCTTTACCGTTTTGAGAGCAGTGGTGATGAAATAATTTACACAAAGTAAAGCGCCTGCTTGGGTTCGAAGTCACGACCAACAACTTGTAAGTCGCGGCCATTACCACTGCTGTGGTGAATACGAAGACGGAAGACGACGACGATGATGGAAGACACGCGGCTCAGTTAAATACTAAAGTACGCATTTATTGAGGCATACATTTAGGTTTTATCCAGTGTTAGTAAAAATTGGCAATAGGCCTTCGCCGCCATCATACCTCTCCAGAACATTGTCATCCCAACCGGTCCTTTCAACTCATGGAGACACTATTGAGAATACTATGACAAAAATTAAGAGGTTATCAGTATCACGTCAACGCCGGCTGTCGCTGACAACCAGCGCTGCGGCTCTTTCTCGCATAGCGTCGTAGCATTTTGTTGAGCGATGGCCGTTTTTGTGTTTGTGTTCTTTCTCTGCATCATGATTGCCGCAAATATACGTATTTTATTTTTTTCCTTTCTGAGAATTTAAAATGATAGCTAACACAAACAAAATAGAACAATAACTTCAAAACCAACCAGCTTAGTCTGCACATTGCAAAAATATTAAAGCCCAGAGAGCAACGACCAGGTTATTGCTTGTCGTAACCACAATTCAGTTGAACCACTAATCATATTGACGTCTGAGCAAATTGCAGAACAATCAAGTCCCAATTATTCATATCGTACTCCATAAACGAGGCACGACTGTATAGCTGGACTGCGGTGACGTCATAGACAATCGTGACTTTATTTCTTTTTACAATCACGGAATAGAAGTAGGAACAAGTTTCCTTGACCCTCTCTTGTACACAGGATGAATTATTGAGGAGAGACTTCAGGGTGAAAACAGGTTGAAAATTAGAGCAAAATGATCAAATGAACCACTCGATTTTCGAGAAAACAAAAGCAGAATTTGCAGTTTTTTAAAAAGCTCAGTTTAGTCAGAATTCCAAATCGATTTTATTTCAAAATAACACCTGGCTGTATTATTGCACTGTGAAATTAAATAGTGTTGCTGAAAAGGATAAAATACTTCTAAGAATTATTATGTCTGAAGTCGAACCATCCTGTATATTCTTTAAATTCCCTCCCGAAATCTTGTACCTACGTATTTCTATGATAAGAAGTCCGTACGCTTAGATGCACATTTGAATCGCAAAACAAATTGTATTGGAAACTGCGAAAACAAAATCTTATTGGAATATAGACGGCTGGAAATACGCAAGGATAAGCCTGTCTGGGACGACTGTCTGCCTTTCTGCAGTTTCAGGACTCACTAGATTCTCAATCGCCTTAGCATTTTAAAAGCATCTCATCTCATCTTTAAAAAAAAAAGAAATAAGGGAAGACTGTGGCACCGGTAAATGAATAGTTGTGCGAAAATCGTTTCTCATAGTATGGGCATATGATACGGAGTAATATGAAATGGATGTAGTTTAATAAGAATGGCTAACGTTAAACAAAAAATATGATACGCAATGGCTAAGGAAGTTTATAGTTAAAACATGTTCAGGGTGTTAAATTCAATTTAAAGTAGATATTTTTTATAGGATGTTAAATTCAATTAAAAGTATATGATTTTTGGCATTTTCAATCTCAAATAATAATTGTAGACTTTCACTGTAATAGTAAAAAATGTTCAATATGTTATTTCCCATAAGAAAATACTACTTTTTATTTTTGGGTATATAATGATTGAATCTACACTTGAATGATGTCCTTTATAGATTGTCCCAATCAGATTCCAATATAACCAATAAATAATAACCAAATTGAATATTTCATAAAGTCAAATATCGCATAAGCTCGACAGTACACGGCTGTAATTAGCGATCCGTCGAAACGCACCCTAATTGGTGTGTTAAAATTGACTCGCTGATTGGTAGCCCCTGCCTTCAACTCCTGCGAATAATTCACGCTTATTGCCTATAAAAAATAGTAAAAATAAGCACTCAATCATGTAGAACCCTTGAGCTTTTCCTAAATGTTCTCGTGGCTTTATTGGCATCATTTTACTGAATTAATTAATATTTATTATTTACTAGCAATCGAGTTGAATGGCGTGCAATAGAAGAGGCCTTTATTGCCTATAAAAAATAGTAAAAATAAGCACTCAATCATGTAGAACCCTTGAGCTTTTCCTAAATTTTCTCGTGGCTTTATTGGCATCATTTTACTGAATTAATTAATATTTATTATTTACTAGCTATCGAGTTGAATGGCGTGCAATAGAAGAGGCCTATGGCCAGCAGTGGACTGCTATAGGATGATGATGATGATTTACTAGCTGACCCGGCGAACTTCGTACCGCCTCAGAATCAATAAATGAAATCAGTCAATCCGTTCTCGAGATACTTCATTATAATACAAAATGTATGAGAAAATGAATTATCTTCATTGTTTTTTTTTCGTGATTTTTTCCCATGTTATAATAGTTATTCTACTATGCGTAGCGGAGACAAATTCAACAAAACAAAGATCATAGAAATCGCCCAGCCGTTCTTGAGTTATAAATGGTGTAACTAGCCCGACTTTGTTTCATTTATATGGAAGATGTTAACCTTAATTATTGAAAGCAGTATCTAAACAAATATCAAGTATAGGTAAAGTAATAAAGATCTAAATTGGCAACCTGCCGAGGCAATTCCATTATGAGCATCCCAATAAAGCTTGATTTAGGGAGTCTTCGAGTACACATCATTATACATTCTGTTTGGTTACCGTTATATCTGAGTGTACTACATTTATTATCAGTACAATCTCTGTTATTTTCCTTCCAAGCAACGAAAATATCGTGACCAACACGACCATTTGTCCCAAAACCTTCTTACTTTTACTTTAGAACGCTTGATACAAAATTTCGATCAATTACTTTAAGAGCTAGCCAAGAAAAGCATCGTAAGTACGCGTTGCTTTTATTCCCACGTCAGTAACGGCAGAAGAAAACAAAAATTCATAAAAACGTACCGCTTTGCTTAGACGTAGAAATATTTATGCAGCTTATGCCGTTATTGCTCTCCCTTTGTTTAGCCTTTCTTCCGATGTAATTCTTCGAATAAACAACTCTGAGAAAAGGAAATATTTTTGTACGGTTTTTCCGCTTATTAATTTTACCCATTTGGGCTAGTTCACATTTTGCACTATAGTCTGTGCCAAAAGTATCTGATTCAAATATAAACAAATGGATGAAAATGAAAATGTACTGTTGCTGAAAATGTAATTGAAGAAATATTTGATATAATTTGTAGTGTCACTTACAATTTGAGTGCTTTTATTTGATTAGTATTTAAATACTTAAACCTAACATACTTTTAAGTTCTAGTCAATATGGTTCATTTTCAATTGAGGTTAATTTTACAACCTCAATTTTCGTTAATGTTAAGCGTGATACGCTCTAAATACAGATGATTGCGTAGGAATTAAATCTGAACAGGGTTTTTGTCATCAAATAATTTTGGAACATATCATAGATTTTACCTATTTAGTAAAAACATTCGCAAGTGCTCAAGCGTACGTATTACGTTCCACAGGGTGTTATCTTGGGACCAATTTTTTCGTGAAAATGAGACTAGGGTAATTTAGTGGCCGTGTCGTTGGCGACGTTTACTTCGTCATGGGACACATTACATACCACCTCCGTTGTTGTGCAGAAACTTAATAGCTAATTATTAGTAATTAACCCGCGTTGTTGTCTGTGACACCACAACAGTGTCTCGAGATAACAAAAGTAACAATGGGATAACCACACATGGGTTAAATTCATGAAAATACCGCAAACTTTTAAATTGCTATTTGTTTTTGTTTAATGGAGAATTGCATATCAAGCTAGACGTAGAAGCTGTGGAACTAGTTTACCCTATTATTTCTGGGTACTAAAAAAATTAAGTAATAGAAGAATCGTCTTAGTGAAGGTACCTTCACGATACCTAACACGGCACCACCACGGTACCTTCACGGTACCTTCGATTCATTACGATAACTAACTGCTGCTAAGGAGTTTGTTGCGCCACTTCTTCCCAGCGAAAGCACTAGGAAGTGCTGAAGGACGGGCGTTTTGAGGGACTGTCTTATATAATTTTGACGTTCAAAGAGTGCTGATTATCAGCACAAATTGAATAAATGACTTTTGATTTATATTTTAACCAGAGCACCCCAATCATTCGCAGATCCGCAACAGTTCTAGAGCAGCAATGGATAGTGAAGAACTGTCGTGTCAACCCTGAAAAGCCTTTAGGGCCTTGTCCAGACTTATATGAGGAGTTCACGGAGCCTATGCTACAGCCAGAACCACCACCCCCACCAGCCGCTGGCGTCAAGTGCGTGATGACATCATTCAGAACACAGTCCATGTATGAGGACATTGAGTTTGTAAGTATAGTTTTTAGTTAACATTTCCCTATACTTTTGGCCAAATTGTTTATCTTAATGGACCGGCAGCCTACTTGCATAACACCCTATCAATCTCAATCTGAATCATTTTGATGGATATTGCTAAACCATTGCTTCATATGTTCGAAAAATTTGTCTGCTCGGCAACGTAAATAGCGCAACGAACATTGTTCATGTCAAAATGAAAGCCATTGCTAGTGTATTACGCAATTACGTCGCTGGGCTGACCTTTAAATACGGGTTTTCTTTACCATCTTCGCCTTAGCCTGTTCTAGTCCATTTTTTCCTATTATGGACATCCTGCCTGCGGAATACAGGGATTTATGTCGGACTCCTACCAACTCAGTCCCTCCTGCTACCATCAGCTGTGTGCGCAGGGTATTCTCGTCAATGCTCTTATCCTAGATTTTATACAAGAATAGGTACAGTCACGAACAAAAGTATGTATACACTCGACTTTATTTAAAAGCGATTTACTCCTTTATTTTTTAAAGGAAATTTTATGTTGTTACCAACAGCATTTTTGAACCCATAGGTTTATGTAATGTGTCTTATTTCAACGTTGCAATCGTTATTTCACGAAAAAATCGCAATTGAAAGTTGCCAAGTGTTGACATATTGGTGCTCGTGACTGTACAGTACGGATTAGAATCGTTATGACTACCTCTCGATAAGACTAAATAGCAGATATGACTAGTTCGCTATAGGACTGAATCTCGATATGACTAGATCGCTGTAAAACTAATTAGCTTTTTGACTACATATGCATAAGTCCTGTTATCAAAATGACTCATTATCGATATAGTAATCATAATATTTTGGTCGTGTGTACCATACCATTTAGAGTTAAACTCCAGTAACTAAATTAATTTAATTAATTTATAGGGTCAAATTAAATTAGCTAGCGAAACTCCGCAGACTTTATGGGTGTGGCTTATGGTTTGTAAAGTTTACACAAAAAAAATTGTTTTAAACTGATATTTTAAAAATAATTTATTTTTATTTGATCGTGTTAAATATCGATACCCATCACGTCTCACATCTATAAAACAAAGTTAACTCAAGAACGGCTTTACCGATTTTTATGATATTTGATTTGTCTTCACCCCGAATAGCACAATAACTATTAAAACATGAAATGTTGCATGGTCTTTTTAATGAAATCTCGAAAAGACTAGTTGACACTTCCCATGACCCAAGAGCTGACTTTTACCTTGGCCAGAGGCTAAGCATTGCCATACAACGTGGCAATGCCGCCAGTGTCTTGGGTACATTACCAGTCGACAGCGATGTGGATGAATTTTTCGACGCTATATTTTAGTTTGTAAATAGTTTTAGTTAATTTAGGATATTATTTTGTTATTATTTAAATATTGTACACCTGACCTAAATAAACAAGCAAATCATTTAAAACATGGGAAAAATTCAGGACAAAAAAAAAGATAATTTAATTTTCTCAAACATTTTTGTCGCTCCATGTAAAATACTGGTATTCAGCCGCATCAGGTTATACTGGAAGCCGACCCCAACGTTTGAGAAAAGGCTAGGCAGATGATGATTTTTGTATGGAACGGCTTTTTTATTCTAAGTTTCCGTTCACACAGACCGGCTCGGAGAGGAGAGTACATTTTATCACCATTTAAAAAAAGAGGTTGGGGTCATTGAAATAAGGTTGATTTTTTCAAGTCACGTGCGACCGGCTCCATTTAAAAAGAAGTGACATGAAAAACTCAAACTTATTTCAATGGCCCAAAACTCTTTTTTAAACACGATAAAATGATGCTCTCCTCTCCGAGCCGGTCTGTGTGAACGGACACTAAGGCGGTACGAAGTTCGCCGGGTCAGCTAGTTCATCATAATTTTAAGTTCTTCGATCACAATTATGAAGACGGTTATTATCTCTTGTCTTCAGAACAAAGGATTCAATCACTTTGATTTCGACGGTTTGATGTCGGATTCCTCGAGCTGTTTTAGCGACAGTTAACAACATCTTATTGCTATAATTCTCCTATCTTATATTCATGTCAATAGCACCTACTTTATGTCTAGAGAACCTTTTGTTTTCGTTTATAAGAGATATTTTATTTTATAGTTATAAATTAGTTTTTAATAATTTGATTAAACATTACGATTATAACTTTATAGTCTTTCATTGACAAGTTGTCTTAATAGAACTTTCTTTGTCAACAGATATGATACATAATTTTTCATCCAGATCACATTCTTGTGCAAATAGTTTTTTCTTTTTGGAACGAAGTTCCTTATAGCGCGTTGCGAAAGGGGGCTAGACGGAAAAAATTAAGACCAAAAGTTGGAACGACACTTTTTGCTATAGTTGTAAGCCGTGCGGCGTGCGCGTGTTTCTCTGTCTCTCTCTCTCTCTCTCTTTGAACTTAATTCCACCCGGGAGTCCCTTGACACCTCTCAAGTTTTTTTCAGTTAACCTAAGTATGTGGTCCCACTGCTGGGTCTCGCCTAGGAAGAATATGTTTTCCACTTGAAAACCTATGCTGTGCCTTCCCCGTCCAATCGGTTAGGAAAGAGTCCAAATCGTCACGCGATTCTTAGAACCACCGCGATATTCCACCACTACCTATGGCCAGGGGTGCGGGATTCGCATAAGCTTCCACCGCTCCCCCGACAGGCATCGACCCGCTGGTGACGACACCCGTCTTCAGGCACCCACTGTGTGACGATACTGGCCCCTCTGTCTACGTCTAGGCAAAAAACAAAATATTTATTACGTTTTTTTTTTTCTGTAGGTATATTTTAAGTATGTCCTTTTAATTTACAGTATACGGACACATCCACAGACGCTTCCCAAGAATTGCTGACACATGAAAATAACTTTGAAAAGTCATTAATTTGTTTTAAATTAAATAACGCTGGTGACCAATTAGAAGCTGTCAAACCTTCCAGTGACCTTTCATTTGCTGCAGAGATTCCTAGTGACCTGGCTGCAGATGTCACTTTTTCAAATTTTAAAGCAACGCAACATTATTAACGACAAATTGTTTTGAAATAAGTGAAGTTTAAAATATTTTATACATATGCAGCCACATTCTATATATTTTCTATATATTAATGTGTTCATAAAATAAACCCTTCAAAAAAACTAAAAAGTATGGTAATAGGTACCTAAAGAGAAATAAATGGGTTTTCTCCACAAACTGCTTTTGCTTCCGTTTCCTTACAGACGCCAGCACATCAAGCTACTACAAATCTGTCAAATTTCTTTAATAAATTTTCAACTTTATCGCTAAAGTATTAAGGTTCAAGGTTGAATGGGAAAATTTGACAGTTTCGGGTAGCTTGGCCTGCTGGCGTCTGTACATTTTTTATTATGACATGCAGTTTTACATAGGTAATTTTTTTGATGACAGTTACAGCACTTATTAAAAGGAGGTAAAGTGAATAGTCAACTCAACCGATCGCAACCCAATGCAAGATGGATGAAAGATAATAAATAGATAAGTTTTTTTTGTGGCGACATCTACAACGCCACATGCGAACTACGCATCACGCTGACGTCATGCAAAATCCTGCATCGCGCAAGCAGAGTTTACCGCGCCTATTTTCCTTTTTTGTTTATTGTTTAAATCTACTTGCATGCTCATTTCTAAATACATGTTTATCAATCCTATATATTTTTTGGACAATGATACATAAGTGGAAGAGCGGGGTCTCCTAACACAAGCATTTCCTTGCTTAAAAGGATTCTCCAAACCATATAATTTTACAAGTGTGTTTGTATTTTGTTTGTTAATTTTGTTATTTTCGCGTCTTTACATTTTTTAAATTGTATTTTTCCTGACCTACTTTAGTAGGTATGTGTATCACTTTTTTGTAAATGTATCTGTAAACGCCTTGGGATTCTATTGTGTAATTTTGTGCACGTAAATTTAAATAAATAAATATCCAACTTATATTATAAATGTGAAAGTTTGTATGGATGGATGTTTCTTAAACTTTCACGCAAAAACTACTGAACGGATTTGGATGAAATTTGGCACACCAATTTGGTTTAAAACCAGGATTAACATATAGGATACTTTTTATCCCGAAATTCCCACGGGATCGAAACTTACTTAGGCCGCAGCTAGTACACACGGCTACACGTCAAGCTATACAAAACCAGTTTGTCTTGGCCTCACTTTGTATGATATTTTCTCACAATGAACGGTCAGCCAATACTGGTTTTGCATAGCTTGATGTGTAGCCGTGTGTACTCGTAATAAATAAATAGTAGATATCTCCCAACCTGCGCCACGACACCTTACCCTACCTTTATCATCTGGCTGTCCAGAGCATTCGCGGTTTTGTAAACATGTTTTTCTATGATAATAGCTAATCGGAGAGATATGAAAATAACCCAAACCAAATTGGTCGTTCGAGACATGTCTCCTATCAGCTTAAGTGGAAACCGACCCATAGGGTCCTAAATATCAATCTATACATACATACCTACTAATAAATAAAATTGAATCGTCTGCTTGTAACGTTAAAATAACAGCTTTGTACTTTGTATAAAATTAAAATTAATACATTACTCCTCAAAACATCAGAGGGGCAATTCTCGTAATTTTACGAACGTTCACAGTCTGATATCAGTCTCAATCTGTCAAAAATACCACGAATTTCCTTATATTTTGACAAGTTAGAGTGTCGCAGTCTAGACTGCGACTAGATTTTGAATGTTTTAAATTCGAGAATTGGTCTTCTGCTATCTGTCGGTGACAGCCCCGTCAAAAGGTGTGGTAAAGGTACAGAAATAAAAGAGCTTATCTATACTTATAATAAATCTGTAGAAGTGAAAATTCTGTACATTGAAAATATCCAAAAAAATAAATGGCAGGGGGTGTTACTTGACCGACACCGAACCCAAAAACGTGATTAAAAAAATTTTTGTCTGTCTGTCTGTCTGTTTGTTCAGGCATCACGCAAAAACTACCGGTTCGATTACGATGAAACTTGGTATAATTATTCTTTAATATCCTGGGCACCACACTGGGTACTTTTTATCCCGGGAAAGTATATACAATAAAAAACAAACTTAATTTTGCGGTTCGATCCCTATACCCGATTACCACTATCTGTACTGTACCAACCGCAAATACTAAGTTTGTCGTAGGTTGGGTCACCCGCAGTGGAGTTCATTTTTATTCCTTTTAGTTTTTAGAGTTATTTAGGTTTATTTTTATATGAGTCGTAGGTATAGATTTTAATTGTAAAGTATATTTGATAGTGTACATACTTAGTGACCGTAGGTTATTTTATAATACTGTTCGGTAGGATTAGTCATTCGTATGGATATTAGTTTTTAGGGATTTTGCTTATTTATTGAGTTTAGATTAGTTATCATCAGAAATAGGTTTATTTAGGTAGGTAGATATTTAATTTTCTGTTATTGAGTTATTTTTTTTTATTTAGGTAGGTACTTAGGTAAAGATATCATATAGGTACCCTCTTAATCACCACTAATGAGACACAATTAGTTTTCTATTGTAATTAGCCACAAAGGGCCCGCGACATAGATGGCATTCTGGGGAAGCACATACATTTTATCCTGTTAGCACGTTCCCGTGGGTAAATTTCCGACATCCACGCGGGCGAAGCCGCGGGCAGAAGCTAGTTCAGAAATATAAATCAATCGTTTAATGACACAGTCTTCTTTAATTTTAACAAAATAACTTTGTGAAGACGTACTCGTAATACTTCATTGAAAATGAGATCTAAGCAAATACTTAACTAAAAACATTAAAAAAACAAGCAAAATCGTAGCGAAGCCAAAACTGTACATTAAATATTTTTGAAAAAAAAATTATTGCTATAAGGATTCTTATACCGAAAATATTGTTTTTAGAATTTTGGTCTGTTGGTCTGAAGGTATATTCTAGCATCACGCAAAAACTACCAGATAGATTTTCTAAAAATTTTGCATAGATACTCCCTATAAGTATGGTCAGTCTGTAGGGTATAAATTATCAAGCTATTTGCTACGGGGGATGAGCAGTATTGCTTTATGTTCGTATTATTCTATAGTTTACCGCAAATTGTAAAAAGACGAGCCAAAAGGTTATAATATAACAGATAGTTAACCTTTTAAATGATTATTATTACGCTATACCTTTATGGAGCTAATCATTTAATATTGACATACACAGAATGGATTTTTGAGATGGGGCAAAACGAGAATTCTTAATTTTGCCACAAGAAAATCGGCAATTTTTACAAAAAAAAAAATTGTTGATGCCAATCTATCCTATTTCTGATAAGGATCAGAAATAGGACAGACCAACTGAGGTATGAGAACTGAAAAGTCAGAAATCAGAAAAAAACATCCCATAAATTTCGTAAGAAATGAAAGAGACCAGTGTATGGCAACATTAAGAATTTTCCCATTTCTTCACTGGGCTGTTTATTTTAAATCATAATTTTGTATTCACTTTATCGTAGTTTCAATTTCAACACGAGCGGAATTAGTACAACAATGGCGTCGTTTTTACATAGCCAATTAACAGTGCGATTCGGTAACCATCTCACCGTAAAAACTTAGGTGAAGTGAGCGTGGAGTGAGCTGTCATTCCAAATAATGCTAGGGATTGACACTATTGACAGCTCATTTTAAGCTCACTTTACCTAATTTTTCACGGTGAGATTTTAACAGAATCGATCGGTTTCGGAACGAAACAAGAGTAGGTACATGGTTCTACAGATAGGGTTCAACCGTTGTCGCTACAAGAGACGGTTGAAATACTTTGACCTGCATTCACAGTTTTTTTTAAGAAGTTTTGTAAAAAATGTTGCTGTTATTTTGGTTTATCGTGGTCTTACTACTTCCACGCGAACGGAGTTGCGGGGAGAAGCTAGTATTTACTAAAGAAGTATAGAGAAACAGCGGTTCAGCTCTGCTGGCAACAACCCCTTGGACAAAATTCCGCAATAAAAAAGGTTTTAATTAGAAACCTTGAGGTGAATGTTTGCCGTCTGTTTAGTCATTAGTGGGATACTCAAATTTAGAACGAAAATTCTGATGTCATTTTTATAATGTCATTCATTAACTTTCTATTACTCTACAACAAGCTGTACAGTTTTAATTTATAAGTATTATATTTTTACAGAATTTGCTATGTATTTATACAGAAAAAATGTACCAAACTGCGCTTAAAACTTTGATATTGAATTTATACTAAACGAAACAAGGTAAGCATACTTTTACGCTGTGTTCATATTATGTTGTATTTGCACAAAATAATACGGACTGTGTAAATATGCTGCCCTACAGCATTGGGAAGCTGAATAGCTTAACTGTGCCGCCTGTAATCTTCGACAACTCAGTAATAAAATAAATAAATAAATAATTTCGTTTAGCTCCGATGTTAAGGATCTTGGTCTGCATGTCGACACTTCTCTTGACTGGCGAAAACAGGTCACGACTGTAAGTAAAAAAGTCACCGGAACGTTACGGTCGCTCTATCGCTTGAAAAACCTTCTCCCATCACACATAAAGGCAATGCTTGTGCAGACCTTAATCTACTCTATAATTGACTATGGTGATGTGTGTTACTAAGACCTGAATGCAGATCTCAACAATCAAGACCCCCTGCTCAATAACTGCATTCGATTCGTTTTCTATTACACTTCAAATTGGGTCTATTAAATATGTTACTTTATTTTTTTGTATATATCAGTATATAGTATCTATTAGATCTATGTAAAACTAGGTCATTTTGTCACTCTCCTGTAAAGTTGATATTTTTGACTTATGTGGTGTCAGAACTTAAGCGACGATAAGGACAGCTGATCGATTCTGTAAAAATCTCACCGTGAAAAGTTAGGTGAAGTGAGCAGAGTGAGCTGTCAATAGTCTCAATCCCTAGCATTTAGTTGGAATGACAGCTCACTCCACGCTCACTTCACCTACGTTTTCACGATGAGATGGTTACAGAATCGCACTGCTGAAAATAGAAAATAATTGACCTAAAATTTTGCGTATGTTTACAGCTTCCTCCACAATAATGTCAAGGAATTGTTGTACGGAAACTGCGTAAGTTTGAAAATTCTTTTAAGCTGATCTTGATTCATTTGGCCAGTTTACGCTTTAAAAAGCGTTAAATATTTAGTAAATTCCAATTAGCTGCCAAGAAAGGGCTCAATTAATGGATTATCAAGCAGCACAAACTTACTAACAACAACACGGCAATTAAGTATTATAATCACGATTTTGCCTAAAGTTTTTTCGCCGAGGACCAATGGACTGTGACCGAAGCGAAGATATCAATGTCGCCGACGGGAATTATCCCGACAAAGATTTATTTTTAAGAAATACTACGTGGCTTTAAACGATCACCATATTAAATAAAAACCCAACTTTATTTTGAGCTGTCATTAATGTAAGATATCACTTTTAGCCTTATCATTACGAAACGTATTGAGCAATGGAAAGAATTTATGAGACAGTATTCCGAAAAACACGAAGTAACATGCAAGTTAGTGTAAAAGTAGTTGTTCTTATTCGCAGTTTATACGTGGTGATCGCAAGGACATTGTGAAACAAATTTTGTCTCTTCCACTGTGTATTGAACAGTCTTCGTTTCATCGCAGACATCACAGTAACTACTTCTTGTTTTAGTGGTCGAATAGTAACTCCTTTACGAGTAGATGGCTCGCTGGAGTCCCGCTCTTCCCGCAAATGCTTACCCGTTACCCCCAACTCATCCGCTAAAAGTATAAAACTGATCGCGGATTATCACAAAAGAGAAAAAAAAATTGTAACCCCTGGTCAGAATATCATCATAGCATTTTTGTACTGTTGAATAAACGGTGATAGTTTATATGTGTTTGGTTGGTAACCACGGTTTTCCCGCAGAGTTTCAGAAATACCTCCACCTCAACTAAAAGACTTCCCGACCGGCTCCTCTTACGACGGTGAGGTCGATACCATCGGAATGAGTGGCTACGGAGAATACACGTTTCCTAATGGTAAGACATGGCTCCAGTTTCAGTAACAGACAGTATCACCTTGTTCCAACCGCCGACGTGCTATTTTTTTTTCTTTTTTTTTTTTTGTAAAAACGTTGCCCCACACTAGGAATTTCTCCTGTGTCGTGGGTGCGTTTACCAACATTTAAACTGACATACACACACAGCCAGACCCGGAACAACTACTTGTAGGCCATAAAAATATTTGTTCCGTGCGGGAATCGCACCCACGATACGCAGCGCAGCAGTCAATCGCTTAACCACTGCGCCAACCATGCCGTGAAAAATGCTAAAAATGCTATTAAGTTTGGTACTTATAATCTTCCTTATAAGTAGCAAACTTAATAGCATGTCAGCTATAATCTTCCTTGAGGGGCTAATGGCTAAGTATTAACAGCCGCATGGGTCGATCAATCAGGTTAAGCTACGCTTGCCGCGGTTGGTCCGTGGATGGGTGACCATCTTCACATACCAAGACCACTCCATGTCTCGGAAACCACGTTAAGCCGTTAGTCCCGGCTGTCATTCGTGGATCTTTGACAGTCGTTACGGGTCGTCAGAAGCCCGAAAGTCTGACAACCAGTTTTACCAAGGGGTATCGTATTACCCAGTGACTGGTTTGTGGAGCTCAGATTGGCAGTCGCTCTATGTAAAAAATAGTGGTATTCAGCTGCATCCGGTTAGACTGGAAGCCGACCCTAACATAGTTGGGAAAAGGCTTGGCAGATGAAGATGACTTATAATCTTCCTTTTTCTTCGTCATTACACTCTTTGTAAAGTGATTATGGTCAGCACTTCAGGGTTGGTAACATATTTAATCGGTTGAAGGGCACTGAACGAGAAATAATAAAAATTTGATTTAATTTTTTCTACGCCTATGGACGTTACGATCAATCAACTCAGCCTATCATAGGCCACTGCTGGACATACCTAGCCCTCTCCCATGCAGCGCAACAACACCCTGTCCTCCACCTTCCGCATCCAGTCTGTCCCAGCAACCTTTTTGAGGTCGTCTATCCAGCTGGGGACGTCCCCCCCTCCCACACTATAGGCGTTTAGTGTCCGTCGAAGTGTTAACCAAACAGTCACCAATCCGAATGCATTGTTGTACTCGTACACTCAAAATAAGTTTGTCTTCAGGAGTCGTGTACCGAGGGCACTTTGAAGATGGCATGTTCAACGGTAATGGCGAGCTCGTGTACAATGAAGGTCCGGAGACCAATTCAGTCATTCGGGGTGTCTGGGTGAAAGGCGTCTTGACGCATAGAAAAGTGCTCTTCGACGGCAATCTGGAGTATGATGAACACGACTGGAAGTACTGCAAGTTACCTGATAGAAGGTATGGTTATATTTAGAATCGTTAGTATTTTTACGAGAGCCCTTCGTGCGTCGGCAAGCATGTTAAGCCGTTTGGTCCGTTGACAATAGTTATGGGTAGTCAGAAGCTCAAGAGTCTAACAACCAGTCTTACCAAGGGGTATTGGTAACTGGGTTGAAGAGGTCAGATAAGCAGTTGCTCCACGTAAAATACTAGTATTCAGCTGTTTCCGGTTAGATAGATAGAAATCCAATCTTCCTTTCCCCCCTGTTATAACCGTAATGCTATCATTCATTCCCTTATCTTTCATATCATTCCTCATACAATCCATCCATCTTTTCTTTGGCCTTCGTTTCCCTCTCCATCTATCAAAATTTATAATAAGCACTTTTTTGTCACATGCGATTCCTCCCACTTCATCGCATGCTCATACCAAGCCAAACGATTTTCTTTCTGACGCCATTTTCAAACTTCAACAACTTAGCAGAAGCACATTTTCTATCCCTTTTTCTCATTTTGATAAAAACAAGTGAAATCTGAATACCAACTTACACAAGAGCGAAGTTACAAGGTTAGGAACCCAAAAGTTGTACAAACCCGCAGGATCATTTTCCAAATTGAATGTGAAATTAGATTATAATCTAGAAGTCGTTTCACTCCGCATTCGCGTACGAACAACGTTGCCTACTTCAAGTTAATAAGGTTTGAGAAACATTCACGTAATTTGGGAGTAAATTATGTACTTACTAATTATATTCGATTTTGAGAAAAATAGAGTGGTGATTTATTTATTTAAACTTTTCGCACACAAAAAAGGTACAAATGCGGATGTAATGCCTTAGGGCCGATTTTTTTATTCGTAGTTAAACTCAACCAATTGTTAAAAAAATAGTAACTAATGGTAATTTTTTTGCAAAATGTGAATTTGGTATTTAATCAGGTTTTTTGTAATTCGCCATTTTGTGGTGGTGGCCATCTTGGATTTGAAATTTGTCATAGTGTATAGTATTCTACTAGTCAAGCCCTTTCATTCATTTGATACCCATATTGAGGGAGTTGTGAAAAAAAATATGTAATTCGCCATTTTGTGGTGGCGGCCATATTGGATTTGAAATTTATCATAGTGTATAGTATTCTACTAGTCAAGCCCTTTCATTTTATACCCATATTGAGGGAGTTGTGAAAAAATATGTAATCCGCCATTTTGTGGCGGCGGCCATATTGGACCAATTTTCATCAAACACAGCTAAGAACACTCCCGACAAATACTCCTTTCAAACAAAAAAAACAAAATCAAAATCGGTTAAAAATTAAAAGTACTTAAAAGTTTAACGGATGCAGGTGACTGAATCGCCACATTCGCCACCCTATAGATTGATTGCCAATACTTAGACTATCTGCTGTTCTATTTGAACGATCTAGGTCAACGAGAGTTTCTTCTTTTATTAGCTATCGATATTAATATTGTGCGTCCACTGATTTTGTGTTACATTTACTTACGGTGACCTATGTCACTTACACGGCTGCATAAAATTCCTAACTGTAGAAAAACCATGGTAACTATTGTTCACCAACCACACTTTTTTACTGTTTTATATACTCATTTCATTTAGCAAGCAACTGCATCATTTACTTTGAAAACCACATTTTTCATTCACGTGCTAAACGATATAAACACAGAATTACATCTCATCCCGCTGGTACGTACAAAAATGGCGGCTGTGAATTTCGCGCCAAAAACATTTCCCGCGTATTTTTTGCTTTAACTCACACTAATCGCCTATCATAACGATTTGTTTTACTTATACGGATTTTTACCTCAAAAACAGGCGTTTATTCTAATGAGGATAAATGATGAAACAGCCTTTTTTGTAGGTAGCATTTACTTAATTCTGTACCCAAACAGATATGCATGAATAAAGAGGGTAAGCTTTACGTGGGATTATCAAACGCTTCAGCTGTAATATTTTCATGAGGCTAATAAAAAAGCAGAACCGACATAATGTAATGATGGTATCGACAGGCTACCCACTGAACTGCAGTAGCTATTCATGCTGAGAGGATCTTAAATAGTCCATAAGCGGCTAAAAAGTTCAAACTAACTTCGCTGTGGTTATCGCCTTTAGTTGGCGATCTCTGTCTATCTCATTAGGCTATTTCATTATTTTGCTATATCCGTAGAATATTCAAATACCTAATATATGAACAGATATGGGGTAGAATACGAAACGGATCTACAGCCCGCCGGCAAGTCACACATAACACCTGATGATCCTCCCAAAGATATACCTCCCGGCTGTTATGACACTGGAGCTGGCTTCTACAACCCTAAGACAAAATCCGTTTATGATTATGAACGACAATTAGATGTCATACGGTAAGTGCTTGCGTTAAGTTTAACAAAACATCAAATCTACTGGAACAAAAAAAATAGGTTCCCAAACATTTTTATGTTCGTAGTAAAGTGGTCACCTAAAACTAAGTGGTCACCTAGTAAGCGGCCACCTGAAACTAAGTGGTCACCTAGCAAGCGGCCACCTGAAATTAAGTTGTCACCTAGCAAGCGGCCACCTGAAACTAAGTGGTCACCTAGCAAGCGGCCACCTAAAACTAAGTGGTCACCTAGCAAGCGGCCACCTTAAACTAAGTGGTCACCTAGCAAGCGGCTACTTTAAACTAAGTGGTCACCTAGCAAGCGGCCACCTGAAACTAAGTGGTCACCTAGCAAGCGGCCACCTGAAACTAAGTGGTCACCTAGCAAGCGGCCACCTGAAACTAAGTGGTCACCTAGCAAACGGCCACCTGAAACTAAGTGTTCACCTAGCAAGCGGCCACCTGAAACTAAGTGGTCACCTAGCAAGCGGCCACCTGAAACTAAGTGGTCACCTAGCAAGCGGCCACCTGAAACTAAGTGGTCACCGCCGCCAATACCAGAAATACCGTAGGTGTACTGGATGGACTCCAGGAGGCAGCTGAAATGTCTCATGGGCCGGAAATACACCTGCACTCATACCCTTCAAACCAAGGCCCAATAGCAACAAAACGCTGCCCGCGTAATAGCAACACTTATTGGCGGCAGTAAAGGTACTATATACTAACAAACTTAAACACAGCAATCACAAGGCTTTAATACTTGTTCGATCGATTTTGTGATTTCACGATTTTGGAATCGTTCGCAGGGGCCCTTCACTTCGAGAAGGGAAGTGGATCGTAGACAACTGCCGCAAGAAAACTCTGGGGACAGTAGGACCTCGTCCAGACTGCTACGAGTCATGGACAGCGCCGGTACCAGAGCCAGCACCACTGCCCAACCCTGTAGTTGGCTACAGGAAGATGACCAAAAATCCATCTTTATTCGAACAAGATGATGTAAGCATAGTTAATTTATAAATACTTTATTTACTTAAATTTTAACCCATTTCATTTACTGACCATTTCATTTAATTTCGTAACTGAAGTTCTGAAATCGCGAAAAAAATCAGCACTTCCCTACATTTAACGAGTTATGGGAACATAATTGTATGGTATACTGATTTTTCTTTATGCGATTTCAGGTTTGTGTCCGTAGTAAAAGTTGTTCAAAATAGTACAACTGTGTCTCGATTTATTGGGACTGGGCTCCGACCCGGGAAAATATAGCATCTTGGGCTTCCTACAAAAGCGGTGGCTGTCACAAAACGGCTATAGTGACGGCCGGCGTGAAAATAACGGCACCGGGATCTGACTATAAGGTGCCATAAATAAAACGCTCTCTAGAGCAAACCAACTTATTTTCATTCATACCTTTATATTTACACTAGGTACTAAATTAAAAGACTAACTAACTGTGTAAATAAATTCAAAAACCAAAGGGTATTTAGGCGTCGAAGTACTCGTCCGCATCGCTCTCATTCGGAAACGTGCCCAGAAGACTGGCAGCATTGCCACGTTGAATGGCAATGCTAATTCTTTGGCCAAAGAACGACCCAGCCCTCTGGTCACGTGAAATGTCGATTACCCGGCGAGAATTTTCTTTAAAAAGGAGATGCGTACTCGGGCCCCATGACCTGAGCGTTTCGACCCCAACCGGCTGAAAGCTGTAGTTACCCATAAGGTAACAGTATTTGCGCCGCTTGAGGGTCTCAGCAGCCGCAGCAGCGGCGCCAGCACAGCCCGTCATGCTAGGAACATGAGATGACGCATAGGTTGCGTCCCACACCAGAGGCCTACCCACCTTCCAAGGCAACAACGTCATGCCGTCTGGTTTCTTCCCATCGTCACGTACCAAGCCGTTTGGTTCTAATAACACTGGTAGGCCGGCGTTGACAAATGCTCGATTAATAATATCGTTGATGCGCATGCGATGCACCATGGCCTATCCTGCGCTCCTGCAGCAGGATAGGCCATGGTGCCCGAGACTGTCAACAGCTTCACCGCAGTGACACCTATTACTTTCATAAATAACTTTTCAGTGACGTCATTCGACTATAAATTGCGGACGCTATTTAGCAGCACCCACATCTTAAATAAACTTATAAATAATAGCTTTAGGGTCATAAGTTACATAAATATTTAAAGTTCTGTTTGCTTTTGCAGGAGGACGGAGCGTATGGACCAGCTTTCTACGATCCCTCCTCACACAAAGATTTGCAAAGGTTTGAAAAAGTCTAAGCAAAAATGCGTCCTATTTTTTTTTTTAATACTTTGCCCCACACTAGTAATTACTCCTGCATCGTGGGTGCGTTTACAAACATTTAAACTCACATACACAAACAGCCAGACCCGGAACAACTACCTGTAGGCAATACAAATATTTTTTCAGTGCGGGAATCGAACCCGCGACACGCAACGCATCAGTCGATCGCTCAGCCACTGCGCCAACCGTATCGTCAAATTATTGAAAATTCTTAGTTGCATACGAATGATGTAGAGAGCAGCGGGTGGCCCAGTGTTAACGGCCGCGACTTGTAGGTCGTAGGTTCGAACCCAGTTAGGCGCTTTAGTTTGTGTAAATGATTTCACCACCACTGCTCTCAAAACGGTGAAGGCAAACACCGTGAGGAACTCGGCATGTCCTAGAACCGAAATTCGAAGACAAGTACCAACCCGCACTGGGCTCTCGTAGTGAACTACGGCTGACTCCCTCTCACTGAGAAGAGGCACATTTTAATAAGGTTGCTATCGGGTTGCCGCCACTGACAAGTCTGTCAAAATCATTCTCATCTTTATTCTCATTACGATAAGGTTGCGGTTAAGTTACTATTGTCAGAGGTAAAATAACTGTGAACGGACATTAACATGTTTTTTTTTTTCTACAGCGTACCACAACGTAAATTCCAGTCTAAGCTGAATTTTTTAGATTAAACTTATTTTGTTGATACGTATTTTACTATTATTGTAAAATACTTGTATTCGTAAGTAGATGAAACAAGTATTACACGACATTTTAATAATTAATATTATTTTTGTAATCATTTTACAAATGTTTACTTTTTAATAAATATTTAGCTTCTATGTTGTTTTTTTTTAATATTTATTACTCCTACAAAAAAGAAAAATAGTAGGTATAGGATCTAGACCTGCCACACAGCAGTTGTGTTCACTGTACTATTGCACACTTCACGAATAAGAAATGTCACAAACGGACTTTTCGTTTCACGAAAGAAGTCTTTTAGACGCGGCGCCACTGTCGTGAGACGTAATCATAAATAATTATTTATTTATTTATCTCGACATCATAATACAGACACCCGTTTATAAAATGCAAAATCTTAAATAGATAAATAAAACAAATAATTTCTTTTTTTAAAGTTGTCTGAGGTAGGAGGGTTGTTGTTGCTAAATAGATAATCATAATTAGTTCCACTTATTGCCGCGGGACTTCTTTCGCGAGACAAACTCTTACTGTACCATGACAGAAGCCTGTTAGGGTTAATGGAGGAACACCAAGGAAAGGCTGTTAAAAGGATTTATATAATACGTTTATTATCCTTTTATATTTTTATATTGTGTGTTTACTACTATTTTAGCCCTGTGTGAGTAGTATGCAGTATGTAGTCTCTAGCAGAAATAGTACACTTAGCAAAGAGTCGGCAGTCGGCTATTCCGGGCTGAAATGATGATGAATAGGCCGTGGTCCCCCGATGGGATATCCCATGGACTAAAATGGAGAAATTACGTACAAACTTTTCATCCCGTATTTAATCTGGTGATGAATTTTATAAAATCCTACCATATTTATTTATTTTATTTTACCATTTATGTATACAATATATTATACAATGTGTAACTGAGTTAATGCACATTATGAAAGCTGTTTGTTCAGAATCGTTTACTGAATCGATTTCTGTAATTTTTAATAAAGGTAATATTTTATCCCAAATAAAAACTACAAACTAAAACTACCTACGTAAATTACTGTCACACTTCCGCTGTACAGTCAAAACAAACCAAAATGGTTGAAATACCCACTAAGCTAGACCCTTATACGAGTGCAACTGTGTGCATGCGTAGATTTGTAATGTGACCATAATTTTCTCCCACAATCAGTATAACTAATTTATTAAAAAAAACAATGTTTTTTTACATAATAATAAAAATTCAGTGTATGTATTATGATTATAACATAATATTCTAATTGGGGTGTCTGGTGGTGTGCGTTAATTCCGGGGCATGTTGTATAAACAGACAATAAAAGACAGAACAGAAAAAATAGGTACAGAGGTGATGCATAATTCATAATCTCTTCCAGCATACCTGAGATAGGACAATAGATACAGAGATGTAGACAGTGGCGCCGATTCCCTTGTTCACAAACTAAACTAAAATTAAGTTCAATGCATCTTTCTATTTAATTTAGAAAAGGACAGAAGATAAATATTAGTTTAGTCCTGTCAAACTAGTCAGCGCCTGACGTAAATTGACGTATTTTTAGTAGCCATGTTTTTAATCACGTTTGATCTGTCTATGGAGTATCTTAATTTGACAGGATTAAACTAATATTTTATCTTCTGTCCTTTTCTTAATGAAATAGAAAGAAAAAGATGAACAGAACTTAAATTTAGTTTAGTTTATGAACAAGGGAATCAGGGCCATTGTGTGATAAAGCAAAGGAGACAAAAAATAATACATAGAATCAAAAAACAATTCACTTAAAAACTAAACAAAAATTACGAAAATATATTAACATACATACAAATAAACATACATAAATACGTCAAAAATAAATATTACTAGAATGATAATAATTATATCACACTCAAAACAATAAATACATACACAACTATGATAAAGTGGACAAATAGTGTTCTTTCACTCTTCTTTTAAAAACTGCAAAAGTTTGGCAGCCCCAAATGTCAGGCGGTAGTGAATTCCACAATCGCACCGCGTGCACTGTGAAGGAGTAGGAGTAGAAATCGGTAGAGTGGGGAGGGTTACAAACGCTCAAGTTTATTTAAAAGCTCCTCCGTAGTATCCATGTAACAGGCATCGGCGTAATCAATAATGGGCTGAATGAGGGTTTGATCAAGAGAGATTTTGGTGTTCAAGGATAAGTGAACACTATAGTAGGATTTTTAAAAATTCATCACCGGATTCAGTTCTACGTAATTCAGCCCGGAATAACCGACTTCTGGGTGTAGATATCCCCTTTCTTCTGTAAGTCGGTACTTACACTAAAAACAAAACAGATTTTAACTCATTTTTCGACAACTTTTTTTTAAATTCGGCTGACTTAATTTAAAATTAAAATGCCTTCAATAAATTCTTCAATGACATACTCATAGACTATACACTTATAAACTGACATACTCACGTAAAATATTCTGTCATAATAACAAGTTTCTCTCGCTGAGTAATCTTGTACAACAATTCCAATAATTAGGTACCTACATTTCAGTTTTATAGAATCTTGCAAATTGTTTTAAAGAACAATAAAAATACTCAAACAATATTCTATTCTATTAAGTAAGCTGTTGCCGGGCTGGGCTACAGATGCTTCGATGGGTGTGATCGGCGTGGTCGCCCGTATGAATCAAAATTTTAACCTTGCTTTTTTTACAGTTGTTTCAAATCTACAATATGAAGTCGTGCAAGAAGCGTGGTTCTCCAACTGTGTAAGTTTTAAATTATTTAAACGATTATCATGACGTCATTGAGCTCTCACTTATGTACACTATGGGACACCTAAGTGCATTGTAACTCAATGCACTTAGGTCAGAGGAACAAAGCTTCGTCTCGCGTCAAAAAATCGTGCCCCTTCAGTTATGAGTACGTAGCCTTAAAACCACTAAAACTTTGGGTTTCTAAGAAAGCGGGGAACAGTCACACATTGTGCGCTTTTATAATTTCTAACGTGACGTGGACGTCTACGGCATCACGATAATAGGGAAGTAAAATGTATGGAAATAAGTACATAAAGACTTTTTCAAATAGCCGGCCACGATAACGTTATAACATGCACGTATATCCATACATTTTATGGACGTGGTGGTCCACGTTAGACTGACCTGTAACATGCGACTATCGTCGGGTGTACGCGTGAACCGTGCATCCAACAGCTGCGACAAGTAGCGAGAGCGTGCGATTCCCCTTAGCCTGTCGTTGCAACTCGACGCCGACGCCGACGCCATGCGCCAGTCCGAAGTGTGAGTTGCCCATAAAACATCTTTTTTGTAGTTCTTCTGTTTCATGTAAGGATCATTTCATTGTATCAGAAGAAAAAGAACTGAACAGCAGAAGAGGGTCAATAATTTTTCATATGAATTTCCCCATACTGCTATAGGTACCTATTCAGTTCGGGCTGTAAATAATGATTATGCTTTCAGCACTAAATATCCATGCTCATGTCAATGGCTGTGTCTTATGAGAGAATTCAGACAAAAACACGAAGAAAAATGCAAGTTAGTGTTGAGATATTTTTACTTAGATGCTTATCTAAATGACTTATTAATTTATATAAATCTTTAAATAGTATTAAACTAAAAGATTATGTTTACTGTGCTGAAAATAACATACAAATTCACCCTCAAAAAAAAAATATATATAAGTAGTTTATCAGCCATCTTGTTACCATAACACAAGCATTAGGTTGCTTAGCTTGGGACTAGATGGCGCTGTGTGAAATGTCCAGGGATATTATTATTATTACCCTTTTTTCACTTACCTAAGTATCAAAACGGGCCAAATGCAATTTAAAAAAAGTCGCTCGGAAACCCAGGATTAGTTGGTAATATCTAATGTTGGTAACTATGACTTTCCCGCAGAACCGTGGAACCACCCGGACCTTTAAGCAAATCTCGTGATTTCTTGACAGGCTCCTTTTATGACGGTGGGTGGCAGGAAGGGTGCGGTATGCATGGCTACGGAGTGTACACGTTTACTAATGGTAATGCAATGACTCCACTTATAGTAGTCAGCAATGTATTTTGCTTCTCTGGTATACATGTCTCATTTTCAGTGGTAGCGTAGCTGACTAGCTACGCTACCACTACCGACAACAAGATGCGCCGGGTTAACGCTTAGTGCCGCCACTCATGAAGATTATTTTATTTAGAAATAAGCAGCACTACACGGAATCACTCTAACCATAAAGAAAGATTTGCGGTAAACATGACGCAGAGAAAGAACACAAACTCAAAAAGAGAACCAGTTAGGGGAAAATATGCGTCACATCCACGCAAAACGGCCATGGCTCAGCATAATGCTAAGACCCTATGTGAGACAGAGCTCCAGCGCTGGTTTCGGCTGGCTGACTATAGGACTAAGTAACGAGAGAGTCCACAATCCGAATTTCACTGTCCATCAGATATTTAGCTGTTTCACTAGTAGGCTTTTTACTCACTGCAGGGCATATCTGAATCCTTGTATGGTTTATCTTCCTTGTTTTGCACCAATCTTGTCCGGCCTAAGAATGTTTAGAACAGTATTTACTTGTGAATTTCATCTCTTCGGTTGACATGGCGAATCCATAACTATTGCATGTGCCTCAACAGCATGTAATATTCAAAATCTTTACCATTTTCCATAAAACTCTTGTTATTTATAGGAGTCGTCTATGAAGGCGAGTTCTTTGAAGGCGCGTTTCACGGTGATGGTGAATTGCGATACCATACACCTGCTGGCAAGGCGATCATACGCGGCCACTGGAAGAAAGGCCTGATGACGGAGAGGGCGCTCCTCTTTGACGGCGTTCTGGAGCACGATCCTAAAAATTGGCAATACTGCAAGATGCCTGATAGAAGGTACCTTCGATTATATCTTCTGACATAGTGTTGAACAAAACTTGCAGGACGTATGAAGAGAAATGTAGGCATTCTGTGTGATTGTCAAATATCCAATTAAATTAAAGTGAAATTTCTTGTTGGAATCGCGACCCGAAATCGTGAAACAAAAATCTGGTGTTCCCTACATTTATGTTCGTTTATCTCGTCAAAATGTAAGGAACACCAGATTTTTGTTTCGCGATTTCGGGTTTGGTCCGATAGTAAAAGTTGTTCATAATGATGAGTACAATGACCCCCTAGAGTTATGGGATATAAAAAAAACACGTTGTATATTTTATGTTCTGTAATTTGGTGTACATAATAAAGAGAATTCTATTTTATTCTTATATAATTCTATGTGAACAGATTTTCGAGAGAATACGCCGATGGTGTGCAGCCTGGTGGCCAGTCATTTATGACTGCTTATCAGCCTTATGTAGATGTACCTGAAGGATACTATGATACCGGGGACGGCTTCTTCGATATTACAAGGAGAATGATTTACGAACATGCTGACTACACAAAGATCTTAAGGTAAGCTTGAGATGAGCACTCATCATGTTTATTGCGTTAAAAACACGATCTATTGTTCTAAATAAATATGTCTTATAAAACGAACAAAAGACATTAAAACAATTTCCGACCGCTCGCAGGAGCGCAACAGAACCTGTTCGCAGGGGCCCAGCAGTAGCTGAGCAAAGGTGGATACAAAACAACTGTCGCGTGGGAAAAAAGGATATGAATATAGGGCCTCGTCAAGACTTGTACGAAAAATATATGGAGCCAACAGCGCTCCTAGAACCAGTGCCACCGCCACCAGCGAAGTTCATCACCAGGAAAGAGCCGACATTCGAACAATTCGAAGATCTAGTAAGCATGATTTTGTCATTGTTTCCAACTGTCACTAAGAATTCAAGGGAAATTTCACAAGAATCTTGTATCCATATACGAGTATCTACAGGGTGAAATTGAATTCATGGGCATCCTTTTATGGGGTCATTGTAATCACCAATAAGAACAACTTTTACTATGGGACCAAACCTGAAATCGCGAAAAAAAAACAGCTGTTCCCTACATTTTGACGAGGTATGCGAACATAAATGTAGGGAACAGCTGATTTTTTTTTCGCAATTTTAGGTTTGGTCCCATAGTAAAAGTTGTTCATAATGATGAGTACAACGACCTCTTAAAAGGATGCCCATGAATTTAATTTCACCCTGTATAGGTATTTACCCATCGACACTAAAATGATGTGATAAATAAATGATAAATTATTTTATTTTGTAAGGTAGGTTTGTACAACAAACACATTTACCCGTTAATCATATTTTAAATTTAGATGAGATCGGCGTTTCTTATCTGACTAGTCTGGTGTATTACTCGACCCTGCCGAATGTAAAGCCATTTAGCCATCATTCTCAAAACTTGAATTATAATTAAAACCTGAAATAACAGACAGTAATCTCACCGTCTCAGTCTGTAATCAGTTCGGATGGTGATTTCTACCAAAGATCAGATCATTGTGATTAAGTTTGTGCTTTTATCGATCTATATCGATCGACTCGTGCAGCACGACGTAGACCCAGTTGTTGAATGGGCGCACGACAACGGGATAATCCTAAACGCGGATAAAACAAAGCTAGTTATCATACGTTCACCATATTTACTACCACCTGGCGACCCACCTCCGATGTACGCACATGAGTTTACGTGCATTCATAAAAACCGTGTCAACTGTAACTGGAAACCTATTGTGCGTGAGAAATGTGTAACATATCTCGGAGTAAAAGTTGACGAGAACTTTTCATGGTCAAACCATATTGAGTACTTATGTAATAAACTTAGAATATTACTCGGTAAATTCTACCATCTGAGCTTTAAAGTACCAAATAATGCTCTTAGGTGCCTTTATTTACAATTAGTTGACCCCATATTAAGTTACGCCCTCGACTGCTATGGACTTACATTCAAAAGTAATTTAGAAAAATTAGAAGCACAACAAATTAGATTTTTAAAACTATTAGTCAGTAAGAAAACCAGGAACATTAAAACATAAAACATAAATATTATACAAATTAAAACAAATACCTACTGGTATTTATGTTATAAGCTGATAGGAAGAATTTTACAAATTTTAAATAACTTATTATAATCATCTTTATATTTGTTCCTGGTGGACTGCTATGGACTTATACATTCAGAAGTAATTTAGAAAAATTAGAAGCACAACAAATTAGATTTTTAAAACTATTAGTCAGTAAGAAAACCAGGAACGAATGTAAAGATGATTATAATAAGTTATTTAAAATTTGTAAAAATTATCCTAACAGCTTAAAACATAAATACCTACTTCTGGTTAACAATCATGGCGGCTGGGAGTGTCACTCGCTAATTACCTATAACCATGCAACTAGGACAGTATCAGCGAGTAAATTTTATGTACCGAGAATAAGGAATTATTTTGGCGACCGAACGCTTGATAAAAGAGTACCTTACCTTCTCAACCATTTGCCTGCTGATATATGAACTCAGAAAATAAAAGGGGGATATTTGCCAAATTACTATTGCTAAATTCTTTCTCAAGAGTCTTTATTACCTACTTAGTTATTAAGTGGAAATTAAGCGTCCGCACTTGTAAATCTGGTTTTTTTTTGTACAGTCCGTTCTGTTCCCACAGACAAACCGTGAAAACGGTTTTGTGGGGCATAGTTTATAAGCAAGATTTTTGTAAACTTACCTTTAATAAAGAAATAATATACATATATGACGGAGAAGGTATGTCTGTCTCTCGTTAGCATCAGACATATTTTAATAACTGTGGGCGTACTATGGGTAGTGTTGGTTATAGCACAATGGAAAAACGGTTTCCAGTTCAAATCAGATTATAATTTACGAACAAGTTAGTCACACTAGCGAATCACACACTGTAGGTACACAACTCAACGATACGGAACGCGAGACAGTTTTCAAGCACATGTTGTTCGTACGATGTCCAATGTTTCGATCATCCCGAGAGCTCTGCTCACACGGTTCTTGTAGCTGTAGCTCTCGTCCACCTCCACGAACTCAGGCTAGACTCTGTCGAGCGCCACAAGACGGCGCTGGCGTTCCGAATAAACGAATAACTCCGATATATAGAATAATTATCCATCAGTATTACAGAATGATTTTAGGCATATCGACAATCATGATAGTCCTGTCAGTGATGAAGTCATGATAGATCGATCCTAAACAATGTGACATTACAACCCGCAAGAGTTCACTTGAGACCCGAGCGGCCCCTCACTGGTACCGCTCTCGCCATCGACGCCTCAGTATCGCGCGCTTACGTCATCCGAGCGAAGTCTCAAGTTAACTACCATTACCATTTTCGAACTGGTTCGGGTACAATACTGTTCGATGGTATTCTGATTCCAAAATAGGTATTGTATTTAGGAGCAAGTTGCTAGTCCATTTTTTTTTATTAGATACAATTAGACACAAAATGTGTAGACTCGCTTTTTTTTTCAAAGTTGTTTTGTTTCAATTTACAGGACGATGCGTCAGTATTCTACGACGCTTCAAAATTTGGAACAGATGCAAGGTTTGTTCATTCATTCATTCAACTAAGGGCTGATTATTCCAATGCCAGATAATTTTATCCGAGGAATAATTTTGAATTTTTGACAATTCTTCCAAAGAAAATCTGGCAGCTGACTATTTTATTCTACGAATAAAAATTATCTGTCGATTGAAAAATCAGCCCTTACTTAGACAAGAAAGTTCGTCAGCGTCAAATATCTAATTATTAGCAAGCAAGATGATAATAGATTTTGATAGCTAGATGGACCCTAGAAATGGTTCTTTTTTCGACTCTACTTACTTACTTACCTATCTTATTTTTGACTTACTATGTTATTGACGTTTTAGGGCTGATTTTTCAACTGACAGATAATTTTAATTCTTGGAATAAAATTGTCGTCTGGCCGATTTTGTATGGAAGAACTGCCAAAAATTCAAAATTATTTCTCCGATAAAATTATCTGGCGTTGGAAAAATCAACCCATAAAGGTCCTGAGTTTAATCATTGCCTACAGATACAAGATTGAAATAGACTATTCAATGGTGAATTGTTTTTATTAAATACAATACAACATCACGCCTGTATCCGCGAAAGGTTAGGCAGACGTGTACTTATAGTACTCCCACAAAAAAAAACAAATGTCTGCTTTTTACTTTACGTCAATCCATATAATTATATTTTAGCCATGGCACTATTTTGTCAGAACTTGATGAAGCCACCTATGGTAAGCTAGAACTATGTCTAGACTTTTAACTCACTTTGAAACCTTAATGAAAACTTGTATTTTTCACAGGCCGCCAGAACGGAAATTCAAGCCACGCACCATACCTCTTGTCCCTACTGGGCATAAATAGAATAATTATACCTAACATTATTTATCCACTTATTTGACTTATATAAAATTAAGTTATTAGTAAATGGATAGGAGTGTACACAATAATTATAAAATGTATTTATAGTATAAATAGAATAATTATACCTAACATTATTTATCCACTTATTTGACTTATATAAAATTAAGTTATTAGTAAATGGATAGGAGTGTACACAATAGTTATAAAATGTATTTATAGTACTGTGCGACCTAAACCCGTACTTAAGTCACGGTTTCTCTGTGACTTAATTTTTACACAAAAAAGTGACTTAAGTACGGGTTTAAGTGGTATTGTAAATTAAGTATTGTATGAACACCTATCCATTTAATAATAACTTAATTAATGTAGATTAATCAATGTTACTTTATAGAAGAAAATAATAATTTTGTTGACGATAAGCCAGAAGTGTAAAAATAGTATTTTGAAAAACTTGATTTTAAATAATTCATATTATTAAAATTAAGTTTAAATTAAAATTAAGTATTCGTTAAAGTTAAGTTTTTCAAAAATATACTAGGCATTCATACTTAATTTATAATAGTTTTAAAATGTTATATGTAATTTTTAGAATTTAGACGATTATTATAAAATCTGTCTCCAATATTTTGTTTATTTTTTTGCTAACACACACCTTCGATTATTGCATATTCCGTTTATCCAACTAGGCTTAGGGGGTGGACTGTCGGACATACGTTTTCGCGAGTTATCCCCATTAACAATCCCCAACAATGGGGATTGGTGAACTATTCTTCCACAAAAACCCATTGAAGTCTATTGTCATAATGGGGATTTGTGGAAAAAAAGTTCACAAATCCCATCAGTTAAAAATAAAATACAAACAACATTAGAATTATAAAAGGATCACGAAGACTTTATTTTTATCGAAATAAGGACTCATTGATTATTTTTATGATCATACAAATTAATGTCTAAAATAATTTTTGGAGACCCATCGTAGCGAACACCTTATTTGGCCATTCGTTTAGAATACATAACTTAGGGCGAATTCTACCAAGCTTTTATACCTAGAATAAATCTTATTCTGAGTATAGATTTTTACTTTTTGACGGTTTTTCCATACTAGAACTGTCAGACGTCAATTTTAATCCACGGATAAAAGATATCTGACTTTGGTAAAATCAGTCCTAAATGGGTTAAAATAGGGGATGAAAGTTTGTAACCTTTTTTAAAGACATGGCTGACCGTAGATGGAGTGAGTGACTCTTCTTTTGACCCATCGATTTACATCTCTGTTTTGACCGTATACGAGTACACTAACCTATAATAAACAAGTGCGCTGGACTTCATACTATCGATGACAAAATGAAGACATTTGATTTTCGCCATTTTGGCGCTGACAACAACGTGAGCGTCCGTGGAACTAATATTTTTGATAGCGAATTTTACATACTCAAAAATGCTCAAGTTTCTCGTAGTAAACACAAAATACACAAAAAAGTCTTATTCCACGATTTAGACCTAAATCGTCAGAGACGTACCAAAACAAAACGACGGCCATTTGCGGCAATGTGTCAATTTTAGTTCCTGAGACACTCGAGCGGGGCGCTTTAAATCGGCACAAAAAACAACTGTAATTTCGTATAGTAGGCACATTTTAGTCCAGCGTACTTGTATAATATAGGTCAGTGCCATAGACTAAAGTTGTCAAAAAATAAAAGGCCCGTGTTGACATTGACAGTTCTAGTAGTTAATAAAAATATCAAATACGCAAAACACGTATTCGTTTGTATAAAACTGACAGGTGTCAAGAACGCATTCTTAAATGTCAAAACGGGCCTTTTATTTTTTGACAACTATAAATCTATGGTCCTTATGGTGGACCTTATTTAAAATCAAAATACCTTCAATCCTTCAATGACAAATATATTGTCATAATGACTGATAATGACAAAGTTTCTATACAGAGTAATCTTGTACAAAAGTTATTATAATTCCAATAATTTGGTACATTTCAGTTTTATCGAATCTTCCAAATTGTTTTATAGAACAATAACAATCCTCAACCAATATTCTATTCTATTAGGTAAGCATAAGGACGGTTTTGTATGCCCAATGAGTTCCTCACTTTTTCTTTTATACTTGTATGTAATACATAATATTATATTTTAGCGTTAGCTTGTATAATGTAACTAAGGTTTTTTTTAGTAGTGCTGTCGTTGTGAATATGGTTGGCCATGGGTATGATCAACGTGATCGCCCATAAAAATATTTTTTTTACAGTTGTTTCAAATCTACAAGATGAAGTCGTGCAGGAAGCGTGGTGCTACAACCATGTAAGTTTGAAATTATATGACGTCATTATTATCCTGCGTGAGCTTCCACTTACACTAGGGGACACCTAAATGTATTGAGTTAAACATATAGAGGAACAAACCTTCACCTCGCGTTAATAAAAACATAGATTTTATGAACAGTGGCTATTGTCTCCCCCGTGGGAAACTCTCCCGGCCTGAACTCCCGCTACTTTGATTTTTATTCCCAAGTGTGACTTGCTCATAAAACCAGTTCTTTCTGCAGTTCTTCTCTGTTTTATGTACGGATCATTTCATTGCATCGAAAGAAAAAAACTGAACAGAAGAAGTGGGTCAAATAATTGTTATACAAATTTCCCCATACTCAGCCGTATGGGGAAATTTGTATTTGAATATAATGAAATTATTTGCAGCCAGAACTATAAAGTTCTGGCTGCAAATAATTTCATTATATTTATGCTTTCAGCACTAAATATCCATGCACATGTCAATGGCTGTGCCGTATGAGGGAATTCAGACTAAAACACGAAGAAAAATGCGAGTAAGTGTTGAGATATTTTTACTTATAATGCTTACCTAATTAAGGTACTTATTATCGTTTACTACATTAACTTCTTAAACCCAATGTTCATGTTATAAACATAAAGTGATGCAGGATACCTACCTACCACCAACTACCTACTAGGCTTTCCTGAACTAAAAAATCTTTAGCACCTACTAAGCTAAAAGATTTATTACAGTAGGTACGTACTGAAAATAACTTTATAATAAATTCATCCTTTTTTTTCACTTACCTATGTTTAAGACCACCAATCACAATAGGAAACAATTTAATAGACGTCGCTCGCGAACTGGTTGATAATATCTAATGTTGATGACTTTTCCGCAGTACCGTGGAAGTATTCGGACCTACATGCAAAACTCATGAATTCTTGACAGGCTCCATTTATGACGGTGAATGGCAGGAAGGGTGCGGTATGCATGGCTTTGGAGTGTACACGTTTACTAATGGTAATGCAATGACTCCACTTATAGTAGTCAGCAATGTATTTTGCTTTTCTGGTATACATGTCTCATTTTCGTTGGTAGCGTAGCTGACTGAATAAGATGCGCCGGACGAACGCTTAGTGCCGACATACTGTGGCATCTACATCGCCACATGCGAACTACGCAAATTATTATCACGCATCAAACTGACGTCACACAAAATCCTGCAACGCGCAGACAGTGTTTACTGCGCGACTAGCCAACGTCCCGACATCACACAAGTCTGATTGGAAGATCCTCCCTTTTCTATAAAGAATGAGTGAAGTTTTCACCCTGTTCCTCATAACACTATACAACAGTCGTGAAGCTTATTTATTTAGAAATAAGCAGCACTATACTGAATCACTCTACAAATAGGACTTACGAGAGTCCACAATTTGAAGTCCACTGCCCATCAGATATTTAGCCTTTTCAGTAGCGGATTTTTACTCCCTGCAGTGCATACCTAAACTGTCCTTTGTTTGGTCTATTTTCCCTGTTTTGCGCCAACCTTGTCTGGCCTAAGAATGTTTAGAACAGATTTTGACTTGTGAATTTCGTCTCCTCGGTCGAAATGACGAATTCATAACTATTGCAGGTGCCTAAATCAACAGCATGCAATATTCAATAGCTCCGCCATTTTCCATAAAACTCTTGTTATTTACAGGAGTCATGTACGTAGGCGAGTTCTTTGAAGGCGTGTTTCACGGTAAAGGTGAGCTGCGATACCAAACACCTGCTGGCAAGGCGATCATACGCGGCCAGTGGTACAAAGGCCTGATGACGGAGAAGACGCTCCTGTTTGACGGCGTTCTGGAGCACGATTCTAAAGATTGGCAGTACTGCAAGATGCCTGATAGAAGGTACCTTCGATTATTTTTCATCTGTTACCTGTAGTTGAAAAAATTTGCAGGTCGTGTGAATAAAAGGTAGGCATTCTGTGTGATTGTCATAATATATCCAATAAATTAGACTACCTTGGTTAAACTTTTTATTTGGATATGGCTGCGACTAACTATGGCCGCTAGTTGTACTAGCAGCACTGCAGCCTATAAGCGTTCCACGGTTCTGGTGGTGCCCTGTTCAACATTAAATAGCGCAACTTCTTTGATAATAATAATAATTTATATTTATTTATTGAAGAAATAATTATTTTACGAACATAGTTATAAGTATTATTTACTAACAATGTATGGAATCTGTAGTTATTCCATAATAATATGTATTAACTCTAGTTTGTTGTTTATGTCCTTACAAACAATATTGGATTGTACTGATCTAACAAATAAATGATAATAATATCTGCACCTGTCGCCAACACCTGCCTCGCGGCTACCAACTCAGCTCCAACTGAATCTCCACCTCAGCCTCCTCAACCCATCTATCACGCATCGTCATCCATACACCCCACCTCCACATACTACACACTCTTCAGTCCATTTCCATCTTTTACTTGTAAATACATCTTAATTGTTTTCTACCTCCCTTTCTTTAATTTAATCCTACCCTTAACTTTAAAGCTTAGCTTTACTTGTAACTATACGACATTTTGGCTGTATAATCCGATTCAGCCTATCCCTAGCTGTCCTCCCCCACCGACGCCCTAAAATTCACTTAGTTTTTAAGTTTTGTAAGCCCTGGCTGGAGACCTTTATTTATTAAGGCACCCACAGACAAGATTAGTAAGGCAGACTATAACCTCCTTGGTAAAATACTGAGATGCAGACCGACCCCAATTTTATAATTACTTTCCTTTTAATTTAATTTTCCTGTAACCATCGCCTGTAACTCTTTTCAACTCGTACAAAGTTCTGATATAATTCTTTATGAACAGATTTACGAAAGAATACATCGATGGTGTGCAGCCTGGTGGCAAGTCATTCCTGACGGCTTATGAGCCTTACGTAGATGTACCTGAAGGATACTATGATACCGGGGACGGCTTCTTCGATATTACTAGGAAAATGATTTACGAACATGCCGACTACACAAAGATCTTAAGGTAAGCTTCACACCGACATCACTCATCACTTTTGTTGCGTTAAAACCACAATCGTGGTTTTAACGCAACAAAAGTCATCTACCTCATCTACACTTTAGGTATTCACTAAAGTGAAGATGAGGAAAGATTTTTTAAAGTAATTTCCTCTAAATTACTTTAAAAAATACAAATTATCCTTATTCTGAGTTTCAGTAGGTATTTCAAGAGCTTAGTGTTTTTTTTTTAAATTAAATACCGGTTTGTCGCTCACCGAGTCGCAAAAGTTCCGCCTTGGAGTTTGCCAAAGAGCAATGGAACGCAGCATTCTGGGTGTTAAAAGACAGGACAGAATTCGGAACACCATGCTGCATTCCAAAACGGGCATAATGGATGAAGGAAAGAAGGCTGCCAAGTTCAAATGAGATTGGACGGGTCACATCAGCCGCATACCCGTTGACCGATGGGCAAAAATCTCCAAACAATGGGTGCCTGAAGATGGACGGCGCCGCCGAGGCCGGCCCAGAAAGAGATGGCGAGAGGACCTGGACGCGTAACGAGAGGGCTGGTTCGAAGTGGTGCGGGAAAAGAGTTCCTGGAAGGATTTGGGCGTGGCCTTTGCCCAGCAGTGGAACAGTATAGCCAGTATAAGCCAACAGAGAAAAAACATACCGGCTGACTTTTTTTACCGTTTGGACAAAAACATAATGGTGAACGGTAAAAATTAAAAATCTCTTGTTTTTACATTCAATCCTTTGATTGAGCCGGTGTCGAAATTAAAAATCTCTTGTTTTTACATTCAATCCTTTGATTGAGCCGGTGTCGAAATTAAAAATCTCTTGTTTTTACATTCAATCCTTTGATTGAGCCGGTGTCGGTGGCTTCAATAAAAAGATTGAATGTCGCTCCGAATTCATTGATAGTTTCTACGCGTAGAGTAGGGTGTGCCTATACATTGAATTTTACATTATTTGTCGTTTTTTTTTTTTTGTTTTAGTATGAAAAGTTTACTTCAAATAAGTAATAGTATTTATTGATAGGTTAATTTAATGTTAGATTTAAAAAAAACTGATTTCTGTACCATATAGGCTTCTACTCCGTTCGAGGCTGAGCATCGATTTCATCATGACGATCATTTATCAGACTTTTCCTTTTATATCTATTGATAGAGCTTTGTTTACAATTTGGTTATGCAATTTATAAAAAATACAAATTATCTACCTATTAATGTACTTATACAGGGTTATTTGTAAAACACCAACAACCTCTTAAGAGGTCATTGTACTCATCATTATGAACAACTTTTACTATAAGACCAAACCTGAAATCGCGATAAAAAATCAGATGCTCCCTACATTTGGCCGAGTTATGCGAACATAAATGTAGGGAACAGCTGAATTTTTTTTCGCGATTTCAGTTTTGGTTCCATAGTAAAAGTTGTTCATAATGATTAGTACAATGACCTCTTAAGAGGTTGTTGGTGTTTTACAAATAACCCTGTATAAGTACATTAATAGGTAGATAATTTGTATTTTTTATAAATTGCATAACCAAATTGTAAACAAAGCTCTATCAATAGATATAAAAGGAAAAGTCTGATAAATGATCGTCATGATGAAATCGATGCTCAGCCCCGAACGGAGTAGAAGCCTATATGGTAAAGAAATCAGATTTTTTTAAAATCCAACATTAAATTAACCTATCAATAAATACTATTACTTATTTGAAGTAAACTTTTCATAATAAAACAAAAAAAAAAAATTAAAAATAAACGACAAATAATGTAAAAATTCAATGTATAGGCACACCCTACTCTACGCGTAGAAATTATCAAGGTTGCTGCTGTTTTACAAATAACCCTGTATATGTTTTATAAAAGCAAACATAACACATTAAATTTATTTTCGACCGTTCGCAGGGGCGCAACAGAACCCGTTCGCAGGGGCCCAGCAGTTGCTGAGCAAAGGTGGATACAAGAAAACTGTCGCGTGGGAAAAGCGGATATGATTATAGGGCCTCGTCAAGACTTGTATGAAAAATTTATTGAGCCAACAACGCTCCTAGAACCAGTACCACCGCCACCAGCCAAGTTCACGGCCAGCACCAGGAAACAGTCGATATTCGAACAATACGAAGACCTAGTAAGCATGATTTTCTCATTGTTTCCAAATTTCACTCAGAATAAACTTGAGACCCGAGCGGGCCCCTCCCGACCCCCCCACCGGTACCGGTGCATTTTTTGGAACGAAGTTCTTTAACGGAGCTTGCGGTAGCAGTAAACTGGTAGAAATCGTGACGTAACGAAAATGCGTTCCCTCCATGCGACATTTTGTTAGTATATAATAGAAAGAGTTAATGAGAGAGAGATAGTTTTCATCGTTTTCGAGGGAGCTGAAGCGAATAGTGAGGTCAAAATGAAAATCCAAAATGGCTGCTGCAATATTTTCATCATTGGCGTCGTTTTTATGGTTTTCAAGGGTGTATTTAAAAAATATAAATGATTATTCTGTTATATTCTAAAGTCGATAGTGAGGTCAAAATGAAAATCTAAAATTTTCAAATTTTTCGTTATTTTGACATTTTCGCAAGCTCTATCTTGAATTCTCATTTTGAACTTCATTCCTGCCGGGGGTCCCCCGAATCCCCGACGACCCTCGATTATAAAATACACAAAATATGTTACTTTGCTACTGTTTATTTTTTTTATACATATTAAAGGAATTTTGTTTCACTTAACAGGATGATGCGCCAGTATTCTACGACGCTTCAAAATCCGGGGCTGGTGCAGGGTTTGTACATTAGTTCATTCAAATTACTTAGGCAAAAATGTTAAGTATCTAATTATCAGCAAGCAAGATGATAACAGATGCTAGATGCTGATAGCTAGATGGGTCGACGATGGGTGGCTGGGACAGACTGGATGCGGAAAAGGGAAGACAGGGTGTTGTGGCGAAGCCTGAGTGAGGCCTATCCTGCAGTGGGCTGCGATAGGTTGAGTTGATTGATTGAAGATGATAACACTATGACTACTTTACTTACCAATCATTTTTATCTTTCATCTTTCACTTACTATGTAATTGACGTTTTTAAAGGCCCTAATCAGCCAATGTCCTAGTAGGCAAAAAAATACAATCAAATGGAGAATAGATTTTTTATTAAAAAAAAACAACATCACGCCTGTATTCCAGTAGTGCGATTCTGTAACCATCTCACCGTGAAAACTTAGGTGAAGTGAGCGTGGAGTGAGCTGCCAACTAATGCTAGGGATTGACACTATTGACAGCTCACTTCACCTAATTACTTTTCACGGTGAGATTTTTACAGAATCGATCGGCTGAAGGGTTAGGCAGACGTGTACTCACTTATAGCCTATACTATTGACCTATATATTTTTTAAACGACGTATAACGTATAATTATTATCCAGCGTACTTGTTTAATAATAGGTCAGTGACCTACAGTGTCAGTGCGGTTTCACCCGCATAAGTTTCGATTCCGTGGGAATATCGGGATAAAAGTATCCTGTGTTAATCCTGGTTTTATACTAAGTACCTATCTGTGTGCCAAATTCCATCCAAATCCGTGCCGTGATCTATTTTTGCGTGAAAGAATAACAAACATCCATCCATCCATTCAGACTTATGTAGGATAGGATATTCACTTTTTTTATACTAGCCTACGCTGTCCCAATCCTGGGCAAAGGCCTTCCTCCACTTCTTCCGTCTATCTCGAGCCCGCGCGTCCTCCTTCCAGATTGGGCGTCTGATTTTCCTTCCGGATTGACTGTCTCGGGCACCAGTTTGGGCCCACAGTTTGTCCGGCATGCGGCAGGACTCAGTCCCATTTAAGTTGAAACAAAGATAGCTGACGTGGCTCAAAAAGCTGCCCTTTTTGAGCCACGTCAGCTATCTTTGTTTTGGAGCACAGTATTGTGTTACGAACACGATCCCTTAATTTAACATATTCACTATTATGTCCTAATTTTATGAAGCCAGCTATGGTAGACTAAAAGTATCCCTAGGCTTTTAACCCACTTTGAAACCTTAATGAAAACTTGTAATTTTCACAGGCCGCCAGAACGAAAATTCAAGCATTATAGGCATGGACCTACTGTCCCTACTGGGCATTAATAGTATAATTATACCTATCATTATTTATCCACTCATTTGAATTATTTAAAATTAAGTTATTAGTAGGTACATGGATAGGTGTTCATACACATACTTCATTTACAACAGTTATAAAATGTATTTTAATATTGAGATTTTTTGTTATTTTAATAAGAACTTTATCAATATTTAATAATAGTATTTTGAAAAACTTAACTTTGTTTAATTATTACTAAATGTTGTTTGTTAGTAAATGTACTAGGTGTTCATACTCATACTTAATTTATAATAGTTTTAAAATGTATTTTTAATGTTGTTTTTTTCTTATTTTTAATAAAAAAATTATCAATGTTTAATAATAGATTTTTGAAAAACTTAATTTTTAATAATATAAATTATTTAAAATTAAGTTTTAACTATAGGTACTTGGCGTTCATATTCAATTTACAATACTTAGTTTTAAAATGTTATTTGTAATGTTTAGAATTTAGAAGATTGTTATAAAATCTGTTTCCAATATTTTGTTTATTTTTTTGCTAACACACACCTTCGATTAATGCAATGTGAATTTGTTACGAATTATTCCGTTTATCCAACTAGCCTTAGGGTGATTTTGGGACACGTTTCCGCGTATCCACCTTACTATACACTTATATGTTGGATTTCTTGGGGTAGATAAAACGAATAACCCATCGTGATTATCACAGCACAGATCGTCCACATTATTTTGATAAAGATAATTGTTCGACGATTAAGAGAAACATGGAGACGTGGATTTCATAAATACGATTATCATAAACGGTATAAACACTCTTTTTTTTTTTATTGACAATGGGCTCACTCTTGACCTCAATCCAGCCCAGAGGCAGGGATGAGATCTACGGTGGAACGAGCTCGTTTGCAATAAAAGGGGTGCCTTAAATTTTTTCCCCGTCTGTAAAATAACAACACGAAAAAGTTTTTATTCATTGGAATATTTTACTAGCTTATTTAGAAACCCGAAATTCGGACAATCAGTCTTACCAAGAGGTATCGTGTTACCCAGTTCCTGGTTTGTGGAGATTAGATAGGCTAACCCTCCATGTAAAATACTGATATTCAACTGCATCCAGTTATATTAGAAGACAACTCTCACATGGTTGGGAAAAGGCTAGACAGAATAGGAATTAATACATTACATGCATAACATTACGTCTAAGGGAAAGCAACGATTTTAAGGAATGCGTACGCGGTCGTAAAGCTGAACGGATGCTTACGCATTCTATACAAAATCGATGTTTTTTATGGACAAAAGCTAAACAGAGCTGATTAAGTGTGGTTAGTCCCTTAGGTAAGGTAGGTACCTACCTATAGGTAAGGGAAAAGCTTTTTACGATTTATGACTATCCTGAGATGGTCCAAAAGATTCTTTGAATGCACGAATACGCATATACGAAACTGCATCAGAATAAAAATAAAATGTAAGTAAGAATTAAAAATTTTCTAGCTGACTGTAACATTTTTCCAAAAATCTGTAAATGCAGTTAGCAAAAATTACTCAAGAAGTTAGGCCCAGTCAATGATATTATAACCACTTTACTACTTATAATATCATTGGGCCCAGTCTCCTAGCGTTTTCCTGATCCTAATGATTAATCCTTCTTTTCTTTACCAGCGGCTGCAGTCAGTGGTATCTTATGTAGTCAATAATTTACGAACTGATAGTTTTACTACGGGTAAAAGCGATGATCTGGTTGCAAACGCCGCGTAACCACTGCTTATCTTAGTAATCATAGTTTACTGACCAAATTATTAGGTTAATTTAAGCATATAATCATTCTTAAGCATATTCTTCATAGGTAGGGCTGCTGTTTCAATAGTCACATAACTTTTAACTTAGAATAAATCTGTCAGTTCCACATATTTTCTTTTTAACAAAAATATTTATTCCTCAGGTAAAAGTTATCTAACTATTGAAAAATCAGTTGTGGTTTTTTAAACGTTCCAATAAGAATACAAATTAATAAATTGTGATTTTTTTGAGATACCACCTTTTGGCTTACGAGGGCAGTATTTTTAAGTGGGTTTAGTCAAACCAGTGAGACGTAAAACGAAACGTTCCTTTCGTCATTTTGACATTGACATTGTACAGATAGTACAGACGGCTATCATGGTGCTGCCAGGAAATATAATAACTTTTGACAAAAAGAAAGAATTTTATGAAACCAAAAGAAGAAATAGTTGATGACCCGGATAGTAGTTAGAAATTAAGGAATAGTTTTCCTTAGTAAACCGCTGCATAAAATTATTTAAATCATTTACAATGTAAGCTACAGCCCTACAGAGTACAACTGCAGCTTTCAAAGTATGACAACACTATTTAGAAAAAACAAATCGGAAAGAAGCATGGACGTCGTGTCTTTTCGCTGAAATCTTCAAAATAGATCGATATTATTTTTCTGCAAAAACCATTTGATTATGTGTGCAAAGTTCCTTCTTTAGTTCGCTAGAAAAGTAGAAACATTAATTGTTAATTTCCATTTCAATCCCTCGGAACTAAGGTTTTTTGTAGTTCAGGTTAATATTTTAAGAGGCTGTGAAAAATATTGTGAAAGTGAGCGTAGAATGGTCATAAAATGAAGTGCCACTACGAAGTTTTGTGTTTGCCGAAAGAAGCGTCTGGCTCTGAAATAAAGAAGGCCTATAGGCGCCTTGCGCTGCAATGGCATCCCGACAAAAACTTGGAGAATTTGATAGAGGCGAAAGAACAGTTTCAGCTTGTGCAGAATGCATACGAAGTGCTTTCCGACCCTCAAGAGAGAGCTTGGTAAGTCCTAATGAAAATCTATCATTGTATGATTTGGTATCACAATGATTATTCAATAACTGCATTCATAAGTGGTGACTTCAACCTACCTTATTTTTTTAGGTATGATAATCACAGGGAGCAGCTATTACGTGGAGCCGGCAGTTCTTATAATGACGACAGTCTTGATGTTTACCCTTACTTTAGTCCGTCCTGTTATAAAGGTTTTGGTGATGACCCACAAGGATTCTATGGAATATACAATGAGGTAAAGCTGATCTTTCTGTATAAAATGTTTACTTACTGATATAATTTTATTTTAATGCCAACTTCTTACTATTTTACAGGTTTTCTCCAAACTGACAACTGAGGAAACTGACTTCCTTGATGACCCAGAGGAAGTTACCAAAATACCTGCATTTGGCAACTCTACATCTCCATATGAAGAAGTCAATGAGTTCTATGCTTATTGGATGGCATTCTCAACTAATAAAAGTAACTAGTTTCTCAAAAACCATCAGTAAATGAATGAATTGTACTTTATTATGAATCTCAAGGAAATTCACATGTTAAAAAGAGGTTCAATAAGTATTCCATAATGTATTTCATGTCTATTTCACAACTTTCCAGGTTACGTGTGGCTAGACCAGTATGAAATTTCACAGGGTGATAACAGGAGAGTTATTAAATTGATGGAGAAAGAAAACAATAAAATTAGGCAGAAAGCTCGCAAAGAGAGGAATGAGGAGATCAGGAGACTTGTAAGCTTTGTACGCAGGAAGGACAAAAGAGTAATAGAGCACACGAAACTATTGCAGGAGAAAGCTGAAGAAAATAAAAAGAAGGTATGTTGGTCAACATGTTATCGATTGATCTAGTATTTCCTTGAGTCTAGGAACCTAAGACTAAGTCCAGGACCTAGATTTTCCTAAGTATATTAGGCAGTGTATTAGTTTGCACTTAATTTGGCTGTATAATAGTATATAGGTCTGTCCACACCAGACAGACCTGTTTAATCAATGATGATGATCATGACTATTTACATGATAACCACTAACACAGACTGTGCTATTGGATATCACAGTAATAGTAATATTAAACAATCATACTTCATTAAGAGCAGTCAAGTTGTTGGTGGCCTGGTGGTTATCCCTCCGACTTACAGGTTGGGCCCAGACAGGCACTTTACTTTGTGTAAATTATTTCATCAGCTCTACTCTCAAAACGTTGAAGGAACATCATGAGGAAACCAGCATGTCCTAAAGCCAAAAATTCGAAGACATGTGACATCTACCAAACCGCACTGTGCCCTCATGGTGGATTATGGCCCGCTCCCTCTCACTGAGATGAGGCCAGCAGTGGGAACATAATTAGCTGATTATGCTTATTGCTGCTTACTTCATTTGTTTAACTTCACCTCTAAAACATTATTTTGGCCATTTTACAAACATTGCTATATTTATTTTTTCAGGCTGAACAATTAAGAAGAGATAGGATAATACAGAGGCAGAAAGAAATTGAAGAAGCTAAGAAAAAAGAAGGTGAAAGTTCCTTCTTACAGAGTGAAGACTATCAGAAGAAGTTGAGCGAGATTGAGTCTCTTCTGGCTGAAGAGTTTGGTCTGACTTCTGATGATGACACCATTAGTGAAGGGGGAATGGAAAGCAGTAATGAAGAAAGTTCTAAGACTGAAGAGGTCAGCATAACTGAGCATCCTCCTTTCATATATTTATTCCTATCAAAACCTTTTGTACTTATTTATAAAAAACAAAAGATTTTGATCTTCTGCACTCGACTTCTCACTTGACTTTTTTGTTCCGTCTTTGAAGTTCCGTGGCATGATACCTAACCTACTGTCACATTTTGTTTTTTTTTTTTTCGAAATGGTGCTACGCATGAGACCTACAGACCCGACAGTAGCTCCATATAAAAATCTTCAATCCCCTTACAAATGAAATATTTTTGGGAAGACTACTAGCCTAACATGGATTTCAATTTCAATCAATTTAGCTAACCTATCAAATTCAGAAAAAATACTAGATATTACCATGACAGGCGCGTCATGTTTCAAGAGAAACAACTTTGTTGTTACTACGTAACAGTTGAAAGGAACTTAAATAATTTAGTATGAAATAATGCGACTGCATGTCCCTCACGCACTATGCACTTATAGTGGTAATTTTATGCTAATTACTACTCTTCACAAACATTAAAATTAATTTTATAATTTCAGGCAAGTGAAGCATCAAAGGCGACAGCGAAATCTTCGACAAAATCTAAGCCAGCAATGCGAAATCTTTACTGCTCAGCTTGCAACAAAATGTTTAAAAATATCAAATCATTTGAAAATCACGAGAATAGTAAGAAACACAAAGAAAATGTGGCCAACATGACATTAGATGATGACATTGATATATCAGATAACGATCATGAAGATGTTGATGTTCACGAAGGTCCAGTGAATGAGGAAAAAGGTGAAGGTGATAAAGTGAATGGTCAGACTAAGGAGGAAGGGGATGAAATAGAAAACTCAACTTCAGATATTGAAGACAATGAAGATAATGATTTCAGAGAAACTCTGAGTGACGATTCTGATAAAGTTCAGGTAACTGGCTAAATACCCTTTCAAATGTTTTTTGTTAGGGTTAATTTCAGCACACCCGTGTAGACAAAACGCTTTAATCAATAAAGCGTAAATTAAAATAGGTAGGATAAGGACAGACATAGCCCCAACTATAGTCCCATGACTATGGCCAATAGCCATAGCCCCATTACCACAAAACTTTACAATTACAATTGGACGTAGTTATGCAAACTAGAACCAACCCACATATCGATTGAAAATTGAATAACATATTAGGTACAGTAAAACGGGGTGAATAGGGATGCAGGGGTGAATCGGGACGAAACTTTAAAATGGATTTGTACTTTAAAATAATATAGTTGGTTGCTAACAAGGACACTTAATCTTTAATTAAAAAACAGTAAACACATTAGGGTCATTTCTGGCTACAAACTATATTATTTCAACGTTAAAATCCATTTTAAAGTTTCGTCCCGATTCACCCCTGCCTCCCTATTCACCCCGTTTTACGGTAGATAACTAGCAGTGTTTTTTATCTCCTCAGAAAAGATCCTGGCCAATATACCAAACAAACACCGTTAGTTGTCTACCTAATAAGTTATTCAGTTTCACTCGATATGTGGGTTGGTTGTACTTTGCATAACTACGTCCAATTTACAGGTCATGATTTTCACCTAAAAACCCTAGACCACACAATTGCTACGGGAAAACCTATTATAATAAAAAATATTTAAATTGTAGTGACAAGTCTACAATTAATACATAGCTTTCATGCTTTGTGTTCCACTCCCTGTCACTGAGAGGAGGCTGATTATGTATGCTTTGTGTTACGCTTTTGAAAATGCAAAAGAATTGTAAATTGTAACCACAATTTTGTATTTTCTGTATTAATTTAACAATTATGTAGAATTGTAGACTTGTAGTTTTGTGGTATTGAGCCTGGTATAGGTAATCTATGTAGGGCGGCTGGTTGCTGCTGGATGAGTAGAGTTAACCGAGTATCAAGTTGCATGGCATCATCTGTCCAGCACTGGACTGCTGCTGATGATGATGAGGAGGAGGAGCTTAACATATGGCTCAGCAGCAAGTAGAAATTTTTGTTTGTTTTTAGTCTAGTGTCCAGTAAACGAAATTAAATGTTGCTCCAACATGTGTTTTAAGATAATTTATTTTACAGGCTTTACCCAAGAGTCATAAAAAGAAGAAGAACAAAAAGAAGTTTATACCAATGCCAGAAAGCGAAGGCAATGACAGTCATGATGAGATGAGTTTCAATGAAATTGAGGGACCAGCACGCAGCAGAAAAGCTAAGAAATTCAATATGCTCAAGAGTCAGATACAAGCTAAGAAAGAAGCTACTTTAAAGAAAGGATCTCAATCTCAGACTTCAACAGAGAATCTGTATGAAGTATCTAGTACTACACCCACTGATGATGCATTGGGCGAAGCAGCTTTGCCAAAAGATAGGCCTGCATTACCCAAAACGCAGAGGAATATCAAACCAAAAAAGATGGTAGAAAGAAAACCAGTAAGGACTAAAACAAGTGAAACAGAAGATTCAAGCACAGCATTGACACTCAGGTGTGCAGTCTGTGAAACAGACTTCCCATCAAAGAATAAATTGTTTGACCACTTAAAAAAGACAGGGCACTCTGTACCTCTCCCGCAGACTAGCTTTACGCCACAGACTAGGAAAGGTAAAAGAGCTAATAGGTAAACATGTGCAATTTAGATAGGATGGAAGTATTAACTAATCATTGAGAATCAATTGATTTTCTTTAAAATCTCTACAAGTTGTAAAAGTGACTTTATCAATCTATTTATTAAAATTATGATCACTGTCAAAGGATTTTTAGTTTTATTATATGTAACCCCAAATAAAATATCTGTTGCTATGTAATGTTTTTGTATTTATAAAGTTAAACACACAAAACATGACACTTATATGAAAGCTATCATTAATCCTAATTTAATTTATAAAATCACAATTATACACAGATAATTATTATTTTTGAACTTATTACAATAAGAAAGTAAAATACTGGCATACAATCAATTAAGAATTGTAATGAATAATAGTTCTAAGCCACTTCTAGAAGTGTATGTGCTATACAGACAATTTATTAGACTACTTAACATACATGGAATCAAAAGTTTATATATTGACTATTATGCAATGCATAAAAATAAATAAAATATATAGAAAACACTAACAAACAGATCTATTGAACAAAAATGTTCATTACAACACAATAAAAAACTATTCAAACTCGGGAATGTCAGCAAAACTGTAACCAGGATATTCCTTATAGGCATAATATGCTATCCTAATATGATATGCCCCTGGTAAGAACATAATACAGCCTAAAACTATCATAGGCCACAAACGGTCAGAATACTTAGTATCTATGTGACCAGTAACAATTAAACTTCCCACAATAAGTAGTGCTGTACCCACAACAAATAAGAACGCAGCAAGAGATATTGCTTTCCAGGGTATTTTAGGCGGTGGTCCTTCAAACTGTGCATCCGAAAACCCGCTGTCGTCATTCGATACTAGACGATAACCATCATGCTGTCGTCCAAACCGGAATCTGGACATCTTCAAGTTTTTCAGTTGTTCTGTGCAGAAAATAGGTTATTGTTAAAACTCTAAAATATGAAAATACCATTTTATTATACAAACCAGAACAATAATCTGAGTATTAACTACGGGTTTGCCAGGAAAATTATTACTAAAATGTTGGAAATGAGTGTCGTTACATACATATTAACACCACTAAAAGCGTCCAAAATGCAGTTATTACACAAGGCTATAAACTACGTTTGGATTATGATGAAAATGTGCTCTAAAACATTTACAAAGTTATTTTTACAAGAAATGTACCGATATCAACCACAACCATAACAATTTTTGACAAGACAAGACATCATGTAGCTGTCAATATAATTCTGTAACTGTCACCGGTACATTTTTTATAGCTGGACCTCCGGCATTTTTGCTTGCCATTAAGTAAAAAATAATAATGCATTATTGTGGAGAATTATTGTAATAATAATCTATTGCAGTTAGTTGTGCAAAAACGTAGCTGCAAGAAAAGTGATTCCACGAGAGCAATGACGTGATTAGATGGTTTGTCTGTAAGTAATGGCCAGCCATGATGGCCCAGCTCCCAGCTATTTTGCCGTGTCGATGTATTTTATGATTAGAGCTTACAGTAGGTAATACTATAGGTGCTCACCTTTGATTTGTTGCAGAAAAAGCGTCATTTATTTGAATTTCTCTTGATCTAAAAGTTGTTGTAAAATTAACCTATGAAATAGGTAGGGGTGGGGGTAGGTGGAAGGCTAATAAGCAATGACCAAAAAACCATTAAGCTTCGTATTCTTTCTGATGCTCGATCTTAACAGCAAAAAATTCTCCATCTGTAAAAAAATTGAAATTATTATTTCGTGTAGACACCTAGGTGCACAGGTATAGGTACAGACGCCAGCAGGTCAAGCTACCCGAAACTGTCAAATTTTCCCAATCAACCTTGAACCTTAATCCTTTAGCGATAAAGTTGAAAATCTATTAAAGAAATTTGACAGATTGTAGTAACTTGTTGTGCTGGCGTCTGTACCTGTACCTATCAAGTACATTGATAATATAACATAAGTACCTACATATATTTAGTTTATTTCTTTTACTCAATAAAATTAATGGTCAAAACCGTAGATTGATCATTTATATTGGATTGGATTAGTACCTAATAGGTAGGTTTGGTATTTAATCAAAGAAATAAAAAAATGACTATTACACGCATTATGGAAGATAATTTCCCGATAAAATAGAGACCATAAATCAAGAAAAAAACGTAGAATTCGAAATATTCAGTCTAGAATCCACATAACCTACAATATTATCATATACCTAGGTGCCATCTGCCATGACTAAGTAGGTAGGTACATATTTAAGCACAAGCAGCCTCAAAATGATAAGTATAAATACTTACAGACAAGAATTCATTTGATTGTCTATGATTCGTGCTCTATAAATCTTGTAAAGAAAAAAAAAGTATCTACTATAACAAATATCCTTGTAGGTACCTAGCTACAGTTTCGTACTTACGCAATGTGTAGTACCTAAATATTTTTTTGTAGCTACTTATTGATAGATACAATATTAGATAAATGGAACAAAGATTGTAGACAATTAGGGTGAAATACACCTTTTTGAAGCGGTCTCTATCTACCTATGTGTAACACATGTAGGTAGGCGTACCTAATGATAATGAACAACGCCATTAATGTTCTTTACGCATTCTTGGGTCAACATAAACTTTGTGCAACACATAAAACAGTTATTTGGCGTTAGGTCAGTTAATGATAATCATAACAATCCATTAACTTCCCTTTGCGAGTTGACTCACACTAACTCCGCGAAAATGAAAGGGCTGAGTCATTGAAAAACCCCGTCTGGGGGCAGAAATAGGAATGCCTGAGGTAGGTAATGGATTACCTCCTTGACTGAGGTGTGACCCAACTTCACCGGAGAGCTGGAAGTTGCAATGTCCCGAAACCTCTTTGTTACAACACTAGGTTAGTCCAAGATTGTAAGCCCAAACCTCCGAGCCTGTCGAAATAAAGTTCAAAATGCAGTACCTAACTGGCTCGAAAGTATAAGCATGAACTAATAAAAATTAAATTCTTCCAGAACATATTTCGGCCACGGCGCGGCGGCCAGGCTCAACGGAGACTAGCCTTCGGTGCGTGAGATATTATAGTGCACAAATGTGCGCGCAGACACAGGTGCACTCCCTTTTCCCTCACATCAACACTAACTAACGAACGAACTGTAGTTAGAACATGGGGAGAGGCCTTTGCCCATCAGTGGAATGATGCAGGCTAACAGTAATGTTAGAACTCGTTTTGTAATAAGAAAAGTTTAAATTAAATAAATTAAAACTCCGCAGAGAGCATTCTAAGTTTTCGTCTAAGTATATTTTAGCAGTGGATATCTATGATAGACACAGCACCGGCAAGATGAAAAGCTGATGGAGGCAGCGGTCCACACTGCAGAAGACCGCATAACTTGGAGACGCATCGTATGTGGACGCGATCCGCAGTATTCAGGGAACTATCGAACACCACCCTTTCGAATCGAATCACTATACCCTAACTAGGTACACTTAAATAGTTTATAAACGAATACCTAGTCTTGTTCGCAGTGTCGCACCTTTACGACAAAACTTCAGCCTATGAAAATAAAAAATAATCAATGTATTACGAGTTGAGAAACTAAACTAACTTACAGAATTTGGCAGCGTACAAGAAAAACCGCAGACGTTTTTTTCTTATTTCTTATTTTGTGTTGCAAAGTAGATATGGCCTCTTTCTTTAAAATGGCCTGTACGAAAGCCAAGATTCTAATTAAAATATTTAACATAGAAATTAGGTACTGAGATATAAACCGAGAGCAGAGAGCCGAGCGAAGTCAGCCCCTAATGAATTTCTTTGTTTATTTTTCGCGCTTTCTAAACGCTCTAAATCCGGAAAGGTTTTTCTCTTTTCAGGAAAGTAGGTAATTGTAGGTAAATAGGTACCTAAGATGAAATGAAAATGGACTACTACTGTAAGTTATTTCGCCAGGGTTGCCCGCGACGTTCAAATGTTCTTACGTTTTTTTGCAATTTGCAGACCTGTGTCAGATGTATGTTGAAAAATATATACCTATATCGCGATCGTAACAATTATGTATTTACAGAATTATAATCATTATAATATCAATACAACCCTTATAAGTTCATATGAACATATAGGGAATATAAGTAGTTTTTAGCATTTTTGTCTGAATGTAGGTATGTTCCTTTAAGCTAAAAATTATCCCGCTATTTGCTACGGGAGATGAGCAAAATTGCACTATTTTTCTATTCTTCTAGAGTTTATCGATACTTATAAAAAGACGAGACGGTTAGAATACTGCAGATAGTTACGGATTTAACCTTTTAAATGATTATTACCAATAGGATTATACATATACTTTCTATTGATTGATATTTCCTGAAATAGTCAAAAATGCAATAAAATCTGAATTTCGCGGGCTACAGCGCATCCCCCTTAATGATTACGTAGGTTATTTATTGCATGTTTGTTTGAAACAAGCAGCGTAATCTACAAACATTGTTTTAGTCAACAAACACTACACCGGGAATACCTAACTATAAATTAATCATCTATGCAGGGGTGTCAGGGTCTCAGGAATCAACCCGCGACCCTGAGAACAGCAGGGTAAAAGGTTTGCCAATGCGACGTAACGCAGAACTAAGCACGAAAAGTCCACACTGTCTGATTAATACAGTTCCAGGTAGGGTTACCATCACAGGCGTAGATCAGCGTGATAATAATAATAATAAACTTAAAATATCACCTTGGTTTACACCCGTGAGATTTTAATAAATACCAGGTTCTAGGAATCTGAGAAAATAAATTTAAAAAAACATAATAATAATATCCCTGGACATTTCACACAGCGCCATCTAGTCCCAAGCTAAGCAACAAGTATGTTAGTACAAGTATGTTATAAGTATTATGTTAAAGATTATAAAGTAACATGTCCGGCTTTTTGTCAGGTCTTTTCGAGTTTCGAAATAATAATCGAATTTGAAGTAGCTCTATGTGTGACTGTGTGACTGCGTTTTTGTCAGAGAAAAGAATTGCCTGAATTGCTCTGGATTGATGGCAGGCCCATCAATTCAGGCAATTCTTTTGGTTTAAAAAACTGTCCGTGCAGTTTCTTGCCCGTTATTCTCCATAGGTACCTACCTACCTACTACGCTTTGGAATGGGCAACTAGCTTCATCTTTCTGACTGACCGACCCCTTGACAATTCAAAAGTGCCTGTAATTGGTTTATTTGAACTAATTACTTTGAGTGTGATGTTAATATTGCATACGAAATGGTGAAATATGGCTTGACTTTAATGTATCATAACATCTATTATGTACCTATAGTAGCAAAATTTTCTATTCCATTTTATTTTATTCTTTTTCTTATTTTTTTTTTAAATATGTTACCTATAGCTTCTCAGCTTCTATGTAACAAAGCATATTCGTCCCGCCACTTCAAACGATCTCGACAGATCCATGGCAACAACGCTTTGATTACACGCTTTCAACCACCCTCATGGAACTGCTCATGCACGCATCAGGAAGTACATGGTTTACTAGCTCAGCCCACAATTCCATCCGCATGTATTATCTACTATAAATTTTCAAGAAACCAGATTTTTTTTAAATTTGGTCGTTTCTTCAAAAAAATATAGCTGTTCCATACATTTTGACCGCGTAGCTATTGCACTTTTCTATGAAACAACTGATTTTATTTCTAATAACCGACGTAAAATTTCAACCGGTTCCGTATCATGTACTGAATTTATGGTAATGATGTGGCACACAGATGGACCCTGACAGGTCAAAGTCGTACGTATGCCTTTCAGATTAGGACGTAGGGTACTTTTTAAACCGTTTGTATGTTCCCGGTAGATAATTTCCGACCTACAAGTGGGCGAAGACACGAGCAAAAGATAGTTTTCCTATATGTTCAAGTTTTATTACCTACCGAGTTCCTTCTTTTCAGAATAATCTATGTTTGTAAGCTCACTGACACGACATGGCATTAAATATTTGGATAAGGCTGGTAAGTGGATTTCAGTACAGCGACTGAAGTCTGACCTCTTTCTTCAAATAGGTACTATCTAATGTTGGCACGGCACTACCTACAACAAATATTCTAGAGAAAAATCTTCTAGTTGCGAGCTCGATACCAATTTTCAGCGAAAAACTAATGTATGATTTCCTTTCACCATCGATTTCGTATTCAGCACGCCCAACTGATTTCATTCGGGCTCCAATTTCACTAGTTGTCGTAATGGAGAACTAATTCCCAGCCCACGTACAATAGTACCACATTGATAGGTTACCTAAGCACCAATTTTCTCTAAATAGCAATTAATTAACGGATCGTGATATAATACGTAATTCAGGTAAGATATCACCGTAGCCATCGGCTACGCCGTAGCGGTAGTGAAGTTACGAAATTTTGCTTTTACCAGGCTGTGCTACGAAAATCGCATTGTATTAATTGAGGTAGGTACCTGCTACTGAAATATTATTATGTAGGACTCCGCTACGAAGATACGTAGCCGTGTTTATTACGTAGACACTCTTAGCAGATATTGCATAACCATTATAATGAAGTCTGCAATATAAGCTAGTGTCAATTAAATTGTTACGTACAAACTCATAAGACGTCATTATACCTATAATAATTCGCCCATATTATCGAAATGTTACGTAATTTTATGAAATATATACCAGCTGATAGTTCATTTAATCTTACTTGGGAGGGTCAATAAGCAATACCCATATTTTTAAGAACGTACGCAGTCTAATCTGTATTTTGACATTCGTTGCGCGTTTTTTAAGTAAGCAGTCATGCAAACATCAAAATTTAACGGGTTTGTTTTTTTTTAACCCTTATGAATATATGAGACAAAAAACCACAAAGGCCACAAATAAATAAAAATCGATCACCATAATTACTAAAACCAACATAAATAAAATTGAAATAACTGAACAAAAACATGGATTGACACGAGGGGTGAGGTATGCACGAAACTCACACAAACAAACATGCATTATGCAACTGTGCTCAATTGGCAAGCTTCCATACTTAGTATCCCCATAAATTATAAACGCAACGGACACTCGAGATTCAAACCGAGCCTTGTAAATCGAACGTTACGACTGGGGAGCGGAACGAGGGTGTTGCATTTTTATCATACCAATAGCGGTTCCTCTAAACAAAACAGGCGATCTAACTAACGCTAGATATAGGTAAGTGGTCACTAACGCCTATGAACGCAATAAAAGTAGAATAGAATAAACTTTTTTATGTACATCATGCAAATTACAAATATGAATAATGAATGTAGAAATTGTACATACATAGGATGACACAATGGGCGACCTTATCGCTATTTTTAACTAACTTCAAAAAAGGCGAAGGGTCTCAATTCGACTGTATTTTTTTTTTGTTTGGTACCTCAGATGTCCGTTATTTATAAGCCGATTTGCAAAATTACTTTTTTTTTGTAAGGATATACTTTCAGATTGGTTCCATAGAAATTTCATCAAAAACGGTTAAGTAGTTTGGTTTTTAAACCAAAATTACTGGTGAAAATTACAACTTAAAAGTGAAAAATAAAATTATTTTTGCAAAAAAAAAAACAAACGACTTCCAAAAAAGTTTTTTTAAAGACAACATTTGAATGAATTTTAAAGCGAGAAGAAGAAAGAAAGAAGATACTATACTGCATGTAAGTACCAGCAGAAAGGCGTTCAAGGTTCTTAGCCATCCTAGAGACAAAGCTGAAATGTCTCATAATGCCTGTATGTAATTACACGCACGTACCACATTTGAAATCGAGTAACGACGCACCTTGGCGGGGTTTGGTACGCAAAATCCAATTCGACTACTCTAGATACTTACGGTTTGCAATACCGAAAGTTCTTGTGATAATGGCTGCCTAGGTAGGTATTCTTAGTATTCAGGTGCTGCGATACCTACAATGGCAGTGGTGACGCGGTAGGGTGTTGTGTACCGCCGGTTTCGAGGCCGGCTACATGACACCAGTCAGCGAAACACGACGCAGACACTTCGTGTGCGTTAGTTAGTTCTTAGTGTAATTATAATGTTGTATGTATTTATAGTATATTTTTAAGTTATATTAATATTGTATTGTATGTGTTTGTATGGGCCTTGTTGCCTGAAATAAAAGGATAAATAAATAAATTACCTTCAGAGGAAAAATATATTGGATTTTGTTTAGTAGCTGCAAAAGATATGGTCGTAGTATTTCCCCGGATGAGCTCCTTTACAACGCTCTGCTAACTACGATACGCGTGTATTTGCAAGTAGGTATGCGCCACAAAGGAGACTGCGGATTTGTGCATTGTCCTTGACCTGATGCCACTAGCCGCAGCGAACACATACGACTCCATTGCTGCTAAAATACTCGGTGCTAATGTATTGAGGGTTTCCGTTCTTAATGCAGTGAAGATCTTTAACTACTTAGTACAGAAATGCTACGACTATTCAAGTTTCTAGGCTATTATATTTTTCTAAATATTTTAAGAAAAATATAATATTTTTTAGTCTGTATTTTGCGCACGTGTAAATGAAAATCTATTAACATAGGTGCACATTATTTATACAATAACTTTATGAATGTAGGTAACAGGGGCGTAGCTACCGCTGTATCAGCCGTATCAACGATACGGGGCCTCTGAGCTACAGGGGCCCCCGACGTGACGTGTACATAAGCAAATTTTTTTTAAATAATGTCCAGAACCTAAAATTCTTGTAGATAAATGAAATTTATTTCTGTAAATTGGTTCAAAAATATGTTTAAAAAATACATACCGTCGAATTGAGAACCTCCTTCTTTTTTGAAGTCTGTTAAAAAGGGGGTGAGTACCGAGATGACGACTAATAGAGAAGTATGGAAGAAAACTGTGTCTGCCTCATTGGTCTAGTGGTCGCAAGCGCTACTGCTGAGCATTAGGTCCTAGGTTCGATTCCCGGGTCGGGCAAAGTGTTATTGGATCTCGGCTTCCAATCTAACCGGATGCAGCTGAATGCCAGTATTTTACCTCCAGAGCAGTCGCTCTGGAGGTAAAATACTGGCATTCAACCCAGTTACTGGGTAATACGATGTCCCTTGGTAATACTGGGTGTCAGACCTTCGGGCTTCTGATGACCCGTAACGACTGTCAAAGATCCACGAATGACAGCCGGGACCAACGGCTTAACGTGCTTTCCGAGGCACGGAGGGGCCTCGGTATGTTAAGATGGACACCCATCCACGGACATACCGCGGCAAACGTAGCTTAACCTTTCTATCGACTCGTGCGGCAGTTATTAATTAGACACGAGCCCCGCACCTTCTAAGTCAGTATGCTATATTCTTTATTTTGTAAAAACAATACCCTCTGTAGCTTCACAGTTGGGTAAAAAGGGCCTCCAAAAATTTTTGATACAGCTAGGGCCCCATTAGGATGAGCTACGCCACTGGTAGGTAAGTACTATAATCGTCGTTTGAAATAAATGTAGCCCATTCTTGTGATACCCCATTTGACCTCGTTCCGTCTTTTAATCTTGGCTCCCTATTTTAGATCCCCTTTTGTTGGCTATAGGAAGGTATGCCTTTAATTTCGGTACCGTACTTAAGTTATTTGACTGACAAACAAATAGACAGAACAACGAAGTTCCATACTACAAAGTTTCTCAACTTAATCTTCGAAACTTTGAAAAGAACTTTGAACTGTGCAGCATTATGTACCTAGGTATGTTGAAGTTAATATTTCGTCACTGTTGACGTTTTTGATGTCCTAGAACCAAAAATTCGAAGACATGTGACATAGGTATGCCAACCTGCACTGGGTCCGCGTGGTGGATTACGGCCTACTCCCCCTCACCGAGAGGAGGCCTATATCTAGCATTGGGAACATTGCATGCTGATTATGTATGTTTTGTAGACCTTTTTGAGGAAAAAAAATCATGTCTTCCTGCAAACCCGCTTAACCTCTAAAATCTACAAATATAGGCATATTCGTAGCATCAAAGTGACCTCAATTATTTCAGTAGAGCAGATTTTCCGAAATCCTTCGTGAAAATATTTAGTGTCGTGCTCAAACAAGTAAGGCGATACGTTAAAAGCTTATTAAACAAAGGATGCTTGTCGGCTTTCAAATGCTGTCGATCAGATTGACATTTTAAGAAAACTGAGAAACTCCAGCCTTAATTTTTTATTTTGTGAGTTAGGAAGGTTACCTGCCTATTTGTACAGTGCACCCCAGTTTCGCCAAGTTAAGAACCCATGAATAAGAAGCGATCATAAACCCTTAGGATACAGATCCAGTCTTCAGGATGCTACAGAGAAACTCCGAATGAAATGTGTTACAAACAAATCGCTAGACTATAAACATTGTACTTGTACCTATCCTAACCTTGTTAGTTGTTACAAACAACGCGATGCGACGTCCAGCCAAATATATTCAGCCGTAGCAGTGACGTGATTGAGTTACCTACCTATATCTACCTAAGGCTCATTTTATATTGCCGTGGATCGGAATGGAAGCGATATTTTTTGTAAAAAGCGTAATAAACTGTATGTCAATAGTGTAACGCACAAATTACATACATACATACGCACAGGTCGCGTATCTTCTGGAGAATTATCGCGCATTCTCGGGAATTCCCGCAGTTACAAGTCCGTATCTATGTAGTTTGTACGTTAGACAATTGACATAAGTTCATTTTGCACGTTGAAAACGTTTGATAATGATGTCAAACAAAACCAATGCGTTAGTAAAATAAGTGTGAATTAGAGATATAAAATTCAAGACCTTTTTTGTTGGTCTGAGACGGGAAAGCCAAATCTCCGGCAATGTTTGTAGTCAGCAAAAGTGCAAACTATATAGTCGATTCTTTAATTCATTCGTATTAAGCTTAAAATGGTGTGAAACCTTTATTGATAACTAGCTTCTGCCCGCGGCTTCGCCCGCGTGGATGTCTGAAATTTACCCACGGGAACGTGCTAACAGGATAAAATGTATGTGCTTCCCCAGAATGCCATCTATAATATGTCGCGGGCCCTTTGTGGCTAATTACAATAGAAAACCAATTGTGTCTCATTAGTGGTGATTAAGAGGGTACCTATATGATATCTTTACCTAAGTAAGTACCTAACTAATTTTAAAAAAAAAAACTCAATAACAGAAAATTAAATACCTACCTACCTAAATAAACCTATTTCTGATGATAACTAATCTAAACTCATTAAATAAGCAAACTCCCTAAAAACTAATATCTATACGAATGACTAAACCTACCTAACAGTATTATAAAATAACCTACGGTCACTACGTACACTATCAAATATATTACCTATACTTTAAAATTAAAATGTATACCTACGACTTATATAAAAATAAACCTAAATAACTCTAAAAACTAAAAGGAATAAAAATGAACTCCACTGCGGGTGACCCAACCTACGACAAACTTAGTATTTGCGGTTGGTACAGTACAGACAGTGGTAATCGGGTATAGGGATCGAACCGCAAAATTAAGTTTGTTTTTTATTGTATATACTTTTCCGGGATAAAAAGTACCCAGTGTGGTGCCCAGGATATTAAAGAATAATTATACCAAGTTTCATCGTAATCGAACCGGTAGTTTTTGCGTGATGCCTGAACAAACAGACAGACAGACAGACAAAAATTTTTTTAATCACATTTTTGGGTTCGGTGTCGGTCAAGTAACACCCCCTGCCATTTATTTTTTGGATATTTTCAATGTACAGAATTTTCACTTCTACAGATTTATTATAAGTATAGATAATAATAAACATTATTATCAATAAAGGTTTCACACCATTTTAAACTTAATACGAATGATGGTCACCCATCCACAGACCATCTGCGGCAAGAGTAGCTTAACCTGGTCGATCGACCTGTGCGGCCGTTATTATTTAGTCACGGACACCTACTAAAGGCGTCAAATATGTCAGGGATAAATATTTGTAGGGAAATTCGTCAATTTTACCGATGGGAAATCCAATCGTATGTACACACGTACCTATAGAATATTTACACACAGTAAATATTCTATAGGTACGTAAAGCCAAATAAGGAAATGAGCAAAAGCAAAGTATTTTTCCTTACCGTAATTGTATAGCCAACTACGTTTAGGATAGCTCAATGGGTTTAATAAAAGGGACAGGCCTAAAGTGCATACGAAATATTGACTTGGCCATTTTATCATTATGCATTCAAATAGGGTGGGGTGAACTTGATCTGTAAAAAAAAAATCTTTTGTGTGCCCGGTAGTAATTCCGTACCCTTCACGTTGGGTAAAGCAAGGTCTTCTTCTGTAGATCTATACCGGACTTGACCCTATCGAAAAGCCATATCAGACGACACGGTTGGCGCAGTGGTTAAGCGATTGACTGCTGCGCTGCGTGTCGCGGGTTCGATTCCCGCACGGAACAAATATTTGTATGGCCTACAAGTAGTTGTTCCGGGTCTGGCTGTTTGTGTATGTGACTTTAAATGTTGGTAAACGCACCCACGAAACAGGAGAAAATCCTAATGTGGGGCAACGTTTAAAAAAAAATATGTACCCACGTAGGTGTATCAACCATGTTAATAAAATACGGAACCCAGAATTAGAACTAAAATTAATGATCTGTCAGATAATTTAACCGGAACTTATCAAAAGTTTCTGAAACAGGCCAATATTTTTCTTAATTGAAGGAAGTCCTAAAAAATAACACCAAAACCAATTCCTACTTTTTTCAAAACAAGATCTACCTATCTTTAGACTTAGGTTTATTTATACCATCGAGCCATTTTTGAATTTTATTTCGACAACGCTTAAGTTCTAAATACAAACCCTTTTTAAAACCCGAGTCTTAGTTGTCATTTAGTATTAAGAACTATAGAAGTCGGTTCAAGGTTCGAAATACAAAAACTGGCTAAAAGGTTTAAGCTGGACCAAAAGGAATATTTCGACGCCATATTTTAGTTTTTTAATACTTAGTTTTAGTTAGGTTAGGATATTAGTATAGGATAATACTATCTATTTTTATTTTAATAGTTTGTTAGTTTATTTAGTTTAACAAACTTCTAGTTTGGTCATTCCGATTACATTTATAGTAGGTAAACTTGTTTTGTAATGAGACAGTATGAGTTTTTTATGTTTCATCATCATCATGTGCCTAACCTTTTCCGAACTATGTATGTTGGGGTCGGCTTCCAGTCTAACCGGATGCAGCTGAATACCAGTACCTATTTTAAATGGAGCGACTGCCTATCTGACCTCCACAACCCAGTTACTGGGTAATACGATACCCTTTGGTTAGACTGGTTGTCAGACTTTCGGGCTACTGACGACCCGTAACGACTGGCAAAGATCCACGAATGACAGCCGGGACCAACGGCTTAACCACTCTGCTCGGCGTGCTAACAAAACGTATTGAAATGTAAAGTGTCTGCGGAATACCCAATTTATAGTATTAATTTATCATCATTCCCAAACTTTTGCTAAGCCTACCTAAAAATGTATACCTACTGGGCATTCTGTAGCAAACTATTAGAAAGTATCAAAAATTAATAATTGTACAAAAATAAAAATAATTTTTAACAGCGAGCGTATTCCGAATATATTTTAAATATAGAAACAATTCAGGGCGAAATTGAATAAAATGTATGACTATGGTCCTCTGTTATTGACTCAGTTTCAATATAATGTCCATAAAACGATTAAAATTACATTAGGAAAGCATAAATCATATTATAAATAATGCTTATTTCATTTAATGCTTAAAATAATTTTATTTCAATTTTCGAGAAGCGATTTCTGACATATTAATAATTACTCGGTTCAATCGAAATTTAAAAACAAAATCGTTTTGGCATAATCGCTGTGTGAAAGCGATTATGCCAAAACGATTTTGTTTCATTTTTACGTTCATTTTTTGTTTCATTTCATCATTACGATATGAATTCGTCAAATAAGATGATTCATTGACCCTGTGGTGGAATTTAGATTTTCGAAATCCCCAATTTTTATGTGTTTTTTAGCCTCGACAACCACTGTCATCAAAATGGCGATTATCGCGTTTACAGACTTACGAATTTAATAAACGTAAATTAATAAACTGGAGCGCTAAATATGAAAGATTGAATGGCGATAACATATGAGTTCTTTATCCAACTCTCTTAATTAACGCACATTCATAAGATTTGATAGGTAGTAGGTATATAAAAATTTACATTATCAATTAAGGGCCTCGTATGTCGTCATTCCAAGGTCTAATAGGATCCGGTACCGAGCCAGCGCAGCGGAGGTTCGTGTGTTCGGGTCCATTCGGGAGCGCTTCCGAACTATACGGTTAACGTGCTCTCCGAGGCACGGAGGGCTCTTGGTATGTGAAGATAGTCACCCATCCACGGACCAACCGCGGCAAGCGTAGCTTAACCTGTTATTTAATATTTATCTAACGTATTATAAAATAGGTACTATACCCATCTAAGTATCTAAAACTTCATACAAAAAAAACTGCGTTGGTTTAAAATTATTTATGCTTTATGGTAACCACCATATTATAGCTTAGACTGTAGTGTTCTGACGAGAGAATACGAGTATACAAAATAAAAAATTAAAAACCTCGATTTAAAGATTTTAGCATGGTTTGTAGCAATGCAGATACTCCGCGTAGAGTACGCATAAACACGTTACGAGAAAGATACATAGTGCTTTTTAATTTTATTTTCACTAATTTACTACTTACATTTTGTATTTATTTTGTAGTTACATATAGAATACCCTAAAATTATGAGTACCGTAAGTAATATGATTTTAAGTAACTTATTTAATAAAGTTACTATGATTTTATTAAGGAAATAACTGAGTAGCATTTTTTAAGTTTAAAGGACACTGGCCAAAATTGTATTGTTAATTTAAAGATTTTATTTCTACAAAAAAAAATCTTATTTTTAATTTAAATAATTTCCAGGGTCGCTAACGTTACATCTGAGATTACAATTTCACATGATATAAACACAGACATTGTTGTGCCGCTCCTTCAAACTCGACAAAAGGAACATCACGAGTTATATGAACCATGAAGGATACACAAACGTCTGTTTTGATCTCTCTATACGCTGCTCTATTCAGCATCCCGAATAAATACATCACATTACAATCACAAAATAAAATTTTATTACCAATCCTTGGCAACTTTTTTTAGTTTTAGTCACCTAAGTTAGTCCTAATTGTTACGCGAAAATGGCGTGTGCTTAGTAACAGGGTGGGTGTCCGCCATTGCTGGAGCCGCGCCAAAACATAGAATAACAGTTACTGTTCGCGCCCAGCGGTGAAAGTGCCGCCAATCGATACCACCCACCGATAACTTGATACAAACAGCTGATCTTAACAACTACACTACCTATATCAAACAATACTTCACCCTCCGTCTGCATATTTTAATAAGTTATACCTAATTTCTTATCTATTATGGTAAACCGACTAAAGAAAAAAAAACTGTCACGATACTGAAAATTCTTTCATCTGCAGAAACGTTCATGAATGTCAAAGCTTTGTTGATGTATCTCGTCGCTATGAACGCAACTTCTAACGAAACCTTGGTTCAATTCATTCTACTAAACGGTAACAATACAGTAGGTAACTAAGAAAATAATATAGGTCAAAACCGAAGATTATAAAAAAAATACTTATAATACTCACTTCGATATGTAGGTGAGGCGGCAGCGCGCCAGTATAGCACATGTAGTGGCGCTGCGTGTTGGTGTATTTAGTTTAATCGCTTGCGGCGCACAAGGGCGCATGCGCGGTGGTGCAGGCGCGCGCACCCTCGCCGGCTGTGACAGCGCGGCCCACTCCGCCGGCATACCGACCTCGAGGCACACGCGCGCCCATCGCTCGCTACGCGCAGCAACGCCGGCCCCTCGCGGCCAGGAGCCCTCCTTGGCGCTTCCATCACCCTTACACTCTACGACACTACATCACCGGGGGCTTACCGCCACGGACGCCGGCGTTCGCACACAGGGCTCGCCGGATAAAAGGTATACCTTTCATTATGTGCTTGCAATGACATGTCCGCCCTGGATCCGCTATTCATTTGCGGTACAATGCCACATTTAATTGTTTGACGGCTAGCAAAAAAAATACCTGCTCCCGGGTGAACACCTGGGGTTGCTGCATTATGACAAAAGAGTGCGATCGCGATAGAAATCCTCGTTCCTCTTTTGTCAGCTGCCGTATGTTGGTTATGCCGTTAATCCTCTAATTGACTAGTAAGGCATTGTGTTTGACCTTTCCTCATTACGGCTTCCACTAGAATCTGCTTTATATACTATGTCTAGTTAGTAAAGCATGTGTTTTTTTTTGTACTTATGACGTTTTATTTGTGCGTAACTCCGTTGTCTGGGACGTCTGTCACTCACACACTTCGTGATTAAAATCCTATAGTTATAACACTTCGTTTCTTCATCGTGCTTGCTAAGAAGAAACTATCGTATCCAGCACCCAAATTTCCGGTACCTGAAAATATTTAACTATTTCTGCGAATTTAGACTACGTTTAGTCTACGAGCTACGAAAACCCACTTAATCAATTTTCGCGACCGGTATCTAAAATCTAGTAAGCGTTTGCCTCGGATCTCGTGCGGTTTCTCACAGCTATAAAAATTTTAACAAACCATACGGCTTTCGTGCTAAGCGTGTTGACGTCGCAATTTCGTGAAACGGCAAGAACATTATCTTTTTGATAGTCTTTGTTTCAATCACTTTTAGTATCACTCTTTTGATATTATTGTTTTTGGAAATTGATACTTATTACCGTCATTATCACCTGCATCTATTAAGTAATCATCTGTGTAGGATTTTTTAATATTAGATTTATGAATGAAACCTACTTTTATATTACCGCTTAAGCTACGGGTGCATTTGATACCATCATGCATATTACACATGCCTGCACACATTCATATAAAAGAACGTGCTGCCACTCAAACCTACCTCAATGGAGCTTCCATTGAGCGAAGCGCATCCAAATGACGTGTTCCGAGGTGCTTACTGAAGCTTTTGTAAAAACGTACCTTTATAAAAGAAAACAAACTATTTCAAGGAATTTTGTTATCATTGAAGTGTACATACCTTAGATAGAATAAAGCAAGTTTTCGGTAAATACAAAGTTAGTATTGTAAATTCAATAAGAATTCGTTAATCCGATTTTAAACGAATAGAGTCCGTAGTCCGACACGCACTTGGCCGGCTATTTTTATCGGACAGCAATAATAAGGGTAAACTCAGACTGCGGATTTGCCAACAATACAACCCTGATGCGTTTGTAAAGAGGGCTGCATTGATAAAACGATGTAATCGTTTCTTTGCAATGTACAAATTCTGCATCGCGATATAGACAGCAACATAGTCGTAAATCATTATGCTAAAATCATCGCGGTTTCCTGCAGCCATATAGTCGCGTAGCTATATCGATTAAAGTGCCTAGAATACAACCGCTACGGACTTCCACAGATTAGTACTATCACACGTACTCGAAGTACCGACTATCGATACAAGCGGCTTAGCTAATTGACCTTGCGACGCTGCAGTCGCGTGTCCTTGAATTGCGCTACTGTATCGGTGCTGAGAAACGCGTACGCATTTAAGCTACTGTCATACTGTATATGTTACGGTAAAGTTATCAAAAAATAAAAGGCCTGTTTTGACATTTGAGAATGCGTTCTTGATACCTGCGAATTTGATCTTTATTAACTACTAGAACTGTCAATGTCAAAACGGGCCTTTTATTTTGACAACTTTAAGTGTGATTAATTGAAAATCATTAATAAATATCCATCATTATTAATAATTACCTCATGATTTGGTTAATGTGAATATAAAATTTAAATTCTTCACTTTTAGCAGTTGTTATTAATAATCGTTGATAAAAGTAATAAAGTAAAATAAGACACAAAGTTATTTGTCTAATAGGTATTTATTTATAATACCATAGTACTTACAACATAAACATGATTTGACGATTACAACATAGATTTACAGTTAATCCCCTGGCTGCTATTTGAGTGTGAAAGTACCAAAAATCATTATCTGAATTTCATGTCTTGCAAAACTCATATATCAAACACATTGTATGACAGCAGTAACCGACGACTGTCCGCTTGTCGATCATGTTCGGAATATTAAATTCAATTAAAAGTTGGTATTTTTTTAAATGTCATGCTAACACTGGTTATATAAATATGATTTTTGGCATTTTCAATCTCAAATAGCAGCCAAGCTTAAGATATTATTTCCCTTAAGAAAACAGTACTTTTTTTTCTGGCCTTTAACTTTAATTTTTCTGTACGAATTGAATGATGTCCTTTATTACATTTATCGATATCGATAATAATCACCAATAAATATGATCAATTTCTTACCTTTACCTCGACTTTCGGTAATTATGAACAATGATAGACAATATTATTAATCATTTTTAATTACCTAATCACTCTAACCGTAACATATACACGAGTCGACAAACTATAAGATCAGCTTCACCGTGATTGAGCCGACAGTCAAAAGCCGGGTGGTAGCACGGGCTGACTGCTCGGATTGTGCCCAACGTATATTTAAGGATCGCGAAGACTGAAAAGCTCGTGAAGGCTGTTTTAGTGCATCAGTCCCGAAGTTACTGCTGAACTTGGACCGCTTCAATTGAAGGTATAAAAACACAATCAATCAATTCTAAGGTTTATTTATTTTATTCTATTCGGGAAACTTACAGCTAAAAACAGTTTGATGATTTCTTGCTTTATGTTTTTGTCGGGCGATGCTGACTGTTCTATATCTTGACATAATTCCTATTACGATACATACCTACCCTCAGGTGACGAAAAGGATCGCCGCGGGCTTTTGGTACACACAGCCAAAGTAAGCAAATAAGAATCTTTTCAAATCTTATTGTTCGACAATTTTATTTTCTGCATTCGTAGACATCGCTGGAAATAGGCAATTTTTTGGCCATTGTCTTTATCTAACCTTAAGTAAATCAATAGCAAACAGCGGCGGGTAACGACAGATGTAAAAACTTCACTTTTACGCCCCAGAGCAATTATCTTGTCTAAAACAGAGAGCTAAAAAGTTTCGTAGCGCTTTCGTTCAAAATAGAATTGTTTTATGCGAGACTAGCCACGGTTACGTTTTCACTGATCTTATCAGATATTACAGATTTAACACTGTAGGCGCGGATATATGTCTATTCAGTTTGTGACGAAAATCTCTACGGGTGACACTATTTTTTTTTTTAAACTTTGCCCCGCACTTGGAATTGCTCCTGTATCGTGAGTGGGTGCACTATAAAATCTTAAAGTAGTTTTTTCTCAGTCTTGTAGTTTAGTTTAAAATTCATAAGAATATTTCACTTCACTGGGACATCTTGATTATTCAGATTCAGAAATCGACAAGACGCACTAAAACTTACAACTGGGTCATTTAGGCCACAAAGAGATTATGAATACTTACGCTTAATTTTTTAGGTTGGTATGACCTACCTAAAAATGTAAGCGTATTCATAATCTTGGGTACAAACCCACCAGGGTAAAAACCAGGGTTCCGTACCCAAAGGGTAAAAACGGGACCCTATTACTAAGACTTCGCTGTCTGTGCGTCCGTCTGTCCGTCCGTCTGTCTGTCCGTCTGTCTGTCACCAGGCTGTATCTCAAGAACCGCGATAGCTAGATAATAAAATTTTCACAATTTATGTATTTCTGTTGCCGCTATAACAACAAATACTAAAAACAAAATAAAATAAATATTTAAGGGACCCCATACGACAGACGTGATTTTTATAGATAATGGTACGGAACCCTTCGTGCGCGAGTCCGACTCGCACTTGGCCAGTTTTTTCTTAAACTATTTTGCTGTCCTGTTCACTTGAAAATATTATTATTGCAACATTAGTTCATTTTAATATACTCACAGCTCGCAAAGCAGCAAGAAAAGCACCTCGGGCCGTTAAAACTGGCATAGTTTAATGGCAGTAATGGTGGATGAAATGGTCCTACATTTCTATACCGTTTGTCTTACGACTACGGCTAATATTTCGCTGTCTGGCCCGCAGTGGAAATGTGATAGGGCCTTTTAACGATACAATACTTTTGTTTTGACCCAGTTAATTGAGCGCAGAAGATAAAATGCGATGATTGATGGAAATACCAAAGTTAGATATCTATATAAATATTTAAAAATGCTCTTCCTTGGTAAGCGCATCACTTGAGAACGGCTGGACCGATTTGGATATTTTTTTTTTAATGTTCGGAATAGTCCAAATAAGGTTTTTAAGTGAAAGTGTGGAAATTTACCCGGAAAATTTTCTATGGAAAAACTGAATGTCTTTTGTCTATGGGATTTTTGTATTAAAATTTGGACAGGACAACGTCTGTCTGGTCAGCTAGTTTAAGATATTTTCCACCTAAAAGTAAACTATATTTACTACTACATGTTTCGAATTATGTTGCTATAACAACTAGATAACTATAACTTTATTAATCAAATGATAATAAATTATTACGATAAGTTGAGTAAATTGATTGATTGAAATACATTATTCTATTTGACCAACTTTCGTGCCGCGTCAAAAACTACGCAATCAAAATCCCATTTGTTCAAACAAAAACATATTTCCACAGTAGGCCACCTACTAAGTCTATACCTAACCTAACTAGACATATAGGTACTAGGCTGCGTCAAATGACCGCAGACGAAAAGGGAGGAGCAGGCGACATTAAGCTGAAATCCAACGCTATATTGTCCCCGTACCGGGTAAATTCTGCTAAGCCGCCACAAAAACTAGGCTATCGAGACGGCTCCCATTCAGTGCGGCTATCGATCTTTCACTCTAGTACCACTTCTCTTAACAAAAGCCACCTTCTTAAACTCGGTCGAACATTTTACATTTCAACTGTAAAATCCTCAATCAAACCTAGAACCACTTAATTGTTAAACGACGCTTTATTGCCAATGTCAGGAATAGAGTGAGGGTCCTAAGAAATTAGTTTGAAACCACACTGTAACTCTTTTGAGTCATGAAGTCCGAAACACCAAGTTTTGCCAGTTTGTACATTCCCGAAACTTTGCAGAGCGAACCCTGCTTCGGGTAGCTGTTAAAATTACGTCATAACAGACGCCATCTTTGAGCGTTTTGATCGATATTTTGAATTCAATTTTAAATGCGGAATATTCTCATATTTCGCGGTATGAATGTAAGAATGTCATGAACCCAAAAGCCATCCCGCCATTTCGCATTCACACAGGACTTGGCACTGTCGTCCGAGTAAATCGGGACAAAGGAATTTATTGTCAATTGAAATATTTTGCGGTACGAAGCAGGTACCTGTAGTGCACCATCGCCTTCGTTTATGATCACGTTCTATGCATTCCTATAATAGGAAAAGGATTTTAAAAATCAGAACTCTTAGATTTGTGTAGAAGGAATTAGCAAGATAACATTAATTCCGTAAAGTAGGATCGGCCGCTTGAATTACTGTATAACCATAATCATTCTTATCCTAGAAAGGATGGAAACTGTTCTCAAATTGGTTAGGGAAAAAACTAATTCGTCTGCGCACAGATTCAAAACAGTTTCTTATCCTTACTTTTCTCACTTACGAAAAAGAGTTCTTCTAAAGAAAGATCAAAATATTAGAATATAAATATGTATATGCCATAATTATGTACCTACCATTAATTATGTACATACCATGTTTGATCTTGTGTTGGATATACTGTGAAGAAATTCTGGTTTTATAAATAGTTACGTAAATACCTCCATTTAATATTCTGGTTGTTAGCTACCCATCCGTTGACAGGGCACAAGTACCGATGACATAACGCTTTTTACAAATCTGTGGAAAATGATGATGCCATATGCGGCATCAAGGAAAATATCTTCTTGTCACATGTGTATCATATCAATTCATGGCCGCCTACACCCAATTGACTACGATATCTTGGATTAATAGTCACTTACGTCATACTTAATTAAAACTATCGTAGGTATAAATCTAACACCGCGGATTTTGAAAGACACAACACAAAATAACTTACTACTGCCAAACTCACCATGAGTTTCGCAGTAGTAGTTGTTATAACTGCTGTGATGTGCTAACTAAAAACCTCTTTCGAACAAAAAAAATAATTTTACATGACGGAGTTATACTATAGAGTTACATGACGAACATACATAAAAAAATTATAAACATCCAAATTGAGAACACTTCTTTCTCCTTTTTTGAAGTCGGTTAAAAATCAATTGACATGATTTTCACATTTTTTTTCACCATTTTTGTTTTGGATAGCTCAGCATGTGGGTCTCATCATTGCTCAGCAGATATAGGCTTAAGTTTGGTTATAATTTAAAGGATAACAAAAAAAAGACAGCTCTAAAAAACACGACAATTCCAGAGTTCAATACAGTCTCAAAGAGGTTTTGCGAGTTCAAAGAGGTTTTGAGGGATTAGCAACTCTAATTCCTCCGCTGGGGATTAGTTCGACATAATTTTCACGTTGTACTACAACTCTATCCATATAAGTAATTCCCGCACCAGCATAGCAGTGGTACAATTTAAAGTCTTTGGGTATGACAATCCTTTGAAGAATCTAATGTTTTTGGCGACACGGTTGGCGCAGTGGCTGAGCGATCAACTGCTGCGCTGCGTGTCGCAGGTTCGATTCCCGCACGGAACAAATATTTGTATTGCCTACAGGTAGTTGTTCCGGGTTTGGCTGTTTGTGTAAGTTAGTTTAAATGTTTGTGAACGCACCCACGATACAGGAGTAATTCCTAGAGTCGGGCAACATTGTTTTAAAAAAAAAAACATTTTTTAAGATTTTTTGTCTTTGTCACTCTTTCAAATTTTAAGCATAGAACAGAATGTACCTAGTCGGATTTTCTTGTTAAGACGATGGTATTCTTTAAGGTTCCAATCAGCTCCATTTAATATATTGATATTTACTCATAACCAAAAGTATTCAACTCAATGAGCCAGGCATTTCAGTTCAGTGATTAGCATTATTTTCATGAAAATACAGCAAAGCGTTTACGCAGCTCGGCTTCTTTGTTTGTCGAAACATATTCAGAGCATAGTAAAACCTACATGCATATTTATTCAACCTCGATTTGGCGACTCAATCATAACTTGGTACGAAAACGAATCAATACGAGGGTGCTTCTGTATTATCGGCTACATTTTCATTCAGCTTTGCTTACATATTCGCCTATTACGGTCTCGGACACACTAAATATTAATTTCCATCACCCATTATTCGTTCCTCACAATTTAAGTATCGTTATCAAAGCTTGGAAGCCTAAGAAACACCATAAATCGTGCCGAACTTAGTTTACACGCTAAACGAACGATCACGCGAACAACGTTGAAAAAATCGTTGGAAATAGAATATTACATTAACTAATTAACATTGTGAGTGAGCGGGAGATAAATATATCCAGAGACACGCGATGATAATCTGCAATTTTGTCAACACAGATGAAACAGTGTGTGACAACTGTAATAGATGACAGAAGAACTATTAAATCAAAGTTGTCAGTGAATCAAACATGTCACCGTTAATTCCCTGCATTTATTTAACACTTGTCGGAGACACGAGGTACATTAATAATTGTTGCAGTTGGCAGATTATTCACACACCTAATCATTTTGCATCCGTAGTACATGTAGAAGCTACCTATAACGTTCTACGCTGCAGCAACTAACAATCTGATGTAACGAAAATAAACCGTCTTATAAATTAAAGGGCGCTGAAAAGCGTTTAGCGATAGAAAAAAAAAACATTTTCCACTTGAATACTTAAGCGGTGTTAACCTAGATACGTTTTGAGGCGATAATGCCAAGATGTTCTAGTAATGAGGCACAGGAAAGCCCTTGTAAAGCCAAAGCCGGAAAGCCGGAATTAAAATACGAGAGCGTTTTAAATGTTGCCGTTTCATATTTAAGTACGGTTTTGAAAGCCATGTCGTGACACCGAGTTAAAAACACGCAAATACAGGTCATTCGGGATGTAATGTAGCTAGCTGCTAGGTTGAATAAGTATAATAACAACAATTTTGGAGAATATTTTATACCACCATTTATTATTCCTGATAATAAAAACGTAGCACTATTTAGTTCATATATTTAGATCGGTTTTTGTTCAGTGCGATGATAGCAGCACCCTAATTGCATAACACACTAGGTATCTATCATAATTTGAATTTGGAAGGATATTGCTAATCCATTGCTTCATAAGTTCGAAAAATTTGTCAGCTCAATAACTTAGATAACGCAATGAATGTTGTTGAACTGTCAAAATGAAAGCCATTCCTACTGATAATGTGTTACGCAACTACCCCGCAGGTGACCGTCGGAAAGTTGAATGCCAATTATCTTTATTTTGTTCTTTGTTAATCACAACAGTGGTGATATTTGATCTGAGTATGTTCTCGTAATAATACAAGACCACTTCATCCTACTTCCTACTAATATTATAAACGTGAAAGTTTGTATGGATGGACGGATGGATGGATGGATGGATGAATGGATGGATGTTTGTTACTCTTTCACGCAAAAACTACTAAACGGATTTGGATGAAATTTGGCACACAGATGGTTTATAACCAGGATTAACATATAAGATACTTTTTATCTCGATATTCCCACGGGATCGAAACGTATGCGGGTGAAACCGCTGGGCGCAACTAGTATTCTATAAGTGGATGTTCAACCGTAGGTCGAACTGCAGATGAATTTCATAAAGCTCACTTAGTACTTCGCGGAAATTCATAATTGATATTCCCAGGATAGTTCATTTGCGAATTATGTTCTCGTCTAGTTGACATTGCAGTTTAAACGAGATTATTTATTTAGTAGCTAGTTACATTGCCCGGGTGTTAATAGGTATGGCAAATCGGGTTTTAGAGAAAAATGGTCAGACAGGGACTTATCTATATTACTTATAATAAATCTGTAGAAGTGAAAATTCTTTACATTGAAAATATCAAAAAAATAAATGGCAGGGGGTGTTACTAGACCGAAACCGAACCCAAAAATGTGATTAAAAAAATTTTTGTCTGTCTGTCTGTTTGTTCAGGCATCACGCAAAAACTACCGGTTCGATTACGAGGAAACTTGGTATAATTATTCTTTAATATCCTGGGCACCACACTGGGTACTTTTTATCCCGGAAAAGTATATACAATAAAAAACAAACTTAATTTTGCGGTTCGATCCCTAGACCCGATTACTGCACCAACCGCAAATAATAAGTTTGTCGTAGGTTAAGTCACCCGCAATGGAGTTCATTTTATTCCTTTTAGTTTTTAGAGTTATTCAGGTTTATTTTTATATTAGTCGTAGGTATAGATTTTAATTGTAAAGTATATTTGATAGTGTACATACTTAGTGACCGTAGGTTATTTTATAATACTGTTCGGTAGGATTAGTCATTCGTATGGATATTAGTTTTTAGGGATTTTGCTTATTTATTGAGTTTAGATTAGTTATCATCAGAAATAGGTTTATTTAGGTAGGTAGATATTTAATTTTCTGTTATTGAGTTTTTTTTTTTTATTTAGGTAGGTACTTAGGTAAAGATATCATATAGGTACCCTCTTAATCACCACTAATGAGACACAATTGGTTTTCTATTGTAATTAGCCACAAAGGGCCCGCGAGATAGATGGCATTCTGGGGAAGCACATACATTTTATCCTGTTAGCACGTTCCCGTGGGATAATTTCCGACATCCACGCGGGCGAAGCCGCGGGCAGAAGCTAGTGGCTAAATAATAACAGCCGCTTGGTTCGGTCGCAGGTTAAGCTCCGCTTGCCGCGGTCGGTCCGTAGATGTGTGACCATCTATTACATATACCCCTCCGTGTCTCGGAAAGCACGGTAAGCTGTTGGTCCCAGCTGTCATTTGTTGATCTTTGACAGTCCTGACGGGTCTTCAGAAGCTCGAAAGGCTGAAAACCAGTCTTACCAAGGAGTATCGTGTTACCCAATAACCGAGTTATGGAGGTCAGATAGGTAATCGCTCCACGTAAAATAATGGTATTCAGCTGCATCCAGTTAGACTGGGAGCCGACCCCACAAATAGTTGAGAAAAGGTTAGGTAGATGAAACAAGAACAGTTATGTCCTACAATAGAGTAGGTACAACTGTTCTTCACGGTTCTCCTAAGCAAGTTCAAACTGACCTACTTTGTCCATTGTTTTGGCTTTGAAGAGGCAAGACTTGCATCAGATTCGCAACTACAAGTAAACTTGTCTCATATTTGAATGCCTCATGCTCTTTTGAACGAAGAAAATTGCATGAATTTCATTGTATTGCTCTCAAGTTTATGCTGAAAGAAACTAAAATTACGTTACAATGCCTAGTTGACATAAAAAAAAACTGCACTATTCATAGCTGAAAAGTTGTTATTGCTACAAACCGTATTGTTGTAAGCACTTGCCTATTCACCCTGTTTGAGTTCATAAACTTCTACCGAGTAATGAGCTCCTAGTACCTATTATTAAATAACGACTCGGCAAATACAAGAAAAGTTCGCTCTATAGACTCAAACTTACATTTATTTACCTCATCATAATCTGCTTAGCCTTTTCCCAACTATGTTGGGGTGGGCTTCTAGTCTAACCGGCTGTAGCACCACCAGTGTATACCAGTATTTAACATGGAGCAACTGCCTATCTGACCTATCTTATATTATTTAGGCAGTCGCTCCATGTAAAATACTGATATTCACCTGCATCCGGTAAGACTGGAAGCCGACCCTAACATAGTTGGGAAAATCTAGGCAGGTTGATTATTTGCCTATGGAGTATATAATAACTAAACTTGGTATTGTAATTTACGGTTTTTGTATTGATATTTTAAAATCAAGATATCTGGCGTGGGTGGTGTGCTATAGGTGCACCTCTGCTTAAACCTTCGGGGAATCCGGGCGTGATGGTATGTTATTTATTTTAAAATTATATTTGAAACTTTTATACCTTAATTTAACACAGAAAGAGTCATTGTGTTCAAATTATTATGAATCACAGTGTCACGCGTAACTAATCGCTTTATTATTTTTTTAAGTTAAATGATGTATTGGTTGACTGCCAGAAGCAAACCATGCGTACAATGTACCGGAGTAATAAATAATATAAATTCATTTCAATGGCGATTAATTAAAATTCAGCGTTGATTACAAACTTATAAATCACTCCAACCAATGTGCAATATATTATATAAAATTCATTACAAACCGACAAAATATTTCGGTAAAGTAATAATTTTCGTACAATACGTATATTTGCATACCAGCCAAATACGTTTTAATTTTATTGAAACCGTGTATAGGTATTTAACTCAGTATTTCAAATAGATTGTATGATCTGCAATTCTATCAATCAATCGATGGAATAAACTTAACGTAATAATAATGTTTAATAAAAAACGTTTTTATAGACTCTATCGAAGTATATTTTCTAATCAATAAAAAAAAAAATTTGAGAAAATTTATGCAGTATAAATTTAAACATGATTTTGTATTCATAATATCGAGTGCAAAACATAAATTACCAATTTTTTTTCAAAACCATAGACAATGTAGATGTGCAGCATGATTTTGTATTCATACTATCAAGTTGAATAAACAAAACATCAATGTTACCATGTATTAAAAAACATAGCAGAAAATCGATGTCGAAAGAAAGTGAAAATAAATTTTCTCAGCACGTTTAAATTTTTCGTGTGCGCTTTTAGTCTGTAGAACATCATAAATTCATACTTTGATTCAACTTCTTCAATCATAATTTCAATTAGTTGTGACTGGGAAAACAAATAGGATTGTTAGAGATTTTAATAAGTAATCCATCGATCGTTGTCGCGTCGGCCACTGCAGTACTCCCTCAGATTCAAGGGCGGCGCGCGACGCTGCCGCTTTCACATGCAAACTCGTTGCTAACTTGATATGGCTGCTATTTGGTCGCGTGTAGGGAATTTAACACATTAGTTTTTACTTTTGAATGAAATATTACATGGTTTGTTAGTGTAAGAAACCACCTAGATTGCGAAATTATAATATTGGTTTAACAAGGTTAGAATGAGGCGCGCACTACAACGCTGTCATGCTACCAAACTTTTCTTGAAGTCTTTACAATCATTGTTTTTTTTTACGTAAAATCATTAACATAATTTATGGCTATTTATTTCTCTTATAGGTAATTATTATAACAATGTTTTACTGAAATTTGTCTAACCTTTTATGCTCAAAATATTTATATGTACGTGTAGCCTTACTAGGTTTTGGTTTTTATTTATTAATAATTCATGAATAATGGTTTTCTTAACCTCACCTAACAAAACCTTTTTGAGAAGATATTTTTATTGATAAATCAGTCAGAAAAAGGCCACACGCGCAGAAAAAAAATGTAAATGCCATGAGTGTTTTTTTATTTTTTCATCGATGGACCAAGTGGCTTTCATTCGGTGTTTTTCGTCAGCATCAGCCCGTATTTTTACAAATAAAAAGAACAAACTTATTTGAGCAACCTTTGTGATCATAAGACCTAACCACGCATTTGTTTAAAAAAATACCTAAACGTCAAACTTAAAAAATAATATGCATTCAAATAGTAAGTACTTTATTAATAGTAATAATTATTATATGGCATCAATAAATAAAGATAGATGAGAGAATTTAATTCCAAATTATCTAATAAAAAAATGCTATCTTCTAATAGATGTTTAAATCAACACTCAAGCTCATTTTAAGCCTACAGATAATGCGATACAGTCTCAACAATACATAATATGACGCTCAAATAATTAGATTGTCTTATTATTCAAAACAATGCCAAACATAATTTGACATGCGTATCAAGTAAGGTTGTTAAGATAAACACGTAATAAAACTGGAAAGGTAAAACAATTTCGAAGCGGTTCCTCCATTCAAGGTAAATAAAATACGCTACAAATTAAGCCCACAATTTCCTTTGTTAGACAGACGTATCTCTGATTCTCAAATATTCAGCCAACCTTTTTATCCATGCCTTTAATCTATTGTATTTTATTTTGTACATGTTACGTAAGACATACATAAATGGCTATGGCAGAGTTCTTTAAAAGCTTTGAGACAATAGTACGTATATACCTGATATCCAGTTTAGGAATGGGGTAATTCATGAATAGCCGGTCTATTCAGTAAAACTCACCTTGAATACTTAGGTAGTATATTATAATAATAATATCCCTGGACATTTTACACAGCGCCATCTAGTCCCAAGCTAAGCAACCTAATGCTTGTGTTATGGTAACAAGATGGCTGATAAACTACTTATATACATTATATATTATATAGATACTTAGTTACTGAGTTTGATGTGAGCTGTCATCAGTTCCGGATTAGCCCCTAAGCAAATTAAGCAATTGCTTAGGGCATCATGTCTCGGGACACCATAAACAGCACCTAAAAAATATTTGCAAAGGAAGGCTGTTTGAAAACCCACGCGCATTTATCAATATTATATAGGGTGACTTGTATTTTGCCAGCACTATCGACTGTTTCTTCGATACCTCTAAATATTTAAAAAAATCTTGTACGTCGTTAGATAGCTGATTAAATGAAGATGTCTTCTCTATAATTTGTATGGTTCATGCCATAGTAAAATTTTGAGATAACTTGTATCAAAATTCATTTACGTAGATGAGTTTAGAAAATGGTTAGTATACTTCTCCCTTTAACTTTTAACTGTATGATGTTTTAGAAAATTTAGTAAAAATTGGTTCGAAAGGTTTTCTAAAGTATTAGGTACCCAATAGAATAGCAATGAAGGCCATTCAATTTGAGACTTTAGAGAAAAGTAATATTTAGTAACGATTTTGGGTAAATTTACAAAAATACATTATAATTGAGTTTTCGCGAATCTCATTAATATTTACTAAGACTTTATGGGGTGCTTAATTGTTGCTTAGTGATAGCTAGTTAATTGTAACTTAACTATCACTATCAGTAGGTATCACGTCCTGGAAGGAATACGACAAATTACAAGTCACAGTGTATAGCTAGTGATAGTTAGTTAATTGTTGCAAATTAATTGTGGCAAATGGGTCCCCCACTTGCAACAATTAACTTAAGTTAATTAATTGTTAATTAACTTAAGTTAGTTAATTGTTGCAAATTAATTGTGGCCAATTTTCTCACAGTGAGATTTTCTCACAATATATATTGACTGATGACTATAGTCTGGAGACAACCGAAAAGTCAATCTATCTTTTACGTAGTAAGTTCTACTTCAGATTCTCCCACGATCAGGTGATAGCGGGATAGGAGGAGTTCTATGGTTGCTATTCAAGTTGACACATCCGCATCGACACGCGAACGTGATTGATGAGCATCGGGGGCACTTACCTTCGTTTGTATACTATAGAAAGCCTTAACTCAGCTGATTTTTTACCTTGATGAAGTCAATCTGGGATTACATAGCACCTACGAAAGAGTAGGTATATCAGGATCGTAGCAAAGATCGTCTACGACCATGGGAAGAAGATGCAAGTTTATGTAACTAATACTAGGAACTAAATTAAATAACTAAAGCCTAAAAAAAGAACACTTAGTAATTTATTTACCTAGATGTAGGTCATTCCCGCACAGAACAAATATTTGTAAGTCCTACATGTATTTTTTCTGAGTCTGGGTGTTTTTCTATCTATAATATTATGTATGTATTTACAAAAAAAAATGTATATAAGTAGTTTATCAGCCATCTTGTTACCATAACACAAGCATTAGTTTGCTTAGCTTGGGACTAGATGGCGCTGAGTGAAATATCCAGGGATATTAATATTATTATTATTCATTACCTACCTATTTACTTATATGCCAAAACTAGAAAACTATCTGACAATGTACATAAAAAGAGCAAGAAACTTCTAAAAACTCCCATTGAGAACCCTATACTTATATCTCCTAAAGATCTAACAAACTCTCGAGACAGAGGCGACATCCCAATACATTTTCAAAAGGACTGAGCGGGGTAATAATTCAGCAAATAGTACCGACGTCTCCGAGACCAATTGAAGTACGAACATTAATCTAGTAGATATAAATTCTCGCCTTTCTACCTGGCCCCCCTACCTAGTTTAATTCTTTAATTGAAACTCGAACTAGGTTGAAACTTGAAAGAAGAATTAAAGCTATCTAGATGAAAAAGATTTCAATTTGCCTACTTCTTGAAACTGGCTTTGTGCTTTATAAAAAGCCTTTTAAATTTCATCTTAGTTATTTGTAGTAGAAGATCGTTGCTGTGGCGGACGTAGTTTACATAACATACATAATCATCCTATAATCCCGTGGGGCCCGTGGCTAAATAATAACAGCCGCACAGGTCGATCGGTCAGGTTAAGCTACGCTTGCCGCGGTTGGTCTGTGGATGGGTGACCATCTTGACATACCGAGACCCCTCCGTGCCTCGGAAAGCACGTTAATCCGTTGGTCCCGGCTGTCATTCGTGGATCTTTGACAGTCGTTACGGGTAGTCAGAAGCCCGAAAGTCTGACAACCAGTCTTACCAAGGGGTATCGTATTACCCAGTAACTGGGTTGTGGAGGTCAGATAGGCAGTCGCTCCATGTAAAATACTGGTATTCAGCTGCATCCGGTTAGACTGGAAGCCGACCCCAACATAGTTGGGAAAAGGCTAGGCAGATGATGAAGCAGCCTATAATGTTCCCACGGCTGGGACACAGGCAAAGAGAATAGGTTTTATAGTCATTGGACACAGGCCTCCTCGTGAGAGGGTAATCCACCACGCGGGCCCAGCGCGAGTTGGTAGATGTCACATGTCTTCGATTTTTTGGTTTTTTGGACGTTGTTTAACATAATCATTAATCTTTATTTATCTCAACATCATATTAGAGGCACTGAATAATACGAGTATAATGCATAATCTTAAATGTCAATCGTGCCCGAAGATGGACGGCGCCGCCGCCGCTAAGGCTGGCCCAAAAAGAAATGGCGAGTTCGAAGTGGCGCGGGAAAAGAGTTCCTAAAAGGATTTGTGGGACGCCTTTTCCCAGCCGTGGGACATAACAAAATAAAATCTATTTTTTTTTCATAATTTATAAAAAAGAATACAGGATTATTCACAAAAAATAGCAACCAAAAACCACTAAGGTTTAAACTTGTGCTATCACGAGTCTATCTCAATGTAAAAACTAAACTATACAATGAAACATTTTATACATATGCGTCATTGTCCATACAATTAATAACATCATTAGGTCTTTAAATACTCGCAGTTACAATCATTCCTACATAATACTTAAAAATAGAGAAACGTGTGAGATAGGAGGGTCCTGAGTTACAGATCACCCGGATAATATAAATTCAAGGAATAAGTGCAAATGTTTTAAATAACTATTTTTGGTAGGTCTGTATTCATTTTTAAGGATTCGATATGTCTTCATGTCCATTTCGCTCATTTGGCTCGAACCAAACTGTAAGTTACTCTAGCGCGCAAACTGTGAACATAAATTCAGTACTTACTTAATTCTAGAATGTAACGTTTGGGGATGGAGGAATTACACCCAGTATAAGCCTATGTACAGACATAAGACCAATACGTCTATATACCTATGTATCGCAAATTATGTTCTGAATTTGATATGTTTTGACATGTTATCTCTACAGCGGTATCAACACACTCACACTTTGTGTATGAATGAGCTGTCAATAATTTCCCGCCTAGTCAATGACCATGACGTCGATTTGCAAGTTCTGGAAACTTGCCATGTCCACCATGCATGGCTCATATCAATGTAAACCATTTACCTAGGTGTCTGAAGAACGTATCGGTTTTAGTATCATGCCTAAGAAAGTGTAGAATTGTAGATCCGACAGGCGCTTTACTTTGTGTAAATTATTTCTTCACCAGTGCTCTCAAAACGACAGAGGAAAATATCGTGACGAAACCGGCATATCCTAGAACAAAAAATTCGAAGACATGTGACATCTACCAACCCGCACTGGGCCGGCGTGGTGGAATAAGGCCTATCTCCCTCTCACCGAGTGGAGGCTGTGTTCCAGCTGTATGCTTTGTACCTACATATAAATCTTAGTCATTTTTTCTAACAAACATTGTTTCCGTTCTAATCCTATTTGTCTAGCTAGATCTAGGTCAATCTAGACTTAACTAGCAGGCGTTTTTGCTACTAAATCTAAAAGATAAATGTGTCTGGTAGATGTTTTTGTATCGTGTCTGTAGGACGGCCAATTATCGCATTTTATTATAGGTTATAAAACAGACTGTCAAATAGACAAACAGTCTGTGGTTCTTATGGATCAATTTCGAATTACCTCCCCAAACAAACCGACTTTCTTAAGGGTTAATTTCGAATAACTTACCAGTAAATGCATAATTAACCACAAAAAATGCCTAACACTTTACAAGCACTAAAGTGTAGTTTTCTGTTGGTTTATGACCATTCGTTCATTAGAAATACCTTCCCGAATGACGTGCTAAAACAAAATTTAAATGTTCACGGACGTAATATTGACGGCTTTCAAGCGAGCCTTTTAAAAACGCCGGCAATTTTCAGGTCGAAAAAAAAACCATAAAACCTAACATTTTTAACGTTTGACGTGTATACGATAGGTGCTAAAAATTTCAGCATTCACGAATATGTTCGTAACTGAGTTTTATGAAGCGAGTCTGACATGGGATGTGAATGGCAAAGAGAATATTCGGGAAACAGTAAAGAGATATTAATGCTTTCTCCTACAGGGCATAAATATTCGATTACCTGTCTCGACAGCGCTATCTCATAGAATGAAGACGTTCATACATCTTATTCGTCGCGTTTAAGCTCATACGTCATTCAGAGAATCGTTATCTGCGATTCGGAATCCTAAAAGCGACTGTAACTTTTGATGTAGGTACGTAAATTTACATCTTTATGTTTCAAGGCCGTGGTTTGCGTCTACTTCAATTCAACGGACTTTAGAATTTTAGGTCGATATTTGGGTGAAAGAAATAGAAATGTTGTTTCAAATTCAAAATATTTTATTTCACATAAACCTACAATATTACACAACCAATATTACATAACCTACAATATTATTATTATATGAATGTCAGAAGCTAGGTGCACGGTTCCAATTGGTCGTTTCCTATAGAGAAGAGTCGGCAAGAAACGCAACAGTTACTCTTTTAGAAATAATTGGCTTTTACAATGTTTTCAAATTACCTACACTACACAGTCAATATGTATGGGAGAACAGTGTAAGCCTGCCAATAAGTACCAGGTACTTAACAAAATAGAAAATTGACAACAAATCGAAGCATCATATCAGTCAGTTTCATAGAAACCTATTTTCCCTTGCCTTTTTGCTAATGGTTCGAAAATTAACTGAAAAGATTCTTAACCTGACCGACCCTTGTGTCACCCCTTGTAAAATTTCTACATTTATGTCTGTAATTTTTATGGTGTACATAATAAACAATATAAGTACCATCTTCTATCTGTCTTCTACAAATCATGTGTATTTCCAAATGTACAAATTCCCATAAAAATCCAACTGTTTTATCGAAGTAGAGCATAGCGATAAGGAAGACCTTCCATAAAACTTACTTTCAACGATTCACTATAAGCCTAGGCTCCTCTATCCCAAAACTTAGCCTATGCAATCGGTTTTCATCAGTTAGCTATCGAAAGAACCCATATCTTCACCGCAGAAATATGCCAATCGCAAAAACCATTGGGGAAGAAATATTGCTGAGTCACCAATTTTATTTGAATCGCAGCGAGATCGGGAATTATTCGCGAAGAACACAAATATTGCTGGCCAGGTTCAAATAAATTGTTCTTTCCTGGCATGCACATTCCACACTGACCTATAATAAAAAAGTTCGCTGGACTTCATACTATCGATGACAAAATGAAGACATTTGCTTCTCGCTATTTTGGCGCTGACAGCAACGTGAGCGGCGGTGAGCGTCCGTGGAACTAATATTTTTGATAGCGCGTTTTACAAGAGGTGCACTTCTACTCTCATGATAAAAATGTTCTAAATATCTCGCAGTTAACACAAAATACACAAAAAAGTCTTGTTCTACGATTTAGACCTAAATCGTCAGAGACGTACCATAAAAAAACGACGGCCATTTGCGGCAATGTGTCAATTTTAGTTCCGGAGACGCTCGAGCGGGGCGCTTTGAATCGGCATAAAAAGCAACTGTCAATTCATAATTATAGTATATTTAGTCCAGCTTACTTGTATAATTATAGGTCAGTGACATTCCATGTGACAGTTCTTTCAAAACTAATTCAAATCATGAGTCTACAAACAAAGAAACGTTAGGTTAAGAAAACAAAAGCATTTCAAATTGCGACAAAATTGATTAGAGGAATAACAAACGGACAAACATACGCTAGTTAGTATATCCAGCATAATTTGCTTTCATGTGTTCATAAAATGAAATCTCGCCCAGTTAATTTAGATAGTGTTCCCTAAGGAAAAGCTCGGAACTGATTCAAATTAAAATTCTCTCTTATGTAGGATCCTACATAGTCGGTAAATGTCAGTTTTGGGCCAAGTATTGATTCTGAGTTTGTTATCTGAGTATTTTGTTATCAAGGGAGCTAAAAAGCTCTCGGGCTAAGTTGGGCTACTATACGTACGAGTTTTGCTTTTTTATTTCAATTGGTTTTGTTTTTATTTTTTCTATTGCTGAATTGACCTTGATCATGCCTGATGGAAAGCGATGGATGAGGTCTAGGATGGAACGAGCGTGCTTAGAAGATGCCTGTTCACTCTTGCTTTGAACGCAGACGGGTTCAATGTGGAATCCCAACACAGATAAGATTTTAGTGATCGAGTTAGCTTCATTGCGATGCACCGTAGGTACCTTGCATCAAAAATGTTGCTGTACCAAGCCAAAATTAAAACTGTTAGGATGTTGCATTATTTTAATGTAAAGAACGTTATCCAATTTTAAGTAAGACATCAAATTAAATATACATAAATAACCACTTATACCTAATTTATTTATATAAAAATCAATTGCCGTGGGTTGGTCTTGCAAAAACTCTAAAATGGCTGACCGATTGTGATGAAACTTTAGTAATTTGTTGTATGCGCGCCGGAGTAAGTTCCAAACAAAACTTTCCGGGCATTAGCTAGTTGATAAATAAAAATAACTACTTATCATCGTAGCTTAACTAACTACTAGTAGTTAAACATGTACCCAGGTACATGTTTATGCACTATTAACGTACATATTATGCAGATATTGTGCTTCATATACATTAGATAATATTATTATAAAACCTATTTACCTCACCATAGGTAGCTAGCCACTTTAGATACTAACATAATTAATAATGAATTTACACCCCCTAAGCTAGGGCTGCCAAACTAGTGGGGAAAATAAAATACAATTTTTTTTCGAAACTAAGTATCTGTTTTTTTTTACGAAATTCTGGTGTAATTTTTGCGGCTTTTTGTACAGGTTTTAGTAATGAAATATACTAAATTAAATATTAGGTAATTAGTTGTAATAAATAATATTTTATTGATCTTTTCTGGCGTTTATTCCAAATAATTGTGTAACCAATCCTTTAAAGCGACTTCACTGACGTGCAACTTTTAAATTCAAATAGGTACTCACTCACGCATGCTGCAGAGGGGACCTTTGTTTTGTTTGACCTCGTGCACAAAGAGGTACGTTTGGCAACCCTAGCCAGTACGGAACGTGCGGATATGACGTCACGCGTGTCCTTGAAACGCCCGTTGCATTCGACCACCCCTTCCTGCCAACTGCAGGGGTAGCACCTGCTTTAAATTGCAAATTTAATTGCGAGCAGCTTTCTATACGACTCGACGTTCTAATTAGGCAGCAAAATATTTACGTGTTACACGGTATTATTAAAACTAAAAGTAATGTTGGATGTGTTTTTAATTGGTGCTCATTTTTAGTACCGCCAACTTTTCAAAATAATACTTTTCGAATTTTACTATACCTCACTTTCCCGGTTTCAACTTTTTACTGAAAACTTGCGAACTCTTGAACGTTTAATTTATTAATTGCGTAACTTGGGGAATTTTAGCTAAATTTCTGAGACTCGCTTCCAAATTATTTCAGAAACAGGGTTTCATAAATAAAACTGATCAACACCCACTTGGATAAGACAAAATTAACTCGAAGACGTCATCTATATACACGTAATATATGAGTATTATTGCCTCCAGCTACCACCTCCACAAGTTATTTTCGACAACAGGCCTTGATTACGACCGAGTCTCTATGACGAAAAATACAGGTAATATGGACGCTCTTATTTTAGCTTACAGTAGGTGTCGCAAATCTATTATCCTCCATAGGTACCTTTCCCTCCGCCGACGAGAAGACGACTAGCTGTCAAAGATTTTCTCGCTCAAGAAACGTACAAACGATTATAGGTCTCGTGTAAGTAAAAGAGATATAAATAGTTGATCGCTGTTATTGACTGATCGGTGATTGTGTACACAGCTGGCTAGTACCAATTGGTCGCAGCGTCAATAGCTATCAAAGAGAGTACCCGCTCAGCGACGAACGCTTGGCGGGCAGAACACTCGCTGAGAGCGAGCGGGTGGCTCATTACTCGCCAACTCGTTTTTAGTTGCTAGATCTACTGGGTTCTCGTTAATCGCCGGTGGACTTTGGTTGCATAAATTGAGCACACAAGAAAGAAAGGATATTATAGCAACAATCTACCTTTGGAGTTATGAGGAACAGGGTGTAAAGTTCACTCATCCTCCATAGAAAAGGCAGGATCCTCCGACCAGACGGGTCGGAGGATTGTCTGGCGGGCAATTGCCCAACGACTGATGTCGGGAAGTTTGTATATATGCTAATTGCGCGGTAAACTCTGCTTGCGAGATGCAGGATTTGCGTGACGTCAGTATGACGCTTTGTTCGCATGTGGCGTTGTAGATACCGCTACATACCTATATTGTTGGTAGTTATGTAATTAAAACCCATTAATGTGTCGTGTCTTATCAGGTACTTGACTCGTAATAAATCATTAGCTCCTTCTTGTTCTGTTCTGAAAACAGATTAGACTAAAAGCTCCGAAATATAGTACTTGCTTTGTTATCAATATAGATACGGATCTACTTAATAGAAATTTTAAATTTATTCACTGACAGACAAGGCACAGCCTAAGCTACTGGATCTAGAAACATGAAATTTTGCGGAAAACTTTCTTATTTAAAGAAAGAAAAAGATAATAAAAAAATTAAAATTGTTTATTCCGCATAAACATAACGCGGAGTGCGTTATGTTTATGCGGAATAAACAATTTTAATTTTTTTATTATCTTTTTCTTTGGGTTCTTTACTTTAAATTGATGTATAATTTGTTTGGTAAACAAGTCAGTGAAATATATGTCGGAGTCATTCGTTTGACTATTCGGACCGTTAGCGCCATCTCCTGACGCTAGACAGAGTCTAGCCTGAGTTCGTGGAGGTGGACGAGAGCGACAGCTACAAGAACGGTGGGAGCAGAGCTCTCGAGGACATCAAAACATTGGACATCGTACAAACAACATGTGCTTAAAAACTATCTCGCGTTCCGTATCGTTGAGTGTGTGATTCGCTAGTGTGACTGAATTGTTCGTGAATTGTAATCTGATTTGAACTGCAAACCGTTTTTCTATTGTGCTAAAACCAATACCACCCATAGTACGCCCACAGTAATTAAAATATGCCTGATGTTAACGAGAGACTAGTTACCAAAAATCCCATGGCTGCTTTAAACCTCCCTACGGCTCCACCTTACCCTCGAAAGAGTCCAAATTACAAAACGTCCCCCTAATTAGCAACATCCATTAAAAATAATCCCTGTGGTGCAGAGATAAGTAGCGTCAGGACTTAGCAATGAATATTAAAGGGAACCGCTAACCTGCAGCTACATAATTATGTATTTAACAGTGCTTGTGGCTAAGTAAGTAACAGCCGCACCGGTCGATCAGGTTAAGCTACGCTTGACGCGGTCGGTCCATGGATGGATGACATCTTTACATACCAAGCCACTACCGTGCCTCGGCAAGCACGTTAAGCCGTTTGTCCGGCTGTCAGTTGTGGATCTTTGACAGTCCTTACGGGTCGACAGAAGCCCCAAAGTCTGACAACCAGTCTTTCCAAGGGGAAATAGTTGTATAAAGTATTACCCAGTTACTGGGTTGTGGAGGTCAGATAGGCAGTCGTTCCATGTAAAATACCGGTATCCAGCTGCATCCGGTTAGACTGAAAGCCGACTCTAACATAGTTGGGAAAAGGCTAGGTAGATTTACATAATTAACTGCAGGTTTGTATTGACCGAGAGGTCATTGGGAAGTTCAACATTTGTATGTCTGGAGTGAATAAATAAACATTAATATATATAATATATTTAATAATATATAATATATTTATTCAAAAAATTATAAGGCATAAAAATTAGTACAGTTTTGCTTAAATTTAAATTATATTTCTAAGACTTACGTAACATTACAAGTATAGTGACATTAAAAGTATATATAGGAAGTAGTTGTGGGTCTGGCTGTTTGTGTATGTGAGTTTAAATGTTTGTAAACGCACTCACGATACAGGAGAAATTTCTAGTGTGGGGCAACGTTTTTAAATAAAAACAAAACAAACAAATATACCTAACAGTTCCTAAATCCCAAAACTATTCATGGGACCAATGCCTATTTCGTATACGGTATAACTAAATTATAATTCGTGTAGGTTCTTTGAAAAAAGTTGAAGTCATTTTTACCTGGAAACGCTACTAACAAACATGAACACTAAGGGCCGGTTTTTTGATCCGTAGTTAACTCAACCAATTGTTAAAAATAGTAATTAATGGTTAAATTTTTGCAAAACGTGTTTTTTGATCAATAATTGTTAGTTTATCTAATGGTTATTTTTTCAACTAATAGCTAATTATTTGACAGTTAATAAATAGTAATAATTAATAGTTATTTAAATAATTAATAGTAATAATTAATAATTATTTGACCATATAATATCAAATAATTATTTATTAGTTAAAAAAATAACCATTATTGACCATTAGATAAACTAACAATTGATCAAAAACACATTTTGCAAAAATTTAACCATTAGTTACTATTTTTAACAATTGGTTGTGTTAACTAAAGATCAAAAAACCAGCCCTAAAAGTTAGACGAACCAAGTCAAAAAAGGTCCGAATGGTCAAACGAATAAATGATGTCAAAGTGCTTCTGTCTATCCTCTTAACAATGTGACAAAAATAATAATATAATTTATTAATAAATCTGGATCATCAGGAGAATGATTGCATCGAATGTTGTTCAAGAGCGACTGTTTTAGATTGTTTACTTCGCAAATACTACGCAGTGTTTACTACGCTACATTTCTATGTGCTACGTCACCGATTAACGCTCATGCAGACAAGTATTTCAACTACTTGCATAGAAATTCGATGGCACCGTAGCCGCGTACGTTGCTACGGCAAAATGACTTAAAAGCCATAGACAGTAAGACATAGTTTCGTACGTAAGACTTATGACTGAAATTCAAAATTTTATGAGAATGGATGAAAAACCGGGTTCGTAGTGGTAGGTACCAAGAAACCGTTATTGAAACAGTAAGCGTAGGCCTACATAGACTCCTGCTACGAAAAGGCTACGTTGCTACGAGAAGAGGCTACGATGCTACGAGAAATGGTTACGATGCTACGATTATACTTTTTTAGAATTTAGATCATTATTATACCCATCTATACTTCTATACTAATAATACAATAAAGTTGTATTCTCATAATTTAAAACGTTCAAAATCTAGTCGCAGTTTCACCTCAATGTCAAACAAATGTCAAAAACTTGTCAAAATGCAGGGAAATTAGAGGATTTTTTGACAGATTGAGACTGAGATCAGAAGGCTAATGTTCAAAATCTAGTCGCAGTCTCATCTCGGCGACCAACAAATGTCAAAAACTTGTCAAAATGTAGGGAAATTAGAGGTATTTTTGACAGATTGAGACAGATCAGACTGAGTGTTCTTAAAATTACGAGAATTACCCCTCTGACTGTGAACGTTCTTAAAATTACGAGAATTGTCCCTTGAGATGTGAGTTTGTATCTGGGGAGGGTTAGGAACTACTGCTCTGATTCCAAAAATTCTTTCACTAAAAGGGAGCTACAGTATTGCCGAGTGTTATAGGTTAGCTCACATATATTTTATTTTAAAACAATCAATTTCAAGCGGACAAAGACGCGGGCAGATTCTAGTTATTCATAAAATACTTTACTGGTTTAAATGCAGTTTATCTTGTATTTGTCACATTCACAACAGTAAAATAAGCAAACACCATTTTTTTTGGAAGACGTTTATAATACAGTACACTCATTTACGGGATTTAAAGCTATAATTTCAGTCGTGTGCCCTGAATTTCAAACAGCCAATGACTTTCACACAAACCCAGATACCCCATACGGTCTGCATATTCCCATTAAACGTGAAATGCTGGTTATTACCCATAAAACGTCACAATATCATGATACGACCTCTGTTAGTACTAGAAATTGATATACTGAGAGTCCCTTACGTCCTACAATAATGTTTTAATGGCCTGTAGACACGTGCCTTTTTCGCAATCACTGACTTTGTCACACTTTTGACAATGATTCACGTTTTCCGTCTTTGTGTAAACATCTAACGGGACGGCGTGACAAATAATTCTATTCAAAAGGGTTATTTTTAAATAAATTTTCACGTTTTTCCTACTTGATGACTTTGATTGGCTTCGGATTGTTTTCGGCTATGGTGAATTTTTTTGTAAGGACTGCCAATTACAACTTTGTTTTCTGGAGTTTAAACTCCAAAAACAAAGTTGTAATTGGCAGTCCTTAGACATTAATGTCTATATAGGTATATTTGTAAACATACAACACGTTGAGATGATTGTGACATCACACTACCCATAGTACCCATGCCAAAAGGTGTAACAAATTCTGAAATGCTTTAGCTTTTGCTAAAGATATTTAGAATTTGTTCAAATTCAAATACGTTTATTGTTTGTTACATGTAGAAAAAGATCTTATAGTTATTATAATAGTAGCACTTAACATACCTATACGGTGTACAATATTCTATTACGTTATTATTATTATAAAAATTCTTACAGGTGCTCTAGTCACTCTTTACATTAATCAAATTATACCTTCAAAATATTATAAAATTAATATACTTTAGTCAAATTATACATTAAAATAAAACTCATACATGCAATAGTTATACATTATCAATTAAACAAAATACATTAACACAAGTTTTTGTCATTAAAAAAATCATTTATTGTGTAGTACGCTTTTTTAATCAAGAATTCCTTGAGCTTAAGTTTAAATATATTGATGTTTGAAATACTTTTAATACAGTTTGGTAGTTTGTTATAATTTTTTACTCCCATTCCAATTGTTATGAAGTTGAACTGCACTGCTTTTGTTGTACTAAGTCATAGAACAAAAAAAAGCAGTGCAGTTCAACTTCTGCCCTGCTATAAGAGCTGGTGGTTAGCCCCCTGTGGTTCCGTAATTTATTATTGAGAAATCGCTAACTTCAACCGTTAACTTGATTTGTACCGTTCAGAATATTCTCTAAATAGTCATGCGCAGTATACGCACCCCATCTTCCCATGTAAAGGCTGTAAAAGGTATTGCAGAGGTTTATACAAATACAAATTAGTCTATTTGCATAACAAAGGGTCGCGATAAAACCATTTTAGGCACACGAATTGTAGATAAGTGACAGCTTTATACGAAAATACGTTGCTTTAAGTAAATGATAATTCAGATTAAATTATTATGATGTCTAACTTTCCAACAGTCATTACTTCCTACACTTAAAAACCACAGAATAAAACTTTTACTTAAACAGTATTCCACCTGCATAACAAGGTCATGTCGGGTCGCACGTATAAACTCAACGTTAAGCAAATTCCACTTCATTTAGGCGCCCGTATATAAAACGTTCGGAATAACCCGCCAACGTCACGAGATCTGCCGCCATACATTTGAACGTGGAACATCAGCCGTGATTTTAGTGTCGTGCAACATGCAAGATTTTAAGTCAGTTTATGATGTGACATCGTAAAGTTTTAACGTGTTACATTTTGATGTTGGTTGTTAGTTCATATGGTGCTTGTTAATGTCCAAGTTAAAAGTCAATTCTTTATCAAATCATACTTTTTAACCGACTTCTAAAAAAGGAGGAGGTTCTAAATTCGGATGTTTGTATTTTTTTTTTTTTTAGAGAAAAGAGTTTAGAGTATTTTTGTTGTGAATAAAAATATTAAAAAATAAAGTATGTTCTTAATTTTTGTTGATATTTTATGAAATAGTAATTCAATAGGGTTATATTGATGATTTTAGTGTTTATAAATACATACTTGTTACGGTCGTGAGTTATATTATGTTCAACATACAACCTGACACTGACCAGCAAATTGCAAAAAACAAAAGAAAATTTGAAAATGGCGGGCTAGCCTGGCGCATCCCCCTTAAGTACTTAGAAACGACCAGCAGTGCGATTCTGTACCCATCTCACCGTGAAAACTTAGGAGAAGTGAGCGTGGAGTGAGCTGTCATTCCAACTAATGCTAGGGATTGACACTACTGACAACTCACATCAAGCTCACTTCACTTGAGTTTTCACGGTGAGATTTTTACAGAATCGACCGGCAGTACCTTTCCAAGTTCCTAGTTTTAAAAGTAGTGACTACATCTCAGGGCATAATATTTTAAAGACTCCACAAAAAGCTTAAGCTTAAACTAAATCACATAAAAATATCACAACATACTTTACAACAAATAAAATAAACTGTACAATAAGATTAAATCTGGTAGACATTCAGTAATCCACTTTCAACGATACTTGGCGGTACCTTGGCATGAATTTCGCTCACCGTGCACTTTCTCTCCAACATTTTATCTTTTAAAATCTCTGCGCTGTTGCAGTGTTTCTGTTTTGTATATAATATATTTTATATTAGAAATTGCTTTATGAGGTCGTGTCACGACTTTTCTGCTGCCCCTAGGCTAAAGGCGCTCGTATATCTACTTAGTATAGGGCACTTTTTTCTTATGTAGGTTCGCTTTCCGGAGCTCCTAGCACGTAGCGCTACGAAAAGCGTAGCGCTCGTAGCAAGCTCGCGGTCATTTCCTTTATCGCTACGAATTTCTTTCCTACGCGGAGTGATAGCCACTAGAAGGAAAGATGTGGTTGGATTTTCTTTTTCTCATGTTGTACCTAGCATAAAATATAGTAAACAAATGAACATTGAAACCCTAGCGTGTCTGTAGTTATTTCTTTCATAAACGCTACAACTTTCGTAACTATATTATTATTTCTAAGATATATTTCGCTTATACAAGATTTCCATTGTGATAACACGAGCTCAAGGTTAACAACCTCTTTTAGGTAAGTAACAATCTTATACACAATAAATGTAAGTAACTAAAAAATAATGTAATAAAGGTGTTTGAACTCTCGCGTTTCAACCGCGTCCCATATAAGGTACCTACACTACTGTTACAAACAACACAGTCAACATGGCAATAGCTTGCTAATATGCATAAATCCTAAGGTAAAAACGTCACATTGCATGCAGTGCAACATTATTGACTTCTGACTTGATACCGATACCGTAAAAGCTGGTTAACAATTTACAGTTCTTAGAAACACTAGGAATGACGGCTGCTTAACTTACGATACAAGTCGTTATGAGGGCTAATGCTTAACCTTTAGAATGCGACAAAGACATGAGTAGGTAAATGTTACGTAAAGGAATGTGACACGGTATCTAGATTGTTGGAAACAGTCATAACGATTACGTGAATGTGAGTGACATAATCGGAATGCTTGGATTTGTTGGTTCTAGGCGTGTTAAAATGTTCAACACTATGATATTGTGGCCCATAAATAGGTACTTAATTAATTTACTTCTTGATAACAGATTGTAGGTCATAGATTCGAACCTCGAAACCCACTTTACTTTCTGCACATTATTTCATATTCCTGTTTTCAAACCGGTGAAGGAAAACATGGTGAGGAAATCGGCATGTCGTAAAACCGCAAAATTCAAAGACATATGACCATCCACCAACCCGCACTGGGGCCCCGTGGACGTACTCACAGAGGGGAGACCTAGGTGTTCCAGAAGGGGACTAATTAGGCTCATTATGGTTGACAACGGAACCAATTCAATTTAAATTGTGAGTTCCACGCACAAGTAAAGCAAAATAAACAAAACCATCATACACACCATAAATAAGGACATATACTTGGCAGTTTGCACAGCTGCCTTTACCTGCAGTCCCATATTTGGCACACAAGCCCTTTTCCGTTCTCCCGCCATTTATACCTGAGCAAAATGAAAAACCGTTACGTTTGTTTCAGAGATGGAAATCGTGCCCGAAGGGAAAAACTTTCGATTGGTTTCAGAAGACGAGCTCCCAGCTGTGGCCGATGTTTTAGTGCAGTATATGCCTGAATCTTTAAAGGTAACTTTTAATGAGATTTTACTTCAAACGGCTTAGAAATTGGGGCGGAAAGATTTTTCATTAATTTTTCATATTAGATTAACGTATATTTTGTGTTAGAGGTTCAGTGATGAGTGAGCTCGTAAAAACGATGCGCATAATAAAAAAAGATCATTTGAATTTAGAACGTTATTAAAATTCCTGTTGGATTTTGACAGGGGTCGAAAACATAATAACTACTTAATTCATATTATAATTAGGGCAAGTTTAGACACTTTTGACAGCTAATATATTTCTCTGTTTATTTCTAGTTTCACCAAACGATTCAAACATATCTAAACAACAAGGTGTGGGACTTCCATTTTTATGTAGCGAAGAATTGGCCCGAGGATCCGATCTGTCTTCATTTCCCCGGCTGTACTAGTACGGTAAGTTTTAGTCTCTTTTAATTTTTGAAAATTAAAAGCAAGAAACCTACATACAGAATTATAGACTACCTAAATCGTGTTTAGGGACAGAATATTATTTATTATCTACGCCATACGAATTTTTTACAAAGGGTGACACAGTGAGTCTTATCGCTAAAAGCGATCATTCAAAGACAACCTTTGGTTGGATTTAAAGGGACAGAGAGAGACAGTACTGCAGGTAGTCTATGGTGTAACATTTAGATATCTCTACAATAAAGACATATATTAAGCATATCCTGAATCAGCATTGCCATCCAACGTGGTAATGCTGCCAGCCTTTTGGGCATTTATCCCATTGACTGGACGCGGATGAATTTTTTGATGCCCAATGAGCTCCTGCCTTTTTCTATATTTTTTCGTATTATATACTTGTATATAATTTTATATAGTATATATTAGTGTTAACTTTGGTCAATATTATAAAACTGCCGAATATGAAAAAAGAAGAAATGCCGAAACAAACTCAGAGGTCTCTTTTGAAATCCAAACATCATATTATTAGGATTTTATATGATTCTAACAATGCAGGGCCATGTTTGGAAAGCCCTTTTGAAGAAAGAGCCATTGCAGCTTTAAATTGACATGTCCCAACGGACGACATGCATCAGTCATCGTGTAGCTCAACCATACTTTAGGGAGCTCAACGACCCGTCATACGGCGCTATCTGATCTGCAGGACATTTGCGTAGGCCATAATAAAATACTCAAAACCGCCAGATAGTTATAAACCAACCTAGAGCATTCACTTTCAAAATATGTAATTTCCAAAAAACCATCCACAATTTAGGAATTTATTTACGTACCTAATAATACCTTAAAAAGTTTAGTTTTTCTTTGCAAAGAGAAACTAAAATTGGAAACAAAAATTACTCTCGTCCATTTTACGTCAAAGGCCTACATTAAATTATTCAAAAGTGACCTTTTGTGCCTCAGCAACTACTTGCTTCGAGATTAAAATTGAAATGGGTACGAAACGGTAGAAAGCCTTGTTTCCCTGCTGCTCGAGTAATATCAATTTACGTAATCTTCGGCTTACATTTTAGGATTTTTATTGTTGATGATGATAATAGAAAAGCACTGTAAGTAATAAGGTACCTATATAATCATAAATCTTTATTTATATCAACATCATATTACAGGCAATGAGATACAGTCTAGGTAATACAGTAAGAATGTTCACAGGTTAATACTTAGCTAGTTGAAACGACATAAGCAGCTTAAAGCTTACTACCTACAGCTAGGTTACAATAATATTATTTGCCAGTGAGCCCCAAACTAGACAGTTAGTCTGTATCTTCGGGCTCAGGGTACGAATTCCAGTGTGGAGCTTAGAAAGGTAGGTGATTTCAGATAGGTATGGTATAGTATGGTACGTGTTACGTATGTGTAGTTTTTGTATGATTTCTTTGTTCCATTAATAGAATGCACAATCCTACTAAATGCGAAGTTTGTAACGATGGATGGATGGATGTTTGTTACTCTTTCACGCAAAAAGTACTGAACGGATTTGGATGAAATTTGGCACACAGATAGTTTATAACCAGGAATAACACACAGGATACTTTTTATTCCGATATTCCCACAGGATCTAAAGTAATGCGGATGAGACCGCGGGGCGCAGCCAGTCATAAACATAGAAAAGTGCCTGAGATAGGAGTGACCAACTCGCACCGGGCTCACGTGGTGGATTATGGTCCATTCCCTCTCATCGAGAGGAGGCCTATGTCCCAGCAGTGGGAACATTATAGGCTGAATATGAGTTATAAGTCACCCAGTTCTCTTAGATAGGACATGTTAATATACAAAATGGTTACGTATCTACAAGGTCTTAACCTTAACCTGTAGGTAATTGAAATAACTGAATTATGATTTTTTCCCGATTTCAGGGTTGTTCCCATAGTAAAAGTTGTTCATAACGATAAGACAACAATTTCTAAGGAGGTTTTCGATCATTTTAATTACACTAAAATTTTATAGTTAGTTGTATAGTTACCTGCCTCGCTTCTATATATTTTTTTGCCGTTGAAAACACATAAAAAGTTTGAAAAAAGATCTTTTGAAAAACCTCTCATCAAACAATGAATTCGGTCTATGATTTATGCCTTTAGACCTCCATTTCAAAATCGGCTCGAAACCGTGCTCACATAACGACGATCTTCAATCTTTTTAGTATTAGATATTTAATCCCGAAACTAAGTTTCCATTTTTGTTTTAATTGCAGCAATATTAAAACCTTCATCCCAAACACGAAACTTAAGAATAATAGCCTCCCGACCGATTACGGTCACGGCGGCTAATCTCAACGGAGATTAGCCAGGTACGCAGGAGATATTATAGTGCACAAGTGTGTGCGTAAACACAGGTGCACTCTCTGTCCTTTACTCTCATAGTCCAATGGGACGGCAATCCGACACGACCGGGGAGAGATCAGGCGCTGGACCAACGGCTTGACGTGCTTTCGGAGGCACGGGAACCCGAAACTTACAGAACTCATAAAATCAGTGCTATATTATTTTGCCTAAACATTAAACTACATAAACGAGAATGCCTTTGCTTAACATAAAGGTTAAGGGTTGTTGGTATTTTAATCCATAAAACGGACTCAGGAAATGAGTTTGGAAGTGACGTTTGCGAGTTTGCTTACTCACACTAAGTACATAAGAAAGTACAAAGGCTCACTTCGAAGAACACGCTGTTGTGAACTTCCGCACTATAAATAATATATATGTAGTTGTTGTAGGTAAAACAAAGGGGCTCGTGGCTAAGTGGCAACAGCCATATAGGTCGATTGAGGGTTAAGCTACGCTTGCCGCGGTCGATTCGAGGATGGGTGACCATCCATTCAAAATCAAAATATTTTATTTCACATAAACCTACATGTTACATGGGCACTAGTCTTTTCCCAACTATGTTGAGGTCGACTTCCAGTCTAAACGGATTCAGCTGAATGCCTGTAAAACATGGAGCGACTGCCTATCTGACCTCCACTACCCAAGTAACTAGGTAACACGATACCCCTTGGAAAGACTGGTTGTCAGACTTTTTGGCTTCTGACCACCCGTAGTGACTGTCAAATATCTACGAATGACAGCCGGGACCAACGGGCTCGATATGTAATGGACGGTCGCTTAAAGGTCCGATCGACACGAGCTGCTGTTATTATTTAGCCTCGATCCCCTGTACCATATTCCAAAACTAATCACTTACCAAAAGGTGGTAAAAAACCAAACCAAAAATTAATTAGGTTGATGTTAATACGAAACGTTATCAGCTCAGTGCTTGCGTGTTTTTCGGGTCCTACATGTTTCCAGATCACTGCCCAACGTTCACTACTTTATAACTTAACGAGCGACGAGACGTCGTCGTCAGCAAAACTGCGTATCACGCCTCTAAAAGTAATTAAGTTATGACTTTGCTTTTCTATCTTTTACCTCATTACCGTCCGTCCGTCCGTCTGTCACAGAGCGGTATCTTTTGAAATTTTCACAGAGGGTGTATTACTATGGCCTGTATAACAACAAATTTATATCTATCTATACTAGTAATAAACCTGAACCGTCTTATTACAAAACGAAACCTAATTTTAGTTCTAGCCTAAACTATTGAGCCAGTACTTGTATTTCGAACTTTATTTCGATTTAGGCAAAGTTCTTTATACTAAAATGACAACTTAGCACCGAACTAAGCTGTCATTTTTGTATAAAGAACTCTATTACTATAAGAGTTGGGTTCTTAATTCAATAACTGGGTCAGTGGTTTAAACCTGATCGAAAGAAAAACCTCGTTTTGTAATACGCGCTAGTCTCTGAAACTACCAGTCATATCATTTGATAGCCCAATTGTTGAGAAAGGCTATATTGGTATAAAAAGACAGAAAGATCGCTGTGTTATAACGAAGTATTAGCACAAAAACTTTTTTGCAAAAAAAAATCAACCGACTTCCAAAAACGACACTACAAAGTGAAAAATAACTTTAATTTCGGAAGTCGGTGTCGTTGAGTTCACACTTTCGTTGTTTGCCACCGACTTCCGAAATTAAAGTTATTTTTCACTTTGTAGTGTCGTTTTTGGAAGTCGGTTGATTTTTTTTGCAAAAAAGTTTTTATTTTTCACTTTTAAGTTGTAATTTTTACCAGTAATTTTGGTTTAAAAACCAAACTACTGAACCGTTTTTGATGAAATTTCTATGGGACCATTTGGGAAGTATACCCTTTCCAACAAAAAAAGAATTTTTCAAATCGGTTGGCAAGCGAAAGAGTTATGCGCGAACAAACATAAAAAAAAAAAAAAAAAAAAATACAAACATCCGAATTGAGAACCTCCTCCTTTTTTAGAAGTCGGTTAAAAAGGCGACGCGACGTGACGGGGTAGGTCTGGACAACATGAAATTTCACGCCAACGAAGTCGCGGGCACGAACTGGTAATATTTTTTTTTTAATTAAGCGGAATCCCCATACATATAAAAACGTTTCTTACGTTTTTAGATAATATATTATGGTACAGAACTAGTGTATTAATATTATGTATGAATATCAAAAGTTCATGTATGCTACAAGTAGCGACATCTGTGTTCATGTAGCGTATCCATATTATTATAATGGAATGTGAGATTTGAATAAATTTACTTCTTCTGTTGTTTTGTTTGAAAGCACACGGTCGTTTTATTAATAGAGTGCGAGTACGACTCGCACTTGGCCACTTTTTCTTGGTTTGCCGTCTTAGCACATTTTTCGATTTGTATGCAGTGGGCATTCTAAACGTATCTTCTGCCTTAGGGATTGCCTTCACAGCGAGCTAACGAGCTATGTCACCGGTGTTTGCAACTCGCTGCGCTACTGCATTATTTAACTGTGCACTGTGTCTATAGGGGTTGGGAAGAGGAAATATGGCTCAAGGAAAAATAGTTTTCTTTTGTTTTCAGAAGTAGTTTCGAGTTCCAAGCTTTATAGTTTACGGTGAGACAAAAGTTTTTAGAGTTGAAGATTTTTTTGGAAGTCAGAAAGACTGCGAGTCTGATTGACTTATAACTAAAATTCGTAATTTTACTTTGGCGTAGTGTGGTCATTGGTCATGATAAGTATTTCAGAGCTTGTCGAAATCCCGACAAGAAACGTGAACGACTTAATAAACTGAAATTCAAGTAAATAAATTGCCTCACTCTCCTACGTAACAAGTTGACTAATTTTGACAACAATGCCACAGAAATTGTGACCGTAACGACTTTTCTCCACAATTACAATTTGCTTGTACCCACGCAAATTGGGACTAAAAATCCAATATCCTTCGTTATTATAGCTCTTCTTAGCAACGACATTTAAGTTGGCATCGTTTCCAACTTTCCCTACATAACATAACTTGTGACGTAAGCGGCCACGAGAGCTCGTCACCACAAGTGTTTCTTTGCCTAGCAAATGTCAAGTTCCCTTACAAATGCACGAAACACCAGCTAAATAAAACGTTGGCAAAGTAACATCACTCAATCAGGTTACTTAAATCCTAATTAAGCTTCTCCGAGCGATAATTCAGTTAGCGGATTGGTAGATTTTACAGTGTATTTATATTTTAAAATTCTGGAAAAATAGAGGGTGCTGAAGTCGCCTAAATATAGGAGCTTAATTTTCATCCTCAGTGCCCTTAGACGGTTCTAGGAGCGTAATTTCAATGTCGATACGTTAGGTTCTGTTAAAAGAAAGTTGAGATTACGTCAAAATAAGTATTTCTCATCCAAAGTTCTAAAATAAAGCAGATAAGACATGAAAAATTGCTCGGCTTTTTCGTGATAAAAGTTTTGAATGATAACGAAAACTTTCTGGTAAGATAATTTATTCGAATCATGAATAATATTTGTCTGTTTTTAATAATCGTATCTAATGGTCATTAGCGTATCGCATCTAAGTGTCAGACAAAATAATTACAAAATTCAGTAACTTTGGCAGATTTAAAAGAAATAGGTTCAACAAATTAACCCTAAAGGACTGATACCTATAAATTATACGTTGTACTGTATAGTACTTACTAATTCCATAGTCTCATTTTTAGAGGTGCCAGATTATTCAGAGCTTTCGTACATGATCATCATCATGAGTCATTAATCGTCATTAATCAAAAATCAAAAGTCATTTATTCAAATTAGCTGAGAATCAGCACTTTTCGAACGTCAACATTACAAAAGACAGTCCCCCAATAACATCCGCCTTTCACCACTTCCTAGTGCTATCAAATTAAATCAGTGTTTCACACCATATCGATTTTTTACTGTAATAACTTACCAAGTATATGTAAATACCCTTCGTTAAACAAACGCCTATTTCATAAAGTCTTCAGAGCTGACAGCCCGGCTTATGTGCCTCTCTTAATAACCTCTTAATTATATAAAGTAGTCTGGCGTAGATGATAATCCTCGAAGTCTATCTAGACTGAATTCTAAACACTCATCTCAACTCATCTTCGCGGACCATCTGATATCTTTGAAAGATTTTAGTTTCCTTATTTAAAAAAAAATTGATTGTATCTAATTTCTACGATGTAATCGATAAAATTTTTGAAGAAGTAATTTTACTATTTTACAAAACTGGAGAAATCTTGGTCTCTAAGATCGGTATTTTTATTTTAAAGAGCCTTTATTTGAATCTAACAACATCACTAGCTATACAGGGTGTCAGGGACATCAATGCACAAGGTCCTGGCCACTGTGTATTTCATTTTTGAGTGAACCCTACAATGCTCGAGTAGAGGGGGCAGAGCAGGCAACAAATAAAGTAGGTAACTACAGATCCATAGAACAACAACAATGAATCGGAAAAACGTTTTCTACATTACATTTCCTACCTGCACTAACGCGAACTCGTTGTGTAGGTATGTTCATATCACTCTGTAGCTAGGGTCTTCATATAGAAAATGTAATTTGAAACCCGTAGTCACGCCTTGTCTACTAATGACGACCCACGGGACCTGAAACTATTATGATATGATACGTAGATTGTGTAACACTTTAAATATTCAGTTTTAATCACAATAATTATTTTACAATTGTACTATACAGGATAAATTTTTAACCAGTGCGCAAACTGAAACCATGAATTCAGTACAGGATTCTGAAACCCCCTGAATTGAAATTTTCGTCAGTTATTAAAAAAAAAAAATTGCTGTTCCATACATTTTGACCGCATAGGTGTTGCACTTTTGTATGAAACAGCTGATTTTTTTTTTATAACCGACGAAATATTTGTACGCTAGGAGGTTTGGAATTATGTGCTGAATTAATGGTTATAGTTTGCGCACTGGTTAAAAATTTATCCTGTATGTACAACACTGCCTGACCCTTCGGTGTTAACAGGAGTGATGTTATGTAGTTTTAATTGATAACCTACATCATTCTCTCATCAAGGAACTGTGCAAGAACCTATCGAAACATTTTACATATGTCTGGAGAAAGTTCTGGTTTTGAACTCGTCTTGGAAAAGTCGATAACTTTGAGTGAGACTCTTAGTAGCCTTCCGTCCTCCGCCCCGAAGATAAGTGAAGGAAATGAAAGTGAAAAATGTTATTTCTTATCTTTCCACCCCATTAACACCGGTATTAGTCGGCGTTCTATATCCGCAGATGAAAGCTAATGCTTATATGTATAAGTCAATAATAATTGAGGCCATGAGAGCCACAGTAGCCTAACTGTAATTTTTTCAATACTAACTTTATTTGAAAAAACTGCTCAAAACTGTAAAAGTCATAGCGCCACAGTGGCCTAAAAATTAGTTCAATTTTTTTCAGTTAGGCCACTGTGGCTCTCTGCTCTAAACTTTAAAAGTTATAGCGCCACAGTGGCCTAAAAATTAGTTAAACTTTTTCAGTTAGGCCACTGTGGCTCTCATGGCCTCAATTAATACTTTAATAACTTATTAAAATGAGGTACTAAATTAAATAACTAACTATACAAAAACAAAAGGACCCTGCGTCAAAGTACTTGTCCTAATCGCTGTCATCCAGAACCGTACCCAGAAGACTGGCAGCATTGCCACGTGAATAATTAATATATTAAATTTGTTATGTTCGCAACCATTTAGGTTACCTATAGGTTAAAAGTACCTCGGATCTGAGTTAGATCCTGACCTTTTCGAGAATGTTCTAATTTTAGCCACAATACGCGTTTGATTGCCTCACCGGCCAGACAAGACGTCGTAAAATGAAGGTTCTTTGTGCGCCGAATTTTCCCAAATTCACCTGAAAACTGCGCAGTCACTTATTATATTTATTATTTGTACCAAGGAATATTTTAGGTACATTGCGTCAATGTGTCTACTTGTCTTTCAGATTTCATTTTGAAAGTTAATTATGTAGGTAGATTATATTATATATTATTATTATTTTAGATTGCTTTCAATGCTTCGTTTCTTTATTGATCCTGCGGGATAATTGCGTAAAAAACACACTTTCATTTTGGGACAGTTCTATAACATTCATTGCGTTATATACGTTCTTGAGCAGACAAAGTTTTTGAACATATGAAACAATGGATTAGCAATATCCTTCAAAATGATTCAGATTGTGATTGATAGTGACTTACGCAATTTGGATGCTGATCTTAAAATCGCATTTTGGATGCGATCTTAAAATCGCAATTTGGTTGCTGATCTTAAAATCGCAATTTGGATGCTGTTCGTAGCGCTTCGTAGCACTCGTACCAATATCAAATTATTTCAGACTACTTTTAACAAATTCTGTATTTTCAAATCAACCAATTCGTTTAAACTACCTTAATCGAGAATAAATCTGTCGCATAAACGATGAGTCGTGTACTGCCTGTGAATAGGGTAGACACATCATGGGAACGAACGTCAGGAGCAGATACTGAAACGTGTCGCTATTCAATTCAGGAGCTTTCAGTAATCCAATGCGACCTAGTTATCTAATTACCTCGATGACCTAAATGATGTAGAGGGGGTTTTAGATAAGGGTTTCATTCTTGTATTAGGACGGGATGTGGCCCAGAAACTAATGTTCATCATGTAAACTGCGAACAAAGGTTTGTGGTTTAGATATGTAGGGTTTATATACGTAGTACTGATGGGAAACAGGCATTCTGTATAATTTGCCCTTTCATTTGAATTTCAGTTAAACAAAACGTAAATTAATTGTTTACTCTGTTAGATAATCCATGGTATTACAAATGTCTTTAAATTGAGTATTCAGTGATGTGACATTGGGAAATCATTCCAGTATTTTTACAGGAATTATGTCACAATTTGCTAATCTAATGACGGCCCGTCTTATCAGAGGGGCGATTCTCGTAATTTTAAGACCGTTCACAGTCTGATCTGTCTCAATCTGTCAAAAAATACTTCTAATTTCCCTACATTTTGACAAGTTTTTGACATTTTTTTTCGCCGAGATGAGACTGCGACTAGATTTTTTACGTTTTAAATTACGAGAATTGGCCTTCTGATTAGCAAAATGTGACATAAATCCCGTCCTTTGTCTAATTAGTGTGTCATTCATTTGTTTCATTATCATTTCAGCCGAACAAAACAACATACGAAAGCGTAACAGTATTTTGTCCTTCGGAGCGCGCAGAGTTGGTGGATCTTCTAACATCAGAGGAGATCCTGCTAGACCTGACCCAGCCACTGTACCTGAACTTCACTCACGAGGCCATTGTGAACCGCTTTGAGAGGCACTATGAGGCGCACGACAAGATTACTGGCGACGTATACGCCTGTGATAACCCACCACAAGACGACAGTACTGAGGGGTAAGGAGAAGCAAACGTTTTGGGAGCGTGTTTGGAAATCTATAAGGCAACATAGACTTATCTAGAAATAAAACTTGGTTGAACTTCAAATAATATATTATATGTAGCATCCTTTTTTTACCAGCTCGATCATTCTTGCCTAAAGGACGTCTGATGCTCCCTGGAAACATTTGTTTAAAAAAAATCTAAACATGGAATAAAATATGATTGCAGATTGCCATCGGACGTGGAGTTAGTTCGCTTGCAGCCAGAGCACATGAAGGCAGTTCACGACCTGTACCCGGCGAGTGACATAGAATGCTGCGAAGTGTTCGAGAAGCTGGTTGCCGAACTGCCCGCCTACGGCATCTTCGTCGAAGGGAAGCTAGCCGCCTGGATGGTCCAGTCCTACTACGGAGCCATGTTCTCCATGCAAACTAGGCCCGAATTCCGCAGGAAAGGCTACGGGATCTACTTGGCTCGCCGTCTCACCAAGGAAGTCGCCGCCCGTGGCTACAAACCATTCGTCGTCATTCGTCCGGAAAACGACGCGTCCCGATCTCTGTACATGAAGCTCGGCTTCGAGAAACGTTTCCGAACGGTGCGCGCCGTTTTGCGTCCCCGCTAACGCGTTAAAGTTGATCACTAGCAGATTTTATTTTTTTAAGACTTTTGAATAAAATCAATTTAGCTTGCGATCTTTGATCGCCTAGAAAATTTTAGTAGTAGCTTTAAGATGGGGCGGCTAGTGCTCTCGGTCCGACCCGAGTCGATACGACAGGTGTTAGCTCCGTTGTGGTGCTTGTACTGGCAGAGGTCAGCCGCGCATGCCCCGGACAGACAACCAGACTGGAGGGCTCCTGGTGACCGGTGCAGACCCGGTGCTGTGTGCAAGCGCCCGTAGACTTCTATACATAGGGCCTCTGCGATATTTTTCCGCCGTTAGCGTTTTTAATCTCCTAGTATCTACTTCTTGATATTGACAACGAATGGCTTTCTTGTTGGGCGTTACATACAAGTCAGCCTACATTTTGATACGTATATAGCTGATGCCTCATCCATCACGCTTCCAGTCAGATTCGAGAGCTGTAGCCGTTTGCTGCGTTCTCTGGCGCTAGCCTAGTTACTGATCTCAACAATACTAGCGTTCACCATTATTTGGATCCCTGACATTGAATGATCAGATCAGTAGACTTCGTCATTAGACGGCATCTGTTTCGCTGATACTATTGGAGTGCAGACAATAAAACTAAATAAACCTGAATGCTATCATGCTCTACCTACTATTTTGGTTCTCCTACCGCAATATGCCGATTAGATCATTCGGATGTTGCCTTAGCTAAAGTTGCGACATTAACACATTCTCACTCACTTCAACATTCCTTGTATTATATTGTATTTAGTATAGTATGGGTATCGGTGAATCAAATACCATGTGACGTTAGTGTATCGGGGCTCTAATACTTGTGAAGCTGGTTACTCTACTCATTTAGGCGAACGCTTCATTACCACTCGTTAATCGAGCGGAAACTGTTCTGTCTCATGGTTTATAAAATTTTTGGGACCCGTTATGATCTGTGTGATAAAAAAAATGTTAGCGTTTAACATTGACGTACTTGAAAATGTATAAAAGTACATGAGAAAGAAAGGTTGCCGGCGTTGCACCCAGTTTGCACAATTCGAAAAATTTAATCAAGCACCTTTTAAATGACAAACGCGACGAATATTAAAAATATGATAAAAAAATAAAAAAAAAACGTTAAAAACATTTTTATTTCATAAGGTAAATGAACAAGCGGATCTGTAAAAGTAATGGAAGGAAATGACAATTATTTGAATTTATAATTTAAGTTAAAAAAAAGTGATTGCAAAATAATCATAAACAATAAATAACTTGTTGTCTAGATATTTTCATAAATGTAGAGTAAAATAAAAATAAACTGTGACTAGTTTTCAGTTAGTTAAGTTTTTATAGCAAACAAGTTTTTTATAAATCAAGTACATGGAAAATCATTTAAAATTTGATACGAAAACGTAGATAGGTAGGTATTTTAATACGGGAATGTATTTTACGATTGTATCGACGTATCTAATGAAAAACGTTTGCTATTCTTATGTATACCTGAATATTAATTAGAATTATTAAGTTAATCATCGATTTATTAAGTACTAATTACGGATATTATTGTGTGATATGATAATATTTATTGCTTTTTGAATATTTTTATTAATTTGGCCAATTTGTAGTATTTATTCTGTCTTCCTAAGACATTATAATAAGTATGATGAACAACTCTTAAGACAAAAGCGGGTAGTGTAAAAAGTACTCGTTATTAATAAATAATATATATAAATATACCTAATCCCCATTTATTTTTCTGTGTAGGTACACTGATCAGAAAATGTACTTGTATCCTTTTCCTTTTTAATGTAGCACTGGTTTAATAAAAATGATTGGCAAAGGCCTGAAATTGTAAAGTTAAGTATTGCTCAATAATTGGAGCTTCCGATTATTAAATTCTGAAATTGATTGCCAAATTATTGATTGTGTATTTATTGTTCTTGCATTTTATTGTAACGATTATTTATTAAAGAATTGTGCTTGTCTTTGTTTGTGTCAAAGTTATTTAAACTGGATGATAGGTTAAAGAATTTGATATTACCTACTATGAATTATTTTACATCATCTACGATATTTTTCTTATAAACAGATGGTATGTAGCAGTCGATTGTAAAATGTTCAACTGTTTATCTGAAAATGTACACTCATACCATGCAATCATGCTACAAGCTTCCCTACTAACATGTAGGTACATGTCGAATAAGTAGATCGAGATTTCTTGAAATTATTAATTGTAAGACATTTTCTCTGAACACTCCCTTACCTACTTACATACCTATGTACCTAAATAAAATATACCTAAACTAAAAGGACAAGTTTTCCGTCCTATGCTGCAGTTGGCATGAAAATCGCAGTGTATTTCAATCGTACAGAAAATTATAAAGAATGTAGTATTCATTCTGTATTGTTTCAGTTCATCACTTACCGACCTTGCAAAGGTATTGAGAAAACAATAAAAACTAAACCTAACACGATTTTTTTATTTTTCACCTTCCCCTTTTAGTAATTTACCTATGGTGGATCATACACTGCAACGCTCCACGCGACTGGGCGGGGGAAACGGAGCCAAATGCCCCGTCCGATCAGGACTAGGCCCGTGCCGGACGGCGTGTACGTGTTCCACGCGCGCCTCAAAAAGATGTCAGCAAAAGCGACGGGGCCCCATAGGGCCGAAGCCTGCCAGGGTAGCGGGAACATCCGAAAGGGTTTACCGCTGCCCTGGAACATAAAGGGCTAAGGAACACGGGTGGGTTTTAGTCAGTAATAGTCTGACACTCCCACCTGCTCCACCCAGAGCGGGAGGAGTCATATGATGATTTCCCATCCTCAAAAAAAAAAAAAAAAAAGGGTCTATATGTCACGAGGGTAGCACATAGGCACCAACCAGAGTCTCCGAACCTCACACTACACTGTGATCATATCCAAAGCTCGGTAGGTAATTAACGAAATTAACATTTCGAGTAACGGATTAACTTTTATGTTACTTTAAAAGTTGTAAACAGACTCATTAACTTTCCATAAGTCCGTTAATGGTTAAATAGGTACCTATTATAAGTACCTACTGTTTTCCAAAAGTACAATGCGCCGACGACGCCGACGTCGCGCCGCGATAACATGCTCTATCCATCTTTAAATAATTACGATTGCAAACTCTAATGATACATCCTTCTAAGTAAATAACTAACGCAACGACCGACATATTATAAAATGCAATTTCTCATATCATAAGATAACGTTCAACAAAGTTAACTTGTTAGTAACGGATTAGCGATAAAAGAAGCTAACTATTTGATTTATAACGGTGCCCAGCTAAGCACATATCTGTTTGCCAAGTAATCCTAGATAAGATCTACATAGGGATCTTCATAAAGATGCGCGGATGAGTAGAGACCGTTCAGGTAACTTCCTAGTTACCCACATACCTGGCTGACAAAGATTTGTATGTTGGTAGATAGTATGTACCTGTAGAATAGCGGATGGGGCGGTGTTTACCTACAATCACTATTTCTTACATTCTCCGTAACACTTGTCTTGTCCTGTAGTAATCTACGGCTGGACACAGTATTAGCAAAATCTTACATCGATTTTCGGTAACACCCCCTGATAACCAACCTCGTGTCGGGCATTATTAACCATTGTAAAATTGTGGCTGAAGCCAATATTGGAGGGTGATTCTGCCTGCCACCATCTATAGGCCGTCAAAGCTTTGTTTAGTCGGATGTATAATGTGTAGACAGGAAGGAAGGGCCTTTAGGACTGGACTAAGGTTGCGTACACACCAGCCGCATAGTCATCCGTTCGATGTAGGATGTAAACGAAAAGTTGAGTATATTTTATGTAAATGCAGAAAACTGCATAACGCTCACTCGCAGTCTTGGCGTGAACACGGCCTTTTTTATTTATATAATTACCTACTGCTAAATCAGAATAGTAACTATTTATTATTTTGCATACCTACTTAAACTCAACAGGCAGGTTTATTTTATTTTTTCACAACGATGTTTCTGTGGACATCAGGCACCCTATTGAATCTTATGTTTGGAGTACCGATAATAATTGTATTAGTATGTACATATAAAAAATATTCTACTAAGGATTTTACCGACATTTTTCGCCCTTTCCGTTCTTTTCAGACCCACTGGTATTAGTTGCCAGAGTAAAAACAAAAAAGTATTTTATTGAGATATTGCTAGTTGGTAACCCTGCTGACTGTCAAATAAAAATAAAGCAATGTCAAAATTATTGAAATTTCGCATCATGGCGACAAATGTTTGATTTTGTGTTTGCTAAATGTTGTCTTGTGAATTTTGTTATGACTGAAAACGGTTAAGTCTAATTAGTTATTGCAATGACGAGCTTAATAGATAAAATTGAACAATTAATCAAAAGGGAGAAGACGACTCCCGAACGTAAAAAAGATGATTCCAAAAAGTCGTCAAGTGAGATTCTTTCAGAACTATTCGGTGCTTTTAACGCGGATCCTCCTAAAATAGACGAAGTTATTTCAAAGAAATCTAAGAAAAGTAAGAAAAAACATAAGAAAGAAAAGAAGAAACGTAGTCGGAGCACTAGCAGTGTCAGCTCGGAGGGTAGCGAATACAAACGGAAGAAACGAAAAAAAACTAAGACTAAAAAGCGTTCTAGAGAGAGCCGGTCGCCTTCATACCCGTACCCGTTGACGCCTGTTCGAGTTAAACCTGTAAATGACCATGCGAAAGTAAAAAATGGGAAAGAAATAAAATTGGAAAATGCGAAAACCAAAGAGAAAGAGGTTAAGGTTGAAAAAGAAAAAGAAACAAAAAAGGTAGTGACCGTAAAACCAGTGGATAACTCTTTATCACCTCCACACCCCATTCCCTTGCCACCAGTCTGTAAAACTGCAACCATAGACTTGAGGCAAAAACTAGATAGTAAAAAAGTTGAAGCTAAAGTTGATGTAAACAGTACAGACAATGATAAATCTAAGGGCAAAATTCAAATAAAGAATCTAAAATTCAGTGCAGTATTTGAGGAAACTGTAAAGCAGGCAGAAGAAGAGGCTAGAAAGAAAGCAGAGAAGTATGAAGAAGGTGAATATACCGACTCCTCCAGTAGTACTGAGAAAGAGATTGTGTGTAACTCAGATTTCCCTAAAACCTCGGATCCTGGAGGTCTCAAGAAACAAGCTGAAGATGAAATGAAAATGTAAGTTAAGCCTTTCTTTATTTTTTTGATCATGCTAATCTTTCCGTAACTTTTGGACAGTGCTAGTATGGGTAGTAGGTAGTCCATACTGCATAATTATGTAACAGAGATATTAATATATGTTTACAATGTCATCATATTCTAAAATGTACCCAGTCTCCTGTGTTCACGGATGAATGGATCTTGTAGATCTTGTTAGTATGTTTGGAGTATTGTGACATGAGCGTATGACAAGCTATTAGTTGTATACTTCTCGTTATTGTACTTAACTAATGTTACTAGCCTTGTTTTATGTTAAAATAATTAAATTTAAAAGTAATAAAATCTTGGAAATACATTTTTATAAACAATTAAAAATACCTTCCATGCATTTGGGAGTCATCATCATCAACCTGCACACTGCCTATGTCTGAATTCATTCGGGGGAGTACATCTTTTCCTATGTTACAATAGTAATAAGACTTAAGTTTGAAAGTGGCACCGGTAACTGAAAAGTTGTGTGGAAATCGGTTGTCATGGTATGGGCATGTGTTACGGAGGAATGAGGAAAGTTTCAAGCATGAATGTCGATGGCTATAAGAGTAGGGGAAGACCAAAGAAACGATGGATGGACTGTATGAAAGATGATATGGTTAGAAAGGAGGTGACTGTCGAGATGGCGGCTGATAGAGAAGTATGGAAGAAAAAGACATGCTGCGCTGACCCCAAATAAATTGAGATAAGGGCAGGCGAATGATGATAATAGTAATAATATTTATGTTATTTTTTTAGTAGTGACTTATTGGAGGATGCTAAAATTGCTGCAAAGAAGAGCAAAAAGACTGAAACCGCAACAAAAACAACACGAAAGGAACGAAGCAAATCTCCCAAAAGGTATATTTTTCTTTTTATATAAATATTATTATATACTACTCTTCATTTTTGTTTCTCCTTGTATTGTAAATTGGGTAGAAAAATATCTAATAATGTAGTGCACGCTTTGCATTTCTTTAAAGATTGACTGCCACCGCAGTCACACGGTGTCTGCCAACAATTGATTTTATTTTGTTTCTGATGTCTGGCTGTCAACATGTTAAGCAATGGATGTATAGTAGTACACTACTACGTTGTTGAAGAGCCTAATGAATAAATAGATATCTGACAAAAGTAATTAGCTGGAATATTTACCTGAAACATCCCCATGTGTCTTTAACTTTGTTTTTAAGCTCTTTACCAGAAAGACTTTCTAATCTTTCTGGTATAAAGTTAAGTTATCAGCCTTTAGTTGAAAGCCCTGTCATACATGTTACATTTACCCTGCACCTTCCAAACTTGAAAAAAAAGGTTAACTAAATGAATACTTATTCATTTTAGGTCAGGAAGTAAATCCAGGCGCTCAACATCAGCCTCAAGGAAGAACCACCACCGCTCAAGTTCTAAGACGCGTCACAGTAGCCGCACACGTCACAGGTCGTCCTCAAGGTCCCGGAGAAGGTCGAGATCACGCTCGAGACGGAGGTCGTCAAGGTCACGGTCGCGCCATCGAGGGTTGAGACGTCTGTCGCCCAGACATGGAGGAAGAGGAAGAAGATCTAGGTATGTGGGAAATTTACTGAGGGTTGCTACACGCATATTCGAGTCGGCATGATTCGGCACAGCCTGACGGCAAAATCGGATATGTAGTTATTCGGAATAAAACGGTTTGGCTTACCTAGAATTGTGCAGAGCTGATCTGAAAATGATTAAGCGAGAGAAGATGCCGAACGAAGTTTGTAGATCAGCTCGAGTCGAGTGTAAGCCGAATATGTGTAGTAATTGCTACAGGTTAGTTTTGTTGTTCAACAAATACTGCCGAATCGAAAGTCGATCCGCATGCGTGTAGCACCCCTGACAAATGTAATGTAAACCAGTTACATAATATTATGAAATACCTATTAGGTTAGAGCACTGATAACTTTAGAACCGCTAATCTGATTTACATATTTAATTCTAAAAAGCAATATGGTCTCCAGCTAGGTTATAGGTAATACGGGCTAGTGTCCGCAACTCTACGTCAATGCGCGTATTTTGCGTACAGGAAATCCTCGACCTAGGTTGATTAGTATTTTTTTTTTATCATTATCAAGGGAATTCTGGGGCCACAATCACAGCTAGTCTTTACAAGCTAGGTCCCGGAAACTCTTTCCTAACATTTTTTTTTTGCATCCTATGGCTTTCCACAACCTTTACTAAAATATGATATATTATTGTGTTAACTAAATTATTTAGTCACACATGAACAACAATAACTTTATCACAAGCTAAGGCTATTTGAACTTTGCATTATTAAATTAAATTTTGCGTAAATTGATTATTCCTATTTAAATAATCTGCTACAATCTTTTCCATATTTTCTTTTCGTTTAAACTGGAAATTAAAATATAGTCATCAGTTTTCGCAGTGACGATCGTATTGTTCGGAATTTTGAGTTCATACAATGTGTATTATTTTAGTAATATAATATAGAATAGAATAGAAGGATTTTATTAATTATTCTTTTTCTATTACTAAAATAAGTAATAGAAAAAGAAAATAATTAATAAAATTCGTTAATAAATTACATATACCAGGGCCTTTCGTTCTCCGAGTCATTAAAGTTCAGAGCCTCCTCAGGAACAAGAAAAGGTTGGTTGCATCCTTGCATACATTTAATATGAATTTCACCGCACATGACAATAATCTGGCCTGGAAAGGACTGCGTATGGCACTGATTGTGCCAGAGATACTCTGACGCGCCGACTCAGAATGATAAGGATTAACTTTAACTATCGTATATTTTCAAGGTCACCAACCGGCGTGAAACTCGCAGATAGTGAGAAGAAGCGACTGCTGGAAGTCGCCAGAAGGAATGCTATCAACATGCTTAAGAATGGAGCAGTGCCCGCGGGAGCGGCCGCGCTACCGCCTCATACTAGGAACCAAGTCATGGCTGCCATACAGTCTGGAGGTCAGTTAATAATAATAATAAAACCCATAACCCAATATGTTTGGTTTCCATGTTCAATAGTCCTGCAGCAATAGTCCTTGGGAGCACTTGCATAGTGCAAACAAGGAAAATCGTCGGTTGGTGTCTCATTCTATTTAAATTTGTCTAAGAGGCCTTTGCAAGTTGGCTTCAGCCCCTTGTCCACTTTCAAAAAGAACAGGACCTGAGGCCCGAGACAATTAAAAAAAAAACAAAAATATTTGGTAAAAATATACAATAATTTAATTCTAATAAGAATTTCTCATGATTTCTTTATCAAACGAAAATCATTTTGACAGGTAAATCAGTAGACGAGCTGACAGACTTCTGCAAACATTTATCTAAGAAGGAGGCCCTTGGTGAGCTGTCTTCTGTCTCTTCAAACGACGATGATATGAGCGAGAACGAAGATACACTCGCTTTCCACCATCCCTTCCTCGTCAAAGAAAAAGCACCTATTGTTATGAACATAAGGGTGAGTTTTCCTTAACATATTTTATGTAGATCACAAAAAAGCAAAAAGTCCAGTCCAACCTCCAAACTAAGGCACAGAAATTAGTAACTTTATCTTTTTGGCGCAGCCGTGAGGGACGCTATTTGAAAGCATTCCATTTTGTATTTTAATACGGGGTGGCGATGGCGGGACATCGACGCGCAAACTGAAACCATGAATGCAACACATGATTCTAGACACGCTAGCATAGAAATTTTTTGCCAATGTGCAATACCTAAGCGGTCAAATAAAAAAAATATTACCCACGAAAACTTGCAACGCAGGGGAGTTTAGAACCATGTACTGAATCCATGGTAACAGGTGGTGCGTTGATGTCCCTCTCACCAGTGGCGTAACTATAAGGTGCAGGAGTGGCAAAATGCCACGGGCCCATAACCGGAGGGGGCCCCCGGCCTGAGAGGGCTATGAGCACAGGAAGATCCTAACATACCTAAGTATAGAAATGCAAACTTTTTTCGGCCACTAGAACAAAGAAGCAGTCAGGTATTCCATTTTGTAGGGGAAATTACGAAATCTACGCGGACGAACTGGCGGGCGAAGAACCAGTAAAAAAAAATTTATAACGTTGGTGGTTGAGCTTCTTTACATTGAAGGAGGGCCCTACCAATCCCATGAATTTGTCACGGGCCCTAAAGGATATAGTTACGCCACTGCCTCTCACCCTGTATTAGTGTAGGTAGCAGGTGTGGTTCATAAACCATGGCACACAAATAATTATTTCTTTCTTCACACGTATTACGTAAATGTAACAAATGCAGTGAAGCGTTAATCAACGCGCGAGCCATCACGGCAATTATCCGTAAAAATTTATGAGAGTCATAATGCAATAGGCAGTCGAACCGACAATACATTATTACGAAATAATAGTGCACTATCCGTTGAGCATCACACTATAATTATTATTTATATAGGAATGGTGATCCTGAATTTAACACTTTTTATGCATCAAATACTAACCAACATTATTTGCTCAATATTAAATATGTTTTTAACTTTTCATTTATCTTTGGGAGACAGTGAAAGTTACCAAACCATTCGTTCCACCCCCTAAAGATCGCCCACCTGGACATACTCGCTCCATGCATCCTTGGGTAACCTGGAAGTCTTTGTCAGACTCCGGACCCAGGTTGGCCGAAGCAAGGAAATCCTGTGGCGTTTCTTAGACGACTCCGCCTTGCAAGTGTAAATTTGGCGCTGTTCCACAAACGATGGGACACTTAATATCATGTCCTGCGTGTCCTGTCAATTGCACGTTACAGAAAGTGATGGACGCTACTGATGGCGCCAAACACAAAGCCGATTTCTGAGCCGAGTCCATTTAGATTGCCATCGACACGATAAGATTTACCATCAGCCAATTTATTTAGTTTTACATTTGGTGCGTAATTACTAAAAAACAGCATTTGCAATAAGAATTTTTTGACATATTTTAGGTGCCAGTAATAGCTTTTTTTTTTTTTTTTTTTTGAGGATGGGAAATCATCAAATGACCCCTCCCGCTCTGGGTGGAGCAGAAGGGAGTGTCAGACTTTTACTGACTAAAACCCACCCGTGTTCCTTCCTTAGCCCTTTATGTTCCAGGGCAGCGGTAAACCCTTTCGGATGGTCCCGCTACCCTGGCAGGCTTCGGCCCTATGGGGCCCCGTCTCTTTTGCTGACATCTCTTTGAGGCGCGCGTGGAACACGTACACGCCGTCCGGCACGGGCCTAGTCCTGATCGGACGGAGAGCTACCCATTACTCTCCGCCCGCAGGCCCGCGCCTACGGTGGCCGGGAGTCGTCACGCGGCTCCCGACGCCCGGAGCGTCTCCCGCGGCGGCTGAGGCGTGAGGTGCGCAAAGTGCGTTCCCTCGCCCACCCCGCCACCTCCTTCGCTAGCATGACTGCTTCGCAGAAGGAGGTGACTGCCTCCCACTCCCTCTCGCCCCGGACCATGGCTTGAACCAGGGCCGGACGCGAGAGGTCGCCGCCGCTGCCAATCGCCTCTACGAGGACACGGCGGTGCTCTGCCCAAGCAGGGCAGACCTCCACTGTATGCTCCACCGTGTCCTCTGGGCGATCCTGACAGTGGTGACACCCGGGCGTCTCCTCCCGCCTGATGATGTGCAGGAACCTCCCGAAACATCCGTGTCCGGAGAGGACCTGCGTCAGGCGGTAGGTGAGAACGCCGTGACGTCTCTCTAGCCACTCCTCAAAGAGGGGTCTTACCGCCGCTATCGTGGCGTGCCCTGCGCTGGGTTGCGATAGTCGCTCCTTCCATGCCACCATGAGATCGCGCCGGAGGTTCGTCCGCTCCGCCGCGGTTTGCCGCGGATGCGGAGTTTCCCCCCGGCGTAGTGCCTCCGCGCGCCAATCGTATAGGCGCGCGAGGACTATCGCCTCCAGATCCCATGGTGGCAGTCCGGCAAGGAGGCTTGCTGCCTCGCCTGAGATCGTGCGGTAGCCCCGGATCAGCCTTACGGCTACCACCTTTTGGGGCGCGTTCAGGTAGTGTGCGGCTCGAAGCCGCAGTGAACGCGCCCATACCGGGGCCCCATATAGGGCCATGGACCGCACGACCCCCGCGTAAAGCCTCCGGCAGGAGGCGTTTGGCCCCCTCAGGTTGGGCAAGAGCCGCTTTAGGGCGGCCCCGGCCCGTTCCAGTTTGGGGGCCAAACGTCGGAAATGCTCGACGAAGTTCCATCGGCTGTCGAGGACGAGACCCAGGTACCTCATCGTGGTCTCGACGCCGATGTGAACCCCTCCTACCACTAGTTGGGATCCCGGAGGTGGCCCGTACCGAGGCCCATGAAAGGACATGGCCTCGGACTTGTGCAATGCCACCTCGAGACCCAACCGCCGGATCCTTTCCACGACTATCGCAACCCCGCGTGTCATCGCGTCGGCCGCCGCCTGATGCGACCTCCCCTGCGCCAGGACCAGCGTGTCGTCAGCGTAGCAAACTACGCTGACGCCTTCAGGGAGGTCGGCCCGCAGCACCCAGTCGTAACCGATGTCCCACAGGAGCGGCCCCAGAACCGATCCCTGTGGGACACCGCACGACATCTCTCGCCGGTTCCAGTTCCCGTCGCGATCGGGGTAGATGACGGCTCTGTCCGTCAGATACGCCCCGACTACTCGACGGAGGTAGGTCGGCACCCGGTGATACCGGAGTGCCTCCCCAATGCAGCTCCAGGGCAGGGTGTTGAACGCGTTGGCGATGTCGAGTGACACCGCCACGACCACCCCACCCCGGGACACCGCGTCCCCCGTCGTGAGGGCTCTCACGCGCATGATGGCGTCCACCGTAGGCCAGTAATAGCTTACGTGATTTTATTACAAGCTTTTTTTACTAACTAGCTTTCTTTCGTATGTGTTTCCAGTTACAAATTAGTAATCCATTTTTTATGCATTTCCTCTTTAGTTTACATTAGCACATTAACCTTTACATGACACTTTGTTATTTTCCAGGGAGGCGCACCACTGCCCATAAAGACAAATCCTTTGCCGGTAGCTAATAAGGAAGAGTTAAGACTCCAGTTCCCTGTGTCTTCGGGCTCTCAACACAGAGAGAAGGCGTCGGAATGGGTGCCTGTCTCACCGCCTAAAAAAGATATGGTAATATACATGTTTTCTTTTTTCATTATCATTTCAGCCTATAAATTCGCAATCGATAGAAAAGCCTTTAATTTTGACGGTTCAACCACGTTCATTGCGTTATTTACGTTATTGGGCAGACAATGTTTTCAGATTTATGAAGTAATGGATAGGGAATTTCCTTCAAAACTCCATTCCTTCCTTCGTCAAATAAGTAAACAAAAGTGATTTCTTTCTAATTTTATAACTTTTATTCCAGCAAGTCGCAAAAGTGAACTCAAGCAGTACTAAAACAAAATCAAGCACCTCTGGTACTTCTACAGCTAACTCATGCACAGAAATTGCTAAGTAAGTTTATAATTTATCCCTCTAAAAATAAGACATTAAATAACTTTTTGTAATATCAATCATCATCAGCCTACAGCAGAAGCCCGAAAGTCTGACAACCAGTCTTATCAAGGGGTATCGTATTACCCAGTAACTGGGTTGTGGAGGTCAGATAGGCAGTTGCTCCATGTAAAATACTGGTATTCAGCTGAATCCGTTTAGACTGGAAGCCGACCCCAACATAGTTGAGTAAAGGCTAGGCAGATGATGATGATCAGCCTACAGCAGTCCACTGCTGGACATAGCCCTCTCCTATTGCACGCCATTCAACTCGATTTTCGGCAACTCTCATCCAGCTGCTACCAGCCATCCTACGAAGATCATCGCTCCACTTAACCTGGGGCTGCAGTCTCGACATTCATAGCGATCGCTTTACGACCGAATTCGGTCGCAAAGTCCTGTCACTCCATACATTACACCTGTCAATCCGGGACTTTGCGACCGAATTCGTTCGTAAAGCGATCGCTATGCATGTCGAGACTGCAGCCCCTGAGAGCGTGTTACCTTACGTGTTTGTTGATTCGCTCCAACCAAGAACACATCGTTTGTAATATAAACAATTTGACTAAATTATACATTTCTGTTTTAGAATATCGGAAAGATCTTTAAGTCCACCTGCCTACATGAAAAGCTTTACGACGGGAAGCCGTAAGTGTCACAATTACATACATACATTATTAAAATACCAGAATAAAAATTTCAAGTTACTATACAGTGTGTAAAATACCATCACATGGCTGTAATCTACGCATTCGTTACATCAAACTAAGGGCTGATTTTTATTCGAGGAATAATTTTGAAATTTTGACAGTTATTTCATACAAAAACTGTCAAACGTAAATATTATTCCTCGAATAAAAGTAATCTGGCGATGAAAAAATCAGCCCTAAGTAGCGCATTTGTAACGCACTCAAAACATTGTGCTTTTGTGTGCATGCAACGGTACAGGAGTAGTGGGGATATTTAAAGTTAAGTTAAAACTTGTTTTCGAGAAAAAAAGGGAAAAAAACTTTGAACCTGCAATATCTCCGTAACCAATAGGTCCCCAGGTATGGTCCAGTACAAAAAAAAATCACAATGACGAGAAGCACATGTGACCCTTGACTTGTCTTTTTACACCCGGTATAATAATATTAGACAAAACAGAATTGCCCTCGGCGCCATATTGTGACATATTTTCTCATATTAGTTCACTCTGAACATTTGTCCAGCTTGGTAAATACGCTGCTCTATCGTCGAGACTCGATTGTATGGAAAATACTTCGTGTTGACGCTACCTTAGGCGCCATCTCCACGGGCGAGAGAATCGCAGTGATAGTCTCCCCGTGCCATCAAATTCTCGCCGTGTGGAGATAGCTCCATACACTTTCTATTGAATGTGATGATGTCATGGCGTGACTATTGCCGCGATACTTTGCTCTTTAGTCATCTTTACCTAACCTGATGTTTTCTTTCTAAGCTCGTTATGGAATAAATTCATGATGTTATATCTTTTCAGAGCTTAACTCCGTGCCAGTGATACCTGCATTGCCGGCGCCGGGACCACAAGCTTACCCCCCAGGGGTTGATGCACAGAAGATGGTGCAAATTGTCAGTAGTATACTATAATTTACATTTCATTCTACAGTCCGTTTACCTCTGACAGCAGCAACCGAATAGCAACCTTATTGCAACAAAATTAAGATCATTGTGATTTTGACAGTGATGCACAATTATCTGAACGCACTGTACTTTCGCTTAACCAAAAATAAATAAAGGGCATGCCAAGTTGGGGTAAGCCTAGGAAGATGATGGTTCCATTCTCTTAATAATTAGGTTTCACAATCAATGAAGGTATTCGTAACTGGATCATTGTCTTGTCTTTTTGTAACAATATTTCCATTTAGAGTCTCCGTGGAGTTTCTTGCCCGTTCTTCTCCATAAGTACCTACTCAAACTCAAAGTATTTATTTCTCTCTGACTGAACAACCCTTTGAAAATTCAAAAGTGCCTGTAATTGGTTTTCTATACTTTTGAAATAAATGCTTAGTGCACTTACACGAGCGGCACGAGTCTACAACAGAAGCAACTGTGCCGTCGACGTGTCAGCGAATGCCGTTGCCCATTTGCTGAATACTTAGTTTTTTGATGAAATTACTTAGTGTTGCCAGTGTTACTCATTAGTATTACGATAATATGGTAATTCTCTTACAGCAAGATGTAGCGACGCTCGTGTCTGCGAAGCTGTCTATAATTCGGAAGGAGCAAGAGGAGAGTGAACTTTATACTACGCATGGAGTAAGTTACGTTTTTCACAAGTTTTGAGTAACGCAAGGAGTATTTAATCCTAAAAAATAATTTCTATCACGGAAGAGAACATCTCCCAAAACGCAAGCGTGCACCGACCTTTTTCAAAATTCCTTTTATTTTATCTGTGCTCTTTTTTTTTCAAATTTTTGACATTTTTTTTTAAATTATATCTATGATTTTTGCAGATATTTAGCAATACGTTTAATGTTATATACAGCAATATGTGTAACAAATGACGTTATAATAATTTGTTTTTGTTAATAATACTATAATACCAGCCTATTGTTGTTCCAAAGCGACGGCCTCTTCTCTTTCAGAGAAGGCACAAGCATTGATCACCGTGCTTGACAATTTTAGTCTTATAAACAAGTCCAGGGGGTCTACTCCGAAGTAGTATCGGCCGAATGTTCGGCCGTTTCCTGCTACGAAGTTACTATTTGGTTCGGTCGGTTCCGATCCTACACTCCTACACTCTTTCGAGTATTGACTATGGTCCCGACCCAACTGAGCCGATCCGAACTTTTTTCGCATTTTTCAATAATATTCGGTTTGGCCATGTGTCGGTCCGATCCGAACATTCGCACTTTGCACTTCGGAGTAGGCCCCCAGGTTTCCTCACGATGTTTTTCGTCACCAATGTCAGTAATGTCCAAAATAAACTCAGAAGTACATCCTCCTTCCTAGCCTTTGTCCCAACTACGTTGGGGTCAGCTTCCAGTGTAACCGGATGCAGCTGAATACCAGCATTTTACATGGAGCAATCTGACCTCCACAACCCAGTTACTGGGTAATACGATACCCCTTGGTAAGACTGGTTGTCAGATTTTTGTGCTTCTGACTACCTGCAACAACTGTATTTAGCTTTATATTATTTCATCAGTTGTATTTAATAACCTTATTTCCCTAATGTAGGTAATGTTTTCACAGTTTGGTTGGTCTGCGGGGTCTGTGAGTGAATCATCTCTGGGTCAGTTCACCGGTTCAACGGGTGCTCAAATATTGACGCCAAGGGAACTAGCTAGCGGCACACAAGCTTGGGCCAAAAAGGTACACATTATATACATCAGAATATTTGGATATCTTATTTCTGCCTTTTTATATGACTTCAGTGAAATTGTTCTTTCATTTTTACAAATGAATTATTATTTGGATATAATGTTGAAACTATGAATTGCGTACATTATAAAACGTAAATCAATACAAAATTCAAAAAATTAGTTCATTCAATACGCGTTTTTTTTCGACCACATTTCGTAGACCGTTTTGTCGTTTGTTGTTTAATCCAACTTGGCGTAGGTTTGAAAATTAATTCTAAAATATTTTTGTAACCATCGATAGCGAAAGGACAGAAGATAAATATTAATATAGTCCTGTCAAATTAAGATAATTTGATAGGACTTTACTAATATTTATCTTCTGTCCTTTTCTTAATGAAATAGAAAGAAAAAGATGCACGGAACTTAAATTTAGTTTAGTTTGTGAACAAGGGAATCGGCACCATTATCGTGAAATGATGTTTTTTTTTTTTTTGTAACAGAATTAATTGTGTATTCAGATCTGCAATTATTGAGAAAGAATGTCGATATTTTGTGTCTTGTTATTATGAAAGAACAATGCGCTTTTAGGGGTGAACCATAAAATATGCGTTAAAGTATCAAACGAAACCTAGTAATAGCGCTCAGCTGTCCTATTGTGTACTATGTATTGTGTTTAGTCTTGTGTATTATTATAATGTATGTATTTTGAATGTTTCTGGCGGCATCCTAATACCTCTATATGTTTCTATGATATCATCCTAGTAGATTTATTTTGAAGATCATTGTACTAGATTTGCATATAAATAAACGTCTGTTTTAATTAAAATATTATGTAAGTAGTAGTTGCAGCACACCAGCAAAATATTTACAAACAAAATACGAGCGGTCTGAGCCTTGCAATATTAATTTTCAATATTAGATATTATAAAATCGAAAGCTGGTAAGTATGATGGTAGATTAAAAATTAGTTAATACTTTCGTAAAAAAAAATACCGCTTCAATTGTCTGGTAACTCAAAGTAAAGAAGGCATTATTGAAACCTGTAAAAAATGGTAACACAGAATAGTGAAAAAATGAAGTGATATGGATTCCGTATCTGTAGATGGAATAATTAGAAGGTCTAGTCGTATGATGTGGTCTCGATTGTCTAGGCAACTTCAGAAGAAAACATTTGACTATCATTCCATTTGTTACCTATTCCGTGATTTTTTTTAAACTAGCGCTTAGCGTAGTTAAATGACTATAACAACATTGAACTCCATACAGCCTACCAATACTGGCAGTCGGTGAGCCAACGGTTTCGTTCAATACTTTAATAGAGTGGCAATAACTTTTCTTTCAGCTGATTGCTTCGCCGGTCGGGATCGCCGGTCCCAGCGCGTTCTACCGTGCGGTCAGAACTTATAATACAAGTTGTATTATACTTTCTGACCTTTTTAAATATTACTATGATGGTTGCAACAACTTATTTTTTATTGTTATTTCTTTATATCACTGTTTTTATAAACGAAGCAATATCGTAGCACAGTTTTTACGTGTATGTAATTTATTTATACGAACTAAAGCTTTGAAAACGCTTAACTTTTTTGTATTTTAATACGCACAGACTAAATCCACTGTTGAAAGCATCTGACTAAAACTGATGCCAACAAATGGAAAATTGTTTTTGCATGCCGGAAAATTCTAAAGGGTTTTCGAATCTCGAGCAAATTATTCTAATTCTTCAAATATATATGTCTTTTATATTAATGCCTTATACTTTCTGTGATATACTAATATCACCAGCCAGTAATTATATCTATTTTATGCGTAATGTACTGCCTATCTTGTAAAAAACCAATGAGTATTTTTAATGTATGGCCTCGCACAACTTTGAATGCAAATTGTATCTACTTTATCCAGAATATTGCATCACATTTATTTATCAAGTTTTAAAATAGCAAATATTATATTGTTATTAACACTTTGAATTATTATATTTAATGTGTAACCTCACCATGTATTATTCGAATTATTTGTTGCTGCAACCATCATGTTCGTTACATTCTTTGTTTGTGTAACGAGGGAACTTTGTAGTTCGCTCGTTACACCGCACTATTCTTCTAATGTGATGGTAATTCCCATGCCACTCCCCTTTTGGCATGTCAATCATCATTACCAAAGATTGCGTACAGATATTCAGTTTTCCCCTTGGTTATGACTGACTTATTTATTTTCAAGTTATCCTTTTGTTTAATTATTATTTTTCATAATGGAAAAAATATTTTTACTACTTATTCAACAGTATACTTCCATTTTAAATTGGTTACAGCATTTAAAAATACGTAGAATAATATTAGCCTTTTCATCGTTCATAGTTCTCGTACATTTTTTTTTTTTTTTTTTTAATAAAATATGATCAAAATCATCCACACATTTTAATTTTTGTCTATGACTGAAAACAAAAAAAAAACATTTTTGGGTCGCGGAATTTTTTGTGAACGTAAATAAGTAGACCTAATGGATAAAATATAAAGTACATTTTAGTCAGTCTCCAAATACTAACGCCCATCGATTCTTTGAGCTATCTTCGAATTTTCGAAAACAGCTTAAACCTAAACATTTGTGCAAAGCTATGTGCGAAGTTTTGCACAACATACATAATTAACAAAACGGCCACGTGAAATATTTTCCAATGCATTTACAAAATGTTATTTGACATTTGCAAATGCACGGGGTTGCCAACCCTAAGGATGGCTCAAAGAAAAGTATGGCCGAAATGGGGAATTCATGAATATTTGTTGCAGCTTTTAAGTGATAAGGAGATGCGTGCACTTCGATGTCTACGATGATAGGTGCTAACCTTACAATGTATTCAAAGAGGTAAGTATAATGCGGGAAGGGGTGCAATGTTACTCAAACAAAAGTGAACTTTATTTGATGTGCATACTGAGTGGAGAATCGCAAAGTGATATAAAAATTACTTGCAATTTCAGCATATGGATTTATTTGATCGAGCAAGTTTTAAAACTGTTTGAAGTATTGATTATTTTCAGCCTTAAGATTTTTATCTAAGTGTTCCGAGATCTTCCAAACGGGAATTCACTTTCCTAAAAATACCAAAAATAGATTTCAAAATAAAAAAAATCTTTTAATACCGAGCCAAAAATTTATACAACTCGCCAATGTCAATATATTCTCTAACTTTATCTACTATGTGTAGGACCAACTAGTGCGAGCCGCGCCCGTTGAAGGGGGCATGGGCATGCACTTGCTACAGAAAATGGGTTGGACGCCCGGCCAAGGATTGGGTAAGGAAGGCACTGGGACACTCCAGCCATTACTCCTGGAAGTCAAGCTGGACACCAGAGGTCTACAGGCCAAGGAAGAGGTCAGTAGCAGTAGACGCAGTAGAGGTGTAAGTAACTTATTTTTGTTTTTTTAGTTTAAGAATTATTTTAGACCGTTTTTTTTTTTCAATACCTTTTAATGGGTTTAATTGGAAACCTTATTTCTCTTCTTCTCTTGACTAAGCATCAACCTTTTTTGGCACCTTATCCTTGTAATATTTTGTTATTTCGTTAGTCCTCACAAGTTCGTTTTATGGTGCAACCATACCGGGGTGAATCGATGTCGACATACGTCTCAAAATATACAGGGTGTAAAAAAAACCATCACATAGCTGTCAACTACGCATTTGTAGTTGTTGATGTGACTACATTGCATAATAATAATTGTTGGGAAACTACTTTTATTTTTGTTGCGAAAAGCTGTTTGCGGTAGTGCGCAATGTAATACACGCAAAACATTGTGTTTATGGGTGCATGCAACGGTACAGGGTCGTGGGGGTATTTAAAGGTGTTTTATAACATTAAAAACATGTTATCGTAAAAAAAAAACGTCAGTAAAAGTTAGAATTTTGACCTTCAATATTTCCGGTAACCACAAGGTTCTCAGGTATGTAGAAGAAAATGATGACAAATACGGAAAGTACGTTATATGGCGTATACGGCGGCGTCGATAAACCGCAATCTGGTTGCACCATTACCAATTTATTATTTAAAAAATCCTTTAAATCTACATTAACTTTTCCTTTCAGATGAAGGTACAGAGGCCGGGACGCATCCGGGGCCCCGCACCACTCGTCGCCGGCGGGAAGCACCCAGTATCATTACTAGGAGAATACTGTTCCAAACAGAAACTAGGACCGCCTGAATATAACCTATGTTTCGAATGCGGCCCCGATCACAAAAAGAACTTCCTGTTCAAGGTCTGCGTACGTTGATATTTTTTTTATTGATTTTCTATTTTATAAGTTTACGTTCACAATCTAGTCGCAGTCTCATCTCAGCGACAATCATTAAACGTTCTTAAAAGTTGGGTTACACGACATCTCTTATTGTCGCTGAGATGAGATTGGGACTAGATTGTGAATGTTTTTAACCGACTTCAAAAAAGGAGGAGGTTTTTTTTAACGTATTTTCTATTTTTTTTTTTCTATTTTCTATTTTTTTAACGTATTATAACTCCGTCATATATATAGACGGATTTATAAAATTCTTTTTTTAATGAATAAGGTATACCTCAGCAAAGTTAATAACATTTATATGCAACCACCCATATAAATTTTATTAACTTTGCTTGGGCAGTTTTTGCATTAGCTTCCATAATTCGTTATTTTGCGTGATAAAAAAGTCGCTCCATGGAAAATACTGGTATTCAGCTGCATCTGGATAGGTTGATAAGGGTTCCAACCTATTCGGATGCAGTTGAATACCAGTATCATCATTTATTTATCTATAGCACGCGCTTACTTGGCAGGGAAGCATCGTCAATCATTGGATGACAGCCAAAGAATGGTATTGGTATTTTTCTCATATATTTATTTCACGTTAACACTCCATATACTCAGTGCTGCTAAGTCAGTGTTTAAGTCATTTTGACTTTGGAATCAGTGATCGTATTTGCATTGTCATCACAACTCAGTTATTCAAGGCAGAGGGCATAGTTTCTCAAAATTACTCAGTAAAGCCAAAATAGTGATGATTAGTCATTTCAGTCCTCATTGGCTCCAAGTGTGAATCATTTTACCATTATAATGTTTAATGAATATTTGGGCACAGTATACACTTCTGCCTATCTTTTCCGGGAATTCAGCAGGCCAATTTCCGTATTTAAAAACGTTAAAAATCTAGTAGCAATCTCTTCACTGCGTCAATCAATGGCAGAAACTGGTCAAAAACACATCTAAAATATATTAAAAATGTATAATTGAGTCTGAGATTAAAATGCAAACGGTCTTAAAAATACGGGAATTGTCGCACAGACGGCATGCTATGTGTCGAACGATAAATTAAAAACAAAATGTTTTTCTCTAGGTAAAAGTAGCAGGAACAGAATACCAGCCAGCAGTAGCCAGCGCTAACAAGAAGCAAGCAAAAGCCGACGCCGCGCAACTGGCGTTACAGAAATTAGGCATAGTGACGTAACTGTAACACCTAGGATCTAATTGTATACGACTGTTTATACTCTATGGTTATACTTGATTAGTACATCACTAATTGTAAAATGTTTGCTAGCATACATGTCTTTAGGGTACAATATTGTTTTATTTTGCTTCCTTGATATCCTAAAATTGGTTTTGATTTTGCATCATAAATTAGCAATGGCAATCAAAACAATAAAATGGTAATATTAAAGGCCGATTCCTTTAATTTACGGACCGTTATTGTTTAAAATTAATGACTTGTGCCAATAACGAAACAAAGGCCTCATAGCTTTGTATATGAGCTTTGACCCTTTGACCTTCCCCTAAAGGAGATGAATGTTAGTATGGAAGATCTACATTTTGGTAGGAAATCCCAAGGGCGCATGGCTTGTAGAAAAATAAAATAATACCTAATTCGTCGAGATAAGAAACTCCCGCTTGGAACGCGATCCAAATAGCTCTATGTTCTATGTTGCGGGGTTGGTTTCCGCATTTAGTCCTTCAAGTGGACCATTGTGCGTGGGCCATGGCAGCCATCGGTGGTTATTAAATACCAACCAGCCTACCTCCCTCCAGAAGCTTATTAGATCTCCTGGCCTATTGAGAAGATCTGGGTGTCCCGAGGGTTTCTGACCTAATCTGGGTGACGTCTGTGCACTCAAAGAGCACATGCGCGACGGTTTCATCAGCGTCCATGCAAAGGTCTGCACAAGGGGCTGTCCGTTATGCCTATCGTGTGAAAGTGTGTAAGATGAATTTCACTTCGCGCCAGGCTAGGGGTATGTGTCTGAGTGCTATGCAAGCCCGATAGATCTCCATCAAGCATGGTGTAATATAGTCGAGCCCCCATTGTAGTAGGGCTGGGAAAATGCCATCCAGTCCCGTGGATTTGTATGGCTGGAAGGTGTTGATAGCCCATTTCAGCCGGTCTTCTGTTACTAGCCTGTGGGCACAGGACCAGTCCCGTTCCGTTGGGGTCCAATCTGGTACGTCTTCCCAGGTCCTGTTCTCTATTAGAAGTTTGCAGTCTGGGAAGTGGGTTTCGAGAAGGACCTTGCTGCATGGTTTCATGGTCCGTTAGTGTGTATATGGCGTCGGCATTTTTCAGCGCGCCGGGGGTTCGGTCTTGGTCAGTTGATAGGATCTTCGACCTTACCCTTTCGGCTTCATTATTGGTTTCGATGGATTCCCAGAATTTCCGCCATGCTGTCCTTCTGGCGGTTCGGATTTGTCTTTTGTATTGTATGTGTATCGGGTTTCTTTATATAGTTCCCAGACTTCCGGGAGTCTGGTGTTTATAGCAGTGTTAAATTGCTTCCGTAGTGTATGTCTGAGTTTACAAAGCTCGGCGTTCCGCCAGGGATTTCTCTCGCAGTTGGCTCGTGACGCTCTTAGTCAACAACATGCATGGTGAGCTCCGGTGAGATATTCTAATAGTTTTGTCACAGTGTATTCCAGCTGTGCCGGTTCTCTTATGGTTATTTGTGATAGATGCCTAGCTAGCAGGGCGGCTAGGAGGCGCTTGTACCCGGGGACATCGGTGCGCCGCGGGTTTCTTGGTGTTGGTAGTTAGTGTGAAGCGGATCCTTCTATGATCCGAGCAAGATTCGCCCGATACGTGCCAGTTTGTGATGAGATTTTTCGCGTTTTCTGTAGCGAGTGTTAGGTCTATGATGATATCGCTAAGTCAGCAGCCAGCCGCGCTGGATAGCGCGGCTTAGTTGCCCCCCCCCACAATACGTTAAATACTAATGAACGGAGTTGTAAAGTATGTGATTGTAAATTATACCAAACATTTACTACTAGTACAGCTGCCATATAGCTGCGAACTCCGTTCATTAGTATTAAATTTCTGATTTTGATCATCTACTTTTGCTGTTGACTGTACCTAACGACCTAACCAAATAACCCTTCCCTATCCATAAATCCTGTCAATCCACAAAATCACTAGGCCTATTCCCACACCTAGGGTGACCCTCCAAGTAAGCCACACCCCACACCAAACACCCTCTCCTATCCCTACATCCTGTCGGTCCCAGAGTTAAGAGAGGTTATCCGTCACCTAGATTTAAAAAAACCCCACCCCCCACAATTTTGATCATCTACTTTTGCTGTTGACTGTACATGGGATAAGGTGTATTGGTTACCCTAAACCTGGGACTTGGTGTTCGGGTACTTCTTTTGTCCGGGATCTCTTTCAAGATACTCCGGATGCGGGATCGGCTATTGGCAGTTGGTCCCCCCGGGCAGCCGGAGTTGAGCTATCCGCAACCTGCCTACCCGCTCGGTTCCAAGAGAAGAAGTGCCCTGCAGTCTGGGTCGCACCACCACGTATGTACGTATAAATTTGCTTGGGACGAGCCAGCTAGCCCCGTGAAATAATAGCTCTATTTCCCTACCGTGTCACTTCAGGGCGGATGATACGCCCAGTTACGCTTCTCTATGGAGTGTCATTTTAAGTACCTAGAGATGATAGATGTTGGGATAAAAATAACAAACCAGAAATACTTTATAATCACATTTATTTAATAACTATTTTTGACAACATTACTACAACTATTCAGGACATTGACTGCATTTAATTTAATATCATACAGAGATTTATGTATCTCTGAATATCCATGGTGTAATATTTTTGTGCATACAAGATCAATGTCCCGAAACTTATCGAAAAAACAAACACTAACGAATTCCAAGGATTTTTGGTGCAAATTGAATCAATGGAATAAAATTGAATAATATAGGTCCTTCTTCTCAGTACCTACAATTACTTCTAATAATGTAATAGATACTCGTCCTTCCTCCTCAGTTTCCTTATAAATCACAGATCTGTTCCAAACTCTTTCCACTGACATCCTTTACTGCTTTTCGCCAGGCTGTTGTTTGATCCTGTAGTCGGACAGGGCTGCTTTTATGGCATCTTCAGCAAGCACTATAAATAAAAATTAATAAGTTATTATAATTATTTAGCAATACAGTACAGTTAGTAATAATCATTACAATACTTAGTAGCTACTGGCTAAGTTATAACAGCCACATGGGTCGATCAATCAGGTTAAGCTACACTTGTTGAGGTTGGTCCGTATATGGGGTGACCATCTTTACATACCGGGATCCCTACGTGCCTCTGAAAGCATTTTAATCTTACCAAGGAGTACCATACCTACCTTCCACAACCCAGACACTGGGTTGTGGAGGTCAGATTGGCAATTGCTCTATGTAAAATACTGGTAAGATTGAAATCTGACCCCATACTTTGGAAAAGGCTAGACTGTTAGTAGCTTTTGTCCATAATTAGGCCACTTGATGATAGTATGAAACATAACAGCGGAAACCTATATTCTATTTAAAATGTTTAGGTATATTAAAAAATATTGTAAACATGTTGACAAAACTTTATCTAAAAGCACTTGTTACATGATGATAATAAAATACAATGGCAAAATTTATCAATGTATATCTAAAAATATCATCACATACAATGACATGAACATAGCCCTATGAAGTGTTGGTGCCCATCATCACAAATTTTCAAATGAAGAACAGAGAACTTTGATGCTCTTCCCAAAGTCAATGTCATCTTGGTTGCCCGAATTGTTTGCATTTGCGGGTCGCCTTCGTAAGAGCAGCCTAATGAAAAAGGATACAGAATCACACAGTTAGTGCTCATACACATGAGCCACATGCGTGGATGCCTATTGTTGACAAATACGCAAGCCGCATGTTGTCAATGGCTGACATTACTTCTGTTGTCGACACATGTCGGTAGTGTGTATGTCCACTCATTACAGTTTTACTTACTAGAGCAATGCAGCTTAACTGGCGGCAATGACAGCTCCTTAGCGATGTCTGTGTTCTTCAGCGTCAAAGCCTCATCAACCGTCTTTCCCTTCACCCACTCTGTAGCCAATGAGCTGGAGGCAATCGCAGATCCACATCCGAAAGTCTTGAACTTTGCATCAATAATCTTGCCATCATCATCAACCCTGATCTGCAGCTTCATTACGTCACCGCAAGCCGGGGCACCAACGAGTCCTGTGCCAACATTTTTATCCTTCTTGTCAAGGGAACCAACATTGCGAGGGTTCTCATAGTGATCAATGACCTGAAATAACAGTTTGAAATTTTGAATGTAAAGGACCAAACTCACTGTTTGTTTATTGTAAATTAATTTCTATATACTATATCATAAATTCAGTGTTATCAGTAGTTCGGTTCAACTATTAGCACAGTTGGATTTTCATTTCATTCGTGTTTACTTTGAATTTTTAATGTAGGTATAGGTAATTTAATTTGAATAAATTCTACATTGAAAAAAAAAATTGTAAGAATTAAAAGAGCAGACTAGCCTATAAATAGTTTTGGTAGTGTACAGTCACGAGCACCAATATGTCAACACTCGGCAACTTTCAATTGCGATTTTTTCGTGAAATAACGAATGCAACGTTGAAACACGACACATAACATAAACCTATGGGTTCAAAAATTCTATGTTCGTAACAACATAAAGTTTAATTCAAAAATAAAGGAGTACATCGCTTTTGAAGAAAGCCGAGTGTATACATACTTTTGCTCGTGACTGTACTCATCATCCACTAGGACTAATTTAAATGTAAATAAGTGGATACCGAGTTTAATGCATACTGTTCAGGGGCTGCAGTCTCGACATTCATAGCGATCGCTTTACTTTACCGAATTCGGTCGTAAAGCGATCACTATGAATGTCGAGGCTGCTGGGGCAGCATTAGATTCAAATCACTAAATCCTGTATGCATAGTTTATGATGATTATCAATATTTCTTACACTGAATACTGAAAATATTATGGCATTGGTCAAGGTTATTCGTGAAATTACGTAGTTCATTGGCGAAATCGATAATCCTTGACATTGCATGAAAGTACTTACGTTAGCATGGTACGATGTGGTTTGGATTAAGTTGGGGCTGCTAAAACTCTTCAGGCAAACGCATCTACGTATATTTGTCACCAGAAACGCCATCATTATTCGATTAAATTTGCTGAATATTAACAATTTCTAGTTTGTATCCACACACACTGTACTTTCTATGATTTGTGAAAGAACTAGAAGAAATTTTGAGAGTGAGACTTTAGACTGACGTTTGTATTCTCTGTGGTACGAACAATCAAATTCTTTGCTGTGCTTACTTGTAATGAAATAGAGATTCTTCATCTTCAAGAAAGCAATATCAATCAACTGTATCATGACAGGTAGCCATCTTCGCTAGTAGCTAACTTCATGTAATATTAACAAAATTAGTACAAACCAATCACAACTGCAAAATTTTATAAAATCGTGTATTTCTGCAGTAAGGAAATGTAGGGATAATTTTGTTCTAACTATGTTTTCGAACGCACAGAAACGCGTTCGAAAGTCGAAACCTGTAAAGATGTTCAGGAATTGTATGTCATATCAGATTTAATACTGGTGAAGAGAATATCAAATATAAATTTAAAGAGTACTAAATGAAAAGTATTTTAAAGTTCAGAATGCTGTAATTATGAAAAGTCTGATATTTTACTGAGGATTGTGCAATATTTAGTCCGAAGGCATCACATCGTAGAAAAAATATGGTTTACGAACGTGAGACATATTTAAATAGAATCTTTTTTGTGGCGAACATGACAATCGGTTTTAGAGCGATTTCTAAGCTTGTGGCGCCTATAGTCGGCAACGTTGTTTGTTTATCTCGAGCCCAATTAAGTGCAGTGTAAGTGAAAAAATCAATAAAAACATTTAATTTATTGTTTATTTAAAATATGTGTTATGCAATAGGTGATGCATCCCAAGACCGGCTGTTTTCGCTAATCGTTTTGTGTACTGTACATCACTAATCTGTCAAACATGAAACATGATTCGTGTAGAATGATGTCATTTTGAAATTAAAATCATTCATTGAGGTGAGCCGGCTTAAAGTTTTCTTGTTATTGTACTGATTAATCTTACGATTTCCAGGAAAATGAGTGCTAATCCCGATTACAAATCTGCGAAATCGATCCACGAATTCACCGTGAAAAACATAAAGGGTGAAGATGTACAACTGGACGTGTATAAAGGTCATGTTTGCATTATTGTGAATGTGGCTTCACAGTGCGGTTTAACCGCTAATAATTACAAGCAATTGAATGAAATGTACGAAAAATATGCTGAGGAGAAAGGTGGGTTGTTCTGATAAGAATTCAACAACAATTCTCGCCAATCTTTTGCCTGTTCTGAATTAAGCAATACCGGTGCCGGCGCACGTTGTTATTTATGTACTGATTAGTTAATGTACATGTTACCTACTCCTCAAGTGCAGCGCAACTATAAAGATTGGCGAGAGTAGTAATGTAGGTAGATAGACAACATTATCATAACTATAAATGATTGCCTAGCTACAACAACAGTATCTATTTTTAGGTCTGCGTATTCTCGCGTTCCCCTGCAATCAGTTTGCTGGTCAGGAGCCAGGTAACCCTGAGGACATTGTTTGCTTTGCAAAAGACAGGAAAGTGATGTTTGATCTGTTCGAGAAGGTTGATGTGAATGGAGACAGTGCCAGTCCATTGTGGAAGTTCCTGAAGGTAAAGGTTCTGTATATTATTGTATTTTTCAGAGTGCATTTGGCCTGTTTATGTGCAATACTAAAAATAGTCAGGCTGTATAAAACTACTGCTGTACATTGGCCTACTTACAAACTTCTGCATGCATTGCCATAACTACCTACTTTCCTGTTTGCTCTATTTTGGTAGACAAAGATAACCATGGACATAGTGTTTAATCATATGGTATGGATAAAAATAATAATGAGCATCATTATTTTTAATCATATTAATTGCTATTTTGGCAGTAAAAAACTTTGTACTTTAATTTCATCATTATTCTCCTTCAATCAACTCAGCCTATCGCAGTCCACTGCTGGACATAGGCCTCTCCCAGGCTGCGCCACAACACCCTGTCCTCCGCGTTCCGCATCATTTCATTCTCCTTATCCCGATTTATTTGGGGGTCAGCGCATCATGTCATTTTCTTCCATATTTATTAAAAATTACTAATTTAAATGTGTACTTTTGTGATTTTTTTTTTGTAAAATAATAAATAAATCACAAAAGTACACATTTATGTGCACATATTTTACTGGTATAATGCTAAAATATTGAAGATTTAGAAGTCCTTCATGATTATGTAAAACAAAATTCTAAATAATTTATTTATATTTTTGCATGTTATTTGAATACATTTTAAATATTAGGTGGCCTCCACTTGTTCACCATTCAATAACACATAAAAAAAAGGCTGAATTTCTAACAAACTAAATAATGCCAAAGTAATAATTTTGTAATTCTTCTAAAAATGTAGAAACCAAGCCTCAAATAAATATAAAAATAATACTATATATACAATAATACTATATACTTTATTATACAATACTTGTATAATAAAGCAGAAAGGTTGTTGGTTTGAATGCGCTAATTTCTAGAAATACTAGTCGAATTTGAAGCCCCTTGTTATAGGTTATTTAAAATCATGCTACAACCCTTAAAAGCCGAGCAACACAAAAAAAATAAAATACAGAAAACTAAGCGAAAACTAAATAATAGTGCGAGCGGGCGATGCGATACGACGCGGTAGGTCGGGGCCGAAATTTCATGCGGGCAGAAGCTAGTACCTATCTAAGAAAGTGAAAATGCGAATTCTACAAATTTCACTTCAGTTTTGTTATGTAAAACTGAATTCTAATCTGTCTGTTTCCTTTTTTTTTTACTAAAACGTGAAATAATTTTAATAAGTCAACAAGATATCTATACTAATATTATAAAGAGGTAAAATTTGTTTGTTTGTTTGTATGTAGGGGGTAATCTCCGGAGCTAATGATCCAATTCTAAACTGGTAGAAAGCTACATTATGTGTGAGTGCTGTCGCGAAAATTTAATCAACTGTCCCATAGAAAACTTCAATACCTCCTCGACCTAAATGTATGGGACGGCTGAATTTTTATTCGCGATTACGATGTTGGTCCCATGGAGAACGTTGTTCAGTTTGATGGTCTGTACCACATCCTTAAATTTGGCTGGTCTTTGAAAAACAACCCTGTATATATTTGTTGATAACAGTCAAAGTACAAATCTGAAAAAATACAGAATGATGTGTCATAGAGCAAAACAAATCATGTTCTATATAGAAAAACTTGCATGTTAGTAATAAAAGTTGCTGAGTAATGGTAATGAGTTTTTATCACAATTACTGTGAGTAGGTAGAATATATGTGGCATGGCAAACCACAGGTGTATAGAAGGACAACCTTGGATAATCTATTTGTGATAAGGTGAACATCTATTATTCATAATTCTGTGAGAATTGCCTTCGAATGGTCATTGCTAGTAATTATGTTAAGTGGTTTTAAATGAAAGCAGTGTTTCTCATTGATTTTTCCATGTGATAGATTTTATACTTGTGGGAATAGTTATATTAATCATATTATTTCCTTTATTTCATTAAATACATACAAATTATATTTTTTAATATTAGAATATAAAAACATTAAAGAAGGGACACCCGGATGGAACGAAGTATAACTGGCTTGCTTTCTATAAGAGAGAGAGAGAGACGGAGAAACACGCGCACGCCGCACGGCTTACAACTATAGCAAAAAGTGTCGTTCCAACTTTTGGTCTTAATTTTTTCCGTCTAGCCCCCTTTCGCAACGCGCAATAAGGAACTTCGTTACAAAAATAGTAGCGAACCGGTATCGGGAACAGGGTCTACCAGCGGTCAGGGCTCCAGCGAGAGGAACCTCGCAATAATGCGGGCCTTGTCCAGAAGTACCGCTTTCTGAATCAAGCTCTTGATCCAGCTGCCCAACAAGAGCCTCCTGAGGTGTTGGTCGAGGCTCTTGGTTAATAAACCATTGGCTGTCACGACTATCAACACATTGAACGCTGAGTCCACATCCCACATGTCGACCTCGTGAGCCAAGTCAAGATACTTGATTTGGTTATCTTTCCCGGCTTTCACGAGGTTCTCATCACGCGGGACGGTTATGACCGCTCTGAACGATCCACCACCATTATATCAGGCTTATTGGCAACGATAGTCCTATCAGTGATGATGGATCGATCCCAGTACATTGTAATATATCGAGAACTGGGTCGGGCACATACCTGACCACAGCCGTACGGCACCTCCGATTCCACAGCGCTGTATTTCAGAGCAAACTGCTGATGGATTATCCTGGCTACAAGGTTGTCTCTGCAAGTACTCTCAGTTAGATAGATGAGAACACCCGGAGATAATATGCCTGATTGTGTAAATAATTAATCATATTATTATTATCTAGCTTCTGCCAGTTAAGGCAGAAATAAGCAGAACTAATATTATCGTACAAGTATATATTCTTAGAAACACAAACAATATTTTAATTTTATTAGTAACAGAATTCTTTTTCTAAGTCAAAAGGTGTATCAACATGACACAACACTTTTCTTCTTTTACAAGGTGTCACATTGATCTAAAAAGAGTTTTTACTCTAACACCTTCTCTCAATGTGAAGACCTTGTAATTTTGCAAGCTTCACCAATCTTGGCCTAGCCATCGGTTTAGTTAGTAGATCTGCCAGCTGAAGCTCACTGCAGATTCTATTTATCTGTAGCTCTCCATTCGTAACAAGTTCTCTCACAAAGAAGTGCCTGGTCCTAATGTGTTTAGTTCTGCGATGGAACTCGGGGTTTTCTGCCAGTCTTACAGCTGCTTCGTTGTCTACGTTTAGCACAGGCAAATCGCTCAAATTTGTTATATCCCGTAGAAGACGAGCAAGCCAAATACTCTCTCTCGCTGCCTCGCTGGCTGCAACAATTTCAGCTTCTGTTGTTGAAATAGCTACGCTTTGCTGTCTCTTGCTTAGCCATGATACAGCACCTCCAGCATACAGACATAAAACTCCCGTCGTTGACCTTCCTGTTGCTACATCCCCACCATGGTCCGCATCACTGTAGCACTCCAAAATTCCTTTTTTGTAGCTTCTTTTATATATGATGCTCATATCTGGTGTATATTGTAAGTACCTAAGTATGCGCTTCAATCGCACGCAATCAGTTAGAGTTGGATTCTCTAAGCTTCTTGATACTACACTCACTGCGTACGCGATATCAGGTCGGGTACCGACCATCAGATATGCAAGTGCTCCGACTACTTGTCGGTAGTTACTCAGGAAGTAATCGTCGTTGTTTTCAGCTTTCTCAGATCCAAAACTTTCCTTCACAACCGGCGTACTTACAGGTCTGCAATCCTGCATTCCAAATCTCCTTAAGATTTTCTGCACATATGAGGTCTGATGTACTCTTATGTCGCCTTCTCTGACATTAATCTCCAAACCCAAATAATAGGAGATTGGCTTGGTTGTTATTTCAAACCTTCCTTTTAATTCATTGATAAACTCATCAATAAGCTCCTGATTTGTCCCAGCCAAGAGCCCATCATCCACATACAAGGCTATTACAAGTTTTCCCGTTGACTTCTCTCTAGTGAACAGACATGGGTCTGCATCACTAACCTTAAAGCCTATATTCTTGAAAAAATCCAAAATGCATTTGTTCCAACAGCGAGGAGCTTGTTTTAAGCCATATAGACTTTTCTTTAAAAGACATACTCGATCTGTTCCGTCATCATAGCCCTCTGGCTGTCTCAAATAAATTTCTTCATCAGATAAAGACCCATACAAGAAAGCTGTTGATACATCAAACTGACTCAACTTCATGCCTTCACTAGCTGCTACACTGAGTACAGCTCGAACCGTTGTCATTCTGGCTACAGGACTAAAGGTCTGATCATAGTCCTGACCCTTCTTCTGGCGAAAGCCCTTTGCCACTAGACGAGCCTTAAACTTGTCTACTGTCCCGTCAGGGTTTAACTTCACCTTATAGACCCATTTACACGGAATGGCTTTGCGATGTTTGGGCAATTTCTCAAGAACCCACGTTCCATTTTCTTCCAGAGATTTTATCTCCTTATTCATAGCTTTGCGCCACAAATCCTTATCAGAGCAAGAAACTGCGTCCTTATAAGTCACTGGTTCTGTGTGACAGTCAACGCTTGTATCGACATGAGTTACATAATCGTTGAATTTTACCGGGCGTTTGAGGAGTGATCGATCTCTGAGTTGCATGGCACTTCTTGCCAACTCTTCTACGACCTCACTCTCATTTTCCTCATTCTCCCCCCCTAATTCAACAGATTCTTGGTCAGACAGGTCTAGCCGCGCATCTTCAAACTCGGCATCATCACTACTATTTACAAAAGGAGTATTTATAACATCTTGACTTCTGTCTAAAAGTGACTCCTCGTGTGTTTCAGTGACAGGCGTAGTATGTGTCTCCTTAAATGTCTTTCTCACATACAAAGGTACTTCTAGTTCTTGTACCTCTTTGATTGTGCCTTCATCTTCTAAACTAGAGTCCAGTGGTCTTTCATCAAAAGTGATATCTCTGGACCTCATTAGAGAATTTGATTCTTTATGCCAAAACCTATACCCATCATCGTTGTCATAGCCTATCAATATGCACTTATTTGCCTTCTTCTGCATCTTTTTCCTTCTCTGTTTAGGAACATGCACGTAGCAAGTTGAGCCTATTATCCTTAAATGCTTAATTTGTGGTTTCTTCCCAAACCACAACTCAAACGGCGATTTGAGGTCAACAGTAGTTGGTCCCGTTCTATTTAAAATATAAGTAGCTGTATTTACCAACTCTGCCCACAGCACTTGAGGAAGCTCCTGATGAGCATGCATCATTGCTCTGGCCATCTCAACGATTGTCCGGTTATCCCTTTCACTACACCCATTCTGTTCAGGCGTGTAAGGCATAATTAATCGCTGTTGAGTACCATATTTCTTCAACTCTTTTCTGACTTTCTCGTTATCAAACTCGCCTCCGTTATCACTTAAAATCTCTTTGATGGTATGTCCAGCTGACTTCGCTTCAGCTAACATTTGACTCATCTTCTCAGGGACTTCTGATTTCTGTTTCATGAAATAGACGTAACGATACCGAGTGAATTCATCCTTAAAGAGTACGAAATATCGATATCCTGAGATACTTGAAGGGAAGGGACCACAGACGTCAGAGTGTATGCGCTCACCAGGTTTCGTAGCTTTTTCGCGAACACCAAATGGTTGTCTGTGCGCTTTCCCAAAGATACAACCTTCGCATAGTTCTCCACTATTTGGCGTCTCTATTCCTAGCTCCTTCTTTATCAATCGTTTGACATGTTTCTTATCTTGATGTCCCATACGTTCATGATATAGTTGCAGCATATCTCCATGCTCAATTAAGTTTACTGAAACAGCAGGGCGTACGACTTTGCAATCTATCTTGTACAGACCGCCACATCTTTGCCTTGTTCCTGTTACAACAATCCTACCATTGATCTTCATGGAACAATTTGTAACCCGAGACTCAAATACGCTCGTTGGGTTTTTGTCCTGTGAACTAAGCACAGAGAAAAGATTCTTGCTAATCTGGGGAACATACCAAACATCTCGCAAATAGAGGTTCTCAATCCGTCCTTTAACATTGGCTTCTAGATGGACTGTGCCATTTCCAACAGCCTGAATAACATTCCCATCCGCCGTCGTTACCGTGTGAGCTTCACCAAAACGTTCAAAATTTTGAAACAGATCTCCTCGCATAGTGACATGGTGAGTGGCCCCGTTATCCACATACCAATCATCACGATCATTGTTAGAATCTGTTGAATTCACCGTCAGCAACATCATGTTAGAACCTTGAGCTTTGTTTTCCTTCTCCTTTATCCCAACTCTTGGGCAATCCTTTTTGAGATGACCCCGTTCCTTGCAAATAAAGCATTTGTACTTTTTCAGTGTTCCTTGGTCTCTATAGTCATATCCCTTAGCAACCTTTTTATTTACCTTCACATAAAGCGCTGTCTCACTTGATTCAGCATCAGCCATCTTAGCATTAAGCGCTTTTTCATGTGAACACAATTGGCTTGTAATGTTTTCTACAGTCCTTTCCTTCTTTGACATTAACAGCCAACTCGACTTGAACGAGAAATAGACTTCCGGTAGCGTATCAAGGATCTTACAAATCAAGAGAACTTCAGGTAACTCTACCTTCTCTTTTTTTAATAACTCTTCCTTCAAACTGTGCCACAGGTTTTTCAATTTCGATACATGAGTCGACATGTCATCTGACGGATCCCTCCTAAGCTTGAAGAAATCCAAACATATATCATAGAGTCGGCCCTCATTAGGTCCCTCATATAATCTATGGAGTTCGTCCCAAACTTCTTTCGGTGTGGACAATCTAATTACTTTGCCAAGTGTCTCATCTGTCACATTATTAGTTATCAAGAGCAAGGCTGTACTCTCTAACTTCACAAAATTACGTAAATTTTTATTGTACGATTCTATTACAGCATCACCGCTTCCATCTACGGGTCTAGCTGGCCTTTGTGTTTTACCGTCCACGATATCCATGAGTCCATCCATACCTCTCAGTAAGGCTACCATCCGGTACTTCCATGATATCCAATTGTGGCCGTCAAGTTTCACAATTTGAATTTTCGAAAGCTCCATTTCACAAACTTCTGGGTCTGGGCCCATAACCAGTTAAAGCAGAAATAAGCAGAACTAATATTATCGTACAAGTATATATTCTTAGAAACACAAACAATATTTTAATTTTATTAGTAACAGAATTCTTTTTCTAAGTCAAAAGGTGTATCAACATGACACAACACTTTTCTTCTTTTACAAGGTGTCACATTGATCTAAAAAGAGTTTTTACTCTAACACTGCCCGCGACTTGGTTCGCGTAAAATTTCTGATTCCCCAACCCACTCCGTCGCATCGCATCGCCCGCCCGCGCTTTCACTTTGTTTGTGTTCTTTCTTACTATTTTTTCTTTTTGCTCGGCTCCTAACGGTCGTAGCGTGATGTTAGATAGCCTATAACCTTCTTCAAGAATTGGGCTATCAAATGCAATGAGATTTTTTTTAATCTGATTAGTAGTTCCGGAGATTACCCCCTACATACTCGTACATACAAACAAGTTTTAACTCTTTATATTAGTAGTATAGACTAGCTATTAAAATCTATTTGTGATAAGGTAAAAATCAATAGACCTGCGGGGTAATTGCGTACCTAGTGGTATTTAGGGTGCTGTTCTATTATTCATAATTCTGTGGTAATTGCCTTAGGACTGATTTTTCCATCGCCAGATAATTGTTATTCTAGATAATAAAATTAACATTAACGTAAATAAAATTAACGTTTGACAGTTTTTGTATGAAATAAGTGTCAAAATTTCAAAATTATTTCTCGAATAAAGTTATCAGTTGATTGAAAAATTTGCCTTTAGAATGGTTATTGTTAGTAATTATGTCAAATGGTTTATGTAGGCATTATTTCTCATGGATTTTTCCATGTAGTAGATTTATTTTGAATACTTGTGGGAATAGGATTTAAATCATTTTATCATTGACTAGCGGCCCGCGGCCAACCCCTACTTTTTGACCACATTTTTACGACTTTTTTTTACATCGATGGGTATTCTTTATTTTATGTAAGTTTAATGTTAATGTTTTATAGCCATACCTGCCAGAGAAAAACGCTTGAAAGATTGTAAAAACCGTGTTAAAATCCGTTGCGTAAGTACCTATTGTAAAAGCGACTTTAATCTATACTTATAATAAATCTGTAGAAGTGAAAATTCTGTACATTGAAAATATCAAAAAAATAAATGGCAGGGGGTATTACTAGACCGACACCGAACCCAAAAATGTGATTAAAAAAATTTTTGTCTGTCTGTCTGTCTGTCGGTCTGTCTGTCTGTCTGTCTGTCTGTTTGTTCAGGCATCACGCAAATACTACCGGTTCGATTACGATGAAACTTGGTATAATTATTCTTTAATATCCTGGGCACCACACTGGGTACTTTTTTATCACGGAAAAGTATATACAATAAAAAACAAACTTAATTTTGCGGTTCGATCCCTAGACCCGATTACTGTTCCAACCGCAAATAATAAGTTTGTAGCCACAAAGGGCCCGCGAGATAGATGGCATCCTGGGGAAGCACATACATTTTATCCTGTTAGCACGTTCCCGTGGGATAATTTTCGACATCCACGCGGGCGAAGCCGCGGGCAGAAGCTAGTTAATAATAATGTCATAGATATACCTATTTGTATCGTTGTAATAGCCAATAGTATCAGATTCACTATCATAAAGATAAAACGTTATATTTTAATAATAGGTATCGAAGGTGCAATCAAAATGTTTCACGTGACCCAGCGACCTTTAGCACAAAAGCGCTTGGACGGTTACTGTGCCATTCAACGTAAACAAATTTAATCACCTACGTTTTATAATGATAACCTACCAAGCCCGTCTACCGGTGCCCGATACGGTTTCCTATCGGCAAAAATGACGAATTTCTTAACTCTGAGATGACTTTCCAAACGTCGTTGCTTAGTGCCCATTTTAGTTTATACTGGCTGTACCAGAAACGTGTAGTCAAATTTAAGGATGTGGTACAGACCATCAAACTGGACAAATTTCTCCATGGGACCAACATCGTAATCGCGAAAAAAATATCATCTGGCCCATACAAAACTTCAATACCTACTCGACCCAAATGTATGGGACGGCTGATTATTTTAATATTTAAGGAACTCTTTTGCAATATTAGTTTCTTGTAGACCCTGCTGGGCCCTAATTCACTATGGCCACTTTACGATTCCTTACCGAAACCACGTTAATTCCTTAGCTAATCTCGCGTTGATTTCACGCGGTTTCGTTCATTGCGTCAAATAGAGATTACCTAATTAACATGTTTTTTTTTTTCACAGCACAAGCAGGGTGGCACCCTGGGCAGTTTCGTCAAATGGAACTTCACAAAGTTCATCGTCGACAAAGATGGCGTGCCCGTTGAGCGTCATGGACCCAATGTTGACCCATTGGACCTGGTCAAGTCCCTCGAGAAGTACTGGTGATCAATCTAAAGGAAAAACGGCTTCGCATTTTATTTTTCTATCTAGATATTTTAGTCAGGTTAGAGATGGTTTAACAGTAAATAATGTACTGTAGCAACTGAGCATTTAACTTTATATGTATAAATTGTCTATCCAATTTTTCATTATGCATCTTCCTTCAACAGATAAGTACACAGTTTTTTTTTTTTGAACTTGGCATGTCGCAAGATTAAGCCAAGTAAATGTAGCATAACAAAAAGAAAAATTAAAAAGAAAACCTGCAACCGCACTGTGTGATATGTTACGTAGTTTTTAAGATATATTGTTATTTTTTGTGATATATTATATCAACATAATAATTTTGAATTTTTGTTTTGTTTTATTGAAATGGCTCCCTTTTAGTTGGTTGTTCCTCATGGGAACGATCGAAATTATAAATCACTATCTGTGCCCCCGAATTCGTCCACGTGGATGTCGGAAAACAATTATTATTGTTTTCTCTATACTGTTTTTCTTAAAAAAAGTAGAGTAAGTTACTACTTATAACATCAGCTACCTGCCAGTATAAAAGTGCAATACTTAGGAGGTCATAATGTATGGAACAGCCGCCCGCTTCCTAATGTTAATGGGAACAGCTATTTTCTTTTATAACCGACGAAAAATTTAAATGCCGGGTTCCAGAATCATGAATACATGGTAACAGGTTGCGCGTCGATGTCCCTATCACCCTGTATAATATGGTACACCACAGTCCACACCATGCTCGCGCTGCCAACAAAATGTATGGATGGTTGCGCAACCAATTGGACGCCAAGTGAGGTACCCACCATATTACAATAGGGTATTAGTGTTCTGTGATTACAATCCTGCTGTATGTCATAGAAGTCGGTTAATCGGGTTGCCAATAACGTGCTTCCAATCGTTTGTCATTTCTGTGTGTCCTTGGCCTTACTGTTCATCACGACGAAAGACACTCTGAAACTGAAGTGACTGAAATAAATTCTAAACTGATTTTAAAAAAGCTATATTTATGTCAAGTGTCATCACAAAATAATTGACAATTTGTCAAAGGTAAACAAATTATACAACAGCAAAACAATGATTTTTTGGAAGAGTTGAACATTTGATCAAGCCTATTAATTAACCATGTGCCGTCCGAATAAAACCGTAACGTGAGTATAATTAAAACATGGCATGAAAATATCACAAACTATTCTGCACCTGCACCATAATTGCGTGACACACTATCAATCTCTCATTTTCAAGGATAGGTACCTATTGCTAATCCATTGCTTCATAGGTTCGAAAAATGTGTCTGCTCAACAACGTAAACAACGCAATGAATGTTGTCGAACTGTTAAATTGAGACCCATTGCTACTGATACTCCTGATAGTGTATTACGCAATTACCCAATGAGGGGTGAGGCCCTCACCCCTCACCTCCGGTGACACGTGAATTTGTTACTGCGCAGCGACTCGCCTCATGTTCCAATTTAAGCCGCCATAATGTTTGAATTGGGCTGTACCACTTACGTGCGATTGACTGTAGGTACCTAGCTAACATTGCGGTTTCCAGGGAAAGGAATTCTAATTACAAATCTGCGACATCGATCCACGAATTCACCGTGAAGAACATAAAGGGTGAAGATGTACAACTAGACGTGTATAAAGGGCATGTTTGCATTATTGTGAATGTGGCTTCACAGTGCGGTCTTACCGCTAAAAATTACAAGCAGTTGAATGAAATGTACGAAATATATGCTGAGGAGAAAGGTAGGTTGTTCTTATAAGAAATCAACAACAATACTCGCTAATCTTTTGGCTGCTTGAATTAATACCCGTGTTACACAAGGCCACATGAAGCGAGTATTGTAAAATCAGTGCAGGGGGTGCCACTAGCTAAAAATTAAAAAATTAACCCCGTCCTATCTTGAGACGCTAGCTAACTAGCCCCGAAAAGAAGCTAGTTCTGTATACACGAAGCCAGAGTTACTAGCTCACAAACACTAGCTTAGTATCCTGGCTTAATAAACTCCGAGAGTCCGCACACTCCAAATACTTATATAACTTTTAATAAAATCATTCCCATTTTTAGGTCTGCGTATTCTAGCGTTCCCATGCAATCAGTTTGCTGGTCAAGAGCCAGGTAACCCTGAGGAGATTGTCTGCTCTATCTCAGAGAGAAGAGTAAAATTTGATCTCTTTGAAAAGGTTCATGTGAACGGTAACAATGCCAGTCCATTGTGGAAGTTCCTGAAGGTATAGTTTCTGTATAGGTATTAGTTTGTATTTCAGCGGGGTAATTGCGTAACACATTAGTAATAGCTTTCATTTTGACGGTTCGACAACATTCATTGCGTTTTTTACGTTGTTGAGCAGACAGATTTTTCGAACATATGAAGCAATGGATTAGCAATATCCTTCAAATTGATTCAGATTGTGGTTTATAGTGTGTTACGCAATTAGGATGCTGACCTGACCGGCGGCGGGGTACTTAATTGCGTAACACACTAAAGTGGTAACAGTATGAATGGCTTTCATTTTACAGATAAACAACATTCATTGCATTATTTACGTTGTTGAGTAGACGTGTGTGTTACACAATTACCCCGCAGCCTTCTAACTGCATGCATTTAATCAGGTAGATATTAAGTAGGGGTACATATTATTTTTTCACAGCACAAGCAGGGCGGCATTTTGGGCAGTTTTATCAAATGGAATTTCACAAAATTCATCATTGACAAAGATGGCGTACCTGTTGAGCGTCATGGACCCAATGTTGACCCATTGGAATTGGTCAAGTCCCTCGAGAAGTACTGGTGATCATCTATATTGTATCAAATAATAGAAATAAAGAATTTTACAGTAGCAACTGAACATTTCATATTATTATCATTAGTTAGTGCCCTTTCTGCCCCGTCTCTTTCGTACAACCCAAAGACAAACGGTTTGCATACGCGAATATGGTCGTTGCGCGAAAGAGATGACGACTACGACTGGATCCATTATGTGTAGCCTTTTCTCATTATTATAATTTTTAGTGACTTGTTTATTGCTCACACTGTCAACGGGTTGTCTAGTTAGGCCTGTTTCAAATCGTTTTGTCATATTGTCTGAGTGTACATACATGCCCTTACTGCATAGATATATGAAGCTACGACGACCGAAACGGACGTGACTGAAATAAAGAGCCATCTTACAGTTCTACCTCAATCTGTAAACTCATTAAAAAAGCTACAAAGTTAAAAGGTTCTTTTGGTGCGTGGCCAAACCTTGAACTAACGCCACCGTTGCGTTGTATGTACAGACGCCAGCACATCAAGCTACTACAATCTGTCAATTTTATTTAACAGATTTTTAACTTTATCACTAATGTTCGGCGACTTGGGATAAAATACAAAGTTACCGGCCAGGAATGAATTACATTTTATTTGAATGGTGGCAAGTAGTAGAAATATTTATTTGTATGCCGACAACGCTGCAATGAGTTTGTGAATAAAGATATAACTACAACAATCTTATCGATTTCGATCCGCGTCCTATTGACAAGTGAACGATTACAAAACACGCATCTTTCCATAATAAAAACAGCCCGTTATCCCAGTGGCCAGTCAATCCATGATAAAAAGTAAGATATGAGTGTCATCTCATAAGAAATGTATGGCAAAAGTTTTTTGCGACTCCATCCTCAGTCCAGTAAGTACACCTATAGTTTTTTTTATCCATATACGAAACAGCACCCTAATTGCGTAACACACTATTAATCTAAATCTGAATAATTTTTAAGGATATTACTAATCCATTGCTTCGTATGTTCGAAAAATGTGTCTGTTGAACAACGTAAACAACGCAATGTACCGCCAGCACATCAAGCTACTACAATCTGTCAAATTTCTTTACCTAATAGATTTTCAACTTTATCGCTCAAGCATTAAGGTTCAAGGTTGATTGGGAAAATTTAACAGTTTCGGGTAGCTTGACCTGCTGACGTATGTTGTTGAACTGTCAAAATTAAACCCATTGCTACTGATAGTCTGTTACGCAATTAGCCCGCGGGATCAATCGGCATCAATAAAGTTTTTGTGAAAATGACCCATTATCTTGCTGACTGTACATTTTTTTTTATCTGTGGCGGGGACGAACTAAAAAAAAATAAGGACTGCAACGGTTAAGTTACCTGCCCTATCTCAATGTTACTGTCCCATCTCAAAAATCCACCCTGTGTATCTCCGAACCCAAATTGTTCTCGACTTTGATGTCTTAGTAAAAAATAATGCGTTCTATGTGTAGGTACCGTACCTACTTCAAAAATGCGTAAGTATAATATTGATCTCACAGACTAGGATACTAGTGATTCAAGTATTTCTGTGAAATTATAACACAAGATTTTAGCAACGCCCATCTGTCAATGTCATTGACGGCTAAAGATTCTTGTATCTATCTGACTTATCTATTTTTCTCTATGGCAATGGTGCCGATGTCATTGACATAGAAAAGTTTTCCTATCTCAATGGTCGACAATTCTGCCAATTGTCGACATCGCACTCTACATGTCAACAAAATGATTGTCAATAAATCAAAAAAAAACTAGAAAACAAATAATAATAACATTCTAAGATTGTCACAATATAAAATTTCAAGTACCTACCTAAATAAAACATGACTTGAAAATCATACGCCATGGACCGATTAAACAATCCGGACTATAGCCGAGCCAAAAACGTTCATGAATTCACTGTGCGGAACTTAAAGGGTGACCTAATAAAATTAGACAACTACAAGGGCTTTGTGTGTATAATAGTTAACGTTGGCTCGAAGTGCCCCTTTACTCCACAAAATTACAAACATTTTAACGAATTAATGGATAAGTTTGGAGACAGTAAGGGACCTAGCGCACTACGCGACCACGACCTGTCGCAATCTTGGCCGCAGAAGCTCCGACCAAGTTGCAGACGTTCAAACTATAGCAGGTACACAAAGTTTGACCGCAACTGGCTGGAGGGCCGGCCGTGCGACCAATTGGTTGTTGCGGTCAAGTGCGCGATGCGCATTCAGTTTTTATGGGTAGTTTAACCTGGTCTGTACGGCCACTGGCTGTGGTCGTGGCCGCGTAGTTGGCGAGATCTAAGGTAGTCGATATGTTAGAAATATATAAAACTATGTACAAAACCTACGTACAAATCGACGTTGTATATTATGTGGCAGGCTGCACGTTGAATGTACAGTCAGATTAGCAAACTTTTTAAAAGCCCTTGTTGCAGATCTACCGAGGCTCATTGATTTTATTTTATCGCTTTAGCATTGAGGACCAAATAAGGACGTTACTTTCCTACGTAAATTAATCAAATTGTCTAATTCTCTTATCGTGATGAGCGCACTGTCTATTCTTTTAAAGGATTACGAATATTGGCTTTCCCATGCGATCAGTTTGGAGAGGAACCTGGTACCCCGGAAGAAATAGCTTTACATGCCGAAAAATATAATGTCAAATTCGATTTATTTGCTAAAATAAACGTTAATGGAGAAGAAGCATCTGACGTGTGGAAGTATTTGAAGGTATGAAATGAAGGCAGCCCGCGAAATTCAATTAAATCCTTTTGATTGATAGTTATAGTCATTCAGTTAGATGAGTCGCATTACTTGTTGCGCTCGGGAATCCTATTTTTTTCAACATACAACCTGAAACTGACCTAAAAATTGCAAAAAACGTAAGAAAATTTGAATTTCGCGGGCTGTCCCGCGTGTGGGGGATTACTAGATTAGCTCATCTCATATTCTTAACAAGAATAAACTTCTAAAATAATAAAGCTTATTTATTCATTATTTTGTTTTAGCATGCTCTTAGGGGTTCCACAAAGCAGGGCAAAGTGATTAAATCAAACTACTCAAAATTTATTGTCAATAAAGTTGGTATCCCTGTTGACCGAGTTGGCCCAGAAGTAGAACCCGAAAAATTCGAAAAATTGCTCCAGCCTTACTTATGAATTTTATGAGAGGTACGAGTTTAATCTCCACTGGATTCACCCAATTCAAAATAAATTAGTATCACTGACTTTATCCATTTTCGGAAAGAGAATCATCGGGTAATGCTGATATTAGCATGGATTCTGATAAGGTGACACGAAAACTAGCTTTATTATTAAAGAGAAAATATCAAAAACGTAAAAGAAAGTATTATTTACGTGGAAGGTCTAGCACTAATATCACTTCCTCGTTTCTGAATGGTGCATGTCTAAATCAGGCATTGGAATCGGTGAATTTGCGCAAACGCACGATTTTGCTACCGCGACCGCAGGCTGACAGTCAGCAAAATGCGATCCAACGACGAAAGCGCAAACAGTCCCGTTTTTAATGCTTACTTGCCAATGATACAAGAAGGAAGAAACTTTTAACATTGAAAATATTTTAAAGGTGTTGCATGCGATGCATTCGACCAAATCGCCTAAATTATAGTCTGATGCTTGTGCTAGCCATTATACCACATCTAAAATAAAATACTACAAGGTCATCAGTTTGTATGTAGTTTGTAATGTGATCAAATAAAAGTACCAATAATAATTATGAATTTGTTTGTTTTATCTGAAATTGGATATTGTAAAAGGTTTAGTGATAATTATCGTGAAGTTCTATGGTAAATTGTGGTGGAGTGGATGGAGGCACACTTGTAGTACCCGACGCCGATCGGCAAACAATAAAAATAGGCACTAAATCAGACCAACACGTTACTTGATTGGACTAGATTTAATGCAGTTCGCAAAAAACGTAAGCTTCAAACGAGTGAATGAAGCCATTCGCGTAAACGACAAGAATGGTTTGACCCGGTTTGAATGATGATGACCTGTTTGAATATGACTCAAACCAAAATCGAGAATACGCGTATGTGTTTGAATCATATTGTTTAATCGTCTCGGGGGCGCATAATAAAATAAATATGCAAATACCTAAGACACGCACACAGATTTTGGCAGAGGATTTTTTTGTATTAGAGGATATTCTAATGCCAGGTATATACACACGTACGCACTACGCAGTGGTTGGCGATTTTCAGCATTTTTAAAATCACACGTCGGCACCCAGATTGACAGCTGATTTATAAGGAAAAATATATTATGTGTGTGGACTGTGGACGTGAGATTTGTAATCGAATATAATAATCGCCTAGCTCAGATTGATGACGTCTATTTCAAGAATTCGGAAATCTACGGTTTTATCAAATGAGGAAGTTAGGTTGGCCAATATTGTAAATAAAAGTTTCTGTCTCAGTCACTCCCATTAGAAGATGCAGTCTTTCTCATGGAAGAGTGTAACAACAACTATTTTTAGCCAATCACAGGCAGCGTTTTTAAATTCATTTTAGCGTCGTCGTTCGTTGGCGCTTGGCTTTCTCTCCCTCCTCATTCATCGTGTTTATGTTGCGTACTTTTCGTTTCGATTTAGTGATATTTGTATAAAAATATAGTTGGCATATATTGTGGTGTAGGAAAGAAGTAATCTTTACGCAATAAGCAAGTGGTGAATCGATGAATACTATAATATTGTGACAAGTAAATATCATCGCGTGTGGTTTTGTGATAATTTTAGACTCAACAAAAAAAAAAACAGCAATTATAATGTAATGCAATGTATTAATTACAGAATGTCTACTAGAAGCGGTCGGATAAGAACAAGCGTTATAGAAGGAAGTCCTTCGAGAACACGCAAAGGTGTCTCGCCGACGCGTTCTCCCGCCAGAACGCGGAAAAGTTCGCCGCCGCCGTCTGGGAAAACTCCGCCTCCCGCACGCTCGTCTGGCCGTAAATCTCCCGCACGCAAATCACCTAGCCGAAAACCAGCTTCGAAGTTTCCCGCACGCAAGTCACCTTCGAGAACTACTAAGGATACAACACAACCAGAGGTTTCCAATGTACCGAAGTCTCCGGCAAAGCGCCCTCCTATCGACTCTGAAGTAGCAGTAGCGGTCAAACTTGAAGATTTATCTTCTAAGCTTCAAGTCTACCGTCGGACCCGGTCTAAGCGAGTAGAATACTCCCTCAAAGATTTGACATCAAGTATTACAGAGAGTGAATTTTCTCTTAACAAAGTGAATGGCTTGGAATCTAGCGACATATATGGTCTGAGAAACAGGAGATCTGTCGAGGAGGTCGCGCCTCGCAGGTCTAGTAGGTTGCGAGAGTTCGTTGACAATGTCCCAGATATCAGACGGAGTCTTAGCAAATCCCTAAGTCAAAGCAAATCAATAAGCAAATCTGTCAGTAAATCACTAGGAGCATACTCAGATGAGGATAATTCTGAGGAGGAATACCATCAGGTGAAATCAAAGTCAGTGACTAGAAAATTGGCAACCCCTCTTCGAAACAGTATCAATAGCTTGACTCAAGTTGCAAGCAAATGGGAGTTCGGTGGAAGGCTGGGATCCCTGAGCTTAATGCTCCTGATACCCTTAACAGTATTCTCTATATTAAATTCTTGTAAACAATCTTGTGCTCCCAAATCTCTTTTAGATCTGTCTGCATATAAATCTATACAAGCTTTTTTTAGTTTACAAGCGTTTAGCTTTATCCTTGTGCAATGTGTTATACAAGCGATCTTTACTATAGTACCAATATTTGGTACCAGATCTGACCGCATGGATGAGTCTGGCACAAGACACTGTTTCAATGCATTTTTCTCCAGCATAGTGACTGTGAATGCCCTCTTCCTATTGGATTTCTTTCAAATTATTGATAAAGAGTATTTATTGAATGAATACTTGAGACTTGCAGCCATCTCATACATTTTTGCTGTAGTACTAAGTGTTGTCTTGTACGTAAAAAGCAGTGACTTGACAAAGGAAGACTTAAATCAGTATGGAAACACTGGGTATACATTGTATGACTTCTTCATGGGGAGGGAAATTCATCCATTTATCAAGAAACTGGATGTCAAACTTTGGATATCAAGAATCTCAAATATTAGCTCTGTAAGTATTTACTTAGATTCTTTTCTATCTGTACTTTGATTTTATTCCCTCCCAAATGTTTCATCATCAGAATTTTAATGATGATTGTTTAATGATTTTAATGATGTAATTAAAAATTGTTGCTATATAACTTTTTTATAGTATGCCTAAATCAAAGTACCGCTAACTCGTGTACTTCCTTGTTTTTCTGTATTTGTGGTAGGTTAAAGATAATAATATTCTATCCACTCATTGGGTTAAGCTTATCATTTATCAGGAATGCATTGTTTATAATAAGTTATAGGTGTTAGTATAGTGTAAGTTAGGATAAGCGCATTTACCGCATTGGGTTATATCCTGTAATGGTAACTGTAAGTAGATGAATAAATAAATAAAATAAATAAATAAATTTTTATAACCAGCAATACAAAAACAGGAAAGTAGAATCAATGCCATTCATGTATGCTTATAAATGAGGTAATAAATAGTAAACAGTTGTTTCTATGATTTATTCCTAATGGAATAAAATATTTTATTTTGTTTCAGCTGATATTTCTCGTGCTAATCTTCACACAAGGACTTGAAATCAAACTGTCGGAGAAGAATGATTTCTCATTGGAAAATTTAAAACAGTTGGTGAACAATATACAGTTGAAGCCAACTATTCTTATAGTCTCTATGATGCAGATAGTTTATATTCTGAACTTTATTATGAAGGAGTACAGGATCACGGCAACATTTTACTGGCAGTCGGAAGGGGTAGGGTACCTCCAGACTGTTTCAAGTGCACTGTACCCATTCTACTTCACCACAATATCTAAACATGTGGCAGACACAGACTTAGTTCTGTCTACTAACACCTTAATCTCTGCTTGTGTACTATTTGTGCTGGGATTCTTCATAATGCTTCTTAGTAACAATATTAAATATGAATTCAGGAAAGATCCTCTGCATCTGAGCTTGGCAAGTAAGTAACTGTATCATGTATGCTATTTATCTTATTGTATTACTTATGCTTTATTTGTAAACGCTCTAATGGTGGAATATAGTCTTTTTTTATAACAGTAAATAATGAATATTTATTGTACTATAGTAACCTTTGGAAAACTAATTTTATTATTCACGATCATATGCATAGTAATTTTCATTAACAAACCTAGCAATGAGGTAGTTTTATGAGGAAGATTTATAATAGTGTTCTACTAAACAAGAAAAAAATTATCAACATTTTCCAAAAAAATTCAGTGTATTCTTTTTACTTTCAGACGTAGACTCCATGCCGACATTCCATGGAAAGAAGCTTCTGGTCTCCAATCTATGGGGGATCTTACGTCATCCGAATTATGCAGGTGACATACTGATTCACATCGCCCTAGCTTTGCCTGGACTTGTCTCTGGACAATATGTGGCGGCAGCACCGGCGATCCTGACTATTCTTGTGCTAATGCACCGCGCATGGCGGGATCATAATCGGTGCAAGTGGCGCTACGGGGCAGCCTGGCAAAGATACTGCAAAAGAGTACCTGCAGTACTATTACCTAAACTTCTTTAATTTCTATTCTATTCAGGCTGTAAATTGCAATCTCTTGTTGCACATAAACCCTTTAGAAAGGTAAGCAACTCTTGTTGCTGATGTGTGGCAAATCTATAAATTACATGCTTCTTAGAACATGAATTATGACTCGAATGTAAAAGATCTTAAAAATTCAGAACACATTACTATAGAGTATTGTAGATTTAATTTTATATAAAATGTAATATTACATATGTATTTTAGATATTATTATGCGGTTGAGAATTTAATTTGTGTAAATAATTTTACTATCCAACTGCCTCAGACAGAGGGTAATGTTTTTACTAGTATGTATTTCAATAATGCATCACATTTTAAATGCTATATTTTCTAGAGATCTGTGTGACGATATTTTATGAATTTTTTATGACATGTCTATTAATTATATTATTATGTAGGTTAGTGTTTGAGATTAATGCCCTACGAAACCACCGTACAAAATTCTAATACTTAATTTAGCTCTCTTTATTTTTTAAATGAATTATTGGTATTTTTTTATATTGACTTAGATATACTAAGCATATTTTGGTAATGTATTATTGAAATTATTCGGAGGTGTGTGACAAGTTGTATTTTTAGGAAAGTAAGACTTTGGAAAGCACTTCGTCCCAAATCATATTGGTAGATTATTAATATACATAATAATATTGGTAGTTTTTAAATGAAATTGACCATGTTTGTAGTGTTTCTCCTTGTATGTGTGAATTTTATTCTACAATATTATTGCTGACATAGTTGCATGTTATGGTTAAGATTTAGACCTTTACATTGCAAATAATATATTTAACTCTGATTAAGACATCATTAAATACATACTTCGTACAAATCTGTCTAAATTATAAAACTAAGAAGACTAATTGGTATTTCTTAATTAATTGTTTATGTGAATAGGTAGTTAGGTATTCTAAAGACTCAGAATAATTTAAATGTTAGAGCTTAAGTTGTGAATTACATTATTTACAAAATAATGTAGTTTATTAGGATTGGAAATTAATTTTGGAATTTCAATGGTAATAGTATTTTCTTCTAGGGTTTTGTTTCGAGTAAGTTGTGTGTATCCCGTAGAAGTATAGGAACTTTAACGTAAACACAAGTGCCTCAGAAATTCAGAAATATTAGCTGTATTGCTGAAAAATTGTTCGGATATTTTAGATTTATGATCAAACAGTTATTTACTGTTTCACAGGCATTGCTCAGGTTTTTGATCAAGACACTGCTCAAAAGTTAAGCACAATAATATTTAAGTTTCAAAATTAGCTTATCTTTAATGTTAATCAAGCCGCCTTCTCGGACCGTATATTCTCTCTAGACGTAAACTTGCTATGCAGCAACTTTTGCCATATTAGAAAGATATTATTGTTTTGTTCGGAAATATTCTTTGAATTAATTTTACCCTTAGTTTTTGTTCGAGAGTGTGTTCATGTGACTTCAATTTTTAATTATGTTATTGTCACAATTTTAATAAAGATTTTGTACAAAGTGTAAAATTGTTTTGTTTTATTTCAGTGACGAATTGACGACGCGTTGGTATTTTTCCTCGATTTGTACAGTTCTGCATATACGCTTGAAGTAGGCCAATATTTGCAAGGGACCATTGCATTGGCGTAACAATAATCATCCTCTGCCTAGCTTTTTCCCAACTATGTTGGGTCAGCTTTCAGTCTAACTGGATGCAGCTGAATACCAGTATTTTACAAGGAGCGACTGCCTATCTGACCTTCACAACCCAGTTACTGGGTAATACGATACCCCTTGGTAAGACTGGTTGTCAGACTTTCGGGCTTCTGACTACCCGTAACGACTGTCAAAGATTCACGAATGACAGCCGGGACTAACGGTTCGTGCTTTCCGAGGCACGGAGGGGTCGGTATGTAAAGATTGTACCCATCCACCAGACCAACCGCGGCAAGCGAAACTTAACCTGATCGATTGACCTGTGCGGCTGTGTGTGTGTGTATTAAAGGCATTCCCATTTAACTGGTCGGGTTCGGTTCCCAGGTCAGGAAAACATGATTATAAGACGTGTGTTGATCACAAATATGAATAAAACAAAGTTTAATCGCATTTATTTATTTTTCTATAAAATACACATACAATTTGTAAATAAACAATTCAATATTCAAATATCTAATTTACAGATTTCGTTCCTAAACATATTCATACGTCCACGTTATAATGTAGGTAGGTACTATTACACGGATGTTGGATCATAGGCAACAATTACAACATCAAATAAATGTATTGATTAGTTACTAAAAACAAAGTGTAGGTTCTTCGATGGACATAGCAGAAAACCTACAAAATGACTGATATGTACTTCATTTTCCGTGGATATTTTTGGAAGAATAATACGCGAAAGGAAGTTGAAAGTTCATTTTTGTAAATCAACCACTGCAAAAGCTTGGATATGACATCGAATGCAATGTAAGATTTAAGTCCTATGGGACAAAACAGTATCTATAACTAACGTAACTAACATCAAGTACCTGTAGATTTTAGACTAGTAGGTACATGGACCTTAAGACAAAATCGATATTAATTTACCATTCTAATAGGCCTATTAAAAACGCTTTGATTAATTAACTGGTGCAACCTTTTACATAGGAATAAAAACAAACATACATAGGACACGTCTTGATATCGAAAGGCTGCACTCTCTTAAGGGTCATTTTTGGCACTAAGATAATTATATTATGACTGTTAAAAATACGTTAAGCTGCGTCCCCACTTGTATTTATGTAATCCCACACACATCATCATCATCTCATCCGGACCACGTATTATCATATCTGATGCGTGATTTTATCTGGTGGATAGTTAAACTGATCAGTTTGGGATTTTTCTTTGAGGTCTTAGAAAACGTAAAAGGTTCCTATACCTATACAATGCACTAGTGATACTAGGCAGCACAGAATAATTTGTCTCCTGTTAGCTCTGCTTACGACATGATGACTCAGCTATAAGCACGATAATGTCCTCGAATGAGCCTCGAACGGTCAGCGTCGCCGCTTTTGTTTGGACTAGTTCGGAGGTTCGCTGGGTGAAATGCTAAAATCCCCGTCCCCATACATGTTGTTCACTTTGTTGGGAGAGTTTTTGGCGCGTTTGTTACAAGTGAGGACGCAGCTTTTGATTTGAAATCATTTATAACTAAACGTTACAGTTGGTAGGTACAGTAATGAAAATAAAATTCTTAAAAAACAATATAAGATTGTACATAGATTTATTTTTTATCTAAGTAATAACGTCTAATTTTCATCATAAGATTGTGTTTTAATCCTATATAATATTATATAATATCTTCGTATTCTTTTAAACTAAAAAATAATTAGTAGTAGCAACCTCTGCTTAACCCTTTGGGTATTACAGGAGCATTGTTTAATAAAGTATTTATGTATGTATTATATATCTCTTAGAACGGGACTATCATGTTTTAACGGGTAGGTAGGTGCTTATCAACATGGTCGTCGTAAGATAGTTTGAACGTAACGGTATTATTTGGGAAGACACACATAAACCTTATCTATGTAAGCTCGACCAATAAAATAATGTTTAAAATGTACATGAAAATATTTCCACATGATGGATTATGCCATTATTTAAATGTTCTAAGCACAATGTGGTCGTCTAATCGTGTATCTATTTCACATTAATTATTTATTATCAAACGTAAACTATCATAACACCATTTAGATTATTATTTCATCACTTTTTAATCACATTACATAAAAGTCATAATACATAATAGTGCTGTTATTATTTGCGTGTCATTTAATTATTTTCAACATTAAAATACGATGTTAATTAATGCCATCTAGTTATTTGGTTCCATTTAACATTTACTATGAAAATATACACGTTTAAAATCTATATAATCGATATATACAAGGTTTATTTACATTAATGGTATCTTTTTAGAAAATATCTTTATTATAATCAGCGTGAAAGACAAATACCTACATATTAGACATGTAAATAATCTTTATAAATACGTAGATGAAATAATTGAATGATACCGTAAAGGTTTAAAGAAAAAATAGGTCATAAATTCAAATTATTGTCAATTGAAATAAAAAAAGTGGACAGTTGAATTCAAGTTGTGAAATGTTATCCTGATGTGAATCAATAGGTATGGGTAGTAGATAATCAGGAAATTATTTTATGGCAGTGTTTTCTTAAGTTTCTTTTTAATATGATTTTTTAAATTTTTTAAATTTTTTCAATTTGGTTACAGCTAGCTACGGATTGGCTTAGACCATCTCTCTTAGGAGAAATGAGATAGTACCTAGGTATATGAGATTATAAGGTAGTAAGCATTCTTTTGCATGAGAAAAAAAAACATGGTAAAATTGTATTAGTAAGTAGGTACTCTTTGATTAGGTAGGTACTTAAATTGTATGCATACTATAAAATATCTTAAAGGAAATATTTACTCTAAATACTATGAAAAATGGCCGGAACGATTCAAAATGAAAGAAAATAAGTATTTAATCATTTTGAGAAGTGAAGAAGGTAAAGTAAGGTTACGGGAGTGCTCATTCAACACTTGCATTGTTTCAAAAGAAAAGAAGTAGGTACCTATTCGATGTTATTGCATGCATGTAGATCCTAAGTAATCATTTAGGCACCACGAAATGTTGGTCGACGCTTTTGTCCTCCAAACTGCTAGGATGTTAAGAAGCAATACCTACTGCCAAGTGTTTTACAGGTCATGTATGTTTTTAAAAGCATTTTTTAATATTTTCAAAAAGTAGATATTTATTCTTGCGGCCGATTTAGTACGACCAAAATAGGATTATTTGGATGGCATGTCGTATTTACGAATTATTTATAAATATTTTATTTTTACGATTGATCCAGGTATAAGAAGAAATTTTCTATAATCTAGTTGAACAGCTTTAAAATATTTTGTTGTTTTTAGTATTAATTATTATCAGTGATATTCAGATAAAACTACCTACCATTTTGAATACAGAAATCTTTAGATAAAAGACTAGGTATATTTTTATAGATATCTTAGAATCTTGACTAAAAGGTAGAATGCATTCATCAAACTAGAACACTTAAATGTTATCTTGTGAAGATAATACATCTATTAAAACATAAAATAGGTTTTATAAGGACAATTCGGTTTATCATAAACGTTTAAGCTATACCTACGAGAAGAAAGGTTTACTTTAGCGTGAATATCAAGAAGGGTACCTAAATAAAAACGTTGCGTTCAGACGGCATAGTAAGCCTGGTCATGGGAATGTTACGATAAAAAGCCAGTTACAGCTAACTAAAACTAGCGAGGGTCTAACAAAATGCCCATTGAAGGCAGGGATACCGCTAGAATTCACGATAATACTATAATTACGTGGAATTATAACAAGTTCTTAACTGGACACTTAATTATACTAAATTAGTAAAGATCCTAATATAATTACTAGTACAAAATAAGCCTCACATCGTTCCTTATTGATGTCATACCTACATACAAAACACAAGTCATTCCTTTCATATTACATAGTAACTGATGGTGCTATTTATAAATCACCGTTTCTATGAATCCACTTTTACTTCGCTAAAGCTTCTTATAAATAAGGCATTTCTTTTTACAATAATATCGTAATTCACCATTCAAAGATACATTTTGTATCTTCCTACGTCATTTTTTAATTGGTCTGGCAATCTAAAGGGTCATAACCATTTAAGTAGCCTAGCATATGCCACTTGGTGTCATAGATTTGTGCTACCATGCACAAATCTATGACACCAAGTGGCATATGATACCGCGCTACCAACATTCGTTTTCCTAGCTACTTTTCATTTAGGCGCTGAGCAGACGGCGGACAAATTGTCCGTGACGATAAAACGTATGGAAATCTATGCAATAACGCGCAGAGAGGACCAAATGACCGCGCCGCCGGTGCTTGTCGGATATTTTTCGCGGTCATTCTAACCGCCGTCTGCAGAGCGCTGAAGCAGGATTACAGACTGGTTATGTACAAAATGACGTAGGTGGTGAATGTGGGTACTGTCAGGGGGGGCGGCACGAGTTGGCGCGCGTCCCGGCCGCAGGACGTCAGAAGTTGCTGTCGAACACGCCCATCGATCGGGAGATGTCCTCGTCGCGCAGGCAGCAGTCGAGAAATTCGTCCAGAGTCAGCACTCCGTCGCGGTTCAAATCCATTTTCTGAAAGTTACGACATTTCTGCATTTACTTTTACAAACGACATAGGTACCTATTACATAAAGTTAACAACATCATGTCAACCGTCAGTCAGTAATGTCAGTCAGCCGTAAAAAGATTTATTGCAACGACTATAATTTATTTCATCACACACATGTTTCTGATACCGACTGTCCATACTTAATTAGTAGATATAATAAGTACCTACTTATGATAGATATATAGCTGTGTAGGTATATGACTTATTTACACAGAAACTAGAATATGATGAATGTGAATAATATTAGCTAGTACAAGTACTTAGTTGCCTATAATTTTATACGAAACAGCATATTTTATGAATGATTGTAATGACTTTATTGAATGGGTCACTAATGTCCAAAGTTTGCACTATTAAGTATATACAACGTAAAACAGCGCTGCAATTTGCAAAAACGGTAAGAAATTTATAATTTCGAAGATCGCTTAGAAAAACTTGAGATCCGCATCCGTATCCGCGGATGTGAGCCATCAAAAATCGTAACCGCGGATGTAAAAAAACTGTATCCGTAACATTATCCCTATGCAAACGGTGAGGATCGAACTCACGACCTGGGTTGTTCCACCGCGCTCCAAAACTCATTGTTCTCAAAATTTTAATGTTCATACATTGATTTCGCCAGTTCGCGCAATAACCGTTGCGCCATTGTCGCTTAGTCTTAGAAAATCCATGTAAAATTAAAGGAATTACAAACCTGAAACAGTCTTTCAACTTTCTCCCTTATCACATCATCTTCTAAGTTGGGATCTACGATCTTCCCCATAAGGTCGTAAACAGCGCTGACAATCTCCGTCATTTCCTCTTTAGTGATGCATCCGTCGCCATTGATATCATACAGTGAAAACGTCCATCGCAGCTTCTCTTCTAAGGTCCCTCTCGATAATATTGATAGCCCGGTTACAAACTCCTGTAAATAAAAAGATGTTACTGATTCTGCAGCATAAGTAGGTACCTATAACCATACTCGGCCTATAATGTTCCCACTGCCGACACAGGCCTCCTCTCGGTGAGAGGGAGTGGGCCGTAACGTCTAGCACGTAAGTGTTCAGCACGGATTGGTAGATGTCACATGTCGTCGAATTTGTGGTTCTAGGACATGTCGTTTTCCTTCTGTAGGTTTTTCTCAATTCTGGAGAGCACTGATTAAAAACATTGCCGTAGGTGGAGTAACTTGGGCCTGTCCTATGTATAGAAAATCAATACATAGGCGATAGGCGGAGTTTGTGATTAAGCCGATTTACATAATTAACATCGTAGTTGTACTGGCAGGTAAAGCAACGTTAGTCTACTGAAATAATCGACACCCTGTCTGAAGATTGCAGTTTGATGCTGTTAGAAGAACGAATTAAGTGCTTCCTTTTGAACGCCAGAGCTTAAACGCACGCGCGTGCCCTCCACGCCAAGCCACAATTTCACCGCAAATACCTACAAAAAGGGATATAGGGATATAGGGAATAGGGATTCCAAAATGATTTAATTGTTTATTTCGTGATAAAAGTGCACCGCATTTTTTGTCACATATTTGTGTCGTTGGCGTACAGGGCACGCGCTTGCTTGTCACGTATATGTGACAATGGCGTTCAAAAGGTTAAGAGTGCTTGTATAAAGAAGCGGAGTCCCGGTAAAGACAAATCCGACCGATGCGAGTGGTAGGTATAGTTCCGTGTGAATTTATGCGCTCACACAAAAATGAACGACCAAAACATGTAGGTAACCGTTCCTTTCCGACGATCGAGATAGATCGACGATAACTTGTAGCGATCTGTACCGAGAGTCGAGTCCGAAAATCTGCTTCTTTATGCAATCACCCTCCAGATACAGCAGCTGCAGCAAACAAAGGATCGCCTTTAGTTGGGTACAACGACGTCCACGGGAGTTAGCTACTTCAAGTCGGGTTAGGTACTTCAATAGCTTCTTAGTTATACCAGCAGTGCGATTCTGTATCCAACTCACCGTGAAAACTTAGGTGAAGTGAGCTGCAGTGCGATTCTGTAACCATCTCACCGTGAAAAATCAGGTGAAGTGAGCTCATCTATATAATTGTAGGTACTCTATGAGTGAGCTGTCATTCAAACTAATGCTAGGGATTGACACTATTGACATGACAGCTCACTCTAAGCTCATTCCACATAACTTTTACCTAACTGTGAAATTTTTACAGAATCGATCGGTTGTACCTACTGGTTCTACTAAACTTCCTATTCTGTACGCCAAATATTGCAGCCCGTATCATCCAGGGTACTAAACGTGTTTGTAGTCACGTCCTGTGAAGATAATTTTTGTAAATATTCTATAAAATTAAATGGTATATTTACCTCAAAACTTAACAGGCCACTTCTGTCTTGGTCCAGTGTGTTGAAAACGAAGTGCGCGTACTGAGCGGTGTTCGCTAGAAAATAAATTATGATAAATTAATGTCGATAATAATAATTTAACTTTAGTAAGTAACATAAACAAGGTTATTCATGACATTTTCCAAGTTGTAAACAGTCTTTGAAAATCATAGTAAATACCAAGGTTCCCTTAATTAATCAGTTTTACTGCTATCACCAAATACGGGAATGTGGTAAGTATAAGATTAGTCAGTCAACAAGGTTGTTAGCGGGGATGACGGCTCTGCATACGACAGAAGTTAGTTGCTGAAATGAGTCTCCTAAAAATAAAGCTACACTGCTACAAACAAGGATCCTTAGGCATTTGAATGACATTTACATAATGGGGGGCGTTGAAGGTAAACATTTTTGATATTTTATTGCAAAAAAAAAACAATATGGCGGCGCGGCGTTAGTTCCGCTTTTGGTCACGCGCCAAAAGTTCCTTGTACGGACGCCAGCAGGTCAACCTACCCGAAACTGTCAGATTTTCCCAATCAACATTGAACCTAATGCTATAGTAATAAAGTCGAAAATCTATTAAAGAAATCTGACAGATTGTAGTAGCTTGATGTGCTGGCGTACCTACAATTTTATTATACTTTATTAAACTTACTTGATGTCCGCAGTCGCCATGTTCTAAGTGGTTTGGTGACTGGAGCACCGCTAATCTTGCTAGGCTGCTACAGCTATCTACTGTTTCAACGCACTGTGATACTTACCACTTGAAGTGACTGGTAACTTCCGTGGAACATAGTGCATTTTCCTTAGGTCTAGAGAGAATGATTTTGACCACTCGTACAGGTGGTTGCGAAACGTTTGGCGGTATAAATTAGCTTCGTTGCCACTAGTACCATTAACAGTTCCATGATGGTATTAGGTATACATAACATAAGGCATAATGTTATGAGCTCAGGGAAGACGTACAAATTGTATGTGTACCTAGTAAGATTAGATAATTCTAGCCATGCAGTGTTAGAAATAACCTTTGTACGAATGAGTCATCAATCATTTAAATGATTAACATAAAGAGGTTTCAATGGCAGTTGTGTTAAAAGGTTCCTTCTGCAAAGTTTTCAGTTCTTTAGTCTTTTCAATTTTTAGTACTTTGGTGGTTAGGATATTGTGTTGTCCACGACTCATAAAATCAAGTAGGTAGGTATCTTGTTTGGGTAGGGCGATTTAACAAGTCTGATTGCCGTTTGGCTGACAAAAAGCAAGCTAATCAAAACAAGGAACATACTATTGTGTTGATGTAGAATAAAAATGATAAAAACTTGAGGTGTCAAGGGACACCCGGATGGAACGAAGTATAACCGACTTGCTTTATAAGAGAGAGAGAGAGAGACAGACAGAGAAACACGCGCACGCCGCACGGCTTACACTATAGCAAAAAGTGTCGTTCCAACTTTTGGTCTTAATTTTTTCCGTCTAGCCCGTTTCGCAACGCGCGATAGGGAACTTCGTTCCAAAAACAAACATCACAGCAGCACAAACAGGTGATCTTCTTCTCCTTGAGCTCGTCGACAGTGGGTCGGAAGCTGAGCTTGCGCAACAAGTAGCGCTTTTTCAAACAAAAAGCAAAGAAAAAACTAGATGGTTTTAAATTTAATTTATTTCAGATATTACATTAGTGGTTACAAACTTGACAATCGGGTTGGACCTATGTCCAATAAATTATTACCACATACAGCTTGCAAGTGTCATTTTTTTGGCCACACTTAAAAAATTAGGAGCTGATCTGAAAAAAGTGTCAACTAAAAAAATTATCACAATGGAATAATTATTGAAGTTACCTAGAACATTTGGTTTCCCTCAAATTTCTCCTTAATTAAATAGAGTATACAGTACTACTGTTTTAAGATACACAATGCTAAGGTATACAAAGCTCTGCTGAGCATTTGTGTATCTCAAAATATTACATTGTTATACTTGCATAGTTTTATTTAAAATTAACTTAATGTTTAAGTTGAGATGGGTTCACCATAGCGTTCTTCCCATGGGAAATGGACAGTTCCTTAAGATAAGATTACACTAGAGGCGAGCCACCCGTCTGCTGCTGATAAACCTCTATTGTGTCCCCTTCTTCCATCTCCAATGATGTTGGCGTGTCATTTTCATTGATTGGCTGACCGTCGAATCTGAACCGCACTACTTGCATTGATAGGCCCTGGAAAGATAAATTAGTACCTTTAGATAATCAGCAATCTTACTCAGATAATAAATATGGGAATTGCACAACATTAGGAAATGTTAATTTTGCTACATAGTTAGTTCCAAAGGTCAACTACACACAAAATGTCAAGCTCTCATAATTATGTCACAGAAATTAAATTTACAGATGTGTAGCAGTTTTATCTGTAAAATACAACTAGTAGGTGTTGGCAATCTTTGGAAAGCCTTACTAATTGTTTAGAACAGTTTCTATCTGTTTGCAGAATGAGCCTTCTGAACTTTATTGTTTTGTGCCATAATATGTAAATGCTCAACGCTTAGTAAATGCATAGGCTCAATATGTGTAAGTCTAAGCTAATATCCGTAATAAGTTACAAGAAACAGTATTCCAAGCATGACATAAGTTTCGCAGCAGCCAGAACAGTAAATTGTTTGCCAGCCAATGTACATTATAAGGGCTTAGAAAAAAAAAAAAAAAACATTTTTAAATGAAGTTGAAGTTTAAAATTGAATTGGCAGTAAAAGGTTTCCATCCTTTCCATCCATTCCATCATTAATCAATGTTTAAGTCCTCCACATAAACAACATAGTACACTCGGTTTCTCCTCCCTTGTAAGTGATCACTCGTAAAAGACAAAGGGATTGTACGATATCAAACAAAATGTTTCTAATATGCTTCTATGTTATGTCTATATTATGGGTTTGGTTTCCGCACTTAGTCCTTCAAGTGGAATATTGTGCGTGGGCCATGGCGGCCGTCGGTGGTTATTCCAACCAGCCCACAATATGCTTCTTAATCTTCTTTAGACTAATATAACCATACAGGTAGTATTGGTCATAGTATGAGCAGAACAGTATTACCATTGAACATTATTGCGAACCTACCCTAACTTGAAGGTCAGTACTAATCTTTTCAGAATGTGTTTACAAAACCATTACGTCATGTACTTCCATTTGTTTTAATAATTTTCAATTAATATTGTAGCCCAAATTTAAGTACAAAATATATAACCTGTGTTATCTCAGAATCTTCAAATTAAAACATGAAATCCATTGAAGTGCGGAGAAATCTTATTGTTTTTCTCATTGGATCTCAAAAGCACAGAATTAAGGTTTCAGTAAAACATAACTGTAAGCGATGCTTTCTTTTTTTATAGGTACCACCGGACATAGGGGCCCGTCAGAGCATCTAGTTTACTTGTTCATACAATATTTATGCATGCCACAACTATTTAGACTGTTTTGTCTTTGAGCTAACTATAATCATAATTGAATAATCATAAGCCGCTTAGTAAATAAGATGAACTTACCGCTCGATCACAATAGGCATTCATTAGCTTCCTCAGGGGTGTGTGTTTTTTGATTTTGAACTGCACAATAGCATTATCTTGACCTAATACTTTCAAGTTGATGTGTTCGCTTTCTCCCTGAAAAACAAATATCGTAACGATAAAAATATAATCTCAACAAACACAATGGTAAAACACTTCTCACTTTCAATCAGGTAACCACATTTCGCTACTAACGCCATGTCGGTGAAGCACTGTTTTCTACTTTTCGTCACTACACTGATAATATAGTAAGATACACACCTTTTTCTCGTCAGACATTTTGGTATTTATGTATTTAAAGGTACTATTAACACAGAAGCAATGACTTCGTAGAAAATCTAAAGAATAGCAAACGAAAAACGCACAAGTGACAGATTCTTAGTCCGATGGCGTGGTAATGGCGTCCGGTCGTGGCTTGGAGGAAGCAACGCAGGTTTGCCAACACATGCGCAGTCGTAACGGCGAAATGGCGCGCTTCTGCGCACTGACGCCGTATTTTTTTTTTTAATAATATTATTAGAAATTTTTGTGTTTTATGTATGTATTAAATTAATTAAAAACGATCTATGTAAATGATGAATCGGTTAATCAAAAAAAAATAATTTGTTTCTCTAATAACACGATCGTCTGTACTATCCATACAGTGAAAAAACTTATTCAGAATTTAGTTATCATGAACTCAATGAAAATAGCTATATTCTCTACCTGTAAAATGTTTAGAACATTCTAGAAGGTTATAAATAGAAAATCAATTGACTCGATAGTATTGCCAACTGCACAACGCTGCTTCCGCTACTAGTGTTGTACAAAGTCGATAGATGACGTCAAACGGAAGCCTCTAGTGCTGTGAGAGGTCGACTTTGCGTTCCGTTTCACGTCTATAACAGATTGGTTAAACACAATATTCTATTCTGCAATTTTAAATAGACAATAAATTTAGTTATTCTTGTGATAAAATTATTTTTATCATTCTATGTAGATTTTTTTTAAAAGAATTTTATGAGTAATGTCGGTTTGTCGGTCTGAGATTTTGTAATAGGTAACCTATCTCGTGATGAAAAAACAATGGCAAAGTGAGAGTCAAACTCGCGGACTCCGGGTTCCGTACGTTAGGGGTACGGAACCCCGAGCCCGCGGTTAGACATACGGCCTGAGATTAGAAATAGGGTATGATTTAAACTTTTGCACCTTATTTGCGAAAAATTGGTCTGCTCAACAACGTATAAATAATGAATAAAAAGAATGTATGTTGAATTAAATGTAGTTAAACTGTCACAATGAAAGCCTTTGCTAATGTTGTGAGTGCAATTACCCCACTGTACCCCACTTATGCTGTATAGTTCCTTCTATATACAAAGATTTGTTGTGGCCTTTTCGATACGTATCCAATTCTTTTGTTAAGTTTTCAGATTGTTCATTTAAAAATCTTTGACTGGCTTCCTATTATTTTAAATTCTCAATTCGTAGGTGCGGTCAACCGTACACCTGTCGTGCCACTAGCACGACGAAATCCGTCCTTACTGCCCCGGCCATAAAGGTGCTGTCGATGTCAATGTGAGCACTAATGTGCGGTTGATTGTATCTTTGCTATCACGTTTTTATAAAGAACATTGTAATTATACAGAATGGTTGTTTCCATGATTGGCAAAGTATGTAGATTAAACTGCGACGTGAGGGTAAGTTTGAGGATCTTGTGTACGAATTGACCTTCTAATTATGTGGTTGACTGACATGGCATAGGCAGAACAGTGCTCAAGGTTATGAATAATTTGGCTCCTCCTACTTTAGGAATTTTCTATACACGGGGAAAAAAATCAGTTAGGGGTTAATTTTCTGCAATTTTAAGGTTAGTGTCAGGTTGAGTGATAGTGTACAGAATTATAATCATAAGAATCATCTAATACTACTCCCTATGTAAGAATAGTTTTCCTCAAAAATTTTTTTAAATCCTTTTTGTTGCAATCTATAATTCTTGCAGATATTGAGCAATATGTGTGGACCACACAGTATGGTATTATTAACGGGTTTGTACGGAAGCCGTCCAGTGACTGCTCCGTTTACACTTATAGCCTCTTAAATTAGGTCTTTAGGAATCATTCTTTTTAGTCTTCTAGCAACTGTTTGGGTGTTCATCAGGTTTTATATTGTCCTTATCAGGATTTTATTAATTCTGTCGCGAATCGTATTTGGTGGATTAACATTATATAGGTATACCTGATGAGTGATTTAGTATACATGTTTATCGAGCGAAGCGCTGCGCGCTTTACTTGTGGTGGTAAAAACACGCTGTGTGAATGTGTATGTAAGGGCCGGAGGTCTCAGTACCGTCAGCTCAGAGACAATGGGGAAGTCGGATGTGTGAGTGTGTGCGTTATGTGCTGACGCTACCCATCTTCACGCACACATTCACAGCGTGTTTGTGCACTTGGTTACCACTTGGGTACAAATAAAGCGCGCGTCGCTTCGTGAGATAAAAATACTGTATTGACCTGCAAATTGCATAATACGTAAGAAAATTGAATTTCATGAGCTACCGTGGCGGTTTCACTTTGATTTCTTGTTTTACATGATATGAGCACAACATGCGCTATGGGATACCTGGACATTTTCAATTTCGCGTTTTTTGGGCTCCGTAGCCAAGTGGCAATTACGGAACCCTCATAATTTCATCATGTCCGTCATTTTTCTCGGAGACTATTCGGTCTTTTATTATTTCGGAGATTATTATTAGCACTTTATCAATGGAAATTGGAATGAAAATGTATTCTGTCCACCTAATTATGTTTACGTTATTTCACTACAAATAAGTAGGTACACAATGGTGTAGTAATATGACGTAAAAATAATGGGTTATTCCCTGAGTACCCCAATCCCCGAGGCCCCCGTCCCGGAGAACCCCGAATACGAATAAACTGATTACATTTCTTTTTGTTATTTTATCTATTGTTTTCGAGTTGTACTGCCGCCAAGAAAAGTGTAAAAAATATATAACATGAAAGCAGTTGATTTGAAATTTTGTACAATGTCGAATCATAGTTTTAAAATATTATAGTTGTAAATTAATTTAATAATATTATATTATATTACCATGAATACAATCAAAAATATAAAATTAATGTTACGATATACTTAAAAAATATACAGTTCATGACAACTATTTTTTTTTTAATTCTGGAAGCACAGCCAGATAAATAATTCCTGAAAGTGAGACTAATTTTACGTACTTTTTAAATTATGTAAATGTTCCGTGTATTTTGATTTTCTGTATTGAAAAGGAACTATTGTGATAATAATTTAAACCTGTGATTCTATTCTCTAATATATACATTAAAGTATTATCTTAACCAAGCAAGACTATATCATTTTTTCCTATTCCTTAAGGTCGAGTTTTATAATAAGTATTACAATTTTATTTAACACTTCTTCTACTGACGGTACTTTTAAGCTAAACTGATTATTAATTGAGTTTATCAAAATAAAAATAAATCGGGTTCCTCCGGGACGGGGATCGGGGTACTCAGGGAATAACCCAAAATAATTAGGTGTGGCGCTACTCGCTACCCATACATGTAATGTACCAAGGGTTGATAAAAATTATTAAATGAACATAAGCATGTTTTTTGGATAGGGGTAAGTATTAACACTAGAAATAAGGACAAACTACGTGCCCCCTTTCACCGGCTTCATAAGGTTCATAACTCATTTGTTGGGCTTGGTATAACCTTTTATAACAAGATACCCTCTTCTTTGCTAGACTTGCCTTTCAATGCGTTTAAAACTCAAGTAAAATCTAACCTTTGCTCAAAGGCTTACTATTCCATCAACGACTACTTACACGATAAGAATAGTTGGTCGCCCTAATTAACTCAAGACAATGTTCATGTTCTTTCTCCAGAATCAGCTTACTGACAGGTTATTGTTATTAGTATTAACTTATTTATTTATTTTACTTCAATGGTCCTAGTTTTTCATCTGTGACTCAAGTGACAGCTATGTGACCAGAACCCAGCTATGCATAAATATGTAAGCTGTCACGCCCTTTATGCCTGGAGGCTTTTATTTAGGTAGTAAGTTTTTATTTCCATTTGAATTAATTATTTTTCAGCTTGAGTACGTATAGTTTTTATTATATTTGTTGGTATATTGGCGTGGCTAGCTGACATATTTTATGGCAAATAATTTAAGTTTCTTGTAATGTTAATGACTGAACATAGGTTCCTAGTATTGTATACATGCACTATATTCTAAGTGAACAGACAGCTGTGCTGCTGGGAAGTTTGTTCCGCCACTTCTTCTTCCCAGCGATAGCACTAGGAAGTGGTGAAGGGCGGGCGTTTTTGGGGGACTGTCTTTTGTAATTTTGACGTTCGAAAAGTGCTGACTCCCAGCCTAATTTGAATAAATGACTTTTGATTTGATTTGATTTGATATTGTTGGATCCCCCAAGGTAAGAATTTTCTCCTAACACAAGCAATTCCTTGCTTAAAAGGTGATCTCTAATAACATGTATCGAAATACCCTTTGTAATTGAAGTAAACGTTTTTTTTTATCCAATAAAAATAAAATAACATAGGCTATTTTTTTTAGTTTTTAAGATATTTTCGGTTAAAACCGCAGGCATAACTTTGTTTATAATAGTAAAAAAAAAAAACTTAATTTTGCGGTTGATAAAACCAATACTGTGCAAGTGCAACGCCGAAATATGCGTCGTAGCAACTAGCTACGGAACCTTTCACTGTGCGTGGTCCGACACGCACTTGACCGGCCTATCTATTCTGTACTGCCGATCTATTCTATAAAAATCTCACCGTGAAAAGATAGGTGAAGTGAGCTTACAGTGAGCTGTCAATAATGTCAATCCCTAGCATTAGTCGGAATGACAGCTCACACCACGCTCACTTCACCTAAGTTTTCACGGTGAGATGGTTACAGAATCGCACTGCTGTAATAATAATCTCACCGTGACAACATAAGTGAAGTGAGCTTGTAGTGAGCTGTCATTTCACCGGATGCTAGGGATTGACACTATTGATTCACTTCATATAAGCTGTCACGGTGAGTTTTTTACAGAATAGCACTACGGTTTTTTGAAAGTTCAGTTACTTCGGTCCGTTTTAAAGTTACGTGCAAAACGTTGTCTAACTGCCTGTAAATCCTTTTTTTTTGTTTCAGCATGTGTGTTTTATGGACGATGATTCTTATTTCCGAAGCGCCTATGTGTCATGAAATTGCAGATTTGTGGGTGTTGCTCATTGCTGTTGTCCCGTGATAAAAGGTTTGAAGGTGTATCCAGTTGGGAATTATTGCCAGTAAGCCCCTCTTTTTGCCCGAATATAATTTACTACGTGGCTTCATACTGGTATAAATGAAAATGTTTAGGTAAACGCTTGGTGACATTTAATTGTGGACGAATTTCAAATAAAATTGTTTCGTTTTGTGAAGGTAAGCTATATATTATTGTGGTAAATAGATTCAGATGTGGTATTATTATCTACATTATACGGTAAGGTATTTTTTATTACCTTGAAGAATGGCCAGTAATCATAGTGGACGAAGAGCTTTGCGAGTTTTCTGCTAAGTTAATTTTTATTTTTATTATGTTGGTAGTAGGTATGTACATACATTCTTTCTCTGTTAGTTTTAATGTTAGTCTGGCTGTTTGAGTACTTTAGGGGGCCTACCAAAATGTTCTTTCTTTGGTATTGTTCGTGGAGTCGTTGAGCTTCTCAAGTCCTGGATTCAGTTACATGATTATCTACTGACAAATGCTTGCACTGATTGGACTGGTTTACTCAAATCTTTGTGGTTCTTTCCTCAAAAGAACATTGCACATTGTCATTTTACATTGTCTTCACATGAATGACCAAGATAATGTCTGGACTTTAAAATAGACTTTGATCCTTGAGTTTGTTTCGTCATTTCTTCTCAGGGGTAGTCAGATGGGAAAAGTCAACTCCTATCTACCTTATTTTTTTATTATGACGTATAAAAGTGATGAAACAATTTTAATACAAACTATAGCTTCTCGAGCCTACCTAGAACCTAGCCTATATGTTGCTCCATAACATCAGCTATCAGCCAGTGGAAGTCCCGTAAAATCGGTCCAGCCATTTCGGAGATTAGCCTTAGAACTAACAGACAGTTTAAAAAAAAAAAAATTATAAGTAGGGTGTTATACTTTCATTATTCATATGCATTTAATAAAAAGCTGTTATTTTGATAATACATACAGACACTACAATTTTATTTGTAGGTATGGAATAGATAGATTATTGGTTTTGTAGTACCTACAGCGAACTGCGAAATTCACATTCAGAGAAATAACCACTGGGTAACTAGTAGCTTTTGGGGTAGACAGACGGACAAATATTAGCTTTGTGAAGTTAGATGTAGTTAATTTCTGCTGTGGATAGTTTGATATGATTGAATTTCGCAATAGTTAGACTAAAATAACCAGACCTAACCCACATCTAAAACTGAGACCTATATCAAGCCCGCCAGGGTAGCGGGACCATCCGAAAGGGTTTACCGCTGCCCTGGAACATAAAGGGCTAAGGAAGGAACACGGGTGGGTTTTAGTCAGTAAAAGTCTGACACTCCCTTCTGCTCCACCCAGAGCGGGAGGAGTCATTTGATGATTTCCCATCCTCAAAAAAAAAAAAAAGACCTATATCAAGAGTTTGCCCAATGGTTACGTCGGGTATGTATGTACAATCTATCTGTCAAATTTCTGATGATTATTATAATAATTATTCCTATCCATATAATCCTATAATAATTTGGGAATTTACTCAAAAACTATAAAACATTTTTTTTTGGCGGATTTACATAAATCTTTATTATGTCGTCTTTTTAAAAGTTAACGAGTTCATTATATGGGAATAAAGCTTTTTTTCCTTGAAAGACTCGCCAAAATAAAGATTCTGTAACCCAAAACACACCCACAATTACCACATACATAACCAAACTTCATTTATATGAAGTTTATTCAATTTATATAAGGTAGAATGACGCAGATTCATAAACTATAAACTATATAATCAAGTATGTAATCAAAGCGCAAATTGTTTCCCCATTCTGCCTGCGCATACAAAAGGTGATTGTTGTTCTGCACGCCCCGCCATTGGGGTGCAGTGAGCACTTGTTAGGTGCACTGAAAGCACTCACTGCTCGCAGCGAGTGCTTGGGCTGGCTGCATCTAAAGCACTTTTGCTTTTAGCTTACATCATAATGATATGCATTTGCTGTGGACGTGTGCTTGGGTATGAGGAATGTGTGAGCCAATTTTAAAATGTTATTAGATCGTGTGGATGGAGTATTGGTTGCTGATTTTGGCGTATTTTCGATAGATATGGTCTTTTCATTTGGATAGTCGTTACGGGTAGTCAGAAGCCTGAAAGTCTGACAACCACTTACCAAGGGGTATCGTATTACCCAGTAACTGGGTTGTGGAGGTCATATAGGCAGTCGTCCCATGTAAAATACTGGTACTTAGCTGCTTCCGGTTAGACTGGAAGCCGACCCCAGCATAGTTGGGAGACGGCTAGGCAGATGATGGTTTTTTTCGTTCGTCTCATTAGAGGATATCATGGGGATGACGGTAAAATATCTTTATGAATAAATGAGAGCTTCTATCAAAATGCCCATATTTTTTTAATTAGAATTTGTGAAAATGTGGGTACTTCAAATTATTGCACAATTTTGCAAATACTGAAACAAACCCAAATCTACAGAAAACGAGGTACATACCTAATTCTAAAGTGGTATTTTTTGCTAATTGACAGAATTTCTTAAAAACTTAACCTTAATACAGAAATATGAATAAAGCGATTTTTTTTTTATATTAAAGCTTCAGTCGTTATAAATTTAAATTCCCCGCATAATTACAGGCAGTCTTAGTTAGAAATGCAAAACTCTGCAATTAAATTAGCTATTCAACTTGTAAGCCAATGTGGAATGTTGATTGACTTTTTCTAAGCTTTGTACCCCTTGGCTACGGCAATGTTGGCCACGACTGACACGCTTACAGCGACGAAAAAAACGAATTAAGGAAGTTGTTTAGATCCCCTTGTCCAATATAACTTGAGGTCTGCTGGATGGCTCTGTTCAAATTATTTTACTTAGAGCGAATTTCATCAAACCTGGAATAAGTCGTACCCTGAGAATAAATTTTGAATTTTTGACAGTATAGGTATTTCTATACTAGAACTGTCAGACGTCAATTTTATTTCACGGATAAAATATATTTGACTTTGGTAAAATCATCCCATAAACGTCGAAAGTTATGACATATTTATAATAATTTGAAGTCCTGAATGACTTTTTATACCTTTTTACGGCAAAAATTCACTGTCTTTAACAGTTTTACTAGATTTATTGATTTTTCGGAAAATAAAACTTAAATAAACTTTAAACGAAACTCGCAGATCTAATGTCAAGATGACACTGAAGATGTCAATCATAGCTCGAGACCATAATTATGGGGTTTATTTATAAACGATGATTAAAGTTAAGTGACTTTTAAACGTAAAAAATTTTTGGTTAAACATTACGTTTATGAATAAAGGGTTGGAAGTACTAAAACACTTATTGGTTGCGGATAAAAACTACCTACATTGCGATATCTAGAAGGGATGACCTGTCTTTAGAGCATGCCACGAGTCAAAAACAGGTGACTAGCGATTTAGCGCGCGATTGTATCAATGTAGGTACTAAGCTAAAAGCGCGGCGGCCACACTTCAGAGCGAGTCTGGCCGGCAAGCGCGGTCTGCGTCTGACAGATCGCCGTTGCCAGTGTCGCCACTGACGACGGGTCGTGACATGGCATGAAGTCGCGCGCAGGGGTCTTATTGTCTATGACACAACAAACGAAACCGCGCGAAATGAGGGCGAGATTGGCGGGATTTTCTAAGGAATTAACGTGGTTTCGAGTAAGGAATCGTAGTGAATTGGGGCCCTGGGGCTGCAGTCTCGACATTCATAGCGATCGCTTTACGACCGAATTCGGTCGCAAAGTCCTGTCACTCCATACATTACACCTGTCAATTCGGGACTTTGCGACCGAATCCGGTCGTAAAGCGATCGCTATGAATGTCAAGACTGCAGCCCGATTGACAGGTATAATGTATGGAGTGACAGGACTTTGCGACCAAATTCGGCCATAAAGCGATCGCTATGAATGTCGAGACTGCAGCCTCAGGTGTCGCCAGACGTAAATCGCGTCGCAAGTCGCATCACCCGAGGTCGTGAACGGGGCCTTAGCCATCCTCTTTGGTCTTTGAACCCATTTATTGCCTTCATTACTATTCAATTTTATTCGAAGACAATTTGAACTTGATTGTTCGTTGGAGAAGTCTTGATCAGTTAAATTTAGACGGAATTGTTTCTTAACGGTCTGTAAGATGTTTTATTGTCATCGCGGATTGTGTCAACCGATTAGTACGTTTGACGGCACGGTTGGCGCAGTGGTGAAGCGATTGACTGCTGCGCTGCGTGTCGCGGTTCGATTCCCGCACGGAACAAATATTTGTATGGCCTACAAGTAGCTGTTCCGGGTCTGGCTTTTTGTGTATGTGACTTTAAATGTTTGTAAACGCACCCACGATACAGGAGAAATTCCTAGTGGGGCAACGATTAAAAAAAAAATTAAGTAGGCATCGGTCTGTTTTATCTCCAGGCCTATTTGGGCCAAGTGTCAAGATTGAATGATTCTTCTTTAGTACGTTAATGACAATTAATATTTTCGCAGTCTTCACTGCTGTTTTATGATGATTGATACATTTTTTATTCAGTATTGGATTTGCGGGATTGGAAATACTTTACAGGTGTATAAGTTTCGTTTTCAACGATATTGCTGTAGCGTTATTATTTAAAACTGAGCTTACATCGGTATTTATTCCAAGCCCATTATCCATAGCCAAGCATTCGTGCAGTTGAAAGTGTAATTTCAGAAGGCCAATAATATTTCTCGTAATTTAAAACATTCAAATTCTAGTCGCAGCGTCATCTCGGCGACAAACAAATGTCAAAAACTGGTCAAACTGTAGGGAAATTTGAGGTATTTTTGACAGATTGAGCTGAGATCAGCACCCTAATTGAGTAACACACGATCAATCGGAATCTGAATCATTTTGTAGCAAATTGCTAATCCATTGCTTCATATGTTCGAAAAATTTGTCTGCTCAACACGTACCTAAATAACGCAATGAATGTTGTTGAACTGTCAAAATGAAACCGATTCCGATTAATCGTGTGTTACGCAATTAGGGTGAAGACTGTGAACGTTCTTAAAATTACGAGAATTGCCCTCCTGATATTGCTCGACATATAAGTACTATTTATGAAAGGACGTAATGTTTTATTTTAATTGAAGCGTGATACCACATCCTGCACCCTAATTGCTTAACACACTATCAATCACAATCTGAATAATTTTGAAGGATATTGCTAATCCATTGCTTCATATGTTTGAACAGGCCCCAAGTCTGCTATTTTTATAAATTCGTCATTCCAACACGATCCCATTCCCATCCCATTGTCATTTTGTTTAAAGTTAGATAGATAGATAAATCATTTATTTGGCGTACACAAAAAAGACAGCGCAACACACAAAAGTACATTATTAGAGAACTACCCACATTAATAATATAAAACAAGGTGCCGACAAAAAAGACAAAATGAAAAACACAAAGTATCAAAGTCAAAGTGACACTATGACGAATTAAATTAATAACGAAACATACACAGTGCGGTGTGCGTCTCAAGGTTGCACCAAATGGGAGTCCAGCTCAGCATGTGTCAGGCAAATGTACCTAACGCTGATATTCTGCTGGATCCCTGCTGTGACACACAGACGTTGAGAAGACGAGATAAATTAGTGTTGTGACAGGTGTTAAGTGCAGAGTGAGGCTTTGTAAGTATACCCGACACTATAATTATGTATTCTACAGTAAGTTTTGCATTGGGTAACGTTCTTGTTCGTAGGTGTCTTAGTATTGTGCTTTGAAAGTTCGTAATCTGCTAAATTCTTAATGGCGATCATTGGTCGGTCAATGGTCTCGTAATAGAATTGTGTCATAATGACATTGTCGTATTGCCATTATTATAAAACCCGTTAGTAGAAATGATTTTCGAAAAACTACCACTAGGTACTTTATTTATGCCAGATTTCATTTATATATATTTTTACATTATTATTTATTAGTGTTTTTTATAAGTCAAGTGTTTTATGTAAGTCGACTGACTTACATAAAACACTTGACTTATATTTATTATATTTATACTTGATTCATTTATCATTATGTACGAGATTACCATTCTATGCCATTTCTTAATGGAGTGTCAGTGGTTGACCACTGGAAAGTCATAATGACGCCATTATGTTAGTAGATTACCAAACTTGTCAAAATCAACAATTATGAAATCAATGATAGACCATTCTGACACTATTGTAATAGCATACTTGGGGCCCGATAAACAACGTAAATAGCGCAATGATTGTTGTTAAACTGTCAAAATGAAAGGCATTTCTACTGTATTTATACTTTTTTTTCATATGAAATATGAAAAATATAAATTTTTTTCATATGATATGAAAAATTTTAATTTTACGTTAATATCTTACTTTCTATCTTTCTTTGCTGTTCCTAAATAATTACCAACATTCCAATAGTTCCAATACTTTCACAAAAATATTCAAACTGAACCTCTACTACCTAATTTACTCTCATTCATTCATATTCGTATACATTTCTTTTGTTGCCCTATGAAACATTGCAAATTGTACTTTAGGCCTATCAACCTAAAATATATTCTCATTCGTCGAACGTCCAAGTTCGTGAACTAATGGCCTCGCGGACAATTTGCGCGGATGGTAAAGCAGTACCCAGACTCAGACCACTCTACACGATGGGATTATATGATTATGTGATGCGTTTTTCATGTCCCTATTTTATTCCTTTACTACGGTCGGTGTAATTTATTACCATTTTTCACGTAAACTTTGACGGTTATTTTTTTTATGTTTGTTTTTTTTTTGATAAAATTTTGTTTGATATCATTTTGTTTGATAAAGGGTAGTTTTTGGTGTGATAAATAAAGCCTGTGAAAAGTGTTGTGTTCGTAATGAGGTGTGTCATGTGTGAGATCTGTTGAATGTCGCGTATGGCAGGAGTGCCAAAATTGGCACATAAATTTTTTAGTTTTTTATTTAGAACAACAGCAAATTGGCATAATTTCAGTAATAGAAACGATGATAGGCAGGTAAAAAGTTAATAACTGTGTCGCAGCTATCAAAGCCCGTCTAAACATTAAGAACACATTGTTGCAGACTAAACCTTGAAATGGACAGTTTCAATAAAAAAAAAAACTATTATATATTAATTTAATATATAATAGTTTTTTTTAATTCAATGATTTAATATTATTAAATCATTGAATTAAAAAAAACTATTATAAAGGGTGGTAGGGATATCGATGCACTACCTGGATTCAATATATTCAGGACAGATACAGAATTTTTCATTGGTTATTAAAAAAAAACTGCTGTTTCCTACAAAACTACAATACCTACGCGGTCAAAATGTATGGAACAGCAATTTTTTTTTAATAATCCTCGAAAAACCTTCAGAATCATGAACTGAATCCATGGTCATGGTATCAGGTTGCGCGTCGATGTCCGTGCCATCCTGTATATAAAAAAAACCTTTGTTAAAGTCACTATCTGTTAGATAAGTTACCCTGAAGCCCTGAACTGATACGCAGTTGTTATAAGCTGCCGGGAAATACCTACCTAATATATGTATATTAAACACATAGGTTACAACTGGCTAAGAGGATTTATCCTGTGATGTTTTTTCTGTCTAAACTTATAGCTTAAAGGCTATGTTCCGCTTTCAATTCATTCAAAAGTCCAAACGCCCGTTTTATAAAGGCACAAACACATTTCTCATCTAAACATAACCTCCATAGCTAAAAGCATTAGTGAACAAACACACTTACCTTCCGAGGAATCCCGATGGCTCCCGATGGCTCCCGATGATTATACGAGTACGATAGGTATGTCTTCCGCGTTCGTTCACACTCGTCAAGCCTCGGAGAAAAGGATGGGGGTAAATAAAACGAAACACTTTTCCTATTGTTTATTGAACGTTTTTTTTCTATCTATGTATATGAATGTGTATTGATGTTTGCCTTGCTTCCTCTGCTATTTTATTGTAGAAATCTTTATTGGGGATTTGTGGTTTATTTACCAACCCGCGCTGGGCTGGCGTGGTGGATTACAAGCCATTCTCTCTCGAAGAGAGGTGGCCTGTGTCCCAGCAGTGGGATCAGAATAGGCTGATTATGCTGTGTGGTTTAGTTGGGAAGCTGGTTTGGAGTTTATTTGGAAACCTTGGTATTTATGACGGAAATACGCAATATGAAGATCGATTAGTTGCTGTTGCTGCCCTACATTTTGTTCAATAGGTCGAAGTACAAATGCAAGTGCAGTGAAAGTGACGTCAATGAACATTTTCTTGTAGACTATAATTTAAATAATCTAGCATTCCATAATCATATATCGATTAGGTCTCATCTCTTTTATTTTATAAGTAATTAATGTATTTTTCCTAATTAAATCTTTAATTAAATATTTTCCTAAGTTTATTTGGTTTTTTCCGATCCCAGCTGACGTAATTACGGTTTTTAGAATATCTAGAGCCTGAGTCGTTAAATAATAATCGGATCATCGTTCAAAGGCATGGTCAAGCTTAATCTGATGATAATTCCCAGTTGTCAAATCTCATATAAGATTTTGTAATTGGTTGAAAAATTCGGTTAAAACAGATTTAATAGAATAGAAAGATAGCAAGAAAAATAGGTTTAATTGTCACAGAAGCAGCGTGCATACAAAAAGATAATTAACTCGAATGATAAAGAAAAATAAAAACAAAATAGGTTTATAATCACGAGCACAAAACTATAAATAGTCGACAGCTGCACGTCATGACTGTGTCAAGAAGGCTTCCACTCAGCATGATGTTGTGTGTCGATTTGCACGAATTTACTAGCCCGAAAATGGACGAGTCGTCACTTTTAAATAATATTATTTTTTCTTTAAGCGACTCGCACGAATTGGCACATTTTGAATTTCATGCAATAAGAATAAGAATATTTTATTTGTAAAACCTAGGTAATTTTCATACAAAGATCTTAAAAATTAGTAGTGCGCTATGCTTTGCCGATATTGGCATACAAATGATTATATGATTCTGATTAAATACAGATAGTGAGTGGGTACTATTAAATTCCAATGATAAATTTATTACGATATAATATTATAAGTATTTCAGTACCTATTTGTATTAAAGTATACATGAAAATTAAATTTCATTACAGTTCATAGTCAATTTCATTTAATGTCAGAATTTAATGTCAATTCAATTCAAAAGATTAGTATTAATGTAAGGTATTAAAATTTAAAAACTTATGTCAGCATTACAATTATGATTACAGATATTCGACATGAAAAAAATCATCTAGAGTATAATAACGCCCTTTCAAGCAGTTACCCGTTAAGTGTTTTTTTAAACTTCTGTAGTGGCATACATTTTATTTCATCTGGTATTTTATTGTATACTTGTGGAGCAACACCAAAGAAGCTTTTCTTCATTAGAGAAGTTTTACATTTTACATGGCAGAATTAATTTTCGTATTGAGCACGCATTGGTGTTTTCTTTACTGCACATAGTTTTTTAAACAAATGTGGATTTATTTTTACAAATAATGCAGTTTCCAGGATGTATAAAGCTGGTAGGGGTAATGAAGTTAAGAAAAAGTACTTACACGTTTTATAATATTTAGCTCTTTTCACTTCTGTGCGCTAGTGTCCTTTTCTCTTTTGTCTTTTTTTTCTTTTTATGTACCATTTCGGGTGAGTGAATTCGTGCGAATCAACTAATAAGCCAATGCAGCACCCTAATTGCGAAACACACTACTTATCCATCTCAATCTGAATCATTTTGAAGGATATTGCTAATTAATTGCTTCATAATAATATATGTTCGAAAAAGGTGTGTGCACAACGTAAAAAACGCAATGAACGTTGTTGAACTGTCAAAATGAAACTCATTGCTACTGATATTATGTTACGCAATTATCCCGCTGCCTGTGCTATGGGGGACCCACGGCACTACTCACGGTTACTTGAAAGGTTTAATGAATGATTGGTACAGGCTTTCGGAAAACGGCCTTACCTTTGCGTCCTTCTCGACGAGGTGATTTCCACTGAAGTTGTAACTAACTGTTGAATAATTACCGATTCTCGCTCAAGTTGTACCATGTGCTTATCGATTTGCGAAGTATTAAGACTTTACCTCGTGAACAACTCCAAACACAAGAAACTTGAAAGTGGCCTCGAAAACTTCGTGGGGGCTTTTCCGTTTGAAGCCCTTTTGTAGATTTGTTTGATATCGAACTTTATTGGTCACGTTGTTTCTCGAGGACTCAAGTTGGTACATACTTACAAAAGAAACCATACTACGACAGGGAGCACTGCTTATTTCATTGTTGAAATTACAAGAAGTTTAAACTGCACCCTAATGGCGTAACACGCAATCAATCGGAATCAGAATCATTTTGAAGCAAATTCCTAATCCATTGCTTCATAAGTTCGAAAAAATTGTCTGCTCAACACGTAGATAACGCAATGAATGTTGTTAAACTGTCAAAATGAAACCGATTACGATTGATCGTGTGTTACGCAATCAGGGTGCTGTTTTAGTTTTTTTTATCCAATGTCGTCTGGTTATAGTCTGATTTCTTTTATTACCTACTCACCTTTTTGTGCATTTATTTTATGGCAACATAAAATATTGATCTGGCATGTACCTAACTTGTTGGGTCCTAAAGACTCGCGATCGACACAGCAACTCTGTAGTCTGCTTCGGGATTTTAGATCTAGAATCCGCACGACTTATATAGCTTAACCTGTTTTAAAGACCAGTCTTTACCTACCTTTTTTCGTGAAGCCTCCGAGTATGCATTAATAGCTGTAGGTACAAGTATATTTTGACGCGTGGCCAAAATCAGACTAACACCGCCATCTTGCTTTTTCAATACAATTTCAAAAAACAATTTGACAAATGTTTACCAACGACGCTCCCCAGTTAAAGTCATTCAAGCGCCAAGAGATTCATAAAGTACTTTACTCAAGGACGACTATTGCATGTACGTCACCTTGCTCTTCTACTTACCTCCTTGCGGAAAGAATTGCGAATAAATAAGCTTGAAGGTCTCCTCCTTCACGACTCCCGTGGGGCACTCTGCTTTGAAGCCCCGGTACAGCCGCTTCAGCTCGGGTTCCGTGAACCGCGTCATCCGACGTAATGCTGCTATGGAGTCCGGCCGGTACCGCGGCAACTGTTCTCCCAGCTCCTCGAGTTCCGAATCTGGAAATGTAATGGGAAATGTGCCGGTTAGATTGTGAAGGTCTGGGTCGATTGGTGTTCTGGTGGCTTTTCAGGGGTTCCGGAAGGGGCAATTCCCGCATTTTAAAGAACATTCATAAAATAGACTTCCATAAAGTGCTTCACTTCCTTTAATAATTGTATAGATGAAGGATTTGACAAAAATTAAACGCTGTTGGTTACGTTGCGATCATACAGTACCTAAAATGTTGTAAGAGTCTATAGGAAACCTAAAAACAATGGAGGTTGTTTCTGATCCAGGGGCGTCTTAGCCCGTGATACACGTGTTTGTAAAATCATATCAGTGAACAACCTTGTAGACGCACGTGCCTACCAGTTTCTAGGCTAGGTAGGTTAGCCTTTAGGCATTCAAGACGACGGATTTTTACATTGAACTTTGTTAAGATAATATCTTTTACGGGCCAAAAATTTGCCCTAAGGGAAGCCTAAACAAACTTATCATGTTTGTTTTTTTTTAGATCCGTCTGTATTTTTGAAAACCGCAATTACTCAGAATACCCTGTAGCGGTATCTACAACGCCACATGCGAACAACGCGTCATACTGACGTCACGCAAATCCTGCATCTCGCAAGCAGAGTTTACCGCGCAATTAGCATAGATAGAATTTCCCAACATCAATCGTTGGGCAATTGCCCGCCAGACACAACACCCGTCTGGTCGGAGGATCCTCCCTTTTCTATAGAGGATGAGTGAACTTTACACCATGTTCCTCATACCTCTATAACCCCTAGGCTTTAGGTACTCTAATAACGTATTTTCGAATAAATTTTTTGTCTGCCGAGCATGGGGTTTCGATTCCCAGGTTATGCAAGGCCCTGGTTAATGGCAATAGGCTCATGCGGGAATAAAAATAGCGAACTGGCGAAATGTGGGTGTGCCGCACGTCAGGGGTAACACTTTGATCTTGAGCTGACGTAGTGTAAGGTTGTCGGAGTTTCGTTTCTCTTTTCAATGACGTACGGCTTGTCGTATCAAACACTTCTGCTTATCGCTTCCAAGAAAATAGACGTGATGTTATGTAATGTTATTTGCAAACAAAAACCAACATAACAAAACAGAACACTATCGCTAATACAAAAAAAAAACCTAAACAAATGAATCTACGATCTCGGCTGCACTTAAAACGTAACGGGTCGCAGCTCGACTCATTCGTTAAGAGATGAGAGTGATGAAACCGTTACTTACCATCGGTTCCGTACCCTATCGACAAACCCCGAGCTTTACAATGGAAGGTCGAACAATGATGCCTCGTTTGTTTGTCGGTTATCATCTATCATTTATCGGGTTGGGATACCATTGCAAGGAGGCTGAGAAATTGAATTTGGGTTTAGAATCAGTAAGATATCCGATTAGACTATGGAGTGGGTGGTGAATAGGTATAACATTAGGGATGGATCAGGATCGCAATGTTTTTCGTAAGAGTCGTCTGGGCAAATGGATATTTCTGGCAATAACATTTATTGCTATCTCACATCTACCCATCGGTATATCTCCTGTAAGAATTGGATGAGCAAACATGCGTGTGTGTGTGTACAAAACGGAGACTATGGTCTTTTAATAATGATGTTTTGTTGGCTTTAAAATTTATACTACTCAAAGTTCAACTTCTAACGTTTTTGTCGATAACTTTAATACCTACGAAAAGGAATAAAAAAAAAAAACATAAAAAAAGACGACTGCTAAATGCCCTTTATTATTAAAATTCCGAACCGGAAATCAAATTGACGAGAATATACCTATCTGCGTAACTAGCTAAATAAATAAATTACGGCGACCTTTTGAAGCAAACAGCGAGATTTAAACTATCAACTAATATGCAAGTTTAATGATTTAACTACAAGCAAACGTTGGCAATGGCTACAGCTACAGCGCGCCCAGTATATCTCGCCAGTTGATAAAATCGGGCAATAAATCGAAATGTATTGAATTTGACAGATATGGCTGCTTTTTGCCTTAGCGACCAGCGCCACTTTATGCTGCCAAGTATTCTGGACACACTGTATTTGATCGCCTCAAGTATCTAACTGTTTCTATAGTCAAAGAGCTAAAAAAGTTCGTGTTTAAGTGGCGTTTAGTTTTCTTTTGATGATTGTTTTAGCCTTTCTTCGATTCTTGTTAAGATGTGAAGACAAGGTTTTGCATAGTTTGTGTCACTTTAAGAAGGTTATGACTTGAGTGTATGGCCTTCCAAGGCCTTTTAAACTTATCTTATCGGATTTATCTATTCTGTTGTTGATTTCAAATTAATCAACAAGATAAGAACGTCGTAAAATATTGAGCGGACGCATAAAATTTCATTTTTCGGGCATAAATTACGTACTCGACTCGTAGACTCGTAAAATTCAAAGTAATTTAGGTAAGTATATTTATCTAAGCTAAAACAGGCCCTATATTCAGAAAATTAAAACCGATAAGGAAAAAACAATCAAAATAAACATTCAATCACATCGCATTATGACGGCAGACGGACGAAAGCAATGGACTCGATGAATGCTTCCATCAAGATTAATACTCTTATCTCAATACTCAATTCTTTATTGCATTCTATATGACATGTGTTACATCGATGGTATTACAAGGTAAAAGATCAATGTGGACCCTGTTGCATGACACACTAACGGTAACAATAGTTTTCATTTTGACAGTACAACAATATTCACTGCGTTATTAACGTTGTTGAGCAGACAAATTTTTCGTACATATGAAGCAATGGATTAGCAATATCCTTCAAAATGATTCAGATTGAGATTGAAAGTATGTTACGCAATTAGGGTGCTGCCCGTAAATTCAGAAAATTAAAATCGTTAAAGAATCAAAATAAACTACTCATAAGGAACAGCACCCTAATTGCGTAACACTATCAGTCACAATCTGAATAATTTTGAAGGATATTGCTAATCCATTGCTTCAAATGTTCAAGAAATTTGTCTGCTCAACAACTTAAATAACGCAATGGATGTTGTTGAAATGAAAGCCATTGCTACTGATAGTATGTTACGCAGTCACCCCACAGGCACTAAAACTGATTTTTCATACACCAGATGCCACTGACATTGAAATATAAACACATTAAATAAGTAGGTACAGTCAACAAAAGAGATAAGTATGCAGGGTCGTCGGATATAGTTGAAGTTTAGTAAGAAACGGATTGATGTTTCCGGATAAAGTTTTATTTAATTAATAGAAAACAAACAGTTCATTTATCAAACTGAATGTCATTCGAAAACATCCATCGGTTTCTTACTAAACTTCAACTACATATATCCGACGACCCTGCATACTTATCTCTTTTGTTCACTGTACAGACGCCAGCAGGTCTAGCTACCCGAAACTGTCAAATCTTCCCAATCAATCTTGGACCTTAATGCTTTAGTGATAAAGTTGAAAATCTATTAAAGAAATTTGACAGATTGTAGTAGCTTGATGTGATGGCGTCTGTACATTCAAGTTACACTTAAGATATGACGCAGTTCTCGCTGCGTACCTACTAATTAGTTCTTACGTAAAGGGCTCTCGACTACTTGTGCCTCGTTTAGCATGTTAGTCCGGACTAGTTTATATGCATGTAGTCCGGCCAATTACCCTTTGAGGACCGTTCTAGCAGTACTTCCGAGCAAAGTATTCCTATACTGTAGCAGTTACATGACTGTGCTGTGAAAGAGATGCTAATTAGTTTGTTCATTGAACCAAACTGTCGTTCAATATTTGTACAGGGGCTGTTCATTTCTCACGTAAGACTATTTTAACCAATGTCTGACCCCCTACGTAAGAAAAAATAAGACTTGAATGAACCCGGAGGGGGTTCATTTAAGTCTTATTGTTTCCTTTCCCCCCTTTGAATCTTACGTAAGATCAGTATTTACCAAAATTGCAAAGAAAAAGTAGCATTTTTTTTTTAAGTTATAATTTTTACAATTGCTTACTTTTGTGATCTTCTAATCTAACTAGCCTGTACTGTCCCACTACAGAGCAAAGGCGTACGTAAGAATGACCTAGAGTCTTAGTTTTTCTTACATGGGGGTGCCATAAGACTTCCGTAAGTACGTAGGTAATAAATGAACAGCCCCACAGGTACTGTACTTATAATTTATTATTAGATTTTGCCGGCGGCTTACATGTGTGCATCTATACCTATTTACATATTATAAATTAGTCACTTTTCTTGTCTGGCTGTGTGATCGCGTTTTTATTCTAAGCTATGCAATGGACTGTATGCGGTTTTGGCCATCAATTAGAGAATTTATTCCAGAAAGATTATGTGTATTAATAATACGTTAATGTTCAACTTACATAGGTACCTACCTATAAATCTCGATGTCTTATCAAGTTGTAAAAAGGAGAAGGAAGGGCGGGTCGCTAATATTAAAATAAAACACAAACGAAAATTATACACAAAAATTGTTCTATCCAATTATTTCAATTTAAACTTCAACAAAGAAAAACTAACTGAAACTCATTCAAGATTCATAACTAATTCTCTTGTCTAACATCTGCGGCTAACTTTCCACGACGTAGGTTTAATGAAATTCATCAGCGGGAAATTGTCAGTAATCGGTGTGTCTTAAGACTAATTGCCGGGCCCCTAATTCTGGAATTCGCATTCCATTTCTCTAGCAATTAGGGATGAAACGAGCAATTTATTGCGATCCTTGCGGTTCCGTCCCGTGACGTCACGTCATGACTTGTGAACGCACTGAGGATGATTTAAGCATTTTTAATGATGTGCCGGGACCATTAATGTGTATGAAAAGTGCACATCATGTATATGTTAGCTTTGGTAACTGTGAAAAGCATTTTTGTTTATTTTTTTCCGGGAATGATGAAGCAAGCAAGGTTGTGAACTGTGGTTGTGAACGTTACAGATTATTATATGGATGGGTGTTGTTTATTTGAATATGTTTTCTATTGAAGTCATTTTAATAAAAAAACTCGTCCTTTTCAGCAGTTTTGAAAAACCCGTTCGTTTTCGCTGTTTGCACAATTTTGAAATTCGTTTTAAAATTAACAGATAGAATGAGACGGAAATCAAATCTAATTTTAAATTCAGATTTATGCCTGAGTAGTTGTTTTTATAAAATATCTTTGTGCCAAAACATTTTGGGTTCCAATGTGGTAAGTTTATAAGGTTGAATTTATTTTGATAGACATTCAAATAATTCAAAATCGAAGAATCGAATACTAATTGCAGAATCTATGTATTGTTATCGTTCTATCACTTGCGGTATTGGAACGCGGTACGTGACGTCACGTGCAGCCATATTGTGCAGGAGATATCGGTTAACGGTTCGGTTCGGTAGACGTTTGGTTTTGACAGATATTTAAATCTCGGTTTACCGGAACTGTCTTTTCAAATTTCTCATAAAAGCAGATGTTGATGTAGATAAGTCTTGCATGAACGAAGTCAATTTTTAAGTCATTTTTTATTTCGGTACTATATTTTTCAATTAAAGGTAAAAAAAAAACGTCTTTTTTGTGCTACAATTTTAAATACATATAATAATATAGAAAATATGTAAAACAGATAAATATGAATGGTATTTAAATACTTATTAAAAAAAAATGTATTTAAATATACATTCGAAATATAATACAATGTTTTATAAGTATAAATGACTACACAGGCTTCTAAATTATGCTACTCATCATAACATATGAATGTTCGGAGTACCCACTTAGGCTCATACATGTTAATGTAAACAAAACAAGCTCAGAACTCCAAAGGCAGATACATAATAAGCATGTACTTAAAGATTAACCATGTACTTGATTTTAATGTACCTTTGTAACATCAACAGAAGGCCAATTCGCGTTATTAAAAACGTTCAAAAGTTAGTCGCAATCTCATTTTAGCGAGAATTAATGTCAAAACTTTTCAAAAACGGAAGGAAATTAGAGGTATTTTTGACAGATTGACACTGAGGTCAGACCATGAACGTTCTTAAAATTACGAGAATGGCCCATCAGATTTTAACTTTGTTGTCCAACACGAAGTCAAAAACGTATTGTACGTTGTATCTTCTAATTTCCTTAACATTTCTTTGTATTCAAGAATCGATTTAGTCAAAAACTCTGGCTGTTTGTTTTCGTAAAGTAAAATAAAACAAAAGCTATTTTCTTCAGGAAACATCGTCACTTATTCCTTAGTTTCTTTAAGTGTGTGGTCTTTAGTGGCTAAATATCTTAGCATAGGCGTTTGTGTTGTTGTTGGGATGACAAATAAGAAAAGATTTGCTTAAAATGGAGACAACGTTTCTTGTATTATCTTGAAATAACGAAAAACTTAAGTACTTAACTTATGGTACGGTTGCTTAGCTTGGGACTAGATGGCGCTGTGTGAAATGTCCAGGGATATTATATTATATTATTATTGTATTATCTGTGGGGGTGGAAGTCAGAATTAAATGAGATTGAAAGATGAGCTTTTTTACCATCGCTTACTTATTTTACTAAAGTAAAATGTGAGGTGACATATTTTTAAATTTAACACTTCCTTTTAAATTTTCAAATTAGTAGCTAACCTTTCTTGTTTCTTTCTTCCTACGTCATTACCATTTTCCTCTAGAACTATATTAACCTTCCCATTCCCATTGAAGAAACGCTAAGGACCATCAGGCTTTCATGACTTAATTAAGGTCACATCAAAAGCAAAAAGATATCAAGCCACGACCAACAACAATCATAAAAACAAAAACAATCACTTCATCTCGTGTCCAAAACCAACAAGCAGTAGCAACAACGGCTAACATTACTGTTGTGTTTAGAATATTAAATTAAGTAAACAGGACGGACAGAATCTAAAATTAGGCAATTTTCCTGGGTAGGTACCAACAAATCCTGTCCCGCTAACGAAATTTAATTTTACACCCATTTCGATTAAAGGTGCCATCCCGAACCTTTTGATATCGGATTAGGTAAGGAATTTTAATTCAGGCTTATACCTACACCTACCTGTATACAACGTTGTTTAGCTATTTCAATGATTGAGGAAATAAAATCTGCTTTTGGAAGACGATTAGACGAGGGAACTGTTTCTAAAATGCAGATTTCATTTCATTAAATCTTCTCTTATCTCTCTGAGTACTCTTCTCTTATCGGTAACGATGGACAACAAGACCTTTCCTTACCTTCTACTCGTATGCTTATATTATTGAGAAATATGGTAATTAAATCATGTAAGTCTAAACATGTTGTACAAACTACAGTACAGCCTTGTTACACTTTCTCATCCACACGGTGCAGGCAAAGTACTGAACATTAACATAACGTGCGTGGGTGCAGCTCAACATATGAGCTCTTAGTATAATGAAACACGGCTCACGTTTCTAATTGCGCATATATGAGCCTCAGGCAACGCCTATAAGCACCATTAAAAACCCTCCGTACCACATTTCAATAAAGCTAAGGAATAGGCAGATACATTCTTTATTTTACCTTCAAACATATGAGATATTTACATCGAAACCATACCTTCATCCTACTATATGAAGTTGCCGCATAAATCTCACAAACTGAGTCATATATCTCGATGATACAACGGAATAGTTCCGCGGAATCGTAAAAAATATGCGTAAGGAACACGACGAAATTGAACGGCGGCAATCTGTGGCTTCATATGCCTCGATATTATCGGGCCCGGCGTCGGGAACTCCGGATTATGTCGTGGGTATGTGCGTGGCGTGCCAACCGCCATCATGAATATCAACTACGTACGTTTGACACTTCAGATGCCGTGAAAATGCTCGTAAATGACTTGCGTACAATGGCAGCCGCGAGGGACGGCACTTCTTAAATTATGAAGTTACTATAAATTTTATGTAGCGAGTGCGACGCTCAGTGCGAGAAATGAATATATGAAGGGTTCTGTAAGTCTTTGTGAAAAGGGACGTACGTAGTACGTCTTTCGGCGTACGCAGTACGTCTTTCGGCGTACGCAGTTTAAAACTAGCAGTCCAAAGGTAGAGGGCGGGACAAACATTAGCGCCCAACAATGTTCATCATCTAGGTTGTGTGTAACAAATAACAATCAAAATTTTCTTTTTTTTCCACACGCTCAACTCTCAAAAATTCTCAAACTATTTATTTCAAATAAACCAATTACAGGCACTTTTGAATTGTCAAGGTGTCGGTCAGTCAAAAAGATGAAGCTAGTTGCCCATTACAAAGCGTAGTAGGTACCTATGGACAAGAACGGGCAAGAAACTCGAAAAAACGCTATCTACATCTCTGTATCTATTCTCCTATCGCATGTATACTGAAAGAGATTTCTTATGAAATAAGAATCACCTATGTACAGACGCCAGCACATCAAGCTACTACAATCTGTCAAATTTCTTTAATAGATTTTCAACTTTATCGCTGAAACATTATGGTTCAAGGTTGATTGGAAAATTTTGACAGTTTCGGGTAGCTTGACCTGCTGGCGTCCGTACCTATTTTTCCTGTTCTGTTTTTTCTTGTCTGTTTATATAAGTGTGTACATAAACGGTTAAATAAAATAAATACATTTTTGGGTTCAGCTTCCAGACTAACCGGATGCCCAATAATGTCACCTACAAATTATTGGCCGCTAACCTTTGTCGCATGCTGAAATAAATTAAGAGAGGAATTGTGAAAGTCGAACCATGCTTTGGCATAACATTCAAAACTTTGCTACCACCCGCTGTTGGCAACACCAACAAAGGTTATTTTTTTTATATACTCGCAACATTGTTTTTAAATTGTCAATCAAGATTAAAAGTAACGCACGCGAGTTGTTTGTCCTATAACTAAAATATATTAGATATTATTTTGAGGATTTGAGAGTTTGCTTTGCAGTCACCACACACCACACCCTCGACGCCAACAAAAACCAGCAAAAACATACAGTCCACTCTATAAGATCCCAACACCCGCTTGGGTAGGTATGTATGCAACGTGACATATACACGAATTATCCACGTATCCCGTAGATTTCAGGATATCACACTTTTATTTTACACAGAATCGACTACCCTAATACAGAAATTCCCAACTTTACGGTTAGTTAGGCCAAAAGGAGCGGTTTTGAGGCCCACAAACATTTCGCAGTAAAGGCAGGAATTTTCATCGATTGCAAAACTGTGTGGCCACCTGTGTTTTTGTTTTATCAGCGCGGATTTTTGGAATACTGAGCGTCCAAGCTCGCCCTGTATCCAACGGCTACCGCAATGCGTCTCATTATTGAGGGAGGGTATTTGAATTCTCGGGAAAGAACATTTTGCGGTTACAAACGATGGAGTTGGCAAAAGTCAGGTGTTTGCTATCGGTACCAACTTTGGGCCTATCAGTGTTTCGGAGCGCTGTGAAATATTACGAGTAGGCGCGATTGTGAAAGTTCTCGGGTACTTGTGCCTGCTCTCAATTGATTCTCGAATCTTTCCTGGTAGTGATTTAAATATAATTATGAATTCTGCTTTCAAGTAAGTTTATTCCACTTGTTATTCTAGTCAATGAGTCTCTTGAATTTTTTTAAGTTTAATAAGCGATTGAATTTGCGACAGAGAAAACAAATTGGTTTTGAAGCTTTTAAAATAGAATCTACATTGTTTATCTTGCGAACATTTTCCATGGAATAATTTCGAGTTTCTTAGATTAAATGATAACAACCCCGAAATAGATCTATTGAAGATCTCATAAATATCTGTCGAGCCCAACCCTACGAATTTAGTCTATCGTAAAGGAATAGTGAAATGAAATTAGACAGCGAATACTCCTTTGAGAATAAAATGCATTGTGGTACTATTAGAGAATGATTATGTTAGATTGTTTTAACAAGATCGATAGTTTTGTTTGTAAACAGCTGCAATTTGTAAATGTTTGTATTTGTAATTTTGCATCTGCTTTGTATCAATAATCGATTTAGGTTTCATTCGGGTATTATTCGAGTAGATTTAGGATTTCACCACACATATACGGCTAAACGCAGAAACCAGCGAGCTTCTGTAGACTAGACTGATATTATATTTGGCTGGTTATTTATGCAAAAAACAGTCATAATATAACTTTGACCGAGTCAGATCTAGCATAATTGTAAGTCTATAATACGAGTAGTTCAGTTTCTGCGTGTTTTCATCGTGTTTAATGGAAAACCAGGTTAGGGTTTTTTAATCCACGAAACTACATATCCCTTCTTTTTTTTTTTTGAGGATGGGAAATCATCAAATGACCCCTCCCGCTCTGGGTGGAGCGGAAGGGAGTGTCAGACTCTTACTGACTAAATCCCACCCGTGTTCCTTCCTTAGCCCTTTATGTTCCAGGGCAGCGGTAACCCTTTCGGACGATCCCGCTACCCTGGCAGGCTTCAGCCCTATCGGGCCCCATCGCTTATGCTGACATCTCTTTGAGGCGCGCGTGGAACACATACGCTACAACAACATATCCCTACCTCAAAGACCAATATTACTATAGCGTAATTAGTAGATTAGTTATTACTCATGCAAATATTCCATAATAATTCCACTAACATAGAGAATAATTAACGATTAATAGTTTGTGGTAAATTCGTCCTGACATTTTACATCTCAGTGAATAATGTCTCTGGTTTGATCTCGGTTTGTCGCCGTCGCTTGCATTGTGCAAACTTTTCGCGCCATTTTTCAAGAGTTTTCTATGATTTCCCGCGCTTTTATCGAGTGAATGAGTTAATACGTCTTTTTGGCTATATTTACGGATGACTTATTCCATCGAACTTGTAATAAAAACTTATGGATGAACAGATTTTCTTTGCAATGATTTTGTAAAGATTTATATTTATAGCGTTCAGAGTTCAGAGGATATATATATAGAGTTATGTTGCGTATTTAAGCTAAATTTTGTTTGTTTGATGTTCTTTGTTTGCTAATTGAACTTTGTAAAGTATAATGCCATCAACATTGTACTCAGATACAAATTGAATAATGATATTGCAAAGTTCAGCCATTAACTTATTAGGCAGAAGTTTGCAAGCATAATTACATCACTAAAGAGTTCTATTTGTACCGTATTTGTGTGTACATATTCCTGTCTTTGTACTGAAAACAAAATACAATTGCTATAAAATACAGCGCACCATGTTTTTTTTAAGTTCGATTCCGTTTACTGGACTTTAAACGATAAAACATGTCTCGATAATTTACTGGCATGCGACACTGGCCACTGAGAACAAAGCCGGCTTTGTCACCACACGGCAAGAAACGTGATAGATAGAGAACAAACAGTCCAAGGAAATTGCTTTTGCTTGGCGTAGAACGGAAATTTTGCACAGTGGGCACATGTGGACGTGAGCCAGCCACAATTGTTACAAACTGAAGAAATACGTCGAAAGGTTTTCATACGTCGTTATGAGGATTTCCATTTATCATTCAAGTTGGCAGTGAGCTTATTATGCTGTGGTACTTAATAAGCCTTGCGACAATATGATAAGTTGGTTCTAAGTGAGTTGTTAGTGGATTTCTGGCAACATATTCGGGGGATTTCGGGCTTTAGTTGAACTAGCAGGGTTCAAATTTTTTGATGTAAAATATTATGTGATACTTCCATGTAGATATGGATGTTCAGCCTGTTCGAACGTGAACCACGCTACCTTTCTGGTTAAATACTACTTTTACTATGGCATGTGCTCTTCGCAAATAGTGGTGCCAAAACGAAAGAAGATGATGCAATGTTTCAAATAAACTGTCCTATATATGGGTTCATATAATAACTTACTTGTTTATTCCTACCTATTCCTACGTAGATATATAGTAGACGTGTGAAGTAACAAATCTAAGCGGAGTGGCGTCGAGATTGCATTCACGCCGACACGTTTGCTTGAGCCGATTATCCGATATTGAGATTTGGACGAAATTCAATTTCGGCGCAGTCTTTCGCGATCAATCCAGTCTAGGAAGTTCGGCCGCATCGCTTTTCCACTTGCAGCGCTGCAGCGGTGGATTTGGAAACTCTAAACTGATGGCTTAGATGTCTTTGGCTAGAAGTTATAATTGTATACTGTTGCTGAATCCGCTTCAACGGCATTAGGTAACTTGTTAGTTACTTCGGACTAAAGTTGTGGTTTAAGGGTTTGGTGTTCATTAAAGACTTTGGCTGTCCGAAACTAGTCTTTGATCTATAGTATAGTATAGCCTTTAATGAAGCAGAATATCTGGGCGCGATTCGTATTATTTCTAGGAATTTAGGTGTAGCGCACTGTGAGGCCTGGATTTTATTGCTTCTTTAGTACGTATTTCCGTTGAGGTACCTAACATTTTAGTTTTTGTCTAGGTATAGGATGTCTGTGTCTATACCGTGTACACACCATTATGTTTGTTAGGTGCTAAACAAACCACAATCAAGCTACCCATTATTAAGAAAAACTAGCGTCAAAATGCTAAATAATGCCTATTAATTTACTACCACAGCCTCACAAGAAATGAGGGTAGGAAAAAGCCGAGGAAGTACGTGTTAATTACTAATTACACACAGGGCTGTCACGAACAGTGTGTGTTTTGTGGCGGAGTAAATAAGCTTTAGGCTAGGATACTGTCTCGCTGCGACCCTGTTTAATGAAGTTCGGGAATATATTGAAGCTTTTGCCGGAGTTTTTTCAAAAGAGGGTAATGTAAGCGTATTATTGTAGAATGGAGTTTTTGAGAGAAGGTTGATGGAGCGTAACGTTTTTTGTTTTTGTCTTTTTATGTGAATGTCAAATGAAATGAAAAGCTCAATAAACTTTTCTCGATGTAGAGTCTGGTTTTTGGAGACTTTTTGAACTACGTTTTCGACATTTATAACAGCTAATTTTAGAACTTAACTTCTCCTGTTAGACAAATCGGCCCAGAACAATATGCATTTTATAGATTCAATATAACCTACGTATTAAGAATTTATAAAACTAAGTCGATGATGCAACACTATTATTTATCTGACTTTCTATCGCCATAAAAGTACTCGTCTCTCAATTCAATTATACTTTAATTATTTTCAGATGACTCACCTGGTAGACCAAGATATAAAAATCATTATAAAATTAAAATTACACATTCTCAAAGAAACATTAGTAACAACGGAGCTGCAATATTCGTCTACGGAGCAAAAAGAAAAAGGTGCATGTGCACTAATTATGGCGAATCTTTTATTCAGTGCCGTCCAGTGAGGACTGGGCGAACAGTATCCGACCACACGTTGCAAGGAAATCGGCTTGAACACGCGTTTCACTGCAATATGCAAGAGGATTTGCCCACTTCGTTGAATAAAATTTTAATAATGCAACGTTACTTTATTTCTCGAATATTCGAGGATTTTTAACTGGGTTTTTCTGGTTGAGTTTTTTATTTTTAAGCTAAGAATTGATTTGTGAACTGGTTATTTCCATGATGTTCCAATGCTGGCATGAGCTTCTCTTGCTTCAGAGAAATTGCGCAGAATAAGCATTGGTAATTTTAGAATAAAATCAGCGGGATAATTGCGTAACACACTATAGGTAGCAATGATTTTCATTTTGACAGTTCAACAACATTCATTGCGTTATTTACGTTGTTGAGCAGATACATTTTTCGAACATAAGTATAAAGCAATGGATTAGCAAATAGCTTCAAAATGATTCAGGATTGTGATTGTTAGTCTATTACGTAATTAGACTGCAGTTTTACGTTAATGGTTGATACACCTAAATAGGACATATTAGACAAGGCATTAGCAGCGAAGCTTTTGATAGTGTTACTGCCTGGCTTTTATTAAGCAGTAAAGTCACAAAGCTAGCAGCTTGGTTACCGCAGAGCCAGTCGTTCCAGTCAGTTATTGTACCATCTGTTAAACGTCAGACTACCGGCCAGTGGCACGGAACACCGTATGTAGGTGACATTTTGGAAAGCAAGATTAAGTGCGCTCCTAGTTACCGAACATGTCTGTATATTTCCACTGTAGTAAAATTAATTACCAAAAGGAAATTAGTACAATTAAATACGCAGAGCAAGAAAGAATCGTTAACCTAAAACAAGTAACATGACACGAAAATTCTTTGTTTTTCCTACCAGGTACATACAAAAACTGCACAATTCACTTACTCCCTGCAATGCAAAATACGCAAGCATATTCCAAAGATATTCGTGCAGGCGTTTGTTGAAAATACCAGGAATTAAATTCAGAATTTTCGAGAGCATTTGCTTTTGTAGAATATTTGTGAATCTTCGCCGCGCCAGTGTATTCCTGCTGGTCTATTCTGTAAAAATCTCACCGTGAAAACTTAGGTGCAATGAGCTGTCAATAGTGTTAATCGCTAGCATCAGGTGAAATGATAGCTCACTTTAAGCTCACTTCACCTAAGTTTTCACGGTGAGATTTTTACAGAATAGAACCGCTGTCCTTATTCGTGCAGAGTGGTTTAAAAGTCAAATATTGATTCACTCCCACAGAATGGGAATCATTTTGTTAATTGCTTTTATTCCTTTGTTTCGAGTTTCCGAACCCTTTGCTTCATCCGTATCACAGAAATGTAATCATAGTTAATTACTCGCTTCCATGACTTTGACCAATCAATGAACATTTTGTGGACGATATTTGTGGGATATTCATTGATTCAAGTTAATGTTTGGTTTGTGATGCCTGTAATCAAAAGTCAGACTAGGAGTCAAATTTATTTATTAGTAGGAGAAAAACAGCATATTGTTTCGATAGAATGGGACGCGCAGAACAATAATGAACGCAATGGCAATAATTTTATGGCAAATTACAAAAAAGAGTTTTTTGCTTGTTCTTCTCCATAGGTATCTACTACTCTTTGGAATGGGCAACTAGCTTCATTTTTCATACTGACCGACCCTTGACAATTCAAACAGTTCCTGTAATTGGTTTATTTGAATTAAATGCTTTAAGTTTGAGTTTTCTTCTCACAAAATACCGCTCTTGCGATACTTTTAGAATGTAGAATATAACCTGACTAGTGACTACTAATACAATGCCTACATTATCGGCATTCGGCGAAGCTTCGTGCTAACTTACGTAACCGACGCTTGACAAGCCGAATCTTCGTCGAAGCCGGATTAGCGTCGCCCTAGCATAAGATAGATAGATAGATAGATAGATAGATAACAAGTTTATTTGGTGCAACAAAAGACACAATACAAGCAATAAAAAAGAAATACATCAAAAAAGGTGAAACGTAAAAAAAAAACAAATATTAAAAAACTAAATTGACCCATAGACACATAGTACAAATAAATATAAGGATCGATCACTCTGGGCGGTGTGTGTCTCATGGTTGCACCAAATGGGAGTCCAGCTCAGCATGTGCCAGGTACAATACCTGACGCTGGTATTCTGCTGCATCCCTTTAGATAGAAACATGGTTGCTATGCGCTAAGACGATAGGTGAATAATCCGCTATAATCTAACCTATCACGTCACACTAAACACTTAGCAGGCGGTTTTGTGTGGCAGCCATGTTCTGCATGCCTCATAAGGCTGAACTAGGTTAGTTGAAGCAAGTTATGAGAGCGTCTAAGTGAAATTCCCTACGAGTTTAGTTACAAACTGAATATAACCAGATTTATCCGGTTTATTTATTATAATGGATTTAGTCCACCAAATCTCGAATTATGGGTTATGAGTACCGAATTGGTCCTTTGAGACGACTCTGGAAACCTTTGGATTCTAATAAAAAGCCTAGGTTATAGTATTCCCACCTATCTTCCAGTATCTGTATACTTAGATAAGATGACCATAAAATTCATTATCGATTTGTTAAAATAATACAGAGGTCAAAACATTAAACGTCATATGAAAACTAAAATGGTTGGCTAGAGGTTTAATTTGGTATTAGACCGTTAGACGCTATAATACGCCCCAAAGCACCGCAGAAAATATCTTCCATACACGTTTGGTCTATCTTCCCTATGGGGCATAAGTTCAATCGACAATACTTTTTGGACAAAAGCCAGGTTGAACGTAAGCAGCTGTGAATTAAATCGGCTCGTTTTAGAATTATGACCTCTATTGCCACGTTTTCTGTTGGCTTGTGACAGATTTTTACCTTGGTTACAAACTTTTAGTTTGTAGGTAAGCAAGGGGTAAGGGGTTGTTCGCTTTTTACGTAATGGGGCACGTGGGAAGTTTGTTAAGTGTTTTGTTTTCCGAACCGTTGAGTTGGCTTCAACGTTTCGAACAAAGAACGTCACAGTTTGTTTCTTCCTCTTGCGTGATTCATTTGATTTGTGTGCAGAGTTTGTTTTGAAAACTTTTCGCGCTTTTGTCAAGTTTTCAATGTCTTTAATTACAGTTTATTGGTTCGACCCATTCAGGTAGAAATAATATTAATAAATGGCTAAAGAGAAACTTGGGAAAAGTTGTACACAACTGTGATAAATTAATTTTGTCTTACGCAAGTATAAAAAATAGTATAATTAGCCTATAACGTTCCCACTGCTGGGACTCAGGCCTCCTCTTAGTGAGGGAGTGGGCCGTAAACCACCAAGCGGGCCTAGTGCAGGTTGGTGGATGTCACTGTCACAATTTTCGGTTCTAGAACTTGCAGGCTTCCTCGTTGAGAATTTTAATTAATGCCTTGAACACACGGAGTGTCTAAGACGTTAAATCTTAAAACGTTCATAATCTTGTTTTACTAAATAAAAAGTCAAAACTATCACTCCAAAACAAATTGTTGCTATATAAATGCATAATAAAGCCTATATGGACATACGGCTTGCAATTGTGGGGATCAGCGGCAAAATCAAATATTGAAATTATACAAAGGTTCCAGTCAAAAATTTTAAGAATGATAACGAACGCACCTTGGTATGTCTCAAACAAGACGCTCCATCACGACCTCTGTATCAAAACTGTCATAGAAGAAACAGCGTACAAAGAGCGAATCACAAAGCATCCAAACAAGCTAGCAGTAAACCTGATGAATACCCAAACAGTCGCTAGAAGACTGAAAAGAAGGATTCCTCAAGACCAGAAGGCCAATTCTCTTAATTTAAAACCTCCATAATCTAGTCGCAGTCTCATCTCAGCGACAAAGAAACGTCAAAAACTTGTCAAAATGTAGGGAAATTAGAGGTATTTTTGACAGATTGAGACTGAGATCAGACTGTGAACGTTCTTAAAATTACTAGAATTGCCCCTCTGATTTAAGAGGTTGTAAGAACAAACGGAGCAGTCACTGGGCGGCTTCCGTACAAACCTGCTAATTATACCAAACATATTGCTAAATATCTGCAGAATGATAGATCGCAATGAAAAGATTTAAAAAAAAATCTTGTTTTAATTTGAAAGATCTTGAATTTAAGACACAGAGAAGAAGGTCGAGTAAAATACTATCTCACTTTTTTATCCACACAGGACTTTAATTTAAGTTAAAGTAGAATATTTCCTAACGCTTCTTACTTAAAACTAGAGCAATCGTGACGTCATAGTTACAAGCCTCCTGAGTTAAAAGCGATAAACAATGCAACGCTAATCAAGTATCATGCTGAAAGCTTCCAGGAAAATCTAACTACATATCTCCTTTTCACGTTCATTTACATCAGGAATTATGAGCAACACACAACATCCGTATAATGTATCAAGTGAGCAAAAGGTAAAATAAGTGCTGAAAGGAAGCCAAAGGTACTTACGTTCTACGTAGAAATCAATTTATCTTTATTTGCAGCAAAGAGGTAATTCCCCTAACAGCGATTCTCTCATTATTTATTTTCCTCTATCTGAGCGAAGGTTTTGTTTTATTATTTATATGTTGCCTTTTCACGTTACTATTAGATATCGACGATTGTGTGGATGATTTGTTGTTTTCTTACACGAGAAAACCCGAATTATAGTTGTAGATTATTTCTGAAACCAATTTTGGCTTAACACTATATCTCTTTGTTTAGATTGCTGTGGCAATTAAAAGGCTTATTAATTAGCGAGCTCTTTAACATGCTATGGGTACATTGGTACCCATAAAATCTGCTGTGTTAACAGCAGATCTACAATGTTAATTGAGTAAAATCTAAATTAAACATTGTAATTTCTGTGTCGAAACCAAAATCCACACCATATTCAATTGGTGTAGTTTTACCTACTAATATCTAAGTACGTGTTCCTACAACAAATAATAACACACCATAGAACAACATCACGCCTGTGTTCCCCGAAGGGATAGGTAGAAATCAAACATTTATCAATAAAAAATGTGTGCGGTTCCCTCGTCAGGAATTAAGTTTCTTACGTGATACTCGCACGCACACACACACACTCGTATATAAAAGAAGAGAGAGAGAGAAAGTCGCATGGAGGGGGCTTTTTATTTTATTTACGTTACGATTTCTACTAGTCAGCTCCTACCGCGTTAAGGAACTTCGTCCCAAAAATCAATTATCTTTAATCAAAATAAAATCCAATCTTAAAAGGCTCTCATAAGTAACCTCGACATTAATTGAACAACCACAGTTTGTGTGTACGACACTTCGTTTCCACATCTCCCTTTGAGTTCCTCGTTCCCCCACTTCCCGCTCATAAGGAAAAGTGTATGTCGGCAAAGATAATGAAAAAATCATCACAATAACTTTCGGATGTCTCGAACAATTCGCGTTAGATTAACCTCTGACTGGCTCTCGTTTTCGGTACTTTGCCAATATTTTTTGTGACTTCTTGGTGTGAAGGTGGCGTGGTTTATCGACTCTCTTTATAAGTCAATAGGAGGGATCCCTTCTTTTCGCATAATATTCTTTTTCCTAATATACTTTGGCACAACGATTTTGGTATAATTTGTTTTGCCATAATAATACTTTGCCATATTTTTTTTTGGCATACAGTTTATGTCGCATAATTATCTTGAAGGCTAATTTGTTTTTGGCATAAATTTAATTCGCATAATGTTACTAGGCCTAATGACTATTAGCATAATAGTATTTAGGCATACAATTGTTAGGTGTGTCGCGGCAGCGGCAGCCGAGCCCCAGATTGTTATGGGTTGTGGTTGGGGTTAGATGAGGTTATAACAGTATGATGTTTCCTGATATTTAAAGGATTAAATTACAACTTTGCAATAATACACTTAGTGGCACAATAGTTTTATGACACCACCGTCCACTTAGAAAAATTTAAAAAATATTATTTTTATACAAATGCATGCTAATCGACACGCACGCATATGCCAGGCATCGAGGTAAACCCCCAAGAAGCCCGCGATGTATCGCAGTCAGGCATGTAATTATCCTGAGCTAGGTGCCTACGCTTTGCATCTGTCACGCACTGTAATCGTAATGCCATGACATGTGTCTACGCTTTCAGTATACGGCCAGCAATACTGCTAGCAGCAATAACAATGGTTATAGTGTCAGTAGGTAGTTTATTCCCCGGACTAATTATTTCACAAAGACCTCATCATCTGCCTGCCTTTTCCCAACTATGTTGGGGTCGGCTTCCAGTTTAACCAAATACAGCTAAATACCAGTATTTTACATGGACCGACTGCCTATCTGACCTCCACAACCCAGTTACTGGGTAATACGATATCCCTTTGGTAAGACTGGTTGTCAGACTTTCGGCTTTTTAACGACTGTCAAAGATCCAAGCCAGGACCAACGGCTTAACGTGCTTCTTTCCGAGGCACGGAAGGGTCTTGGTATGTAAAGGTGGTCACCCATCCACGGACCAACCGCGGCAAGCGTAGCTTAACCTGATCGATGGAACCGTACGGCTGTTATTACTTAGCCACAAGCCCCCTCTCACAAATTTTTCTTCTAGCGAAAAGGTTTTGCGTAAAATGTTGATAAAATTGAAGCGTATTTACTATCGGCATGTTAAAATAAGAGATTAAAGTCGCTTCAAACGGCTTTGCTTAACACGGAGACCTAATCCGGCTTCCACTTTAATGTCATTTTAAGCTGACGCTCAATAAGCTCACACTTTTACCTAATTTGATAACTTGCTTCGCCTTTTCTTAGGAGTAAATAGTTTTAAAGTTAACTTCTAATTAAAGACTTCTTAACGTGATTACGGTAACTAATACTAGTAACAGCGGGTTTCCCCTGAAGAGTTAATTTTTTTTCTACTTGTTCAACTAGTTACATTTTTATCTAAACTTTTTTAATGACCTAGTTGTCTTTTCACTTATTGGTGTACTTATATTTCTTGTGTTTTAATATTACATGTATAAAAATGATTATTTGATAGTGATACTATTAATATTTAGCCAACCAAAATAATAAAATCTTTATCATGACCCAAAACTCGTACTGTTTTTTTTTGTGATTTAGTCTACCTGCCCCTATATGCAACCAGCCCCGCGGGGTAATTGCGTAACACACATAAAATGACAATTGATAGCCAATAGATAGAATAGCTTTCATTTTGACAGCCAAACCACGTTCATTGCGTGATTTACTTAGAGCAGACTAATTTTTCAAACCGAAGAAGCAATGGGGCATGTTACATTTGTCAATATTATCACGATCCTAATATCGCGATATCGCAAGTATTGAACACGATACCGTGATACGGCCTATTATACGATCAATATTACCACGGTATCGTTATATTATTGACAATATAACATGCCCCAATGGGTTAGGAATATCCTTCAAAATGCAAAGATTGTGATTGAAAGCGGCTTACGCAATTAGGGTACCGGTGTCCTCTACCTTCGAAGCTGCAGTGCGATTCTGTAACCATCTCACCGTGAAAACTTAGGTGAAGTGAGCGTGGAGTGAGCTGTCATTCCAACTAATGCTAGGGATTGACACTATTGAGAGCTCACTTTGAAGCTTCACTTAATTTTTCACGGTGAGATTTTTACGTAATCGATCGGCTGCTCACTCTAAGCTCACTTCACCTACTTAACTTTTCACGGTGAGATTTTTACAGAATCGATCGGCGGCTCCGGGCTCAACAAACGCATCTAAGATGTCTTTAGATACATTTTGGTCCTCTAAAACGAATAAATTTTAACATATTGCAATGAAAGACTGATTGCTCAACATTAAAAATAACTTAATGAGCACTTCACTACCCCGTTCATTTCGTAACTACCTCCGTCCTATTTTCAAATTATCTTTATGATTCGTGCTCCGTACTCCAAGCCAACACTGGCTAGTGTTGGCTTGGAGTCAAGTAGGTAAAGAGCCGCGAACTGTTTACAAACTAAAGTAACTAGGTAGCGTGTCGCAGGTATAAGCGCCGGCGCTACACGCTTCGTTACTCATTTATTACTTAAGTTACGAAGTACGTGCTTTTGATTTTGTTGACTACCCTTAGGGGATTACTTTTTTATGGACGACATATTTTTCAGGGTGGCAGAGATATCGACGCGCAAACTGTAATCATGGATTTAGTATATGATCCTGAAACTGTTTCCTGCGTGCAAATTTTAGGACGATTATTTAAAAAAAAACTTGAGAGGTGTCAAGGGACACCCGGATGGAACGAAGTATAACTGGCTTGCTTTCTATAAGAGAGAGAGAGACAGACACAGAAACACGCGCACGCCGCACGGATTACAACTATAGCAAAAAGTGTCGTTCCTACTTTTGGTCTTAATTTTTTCCGTCTAGCCCCCTTTTGCAACGCTCGATAAGGAACTTCGTTCCAAAAATTTCTGTCCCATACATTTTAACCGCGTAGGTAACAGCAGAATTTTTTTCAAGCCGACGAATAATTTCTACATTATGGGGTCTAGACTATGTCCTGAATTCATGGTTACAGTTTGCGCGTCGATGTGTCTGCCACCCTGCATAACATCACGTCTTGTTTCCCCGAAGGGATGGGCAGAGGTTCACCTACTTAGGTACCACTAGACCAACGAGGTTCATAATACTCGTATGCATGATCCACGAGTGTGTCATATAAGGAGAATGTTGGAAATCCTAATAGGTTTACAAGGTGAAATATGGAGTATCTATTTCAATCAAAGTAAATCGAACCAGTCACAGTCAGTGTTCGGAACGATGAAGCGAATTCATTCTCACTCGGATAACAGCATTATCTTCTATATCCCAAGGGAGCCTTCAAGAATAATGTTGGTAGACCAAACAGAAGTTTTTTTCGCTTGAATGGATATCCTGCGTCCAAAAAGCTTAACCAAAATCACTTCAAACTTCAAAGTCTCAATTTCCTTCAGCAAACCCTATTCACAACACCACAGCGGTTACAAAAACAACTTTATTCAAAGTTCGAACAGCCGTTTGTTACAAGCGTCGGTTTAGGCGCCGGTCGCGTTGACGCGTCGCGATAAAGTTGGCGCGGCGCACGCGATCGCGTGTCAACGAGTCTGGCGCGGCCCTTGACATTGTGCTCGAGTACGATAGTATCCTGATTAGCGTTGCCAAGTATGCCGATTTTTAGGGTTCCGTACCCAAAGGGGGCTTACGGGACCCCATTGCTATTAAGGCTCCGCTGTCTGTCCGTTACAGGACTGTATTTTCTGAATTGTAATAGGTACACAGGTAACAGGTAACACTTGAAATTCACGGAGTGTATGGCCGCTACAGCAAAAATAAAAATAAAGTAAAGTAATAAATTAAAGGGGATCCCCGTACAAGAGTGTGTTAAATAATAATAAAAATATTTATTTATCCAAAAACAAAAAGAGTTCGAGATACAGTTTTGATATTTGGTTTAAAAATATACTATCGTTTATGTTGCAAATTGGACATCAACGCGCAACCCGTTGAACCTGTAAAAAAAAAAACGAATGTACATTTTTACCATAGCAGACTTAGCCATATATTTTGACCGCTTATGTATTGCACTTTTCTATGAAATAGCAGATGTTTTTGATAACCGACGAAAATTTTCAACCCTAGAAAGGTCAAGGTCTAGAATCATGTGCTGAATTCATGGTTTCAGTTTGCGCGTCGATGTCCCTGCCACCTTGTATTGTACGGAACGGAACCCTCCGTGTCCGACTTGCACTTGACCGCTTTTTGTGGACGTTTTTCTTTCAGTTTATGTCTAGGTCAATGAATTGGATAGGTATTTGTGTGTCAGGCAGTTTGGAATGACATTTGACATTGAACTCGAGTTTGATTGAGCTGATTAGAGCTGTATCTACTTGAGTTGATTTAGTTTGGTGTAGGACATTTATTCGATGGGTGGACAGATTTTGAATGTCTGTGTTGGGTTCGGCCCTTGACTTGCACTATTGATTTTAGTTGCCAAGAATGTGTTCATTACCATGAACTTTGTGGCTTGGTTTAATTAGTTTACACTGCACTGGCATTCGAGCACTTGTAGGATAGTTTGTCGGAGGACCGCCTCCTTGTCTATTTGGTATCAAAGATTGCCATATCAGCAAGTATGCGATTAAATTGTTATGGCCCTTGGAATGCCTTGTAAGGTTAGCATAATATCATAATCAGCAGGCAGGCTGGTAGATGTCACATGGCTTCGAATTTTTGGTTCTAGAACATGTCGGTTTCGTCACGACGGCTACCACAGTCATTGGCGTTTTAGTATGTCATTAGCATGCTAATATGCTAATGACATACTAAAAAGCCTGACATGACTGTAAGGTGCCCTTTTTTTTTGCAAAGGAGTGTATATTCATTTTTATTCTCTAACTAGCTTCTGCCCGCGGCTTCGCCCGCGTGGATGTCGGAAATTATCCCACGGGAACGTGCTACCAGGATAAAAAGTATGTGCTTCCCCAGGATGCCATCTATATCTAAACCTAAGCCAAATCAGAAGTTCAGTGGTTTAGGCGTGAAAATGTAACATACAGTTTCAAGTTCAAATCCTCCCCTTAAAAACCGAATTACCCGTTTTTGTCCCGTCAGTGGTAAATTTTCGACAACTTTACATATTTATTATTAATTATTTTCTGTCAAAAGTATCAATACTGAGTTTCGAGTTACTCAGACCGCGCATTCAATTTCTTCGACATAAACTTAACACCCCTATATCCCCCTTTGAGGGGTAGCTTTGAAAAAGTTATAATGATAAACTTTATGACTTACTTAGGCAAATTTCAAGTTTATTAACTAAATGAATAAGATTTTTCATATAAATTGTATCCCCGCTTTTCACCCCCACAGGGGTGGAATTTAAAAAAAATCGTTTGGGAGGTATTCATAACTTGACTCAAAGATTATTTATACTAATTTTCGAGTTAATCAAGCCGTGCAGTAAAATCCTCCCCTGAAAAATTGACTACCCCATTTCAGCCCATCAGGGGTAGATTTTCAAAAAACCCTGATACACATTATTCTTTACTTTCAATATTAGGTATAAATACTGAGTTTCGAGTCAACCGGACTGCGCGCTAAAATTCTTCCATACAAACTTTGAAACTCCCCAATCCCTTATTAGGGGGTAGTTTAGAAGAAAAAAAACTGATAATCTTCATAATTTATTTAGATAAGTATTCGTGCTAAATTTCAAGTTTATTAACTCAAGGAATAAGATTTTTCATACAAACTTTTATCCCCTATTTTATCCCCTTGGGGGTAGAATTTATCAAAATCCTTTCTTAGCGGATGCCTACGTCATAACATCTACCTGCATGCCAAATTTCAGCCCGATCCCTCTAGTGGTTTGGGCTGTGCGTTGATAGTGCACTATGTCAGTCAGTCAGTCAGTCACCATTGAGTTTTATATATTTAGAAGATACTTTTCCGGCATAAAAAGTACCCAGTGTGGTGCCCAGGATATTAAAGAATAATTATACCAAGTTTCATCGTAATCGAACCGGTAGGTTTTGCGTGATGCCTGAACAAACAGACAGACAGACAGACAGACACAAATTTTTTTAATCACATTTTTGGGTTCGGTTTCGGTCTAGAAACACCCCGTGCCATTTATTTTTTTGATATTTTCAATGTACAGAATTTTCACTTCTACAGATTTATTATAAGTATAGATAATAATCACAAAGATGGGGTTATAAGATCGCGTAACTAACAATCTGTCTCCAGCCTTGACATGGTGATCGTAGGTCAAACAATACTCATAAGTGTTAGAAAATAAAGTATGAAAAAAAGATTTCACAGGGTTAAGTTTACGTCAGTATCTAGAAGTGACGACTGGTCTAACGAAGCCCTTTAAGAAAACAATAATGGAGCTGAGTATTTTTAGGCTTATTTTAATAATTAAAAAAAAAATAATATCAACAGTGTCAAAGTATCTAGTTTTTTCTGTCCAAATTTTTTTAACCTGAGGTATTTTCATCTAGAGTCGGCCGACGAAAGAATGCCTTCTTGACACCTGTCAGTTTCATACAAACGATTACGTGTTTTGCAAATTTGATCTTTATTAGCTACTAGAATTGTCACACTGACAGGTGTAGGAACGCAGTATCTCGACGGCTGAACTTTAATTAGCTGCTGGTGTCTTGCCAAGTATTACAGAAATATTGCTAATTATTTTGCTTCTTCTCGAAGAGAGGAGGCCTGTGTCCCAGCAGTGGGAACATTATAGACTGATAATGATCTTATGATGGCTGGCTGGCCCCTTGGTAAGTCTGACAACCAGTCTTACCAAGGGGTATCGTATTACCCAATAACTGGGTTGTGGAGGTCAGATAGGCAGTCGCTCCATGTAAAATACTGGTATTCAGCTGCATCCGGTTAGACTGGAAGCCGACCCCAACATAGTTGGGAAAAGGCTAGGCAGATGATGAATGATCTTATGATGGCTACTTATTTAATGTCTTCCTGCCCATCCTGTCTTAAAAGACATACTCAGTTTGCTCGAAACACAATGGCAGAGCTTTCAGAGTAACACTTTCCTGTTCACCTAAATAAATGCAAGCATATTCTTACCACTTTAAAAATATTTTGCATTGGGACGTTGCCGAAGCAAGGTCGGGGAAATAGTAATTTGTCGCCGCGGTTTAAATATTTCCAGCAAATATAAAACCTTGTTGGTCCTGAAATGAGCTGAAAAGGTACTATTAAAATAAACAAAATATACAATAAACTGGACGATCTCTAAAAAACTCTAAAAAAGGTCAGTTCGTAGTAAAGTTTAAAAAACATTTATATAAGTAGGTACCTGGTTATTATAATGCACATTCGCGAGTTGATCTTAATTATTCAACTGAATCATTTAAAAATGTAGGTATGATTTTCAGCTGGAAAAGCACGCTTAACAAAGATGAAATTAAGTTTTAAAATACAGAAAAATAAAGAAGCATTAACATTATTTACATAGCTCCCACACTAAAAGCAAGTTACACACATTTTTTTATATTAACAACACTCTCATAGTTTTATTTTACTCCATTACATAGAATATCGTAAATAAAAAGCATAATGTTGGAATCGTGAGTTGAAAAGGCAAAGGCATTTATTGCGTACTGCCAGCTACTCGTGCCATAGACGATAGAGAAAGTTTAGTGTTGCCAAAATTACACAGAGCTTGCAATGTTACTTGTTTCGAGTGTTGTACTTGTTTTATTGGAATAAACATGCTATTTGCTCGTGGTGGTGAGAATGTGCAATGTATGGCGTGTTTATTTTATAACTTAAGGAGGATTATGTCATGTTATTGTTGGTGAATAAAATTGTTAGTAATTATTGAGGCGTACGCTATGAGGTTGAGTTGAAATAATGTAGATACTTATTTTATTTGTGTTTAAACCTATTATAATTTATTGATCCGCTCATAACCAACAAGATATTCAGAAAAGGCCATCATTATATTGTCAGTTTTTGGTGATAAACCTTTTTGCGGAAACACTGGACCATAGCATACTTACACTTAATATAAAGAAAACCAAACTTATGACAATCCCTTCTCCCAATGTAATTTTGAAATTTCACACATGTCTGAACCATTTGAAAACATTACGCGAAGACTGCTCATGCCATTATATTAACTGGACACAATCTATTCGTTATTTAGGTCCACTCATTGACGAAAATCTATCATTTAAACCAGAAACCAGAAAAAAAATGAATGTGGGCTCACATTCTTTTTTTTTCTGGTGAGTCAGGAAACCTATACATATAATAAAGAAACTAAGAGACCGCGCTCAAAAAGACATCCTGCGAATGGTTTATTTCGCCATATGCCAGTCCATTATGTATCACAACTCTGGCCCCCAAGATACAGGCGCCGCCTAGTTTGGGGACCGCCGCCGTAAAGATCCAAATGATGATCGCTAACGGTTACAGACCGATGTTAAATTAAGTTAATTTTAAGGTAATAACTTTAACATTGGTTCAATTTTATTATAAACGCTCAATCTAAAAACAACTGTAGTATCGAATACCACAATGAAATTCGAACTGGCATTTTGAAATCGGAACAGCATCCACGATTCGATGCTCTAGCGTCGAGCTGTTTCAAGACGACGATTCGATAATATTTTACAATGTTTCAATAAAAAAAGGATACCGACAGGATCTCCTTTCTTGGCATCTCGTCTCCTGGATTTACAGCCAGGTTTATACTCGTAGGTGAAGTATCATTCATAGATCTAATTCGCTTTTCGGTTCCATCGTAAATGGCCGCATTTACGACAACTTTCGAAACTAGGCCATTTTATGGATGCTATAAAACTTGTGATGTGCCCGAAGACAGTTTTCACTTTATTTTGCCAACACACACAATGTTTATAATTATGTTAGTTTTCTATTCTTAGAAATTCATAGGACAAGCTTAACATTTTTGATCGTCAATTAAGCATACTAAAGACACACATAGAGCGTTTTTTGTCGATTTAATGTCAAATACTGTTGAAAATGGCAGATCTTCATGACGGTCTTTATAAGATGACGGAACCGCTTTCCTAAGAAACCAAAGCGTAGGGAAACTAATTCAATTGCAGTTTGTTTTTGTTCTTCGTGTCGCTGGGACGACCGTATTTTAGATCTCGTTGGCCCAAAGCTTCGTCACTTCACTTTGATTGTATGTTTTGGGACGCAGAGGGCAGGATAGGAGGTGGAGCATGGTACGTGACATATGATACTGTCAATGTCAAGAGATTATTGGCCAAACTGTCTGGTATGATCGACGACCAGGGTTTTATCGGGGTACTGGGCGAGATGCTGCGTAATCGACGTTCCCATGCAACATGTTGTACCTGCTTGAAATAAAACAAGCAAGTTTGAAAACAAATCAAGTCATTATGATTTCTTTGTTCAATATTTTCTATTAAACAAATACGTCCTTCATTCTACAATAATGCCGACAAGGAAACTCTTTACAGAAACAAGAACTGGTTTTTTTCAATGTACAGTTCGGAATTTTTCCTTAGCTTTATCACTGCCAGTCAAACTGGCCGAATAGGCTGTCAATTACCCGAAAAGGTGACGTTTTTAAAAGAAATTCACTCAATCATTCAAAAAAGGAACGAATTAATATTGGAAATTGCTTTGAAAGCTAAGATGGGTTTTCTTTTATAAAATTAGTGTTGAATAAATTGAATGGCGAGTGGTCATTTACTTACTGTAGAGAATATTTTATTGACTCTAGGTATATACATATACAATAATGGCAATAGGTTGGCATGTATAAATCAAACCTCAAATAATTCCCATTTTGTGCTCATAAATATATTTTTGAGCACTCTGATGTAATGATTGAGCCTTGTAATTTGACCAAGTAACTGCGACCAATTGTGAGAAAAGGCCAGAAAGGTAAAAAAAGGCTTAATTATTAAAACAGATGTGCATCATTAGAAGATCAATAAGATTTTACAGGGTCAGTTTAATAACTCACATAGCTTATGCTACAAAAAAGACTTCAGCATCATTCGAGACAACAAAGGCTATTTCAATAAAGGGTCTAAAAAGGTCAATAGGTTAGCCATCACGGTGACAATAAAATCCACATTAAACTGGACGTCCTGAATAATTTGTGAATGTGACCGGAAGAAGCCCACGTTAAATATGAAAATAACTTATATTGTGTACCTACCTGTGATAAAAATAAAAGACATTATATGTATAAAAATACGTGGTTATTGGCGTGAAAATGTACACCTACCCGATAAAGTTGGGACACTTTTGAGCATATTAATGACAGGCGAGTGTCCGCCTATTGCGTTTTATTCGATTTTCGAATCGGGAATTTGGGACGAAAAATAATCGCTGTGATGTTGGCCAAGCGTATTTTTTAAAATAAAAAAAGGCGGTTGCGAAAGGACCATGCATAAAAAGGAATGTTTGTGGGTTGGAAATGAAAATGAATGAGTGCATTCTTCCATCATAAGAACCTATTTTGGTATAATTTATCAACTAACAGAAATTCGCTTCTTTTCCGGTTTTAAAGTACACACGACAACACATCAAGCTATGCATTCTAGTTTTATCTAACCTCGCATTGTATAGGTTTTTCGTACAATCAGAAGTCAGCTTATACTGGTCTATTTATAGCTTGATGTGTAGGCGTGCGTACAAGTCCAAGCCCAACTAGCCTGAATCACAGCAGGGCAAAGGCTTCCCTCTCCCTTTTCCACACAATTCTATCTTTTGCGAGTGCTGGCCAGTTCCTACGGTAGGAGTCAAGCTCACTCCGCCATCTCCGTTTGGGCCGGACATGTCTGCCGTATGTCAGAGTCAGATGACAATTGGGCTAAGAGAACCACCGATTGGGTTCCACTAAACACACGACGCCATCGCGGCAGGCCAAGACGTGTAGGTACTCAAAAAACCCACGTTTATAGGGAATATAGTTCTTTATGTTCTTTTAATAACTCTATCAAGAATGCTAGGTACCTAGCTCTCTGCATAGTTATGGTACAATATAAAACGATAGAACAAATGATTGCCTCATAAAAGGTAGTGGTTCGTTCACTATTAAAGTTAATAAAATTACGTATTTCATTCGCTTTTATTACAGAAGTTAAGCAAGGGAAATTATTGGCTTGTGGCAGTCTCATCAGAACTAGTCGTGCGTGTTTCTTCCTTTAGAACGGTTTATTAAAGGGTTTAATACCTATAATAACGGTGGCTATAAAATGCACACGTTCTGCTTAATAAAATTGCTAGTGAGCTCGAAATTTGCAATTTACAACTAGAAGTTATTGGCATATGCAGGATGGCCAGGACATTGATGTGCAACCAGTTACCATGCATTCAGTACATGATTCTGAACCCTCCAGAAATTTTTGTTCCATATATTTTGACCGAGTACCTAGGTACTTTTCTATGAAACAACTGATATTTTTTTTATAACAGTCAAAAAAATTCTACCCTAGGCGGTCTAGAATCATGTGCCGAATTTATGGTTTTTGTTGCGCGTCGATGTCTGCGCGTCCCTGCCATCCTGTATGTAAACAACATAGGTGTTTTGGTTTACAAAATCAATTAATTTGATTTAGAGAGAAACCTTTAATTTAATTTTATTTACAAGATAACACTAAAAAAAACAAAATACTATCATAAATTAACTAAAACTATTTACAAACTAAAATATAGCGTCGAAAAATTCATCCACATCGCTGTCGACTGGTAATGTACCCAAGACACTGGCGGCATTGCCACGTTGTATGGCAATGCTTAGCCTCTGGCCAAGGTAAAAGCCATTGATTTAATATTTTTGTGGGAATTAAATTAAGTGTATGAGCTCATGTTTCTCGTGGCCACCTATGGAACATTATGCAATGCATAACAGGTTTGATATAAAAAAAGTCTGATTTCTAATTAAAACTCGCTGCGACAATGGAATTGAGAACTTTCAACATACAAAGCCTATTCAGAACGAAAGCAAAATTCCATCGAACAGTAAAAAGCGTAGATTCTGCTGTAGGTACTCAGCGGCGACCCAATTAGCACCGAAAACCTAACTCCACATACAACATACCTATATATGTGGATACCTACCTGTGAGAGCTAAGTATGAGTACTGTGCAGGTTATCAGTACGAATAAGAGAACCTTTATCCATACTCATTGGTTCATCGCGCAAACTACCTTATTTTAACTTTTTTGACGAAAAAATGCCCTGGACATTCTTAGGTACTTAACTCCAAATACTCAAATAACTGACTAATTAACATTGAGACTTGCTGTCACCATACACATACATACATATTCAGCCTAAAATGTTCCCACTGCTGGGACACAGGCCTCCTCTCTGTGAGAGGGAGTGCGCCGTAATCCACCACACGCCACCCCGTGCGGGTTGGTAGATGTCACATGTCTTCAAATTTTTTTGTCAGTTGCTATAATCACCTTGAACCTTGACAGGGACAACAAGAGACTTAACCACATATTAACAAACTACGATTTAAAAAAAAATAGTCGTACTCTGTCGCCGCTGACCATTATTATGAATTATAAGAGTTCCCGTGGAGTTTCTTGCCCGTTTTTTTCCATAGGAACTTACTACGCTTAGAAATGGGCAACTAGATCTTTCTGACTGACCGACTCTTTGACAACTCAAAAGTAAATGGTTTAATTGAAATGAATGCTTTGCATTGGAGTTGACGTCGTTTTCAAGGCAAAAGTATACATCAAGTTCCTATAAATTTTGTATGGAGATGCGTACGCATCTGTTCAGCTTTATAGATGCGTACGCATACAAAATCGTTATTTTCTATAAAAAAAACGCTGAACAGAGTTGAATAAGTGTCGATAGTCCCTACCCCATATAAAACTACTTTCGGATTCCACAATATTCATTCCTCCTAACGTCCCGTTTGCTCCATTTCCCAGCTGGCCTGAGAGAGATGTCAACCTGTCGCCACCTGTCTCCCCCGTCGCCGTGACGACAACCGACTGGGAAATTAAAACCTTTGATTAAACCACCCTAATGTGGCGTCGTGCTTGATTTTAGCGACGAGTGACGTATGTAGAGGTAGCTACTAGAAAATTTGGAGCAGGGAGATTTGGTGAAGGAAATTAGTTCGTTCTTCTACGTGCGTTCAAGAACTTAAGTGTTGGGAATTACTTAAAGGGTTTTCTAAACAACTGCTCGCTATTCGTATTAATTCTTGACAGAGGGGTAATTCGGCAATTCCCTTATTACTAAGCAAATTCCACATTTTAATTTCAGTGGCAACTCTGTCAAAAAAACCTCTAATATTTGAAAAGTTTTTGACAAAAAAGTTTTTAAGTAATAGCGACTTGAATTTCGAAGTTTTTAAGGATGAGAATTAGCCTTCTGATGTGAAGTCAACTAAAGTACCATAGACACACAGCCATTTTACTTTTCTCAAAATGCTTTGCTGTTACAATAAATACTTTATTATTTAGATTTTCCCTTAAGGCACACGGGAAAACTATTCCTGTATTCAGGAATAGTTTCAACCGTATAGTAGTTGCAACCGTAACTGAAAAACCAAACCAAAACTGTCCGAGTAAATAAAAATGTTGCCATATTCATATAAGGTGTTGACAGTTAAAATTCAAACCTGGCTTGCGGGACCTATTGACATTTACTTTATAGGCTCCATCCGGCCCTGGAGAGAGGTGAGAAAAAGCCGTAAACACTTTTACGACTTGACCCTGTTCGACCTACGGATACGTGACTGACATGGTGGATTATCCATTTCCAACGCGATGACGTGTTGAATACCCCAACATGGTAGGTTTAGTGAAGGGAATTTGGAAAGTAATTGAAAATGAGGATGAGATATCACTTTGGTAGCCCGTTCGTATGGATGGGTAGTCCCTGGTTGATGATCGTTCATGCTCAAACCGTGGTATGACGTACTACGGTAAAGAATAGCCATTTCCTTCCAAATCAAAACACTTATCTATAAATTCTAACAGGTACAGTCAGCCCCAAAAAATGTATAAACGGACAAGGATATCATTTTATTGTCAACAACCTTTATTCCAAACATCGTAGGTATACAATTTATTTTACCAAAACCAAGTAAACATTTCGTCCCAAAACATCATATATCTTTTTGGGCTGACTGTACCAACAATCCTTCACAATTCAACAAAGATTGGAAAGGTTGAATGAAATATTTTCGGATCATACGTCTAAGCACTCTATCTAAGCTCTAAGCCTCGATCGTCTTACTATGACGTCACAATCTTTGACAAAGGAAAGTAGCAAAGATAGTAAAAATATGATACCCATAATGGATATTGCGGCACCAAGGTAACCTGAAAAAGACCTTGGCAGCACAGCACCCAACCAAAATATGTATACAGGCACTTAACTAAAATCGCCTTCCAGGAAATCTTATCAAGGTTTTATATCCTCGAGCCTTTTTACAACATTTTGAGTAGGTAAAAAATTATATACTTATCTAAGTACTTACCTCTGTTTTCCCTTGCGGCATGGAGTGAAATAATTCGGGTTTTTTTCCTGTTAGGTACAATCATAAGAGCCTCAAGTATTAAGCGTTGTCGGTAATAGGTGAAGAAAACAGACAACATTGTCTGGGTGTTTTTCTATCTATAATATATATGTATTTACAAAAAAAAATATGTATATAAGTAGTTTATCAGCCATCTTGTTACCATAACACAAGCATTAGGTTGCTTAGCTTGGGACTAGATGGCGCTGTGTGAAATGTCCAGGGATATTATTATTATTATATTGTCGATTTTGGCCTGGCCCAGTGGTATCGGTTTCGACTTACCAGCTGTAGCTCGTGACTTCGGACCCAGGCAGGTACTTTACTTTCTGTATTTCATTTCATCACCACTGCTCTCAAAACGGTGAAGGAAAATATCGTGAAGAAATCGGAATATTCTAGATCCAATCATTCGAAGACATGTCACATATCTACCAACCCGCACTGTGCCCGCGTGCTGGATTACATGGCCCAGTCCCTCATACAGAGAGAAGGCCTATGTTCCAGCTGTGGTAGAATTAGGCTTATTATGTTTATGCTTGTTCTTTTAAAGAAAACCCATATAGAGCAAAAAACATTTTTTATTTTTCCTAGATGGCGCTTCTCTCGCGGGAATTATATTTCAAAGGGAGTCATTAAAAAGTTAATGTTACTAGAAATTGAATACAAATTAAACCCTGAACTATTTAATTCTTCTAACAACTGTCATAATTGGAAACGAGCGTATGGGCGCAATATTATCTTATTCTGAACAAAGAATTGAAACGCACATAAAAACGAACCCATAGAAAAAATGTATCACCGAATTGACCGTGCTTCAGTGCCTTCTAATAAAATTATTATGCCTCCCTCTTGTTGTTTCGGTGAAAATAATGAAAATATTCATGGCCACGCGCACCAGATTTACATTCTCGTGATACGCGTTCTCGACCAAGTTATTGTGTTTACTTTTTACTTATTTTTTTAATTTTATCGCGGTTATGTTTGTCATACTGCGTGAATTTTTTATTGACGTTGGTATTGCTGATGGGGTTTTTTTCGAGGTTTGAATGTGGAAATGTCAGTTTATTGTCTGATTGTGATGGTCTTAGCATTATGCTGAGCAATGGCCGTTTTGCGTGAATGTGACGCATGTTTACCCCCAACTTGTTTTTAGGGTTCCGTAGCCAAATGGCAACGGAACCCTTATGGATTCGTCATGTCTGTCTGTCTGTCTGTCTGTCCGTCCGTATGTCACAGCCGCTTTTTTCCGAAACTATAAGAGCTATACTGTTGAAACTTGGTAAGTAGATGTATTCTGTGAACCGCATTAAGATTTTCACACAAAAATAGAAAAAAAACAATAAATTTTGGGGGTCCCCATACTTAGAACTGAAACTCAACATTTTTTTTTTCATCAAACCCATACGTGTGGGGTATCTATGGATAGGTCTTCAAAAATGATATTGAGGTTTCTAATATCATTTTTTTCTAAACTGAATAGTTTGCGCGAGAGACACTTCCAAAGTGGTAAAATGTGTGTCCCCCCCCCTGTAACTTCTAAAATAAGAGAATGATAAAACTAAAAAAAATATATGATGTACATTACCATATAAACTTCCACCGAAAATTGGTTTGAACGAGATCTAGTGAGTAGTTTTTTTTTAATACGTCATAAATCGTAACGTAACGGAACCCTTCATGGGCGAGTCCGACTCGCACTTGGCCGGTTTTTTTGTGTGTTTATGTCCTTTTTTTATGCGTCATGTTTGCCGCAAATAAATGCATTTTCTTTCTTCTTTCTTTCTTTCTTCTTTCTTTCATTTATTTAACACATTGCTGAGCTTTTCTTTTCAGAATAGCCCATCAAGTTTAGATTATTTTGTAAATACCTAATGACCCAAATACAAAAAACAAGTTTTTCAAAACACCATAATTATCTAAAAACTCCTAAAAATATTCCACAGAGTATAATAAAAATGGATTGCTACAGGTTTCCTTAAAACAGGGGTTGTATACAAACTCCAGACTGAATGGCTCTCAAGTTGGCAGGTACTGCGGAAGTTGGCGACTTTTCTTGAACTTAGCCCTCTGGGAACAATGAGTAGGCTGCGCAGTTCCGTGATCTGAATGTGCGAGCATTTGTTTTATTGATCAAGTGGGCGCTCCTTGGATAGAGTAAGTTTTATCTAATAAATCTCTGCCTGAAAGCAATGTGTCGTGCACCTCCAAAAATTATTTAATTTTTTTTTATTAAAAACAGGTCTATAAAAATTTTCCATCCACACGACTGGATGGAAAACAAAATGTAACACGGAAAACTAGAAACAAAACGGGCCGGAAAAAAAAAGGTAAACGTAATTTAAATTACGTGCATGAATTACGCGCAATAAAAGGTTTTGTAATCCAAATTGATGGCTCAAACCAAAACTAACAAAACGCGTGTTCAATGCCCATAACAATATTAAAGATCACATTCAAAATAATATAATAATCTCACAGTGAATACGTCAATTATATTCAATAATCCGCAATCACCCGATAATATGCGTACAGCGGCCATTATGCAAATCCCCGGTTTAATAGCGTACAGTGAAATGTAAATCAGCAATAACATAGAGCGATAACAATGCTTGCAACAAGTGTGCCAGTAGCCTTATATTTGGTTTCTTTTTTATTAGTGGGAACTTTTTTGGGCGAGCTTTTTACAGGTGATATATTATGTTAAATGTAGCTAATGAAATTGTTTTTTAGGATCTTGCCCGACCAGCACCCTAATTGCGTAACATACTATTAATCTCAATCTGAATCATTTGAAGGATATTGCTAATCCATTGCTTCATATGTTCGAAAACCTTGTCTACTTAAAAACGGAAATAACGCAATGAATATTGTTGAACTTTCAAAATGAAAGCCATTGCTACTTATAGACTGTTACGCAACTACCCCGCCGATACCTATTAGGTAAATACTTATTTTGATATCTTGGCTGTGTATTTGACACTGCTTGTGACTTGTTGAGCACAAAATATAACTGTCTGACTGGTGGATGACTTTTATAGGTATTACAATAAAATTGATAAAGTTATCTATTACGATAGTAATATCCACAGAGTGAAATCCGACCTCATTAGTAACATTGACGTTTGATCTACAGTTCCCGAGGGAGGCCCCACAGTGCTCAATTGGTAGACAAATTGATAACCAGCCGCAATTACCTGTATCTACTAATGAATCCACAATTTCTCTTCACCAGATATCATAGTATGATCTATTTCAGTTTACAAGCGAATGTTCCTTAACCTTCAACACATCTCCTAATCGTCTGTGACGACATCAACTGTCATAGATGCAGTGCCCCAGTGGTACTGCCTGTCTGTACTACTGAATAATGTATTCAAGACGGATGACATGTCTTAGCGCGCTTTCCGGGGGCGCAATCCTGCATGATACACCGCTCACATTGCTACATTGATTAGGATGCAATCTCCATGGCTATTGATATTCAATTCAGAATGGTTATTGGAGATTTTGATGAGAAGGAGGTACTGATGGTTGACGTTGAAGATAGTCCATATGCTGATGAGAGAATGTTGTTTACATTTACTGAAAACAACATATTTTGTGCGCAATAATGGCGGAGCATTAAAATGTGAACTTCACTTACCTACAGGTAAGTTTGTTTAATCACTAAAAGTGACGTTGTTCTAAAGACTTTTGACGTCTCTAAGCAAAACCCTAAAATTATTAGCTGTACTCATAAAAATCTTCCATCTTACGACTCTGTATTATTTATCAGATATATGTAAATATATTGTTTTCTTATAGATCTAAGCAAAAACTAACTCACAAAATAATATTTTCACTCCATTATTTTCTTTCACCTTCTCGATTCGCAAAATTGTATCGGGCATTGACCTATATTATACAAGGTACTTGTTTATTATACATAGGTCAGTGGTATCGGGTTAATAATCACAGTGACCGCTGCGCTGGTCTATTATTTACCCTTTACGATTTAACACTTTGGCCGGCTACCAGGCGCCGCTCCCCTTAATACATGTCCATCAAAATCAAACTTGCTAATTGATGTAATTCATTTCCATTTGTCGGCAACCACGAGCCACATAACACGTTTGAGCCACGGATACATTTTGCAGAGGATTAGATACAGTTCACATGGTTTGTTAGCACTGTTGTTATCCGTTGGAATTATGTTAATATCTACAGTACCTTGCCGCCATTTTGGAAAAAAAAATGTGTAGTGTCCTCTCTGTCACTCATACCTGTGTGACATTAATCACAGTATTTTTATCTCACGAAGCGACGCGCGCTTTACTGGTGGCAACAAGTATACAAACGCGTTGTGAATGAGTGTGTACCTTCCTCCGAGACACTGGCGAAGTCGAAAGTGTGAGTGTGTGTGTTTACGTGCTGACACTACTCGTCTCCACGCACACATTCACAGCATTCGCTTCGTGACATAAAGATACTATTATATTATACAGGGTGACAGGGAAACTCGACGTGTTCCTTCCAGGGCGTGATAGTGTGACCCATTTGCAACAATTAAGCACCCCATAAAGCCTAGGCGAAAATTCATGGAATCCGAGAAAAACCGATTTTAATGTTTTTTTGGAAATTTTCCAGAATTCGTCACTAAATATCGCTTATCTCTAAATTCTCTAATTGAGAGGCTTTCATAGCTATTCCATTGGCTACGTAATGCTTTAACACACCTATTGACGTTACCAAATTTTCTAAAATACCAAACAGTTAAAAGTTAAAGTAAGAAGTTTATTAACTATTTTCAAAAATCATCTACGTACACGAACTTTGACACCAGTTATCTCAAAATTTTACTAAAACAATAATCGTACAAATTACGGGGAAGACATCTTCATTTAATCAGCTATGCAATGAGGTACTAAAGTTTCATAAATGTTTAAAGTTGCCGATGAAACAGTCGATAATATTGGCAAAAGTCGAATTTGCAAATTGTTGAAATATTTTAAAATTATATGATAATCGAATTAATTAACTGGTTTATGGTATCCCTTTTCCTCCTCACCACCCAGCAATAAATTCTACGTCATGAAGCTAGATCGTCGCAACCAGGTGGCCAGCTGAGACGCCACTTTCGAATGGTTTTGGTGGAATGGTGGTTTGGTTGATCACTCGTAGTTGATGAGCTAATCACTGATCACTTGTCGCTTGGTTCGCCTGTGATTAAGTTGCTGTGCACATACAAACTCTTAATTCTATAATAAACATAAACTTTGAGACTTCTGTAAAAGAAATAACTGTTTACTAAAACGTGCACTGGCAGTACCAGAAGAGTTAAGATGCTCTAAGTAACCAACAACAACTACATCCATAATTTCTCAAGGGGCTTGTGAAGCACATCATTTTATGTCATGCAAGTAGCTCGGGAGAGGTCAAGGTCCAGCTGTGAATTGCGATAGATTAACTTAATTTATTGGGTTGGGCCATTACTTTGTAAAAAGTTATCATCCCCATAAGGCATAAAGTTGGCAGCAGCGAACTCTTTATTCCTACTAATAACAGCCATCATCAATCTGTCGTCAAAGATTAAGGCAATGTTTTTTCTTGATCTTTCTCTAAACGACCAAATATGATGTGAAGAGTCTACCACATTGCAGGTTAATGACATGATAAATAAAATATTATTTGTCTAAAGCTTAACAAACCGAAGTATGTTTAAAATTTAAGAGTTTATACGTGCGCAATAATTTAAAAATCAGGGTAAAAATACGTGAACTTAGTGACAAGTGATCGGTGATTAGCTCATCGACTGCGAGTAATACTAACCACTCGAAAGTAGCATCTCAGCTTGCTACCTGGTTGCGACGATCTAGCTTCATGACGTAAAAATGATTGCTGGGTGGTGAGGAGGAAAAGGGATAACATAAACCAGTTAATTAATTCGATTATTACATAATTTTAAAATATTTCAACAATTTGCAAATTCGACTTTTGCCAATATTATCGACTGTTTCATCGGCACCTTTGAACATTTATGAAACTTTAGTATCTCATTGCATAGCTGATTAAATGAAGGTGTCTTCCCCGTAATTTGTACGATTATTGTTTTAGTAAAATTTTGAGATAACTGGTGTCAAAGTTCGTGTACGTAGATGATTTTTGAAAATAGTTAATAAGCTTCTTACTTATAACTTTTAACTGTTTGGTATTTTAGAAAATTTAGTAACGTCAATAGGTGTGTTAAAGTATTACGTAGCCAATGGAATAGATATGAAAACCTCTCAATTAGAGAATTTAGAGATAAGCGATATTTAGTGACGAATTCTGGAAAATTTCCAAAAAAACATTAAAATCGGTTTTTCTCGGATTCCATGAATTTTCGCCTAGGCTTTATGGGGTGCTTAATTGTTGCAAATGGGTCACACTATCACGCCCTGGAAGGAACACGTCGAGTTTCCCTGTCACCCTGTATACAAAAAAATAATGAAAAACTTTTGTTTTTTTCCCTTTGTAGTATAATTGCTGCTGGACAAATGCTAAAAGGTAATCACAGTTATTTGTTAATTTATTAAGCCTGTTTCGAGCATTTTTTAATATTTTGGCTAAGGTTGTTAATCAAATAATTAAGGTACAACATTACCTAGTACTTTCAATATACCTAATAAGCTTATTCAAAGCTTAAATTAGGGTGAGCCATTTTCGCGTAATCAGGATTCCATTAGTTAATACAGGGTGTACTGGGAAACATTTACATAATTTTCAGGGCGAGTCTTTTTCGTTATTTACATCAAAATTACAGAAGCAAAGTTGAGGTTGAGTATCAACACTGGTAGTGTTGATACTCAACCTCAACACTACCAACTCAACACAAATGTATGAAACAGATAATAATGTTTATTTTTAACCGACTTCAAAAAAGGAGGAGGTTCTCGATTCGACGGTATGTTTTTTTTGTGTGTTTGTTACACGATTACTCCGCCAATTGTGGACCGATTTTCAAAATTCTTTTTTTGATGGAAATGGTATACTTTCTAAATGGTCCCATAGAATTTCATCAAAAACGGTTTAGTAGTTTGGTTTTTAAACCAAAATTACTGGTAAAAATTAAAACTTAAAAGTGAAAAATAAAAACTTTTTTGCAAAAAAAAACAATTGTCTTCCAAAAACGACACTACAAAGTGAAAAATAACTTTAATTTCGGAAGTCGGTGGCAAACAACAAAAATGCGAACCCAACGACACCGACTTCCGAAATTAATGTTATTTTTCACTTTGTAGTGTCGTTTTTGGAAGTCGGTTGTTTTTTTTTGCAAAATCGTTTTTATTTTATTTAAAGTTGTTTCGTATTCGAGGTGACGGGTATGGTCCGAACCGACCTAGAGGGCCTAGAGTCTAGGCTTGTTGGTTGGCCCTGGACAAGTAACATTCTATCAGCGATAACGTTGATGGTGAAATCTGTCAAAAACTTATGTCAAACCCGGTAAAAGTCGTTGAAGAACCGAAGCGCTTTGAAATCGATTGTCACTTTTCGAGGCTCTGCTGTTTATTTATTCTTAGTACTGAAAGTGAAGATTTAATTTTTATTCCGGAATCGAGTTCATTACTCCTACATATTTATTTATCTATTTCTCAGTTTTAGTTTTCACTATTTTTTTTTCAAGTCAATGCGTTCTTGACACCTGTCAGTTTCATACAAACGAATACATGTTTTGCAAATTTGATCTTTTTTAGTTACTAGAATGGTTGCACTGATAGGTCAGGAACGCATTCTCGCAACGGCCGGAACACCCCAAAAAGTCACTAAAAGGGACATCAAAGTCAAAAGAATATCATCCGTTTTTAATATAAATGTGTGAATATTTCAGCAAAGGGGATTTCAGTCGCAAAGTCCTATTAAGAAGCTTACTGCTTTCATTTTGTCAAGAGTTAATTAGTTGCATCCGACCCTTTTCATACAGCGGCAGCGTGTACTCGTATATTTAAGTAATATCAAAGTATTATTTTCTGTCCGGGGTTGCTCATGTTTATGGCTTCACAAGGTACCTTATTTTTTTAAGAATTCATGAAGCCTTTTTCGAGTACCTTTTTTGTCCGTTATTTTTATCTATTTGTAGCAGATATATTTTCGGATTCACTGTTTTACATAACCGCTAGCTGTTTTACAAAACAGCTCCGTTATGTAAAACAGCTGAACTACGCTTAGCGATTTTCCATTATTACTAAACACGTAATAATGGAAAATAAAAATAAGATTAGAGAGAAATAAAAATAAGAGAGAAATAAGAAAATAAAAATAGAAATAAGTAAAACAGCGTAAAAAGTGAAATTGAAATACATGAAAACATCTTAGAATAGAACAACTTTGATTACAGGTCAAAACCTGAAATCATGAAAATAATCAGCTGCTCCACACATTGTTCGAATAGCTTGACAGGAAGTAGGTAACAGCAGTTTTTTTGCAATTTCATGATTGATCCATAATACAAGTGGTTCATAATGATGAGTACCTACGACTTTCAATTAAGTATACTCCAAGTTTTCAGTTATTTCAAATACACCTTGAATTATTCTTAATGAACTTATTTCAGACTCAAGCGTTAATGAAACTTAGGGTAAATGCATTGAAAAATTGAAAATTGTTCGTTATTATTCGTAAACCCTTTCTTAAAACCTTCAACAACAATGTCCTAGGAATTCGGTCGAGGTAACCCTCCCAATTCCTATGCATTGCACGAACATGTGATGGGCGTTGCAGGTGCCCCATTGTCTTACGTCACAGAAAGAGCTCGAATGTTGAATGCAAATGAATATTGAAGCAAAGTCAGCTTGCTCTGCGGAGATGTACCGCAGGCTCTACGCTTTGTTCTCGATTCGAAATGAAATGTATGACATTCACATACATTTTTCGATAAAATTTACCTTTAAAATGTGTTCGAAACTTGACAGCTTACTTCACCTAAGTTTTCACGGTGAGATTTTTACAAAATAGATCGGCTGTTTTAATAAACCTGTTCGAACGTGGCGATTTAGTGCGATATTTCAAAAACAGAAGTCATTTTAATTTAATTCATTGCATTTGTTTTTTTTTTGTTGTTTGTCAAAATGTGTGTGTGTGTGTGTGAGAATGTTTGTGTTCTTTTTTTAAATCAGCAGACCCTGCAAGCTTGCAGCCGATCAGGAGACATACAAAAAATAAGACAAAACCTCCGAAATGATGAGAGTTAAGCTATGTTACGATATCGTACGATAAGTCAATTCTACATTAAAATGAGCTCTCGTAGTAAAGCTACAATAGAGGCACTGGCATGAAATGATGAGTGCAGATTCGTGTTGAATGAACAAATAGACAAACTGGCGAACGTGACACATTTAGCTTTTAGTTGCAATGTCTACAAAATGTAGCTATCGGGCAAAAACAGGTGCCTGGGAAGCATAGATAGGGATAAGTGGAAAGAGGGAACAGAGGTCTTTACTCAGCGTTGAGACACAAACAAATAATAATCATAAATAACTGGAACGCTTGAAAAATTTTACATACCCACAATAACATATATACAGAATAAATAGTTTCAATAGTGTAAGTTTTTACCAAAATAAAGTCTGTTTGATTTCGTTGTTTCATAGTAATTTAAAATGTATTCTGAACTAAAAAGGTTATAATTATGATATTAAGCCTAGTGAAATTACATATTATCATCATTAGACTTCGGTTTGGTACTTACTCAAAACTAAAGCTAAAATGAGATATAACAGCTATGAAAGTTTAGAATATACTTTCTTTACATAATTATCTTTGCTTGTTAAGGTAAAAACTAGCAATACATTTCATGTGGCGACGCTCGTACATCCTGCCAACTATAAAAAACTACAAATTAGAAGTAAAACGTACTATAAAAAGTAAGTAAAAATATGTAAAGAAAGTTAGTATATTCTAAATTTAAAAAAAAATGTTATTTTATATTTGATTTGTTTTGTAACTCTAAACCGCACCACTACGCCTGCCATCACTCGTTGAAATGAGTACCTTTACCTCTGTGCGTTAACGTTTATTAGAACAGTGGTACCCTTAACACAAGTTAAATCTTACTTTGGGTATTAGAGTTCAAAATACGCTAGTTTTAATTATTGTTCTTTTGGTAACATAATTTGTAGTGCAATATTATCTACCTACTAGTGTTATTGTACACCTTATGTTCAATAAATAATTTTAATTTTTTAAATTAAATTCGTCGACCACGGTTGAGCGGAAGCTGCAGATTGGACGCACGCTCACAAAACACCTTGCATGCACCCTCTATCGCTGAATATTATAAAAGCAAAATACGATATTCGCAAAACATACTAGCAAACCATGAATGGAAGACTTCCTAGATTGCTGAATTCAGGCCCAAACAGTAAAATTTAGATATCACAGTACATAGAATAGAATACTCTTTATTATGTGCACCATATAAATTACAGACAAATATATACTCGTATTTTTTACAAAGGGTGACACAATGGGCGGTCTTATCGCAAAGAGTGATCTTTTAAAGACAACCTTTGTATATATTTATTTTATGAAAATTTTAGAGACCATACACGATTATAACACTTTCTGAAAAAAAAAAATGTTCGCTTTCCTGAACCAGAAAGTCCTTCACATCCAATTAGCAAACACAACTAAATACAATTAACTTTAATAATCCCTGTATATTCAAAGTCGTAAGATCACAGCTGAGCGGAAGCTACTCGTAGCAGATTGGACGCACGCTCGCAAAACACCCTGTACGTATGCATGCATGCATGAATGGAAGACCCCAGATTGCAGGATTCAGACCCAAGAACAGTATATTAGAACATTCTGCATTTTGATTGAATTCACTTACGCCCGAGATGTTGGCGTTAAATTTACTGATGTGTGGCGCGTGCTGTTGAAATTGTGTTGCGTCGAAAGCTGGGAGGCAACTGCAGATGTAAGTACCTATAGAGTATGTGAGAATATTGTTTGCAGTATTTTGTATACTGATGGACGGCGTTTTCATGAAACTATTTTGATAGAGTGAGGGCTGGTGTGCGGTTATTTCGTGTTTGATAAGTGGGACTTTAAAAACAAATGAAAAATTGTAGTACAGATTATTGTAGGTAAAAATTGTGTGATCGATAGTCCACAGGATGTTTTGTACCTGCTGGTAAATGTTTTCATTGTTTAACGAAGTAGTAACTTTTTTTACATACCGAGACCCCTCCGTGCCTCGGAAAGCACGTTAAGCCGTTGGTCCCGGCTGTCATTCGTGGATCTTTGACAATCGTTACGAGTAGTCAGAAGCCCGAAAGTCTGACAACAAGTCTTACCAAGGGGTATCGTATTACCCAGTAACTGGGTTGTGAAGGTCAGATAGGCAGTCGCTCCATGTAAAATACTGGTATTTAGCCGCATCCGGTTAAGATTGGAAGCCGACCTCAACATAGTTGGGAAAAGGCTAGGCAGATGATGATGAACGAAGTAGTAATGGCACGTGTAAATGAATATAATTGATATTTTTTCAGGTGTTAGCTGTAATATTCAGATCTATTGATATACATAGAAATACTTAGGAAAGGACCTATCATCAAGTATAAGTAAGTAAGTATTGACCAGTGGTAACGACCGCGACTTACGAGATATAGGTCCTAGGTTCGAACCCTGACGGTTTGCACCACTGCTCTCAAAACCTATGTCCTAGAACAAAAAAAAATCGAAGCCATGTGACATCTACCAACCCGCACTGGGCCTGCGTGGTGAATTATGGCCAACTTCCTCTCACAGAGAGGAGGCCTGTGTCCCAGCAGTGGGAACATTATAAGCTGATTATTGAGAAAGTAGATATTGTAATAAAACTAAAGAAAAACTGTTTCAAAGCAATATATAAGAGAAGCATTCCACCAGCATTCTAATAAGTACGAAAAGTAAATAAAAAAATTAATGAAACACAGAGTGCTTCGTTTAAATATTGCATTTAAGTAAAGAGAAAAGTACTTAACTGTAAAATGATTTGTTCGTGTTAAAGATAAGGAGTTTGTTTGTTTTATTCATCTCTGAGAATAATTTATTTTGTTTTTCGGACTAAGAGCGAGTAACGTGCCTCTCTATTTATAACATTTCAACTGAAACAAGATATTTAATTTATAGAGAGAGTCTATTTATAGAAGAGGTTTTTGTTTTATTTAAGAACTACATGTCTGCTCACTACATTATGGATAGAGAGTAATGACCAGAAGGGATATTCTCGTAACTTTAAGAACGTTCACAGTCTGATCTCAGCCTCAATCTGTCAAAAATACCTGTAATTTCCCTAAATTTTTGACAAGTTTTTGACATTGATTGTCGCTGAAATGAAATTGCGACCAGATTTTGAACGTGTTTAATTACAGGTATTGGTCTTCTGGTGTTAATGACGGCAAATGCGAGTAAACTTTGCTTGTATTAGAGGATCAAGGATCTATATGTGATCTTAAAATAAATATCTTCTACTGTTCTTTTACTGGAGTGGGAGCAGCGAAGTGGTTAAGCGATTGATTGCTGCGCTGCGTGTCGCGGGTGCGATTCCCGCACGGAACAAATATTTGTATGGTCTAGTTGTTCCGGGTCTGGCTGTTTGTGTATGTGAGTTTAAATGTTTGTAAACGCACCCATGATACAGGAGAAAATCCTAGTGTGGGGCAACGTTTCAAAAAAAATCTACTGTCATCTAACCAACAACCGACCGACAGACGTGTGTTCTGTAGCCGAATTCTGGGCAGAGTTCATTTAGTTTGCTATCGACACGCTAAGAAGGAGAACCCGTCATCTTTTTTTTAGCAGCCCGGAATCAAGATTTGTAGTCACGAGCACCAATATGTCAACACTTGGCAACTTTCAATTGAGATTTTTTCGTGAAATACGAATGCAACGTCGAAATACGACACATTACATAAACCTATGGGTTCGAAAATGCTATGTTCGTAACAACATAAAATTTCATTCAACCATAAAGGAGTTAATCGCTTTTGAATAAAGCCGAGTGTATACATACTTTTGCTCGTGACTGTACCCGATTTTAGGCAATAAGCTCGCCCCTGTGACATAGGACTTAAACAAAACTGGCGAAATGTGGGTGTACTGTAGGTGTAACTCTAGGATTAAGGCGTGATGTTATGCTATCTTCCTTTTATCCCCAGAAAATCTTGGAAATTTCCATCCAATAAAAACTCTTTACTTGAAGAAACTCCTTACTTAGGAGGTACTTACATATCTTCTGTACACCCATACCGAAAGTCGATTCATTACGCAGTTTCCTCGACAGTCAGAGGGATTAGGGTGTTTGAGAATTACCCACGCCTCATCAAGACACGTACGCATTTCAGAGAGTGAGAGAAGCTGAGAGAAAAATGAGCGATGTTTGTTTACCGCTGAGCTCGGGATTATAGCGCGACGGAAGTTCTTGATCGTTGCGTTTTGTGACGTGAAATGTAATGTTATTGGATAAAGTTTTGTTTGTTTGTGCAGGTTCCACATAGGTTGTGATTTTGATATCAATGTATGTAAGTTTTGTTATTGTTCAGGTTTTCTTCAGCAGTAACATAAAGGCAATAACAGGGGAACACCGCAGGCGTCACATATGACCTTTTTGAAATAGCTCAAATTTATAACTACATAATGTATGATGCTAAGGTGGTGTTTGCCGTTTGTCTATTGATTTAAAAGTGAAATATAACTTAGGTACGTAGTATCTTGAGAGCCCGATTGTACGATTTAATAATTTAACATTATTCTTAAATCGTACACTCGGGCTCTTAAGTCAAGAAACATCTTGTCATATTGATATAAATTTTATTGTCATGGCCTATCATTAACAAGTGCATGTAGTTGTATATTATGTTGAATATTTCAAACTATCCGCATATTGATTAATTACTGTATGTATCGAGTTACGGAAATAGCTCTTGAGGCTAGTCTGTGTTCTATCCAATTTATAGCATCTCAATAATTTCCACACATTCATAAACAAAACCTACATACATTTTGAGCATAGTTTAGCGTTAAAAATACCTATAGAATGGTGCGCTGAACTTAAATATTTATTAGGCACTGAATTTATTCATGATACCAATTAGAGCTATCATGCTGCCTTCCCACCTTCACGTCATGATTCAACGATTTACTTGCTTTAAAATCACATTGTAACCTTATCCACATTTTATAATCCTATGAAAATTGCGGTATGATGACGGACGCCGGAGTATTCACCCTGACCTTTCAAACAAGATACAGTATTAATTCGTGACAGTTGTATTCAAAATTGGTCATTTAACCCACAAATATTCCAATACAATACTAGATTTAATGCTCCACTCATACGCACGTCAGCCCAATTACACGGATACAGCGTATTTGTTCGGCAACTCTGATCGAAACGCCAATATCAATTACAATCCTACCAACATTGCATATAGGTCTCGTTTGGGGCTCACGTATAACCAAAATGTGTGGGACGTGAGGCGAATATCTCCTTTTAGCTAACAGGATTAACATCATGTGACACAGGGGAGAATGGGTGGTGGTCGCACGCGCCTCTTGTGAATAATTTTACACAGTCGAATTTTTCTGATACTTTGCTGGATTTAGAATGAATTTTCGATTTTGGTAAACGATTTTATTATACGATCAAAATGGCTTGATCCCGCTATTTATTTCTGTCATGTGTCCTGTGTCTTTCAGATTAGGTAATCAATTCTGGCTAATGGCATTTTTTGTTTACCATGAACGTTACTCAAATACCTGTTTTTTTGAACTCGTGCAAAAACAGCATGAAATAGTTTTCATAAAAAAGAGAAAATTGGCCTCCTATGTAAATGAAAGCTCGTATGTGTTTCCAGAAAACGGTGCTTACAGAGTCTCGGAAAAGCTACTCTATCCTTGAGTAACCAGACAATGTTGCCGTTGGTACCTACAATTTTCTTGGCCTTTTATTAAGCATTATCTTACTAGACTAGGGCATATGGTTTCCTTTCACACACAGTTTTGGCACAACATACAAAGATTTTTGTAGCGACTAGTATCTATAGGTAGCGAAACACGATACAAGCAAGATGATATGTGTAGAAAGAAGGCGATTACTGAGACGACGAATACTAGAGAAATATGGAAGTAAAAGACGTGACGCGCCGACCTCAAATTGGTATACGTGCAAGAAAATTATGATTCTCCAGTATTTTTTTATTTAAAATGATATGATAATAAAACGATTTTTTTATAGCTTGTTTAACAAAATGCTTCTATGTGCATTTGCTGTATCGTATGAATCGTGACTTGTATTGTATACACTTTATATATTTTAATTGTGTCACGAAGTACATACATAGTCAGTCTATAATGTTTCCACTGCTGAGACACAGGCCTCCTGTTGGTGAGAGGGAGTGGGCCGTAATCCACCACGCAGACCCAGTGCGGGTTGGTAGATGTCACATGTCTTCGAATTTTTGGTTTTAAGACATGCCGGTTTCCCAAAGATGTTTTCCTTCACCGTTTTGAGAGCAGTGGGGATGAAATAATTCACACAAAGTAAAGCACTTGTCTAGGTTCGAACCTACGACCTACAACTCGTAAGTCACGTCCGCTACCACTGGGCCACTACTGCTGTGGTGTAGAATAAGGCAAAAATCTAAATAGCTTTGAACGTCAATGTACTCGTACAGTCCCTTTAAGAAAACTTGAGAAAAAAGGTTTCCTTAAACAGAAGCATTGATGACTTATTCAAGCAATAATAAGACAGGTCGAGAACACATTGTAATTATTTTTTGTTTTAACTGTTTTAATTGCTTTCCTTTACAGAATCGTTTTAACTTTGGAATATAAATGGACCTATTACTTTAGTCTCTTAGTGAGGATTTCGACAGTTTATGTTTTAGTTAGTATTCTGATGTAGGCGAAACTTTTTATAATGGACTTGTGACAAATTAAATTATGAGCGGTATTTTTCGTATCAACGTAGGCAGTAAGTTGTAGGTGCATCTTAAAGGAGACGCGAATAGCTCTCGGTTCTTGGTAGCGCTTCTTATAGACTTAAATACAGACACGTCTAAATTTAGAAAATTTTACGGTAAGTACCTACAGTTAATTTAGCACCCTAATTGAATAATACACTATCAATCACAATTTGAAACATTTTGAAGAATATTGCTAATCTATTGCTTCATATGTGTAAAGAACACGTGAAACAAGTGTCTTCCCCATAACTTATAGTGAATAAGAAAGACGTTATTGGACGATTTCTTAATTATACAGTTACTTATCAGCTTAAGTTATATTTAAATTACTTATTTATAGCTGACAGGCTAGATTGTAATGTAAATAAAGTGTCACCAATTGTGATAGTTTCTAAGAGGGGGAAAAAAATTATGTTCAAGAAATTTGTTTGCACAACAACGTAAATAACGCAATTAATGTTGTTGATGTCAAAATGAAAGCCGTTCCCACTGTTATTGTGGTATCCAATTACCCCGCAGTACCTCAACTAGGCCCATTATGGGAAAACAAAAGGTACATGACGGGTGTAAGGGCTGTCAACAAAACTTTTTAATTAAAGTAATACGTATATAGAAGGTCACCACTTGTCTTGAAGCGACAGATTAGACCATCGGTTCTCAACGTGGGCGATAACACCCACTTGTGGGCGTTTGAGACGTTCAGGGGAGCAGTAGAAGACGCAGAGAAAATTATATATCCCATCTTACGACTTTAGAATATTACACGTTTAAATATAGGTAATCGTGGCAACAGCTGTTTCAAATTCGCGACATAATTATGGTAAGTAAAAAAAAATTGAGGAGCTCTAGAAAATAAAATCTTAAAGTGGGCGATGGGCCAAATGAGGTTGATAACCCAACTAGGCATAGACTAACTCATGATGGTTATCTGAAGCATGCATAGATTCGTGTAAACGCGTTTGCAAGTCCGAGTGAATCGATCATTTAGTCCTAGCTGTAATACTGTTTTTTATACTAACGACTGTTTTTTATACTGACCTCATATAGTAAAAAAAAAAAAAAATATAAATACAAATAAATATCCCTGGACATTTCACACAGCGCCATCTAGTCCCAAGCTAAGCAACCTAATGCTTGTGTTATGGTAACAAGATGGCTGATAAACTACTTATATACATTTTTTTTTTTTTTGTAAATACATACATATTATAGATAGAAAAACACCCAGACTCGGAACAAATACATGTAGGTCATACAGATATTTGTTCCGTGCGGGAATCGAACCCGCGACACGCAGCGCAGCAGTCAATCGCTTAACCACTGCGCCAACCGTGTCGTCAATATGATTGACGAATAAAGTTTTTTTATATTACAGAAATAAATCATTTATCATTTACATTTAGATTAATTGTGCGTCATGATTTTGTGCCTGGAAAAAATCAGGTAGGTATGCTTTACTTGTTTATAAATGATTTAACATGTCTCCAAAAACTCCCTCTCAAACATCAAAAGAATGACGTTCTCTTTCTTTCCTGCCATACACGCCTAAATGACCCAAAAAACTAAACTAATCCTAAACTAAAAACTCCAATTTACTATAACACGTACTTGGCAGTAACAAATTGATCTGAGCCCAAATTAAATTAAATAGTCCTGAACCGCGGGAGACTCAAGCCTGGGCCGTGACGTCATCAGTGACGAGGGTTACTTTCTTCATCCGTCTTCGTGCGATCACTCACGATTATTGCACAGTGGTGTTTTTTATAAGACTCCTTGATAGTTATTAGACAGGCAAATGAAGGATTTACATCGAAGATTGATCAGCTAATGTCTGTTTGATGGCGGATTAAAAGGCTTTGGTAGGGTCCTTTATTAGTGTTCTTGTATATTTTTTTATAAACGTTGCTGATGTTTTTCCGATATTTTTCAATTTTAGTGAGGACATAGGTACTTATACCCAGTCCATTAGGTTAACCGTTTTTTGACAGCTGCCTTAGAATGTACAGACGCCAGCATGTCAAGCTACTACAATCTGTCAAATTTCTTTAATAGATTTTCAACTTTATCTCTAAAGTATTAAGGTTCAAGGTTGATTGAGAAAATTTGACAGTTTTGGGTAGCTTGACGTGCTGGCGTCTGTACATGTTCCAGATTACGTAAAAGTTAACTTTAAAATGCGTAATAAAATAAATATATAAACTGCCTAATCTTGTTGAAATATCTTATTTATGACTTCTTACAGACATTATAATACTTACCGTATGTGTATCAGTTTTGATAAAATAAATATAATTGCTCACTTGTTCGATCTGTCAAAAAACGGTTATCTTAGTGGACAGAGTATAAAAGGAGGCATTGTTTATTTATTTTTTACTAGCTTTTGCCCGCGACTTCGTTCGCGTGGAATAGTGACTTCCGGCAGATTTTTGGTACTGAATTGATGCCGACTCTTGACCAATAGATGGCGCTGTATGTCCAGAATAAATTTTATTTTTTATTTTTTGTAATAAAAACTAACCTATGTCCATTCCCAAGTTCCAAACTATGTCTGTACCAAATTTCACACAAATCGGTTCAGTAGTTTAGGCGTGAAGCAAAGACAGACAGACAGAGTTACTTTCGCATTTATAATATTAGTTTGGATTGGAAAATTATTTGTTCATGGATGTGTGAGGAATGACATGAAAGAGAAGGGAGTGAATGACAGTGTGACAGTGGAGAATGGAGTAAGAAAACGTGTTGCGCCGATCCGCAACTGAAAAATAATTTGTTACTTCAACAAGAATATCCAGTTCAGCTGCAGTGACACACAAGGTAAATATAAATCTGTTAAACATTTACACATACTTTCTGTTTAAGTTGCGTTTTTAATTAAAACTCAGAACTTTCAGCTGAAAACAATATTCTTCCGTAAACAAAGAACAAATTGAGTCCGGACACATTTTATGTTTATAGAAATTGATTAAATCGAACGGAAGGCCGGCAGAGTAATTGAATTAATAAAGATAATGAGGAACCCTGATTGGGTTATACATTTTATTTAGTAGTAAAATTAAATTTACTCAACGATTTCATTCTTCATCCTTTTGAAGTTGATTTTCTTGCACGAATTATATGCGAAAAGCTTATTTTGTGTTTTTTTTTTAAATATAATCATGCATACATAATCTGCTTATAATGTTTCTACTGGGACACAGGCCTCCTCTCTTTGAAAGGGAGTGGGGTAATAGTCTACCAAGCAGGCCTTTTTTTTTTTTGGGTGGGTAATCATCAAATGACCTCTCCTGCTCTGGGCTGAGCGGAAGGAAAGAAAAGTAACGATTGTGCAATCGTTACTTTACGAGATAATCACTTTTGATTTTTTTGTACGTTAGTACGTAATATTTAGTGTTGGTTTACCGTCGCAAGGTGCGCGTCAGGTGCGTAGCAAAAGCAAAAGGAGTATGTTAGGATCGTAGTAGGTGGCGTTCTGTAGTTTCTGCTTACCCCTATGGGAAGAAGGGGTGAACTTATGTATGGGTTTACCTACGTAAAACCCTCGTCACTCTTGGAAGCTATTTAATGCTAAACGTTTCGGGTATCTAAAATTACGTTAATTTAGAAATCAAAGATATTTTAGGTACTGTAAGGAACCCGAATCATTATCGGCTTAAAACGATGTAAACAAAGAACCATTGTTCAGTACCTTCAGTCCGTTCATAATTATTTTGCTTCTGATTTTGCATCACTGGCAAAATCACACTGATCTTTATTGTCGTGGCAATAAGGTTGCTCTTGGGTTGATGCTATTGCTAAGTCTGTGAAAATCAAAATGATCCTTAGTATTGTTGCAATAAGGTTGCTATTCGGTTGCTGCTGTCAGAGGTGAAGTAACTGTGAACGGCTGTATTAAGGATTGTTTGCTAAAGTAATTAAGTCTCGATCACTCGAATGGAAAAAAAAATCGTTTGTTGAAACTGTTTTCTTTTAAACTTAGATTCCTTTTGTCGTTTACGAGCTGTTCGTTGAATTGATTTTTTGTTTTATTTTCTTTTTTCGAGTTAAGGGGGAAGCATCGGGGTAGCCTGCGAAATTCAAATTTACGTTTACTTATGTTTTTTGCAATTTGCATGTCAGTGTCATGTTGATGTTGAACAAAATATGATTTACGAGCGTAATAAGTATGCATTTACAGAATTATAATCATTAATTAATTTATTTTAGAGGCTACCTAGCGCATCTCCCTTAACTACTTGTGATCAAACTTATTTTCCTTCTTTTTGCATCATTTAGAAACACTTGTCTGTGGTTTCTGTTGTCGGAAAACGTAGTATTTTTTTCTTCCATTTCTACCGAAAGGCTGACCCGCATTAGCAGAACACGGAATTGTGTGGAAAAGGGATAGAGAGGATTTTGCTCTTGCAATGGGTCTATATAGGCTAATTAATAATTAGATTGCAGCATTTACCCCTGCCTCACTCCTGAGCAGAATAAGAGGCAGTCGCAATAGCATCCTGAGGGCTGTGGCGACTGATGCCTCCTCCGTCATAATAAGGCAATTTGTGCTAACACTTGTTCCTTAGTTTCTGGTCTTCGCTTTCATTCGTCTTTAGTTTTAAGGTACTAACAATAGTATTTTAAGTGCAAAACTGTTTGCTAACAATTTATGGATCTCATAGTTGTCCGAAATAAACTGATTTATTATTATTATTATTTAGTTCTAATGGTGTCGGTATATTCTATTTAAATCTCGCCGTGTAAACTTAGGTGTACTTCACCTGTCTCCAGCTGTCAATAGTGTCTCTAGCACCAAGTGGAATGACACCTTTTTTTTTGTGTGGGAAATCATCATATGACTTCTCCCGCTCTGGGCGGAGAGGGAGAGCGTGTCAGACTTTTGCTGACTATAACCCACCCGTGTTCCTTCAGTTGCCTGTGCAAGGGGCCACGGTATCTCTTGCGAACAACCCGCGGCAGTGGAATGACACCTCACGTCAAGCTCACTTTACCTAAGTTTACACGTTGAGATTTTTACAGAATACATCGGCTAACTCCAGGGATACGCTGTGAACATTATCATCCACAGCCCGACTACGCTCACTGCTGGGCATAAACCTCTCTTTTCTTGTGCCAATCCCCACGCTCCTGTGCCAGGCTCATCCAGGTTTTGCCCGCGATGGCAACAATGTCGTCTGATTTCACCGCCGGACGACATCTCGTCTTCCAGTCCTTGGACGCCACTCTGTCACAGCCTTACTCCACCTGTCATCACTACGCGTTGCCAGGTGTCCTGCCCAACTCCATTTCAGTTCCATAATACGCTTTCCGATATCGAATTTATCTAAATTAATTTTTATAGTGACAGTTTATTTCTCTTCCTAATGTCTTACTAAAATAATACAGACAGCTGTCTCTTACTGTTACGAAGTGATTCCCTTGTTTGCACAGCTTTTACAAGCGTGAAATTACGGCCATGAAGCAAACGTGATTAGCAGGCTAAGATGGGTTAATTACACCTTTTATACCTGCCCCAGGTAGGTACTTCATAATATATTCAAAAGCTGTCGAGATCCCTGAGAAAATTTTCGGAACAAAACTTCGGCGATTTTGCAAGTCACGGGAAAAAAATACACCCATCGTTATAGTAAACTAGCGACACGCCCCTGCTTCGCACGGCTTTTACGACTTGAAAATAAAAATCTATAATATTTGATATGTATGTGGTGTGATGGTTTGTTTGGTGTGTAGTGTTTTGTATTATGTGTGTGTTGTAATGTGTGATGTATGGATTGTGTGAGGAATGATATGAAAGAAAAGGGAGTGAATGGTAGCGTGACGGTTGACAGGGTAAATGGAAGAAGAACTCAAGTAACATGGACAAGAAAGGAACGAGGGTAGGAAGATGATGAATATTAATGAACAATAAATATTTGGGAATACATTCTTTAAATTTTTTTTTAATTTTTATCCTTTATTAGAAAGAACCAGGTTCTTAATAATTAATTAAAATCTAGCCTATAAGACTAATAAGCAATTTTAATCTAACTTAATTTATTACGTGATAATTAAACATTCTTTAAATGATGGTGAAAACTGCTTCAAAATCTGTTCACTAATCAAAATCGCGTAGTTTAGAAGAACGACACTCTCACACAGACAGACACGAAAAACGACTACAACTTATACTAAGTAGACATAGATGTGAAGTTACATTTGCCAACTAAAGGCCGCATAAAGACACGTCAATTAACTATAATGAGCCACTACGTTTTAAAGCAACTGATGCATACTTAATGGAAGGTTTAGGACGTGTTACATGCTGGTTATTTGATGAAGTGGTTAAACCTACCACTTTAAAGTGTTATTATGTACTATGTTTAGGTGTGAGGATACTCTTGATATAGTTGTTGTAATGAAATGACTTGCTTATAAAAACCTGAGTTCTTTTATTAATTCGTATGAAAGTTAAATACATTTTCGAAATATTGGCAATTAGGTATAACTTAACAAGCCTTGTGCCTGGAATTTCCCATCGGAAAAAAATTACTTTCACACAAAATTTCATCTCCTACTAAGCCCTTTAGGGGATGAATTTTCATCAGTGGTTTAGGCTGTGAGTGGTCTGTCAGTGATTGACTTAAGGATTTTATTAAATAACTTATTTTTTTGATGCAACTGACCAGTTTAGACCAATTTAAGAAACTGTTTGATCTACAAGAAAAGTGGTTTGGAAAAATATTAGGACAGTCACATTTTTTAACAATTTCTTATTTTGGGCGTACTTACTTGACTGCAGTTTTTTTTGTTCTTATATTACTTCGTTAATGTTACTGTTTTTTTTTGTAATTAAATGTATTTTTCTTATTATTAATTTAAAACTCATACTTCATAAATAGCAATTTTTCGTGACAGTCCCTAATAATTTGGCAACACACTGTACTTCGTTCAAGTCAGTTTTATTTAAAAAAACAAACACCAGAAATAGGTAGGCATGTACCATCCATCCTCTTTGTATTCTAAGTTTACAAATCTCATAACTCTATGCTCATAGCACGTAGAGCGTGCAATACCGACCTGCCAAATAAAATCCAGTGAGATTCAAAACAAATCTGTTCACGTTACATTTTGTTCACGTCTTACAGCGGCCGAAAGAACCGTGGAGCAAGGAAATACACAGATTTGTGTGCAGTGGAAGCAATTTGAGGAGCTTGTTACAACGGCTTATTTCTATACGAGGCATGTATACAGGGCTTAGTTGTGAGGAAAGTTTTGAGTATGAATTTGGATGGCCATAATAGCAGTTGCGAAAGATGGATGGACTATAATGTGAGAGATAATGTGGCTAGAAAGGGAGTGACTACCGAGATGACGACTAATAGAGAAGTGTGGAAGAAAAAGACCACATAAGTTGGGTTAAAGCAAGAGAATGATGATGACGTGTATACGTCGTGCCATATCGCTCAGAGGCTCTAGCATGAACGCGACGCAAACATAATGTTAATTCGAACGATTTTATTACAATTAAAATTACAACTAAGTATTATATACTAAGGCATTTTGGTTTGGAAAAGAGTCTTATGTACAGACGCCTGCAGGTCTAGCTACCCGAAACTATAAAATTTTCCCAATCAACCTTGAACCTTAATGCTATAGCGATAAAGTTGAAAATCTATTAAAGAAATTTGACAGATTGTAGTAGCTTGATGTGCTGGCGTCTGTACCTAACACATTTTTCTTGTGTTAAGTGCATGTTTCTATTTACATAACACACACAATCAGCCTGTAACGGTCCCACTGCTGGGATACAGGCCTCCTCTCTGTGAGAGGGAAAAGTGTTTGTATTTATTTATCTGCAACTTTAGAATATTGCAGCTAGAAGGCGTCGGGCAGGCCCCGTAGAAGATGGCGGAACGAGCTGAAGAAAACAAACGCCCAGTGGTCCACTTTAGCCCTGGATCGAAAGAGCTGGAAGTCATGAGGTGAGGCCTTTGCCCAGCAGTGGGATGATGCAGGCTGACAGTAACATAAAAGTCAAAGCAAAAATAAAAAGGAAATAAAAATCAATAACTTCTTTATATATTAAATGAGGGTACAGAGGGGCCCGTGGCTAAATAATAACAGCCGCGCAGGTCGATCGGTCAGGTTAAGCTACGCTTGCCACGGTTGGTCTGTGGACGGGTGACCATCTTTACATCTTGAGACCCCTCCGTGCCTCGGAAAGCACGTTAAGTCGTTGGTCCCGGCTGTCATTCGTGGATCTTTGACAGTCGTTACGGGTAGTCAAAAGCCCGAAAGTCTGACAACCAGTCTTACCAAGGGGTATCGTATTACCCAGTAACTGGGTTGTGGAGGTCAGATAGGCAGTCGCTCCATGTAAAATACTGGTATTCAGCTGCATCCGGTTAGACTGGAAGCCGACCCCAACATAGTTGGGAAAAGGCTAGGCAGATGATGATATTAAATGAGGGTAAGGTTGCTACACTATCATTAGGGTCAACTCTTACTAAATAACAAAGCCTAGTCTATGGTCTGAACAATAAATTGAGACAAGTTACGGATTCAGTTTTTATGAAAACCCTTCGGTATACATATATTTTGGTTTTTATGCGTTATTCAGACCTTCATTACCGATATGAAAATTTTTGGGAACCCATATTTTTTGGTTATGTATTATTGTACCTATGTGCGCTTGTATTTGGGTTTCGTATATCTTTTTGCTAGATTATTTATGTGTAAAATCTGAGTGGGAAATTATGTAGTTGTTTAGTATTAAAATTAAAATATTTTGAGGCTGATAGGAGTAGGTTGTTCAGGGCTTTGAAGTTGAACAAGAACGATATAATTATGTAGGTACATTCCACCAAATACTATCTAAGCCGAGCTTTGAAGATGCCAGAAAGTTGTTCGACTTTATGGCCCTGATATATTAATCTCATTAGTTTGATGTGTATCCTGTATTAGGTTACGATGGGACTGACATACGCTGTGCGTTATAAAAGTCCCAAAAACTTAAAGAAAAAAAAAAAAATTAATATATTGATTAATTTAATTTTTAGAAACCTTTCATAGTTCAACATTATTAAAATGTGGGAAAGAAAAAACATAATTTTCTATTCCATTGTTCTATTCTTTTTACTGAGTTGGTACAATTATTTCGAGACGAAGAGATTTAGAGCGAAGACAGCTAGAATCATTGTCCAGATAACAAAGCTGTTAAATTGTGTAAATGTCTAGAAATTCCCTTTAATGTTCTCCATTATATACTAAGACGAAGAAGTGTCAGCCGTTGTCGGCATGTTAAGGCGATAAAATACAAACAGTTGTGATTTACTGTTATCTGTGGCACTCCTGTGGTACTCCTTTGTAATGTGGTATTCCTGTCTTTCACACAACCACACTCATCATACATCTTTGTTTGATCTGATGTTTTGTTGCTTATTCGAAGACTAGCGACCCGCCCCTGCTTCGCACGGTTTTACGACTTGATAAAACATGGAGATTTGTTTGTTATGTGCAATTATAATATGAATGTATTACTTATAGACATTTTTTTTTTTTTTTGAGGATGGGAAATCATCAAATGACTCCTCCCGCTCTGGGTGGAGCAGAAGGGAGTGTCAGACTCTTACTGACTAAAACCCACCCGTGTTCCTTCCTTAGCCCTTTATGTTCCAGGGCAGCGGTAAACCCTTTCGGATGTTCCCGCTACCCTGGCATGCTTCGGCCCTATAGGGCCCCGTCTCTTTTACTGACATCTCTTTGAGGCGCGCGTGGAACACGTACACGCCGTCCGGCACATAATGTATTACTTATAGACATAATAAGGGCTGGTTCGATGTGGCGTGGGAAAACAGTTCCTGAAAGGACTTGGGGAGGCCTTTGCCCAGCAGTCAGCAGTGGTCAGCCAGTTTTTTGCTACATATTCCAGGATTGGGCCTACGGAATGCCGGTCGATTCTGTAAAAATCTCACCGTGAAAACTCAAGTGAAGTGAGCTTGATGCGAGTTGTTAGTAGTGGCAATCCCTAGCATTATTTGGAATATGACAGCTCACTCCACGCTCACTTCACCTAAGTTTTCACGGTGAGATGGTTACAGAATCGCACTTCTGGTTTAATTATTATTTTTATAAACGTCGGTAGTATCTTATTACTATACGAGTAGGTATATTGTGAGGAGCAGCGGCTCCGACTCAAGAGTTGTAGATTATGGGTACGAGCTCAGGCAGGCGCTTTACTTTGTGTAAATTATTTCAACCGCACTGTTTTCAAAACGGTAAAAGAAAACATCGTAAGCAAACCATGTTCTAGAACCAAAAAATCGAAGACATGTGACATCTAAAAACCCGCACTGGGCCCGCGTGGTGGATTACGGCCGACTCCCTTTCTCAGAGAATAGACCAGAAGGCCAATTCTCGTAATTTCAAACGTTCAAAATCTAGTTGCAGTCTCATCTCAGCGACAAACAAATGTCAAAAACTTGTCAAAATGTAGGGAAATTAGAAGCATTTTTTGACAGATTGAGACTGAGATCAGTGGGGTGATTCTCGTAATTTTAAGAACGTTCACAGTCTGATCTCAATCTCAATCTGTCAAAAATACGTCTATTTTCCCTACATTTTGACAAGTTTTTGACATTTGTTTGTCGCCGAGTTGACACTGCGACTAGATTTTGAACGTTTTAAATTACGGGAATACGGGCCCAGACTGTGAACGTTCTTAAAATTACGAGAATTACCCCTCTGAGCCCCAGCAGTGGGAACGTTATAGGCTGATTATGGTAGTATCCTTTAAATATCAGAAATGGCTCCTCAATCCATCCGGAGACCTGACTCGTGTGTCTCAACCCTAACAATATATAACCAAGAAACGATACACATACACAATTATAAATACATAGGAACGTCAAAGTAAATAACGAGCTTAGAAGGAAACGAACAAGGCGTGAAGCGATAACAATAAACCTATTGTTTAATTAAACGTTGATGAAGCAAGTCGTAGTATTAATACAATGTTACGCTGACATTCACAATTAATCTGTATACTAATCTAATAAAGCTGAAGAGTTTGTTTGTTTGTTTGAATGCGCTAATCTACGGTAGTACCCTTCGATCAATAATAGTACTAGATTAAGGATCAGGATCGAAAATCAGTCGCTCAAGTGGCCACGTTTGCACACACGTAAACATCCACATTTCTTAGAAGAAAGTATAATAATATTAACAACTTCAATTTATTATAAACCTTAATGCTTAAACATAAAGTTTAATTACCATTGCAAAATATATTTAAAATGTCGCGTGAAAATCATTCTATTTTTAAATTTTCAGTAATTTATTCTAAAATGAAACTTAATGTCTAAGTAATAAGGTTCAAAACATACTAATTTGAAATAAGACCACAAGAGTATTTGTGGTCTTATTTTTCGGGGCGTTTTTGAAGCGCTTATCGGGAATCTAGTACTATTATTGATCGAAGACTAATCTAATAAAGCTGATGAGTTTGTTTGTTTGTTTGAACGCGCTAATCTCTAGAACTACCGGTTGGATTTGAAAAAATCTTTTTACATTTGATAGCCCAATTCTCGAGGAAGGTTATAAACTATTGTAACATCACGCTAGCACCCTTAGAAGCCGGGCAAAAAGAAAAGTTAGAACGAAAGCGAAAACGAATTAAGATTGTGGGTGGGCGATGCTATGCGACGGGAAAAGAAGGGTGGTTTTGAAAAAGAAATTTCACGCGTTTGAAGTCGCGGGCGTGGCTAGTGTTTTATAAACGGTTTATTAAATACAAAGTTGGTTAAGTGACAGACATGGCCCGTGTTTTTGTAGGCAGGGTATTTTGTGATGGATCTATTTAGGTATACTCGTATATAAGAGGAACTAGTCAAAAAAGCTAATTACTGTCTACATAGGGTACCAGGGACATCATTTAGCATATCGCACCCCCGGTGCGACACTGTCACTTATGCAAAAATGTAGTTTTTCAGGAGAAGCATTTTAAACTTTGACACCTCACCAAAACAAACGAAAACGGCAATGAAACTCACGCCATACGGAAACTATGCGTACTACAAAAGTAACGTTATTGCACCAAGTAAAGGGGTACTTTAGGATCATTTTTAGATATTTAACTCATTTTTGCATTTTTTGCAAAAGTGACAGTGTCGTACCGGGGATGCGATATGATTCTAGACCTCCTAGCGTATAAATTTTCGGAGGATATAAAAAAAAAACTGCTGTTTCATAGAAGCGTACCTACGTGGGCAAAATGGGATGCTGCCGTTTTCCCGAAAAGATTTTGCCAAAATTTATACCCAAACAAATTTTAGGAACCTTTTTTTATACCAATGCAATGTTTGGAATAATTTTAGTACGCACATTTTCATTTGGTCAAATTTTTACTTGGCAGAAATTATCAAGGATAATGTCATTTAGGCATTTGGTCTTTAATCAAATGATTTATTACAGCAAACAATTTTTAGACAAACCTATCATTTTGGGTACAAAGCCTGTGTACCTGTGTGCACAAAAATACTATTTCGCAGACTCAGTTACGACGATGAAGTTACAATATAATACAGAAAAGACAGAAAGAAAGAAAACTATTTATTGGGACTCGCAGGAATATCACAATCTAAACTGAACCCACTCTTTAAAATAAAAAAAAAACATTAAAAAATAAAATGAAAATAAAAACAGAAAGTCCCGTACGAGGCCAAAAGGCCAAGAACCCCATCTTAGGATGATGCTGCGACATTTAAAAATAAATGTTGCAATATCTACCTAGAAGGATGTATTGTAAGTATTCTTACCAAGTCTGAACAAATCCTTATCAAGCCTCGGTTTGACGCCATTGTTCCAGCCACCTAGCTAATTATATAGGGCAATAATTACAAGCCTCACGTCCTGTGACGTCATAAGCTCGCTTACTTTATTCTAGCTCAGATTTTAATTAAACATTGGGCTGGTTCTTAGTCGCCTCAACGCACACATGTACCTATAGTATATGTGTGTGTGTGTATGTGTGAATTACGTTATTATGTAGCTTTCATTGATATTGGTGTACTAATTATGCTTTTGTGTTACACGTAACACAAAAGCAAATATTAAGCAACATTAATTAGCTACAGCACGCTGTAGCTAATTAATCTTGCTTAATATTTGGGAACACGGAAGTTGTGAATAGCTACAGTGAATGGTTTTTTTTTTGCTAGGTGACATTGATTTTTCATGCAATATGATTTCTATACTCCGATATGTTATACTTCCCTGGTACTTTTATAGTACTAGACGCGACAGATCTCGTTTTGTCCAAATCCCTTAGAAAAAAGGACGTCCAGATTATCTCGAATTTGAAAAAAAAACCGGGAATTTTTGGCAATTTTGGACGAACATTTAAAAATAAATTGCCAAATCGGTCTATGCGTTCTTGTTACCAGCAGAATTTCTATTCACGACAGGACCATTCGGCACCCAAGCCCAACTTAGCTCTACTTCCAAGAGTTCCAGGGAGCCAAGATTATAATGCTAGCTTTAACCCATTTTACAAAACACGATCTCCCCATTAATAATCCCACCCAAGTAACATGAACTATGTGTTTCACATATTAAAGCGTACAAGAGACTAGTTCTCTTGACAAGAGTCTAGTTCACTTGTGCACAGTTATCGCCGCACAGGGGCCCAACTTGCACAAAGCACTAACTTATACAATGCGGGTACTTCAGCTTACTTATAGTTTTATTATATTCAACTTAATAGATGAAGCCGCAGTTGAATTATGTTCGATACACGTGTTTTGCTCACCATTCATGTTGACCTTTTCTTTGTTTAGTTTGAAGGTCGTACACCAACGACCTTCAAATCAAACATACATTTTGTTTAGTTCTCCAAAATCCATTAACAACTTGTGAGTTGAAGTATTTATAACATTCATAATTAAAAGATGGTGTTATTTTTAGCTTTTACTTTTAATTTAAGTTGGTGTGAAGTGTCACAGCATTTTGAAAACAAAATTACCACACTTGTTTTTGTAAGAATAAAACATTAGTAGGTATTTGAAATAAGTAAAGATTTATTTACACTATATAAGCTAACATTTAAAATAATGACATGTACTCGCATATGTGAAAAAAATTAAAACAAACATACAAAAAGTAAAACAAACATAGGGCAAAAAATTCGTCCGCATCGCTGTCGACAGGAACAGTGCCCAAAAGGCTGGTAGCATTGCCACGTTGTGTGGCGATGCTAATTCTTTGGTCAAGAAACATTAAAGAAAAAGTAAAGATTAAATGAATAAAGAATATAAATATAGAAAATTCAGTTTTTTTTTTGAATGGCATCAAATCAAATCATATCAAAAGTCATTTATTCAAATTAGGCTGAGAGTCAGCACTTTTCGAACATCTCGTAGTTGACCTTGAGAGGTCGTGACTACTTAACCGGACTATCCTGTGGTTGCCTTAAGAATTCTTAAAGCCCCCAGCCAGAGAAAATAAGTTTAAAAGAATATCAATATTTTAACTAATAAAAAACTTATACACGTTTCGTCCCTTCTCATCACATGCCCATACCAAGCCAAACGATTTCCTTTCAACTTTTCTGTCACTAGCACCACTTTCAAACTTCCTCTTATATACTCATTTCTTACTTTATCCATTTTCGTCACTTCCCACATCCATCTCAACATTCTCATCTCCGCGGCATGCAATCTTTTTTCATCCGTCTTCTTCACAGCCCAGCATTCAGACCCATAAAGTACGACAGGCCTTATAAAACTACAACCCCAAAAATGTTATCAAGTACAAAATGAAAAATTGCCTAATTTTTTTAATAACGTCTCGTGTTTAGAGCCATACATATTTATGATCTACTCGAACATCACCCGGTGTTGTCCCACGGGAAATCTATTTAAAAGCTCTGAAAATTATTTGTGTAATAATATATACTACCAGTTTAAGTTCACTCACACTGCGCTAAGCTAACTCAAAAGTTTTCGCATAGTGAACACAATGTTGTAAACATTAATCTGTAATTATTTTCGCGTGTGATAAATATACCTACTATACCTATTCTTTCTTTTTTAAACTTTGCCCCACACTAGGAATTTCTCCTGTATCGTGGATGCGTTAAGAAACATTTAAACTCACATACACAAACCGAAACAAGTACTTGTAGATCATACAAATATTTGTTCCGTACAATCGCTTAACCACTGCGCCAACCGTGCCGTCAAATTTTACCGAATTGGCGAATTAACTGTACTATTAAATGTATTAAATTTAGACGTGTCTGTATTTAAGTTTATAAACAGCGCTGCCAAGAACCGAAAGCTATTCGAGTTTCGTTTAAGATACAGCATTTTTATTTTTAATTGGCACCCGACTGCCACCTTTCCGCAAGCTTGTAGGTATCTTTCTTAAAAAACAAACAAATCTATTTCCAAGAAAACCCGCGCAAGTGAAGAGTTTAAGTCTACTTATTTACTACAGCTGGCACATAAACCAAGTCAAAGACTTTCCAGCGAATGCATCCAATTTAATTAGTTCCAAGTCCTTACCTTGCCTGAATAATGTAGGTGCCAGATAAACAGATTTTAATGGCGGCTTTAAGGGGATGCTCTTGAGACGTGGCTCTTCCTTTAATTAAATTATGTTCTCGAATCTTAAGGAATAACTTTTTAAAGCTCAATTCTTCGACGAAACAGTGAATACGTTTTGTGGTCAGTGTCATACTGCACACAATTGACAAAAACCAGTGATGTTTAAACTACGTTAAGCACAAAAAGTAACAATATTTGTTTGTTATGTTATTTTTTTATGTTAAAAAAATATTTAAAACGTGTCTGCCTAGCCTTGTCCAAACTATGTATGTTGATCGGCTTCACGTCTAACCAGATGCACCTGAATACCAGTATTTCACATGGAGCGACTGTTTGCCAACAGCTAGACCAAATGCTGCACAGCCTAAATGGAGCCTAAAGCAAGTGGCTGGTGTATGCGGAAGGCGGAGGACAGGATGTTGTGGCGCAGCCTGGGAGAGACTTATGTCCAGCAGTGGACTGTGTCAGGCTGAGTTTATTGACTGATTTAGTTTTTAAGGAAATAATTTTGTCCTTTATGTATTTTTTTTTGTTTGCAATCGATTTCCGCTATGAATTTCTTATCCAATAAATAGGTAGAATAAACGAAAACGAATATGGTAACCTTTTTGTAATATTTTTTTTTTGATGCCCAATGCATCTATTTTTCTTTTATTAAATTTTAGTGTTAGCTTGTATATTGTAATAAAGGATTTTTGTTTTTATTAAAAAATACTGACCTGTAAAAATAAAGGGATTGATTTATGGGGAATTTTCAAAACCAAACATTCAAACTCAAACTCAAAGCATTTATTTCAAATAAACTAATTAGGTTTTGAATTGTCAAGGGGCTGGTCAGTCAGAAAGATGAAGCTAGTTGCGCATTCCAAACCTTAGTAGGTACATTATTTTGCCAACAAGCTACGTCACCTTAAGATAAACCGTCGACTCTTAGAATCCTTTAGAAGTGTGCGACCAAGTTCGGAGGCTGTGGCTGAAGCAAATTGCTCCAACGATTTGCTCGCCAGTGTCCTTCGTCGTTAGCAGTTTGCAAGAGGAGAATTTGATGACGTGTGCGGACCATGTTTCAGACATTATGGGATGATATACGGCTGTAAGTGTTAGTGGGTCATGTAGATAAACCACTCATATAACTACCATGTAACGTATGATAACGAGGTGTTTGATTTAAATGAAAGTCACAAAATTGCAGACTTGAACAACATTATTTTAAAACCTTTAGCTTATACCGGCTGACTTTCCTTGCCGTCTGGACAAAAACAGGGTATAAATGATGAATGGAGTCTACTCCGTTCACCGTTTATAAAGAAAAAAAACTTTTTTTACAAAAAGAAGCAACCGACTTCCAAAAAAAAAACACTACAAACTGAAAAACAACTTTAATTTCAGAAGTTGGTGTCCTTGGTTCCGTATTTTCGTTTTTTGCTTGTAAACCTACCTATGGCACAGAAATGTAATTTTTTCCAATTTTTTTTTTAATGTATTATTTGTCGATATATTCGTGAAAAAAAGTTCCCTCGGTTTTTTTTTTGTGAAAAATTAATTGATTTCTGTGATATTCTAATATAAACAAACATATTTCTTAATACATAGATACAAACTGTAAATAGAAAAGTAATTAAAGTGCTTAAAGCTATTACTAATGATGATTATTAGATGGATGTATGGAGGTCTACGCCGTAGCACAGTGCCTGCTACGCCGTAGCAAGTTACTTGGCGTAGTAGCGCAGCTGTTTTAATTTAAATTGTTAAAATAATTCACCTCATATGATTTCCCAAGTAGTGCTAAGCATAGTTTATTAGTGTATTTCATAAAGTAACTGCTTTGAATACAGTCAAAATAATTGCCTATGCTCCTAGTTGACCAGAAGCAGTGTCCATCATTAACCTACTCCGTAAACAGCAGTCTACAAATTGAAACACAGTCTAGTTTTAAGCCTATATTTGTAGTCCTGGTGCATGTACCTTAATTCAACACGCCCTGTTTGGGGACTTGCGTACCACAGTAGAAGATACGCCGTTTATTTGATAATTCGAATGCATCTGCACGTATCTCGTTTGTTTGGGGACTCGGCAGTACGATTTCGAGTCGTTTTCAGTTTGTCATTTGTTTACGTTGACGGTTTCGTTCCGGTTTTTATTGTAGACTCGTATGGGATTGTGGTTTGTGTGTTATTAATATCTACATTATTTGAACGCAATGGACGAGAAATGCGTGAAACAATGAATAACACACTCCCAAACAACCCTCCCGCCATTTTTTTTAAATATATGGCATCTCGCAGGTCAACCTAGAAAGTTGACGGCTGCTTAACCGGGCTTCCCTGTAGGTGCCTCAATAAATTAATGTCAATGGCACCCTCTGTGGTGTACGGACCTCGGGTTAGGGTCACTGGGGGAGGGCAGAAAGGCTGGATCGGCTTCTTTAGGACGAGTTGGTACACATGTGTACAGTCAACAGCAAAAGTAGATGATCAAAATCAGAAATTCAATACTAATGAACGGAGTTCACAGCTATATGGCAGCTGTACTAGTAGTAAATGTTTGGTATAATTTACAATCACATATTTTTGAATCACTTCGACGCCACACAGTTCTGACGCGAACTCCGTTCATTAGTATTGAATTTCTGATTTTGATCATCTACTTTTGCTGTTGACTGTACCACTAGCTAGCACAAATTTATATCAGCTCATTCCTGAGAGGTAAATCTCATTGGAATGGAATGGAAATGTACAGTGTGTGTGTAGATATTCCTACTTCAAACATTGTACTGAGTTACTGGCGTACATAATGCTAGTGTAAACTATAGTATTTGCTATAAAGTGCCTTACCTTTATAGCGAGCTATTAACTACGTGCGCAGATTAATAGTAACCAGTATATTTCATTATATAATTTGATGTTTACTTTGTGTTTACGGCCGTATCAAAGATTAATTTGTAACTTCTGTGTAAGGGTAACGATATGCGAAAGTAGATAGAGTGGTAAAGTATTAGCCTACAGATAAATAGGAGCTAACTATGCAGTATTTTTAGTGTTATTCGATCTGTGGGAGACAGGCATGCTATACATCGAGCATAAGCAACTGACCCGCGCGGCGCGCGGACCGGCACTGAATGCTGCTAGCCCCAGCGGTCGTTTGAATATCATTGCGCTCGTCGTCGGCGCGTCTCCATCGGACGTACTCACGCGCCGGATACCTTTCGGGCTTCTGACTACTCGTAACAACTGTCAAAGGTCCACGAATGACAGCCGGAACTAACGGCTTAACTTGCTTTCCGAGGCACGGAGGGGTTTCGGTTTGTAAAGATGGTCACCCATCCACAGACCAACCGCGGCAAAATCAAAACAAAATCAAAAGTCATTTATTCAAATTAGGCTGAGAATCAGTACTTTTCGAACGTCAATTACAAAAGACAGTCCCCCAAAAACGCCCGCCCTTCAGGCAAGCGTAGCGTAAACTGATCGATCGACCTGTGCAGCTGTTATTATTTAGCCACGGAATCCAACAGGTATTTTTTTTTTTTTTGAGGATGGGAAATCATCAAATGACTCCTCCCGCTCAATTGCCTGTGACTTAACTTCAGTGTTTTTTTCGTATTTTACATAACGTAACATCACTCTTGTAGTTCCTGAAGCGTTGGACAGAGGTGTGTGTTTTGGACACCCACTTTTCGCCAGTTATGTTTAAGTCCCATATAACAGGGGCACAGATCCAGACTCCGTGCTGCTACTGAGAAATTCCAGACGGAAAACCCAATAACAAGCTTGGTTTAATATTTTCATAGTGAAAACTCTTTCAGAACAGCTGCAGAAAAAAGAAAAAAAAAACGACAAGCATATAAAACGCTTTTCTAACGACAGGCATAGTGAATCAACATTCACTGAACGGCGGGTCTATTTCGTGGACGAGCAAATATTTTTATGGTCTTTCACTTTTTTATTATTTAGGTATATTGTATTTATTTTGGGCTTTAATAATTACCACCGTATTATGTAATTTAGAGTAGTCGTGGCCCAGTAGCAACGGCCCTGACTTACGACTGACTTACAAAGTCATGGGTTCATACCCAAGCAGGCGCTTTACTTTGTGTCAATAATTGCAGCAGCGGTGAACCGTTCTCAAAACGGTGAAAGAAAACATCGTGAGGAAACTGGCATGTCCAATAACCAAAAAACAAGACATGTGACATCTACCAACTGGGCCCGCGTGGTGGATTATAGCCCACTCCCTCTCAAAGAGAGGAGGCCTGTGTTCCAGTAGTGGGAACATTATAGGTTAATTATGCTTTTTTTTTTTTGAGGTTGGGAAATCATCAAATGACTCCTCCCGCTCTGGGTGGAGCAGGAGGGAGTGTCAGACTCTTACTGACTAAAACCCACCCATGTTCCTTCCTTAGCCCTTTATGTTCCAGGGCAGCGGTAAACCTTTCGGATGATCCCGCTACTCTGGCAGGCTTTGGCCCTATGGGGCCCCGTCGCTTATGCTGACATCTCTTTGAGGCGCGCGTGGAACACGTACACGCCGTCTGGCACGGGCCTAGTCCTGATCGGACGGAGAGCTACCCATTACTCTCCGCCCGCAGGCCCGCGCCTACGAGGTTGATTATGCTTATGTGGCTTTTGGCTATGCACATGAGATTTGCTTCTATAAACGCTCCTACTATACGAATAACCATAGTTTCACAGAAATACGACATAAAACTAGATAAACAACTATCGACTTTATTTCCCTTCAACACTTAGGCTCAAATCACAGAGCACGGAGACGCCTCGGCGGCCGTTGCTAGAGGCGGCATTGTCAACACTTTCTATACAAACCAAGCATGTCACCTGCTGAACTGACGTATTGAAACCGACGGCTTTTTTCAGCGCACTTACGACGCCACGAATATTATGAATACTGCTGACTCTAGACGATTCCTTGCTCTATGGCTGAAACCATTATGGTAATGGTAGACTGCGTACGAGCGTGCATAACGATCGTGAAGGCGCGCACGTTAAACATTATTACCTATTGTTTGCCACTTTAAGGATATTTTCTTAGGATATTAAGCGTCTGTGCACATACTTTCCACTCGTTTGAACATTGGATGGGTTTTGTACATAACATTCATTTTGCAGGAAACGGTGCTTTATAAAGAAGATTTATTAATAGCATGTCAAATAGGTGCGACCATACTTCGGGCGGTAAAATCGAGAGCAGGATGATCAACCTGAATAGGAAACCAACGTGTAAAACTCCAATGTCGATTCTAAATAAGTTACCAACGCTGCCAGTCTTCTGGGCACGTTTCCGGATGACAGCGGTGGCGTGGATGAGTGCTTGGACTAAGTGTAACTAAGTGTCCTTTTGTTTTTATTTATATAGTTATTTAGTTAGTATGTTTTTTTTTTACACAAACAGCTAGACTTGGAACAACTAGGTGTAGGCCATACTAATGTTTGTTCCGTGCGGGAATCGAACCCGCGACACGCAGCGCAGCAGTCAATCGCTTAACCACTGCGCCAACCGTGCCGTCTTATCTTATTAATTTAGTATCTAATGTAAATATGTAGTTACTTATCATGAGATAATGAAATCTACACTACGAAGATACAATCGATTAGTAACTAGCTATATTTACATTAGATACTAAATTATTGACTGTGCCAACTAAGCATATACCTACCTACATTATTTTATTCTTTACAGGACAGTTCTGTAAAATCTATAAAGCATTACGTTTGATAAATAAATGATTACAAAACATATGTTTCATATGAAATAATATACCTAGGTACATATTTTCGTCAACCCACAGCACATTTCCACAAAAAACTTAACAAAAAAACCTGACAGAATAAAAATAATTACCTTCTATACGTTCGTGACATTTGTACGGTTCTGATTTATTTGACGAGCCGGCGCCGGGTACGTATTGGACGCGGCGCAACGGGTTGCATCAGCAGCATTCATGTGAAAGAGCACGGTTTTTTTATCGGACGTTTTTTATTCGATGTCCATTCATGAGCTTTTTATGCACCTCAGTTATTTGATGTGGTGGTAAAAAGGAATCTAATGGTTATTGAATAGAGAGAAGTATTTGTGAGTGCATTCATATCAAATTGCGGTGAAATATGTGGTTTAAAAGATTACCTTATCGTCAGGGAGAACTAGAAAAGTGGAATTTTAGACAAGTTAAAAACAGGTTTCGCAATTAAAGATATACCGTAAATTGGGTTTATATTAAGCTCAAGGATAAAAAATAATAATTGGTGGTGTGATTTGTAACTATCTAGATTTATATTTATATTTTCAAGGGAACACATTCAAAGGTTAAGGTAAAACCTTCATGCGGAAATGGAATGGTTTCGGAAGGTTAGTTAATTTAGTGAACTATTTAAATAATTTTAACGATACTAAAATGACAAAACAGCTACAAAAATATTAGATAATAGAAAAAGAAAGAAAAATTTATTATTCTACAGAAACAAAACGCACTTTACAAAAAAATACACACTTAGATCAATAGTATAATACGAAATTGGATTATTTTATGAACGAGAAATGACGACTGATATATTCCGAATTTGGTACGAAATATAATTATCAAGCCAGATGAAACGCTTGGTGTTTCCACCGTGTGAAACTGTGAAATTACGAAACCTATAATTTATGTAACGCAATCATGAAATGAAATGCAGCGTGTGTGTACCCGTTTGTAATTAGTGGAATAATTTTAGTACTCATTTCAATATTATTTTATTAAAGTTTCATAAATAATACACATTTTATTTCATTCTGCGGTTGACATTTATTTATATTATACTAGCTTTATTTACTGCTTTGTCCATGTGACTGTGTGGTTTTAAAATCACCATTTTTGAAAGAGACCTGACATACCTACCTTTTTTGTTTTCTTTTTTTCGTACATTAATCCGTTGTTCACATTATCCGTTAGTCCCGGCTGTCATGCGTAGATCTTTGACAGGCGTTACGGATAGTCAGAAGTTCAAAAGTCAGACTACCAGTCTTAGCAAAGGGTATCGTGTTACCCAGTAACTGGGTTATGGAGGTTAGATAGGCGGTCATTCCGTGTAAAATACTGGTATTCAGCTGCATTTTAGACTGGAACCTGACCCCAACATAGTTGGGAAAAGTCTAGACAGATTGGTTTTAATTGAAATTAAGAGTACCTATCATATTTAGTTTTTATTGAAACATTAATATCTTCCTAATACGATATTTTTTTTCCGTTGGCAGTAAAAAATTCAAACAAGTAATATTTTCACAATCCAATGCTCCAGAATTATTCTGTTTCTCAACATTGGTCTAATACAGAGATATAAATGTAGATGTGATAAAACAGCGGATGGACGCTGATGGCAAAATTCAATAACATCGGAAAGGGTACGCCATACACTCTGTTCTGTATTTGTGATGTTACGATCTGAATACAATATTTGCGTACATGAAACATGGCGGCTGGATTTGATTTACAGCCGTAAGTCGTCTGTAGTTTTAGTTCGACGACGATTTGTTTGTATACAAACACATATATAAACTTACGCCTTTTCCTCATGGAGGTAGGCAAAAACTACAGAACGCCTGCCACGATCCATACATACTAGCCAGATATACATCAGAAGGCCAATTCTCGTAATTTAAAACGTTCAAAATCTAGTCGCATTCTCATCTCGGCGACAAAAAAATGTCAAAAATTTGTCAAAATGTAGGGAAATTAGAGGAATTTTCGACAGATTGAGACTGAGATCAGACCGTGAACGTTCTTAAAATTACGAGAATTGCCCTCTAGTCATACATGCACGCTAGTCGCAACCAGCGTGCGTGCGTAGTGAGCACGACCTTTCTGAAGAACAACACCAACACTATAATCTCCTCTCAGGGCGTCCCCTGCCGGCGTTTCCACTCACATCTTGCATGCCTTGTGCATCTTTTGTTAGTCGCTTTTCATTCATCCTCTCAACATGACAAAACCATACATACTTACTCTTTGTAATTTTGTCTCTACATGGTCTTTTAAACAGCATCGTTGTCTTAACACATCATTCCTGAATCTATAGCTCATAGTCACACCACAAACACAAGGAACGCATTTATACTGCATTCATTCTACTACTTCGATAATACATATATGTTGTGTCGTAAAACTAAGTACTGAGTATTTTATGTCTATAAGTGTGTGTATGTAAAGTATGCATGTTGTCAAGTTCGTTATGCAGCAGTTTGGGACAGTTACAAAATATTCCTTAGAGATATTTGTATTTAGGGGTGGGGTGGAGTCTATTTTCATGTGAATTTTATTAGGGTTGTTTAATTTACTTTGGACTTAATTGAAGCCGAAATAGTCATGAGGTAATAACGTGCCCAAATCCAAAACAGTTAAGTACTGAATACTCAATATATTTATTGCATTCCACAATGTGAACTTAGCAGGTTTTTCAAAGACATGATTAGTGTGGAGACTGTCGGGCTCAGCAAAGTAAATAATACATAAGTTAATTTTTAATAACCATTTTTTTTGCATCAAAACAGCAGGAAAACCTACGAAAAATATCGCTAGCTTTTTTATAAACGCGACTATTTACCATAGATACACAAACTCGCTTATTTACCGTTTCTCATAACAACCAACAACATGCACGCAAAAACTAGAGATATATTTACATTTCACCGGCTCCATTAGCTGTACCCGATACGTCACCCCATCTCAAATATTTGCTGTTCCACCGCTATCTCTATTTTCAAATCGATTTTCTTCCTTCAATAAACCAGTCTACCTTCAAGATTCGCTGCAATTTATCAAGACAAATGAACGAACAGATTTTTCACTTACAATTTGAGTAATAGGGCGTATCGGAATAATAAATTTGTCTGGTCTTCTTCTGTTTTGTTTTGTGAATATAATTTTAGTGAATGTCGGTCTCTTGTATTGTTTGTTATGTACAGACTGGGATTGTTTTGCTTTGATTGATGTATACAATACCTTTAATGGTAGATACATTTTAAAATCTACCCTATTTGGTGCTTAATTCGTACGGTTTTCACTAATTCACGTTTTTATCTTATGTTAGTAGATTAGTTAATAAAAAGCAAGACAATAAGGGTTTTTGGAACGAAGTTCCTTATCGCGCGTTGCGAAAGGGAGCTAGACGGAAAAAATTAAGACCAAAAGTTGGAACGACACTTTTTGCTATAGTTGTAAGCCGTGCGGCGTGCGCGTGTTTCTCTGTCTGTCTCTCTCTCTCTCTCTCCCTCTCTTATAGAAAGCAAGCCAGTTATACTTCGTTCTATCCGGGTGTCCCTTGACACCTCTCAAGTTTTTTTTTGTTTTGGTCCGCTCCCTATTACTTAGAACGTAACTGGCGAAATGTGGGTGTACTAGAATATACCTCTGCCTTAACTTTTGTGGATACAGGCTATAAATATTTGGTAAAAAAATATATTATGATTCTGTTCTACTTTAAGTATAATCCTTTATATTACCAGATAGTGAAAATTTTTCAATATAGAAGTTATTACCCATCACATGCACCACGCATTTCCTACGAGAATTTAATAATCTAGTGCTGGGACGTCGACAAATCCGGTCTTATCTAGCTTGTTGCTCAGCCTCATATCATAGACTAGGAAGGAAAAAGAAGTTCTAAGGGCTGATTTTTAACTTTCAGATAACTTTTATCTGAGGAATAAATATTACGGTATGACAGCTTTTGTATAGAACACGTCAAATTATACTCCTAATTATACTTTACACTTAGTTTATATCTTTAGATGTTTGGATATTTGTAACTTATTCACGCAAAAACGGCTGAACGGATTTGGATGAAAATAGTTTGTAACCTAGATTAACACATAAGATACTTTTTATCTCGGTAGTACGTTTCCGTGGGATAATTACTGACATCCGAAGTCGCTGGCAAAAGCTAGCCGAACATAAATAAAACCGTAAACATAAAAAATGCTCTCTCACAAAAGTATTCCCAATAAAAACTTGTAGCCTCGCTTTGTGTGTACTAGAACTTTTGTGTCTGACGACTGTCTACGTTGCCTTGCGCTGATAGCTCTTTAGCGGGCTCAGCGTTGGCTGAATAAAACATTTAGCCGGTCTGATGAGGGAGATACGATGTTCGTAATTTGTTCCACGCACTTTATTTCCTGTGGGAACTTTGGTACAGACTTTTGTATTGCTTCATTTTGGGACGAAGAGATTTGAGCTTGTTTTAACTTTCATGGTATTAATAGCGAGTATACTGACGAATTTTTTAAGTTCTAAATCCTAGATTTTATACCAAGAAGTTTTTTAATAACATTTGGTAGTAGAATGTTCCTCTACAAATAAAGCCTATATAAATCGTCTCATTTACTTAATCAAACGAAATAACCCTGTTTATGCTGCATATTCAAAAACGTACACCAAAAATAAGGCTAAACTTTTTCTCAGCCAGCATAACAATGGAAAAAACCGTCTTTTGAAGAGATCGTTTCTTTTTTTCAGTACTTTGCGAAGTTAGGCAGCCTAGTCGCCCAGCTTACTCCTAACGGGACCTAATGTTGATAATATAAGAACTAACGACACTTCTTTGTGAAAAAGTAATATAGTTAGCAAAGATGAGTATGTACTAAATTTTCTCTGGCTCATACTTTTTGCAGGTAAACGATTTTGTACGTGGGGAAAATTTTGGGCATTTGCCAGCAGTAGGTATAAACATATTTTTCTAGAAAGGCTATTACTTAATACACACACACCACGACACACAGACACGAGATCTTAAATCTTTTTACTAAGTGGACTGAAACATTCTTCACATTAAACGTAAACAACCTGCAAATTCACTGCCAATCATCTTCGACCGTTCGTTCGCTTTATTTCGCCGTCAACCGAAAATTTCAAATCGGGACACGTACGTCAATTCGGCGTGTTTCCGACGTGTTCCGATGACCACGATAAGGCTACGTCGGGGTGACGTGTCCCTCAATTTTGGGAATAAACCTTCGGCTTGTCGGCTTTGGCGCTCAGTCCTCGACTCTTGAATAAAACATAGTAAGGCTGAGTGTTTCAACGTAGTGTGACGGGTGTTTGGACTCAAGTTGTGATGTTTGTAGGCAGTTGGTCTATAATCTGTCTTAGAGTGGTTGAATCGGACAGTTCTTTTGTGAAGTGAATGTTTTTAAATTACCAATTTTCATTTCAGGGTTTGTTGAAGAATGGTCACGTATTTATTTGCATACTTTCTCATAATTGGCATTATGTGTTAAAATATATGAGTTGCAATATTTCATGTTAAGTATAACATAATTTACCGCACCCTAACAGGCCTATAACTGCGTTTAAATTGAGTAGATAAAAATGAATAAATAAAAATACATACGGTATAAAGTGCGGATATATAATACCGAATAGCCTTTCGACCAGAGAGAGCTATGCTTAACTTGGGTTAGTGGTTGGTCATGAGATATTACATTATAATATACTCGTACAAAATCTCAGCGTGAAGCTCTGACGTACTCGAGTTAGGTTGCAAACTTTGCTCTCTTCCATTTTCCACAAATGAGAAACTACTTGCGCAGGATGATAAGTAGTTCATTCTCGTGGACTAGCTAGAAAATTCCAGGTATTAATAACATTTTGTGTAGCTAGAATAGTGTGGTTTTTAAATTGCATGAAAATAGTAGCGAGTGTTTTAAAACCGGAGCGAAAATAAAGAAAAAGGTTTCAGCTTTTCAGCCAAACCATTGTTCGAAGACTTAAACTGTTTCTAATAGTGCAATATTTAGCCAGTCAACCGCAGAACTTGAAGCTATAACGATCAAAACCACTCGCTCGTGATAGGGACAGGTATATATTCTTTATGTGTTAGAGTGAGACGGTAGTGTCGAATTGCGGACGCGTCGATCGGATGCGGAGCGGAGCGAGCGCGGAATTCACGGAAGTGGAACAATGTGGAGAGGCTTTTGTGAGGCGATAACCACCGTGTTATAATTTAGACGTAGCGTACGAATAGGTACGAATTCGTGCGAGTGAGTGCGAACGGATTTCGTTTTGTTGCCACGGAATTTGAATTAATTTCGCTGACTTTTGGCACCGTTTACGTGTTAAGGGTAAGAACGTGGTGCTCTTTATTTTGGTTGTGTTTAAGGAAAAGAGAAAATATTTTAACGTTTGTGTTATAAAAGTTTGATAAGATTTTATTATAGGGGTTTATTTTAGTTTGTATTTTGGATTGAATATGAAAGGTATAATTGCAGCGGTTTAGTTCGTATCAGTAATTTATCGAGATTTCAATACAATATGTGTCTTCAAATAAAATAAAAATACCTCTCAAACTTTCGATCCACGTCACGAGTAATTCATTTAAAACATGTTTTAAAAAAACAAAACATATTAAATTCTCCACATCAAAAACGACACAAAACACGTCAGTCAAACCCTACAAACATGTCACGAAAATATCATTTAAAAATAAAACGAAAATACACAGCGGGTCGCATAAATTTTCTCCCGTGCCACTTCGCACCGAGATTCAAATGGTAAATTGCGAAACCGCAATCTTCGCGCGGAAGTACCGTGTGAACGGACCAAGAACATTTGTCCAAGACATTTGTTTTTTGAAGCCCTATTTTAAATAAATATTATTCTTACGAAACGAGCTTATGGTAAGCGCCTAAGATTTTCAAGCAACTTAATGAGATAAAACAATGGAATACTTTTTGCGAGCCGTTATTTAAATGTGTATTAATGTGAATTAATGTTACCTGTGTGAGAAATGTTTTCAATATTGTTTGTTGTTTTTATTTTATTATTGAATTCGTACACATTTGCAGGAAAATATTAACAAACTTGTTTATTCCAATTAGACGTAGGCATTAATATTAATCACGATAAAAAAAACCAGACATTATGTTTATCGCTCATTAATTATTAAGTGCGTGTTTTGTTCACACTACTGTGGGCGTGACAGAACTCATTACTCCGACTAAGTGGAATAATTTATGACACGTTTTTTGTAACAATTTACAATAATTTATCGCCTGAAAGCCACAATTGAACATATAAGTACTATTTTGTTTTATAATGTATTATTTTATACAACAATGCTTTAAAATAATGGAAAACCACATTCCATATCACCTAGCTAGTAAAATATATTATGCAAAGTCAAAGAGTAGCTAAGCCACTAAAAGCCAATTTTAAACGTAAAAAATTACTAGAAAATCCAATTGATTCTAGGTGCCCCTTCCAAGGAGTAGTTTCGTGTTGAGAGAAGAATGCGAAGTTTTATCTTTACATTTAATTTACTATCTTGTGGATACTAAAAGATAATCCGAAGTCAACTACATATTTCCATTATAGCCAATACATTACTGTAACAATCTAAAATAAGTAGAACATGTCTCATCCGCTGGCCCAATTTTTTGTCCGCCATCATGTTTTTTCCGCTTTCGTAAATATTGCGGGTATAATAAAAATAGATGAGTTCGCCTCACAACAGCCTTGATCCTCGTCAAAGAACCACTGGTATGTCTTGGACGGTATTTCAGGAATTTCACGATATTTTATCTAAGAGAATCGTAGGTAAGTATAATGGACAAATATTTAGTAGGACGGTTTGACTTTTCCATAACGCGAATTATTTGAGAGCCTTTGTATTTTTATTTTATTTATTAGGGATAAACGCAGGTACACGCTAAAGAAAATACAGGAAATCCTTAAAGCAAAATAACAAACATGTAACCCACACCATTGCCCACTTATTAATTTAACAAAAAATGAAGGGATGCACTGTGGTTAGCAGTAGGTATAGACAAAATAGTTAGTTTTCTTTGATGGCTTATAGAGAGTCGTGATTTTGAACCCAGACAGGCACTTTACTTTGTGTATTTAATTTCATCACCACTGCTCTCAAAACGGCCAAGGGAAACATCGTGAGGAAACCGGCATGTCCTAGAATAAAAAACTTGAGAGGTGTCAAGGGACATCCGGATGGAACGAAGTATAACTGGCTTGCTTTCTATAAGAGAGAGAGAGAGAGAGAGAGAGAGAGAGAGACCTATATCAAAAAGTGTCGTTCCAACTTTTGGTCTTAATTTTTTCCGTTTAGCCCCCTTTCGCAACGCGCGATAAGGAACTTCGTTCCAAAAATCGAAGACATGTGACATCCACCAGCCCACAGTGGGCCTGCGTGGTGGATTATGGCCTACTCCCTCTCACAAGGAGAGGAGGCCTGTGTCCCAGCTATGGGAACATTAGTAGCATATTTTTTTCAACAATATTGGCTATCTAAAGTGAATATATCGAGTTCCATAAATTGAGTGAGTGTTTTTCGTGTTATTAGATACATCCTTTTCTCAAATATAACTTTGACTGTTTAAGGTTTATGCGAGTACGAGGATCACCAGTACGTATAATATTAACAAAGCACAAGGTTGGTACAAGGCGAGCAAGTCCCTGAAGCTGTGGTTCTCTTTCTATCTTTATCTCAGAGAATAAGTACGGACGGTATCCAGATATGACCGCCCGGAGCCATTTTCTTTTTAAAGCTTATCTTTAAAGTTACGTTCTTACTATATTTTTATTAGAACTACTTTGTTGTTTATCTTGAAATACCTACCTTCTTATATTTAAGAGTTTATAGACTTTTAAGTACCTCATCATCTGCCTAGCCTTTTCCCAACTATGTTGGGGTCGGCTTCCAGTCTAACCGGATGCAGCTGAATACCAGTATTTTACATGGAGCGACTGCCTATCTGACCTCCACAACCCAGTTACTGGATAATACGATACCCCTTGGTAAGACTGGTTGTCAGACTTTCGGGCTTCTGACTACCCGGGCCCATTTCGGGTTGGTAGATGTCACATGTCTTCGAATTTTTGGTTCTAAAACATGTTTTCTCACGATGTTTTCCGTCACCGTTTTGAGAGCAGTGGTGTTGAAGTTATTTACACAAAGTAAAGTGCCTGTCTGGGTTCGAACCCACGACCTATGACTCGTAAGTCTGGGCCGTTACCACTGGCCCACAACTGCTCATAAGTACCTAAACATATTCAAATGTTTCACAAACTAATGAAAATGAGTAATAAAGCCCACAATCCTGACAATAATTTATGCCTTTCTCAACACAAATCCTGAAGTTTGGTTATCAATAAATCTACAACGCTTCCTGTCTGATAAGTAACTCCCGAGGACAGGAAAATAGATCATAAATAACGAAGCTACGACACTTAGAAATAGTTTGCCAACTAGAAAATCTATAGCATTTTGATGCGAAGAAACTTTAAAAGTAAAAACTAAAAGGAATAAGTCCCGATCATTAGTCGACAATTACTGTGGGAACTTCATCCAGAAAGACGAATGGTATAAAGTTCCCAAGTAGGACTATTTATCAACTCAGTGCAGCTCACAGTCGCGCGGCCTTATTCTGTTTCACGCCTGTCCAGTTTACGCTTTGACCCACCAATTTATCCTTTATGGTTGAAAAGTATTGAGCAATGAATTTTACGGCCATTTGGGCAGTATAAATGAGGCGAAAAGAGCTGGGTTCTAGCGAGGGAAAATTAGATTTTTTATGTGATTTATTGGAACATTTTTGTGATAATTGCTTTGATATAATTTATTTGTTTGTTTGTTCTTTTTGACAGTGGTTTAGGTACATGAAAGTTCCCTTTTTTGTCATTGTTTTGTACCGAAAAACAGAAAATTAAATTCGTAAACCGGAGTGAAATCTTCAAAAAATATATCGAAACTCTGAATCTAGGAATTCAAAAAGAAAGTACTGTTTACAAAGAAGAAAACTGTTTACCCGATACCTAGACCTTGTACGAGTATATGTCAATACGTTTTGAAAATACTGACACTGCTTACCCAAATACCGCCACAGTTATTCTTATAAAACTACTCCAGAATAAGTAGCCTAAAAGTCGGACTCGACAAAGATTTATAAAGAGCAAGTTTGAAAAGTCGCAGGAAAATATCCGGAATGGGTGCAACAGAAGGCGACGATCGAGATTGTTGGCGCCATCGACAAAATTAACCCCCACTGCGCTGCTCAGGTTTGCTCGGTTAAAAACGAACTCTTTTTCTATAGCTTCAACCGCTAACAATAGGTACATGTTTATTTTCTTCTTCTACAATGTCTTGTATTGTGACTTTGTGAGTTCTTTGAAGATTCCGTTTGATTTATGATATCTCGAGTTACGTAGTGAAGAGGTTTCCAGGATATTAAGGATTCTATAAATCATTTTTGCATGGCAGGTGCGTTGAATTTATTGAACGTGCCCGATGTTTGGTGATATTGTAAAAAATGTAACTTTGTTTTCAAATATTCTTTGTGGTTTTTCTTTCAGAGATAATCGAAATGTTTATCGATGGATTCTTCGCATCTATTTCTTTTGTTGTTGAGCCTCGCCTTATGCTCCTTCTATTTTATATTATCATTTATCCAATGACTGATGGACAATATTCAATACATTACATATACAACAAATAATAAATTAACATTACAATACAAAACAAAAACCATAACACTTTCAACAATTACAATAATAAACGACTACAGGTGATGTGCACGTCACTCTAGCGTCGTATGTATAAAACTTTAAATTATGTTTCATTTATGTTAAAAGTACAAAAGTGAAGGTGCCTGCCTACCTATCTGGGTTTATCCGTAATTTAAAATTACATTGCGCATCAATGTTATGCTAATCGTGCAATTTAGAAAATAAAAGAAAATGGTCTCTGAAATTGTCTTCATTCAGTTTGTGCGATCTTCAGGAAATACAAAGATAGCAATTGATGTTATTTTTTTAACTGTTGGATTGAACGGTTCACTTTATTCCTGCTTTTGTGCTGTCGTTAAATGAAATGAGCTAGTCTTTTTATGTTCTTCATTAACTTAAGGTGAGGACAACATAACTTTTATTTAAGCCTGACTGTATAAACAGGGTTTCAAATTGTTTTAAAACACTAGTAATAAAATTAAATGTTCATTAAATGTTTATAACGCGATTATACCATTTGAAGCAATTCACGGAATATGAAAATTAATACCTTCATCGCAAAATATACATTACTAGCTGCGCCCCGCGGTTTCACTCGCATAAGTCTCGGTCCCGTGGGAATGTCGGGATAAAAAGTATACTATGTCCTAATTGTACCAAATTTCATTAAAATCCTGTATCGTACGTAAAATAAAGTCTTATATCGTGACAACGTAACAAACAAATATGCAAAAAAAAAAATCTCTTTATATCGTAGTTTAGATGAAGCAATTAACGGAATAAAAAAAATAATAAATTCAAGGCAAAATATACCTCTATAACAGTTTCAATTTGATTTCAGTGGCAGGTAAATTAAAATTGTATATTTTCATGTAGGGTACAGCTTTAGTCACTGAAAGTAAATCCTTTCATGAATATTTTAGTTTCAATCAATGGCTGTACCTACCTGCGTATATTTCGTACTACACATATTCCGTAAAAATATTTGCATGATATTTGTTTTGCAAACCCGTAGTGATTAATATGAAACAGAGTTATTCGAATATTCTGGACAAATTGGAAATAAAATGCGGTCAAGTGCGAATCGGACTCACACGTGAAGGGTTCCGTACAGCGTTTTTTAAATACTTTAAAGAAAAAAAAAACAAGATTGGTACCGCAGCAGTATGTATGTAGAATGTTCTATAGTTTATTGTTACATCTTTTTGTTATAGCAGCCATAGTAATCCACACTCTGTGAAAATTGTATGTGTTTACTTATTACGATTCAAGAGATACAGCTCTGTGACTGACGGACGAACGTTGGCTGTACGGGACCTTAAAAATAAAATAACACTATAAACGTGGCAAAACTATTTTATATTGGTTGTAGGCCTATGTCAAGGTAAGTCTAAGATAATATAGGACGTGACTCCGACTTCCAATGATTTCGTAAACCTACCTTCATTTTTAAAGGTCACGTCTGAACACGTAGGTACCTACATTTCTGGGAACTTAAAGATCACTGTAATTTGAATAGGTAAGAATAAAACATTTTAGCCTCGTCTAGAGATCATTGAGAACAAAGGCCTACGTATTTTTTGCTAGAAACAAAATATAAAAAGTTAGATATTATTTTCTGATTATATTTCGTTGCAATTATGGAGCATCTTAAAATTCAACGTAAATTTTTAAGAGACCGCCAAAATAACTGATAATGAAATCCTACTATATCAATATAATAAACGTGAAAGTTTGTATGGATGGATGGATGTTTGTTACTCTTTCACGCAAAAACTACTGAACTGATTTTGATGAAAGGCACACAGATGGTTTATAACCATGATTAAGATATAGGCTACTTTTTATCCCGATATTCCCACGGAATCGAAACTTAGGCGGGTGAAACCGCGGGGCGCTGCTAGTACGAGTATAAAAGTTACTTTACGCAATTAATTCAACGAACCTCTTTTAAAAGATAACGCTCTCATTGAGTCCGGTTTCAAGCTACTGTTTGTTTCATTACAGGTAACTTTATTTTTACTGTTTATGAGGAAAATTAAATTAATTAGTGAATTGAAGCCAGCAAAAAGATTTTTAATACAAAAAGACGAACGTGGAAAATAAATGAATCTTATTTGATTAATTAATTTTCCATATCCACGGTGGCCTTCTATGTACGACTAGCACCTTAACGATCCCTTTGAACATGAACACAAGTTTAATCTAAATTCTGAAAAGACATTTGCATAAACCACTGAAGTGGTACAGGTTTCAAGTTCTACGAACTGAACTTTCAGTTGCGTTATACTGAAGCAAGGTATTAATTGAAATCGCTACGATGATAGAAGCCATGGAATTTGATTAAAAACTATGCGTACGGCTGACTATAAAAGTGTTTGCACAAACCTACATTTTTTTATTGACTTATACTGTCACTAAAACTCCCTTTAAGGGACACTATTTTAAATTTTTCTTCAAAATTTTCAGTCTATTCCACGTTGTTGTAATTTAAATTGATACTAACCTGCCTTACCTGGACTCCCGTGCGCGTTCCGCGAACTAGAGTCCCGTTTTGGTAGTGTTATTCGTGTTTTCCACATACATTTTGGCCTAAAAACACGTTTTTTCAGCAAAATTCCCGATTTTTGTTCGGGAATAATTCCAGAAACTGCATAGTTAGCTAGCCCGCGCGGAGACGCGTCTTTTGACACCTGGCACGTGCGCCTAGCTCGCAAAAATTCGTGTGTGTGTGAGGGAGTATAAGTTAATATAAAAATTAACTTAAGTAGGTTTGTAGAAGTATAGGGGAGACCTATACACTTCTACAAACCTACTTGCAGAAATAATATTATTTATCATTTCTCGATACCTACTTAAATTGCCTACCACCATACAAAGATATAGATTATTTTACACCAACAGTATTACTTAACATCGTACCTTTTTTTTTCTTTGATTTCGGGGGAAATCTTCAAAAGGCTTTGGGAATAGGACTCCGAGTGTGGGATTTTCACCTCACTTAAACCAACCCAGTAGTCACCATCTGCACATGGAAGGGGGCAACCGTTACCTCTCGAATCACCGATCCGAAACCACCTCTGTGCAACGCCTGTTAGGACACATCCTTGGGGAGACTGTAAAGAGGTGTTCTCCCCAGGCAGAGATGTACCTATAGTACGACGTGGCGAAATGTGGATCATTTCACTAGCTAAACAATTTTTTTTTGTTACAAAATTAAGGGCTGATTTCTCAACAGTTAGATAACTATATAAGAAGAAAAACTTGAGAGGTGTCAAGGGACACCCGGATGGAACGAAGTATAACTGGCTTGCTTTCTATAAGAGAGAGAGAGACAAACAGACAGAGAAACACGCGCACGCCGCACCGCTTACAACTATAGCAAAAAGTGTCGTTCCAACTTTTGGTCTTAATTTTTTCCGTCTAGCCCCCTTTTGCAACGCGCGACAAGGAACTTCGTTCCAAAAATATGATAGTTTGACATATTTCCTATACGACAGCTGTCAAATAGCCATATTTATTCTTCAGTTAAAAGTTATCTGACTATTGAAAAATCAGCCATGAGTGAAAGAACAAGCACGCACACAAGCGCACACAGTTTAAATTGAGTCAAAAATACTTATACGTTGGTTTTCCCTCCGTAAAAGAGTTTCTGATAGCATTCTCACGGGACTGCGATATACCAGGAGATAAGTCTGCTCGGAACATCTTTTCATTTAGGAAAGTCAATACTTACATTTTCATATTCCCAGGACGGGCAAGCTGTTGGTTTTCTCCACTAGGAATTTCTCAGAAGCAGCAAAGGGTTGTTCTATACCCGGTTAATGGCAATTTCTGTGTTTATCTCAGATATCACTGACACCAGTGAACGAAAAAATCGTGACAAAACCAGGGAGTCTACTCCGAAGTAGTATCGGCCGAATGTTCGGCCGGTTACGATCCTACACTCCTAGACTCTTTCGAATATTGACTATGGTCCCGGCCCAACTGGGCTGATCCGAACTTTTTTTGCATTTTTCAATAATATTCGGTTCGGCCATGTGTCGGTCCAATCCGAACATTCGCACTTTGTACTTCGGTGTAGGCCCTCAGGACTTATTATATGATAGGAGGAGTTAATATAAGTTTGAAATCACCAACCCGTCTTGAGCAAGCGTGGTGATCAATGCTTGTGCTTTTTCTGTATGAGAAAAGGCGTTTGGTCTGCAGTAGGACAAACATATGGCCTATTACATGAGTTTAAATATAACTAGCCATATGTGGATGTAAAGAAAAGAAAGAAAAGTATTTATTGCGACTCGTACCGGAAGATCACAAACTAAATTAAAAAAAAAAAAAAAAGTACCAAAAGGAAAAGTGAATCAGAAAGTCCTACACCACAGTACACACACACAGTACAGTACCTACTACTTCTACCTTTTTAGGGTTCCGTAGCCAAATGGCAAAAAACGGAACCCTTATGGATTCGTCATGTCTGTCTGTCTGTTCGTCCGTATGTCACAGCCACTTTTTTCCGAAACTATAAGAACTGTACTATTGAAACTTGGTAGATAAGTAGACGAATTCTGTGAACCGCGTTAAGATTTTCAACAAATATAGAAAAAAAAAAATTTGGGGTTCCCCATATTTAGAACAGAAACTCAATTTTTTTTTTAATCTAACCGATACTTGTGCGGTATCTATGAATAGGTCTTCAAAAATGATATTGAGGTTTTTAATATCTTTTCTAAACTGAAGTGTTTCCGCGAGAGACACTTCCAAAGTGGTAAAATGTTCCCCCCCCCCCCTTCCTGTAACTTCTAAAATAAGAGAATGATAAAACTGAAAAAAATAAATAATATGATGTACATTACGATGTAAACTTCCACCGAAAGTTAGTTTGAACGAGATCTAGTAAGTAGTTTTTTTTAATACGTCATAAATCGTAAACCGCAATTTACCTTTCATTCAATCAACTCAAATATAAAACAAAAAAAAAAAAAATATAGATAATGGTACGGAACCCTTCGAGCGCGAGTCCGACTCGCACTTGGCCAGTTTTTTAAATTAAATTAAATAATCATTTATTTCAGGAAGTTATTCCCATATTAAGCACTACAATTATATAGAACAAATATAACACAAATTACATACATAAAATATTACACATTCAAAAATTGCAATACAAATAAATAAGTTACTTTAAATAAAAAATAAAATAAAATTATAGTTATTAGGTTAAAATTCATTCGATTACATTCAATTATAAAGATAAAATAAAATAATAATCACATAATAAATGGTGACGAACTAGCATGGAGGTGCATGGTCCACCTCTCCAACACCACCGAGTCCCACCGCTCGCTCGGACAATACGCTCAGGATGCTGTTAGTGCTGCGTCGGAAGCGACTGAGTAGCGAGGCGCTCCGCTTCCTACCTCTTCGGGGAATACATATGCGTATTGTTATAAATATTATTAAAGATAGGTACATGAAGATTCTAATCTTACATTTCCATAACATTAGGAGTAAAAATATCGTGAAAGCTTGTCCCTACGTCACAAAGTGGACACTTGATGGGAAGTGCCCTTTGTGGTAGGACTGCTTACATTGCCAGTAACCGGACGATGGTGCTTCAGCGGTAATTTCCCATGCTTCGCTGCCATGTTTGGAACTTTTCATTGAGATTGAAAAGCATTTTCGGTGATGGGACACCGTGTTAGAAGGAAGGACTTGAAATATTTTACGTTTAAGGAGGCATACTTATTAAAATGTAGCCAAGAGAGGAACAAGGCGTCAGAGGCTTGAATTTTAAGAGACTTTTTTTGCGCAATGTCATGGTTTGTCCCGGCCAAACCAAGTCAAGTCAAGCGGTCAAGTAAGAGAGTAATGGGTAACTCACCGTCCGATCAGGACCAGGCCCGTGCCGGACGGCGTGTATGTGTTCCACGCGCGCCTCAAAGAGATGTCAGCATGAGTGACGGGGCCCGACAGGGCCGAAGCCTGCCAGGGTAGCGGGATTGTCCGAAAGGGTTACCGCTGCCCTGGAACATAAAGGGCTAAGGAAAGAACACGGGTGGGTTTTAGTCAGTAAGAGTCTGACACTCCCTTCCGCTCCACCAAGAGCGGGAGAAGTCATATGATGACTTCCCATCAAGAAAAAAAAAAAAAAAAGCGGTCAAGTCATTGGTCCCGGCTGTCATTCGTGGATCTTTGACAGTCGTTACGGGTAGTCAGAAGCTCGAAAGTCTGACAACCAGTCTTACCAAGGGGTATCGTATTACCCAGTAACTGGGTTGTGGAGGTCAGATAGGTAGTCGCTCCATGTAAAATACTGGTATTCAGCTCTGCATCCGGTTAGACTGGAAGCCGACCCCAACATAGTTGGGAAAAGGCTAGGCAGATGATGATGATGTCATAATATGGCTTGTCACTACTTGGTGTTTGTCGTACTTATTACCACAAATTGAAATATCATTCTCAAAATTGATACGTAGTCAAACTACTAAAATTACTATAACTAAAATGTTTAAAATCACATGAAAAATATGCAGATGTTCGTAACAAAAAATAAAGCAACTTAATACATTATATATTTTTTTTAATTGGATTTGTTTTTTCTTAGTTTTTTTTTAAATATAGTGTTATGAAAGAAAGAAAGAAGATATGTTTATTTGGCAGATTTCACAAGTACATAACTTGTGAAATCTGCCAAGTAAACATATCTTCTTTCTTTCTTTCAAAACTTTAATTTTATTGCGGACACAGAGTAGGCTCAAGTTAATTTTTAAAGAATAGCAGTATATATATATATAATCATAGACTAGCGGTATAGATATATTTACAGATTTTATATCTTTGATTTTCGTCACAAATCAGCAAAAAACTTCGGAATTAAAACAATAAACTTTTGACCGTAATACATAAAAAATAAAAGTTAAAATCGGCTGCTTCACTCCGAGCCAGCTTGTGCCAGCTTGTGCTCATGTACCAGAGTAACAGAAAATCAATGGCGTCGTAATTGGAATCGCACGATTGTATTATTATCATCTCATGAATGTGAATTTATTCGGGGCTGTTTTCCTGCCATGATTGCTTTGTTTTGGGTTACCCTTCAAAATTTAAAGTGAAGTGGGGTGTGAATGACGGATTCAAATATATAGGTAGGTAATAAAATCGATTACAGCTGAAGGACATTTTTCATGAAAATAACAGATTTTTTGCTTAGAACAAAAATCACGTCAAGCAAAATAAGGAAAGAACAGTTTAGACATTAAACTAGACGAGAAGATTATGTTACACGATTTCGCCTCTGCAGCTAAACACAATGTCCTCATCTGCCTAGCCTGTTCCCAACTATGTTAGAGTCGGCTTTCAGTCTAAACGGATACAGCTGAATAGCAGTATTTTACATAGAGTGACTGCCTATCTGACCTCCACAACCCAGTTACTGGGTAATACCTACCCTTGGTAAAACTGGTTGTCAGATTTTCGGGCTTCTGACGACTCGTAACAACTGTCAAAGATCCACAAATGACAGCCGGAACCATCGGCTTACTGTGCTTTCCGAGGCACGGAGGGGTCTTGGTATGTAAAGATGGTCACCCATCCACGGACTAACCGCGGCAAGCGTAGCTTAACCTGACCGATCGACCCGTGCGGCTGTTATTACTTAGCCACAAGCCCCTTGTTAAACACGATGTATGTATTAAATATAACTCATAATAATAAACTTAATATACGTTTCTCAAAGACCTCTCTGCAGTACCTACATCCCCGGTTTAACCCCTCACACGCCGTAGTAAGCCGGTGAATACGCTGCTAAGCAGAGACTGCCTGTATCTACATCGTAAACACTGGCCAGTCCAAGAGTTTGCCTAATCCCCACTCATGTCGCTGACATTTTCCCTGTGTTCCCTAGAGTGGCCACCATTTTGTCTCCCAAACGACTCAGCTGGCTAATATTATACGTGACACGGCCATTAGGTACTGTGATGTCATGGGGGTGTCTAGTACGTCATAATTTCTGTGGTTTTAGCGGAATAGTGTGTTCATTGAATTTTGAGTTTAAGGTCCTTTGTTTTTCTTTTGCCGATTTCATACGCATAAGGTATTTAATTCCTTCTTCTTTTACAAATTCTTGATTGATTGTTATATTAAGTAAATATATAATAGTAAAATAGCTACAAAAATTTTTTTTTGCTGTTAAAAGCTTTGCTCTAGTTATAACTAAAGGTTTTATTTATAAATGTTGATCGGAATCAGAATGCTTTGTTTGTAAACATAGGTCAAATTACAATAGTATGTGAGATGTTACAGATAGGTAGATCCTCTATGTTTTGCCCAGAGGCGTACAAATATATTTAATTAACATTGTCGAATTTTTTACTTTTAACACCAATTTAACTTTTGAGATATCATAAAGTAAGTGATTAATGTTAAGTAATGATTAGTGACTGTTCAATCACACATTTTTAACATTCAAACGTCTCTTTAACTTTAAGTAATCTATATATATAAAATTCAAAGTCCTGACTGACTGACTGACTGACTGATTGACTGACTGACTGACTGACTGACTGATAGATGAACGCACAGCCTAAACCGCTGGTCCTAGAGACATGAAATTTGGAGGGTGTGTTCTTCGTGAAGTGTAGGCATCCACTAAGAAAGGATTTTTTGAAATTCCACCCCTAAGAGGGTGAAAAGGGGGGAATTCGTTTGTATGAAAAATCTTATTCCTTGAGTTAATAAACTTGAAACTTGGCACGAATACTTATCTAAATAAATTATGAAGATTGTCATTTTTTTTTCTTCTAAACTACCCCCTAATAAGGGATTGGGGGGTTTCAAAGTTTGTATGGAAGTATTTTAGCGCGCAGTCCGATTTACTCGAAACTCAGTATTTATACCTAATATTGAAAGTAAAGAATAATGTGTATCAGGGTTTTTTGAAAATCTACCCCTGACGGGTTGAAATGGGGTAGTCAATTTTTCAGGGGAGGATTTTACTGCATGGCTTGATTAACTCGAAAAATAGTATAAATAATCTTTGAGTCAAGTTATGAATACATCCAAAACGATTTTTTTTAAATTCCCCCCTTGTGGGGGTGAAAAGCGGGGATACAGTTTATATGAAAAATCTTCTTCATTAGGTTAATAAACTTGAAACTTTTCAAGAATACTCGCCTATGTGAGTAATAAATTTTATCCTTATAAGTTTTTCAAAACTACCCCTCAATGGGGGATATAAGGGTGTTGAAGTTTGCGTGGAATAATTTGAATGCGCGGTCCGATTAACTCCAAACTCAGTGTTTATACTTAAGACCAAAAATAAAGAGTAACATGTATCAGGGTTTTTCGAAAATCTACCCCTAACGGGTTGAAAAGGGGTAGTTAATTTTACAAGGGAGGATTATAATGCGTGGCTTGATTAATTCGAAAATTGGTATAAATAATCTTTGAATCAAGTTATGAATAATCCCAAACGATTTTTCAAAATTCCACCCCTGTGGGGGCGAAAAGCGTGGGATACAGTTTATATGAAAAATCTTATTCATTTAGTTAATAAACTTGAAATTTGCCTAAGTAAGTAATAAAAAGTTTATTATTATAAGTTTTTCATAACTACCTACCCCTCAAAGGGGGATATAGGGGTGTTAAGTTTGTATGGAAGAAATTGAATGCGCGGTCCGAGTAACTCGAAACTCAGTATTGATACTTTTGACAGAAAATAATTAATAATAAGTATGTAAAGTTGACGAAAATTCACCACTGACGGGACAAAAAGGGGTAATTCAGTTTTTAAGGGGAGGATTTGAACTTGAAATTGTCTCAAATTGTATGTTACATTTTCACGCCTAAACCACTGAACTTTTGATTTGGCATAGAGATAGATGGCATCCTGGGGAAGCACATACATTTTATCCTGTTAGCACGTTCCTGTGGGATAATTTCCGACATCCACGCGGGCGAAGCCGCGGGCAGAAGCTAGTGTTTATAAATAAAGGAGTACGTGTCTGGATGATTTTGGTTTTCCATATCGTTTTTTTTAATTCAAGTTCTTAATGGGTTTATACTCGAGCTTTGTAGAGTTTTGTTATACTCACTTTAAACCTTTTTTAACATTGACTTGAAGTTATCTCGCTTCAAATTACAAAAAGTATTCCTGAAAGAAACCATCTATCTTGTAGTCTTTAGACAAAGTTTCAGATTAAGCTTAAAAAACCTATTTTTTACAAGGCGGTTTTTTTTTTCGTAAAATTAAACCGTGAAAATGTAATTATTGTTTATATTTTTGCAAGAAGAATAACTACACCCGCGAGTAAAATAAAACAAACTTTTACAAAATCTACAATAAACAAATTTTCTTATTATGAAGATTCTCTATCTTCGTAAATATGTTTTTTAAAGCTGAATTGTTGCGCAAGTATGGAAAAGTTTCGGAAAAATATCTTAGGGAAAATTCACGCCGGAAAAGAGGAGACGCTTTAACAAACTCCTAAGAAAAATGTGAATATTTCATAAAGTTGTCGGGATAATGATACTTTTGCTACGCATTGAGAAAAGTGAAGAGAATTTACTTAATAAACTGTTGTTGGTGCGTACATTCTCGTCAACGCTCTAGTACCTAGAGGTCCTAATAAAGACGAGGAAAGCACTCTATTTGATTTTTTTTTCTTGGACAACAAAGGACGTCGGGCAATTTCCTTTTTCACAAATATCTAAGTTAAGAAAGAGTGCGAAATTGCCTCAGTAATACAAGAGATTTCTGAGTTTTAAATGACTTTATATCTGTTTCTATAATATAAAAATTTTATGTTTAGATGTCACAGTTTATAATCAAGGCGGACTTTTTACCTTAAAAAATTCAAAATATTGGCAAAGTACCAAATGCAATTTCAATTGGTTTCTTTAGTACCTATATGATTCAGTTCGTATAATGCAATTGAGGAATCAGACAACTAACTAACTAGCCTGTACTGTCCCACTACAGGGCAAAGGCTTCCCTTTCCCTTTTTCACACAATTCTGTATTTTGCGAGTGTCCAATCAGTCCTTTCGGCAGGAGAAAAGACAAGAACACAGCTATAGCTAGCAGCTACAGCTGGGTTGGCCATTTTGTCGAAGGATCGATGGCCGGTGGAGCAGACGAGCCCTGGAGTGCAGACCACGTATCAGCAAGCGTACTGTGGAACCCCCCAGCTAGATGGGCGGACGACCTAAAGAAGGTGGCTGGGACAGACTGGATGCGGAAGGCGGAGGACAGGGTGTTGTGGCGCAGCCTGGTAGAGGCCTATGACTGCATTAGGCTGAGTTGATTGACGCCTATTTAGTTGTTTAAATCTTAATTATTGAGCAAAATATTCTTAAAAAACATATAGTAATCGAATATTTAAGAATAATTAACTATTTGCTATTACATCAAATAGAGAAAACCAATGTATCGCATCATTTTGTATCAATTTAGATGATTTGTAAAAGTAACAGTGTTAATTGACTTTTGTTGCTGACTGTACATAGAGAAAATTCAACATAGTGCTACCATCCTTAAATGCCAGTCACAGAGAGGAGGCCTGTGTCCCAGCAGTGGGAACATTATAGGCTGATTGTAATTGTGATCTTTAAGTTCAAGTCATAAAATTAAAGTAAACCCTATCACCATCTAAGCAAATGTCAAACGTTTCTACAGAATGTAATTCAATGGAACTTACTCAAGTTTAATTTGTCCACGACAGAATTCGGGATCGTTACTCCGAACTGTACTTGTGACCTTCTTGACCTTCAAGTGGAAAGGGATGAGGATTTTCATTTTATAAGTTAAAGGAGGTAAAATCTTGAGTAGATTCTGCTTGAACAGCAGTGTTGGATGCTGAAAAGGATTTTATTTTATGCGAGATTTTTAAAAATAAGGTCTGTTAAATACCTATCCATTTGTTGCCCTACCTAGGTACCTACTGTTTTGTAAAACATACCTTAACAAGTTATCCAAATTCACTTATTATATATGTAGGAAATACGTCTTACTGTTTGGGACGCCAGAGCCGCTCGGTGACAGAGTCTAGCCTGACGTTCGTGCGAATCGAAGAGAGCGAGCAGCGAGGTGGAGCAGCCTCTTTTGATCTTCGGACATCGTACGGACAACATGTGTTCAGAAACTGTTTCATTTTCTGTATCGTTCTGTCGTGCACCTACAGTTTGATTAATTTGTTCCTAAAATTATAATTTGATTTGAACTGCAAAAGGTTTTTCTATTGCGCAATAACCAACACTACCCATAGTACGCCCACAGTAATTAAAATATGGCTGATAATAACAAGAGACACGTACCTTCTCTGGCGTATACGTATCGTAATTGTGAAACCAGTTTCTGAATGGAAGCCTTCTTGCCACAGTCATGATGTGCAGCTGTCGACTATTTCTGTTTCGTGCTCGTGATTATAGATCTATTTTGTATTTATTTTTCTTTATTATTCGAGTTAAATATATTTTGGTAGGCACGTGTTTCTGTGACAAAGAAACCAATTTTCTTTTCTTTTCTTTAATTATGTTACTTAACAGTCCCCAATCATTTTCCTGATTGCAATTAAATACTTATATACCATAAGCATACACTTACCATTAGCATATTCTACTCGTTCATTGAGCTGTGAAACTACGCTAGTACAAATCACAATATATATGTCAAAAACATGACTAGCGTCGTTACTAAGTATAAAGTATTGAATGAAATGTATCGGTATGTAGTCGGATACTACTTCATGCTTGAATAGTAAGTGGATCTGAAGGGCGAAGAGTTTAAAAAAGGGGTAAAAAACTGCTAAAATATGCTCGCTAAAGATATATGGTAAATTCGATTTGTTCAATAATTCTCGCTGATAATACACACGAGAGCCACGCGTCGACCATAGAGGCAACTGCAACCGTCGAAGAGTGTCGACAACATGTCGTTCGTGTATTTGAGCACCGTACTCAAATACACGAGCAGCACGTTGTCGACGGTTGTAGTTGCCTCTGTCGTTGAAGCGTGACGCTCGTGTGTATGCACACTAAGGCATTATTGCTCCAATCGTTCTGTATGTCATAATAAAAACGCATTATTCCTTTAAGAATATCTAAAAACTATATTGTTTGATTTGCTAAGTCATACTTAGTTGCATATCGATATTTTACTTTTAAGTAGAGGTGTACTGATAGCCAATATAAATGGAACAATTTCGTGCTACGTTCGAATAAAAGGATAATACACATGGTGCCAAAATAATGGGGCACATATGTTGTGGGCGTGTCAAACACGACGTCACTATCGATTTGCAAGTAAGTGTATTAGAAATAGTAATTTGGGGTAATGTGTTCTACTGTCTGTTGGCACTATTAAAACTACAATCAAGGTATGTGTGACAGTGAAAAATAACTAGATAATGGAGTCTCAGATGTTTGGTGTGAAGTAAAGTTCGAGTAGATGGTTGAAAATCTACAAGTACATGCTTAGTTCGGATTCTGGAGCTTACTTTCTGACTGCGCTGTGAGACCTGGGAAATATAGTAATGCGTTAGTATTGGAGGGATACGCTACATGTTAGTCTAAATCGAAATACATATTGTTAACAAAGTGGTTTTAGAAATACAGTTAGTTATTAAAGAGGGTAGGAGTACTACCTACTGGTTGAAAACATGAGTTGGATGATAATTATGTTACAGCGAGTTCAATAAACCAATTAGCAGTGGAAAGGTTAATTGTTGAAACTGTGTGGGAACATTGGTAAGTATACTGTTTTATCAGTAAAGTTCACTGGTTCATACCGTAACACTGAAAGGTCATTGTTTCAAACTGCAAAAAAATACTTTCTAAATCGGCCGGAATCTGTAAAGTATGTTAACTGTCGCAATGTTCTTCTGAAAATACGCGCTATATATACATCCTTGTCAAAACGGTGACATGGAGATTTCTTTATTATATTATGCAAGTTTCATATTAATGTTATTATACACATAAAGAGCAGTGCTGGCACTGTGGTAACGGTCGCCACTTACGAATTGTACGTCGTAAGTTCGAACCCAGACAGGCGCTTTGTGTAAATTAATTCATCACCACTGCTCTCAAAACGGTGAAGGAAAAAATCGTGAAGAAACCGGTATGTCCTAGAACCACAAATTCGAAGACACGTGACATCTACCAACCCGCACTGGGCCCGCGTGGTGGTCTCTCTCACTGAGAAGCGGCCTGTGTCCCAGCAGTGGGAACATTATAGGCTGATTATACACATACTTTTGTTACACTTTAAAAGTAGCTATATTGACTCACACGTTAAACTACCGCCTTAGCGGCAAAATAAGGGGAGCAAGAGTGGGAGTTATAGTGCGGAGTAATGGAATAGCGAGTGGGCATTCGTTCGACGACAGTCCAGCGGAAAGGTTGTTTTAACTTTATAAAACTGTGTAGTGCTCGATAAGTGTTGAAATACTTTAACATGTGTGATTTACTGTGAAAAATAAAACCTAAATTGTGAAAACGATAACTGACTTTGTTATTTGAAGTGGCCTTCCTGAGCGTCATTTACATCTCAGAAGTGGGATTAATTGGGCAAATACACCTGTAAATTGCCCTCCCCGCGCCGAAAGGCTAATAAAACGTAAGTTTTTCTGTTTTTATAATTATTAGCTCGTTAATGGTAGGTATATATTACTATTTAAAAAAAAAAAAAGAAATTATTTTTTTGTTATTATGTTTGCGCAAAGTGTAAAAGTGTAACTTACAGACTAATGACGGGATTACAATTTATCTACGGCTGATAAAGTTGATGATATCATGCTTGAAACCGGGCATTTATTTTATTAACAATGTATTTTACTTTACAAGTGGAATAAGTAACTTTACTCTTTTAATTTTTTTTTAATGAATACCCACTTATAACGTTAACGGTTTTTCATGAACAGTTTGATGTGGACATTTGAATTTATAACATTTATGAAGGCTTCTTTAGCTACGTAATAATGAATAATAAATACTTTAAAAGGTATTTATATCCTTAATGTTATAAATAAGTCTATGCATTTCAGGGATAATTCTAAATAGTGTTTTTTTTTGTGAGCCCTAGATAAATATGCCAAGAAGTGAAGCAACTCGAAGTGGCACACCGGAGTTACCGAGAGCTTCAAAAAGGGGTCGTCGTGAAGAAAGTCGACGCCCGCCGAGCCGCTCTAGTAGCAGCAATGACGAACGAGCATCCCGTCGCCGCCGCAAAAGCCGCCGGCGACAGGAAAAGCGGCGGGAACCTAGCAGTAGTTCTTCTACTGGAAGTGAACGTAGGCCAAAACGTTCTCGCAGGTACGATAGCCAAAATATGTTCTTGAAACAATTTGTCGATATTATAAAAGATATGAAGAATGGTGGTGAACGTGATAAATTTCCCGTTCTCCATAATGTTATACCCGAATACGACCCAATGTCCAAAGAACAGACGATGGATGCATGGATTAATAAGGTTGAAGAATGCGCTCACATTTATGGATGGAACGATAGGCAGTTGATCCACTATGCCTTACCAAAGTTGAGTGGTGTAGCAAAGTCTTGGTATCAGGGATTACCTACACTACTGTTCTCCTGGGCGGAATGGAAACATAAACTTAAGGAATCTTTTCCAACCCGAGAAAATTATGCGGATTTACTGAATGAAATGTTAAGTTTGAGAGTTAGATACGGGGAATCCTTAGAATTGTATTATTACTCCAAAATGAATCTGTTGAACCGGTGTAATATTACTGAAAAACGTGCCGTTGATTGTTTAATTGCTGGTATTGACGATCGTGGAGTAAGGTTAGGTGCTCAAGCGGTTGAGTTTGCAGAACCTGAACAAGTTTTAAAATTTTTTAAGAGTGTGAAAAGTGGCCAAGATAAAGTTCTTCCGGAAAATTCAAAGAATAAGGATAAGGACAAACGTACAGTTACTCAAAGTACACAAAAGGTATTACCTAACCCTAATAATACGCAGTCGAGTTCTAGGTATAATCGCGTTACATGCTACAACTGCAAGGAAACAGGGCACCCATTTTTTAAATGTACTAAACCTAAAATACAATGTACCAAATGTAATTGGCTAGGGCACTTAGAGAAAAATTGTCCAAATAAGAAGGATAAGAGTGACGCTACCGAAGCTTCTACTAAAACTGTGATGCAAATTAATAATAGTACTCAAAAATCAAATTATAAATATAAAATGCCGATAAAGTTAAATGACTGTATTATAGAATGTCATGTTGACCTCGGAAGTGATGGCACCTTAATCCGACATAGTGACGCTTGTAGATTAGGAATAAAATGGCAAACTGTACAAACGCCATTGCTTAAGGGTCTAGGTAATGTGCCATATCAACCATTAGGTTTAGCTTATGTAACTATTGAGATTCAGGGAGTTGTGCAAAACGATGTGGAAATACTAGTAGTCGCTGATGAACTTATAAATGTCCCTGTATTACTGGGTCACACATACACGGAAAGACCATCTATAAGAATTATTAAGACTGCCACTGATGTTATATTTCAAAAAGTTGAAACTCCAGTCAGTGATAGTGTCAAGTTTCCTCTGGTTAGTCTCTCTGATATAAATATAGCGCCGGGTGATCTTAGAGTAATCCCTGTAAAATACCCGTATGATTATACCGGTCAAGTTTATATAAATGGTTCGTTTAGAGGATGTCCCGGTTCAGAACATTATTTATTGCCTGGCGAATATGAATTGAAGCTGGGTCTTGGGAATATCCTTATACAAAATATTACCAATAAAAATATAGTTATTCGCAAGGACGAGTTAGTAACACGTGGTCATAATGTAAACAGATGCCTGCAGATTAATGCCGTTCAGGAGTTTCTTGAAGGCAACTTAGATGAATCACCATTTAAGTGTGGGGATAGTATTACTTCTGAACAAATAGAAATTCTAAAACAATTACTAGACAAATATAAAGACTGCTTTTCTTCCAATTTAAGGGACTTAGGGTTTACTACAACAACTGAAATGGTGATTAATCTCAAAGATTCTGAGCCAGTTGTCTATCGCCCATACCGACTGTCACAAACAGAACGCATACACGTACGTACAATGGTTCAAGAGATGTTAGATGCAAATATTATTAGAGAGTCCAATTCCCCATATGCAAGCCCTATCGTATTGGTTAATAAAAAGTCTGGTGAGAAACGGTTATGCGTGGACTATCGCGCTCTTAATAGAAAAACCATTCGAGAGCACTACCCTCTACCTAGGATAGAGGACCAACTAGATATGTTAGCTGGCAGTAATCTATTTATTACATTAGATATGTATTCAGGGTACTATCAGATTCCTATTGCCGAAGATTCCCGCGACAAAACAGCTTTTGTAACGCCTGATGGGCAATATGAGTATAATAGGATGCCTTTTGGTTTGGTAAATGCGCCTTCCGTTTTCCAACGCACTGTTAACAAAATATTGCAAAAGTCACAAGCGAAGTATGCACTTATATTTATGGACGATGTATTAATCCCAGCTAGTTCATTTGAGGAAGGTATTACGAGGCTAGAAGAAGTATTAAAATTACTAAGAGAGGGTGGTTTAACATTAAAAATGAGCAAGTGTAACTTTTTCTTTAATAAAATAGATTATTTGGGGTTTGAAGTTAGTGAATTTGGCATTAGACCAGGTTCATCTAAGATAGAAGCCGTGTCAAAATTTCCCGTACCCAAAAATATACACGAGGTTAGGAGATTTCTTGGGTTGGCAAGCTTCTTTAGGAGGTTTGTCAGAGGTTTTGCTACCATAGCACGTCCCCTGACTGTCCTCTTGAAGAAAGATCAGGTGTGGAAATGGAGCAAGGAAGAGACTGATGCGTTTGTACAATTAAAGAAATGTTTAATAGAACGCCCTGTATTGGCATTGTATAGACCGGATGCAGAGACACAGCTTCATACTGATGCTAGTAAATCAGGTGTCGCTGGTATCCTGATGCAAATGGGTGAGACTGGTTCTCTGCAGCCGGTGGCTTATTATAGTAGACAAACGACCGTTGACGAACAAAAATTACACTCTTTTGAGCTCGAAACCCTTGCTGTTATTTCTTCACTGAGCAAATTTCGGGTATATCTATTAGGCATAAAATTCAAAATCGTAACTGATTGCAATGCCCTGCGCACCACATTGACCAAGCGCGATTTGATACCGCGTATTGCTCGATGGTGGGTACAATTCCAAGAGTTTGACTGCGAAATCGAGTTTAGGTCAGGAGATAAAATGGCGCATGTCGATGCTCTAAGTAGGGCCCCCATCGAGAGCGATCGTAGTTGCAATGATAATAATATCTTAGATGTCCTTGCTATTAATTCAGAAGACTGGATAACTACTGTCCAACAGGCGGATGATGAGATTAAACGTATTTCTGTAATTTTAAATGATCCCAAAACTAAAGAAGTGGCAGACATACATAATAATTATAAAAATAAAAATGGACGAATTTATCGGATAATCGACAAAGACAAGTTACGTTGGGTTGTACCCAAAAGTGCTCGGTGGCAGATTTTAAGAAATAACCACGACGATGTCGGGCATTTCGCTTTCGAAAAAACTTTAGAGCGTATATCGTCGTTATATTGGTTCCCCAAGATGCGACGCTATGTGAAGAAATATGTCTCAGCATGTATGGAATGTGCTCATCATAAACTACCTAGTGGTGCAAAGGCTGGTGAGTTGCATCCAATCCCTAAGGTCGGCAAACCATTTCACACAATACATGCCGATCACTTAGGGCCATTTATTAGAACAAAGCGTGGGAATACATATATATTAGTAATTATCGATGCATTCACGAAGTACATAAATTTAACGGCGGTTCGTAATACAAAATCTGCCACCAGCGTAAGAGTATTTCGTGAACATGTAAGTTACTTTGGTACACCTAGTAGACTTATTACGGACCAGGGAAGTAGCTTTACAAGTAAAACTTTCAAGGATTTTATAAAGGCTAGTGGTATTAAACACATTTATAACGCCGTCGCTACACCGCGTGCAAACGGGCAGGTAGAGCGTTACAACCGAACTATACTAGCAGCGTTAGGAGCCATGAACCACGATAAACCTAACGGCTGTTGGGATGAACACTTGGCAAACATACAGTTAGGAATTAATACAACTCCGCATGCCACTACCAAAAAAACTCCCTCTGAACTGTTGTTTGGTATAAATGTTTTAAACCCATCTCAAGGTAAATTAAATGAAATCGTCTCTGATATCCTCCCCCCAACTTCGGAAAATAATTTATTAAAAATTAGGTCGGAGGTTGAACAATTGATAAAGAAGCAACAAAATAAAGACAAACAAAGATTTGACAAAAAGAGAAAAAATAGTGTTTCTTTTACTACCGGAGATCTTGTAAAGGTGATTAGAGCGATCACGGGTATAGAGGGTCAATCAAAGAAATTGGAGGCTAAATGTAGGGGGCCCTATAGAATTAAAAAAGTCCTTCCTAATGATAGGTTCGTTATCGAAGATACCCCACTTACGAAAAGAGGTAGACGTTATGAAGCTATAGTCTCCCTAGACAAGATATCCCCGTGGCTTAGTTTTAGTGACCCTGCTTCTGATTCTAATGAACCAACAAGTGATGATGAAAGTAGTGAGAAGGACGAAGGTAGTGAGAAAGACGAAGATAGTGAGAAAGATGAATAAAGTATAAAAATTAGTAAAAGGATTATAAAAGGCGATATTTTAAAGTAATTTATTTAAAGGGATTCACAATGACTGTGTCATGGTTCATTGTGTCTCCAAAATGTATGTATACATTGGTCAAGGTAACAGGCCAATGTATACGTTATACCCCAGTCAAGGTCATGGACTGGTAGTGGTCAAGGTAACCGACCAATATTATATGTTATGATTCCTAAAAGCCCCAGTCAAGGTCATGGACTGGTAGTGGTCAAGGTAACCGACCAATATTATATGTTATGATTCCTAAAAGCCCCAGTCAAGGTCATGGACTGGTAGTGGTCAAGGTAACCGACCAATATTATATGTTATGATTCCTAAAAGCCCCAGTCAAGGTCATGGACTGGAAGTGGTCAAGGTAACCGACCAATATTATATGTTATGATTCCTAAAAGCCCCAGTCAAGGTCATGGACTGGAAGTGGTCAAGGTAACCGACCAATATTATATGTTATGATTCCTAAAAGCCCCAGTCAAGGTCATGGACTGGTGGTATGTTAAGACTCAAATCAACAGTGATAAGTAAAATTGTTATGATTATGTAGTTATTTCAAGTGATTCTTAGATTGTTATAATTCTAGTTTTAAATGTTAGAGATATTTTGTGATTGTTGTTCAAGCGTAGAATTATATGATTGTTATTTTAGCTGAATAGATTTTTTATGATTGTTATGCTAATAATTAAAAATGATTTATTTATAATTGTTAAATTATATAAAATGTGTATGTTGTGTTCTCAAAATTAAAAACATTCAACGATGGGACTCGTTGTGGAACGGATGGCCGAGCTGTTACACTTTAAAAGTAGCTATATTGACTCACACGTTAAACTACCGCCTTAGCGGCAAAATAAGGGGAGCAAGAGTGGGAGTTATAGTGCGGAGTAATGGAATAGCGAGTGGGCATTCGTTCGACGACAGTCCAGCGGAAAGGTTGTTTTAACTTTATAAAACTGTGTAGTGCTCGATAAGTGTTGAAATACTTTAACATGTGTGATTTACTGTGAAAAATAAAACCTAAATTGTGAAAACGATAACTGACTTTGTTATTTGAAGTGGCCTTCCTGAGCGTCATTTACACTTTAAAGCTCAGTTTTGCCATACATCGCTAAAATCAAAATCCTTTTGATAAAAATAGACACCCGTTCACATAAACCGCACAGAGCGTGAAATATTAGCTACATCAGTCTCCGGAACATCACTTACACGCTCCGGTATAATCGTCCACCAACGGTGAAATATTATCCGGGTAACAATGAAAATAAGAAACATTGATGTATGCGGGTCAATCAATCATGCACGCCAGTGTCCTGCGCTGAACCAATAGATCAAATGTTTGTGATCCCTGCTCATTAATCACTGATCAAATGACCGCGTTCAATTGAAGTGTTGAAGAGGTTTGAAATTGTGACGGGTGAGTTATTTTGGGCTTAAGTGTTATATGTGTTTAGCACAGGGCTTTTAGATGGTCTGGAATGGAGATTGAAGAGAGTTCCTTACACCTAGTTATTTTTCAATATTAATGAAAATAGTATATTGATTTAATTATATGTAGCTCAATCAATCCTGGACGCCAGTGTCCTGTGCTGAATAAATAGATGAAATGTTTGTGATCCCAGTTCATTAACCGCTGATGAAGAAGTGTTAGTTTGTATTAGTGGTGGGTGAGTTTGTGCTTAAGTGTAATATTGTTTAATACAGCATTGTTATTTGTGCACATTAGAGACAAGATGTGGAAAGTTTTTTTCTAGTCACAAATAGTGTCATTAGCGAAAGCACTAGGAACTGGTGAAGGGCGGGCGTTTTGGGGGACTGTCTTTTGTAATTTTGACGTTCGAAAAGTGCTGATTCTCAGCCTAATTTGAATGAATGACTTTTGATTTAGATTATAGTACTTAATTAGGTAGAAAATAGAAATGACCCGAGAAAACTAATATAGTATAGTAACCGAAGGCATTCCTTTCTAGTTAAATAACCTAGGTTTAATAAATATACTATACAACTAATTACATTACCTAAGAGTTACTTGGTAAAGAACTTCCGATTTATAGAGGTAGAAAGTGTGTTAAAAGTATGAAAATATTAACGTTATAAAGTAAACCGGGAAAGTAGAAGTTACTGGTTTTTCCCCTTTTCATCTAGCGTCGTCCTGATTCTGCGATATAGAGTAGAAAATCTACTCACTTTTTCCTCGAAGCAGATTTGTTCACTACTTAATATAAAAATCCTCAAGTAGAAAGAATTTCCAATGAAACTTTAGCTTATAACTACGAGTGCTATGTTTTTGCTAAGTATATATATGTGTGTGGAGGGAGCTTAGGTACCTGTAGTTACATAAGCAGTATATAATGTTTCCACTGGTACACACAGGCCTCCTCTTATTGAGACGGAGTGGGCTGTAATCCACCACGCGGGCCCAGTGCGGGTTTTGTAGATGACACATGTCTTCGAATTTTTGGTTCTAGGATGTGCCGGTTCCCTCACGATGTTTTTCTTTACCGTTTTGAGAGTAGTGGTGATGAGATAGTTTATTCAAAGTAAAGTGCTTGTGTAGGTTCGAACCTAGGACCTACAACTCGTAAGTCGCCGCCGTTACCACTGGGCCATCATTGCTCTCTGTATTTGTAGTTCATTCCCTTAATTATGGGCAAACCTTATACTTACTACTGAGGCCTAAGGACCTACGAAGCGTGAAATGTACAAAATTATAATTAATATTAGGTACTCGAGTCAAAAACGATGCGAATTTCCTGTGCCGTGAAAATGTTTAAAAAATATTGATAACGTTGGCGGAACCCGCATATTATGTGGAGTACCTTTGACTTTTTCGGAGGTAATTAAAAGCTTATGTTCGCGTCAAGGCCTATTCAAAGAACAAATTGTTTGGTGACGTCATGCCAATCCATGCTATTCCAAATTAATCTTCTCGGATTTTTATTTTGGTTTTCGTATGCATGTTTATAATTTGGTTGGTTTAGTTCCACTATAAAAAACCCTCAATATGAGTAAACAACTCCAAGATAACAATGAAGCATAGATGTAGGAAACCTATGTAATAGGAATCTACGGGAACGATATTCTGATAAAAATAAATATTTAGTTTCTAATCATCTTCTGCTTTGTTGGCACGTCTAAATTGTATTTCGATAAATATTTATTATAAAATGCATACAAATTCTAGAATAAACGTTGAATGACGTTTGCGCAATAGCAAACTGCAGTGTGTTGCTTATTGAAGCTGGAAAGTGATTGGCACGTTCACTATTGAAGTATTGAATTTTAAACTTCGAATTCATTTTATTGGATCGAATGAGTAAGGAGTTTTGATTGTTCGAGTTTTGATTTGAATTTGATTTGTTTTTGAAAAGTATTGTTATTTTAATATTTATTGAATAAAGAGTTCTCAATTTAGTTTTCTGTTTTACAGTGCCGCACAGTTTTCTTTTGTTTCAGTAACTAGAAATACGATAAACTATTAGTTGAATTAATTTTATGTTTTACTATTATGCAATATTCACTATGTATTATACTTCACTCTGAAAATGTCGCAATTCCAACTCCTAAGATACAGGCAAATATCTGGTTTGGGGGCCACCGTCCAATCAGTTCTTGCACAACCTGATTATTATTAATATATACATAGTTTAAATAAACACAAACAACATAAGTAACTCTGAAAATCATTCCGATGGTGACTTACAATTAAATTTTATTTAACATAAACAGATTAATTACGATTTTTACAAGCTAACATCAATATATACTATATACAAGTATATAATACGAAAAAATATAGAAAAAGGCAGGAGCTCATTGGACATCAAAAAAGTCGTCCGCATCACTGTTAATGGGATAAGTGCCCAAAAGGCTGGCAGCATTACCACGTTGGATGGCAATGCTGATTCTTTGGGCTAAAAATAGGCCAGCGTTCTGGTCACGTGAAGAGTCAACCAACCACTTACAATTTAAATAGGCAATTTAATAGGCAATTTGAAAATTTCATCAAAACACGAATTAATTGTTTTCCAGATCTTTACAAAATGATTCAAACCCAGTGGTAATTTATACAGGCCTCTTCACATCCCTCCGCACAAACAAACTTGACCGACAACGTATAAAACATAACGCCAATATGTCAAAGTTCCATATGTGGTGGAGCCACCCTTTTGTGCCTCGACGTGACTTATCACATTTTGCTTTCCACCAAACGTGTTTCCCTTTCTTTGTGTACGATTTACGATAGAACCTTTAATAGAATATTTATAGTTTTTCTATAAACCAATGTATAAAAATACAACGAGGATACTGAGAATGTGTCCTACTTTTTCTTTATTGAATGGAAGTCTGGAAATTGTGTTCAATGAAGACTCTATGGAAACTGAATATAGCCTAGCCTTTTCCCAACTATGTTGAGGTCGGCTTCCAGTCTCATCAGATGCAGCTGAAAACACTCTTCCATCTGGTTGTAGTCGTGTACAACCCAGTTACTGGGTTTACTGGGTAATACTTAGTAAGAATGTGTGAAAATTGAATTTTTATCGCTCTAAATAATTTTGCAGGTTTACAGAAAAAAAGTAGAAAGCTTTTTCTAGTATCTGACTTACAAGTAGTAATTGAAATATGTCTCCTTTATCAATCTGATATGGCAATTTCGCTAAGGGTCATTTTACAGTTTGTCGTGTCACAGAGTGGTCTGACAGTGACAGGTATAAATGCCACAGCATACGTTCCGCGCTGGACTCGACCGACAATTGACGGTTTGTACAAACGTGCAGATAATTCACCTGGACCTGTCAGAGACAGGCGGTTGCGGTGAAGTGTGAATGGACCATCAAACTATTTTTTGTTAGTATTCCTAACAAAAAATATTTTTGGAAACGGCATGCTTTTTGTCGTAAATGTATGGAGTAGTATTTGTCAGTATATTTTGTGGGCTTTTCGATATTAATAAACACAAAAGCTTCATTAACATTTAAGCACTATTGTTCTACCTAATTGTATTTTAATTTGTAATCTGTAATTGACACCTTTCAATTTATGAAAGACGTCAAATGTATTATAACATTTGACATTTTTAGTAGTTATTTCCATAATGTGCCAAACATACTCAAGTACTAACACTAGTGTTTAAGATGTGCATGTTACTACTAACAAATTGGATTGTATGATCTGGATAAATAAATGATTATTATTATATTATAATATCCGAATTTGAATGTAGACAAATACTGGATTAACGTTTTAAGTTTTGTCTTAGTTTATACTTTTTCATATAAATCGCCTTATTTTTTACCTATATAGACACTGTAAGTTGATCCATTAGTGTATACTTAGGTGTAATTTAGTTCAAGATTCTAAGCCGTCACGAACAAAATATCCCTTCGTCCATTTTATAGGGTTTTGTGACACAATAAACCGTGGGCCCTAACATTTTCCAGTAGAATACATTTCGGACCCCATAATTAACACATTGTGAACCCGCTTAACATCTCAGTATATCTGGGACAAAGTTATTTGTATAACACTCAAGAAATTCAAAAGGCATTTGTTTTGGTTCACGAGAAACTCATAACTCAAGTAAAAAACTCAAAGAATTTATTTCAATTAAACCAATTACAGGCAATTTTGAATTGTCAAGAGGTCGGTCAGTCAGAAAGATGAAGCTAGTTGCCCATTCCAAAGCGTAGTCTAGGGTCTTATGGAGAAGAACGGGCAAGAAACTCCACGGACACTATTTTAAATCAAAATATTGTTACAAAATATAGGTTACATCATTCATGTTCAAATTATACATGTGAGGACGATGTAGAAAGACATGCATGTTCAAAGCGTCCGTAGTAAAAAGATATAAAAAAGCATTTAAAATTATGTAAAACAAGCTGTGGCAGCTAACGTTCACGAACATGACGCATGGATCAACACCATTCAGTTCAAAGAAGGGCTGAGTACAAAGCTCATTTTGAAGGGAACTAAATGGTCTAACACATATGCTACCATCACTGAGACATTTGAGTGAGCATGACATACTCTCAGCCGCCAGGACATTCAAGTCAATGTAAGACGTACCCAGTAAATGGTAGCTTTATAGTACAAAGTAGAGAACTACGTTAATGATTTAATTAGAAAGTTGTAGCTCAGAAGGCAAATGCGAGCGCTAAAGTAAGTTTCAGGTCGATGAACTAACTTTTATTTCAAATAAAATTTGAAAGAATGAGGAAAGAAAATTTGTTTTCTTACCTCAATGTATTCGTAGGTATTGTCGAACCCGTAATTGCTTCATTACTCTAAGGTTGAATATCCCTTGCTCGTCATTAAACGACAAGGTCTATTTGTCTATGTGACATGTAGGTATCAAACAATATTTTTGCTGTGCCCTGACAGGGTCTACAACGGTTCTTAGCTCTAAGCCTTTTGTTAACATCTTGTTTTACCTTGTGGAACGCAAATAAATGATGAATATGAAGATATTTAAATATATGAAGATATTTTGAACCATAGCAAAGTTTTAATTTACTGGAAATTGTTGTCAAAAGTGGTTAAATTACGAGGTTGACTATACCTAGGGTTTATTATCTGTGCGCATGCAACTCTTTGGATAATGATACTTTATATCATTTTTCAGGATTATAGACAGACGTAAATTATCCATCTAATCAAACCCAACGTTCAATGGAATGAATGGCAGTCTTAACCTGTTTAATTTTTCCGTACCTCAAAAGAAAAAAACGCAACCATTCCCCTTCGTTGTTCATCTGTCTGTCAAGACCCTTTTTCTCAGGAACGCGTGAAGGTACCAAGTTGAAATTAATATCAAATATTTTTTTCTGATTACAAACTTACATTTACAGTAGAGAATTGACCGTGACATAAATACAGGGTGGCAGGGACATCGACGCGTAAACTGTAACCATGGATTCAGCACATGATACTAGACCCCATTGCGTCGAAATTATTCATCGGTTATAAAAAAAAAAAATCTGTTTCATAGAAAAATGCAATACCTACGCGGTCAAAATGTATGGAACAGCAATATATTTTTTTAATAACCGACGATACATTTCGACGCTATGGGGTCTAAACTCATGTGCTGAATCCATGGTCACAGTTTGCGCGTCGATGTCCCTGCCACCCGATCGATGTATGGGAGAATATGCTTTTCCACTACAATGTTAAGTTTGTTTTGGGATAAATTCATCCCAACTACGGAAACCTACATTTTGCGCGGTTCCGATTTTTTTTTCTGTAAAACTTATTGTGTTTTCTTCGGTGTTCAAATTTCGCCACTTCAACTAACAATTTTTTTATGAGTGAGGGATGATACTAAAACTCATAAAAATAAAAGAAGAATTTAAACTTGAACTGAGGAGTTTGCACAAAGTTTATTTTTATACATTTTACTGAAGGGGACGGAAACTGAAGAGAAATATACAAGGAAAATGGCGACCCTATCACATTTGCCCTTTTATTGCTTGTTACAAGTTTCCAACGATCCAAATATGGTTCGTTTTAATACAGTTCTGGAGTTAGTAATAAAGGCTTCGTATCGAAGTTATGTACTGCGGGTTATGAGATAAAGTTGGAGAGATGGGGTGATAACTACCTCCCCGCGGGAGCAATGCCATAAGTCTACCTGTTCTTGTAAGGGATTTTTTGGAAGGTTGATTTTAAGGTGTGATTTATTAAGTCTTAGTTATTATAATTATGTATAGCGGGAACAATAAATATGTAAGTGTTAATTCACTATTAATTAAGCTTCAAATACGTTAATTACACACATGGGTGCTAAAAAACCTTCGTATCAAAATTAATAATCTATATACCTACTTATTAATAATAAAGCAAGTTTGTTTTCTTGAACACGCTAATCTCTAAAAGCACCAGTCGGACTTAAAAATATATGTTTGCATTTTTGATAACTTAATTCTTGAGGAAGGTAAATTAGGAGCCAAGCGAAAATAAAAAAAAATCGAAGCGTTGCGACGGGGACGGTAAAAAATATCACGCGTACGAAGTCGTACGCAGAAGCTAGTGATTTTATAAAACATCGTAAAAACCTTTCGAGCGTTCTCAGAAAATAAAAGCAATTTATTAACGGTAATTCATTATTACACTCTCACATTTGGAAAGTAAATGAAAATATATCGCTGTATACAAGCAGCCATGCACGTTAATTTAGTCCTTTTAGCAGAGTGGTTTGTACTCTCGTTGGTGCCGAAACGGGTGAACTGTCAGAACTTGTACACTGCCCTTATAAACACAATACGTTATGACTGCAGCTTCAAGGCGGGTGCGGTAAGGTAGCCCGCGAAATTCAAATTTACTTACGTTTTTTTTTTTTGCAATTTGCAGGTCAATGTCAGGTTGTATGTTGATTAAAATATGATTCGCGACCGTAACAAATATGGCTTTACAGAATAATAATCATTAGACTCAGCAATACAACTCCTTATTGAGAATTTGCCTCAAATGTCATGATGTCATGAAATATTTATTCAATGAAATAGGTAATATGAACTTAGAGAGCAGTATTTATGATTTTTATGCTTATAATTATTTAAATAATTATTTGTTAGGACCGCGAATCATTATTTAGATCAACATACCACCTGACACTGACCTGCCAATTGCAAAAAACGTGAACAAATTAAATTTCACGGGTTACTCTGACATTTTCGCCTTAAGTGGTAATACTACCCCTTGTTTCACTCCAAAGTGTGAAACATAACAGTATTTTTTCAGCATAACTTCAGTACTTTATCATTAAAACCCGAAACTTTACAAAAGACCAACAAAAAATATAAAAGATAGGACCTACATCATTACAAATTACTCGTTAACTTACGTCTGATGTAGCAAAAAATCCCCTTTTAGAGAAAATATTAATTATGGCAGAAATTATTATCAAAGGGGAAGGAAACGCCTTTGGCCACGGAAAATTGGGATGTCCAGGGAAGTCGGCGTTATAATAATTTCGCAATTTCCATAATTAAATTCAAATAATTGTTTCAGTATGATCCGGGTACGAAGGACTTGTAATGAGTAATTGAAAATGGATATGTTGCATAGGTTTTGTAATACCATAAATAAATCTCTAAATAATCTGATTTGGTTTCCCGAAGCTTACACTAGGTATACAGTACCTATCTGTTCACTTTAACTGTTATAATGTAGACCGGACATGTCTGCCGCATGTCAGATGACAAATGGGCTAGGAGAATCACCGATTAGGTTCTACTAATCGACGACATCGCGCCAGGCCGAGACAAAGATGGCGGGATGAGCTTGACTCCTACAGAAAAGAGTGCCGACTAGCAAAAGACAGAATTGTGCGGAAAAGGGAGCGTGAAGCCTGTGTCCTGCAGTGCGACAATGCAGGACACAGGCTTAATTATGCTCAACCCGCAGTGGGCCCGCGTGGTGGATTATGTCCCACTCCCTCTCACAGAGAGGAGGCCTGTGTCCCAGCAGTGGGAACGTTATAGGCTGATTACGCTAAATAGCTTTGATAGTTTTATCGGACGTTTTATACAAAATATTCCAATCTGTAAATTACTTATTCTGTATGTAAGCTACATCGTTCTTTATGAATACGTTGCCCATTAACTCGTAAAATTTCAATGCCCAGTGGAATTACATAATATAACATCACGCCTGCAATGCTTGAAGGGTTCGGCAGAATCCTACATAAATAATTATGAAAGTTTGTATGTTTGGATGATTGTTACTCAATCACGCAAAAACGGCTGAACGGATTTGGATGAAATTTGGCACACAGATAGTTTATAACCTGGATTAATACATAGGATACTTTATATAACAACACGCCTGTGATCCACGAAGGGCAGGCTTCTGCAGGCAGAAGTGTACCGACATTACACCCACATTCCGCCAGCTATGTTTAGGTCCCATGTCAAAAGGGCGCCATTAATCTGGCAAAGCCGATCGATTCTGTAAAAATCTCACCGTGAAAAGTTAGGTGAAGTGAGCTTAGAGTGAGCTGTCAATAGTGTCAATCCCTAGCATTAGTTGGAGTGACAGCTTACTCCACGCTCACTTCACCTAAGTTTTCACGGCGAGATGGTTACAGAATCGTACTGCAGATCCAGACTCCGAGCTGAGAGATTCCTGACGAGGAAATCAAATAAAAAAACCGCCCAAGTGCATGTCAGGCCACGCATAGAATAGGTTTCCGTAGTCATCCATTTCTACTTTACTTATATAGCCTGTATTGTAATGAATTGATACCACTTTTTTAAGCCACTAATTTAATTTATCCTCTTTAGAGAATTCAAATTGAAATAAAATCGCGCCCAAAAGATAATTGTTATGATTTTATTTTTGATATTTTATATGTTTACTTATTGTTTCGTTATTCTTGTACGAAGTTTTCCAAGTAAGCGCATTTTACAAGTTAGACCTCTATAACTCCTGAACTAACAAAGTTATCTAAGCCGTTATAGTTTTCTTTCAAAGTTCATCACATGGACTACCATTATTAATTTTTTCAGATTTTTTGGGCCTGCCGTTTATTTTTATGGGGGAGGGGGTGCGCCTATTTTAACAAAAAAATGCGCTTTAAAGTTAAATATCTCGCAAACGGATACCTAAATCAAAAAATCATCTCAGCAACATCTGAATGTTTTTAAAAGACCTATCTAATGATACCCCACACTATTGGGTCAACGCGAGAAAAAATGTCATCCCCACTTTGCGTGTAGGGGAGGTACCCCAAACAAAATATTTTTCGTGATTTTATTTTAGCACTTTGTTGACGTGGTAAATACACATATCCATGCAAAGTTTCATCTTTCTAACACTAACCGTTTGGAAGGTAAGCCGAGGACGGACGGACGGACGTGTGTACATGACGAAACTATAAGGGTTCCGAGACGTGAACTACGGAACCCTAAAAACGTAAAAATAAGTTATAAACTTACAAATTCCTGTTATAAAACACGCGAATCATTGTACGTGTACCAAGTCACCTTTAAAGTCAAACTTAACCCTGACGCTACTACCTACAACATAGTAAGACCCATTTATGAAGATGTCTGCATCGCATGCAACATTGTAAATCCGCAACGACGATGACATCCAGTTTATGTCGGCACGCAACGACAAAATGGCGCTGATACGGTTTGAAAGTCGTTAACAAACACGGTGCAGTGCTATTGATGTTTTGATTATGCAAATAAGTTGTCAAAACCGCTTGGAGGAGATTTAACATGCAAAGATGGAACTTAGAATTATTTGGAGCATAAAACAGTTGTTTCTATTAAAGTAGCCAGCATTAACATTATTATAAATACTAGCTTCTGGCTGTGACTTGGTCCGCGTGAAATTTCTTGTTACCCCGACCTATCCCATCGCATTGCATCGCATCGTGCTATTACCTCGTTATCGCTTAGCGTTATTTCTTTTTGCTCGGCTCCTAAGTGTCGAAGCGTGATGTCAAATTATGAGATGTTAGCCCACAGCCTTCCTCAAGAATTACGCTATCAAATTCAAACAAAACATTTTAAAAGAGTAACGGTTGAGTTTCTTGCCCATTCTTCTCCATACGAAAACTACCTTTTGGAAGGGGCGACTAGAATCAATTTTATTTTAATTTTAATTTTGACGTTCAAAAGAGCCTTTATGTGCCTATTTGGAATAGGTACATGATTTGACTTTGAAAATTATTTTTTCAAATCCGACTGGCGTTCCCAGAGATTAACGCGTTCAAACAAACAAACTGTTCAGCTTTATTATTAGTATAGGAATAGATTTATAAGATCAATTGATTACAAAAATAAACAGTAAGTATCATTTAAAACGTTGCAGTCGTTTGCAGACACATTGTTTTTTACCGCAGCTCAATTTATTATTCCAAAAATGTTTACACAATTCTCACTATCAAAATAAACACCCATTGGAACAATTCAATTGCAACCATTACTCTACGATGGAACTCTGTTCTAGCATCAATAAGTTAACAATTATTATAAGAAGAGAATCGCAGAGTTTATTTTGCTGGTAAAGGTCCTTCAGACCGTACTTTGACCACGGCAGCTAATCTCAACGGACACTAGCCTTCGGCGCGGGATATACAAAGTGGCGATTAGGTTATCACATTAAATAGTACAGCTGTTATTACAAGTCGTAATCAGCCTGTTAAAATTAAAAAAAAAACAACTTTACTAAAAATAGAAAACTGAATTTTTCCAACAAAATAAATAGCTTAAAAATTGGCACAATATAAAGCACCCTCGATACTAAGGTTCTAGACACGCGCGGGACAATGGTATCAATAATTCAACACAAACTTTATGATATTGTTACCAAATAATCACAAATTAAGCTTAATGATAAATTAAATACTCAAACGAAGAAAAGAGGTCCCACGGCTAGAATGAATTGTTATCAATTATTTTAATTGTATATGTGTAATACGTAATGTAGAATACGTGGTTTCAATTAATGTGATAACTTAATCGCCACACTGTATTATAGTGCACAAGTGCGTGTGCAGACACAAGTGCACTCTCCCTTCCCTGACTCTCATAGTCCGATGGGACGGCAATCCGACACGACCGGAGAGAGATCAGGCGCAGGACCAACGGCTTAACGTGCTTTCCGAGGCACGGGGGTATCACACTTCCAAACTCCGGGCATAAAGCGGATAAGAAATTTCTAATGGAAAAACTCAATAACACTTTGCCCGACCCGGGAATCAAACCCAGGACTCCACACTCAGCAGTCGCGCTTACGACCACGAGACCAACTGGGCAGTCAGCTGGTCCATTAATAGATATATCAATACTCAATAATGATAATAATTAATTTATTCAGACAACCATTGATCCATTACATTACATTTAAGCGCTTTTTTTTTCATTTAACATATTTGCAGAACGGATAAACCCCACCGTATGTTGCAAGTCCATATTAAAAATACTCTTCTTCCCGATAAAATTAACCCTACCTGCACTCGACGAAGGAAAAACATTGGGATTGTAGAACAAATGTTCCGCTGTGGCCGTATCTCGCTTTTGATCAATTAGACGGAGAACAATTGAAGTTTCTTGTGCAATTACTGGTATTAGGTGTGAGTAAGCGACCCGGAGTGGAATGTACGGCGATTTACTGAAAGGCGTCTCTTTTATTGGGATTTGTATTAAATTATTTAATCACTTTTGAAACAAAGGACTAATTTAGTTGACCTTTTACACAGTCTCGTTAAATAAATCATGAAAACTGTAGGTAGTATTAAACTGTAGTGTTTTAATGTTTAACTGGTCACTGTTAGCTTGCATCATCCCACAGCTGGGCAAAGCCATCTCCCCATGCCTAACTACTCTTTCGATTCAGGGCTAAGGTCCACTGGACATTTGTTTTGTCCAGCTCGTCACGCCGTCGTCTACGGGGTCTGCCGCGCCGCCTTCTAGCTGTGTCAGGGCTCCACGTGGGGGTTATTTTGGCCCAGCGGTCATTGGGCATACGGCAGACGTGACCAGTCCTACTTCAGCTTAGCGTCTTGTTGAACAACGTCAGTAATCTGTGTTTATTTGAAAAATGTAATATAAATGTTTTCTATGTTTATTTGTATTAGAAGTTAACTCCACCAATATTTTCTCCTGTAGGTATGCACGCATAATGAGTAAATGGCAGAGAAATGGCGGAGTTTGTAAATTGTTTACTAGTTTTACTTGCCTCACCTAAGTTTAATTAAACCACTGTAGTACCTCTACTGTAATACATTTGTATATTCACAGCGGTGAATATAATTTACGGCAGATAAACCGTGGATATGTACTGACAAAAAATAATTGAGTTAAAAGCAACATGTGCGAGTATGTTATGAGAAATGCAATTTTAATTGGAAATTATCGATAAAAATACTCAGATCAAAATCGTATCGATGGAATGAATCATACATGGAATGAATGCGCAAATAATAAGTAAAAATTCTTCGCTTAAATACGTGCTTTTTGTTTTGCAGTGACATTACTTTCCTTTTTAATGTCCGAAGCAAATAAGTAAAACCTTTTCATGCAACTCTTTATATACACAACCCTGGACTACAAATTAAAGTCTCCACTGCCTTTAATTATCAATTTATCACCCTTTAATATATTTTAAAGCTGAAACAGTTCGTAAATAAACGCCAACTCATTTTAAATGGCGCGCAATTTTTAGTGAAACGAACCGCTTTGTCGACAGATATAGACGGAGGGCGGAGCCAATGTGCGCTTTGGAAAAATCTCCATTCAAGGGAAAATGAAGGGTGCTCCACTCCAAAACTGATGACGTGTAAAAAGCTGATAGAGCCATCGGGGGTTCATTTAAATGTCGCGAATGGGATGAGAATCTCTCAAGCTTTTATATAATGTTGAGGGATAACCGCGGCTCGGCCGACGCGATTGTATCTTTAGCTAAGATTTTTAGGAGATGTTCTCTTGTGTAAATGTGATATGACTTTGTAATATGACAACGATTTATGATAACAAATTATTGTTATCGTTTTTGACGTTGTATTATTGCAAAAATCGTATAAATTGTGTAGTAATTCTACTTTAGTCATTCAATATTTTTTGCGTTGAAAACACCACAGTAGGTAGGTAGGTACTTATTTTACGGTTATGTATATACTTAGAATTATAATAAATTTCATCGTTTTAAACAAAAACATGCTTGCTTAAAAAAAGTACAATGGTACCTGTGAACGAGTTCACTTACAAATATTGACTGGGGAGCCTGAGCGGAGTTGCGACAATCTTTCACGTCCCTACACTACCGGTTGTGTTGCCAACATCAATAAGTCACGGCCTGAATAAAAAAATAAAATACGAACGTGACATGAGTGATTGAATTCGAATTTCGAGTCAGTTCTTCAGTTCGAATTTGGAAACTTTTTGTTACTTTTTAATGCGGCAATCGTCACCATCTTTCTTTTTATCGAACTATTTTAATTTAAGAAGATATGTTTCCTCTCCTGATTTCAGTTTATCATTAATTCATAGTTTACTGTTATAGCGAAGAAAATAAATCCAAAAACCTCAAGAGTCCTTGAGTATATTTTTATATCTAACATTTGCATTCCCACGTTTGAAGCCCCTTTCTAGGGCGTATTGAATAATCCTTTTACCCCGTATTTTAATATGGCAATACCGGCCCTGCGGCGGTAGGTATTTCCACGCGCGCCGGTTATTTGGCAAACTTTGAACTGTGCCATTGTTCTCCTTGTGTCAAGTGAGGACCGGTTAGCATTAGCAATTCTGCTGGACAGATGTTTAGACAAACAGCGGTGTGGGCTGTTGTGAATTTGTTGAATCGACTTATTTTTTTAAGTCTGGTCACTCAAGAGCTGTAAGGGCCGAGCGCAAATTAAAAATAATATTATTGTTAATGATTTTCTATTGTTACAGTTTATTTTTATGTTCGTAGGACACTGTTATTAGTAGTTGTACTAGTTATGAATAAATTTTAGCTAAAATTAGATGTAGATGTATTTTTACATAATATACAGATTGGCAGGAACATCGACGCGCAAACTGTAACCATGGATTCAGTACATGATTTTGAACCCTTCTGCGTTAAAATTTTTCGTCAAAAATGTCTAAGCTAGGGGGATCTAGAATCATGTGCTGAATTCATGGTTACAGTTTGCGCCTCGATGTCCCTGCCACTCTGTAGGTATTTTGATTTATTTTTACCCAAGTCGTAGCAAAGCTTACTGGATTAATTTGCAGAAATTTTGTCTTAAGAGAGTTGTGTAGTTAGTTTAGGAGCTTACCGCAATAAACTTGAATTTAACACCTACTCGTAAGGCATGTGTCATATTAATATACGAATTACGATCTATGTATCTTATAGAATAATTGTAAATTTTATTTTCCACGTCTAGTTTAATTGATATCGGTGAAGGAAAACGTCGTGAGGAAACCTGAAGGCCAATTCCCGTAATTACAAATGTTTAAAATCTAGTCGCTATCTCATCTCAGCGACAATCAATGTCAAAAACATGTAAGGAATTTAGTGGTATTTTTGACAGATTGAGGCTGAGATCAGCACCCTAATTGCGTAACACACGATCAATCGGAATCGGTTTCATTTTGACAGTTCAACATCATTCATTGCGTTTTTTACGTGTTGAGCAGACAAATTTTTCGAACTTATGAAGCAATGGATTAGCAATTTGATTCTGATTCCGATTGATTGTGTGTTACGCAATTAGGGTGCAGACTGTGAACGGTTAAAATTACGGGAATTACCCCTCAGGACTTAAATTTTATATTAGTCTGAAATAGCCAATCTATCTTGAGCAAGCGTGGTGATTAAAGTTCATGCCTTCTCCGTAGAAGAGAGAGGCTTTTGCCCTGCAGTGGGACAATAAGGGCCGATTCACACCGGAACGGCAGCGGCTGGCAGCGGCTGGCAGCGGCACGGCGAGCACTTTCAGTGTGAAATAATTTTAAGCTTTTTCTATATATATGTGTAATTAAAAGACTAATATCGCTTGAAAAGGTCGCGCAGCCACGCGCGTCTGCCCGCGGCCGCTCGCGGCAAAACAAGCATCTATGGTGCATTCTGGCGTCGCTGCCGGCCGCTGCCGGCTTCTGCCGTTCCGGTGTGAATCGGCCCTAATAGGCTGGTATTATTGTTATTATAATTTTGAATGAATAGCCTTAATTATGCACTAAAGTGTAATACACATTTCATAACATAAAATGATTTGCTTTCATTGATGCATTATAAATAGCACTTAATTGAATAAGTAATTTAGTAACAGGTTTTAATTACACTCCATTACCTTTGATTATGATATAATTGTGGAAACCACGCTATTCAGTATGTAGGTCGTCATTAAATTTGTGAAACGTGCCTCATTGAGTATTGTTTATAATGATTTACAATAATTTTTAACCCCCGACGCAAAAACGATGGGATGTTATAAGTTTGAAGTGTCTCTCTCTGTGTATGTCTGTCTGTGGCATCGTAGCTCCCGAACGGATGAACCGATTTTGATTTTGTTTTTTTTTGTTTTAATTGTATAGAAATAAAGCCGTAAACTTGTCTATAATGTAAAGCTATAGTTTTCCAGATGCAGTGGCCGCCACATAGCGTCCGTTTATGATTATTGTTTAAGTTTGCGAAATTAAGTAACAATGTTTTTGGCGCGGCTTTTCCACCAAGTCTAATTTACCTACACAAAAATTAGACACTACGCACAATGTTTCAAACAAAAGATAAGATACGAACACAAACTGGAGTGAGTATAATACCTACCTATAGAATAACTTCCACATTGAAAACCTCAAAGACGGTACTCTTCACTAAATAACTACCTATTAACTTTGGGACGAAAGTACCAAACCACCAAAGCGCCGTAATGTCGGAATGAACGGAGACAGAATTCTGTGTAATTGAAAACATGGCGGTAGAAGCAATATATTTAAGACGGCAGCCCTAAATTGTTCGGAGGTAAGCTTACATAAGTTCATTCTCGTTGATCGAACTTTACATTGAAATTAATTGCTTGTTGATCTAATTTACTTCTGTAAAAGTGAGAAGAGAAAGGCAGAGATGTGAAATCAGGGAAATAAACTGTTAAGCAAATTGATTACCGTTTATTTCCCAACCAATTCAGTTGCAAGAATTGACTATAACACGGCAAATTCTTAGCGTGTGGCAAAAAGTTCAAACATATTTGGCGCAGAATTCAGCTGCGCGAATGTCATGGGGAGTCATGTCATGTGGTGCCATGTCTGTGGGGAGGTGCCGCATACGCACTTGAGATCTGCCGATCGATTCTGTAAAAAACTCACCGTGAAAAGTTAGGTGAAGTGAGCTTAGAGTGAGCTGTCAATATGTAGTGTCAATCCCATGAAGCTCTAGCATTAGTTGGAATGACAGCTCAATCCACGCTCACTTTACCTAAGTTTTCACGGTTACAGAATCGCACTTCTGAGCCATCTGCGAACCCCTGTCTGTGGAGATTGTCTTTGCTACGGCCGAATTCGATTCCAAGTCCATTTAGAAATTTCCAAGTCAGCTAACGTAGTCACTACCTAATGACCTGACACTTTTTTGGTGTCCATGTTATTGTTAGTATAAATTTAATCTAGGATTGAGGGGAAGACCTGGAACGGACTCGCACAGACCAGGGAAGTATGGCACTAAAGGAAGGACACCTATACTCAGTAGTGGATGGAACAAGGCTACAAAGGGTGTACTATGCCAAATCGAATGCCAAATAATCGAATATCAATTGATCGACCACTAGAAGAACTGTCAAAAATTCAAAATTATTTTTCGGATAAAATTATCTGGCGTTGGAAAAATCAAATTAGACATTTTAGCATTTCAATGTCATCATCATCATCAAGATCTGTCAAACGTCAATTTTATTCCACGAATAAAAATTATCTGTCGATTGAAAAATCAGCCCTAAATAGAATAATTCTGAGATATAATAATAATAATATCCCTGGACATTTCACACAGCGCCATCTAGTCCCAAGCTAAGCAACCTAATGCTTGTGTTATGGTAACAAGATGGCTGATAAACTACTTATATACATTTTTTTTGTAAATAAATTCATAGTATAGATAGAAAAACACCCAGATTCAGAACAAATACATGTAGGACTTACAAATATTTGTTCCGTGCGGGAATCGAACCCGCGACACGCAGCGCAGCAGTCCGATCGCTCAGCCACTGCGCTAACCGTGTTGTCGATATAAAACTAACCAAACTAGTATATAGTAGTAACATACGAAGTTATCGTCACAAAAGTACCTTAGAGAAAATGTAAACAGAATTCACTTTAATTGAAAACACGGCTGTATTCAGCAATATATTTGAGACAGTAGCCGGTATTGTTGGCCGTTAAGCTGCGTAAGCCGGCTCTGGCGCAGCGCTGCATTTGCTTGAAAATATACGGACGGCCATCTTCTGTAATCGATTGCTATGGGTTATATTTTGTGCCGTGGTTGAGGATTTTGTTGTCTTGTAATATTTAATATATCGAGCAGGGTGCTCCAGTGGTAACGGCCGCGACTTACGAGTTTTAGGTCGTATGTTCGAACCTAGACAGGATGACCTAGATTTATTTAGTGTCACTTCACAGTGTCAATATTTACACTAAGTAAAACTTTGACTGCTCTCAAAACAGTAAAGGAAAAAACATCATGTGGAAACCGGCATGTCCTAGAAATAAAAATTAGAAGACATGTGACATCTTCCAACCCGCACTGGGCCCGCGTGGAAGATTACAGCCCACTCCATCTTGTAGAGAGGGGGCCTGTGTCCCAGCAGTGGGAACATTATAGGCTGATTGTGCTATACTGGTAAATTGCTTATTATTATCTGCATATGTCGGTTATTGAGAGATTGTCCATAGATTTTTTAATACTAATTTGTTAGAAATGTTTAGGTTATTGCAAATGTTTACTTCTCGATTCACACGAGAAAAATAAGAAAATAACCGGAACCACTCTAACTGATCGTTACTATTTACATATTTTATTTATTCTATGCTTCAACGACTAAACACAATCATAAACACGAACATTTAATTCCAGTGCGTTATTGGTTCAGTAATGTAATGTACATATTAGCTTAGCGCCAGGAATGTATTTACACTCGTATAATTAAGTGTCGCCTAAAGTATACACAAACACATAGGCTATTTATTATGTTTGAGCTAGAATATCGACTAAAAATAGCAGTAGGTGGAAGTGACGTTTCATTCAGACTTTTAGTTTATTTTACCATTTATGTACACACATATATAAACAGGCAAGAAAAAAACTGAACAGAAAGAGGTAAACAGGCTTATTTCATAAGAAATCTCTTCCAGCATACCTGCGATAGGACAATAGATAGAGATGTAGACAGAAAAGAAATCATAAACAATTCACTTAATAAAACTAAACAAATATTATCAGAATATACTTACACACATGTTTCTAAAATAAATATCACTAGAATGTTAATAATTATAACGTAATTAATAAATACATACACAACTATGATGAAGTGGAAAGATAGTGTTGTTTAACTCTTCTTTTAAAAACTACAACAGTTTGCCAGTCCCTAATGTCAGGCCTAATTTAAGTCGGTTTACCGTAGATAGGTAGTACAGGTATAGTCAAAAGTGAGTAATATTTACACTATAACTATAAGTAAATATATGTCAACTATATAAATATGTAGGTAAAGTCAAGAACATAAATTGTTTAACAAATCGACTAACAACTTAAATTAGCCATATATTCCAATCACAACTGTCATTCTTAGACAGTTGTACGAAATGACTATAACGCGTCAAAATAACGTAGTGATAAATCTTGCATCTAGTAACAAAACCCACCTACCTACCTACTAAGCCTCATGCTACTTGCTTAATTAATAATAATAATAATCCTTATTTCCAGTTTAACAATTTACATTTACCACTTGATCTATCAACCATTACCTACTGTCTTATAAATTGTAGGTTTATACAGAGTTATAAACCTCTGACGCCCAAGCTAAGATTAAAAATTGTAAATACGCTTACATGGTGCGGCTTACTACATCATCTGCCTATACTTTTCCAGTCTAACCGGATGACCTTCACAAGCCTGTTACTGGGTAATACCATACTCCTTGGTAAGACTGGTTGTCAGACTTTCTGGCTTCTGACGACCCGTAACGACTGCCAAATATCCACGATTGACAGCTGGGACCAACTGTTTAATTTGTTTTCCGAGGCACGGAGGGGTCTTGATATATAAAGATGGTCACCCATCCACGGACCAACGATAGTATGGTAAGCATAGCTTAACCCGATCGATCGACCCACGCGGCTGCTATTACTTAGCCACAAGCCCTCGGCTACTACAAATATTTCGAAAACAAAGTCTTCGAAAGAGACAAGAAAACGTCTACTAGGTATATTATTTTGTAAGACGTTCGTGCTAGTCATAAAGACACCGGGAAAATGACTCCTTCTCAATTTACTACGAGTATATTCTTGCTTCTTAAACACAACTGTTTAATATTCTAAAGTGGAGGCCAGCATATTTGTACTTTATACTCATAACTTGCTACAGCGAAGTGAAACACGTTGGCATACTGTATAATTTTGTACTGTGGTGTTACACTTACCTACGTTACTTCAAAATTGAGGGGTCAGCTCAAGTTAATTAGTGATGTGTAAGAATTTTTATACTTAGTTAAGTTAATAGTTACCTAATTAAAATGGGATTGGGCGGGCACATCAGCCGTATGAAGGATGACCGCTGGGCAAAAGTCTCAATACAATGGGTGCTTGAGGATGGACGGCGCCACCGAGGCCGGCCCAGAAAGAGATGGTGACATGACCTGGCTGACCGCGAGGTCTGGTTCGAGGTGGCGCGGGAAAAGAGTTCCTTGAAGGATTTGGTGGGGACCTTGCCCAGCAATTGGACAGTACAGGTTAAAAAAAGTTAACAAACTTCTTCGTTCTTGTAGTATTAATCAAGTAACTCCTTGTTGAAACTCTGGACTGGACCATCTTATTACAATTCGGGATCTTAGTTCAGTCCAAGCCCTAACCTTCGAGTCAGTTTTTTATTTTGAAAATTCCAACTCATGTAAAGTTCTGAATACAACATTGATAACTAAGATGCGGGTTAAACGTCAGTTTTTGTAATTAGAACTTTAATTTTATCGGAATAAAGTTCGTAATAATAAAATGGTTTAGCGCGTTTTCGTGAAAATGAGTTCATATTCGCAGGCAGTAAAATGTAAAAAACGCAACATTTTAGGAAAACGTTAAGTAAGTTGTTATTAAGAAGCAAATTATTTACGTGACTTGCCTTTTCACTCATGTTTTAATTATCAACGGAAATATTATAATAACCGCAAGTTGTAGTTGTCAAGCTGTGTAGTTGTAATTTACTGTTACAAATTACTAACATTTTTATAAGCATACATAAGCAATGAAAATGATTTCACGCCCATATTACCCGAAGGAATAAGCAGAGACATCCATCCATATTCAAAGCACGTTATTGGGGGCTTAAGTAAGTTTGTTAGGCACAAATCCCGTTCCTGATGGAAAATGTTAAATTAGTTTTTCCATAAATATCCATTTTGCATCAACAGGGAAGTTTAATTTAATTCAAACAAAATTGGTTAGCTGTTATTATTTATGCACCAATATAGTATAGATCACGCATCTTTTAATATCCTGTCCAGCCGATCGATTCTGTAAAAATCTCACCGTGAAAAGTTAGGTGAAGTGAGCTTAGAGTGAGCTGTCAATAGTGTCAATCCCTAGCATTAGTTGGAATGACAGCTCACTCCACGCTCACTTCACCTAAGTTTTCACGGTGAGATGGTTACAGAATCGCACTGCAGTTTGAAAACATAGCCTCTTCTTCACTCACACACGCGCTTAAAATTGATTTATGTTTAAACTCATGTCCAATGATTTACTTTATGGCTAAGTAATAACAGCCGCGCGGGTTAATCGATCAGGTTAAGCTACGCTTGCCGCGGTTGGTCCGTGGATGGGTGACCAGCTTTACATATCAAAACCCCTTCGTGACTCAGAAAGTACGTTAAGCCGTTGGTTCTGGCTGTCAATAGTGGATCTTTGGCAGTCGTTACGGGTCGAGAGGAGCGGAGTCTCCTAACACAGGCTTATCTGCTTAAAAGGAGACTCTAATCACTAGTTTTTATAATAAGCCATTTTTAATTTTCACATCATCTAGTTTTAAAATACGATTGACGCGTAAAAGTGTAAAAACATACTTACAGAAATAAAATCATTTATGATAAATGATAAATGATAAATGATTTTATTTTTGTAAGTAGGTTTGTACAAACACTTTTACACGTCAATCATATTTTAAAACTAGATGAGGTCGGCGTTTCCTATCTGACTAGTCTGAGAAGAAAGGCCGAAACAAACTCAGACGTCACAGTCTCTTTTAAAGTCCAGACATAATCTTGGTCAGACCATGTGAAGACCATGTAGATTTATGTCTGAGATGGTTTTTTTGAAGAAAGAACCAAACAGTTTGAGAGGACCTGTCCAGTCAGTGCACGCATTTGTCAGAAATCGTGCAGCTCAACTCAAAACTTAGAGAGCTCAACGATCCGACGAACAATACCAAAGAAAGGACATTTGGGTAGGCCACATTAATTACTCAAACTGCCAGACCACGCCAAAAACTAAGAGAACAGAGAGAAAAATAATATAAATACAATGACCCACATAGTCTTCACATTCACAATAATTAAAATAATAGAATACTTTACAAAGTAAGCAAATGTCATAGTATATATCAAATTCATCAATGTCAAAGTGTATATAAAAAAAAAAAAAAAAAACATCAACAAAACAAAAATAAAAAATAAACACATTCAATATGTAAAAATTGGAAGCAGCTTAATCCCAAGCCTTTTTGTCCTCGATATAAGCCTTAACGGTATAAAATGCTTTCTCGCACAACTTACGTTTAATGAATGATTTGAATTTATTAAGGCTTAGATCTTGAACGGGGCTTGGAACTTTATTGTAAAAGCGTATACATTGGCATCTGAACGAGCCACCTATTTTCTTGAGCCTTGTTGTAGGTAGAACAAATTTGTGTTTGTTCCTAGTATTTATATCATGGATATCACTGTATTTTTTAAACAATTTTATATTTTTATGGGCATATAAAAGATTTTCATAAATATACTGAGAAGGCACAGTCATAACATTAATTTCTTTAAATTTTTCTCTGAGCGAGTGTCTCGGACTTAATTTATAAATTGATCGAACAGCTCGCTTTTGCAAAACAAAGATAGTCTGAATATCAGCGGCATTTCCCCACAATAGAATACCGTACGACATTACACTATGAAAATAGCTAAAGTACACTAAACGGGCTGTCTCTATATCAGTTAAATTACGAATTTTTCTAACAGCGTATGCTGCGGAACTTAGCTTTTTTGACAATTTGTCTATATGTGGACCCCACTGAAGCTTAGCATCCAAAGTTATGCCTAAGAATACTGTGCTGTCTTCAGGATTCAATTCTTCGCCCTTTACCAACACATTAGTTTTCACTTGTCTAACGTGAGGCAACGTAAACTTAATGCATTTGGTTTTTTTCTCGTTTAGAAGTAAATTATTAACATTGAACCAGTGGACTACTTTAGAGATCGCGCTATTTACATCGTCAGTAACCTGCTGCTGACGTTTAAGTTTAAACAAAAGTGAAGTGTCATCTGCAAACAACACTATATCATGATTATCCTTTATGAGGTACGGCAAGTCATTAATGTAAATAAGAAACAAGAAAGGACCAAGAATTGAGCCCTGTGGGACTCCCATTGTTACTAAAGATCCGGGAGATCTTTTTCCGTTAACATCAACGCTCTGAATCCTCTTACTCAAGTATGAAGTAAGAAGATCCAGAGCAGCGTTCCGGATTCCGTAGTGGCGGAGTTTCCTGATTAAAGTTTCGTGAAGAACGCAATCGAATGCCTTGGACAAATCACAAAAGATGCCCAAGGCATCGCATTTGTCTTCCCATGCATTATAAATATGTCCTATAAGTTCAACACCGGCATCAGTAGTTGAACGACCCCTTGTAAAACCGAACTGTTTGCTATGTAATAATTTGTGTTTATTAAAAAATCTTTGCATTTGTTCTAAAATTAATTTCTCAAAAATTTTACTAAAGGTAGGCAGTACAGAAATAGGTCTATAATTTGTAGGGTCTGATGTACTACCTGATTTAAACAAAGGTATGATTTTACTATTTTTCATAAGGTCAGGAAACTCCCCACTGTCAATACAACTATTAAAGATAAGAGCTAGAGTAGGTGCTACAATGTCAATAATAGACTTAGCAACTTCTACAGAATTGCCCCACAGATCTGCAGTCTTTTTTACATTTAAAGTGTGAAAGGTTTTAATTATATCTCTACAGGTAACATGTTCAAAATGAAATTCCGAATCGCAACCATTAACATTTTCCATAAGCAAAGACTCAGCAATAGAAGGTGATGAGTTTAGGGATTTAGTAGTTGAAACGGGAATATCTGAAAAGAAATTTTCAAATGCCTCGGCGACTTGTGAGTCTGATTTTATTATGTTGTCATTAATAGACAGGCTGTAGTCAGTATTTCGGTTACTAGATCTTCCTGCTTCACTATTAATAATAGACCAGGTCGTTTTAATTACATTATTGCTGTTTTTAATCTTTGAACCCAAATAACGTGACTTGGCCATATAACAAACTTTTTTAAATAATTTTGAATAATTTCTTACATACAAATTAAATTCATCAGTGTTTACGTAAGTCCTTTCATTGTACAGTTCATAAAGCCGCTTTCTACTTTTATGAATACCAATGGTAGCCCAATCACTGAAACATGTGTTACTATTAACCGAGATAGTCTTGGGAATAAAGGTTGAATTAAATTGTTTACAGTATATATTAAAAAAATTATCATATAGATGATTAGGATCCGCATGAATGGACAAAACTGGTAATTTATCAGTGAGTTTACTTTTGAAAACCTTCAAACGACATGCAGTTTTGGGGTTAACAGTGATATCTTTTTTAACCACTATTTTGTTTTGATTTGGAATAGTAATCCTTTGCCCGCAATGATCAGAATCTAGTAAATTTATAATTTCTTTGTGGCTTGGTATAATATCTGTATAAATATTATCTAGGCATGTGGCACTAGTAGGGGTTATTCTTGTGGGCTCCAAAAATAGGTTTACAAGATTGTAGGACTGAAATAGACTTATAATTTTACTACGAGAACCTGAGTTTTCTAATAAATTGACATTAAAATCACCGCAAATGATAACAGACTTGTTTGAGTTACAAATCCTGTCTAACACTTCATCCATTACCTTTTCAAAACAGTCATACAATCCTGATGGGGGTCTGTACACACTTAATACAACAAAATGCTCCAATTCTATACAGGCAATTTCAACTGTACGCTCAACAGATAGGCTCACAATATCGTTACGATCTTTAAATTTGAGCTGGTTACTTACTAAAATTAATGAGCCACCATGTATAGCATTTAATCTGCTGAACGAACTACCAACCTGGTGATTATTAAAATTGAACAAGAACTGGTGGCTTTTCAGCCAATGTTCTGTTATACAAAGAATATCAATACTATTAAAATTCATAAATAATTCTACTTCTAAATCTTTGTTCATAAAACCTTGAATATTTTGATGCACCAGGTTGATACTATTTACTGATTTTAAAGCCTTTTTTGAGTTGCTTTTGCAATTCTGTACAATACAGCTAGAGGTATCCTCTATTGTCTTACTTTCTAATTTAAATTATTAGCAATGTCATTAATTGTTACCAAATTAGTGGCAGAATTATTTATAATGTCATTGCGTTGCTCAAAAGAAGCAAGTTGTTTAGCCAAATTTTTGGCTGTAATTGAAAAAAAATATGATAGCGACACAGCTATCTGTCTTTTATAATAGTTAGGCAGATAGTACATAACAATGTTATATCTATCTTTTGTCAAATAGAAATTTTTACTAACATAATTGTTAAAATCAATCAAATGGAACAAGTTATTATTATAAGTCAAGTTATGCATTGTCATATTTAGTTCAAATCTTAATCTATTTTCTTCCTGTGGCAAACTGTTACTATAAGGGAATGTAAACAACACAACTTTTCTTAAACTAAGGTTGCATAATGTGTTATGATACTGAAGCAGTTCTCCTTTGTTTACATTTCCCCTATTACCCACAAAAATTAATAAAGTTGTATCCTGAGTAAAGTTACATTTAATAATTTTTTTCATAATATGAGACAAAGAACAACCAGGCATACAGTAATTTATTATTGAGTGTCCCGGATATTCATCTGTCAACAAGTGACCCAAGTCCTTACCAATCTCATCACAAAATAAAATAATGTCATTATTTAAAGTTTGTTTACAAGTTTTATTGGAAGCACTAGTAGAAGGAATGATCAAATCAACACAGGGTTGCAGTAAGGAGGTATTGCATGTTGACAATGAATGGTCCGGTGTAAGCACATTGGATGATGTTAGACAATGCTCACAGTTGTTTTTTTGTGAGTTTACCAGCTCATTCATTGCCAACACATATTCCCTCATTAGGTCTTCAGAGGTATTATATTTGTTGGTCATTGAACAAAGTTTCTCCTGTAGATGGTCAAGTTCAGATTGCAAGGTTTCTGTGTCAATGTTGTACTTCCTAGTACTTTGCTCCAAATTAAAAGAATACATATCTAACTGTTTAAGCAAATTCAACCTTTCTCTATTCAATTTAACATTTTTGATAAAAAACCTTTGTCTCTTTATCATTTTTTGTGTTTTAACAATGTATTTATTGATTTTAATGTATTTTTTTAATTTATTTTTACTGGTTACTACCCTCACTGAATTACATGATTGTGATTTATCATCACCGGTCAAATCAATAGTGGGGTTCATGGCAGAAACCATTGACGGGGCAATAGACACCAGCTCATTGAACAGACTTTGATTCAGCGAGGCGGTGATGTTAAGATTTGATGTCTCAAGTTGTGTGATCTGACTTTGAGCCTCATGTAGCTGCTGTTGTAATAAGTGTTTGTGACTAAGAGCTTGTTCATACTCTATGCTACATTGGCTGAACCCGTCCACAATAACCTGGAGCCTATCCCGGGCTTCTATGGCATCAGTGTATTGAATATATAACTGAGCCATTTCATTTTTCAACTTCCTATTCATTTCATTGGCATCAAAGAGCACTCTTTCATTGTCATCCATTTCCTTAATTAGTTGGTCACAGGACTCCCTTGAAGCCTTTAATAAGCTCAAAGCCTCACTGAGTTTGGACTCTTCGAGGCGAGCACGGGCACTGCGAGTCATAATCATGACGAAGGAAGAGAAGACAATTTAGAAGAGAGAGTAGGTAGCTAGTTGAGACAGCAGTTTGAAAAGAGAGTATGTTGCTAGTTGAGACAGCAGTTTGAAAGGGGAATAATGTAGAGGAAAAATGAAATTTATATAAAGTAAGAAGTTCTGTCACTAAACCAAATTAAGGTTATGTTTACGTTCAAAGGTCATTGGCATCAATAAGTAGCCGTATTACAAGTGAACAATGTAATGTGTGGTGTAATTATAGAACGCAAACAAATTAAAAGCAAGTAAAATATTAAGTATTGTACCTGTTAACAAGATGACAATGCAAAATTCACTTGAGCCGGTAGCTGTCACTGTTTCACAATAACAATTTTACACCTATTTTGCATTTGCTATGTGAATCTAATACAAAACAGATTATTATCCCATTCACTTGATGAGTGATTGGAAATGGGCTTTAAAAACATATAAATTATAATTTTTAAGATTAAAATAGCAAGAACAAATTCAAATCAGCTGTTAGCTGTAGTGTTGCCACAGGAAAAAAAACCTCCCCATCTATCATTTAGGATACTTTTATATTCCATATAATCAAAATTGTTTGCAATAAAGTATTTTAATCTATCTTCTAAAGGTTCCATGCCGCGAAAGTCCCAACCACACAATAACATGAAATGATTAATAGATTTAATAAAAAGCCGTAAAATAATCTCAATAAGGAACATAAAAAGAATCAATTACGTAAAGGTTAAAGCTTTCGCCTTTACACCGTAATCTTTATCCGACGCCGACGCAAAATGGCTCATGTATGGATAAGAAATATATTTTATTAGATTACATAAAATAATAATCAGAAGACGTAATCAATCACGCATGACGTCATTTCGCTCATGGGGGTAATTACCCATGAAAAACGGGTAGCGAGGAAAATGAAAAAAAATTCTCAGCTCGATAAGGTTGTTTTCTCTTGGGACCCAGTTTAGAGAGTGACTTATGAAAAATCATGGTTATATCATTAATTTAAAACTGTTAGGATACGATGTTGTCCTTCTTAAATGGGTCACACGATTTCTTGTGTTATTTTTTGTGTAAAATCAGACAAATGAATTGATATGTAAATTGACAACTAATTTAAATTGACCTATATTATTCAAATTACAAAAGTCATTCTTTGTACAGTTGTTTGAAATACCTGTAAACGGTACAGACGCCAGCACATTAAGCTACTATAATCTGTCAAATTTCTCTAATAGATTTTCAACTTTATCGCTAAAGTATGAAGGTTCAAGGTTGATTGGAAAAATTTGACAGTTTCGGGTAGCTTGACCTGCTGGCGTCTGTACATTGACGTAGAGTGTCAATTTGATTACATTTCCCTGAATTTGCACAAAAATAACCCACGAAATGACCCGTTTTGGAAAGACAACACACGGATTGTTGTCATAACACTTTTAAAATAATTATACTGGTCCTACTAATATTATAAACGTGAAAGTTTGTGTGGATGGATGGATGTTTGTTACTCTTTCACGCAATCACGCAAAAACTACTGAACGGATTTGGATGAAATTCGGCACACAGATACCTAGTTTATAACCAGGATTAACATAAAGGATACTTTTTATTCCAAAAAGTACCTAGTACACGGGAGGATATTCCCACAGGATCTAAACTTATGCGGGTGAAATCGCGGGGCGCAGCTAGTACTACATAAAAAAAACCGTTTAGTCCACTCTCGGCCCCTCGACCCCAATAAATAATTTCAGACTAAAAAAAATTGACAAGAATCTTTTGAACAAACGGCCAAGAAAACTGTTTCATCTCGAAAAACAAAGGTAAGAAGAAACGAGCAGTGCGTTTTTTTTAAACTTTTTCTTTTCTATTCTCACAAAATGCGGCCGAGAAGAGAAAGTATTTACGGCACACGTTTACTTTAACCAAATGAGGGCAGGGAATTTTGTTGCTTTTCTATGTTACTTTCGTCTAAACCCATAATTAAAATCTCAGGAATAATGCAGTATAGTTTCATCCATACTATACACATGATTGTACTATATACGTTTCAAAATCAATGTCCACCTTAGTATTCTTCTTAATTCGTGATCCCTTCACTCCCTCACTCTCTACTCCCCTTTCACTCAACGTTTCGTTCAGAAACTTCTCTCTTCTTCTCAAATTTTATATACTAAAATATTACTAAAATCCATACTAATAATAATTATTTTAAATGCTACAAATACAAAGTAACACTGTTACCTTTCACGTCTAAACTACTGAACCGATCGTTATGAAATTTGACAGATACTCGTAGGTAGCCTGGGACCTGAAGAAGGACCACATCAGGAGTACATCATGCATCCTGGATATTTGTAAAAAAAAAAACGATGAAATACAAAATACACGCCGACGTTGACGCGAGAAACAGCTAGTAACTAGATATTATGCCGAAACTGGCTTCCTCCTTACGTCATATGCCGAATATCCAGACTCGGAACAAGGCTTAACAATTATTGGCCTAGTTTTGGGAATCGAATCCGGTGACAGTCATTGTCTTATGTTCCATTCGTGCAACGTATTCATGGAAAGCGGAAGTTTCATTGCAATATTTAGGTCGTCTACCAAATGGACCGGCAGACCCAAAATTAGGTCATCCAGCTGTTAGGTAGGAAGCACGAAAAGTGAGATCAGAAACCAAAGATAAAAGAGAACTTGGTCTGAGCATCATACCTGCTAAGCTTGACTGCTCACAACTACTTAACCAAATGGACAGCCGAATCAAGTTAAGTGCCGATAAAATAGCACAAAAGTCCGTGTCACTTCGAAGCGTATCCGAAAAATTATATTACTTTTCATGAGAGTCTTTACGACATGATCCAAGTCTTGTCCTACCGAGGCCTTCGTAAGAAATTCAACAGGCTCATATATTATACAAGATTGTTACGTCATCGGTTCTCTGATACTTGTAAAATGCAGTGTCATCCGGTCTGATATATTCCGCCATCCATTCCTGTCTCCTTCGATTATGCAGAATGGAAATCAGTTGAGATCTGTATATTTGATCGGTTTGCGGCTGACTGCATGCCCGTTTGATTGCTGTTCGTGATGTTCTATAGCTGCTTTAGTAACGTGTGTTTAGATTGTAGGTAGATAGTAGATTAGTAGGTATCAAACATCAGATAGTTAATGTCTTTAGCTAAATGTGAGTTTGAAATGGGCTCATGAATTTTCGTTTAATTTCTTTTGTCCCATACCCAATTGTCTCAAAGATGATTTACAGGATCAGTCGCCTACAGTTGACAAGAACAAAGTATTGTACACAAATATGCGCATTTCCTTTGAAACAGCGACAAACGTCAACAGAAGGAAAGGATAATGCCCATGGATGTATGGAATCCCGTACCATGCTGCATCAATGTTTAACTTTGGTTTTTATAGACTACACTTATCATATTAACTCGTACAAAAGTTCTTTTTGTAAACAAAACCCGGGTATCGGAGATTTTCAAAAAAAATTAAATAATCTAAACACTAGGTACTTTATTTTGTTTTGACATGTCATAAACCAACGGCCATTATTGCTCTAAAAAATGATAATTACTTAGGTAAACATTCCATTCTATTATATTCTAGTTATTTTTAAATAATGTAGAATCGGAAAAGTATAATTTGTTTACATGTTTTTTGAAAGACGTGATCATGATACTTTTAAAATTCAAGGTTATATTAATCATATCATTTGAACGGAACGTCATGTAAAGGGAATAATACAATATCAACACTTTTTTATTTTTTTCAAATCCGACGCGTAATGTCGTAAAAGATTATGAAAATGATTGCTATAATATTTTGATCTTGATGGATGAGACTTTTTGGTACGACTTTTGGTCATTCTCCTTTATGATGTAGATTCAGAGGAAAATATAAGCCTACAGTTCACTGCTTTCCCTTTGGGGCTCCATTTGCTATAACATGCAGAAACACGAGATCAAAGGAGCTTTCCTTAAGCTGTGCAACGTAGAAGAAAACCTTCCCTTAATCTTTTCATCGACTAGACATAATACTCGTAGGTAATAACGTTTGACCAATCAGGTCGAAAGCCAATTTGGTCAGCGTTATTGTGTACCTAAAGTCAGCAACATAGCCCGAATCGATTCCCTTGAGAGGAGACAGCAGTTGTAAGCAATAAACGCCTATATAATCCCTAATTCGAGGTGATTTAAGTAAAGCGGATGAAAATTAATGGAGGCCCTTCTGCCCTCCTGTTATCCGTGAGGTAGCTTGTGTAAAGGTGCGTCTGATTTGTTATTTGCGAACACGCAATGGAGGCTAATCCTTCAGCGTGGAGGAAGGCCAAGCAATTAATTCTGTGTGATCTTTAGTTGTAGGTACTATTTGTTTGTTATGGAACTGAAAAAGAAAAATAGTATAAAAAATTAGGGATCAAAACTAGAAATCCCGAAAGAGTTTTTCATAGAAAAAGTTTTAATTAAAACTAGTGGCAGGCTTTTATCGTCTAGCCAACCACTGAATCCCATTACACCGCATCAGTGGCTCGTTAAAGGTTTTTAAAGCGGTCAAGCCGAAAATAGCTTAAAATTCCTAACGTCAAGTTTCACTCATCCGTAGTTGAAATGGTTGTCCATGGAACCATGTAAAAGCGAAAAAATAAGTGCTAGGCTGGTAGGCGTCCGAAAATTGGCCCCGAGTGTCCTCGAACGAGGCCGTCTGGTTTTTAATTGGTTGGCTCCAAGTTCGCGGATGAAACTGTGACGTGTTTTTCTACTCGCATTGGATAGGATGGATAGGATGTTAGATTAAAAACTAGCCAGAAAGAATGAAAGCGATGAGAATGAAAGCGGGCTTTTGTGAATTTAAATTTTACTCGTACGAGTAAGAGGGCAAAGTTGCATGTTCTCGAATATATTTTGAACAAAACGAGTTGTGTTCGGTGAAGGTTACGATTTTGGTTGCTTGGTAAAATACCTGTACTTTGCTTATGACAAAAACTAGCAGTGTAGTTCCTACAGAAGATGCCGTGTATACCGTAAAGGGCCTTCAAGGGATTATCAAGAGGAACGGTATGCATTTTAGTTTGTTAATATCGATAATGACGCAATCAGAAGTCCAAGAGTGGTGATGACGATGATATTATTACTACAACATATATGGTTATTGCACATTGGTGGACCATGGAGTGCCCTAACTTTTTTTAGATTGATGATACTGAGAAAATTCTGTTTCATTTCGTCCTTGCCAAAGAGCTGAAATCACACAATTTATTTAGGTATATACTAGGAATACGAAACTAGGTCTCGTATAAAAACTAAAGCATACGCGAACAAGTCCCATTATTTACGAACAAGATGCTCAATTATAATAATACTGGTAGTAAGAAAATATGTTTTTTCTAGGGTTTTTTTCTCTTACACATAACGTACGTTCCGTATAATTTACGTTTACGATATTATCCTTAAAGGACTAAAGCAGTATTCATCTAAATTACAACAGGCGGTGGATCAAAACTAGGTATTTTTCCAAAACAACATTTTGAAATACTAAGGGCCGGTTATTTCAAAAAGTAGGTTCACGTAACATACGTACGTAAAATAATAACGATTTCGTACTCGTTACTATTTGACGTACGTTAAGGCCATCATTCTGTAATATTGTAATTTGAAACAACGCTTTTTTGGTTTAACGATAGTTAGCGCCCTTTTTGACGTTTACGCGTGCGTCAAGAGGACGTAAAACAATCCGCCCTTACGTATGAATCCACGACGATGAATTCCTTTAAAACAAATGAAGTCGCTTTCAAATTATGACCGGTCACCTGACTAGAGAAGTTTGAAGAGAAGTTTACAAAACAACACTACCTATAGTGGTGTAACACCGCATAAATCCGTGTATGATAATGATGTATCTTCTAACAATGTACATACATCTACAGACATACTCTGGAATCGTGAAATTAACGGAGAAGTTAAACAACGAAATATTTCTCGTACGCTGTAAGGAAAGGAGAATTGGTTAATGGACACGAGTAATGTGTTTGTCTTGCAATTAAACGAAAGTTCACTATGCGCCAACAAATTCTAAGCTTCGTGTGTACAGTATAGTCGGGAAAGAGAGAAACGTGAGCCACATCATTATCTTGACCAAGTCAGAGATAATAATTTAGCTGAGAATGTTAGAATATTCATGCACGAATGCTCTGCACGAAATGTTGCATGCACGAATACTTTATTAGTAGCTGACAGATAGATATGTAACTGTGTGGTAGTAAGTATGATAGTACTTGTCCATCTGTAAGGTTAAGCTGAAATACTTGAGATTCAATCTCACCTTCATTTTATAGTACTGGAGAGATTATAGCCTATTTGATGCTTAAATGAAATCTTTATGAATATAGAAGTAGATGGCAGGGATTTGAGACAAACGTAAATTTATGAAAAGAATAGAAAAAAACAACTGTAGGAATAAGATTTGCCTGACAAGCCAAGAGACAAGGATAAAAATGTAAATAAAACTGTAGAAACATCTTTTATTTAGTAATAATTATTGAAGCAATATGAAACTGAGGTTTTAAGCTCGTAAAGATCTCACTGTACACTTCTGTTCCTCAGAAAGCTCAAAAATACATATGTCCAGAATGTCACACGTGTGCCACTCGTTAAAGCATCCCGAAAATCTATAAATGGTAGTCATTGGACATGTATATTTCCTAGTATTTAGACTGCATATTATAAATGGAGGCAGTTCTTTTCAACATTTTCTTCAGTTACATCATGAAAAACCAGACGCTCTGCCCGCAACATAGTCTGAAAAGTTCAGGCCAGAGATATGGAAACGACAGACAGAAACACAATTAAGATAAAGCACACAAATATTTAAATCCAGTTGGATGAAAATAAATTTTTATTCAGTGTAAATGAAAATATTTTAGGATCGCATTAAGGGCTGAACGTCGAATACTTGCCGAGGAGTCCTCCGGGCTCCGCTCGTAGCGAAAGTTGTTCCTTTTATAGAGCGCTGTAATCCTCTCGAACAGGCTTTCTGTCATTTATATTCCGTCGGTACTCCAGTCGGATTTTTGCTTTGCTTACAAATTGTATGTATTGGGAGCAAAGACACTTATTATTTTAAAACGAATTCTTTATTGGAGCCGATTTAAGAAAATTGTGTACTGTTGTAACTATTGGTGTCTTGAATATTGTTTTTTTATCAGCTTTTTTTTTTATCTACTACGACTCACTCAATCACTCAATGATTCAAGACTGGTTTTAAAATTTTAATGCATTGACCTTGAAAGTTCATAGAAATAATTTACATTTAGTACACAAAAACTATATAGTACAATGTTGTGTCGTAAGATTAAATTATACAACAGTGACACAGCTGAAAGTCGAACGCTTGGCTTCTAAATTAGGCAAGTACCCTGTCTCTTAGAAGCCAACACATTAAAATGTTCTCTGTGCGAATCAATGACACGAAAGTATTTAGGGCTGCAAGAAAAAAAAAGAAAAAGAAAGAAAGAGAGAGAGAGATAGAAAGGCACCTAGCAAGAAAATCTATACTAATACAAATAATACAGCTGAAGAGTTTGTTTGTTTGAACATGCTAATCTCAGGAACTACCCGTCGGATTTGAAAAAAATATTTTTGCATTTGATAGCCCAATTCTTGAGTAACACTACGCTAAGACACTTAGGGGTAGAGCAAAAAGATAAAAGTAAGAAAACGCTAAGCGACAACGAAATAATAGCGCGAGCAAACGATGCGATGCGACGGGGTGGGTCGCGCAAACAAGAAATTTCACGCGGACAAAGTCGCGGCAAAACTAACGGCTAGTTCTGGTTTTTAAGGTTGTTAGGGCCAGTACCAGTAGCTTATATCTAAGTTTGATATTCTCAATATAAGACCGTTTTAAAAAAAACTAAATTTATACATTTTTATTATTAGGTACTATAAAAACACAATTTATACTATTTTATATGTTGTTAGGACCACTTAACAACATACGACTGGCCTTTTTTAATAATTGGACGATTCATTTGAATAGCATTTTTCAACTTCTGTTTGCATGTGACGTTCATGTAATCGTATCTACACATAATTGTGCACTTCTCTATAGGGTGATTCCCGTGACGCGACCACGCAAAATGATTTTCGTAACACCCAATTTTACGGTTACCTAATTACGATCGACTATTTATGCATGAATGCGAGTTAATCCACCATTTCACTGCGGCATAAAGCGATAATGATTCACAACGTTAGTGCTGAAAATACGTTGACCTGCTGAATAGCGATTGGAATACTGAACACAAAACATTACCCCACCAGGAACTTGTAGTATAATATGTTGTTCAGCGCTGTTGTTTCGTGTTTGTGAATTTTGCAAGAGTATTGTAGTAGCGCCATGCAAGTGATCAAGGTTCAGTTGGGAAAACCTGTTACCTACAAGTCAAAAGTTTTATACAGAAACAAATGAGAATCAAGTAGGTGTACAAAAACTTGTAGAAACTCGAATTAAAAGACACGTTATAATGGCTTTAGATATGCTCGGTCCCTATAAACAAAAACGAATCGCTTTGCTTACCAATGATAGCATGTTTATTGCCAAACTGGACATATAAATAGATTCGTAAGCTAATTTTACCTGTAATAGCTACTAGCGCCTGGCTTAGCCTGCCTAACTATATGGAATGGTCAACTATGCAAAGCTATAAGGTATTTACTTCATTATTGATAAAGATACAAGAGTCTTAATTTTAACCAATAACAGCCCGTAAATTATATGAATCGGCCATTAGTCTTCGACACAAAATCTATTTGCTATAATTTTACAACTTTTCTTTTGAACAATATCGATTTTAAAGTGCTGAGTATTGCTAGACTGACTAGTTTTTCTTTTCTTTTTTATGATTCTACACGTGTCAAGAGCGTAGCAATACCGGCACATTGTTGAAAACGATCAAGCAAGAAAAAGAAAATATTTCTATTAGACTCGAGACTGGGACATCATATTTTACTTTTGTGTGACGTTGAACTAAAACTTTGTAAGAAAATCTATAATCTTTTGTCCCTAGAAATCCCTGCAATAGTACTTTTCAATAGATAACAGACTATGCGGTGAATGATCGACCTAAGGTAATAAGGTTGGCCTCCACATTGAAAAGATCGCGGTCAGGAAACGCGCCAAATAACGGCAGGCCTCGACCCGTATTAGCGGGAAATGGGGAAACTTCGGGCTATTTACGAGCTTCAACGATTATTATTAAGTTGAAAATCGAAAGTTAGATGAAGTATTTATACGAGTAGAATAATTGTGGAGTGTGAAAGTGAACAGACGTTTTTTAAGTAAGAGAAAACTTGTAAGAAGTTTGTACACAGGGTGTAAAAAACCCATCACAGAGCCATCAACTACACATTCTGCACATCAAACTAAGTAACATTGCACAAAACGAATTGCTGGGAAACGAATTTTATTTTTGGTGTGAAAATTAGCTGTTTGTGGTAGTGCGCAATGTAATACACGCAAAATATTGTGTTTATGGGTGCATGCAACGGTACAGGGTCATATTTAAAGTTGTATTATGATATGAAAAACTTGTTTTCGAACGAAAAAATCGTCAGTAAAAGTTGGAATTTTGACCTTCAATATCTCCGTAACCAGATGCTTCCAGTACAAAAAATGATTTCAATGACGGGGGTACAAGTGGCTCTCGGCTTCTTTAATTGTCTTTTTACACCCATTATACCGACTTGAAAAGTTTTATAGTAGATCGTAAATGTCAAAAACCCAATTCGAGGAAATGTTTACTTAGGTCTTACATAGGTTGATTAATTATTTTATGAATTTTATTTACGAACAAGTTTAAGAGTGTTTTAATAGTTTTTGACAACAACTGATATAATTACAGTTGTGTATGAATCCTTAATAACATCAATTAGATATGTACTGCCCTGTCTTTTTGTGTAGGTAGTTCAACTTGAAACTATGAGCAGGAAACAAACATCTGTGTTTAAAAGGATGATACATTTTAAACCTTGTCTAAATTCCAAAAGTTTTGCAGCTTCTTGTGTACAAACATACGTCCCAAAAGTAACGGCACATGAATATTTATGTAATTTAAGCTTATAAGCGTGTTTATAATTCAATCTCTGCAGTCCCGTGGCGGGCGCCAGTATTTACCAAACAAAGTTTGCGGGTAGCGAAATCACAACTCAGTTAACACACTTGTGATTACTTAAAACGCCATTCACAACAGCCGTAACTATGTTCCAAGTATTCCAAATGATAAATTCTCTATAATTTGCTGTGTTACATGTCATGCCCATCTGCCAGTATCCGAGATAAGGTCTACATTAAATTATGCATCAGCATTCGAAGGAAGCTTTTAGCAAACAAGGTTTATTTATGCAAATTCATTCCATAATTCATCAGAAATGATCTGTGTAACACCAAATCAATGTGAAGAGACAATGGTAAGCCGCGGTTCATTTATAAACGTCAAGATTGGCCTAGTTACCAAAATACAGGTGTAACAAAAGATTGGAAAATAAAACGTAACGAATTGTGAAGTGTTTTCTCTCTACAACAAACGATCGCTGGTTCTGACAAACAAGGCGCTTGAGAGTTTCTCGGAGAGTGACGAGACTGTTTGGGCGCGAGATGACAAACACAATGGGTTTTCTGAGCCCCTGAATGACACCTTCATTATAGAAGCTGACGTTTCGCAAATACTCGACGAATTGTTACCGCGCACTTTACCAAGTGTTATGGAAAGTAAACCGCTGCTCTAATGGTCTCCCGAGTTTATTTTCACTCTCCGAAGTTATCACGATATGTAAATATTGAATTTGCGTTATTATAATTTGAATAAACGTTGAGGAAAAATAATAGCTTCCGACTACCAGGCGCTGAATAAATACTTATAAAGTTGTGAAAATGATGAATAATATTAATAATGTGCTGGTAAACGTAGGAGTGAACCGAAGTAAGTATTCATCATAAAATAACTTTAACATAATAACGTGTGTAATTAAAACATTCACAACATTTCACACTGATAATTAAGTACATTAATATTGATGAGGCGGCATCGATATTCAATAATAACAATATTATACAGCCAGTACGTTTCATGAATATCTACTCACTACTATAATATAAGAATAATATAATATAAGAAGTCGAGATATCGATTGGAGCAATCAATCGAATCTGTCTAGCTTGCTAAAATATTACTCGCTTTTATATTAATACTCCACAAAAAAGGCGACATTGCGAGAAAAATATTATTGTTTATACAAGTGTTGTACATCAAATAATAGAATTTGGGAGCACTCACTAGCGATTTGTTTGAGCGCCGTCACAGCCGATTTGATAGTGTTCAACGTACGACGCCTCAGATTCTTCTTCGCAGAAAAGTTCTCCATATCAATATTTACCGACATTTTGATTTGCACTTTATTTTGTTACTTTTAGTAGCTAGTTTGCGTTGTTTTCGCACAACACTGCGCACTGAACACCTTTTGTTTCGGGATCCCGGAATACACTGCGCGTAAATGCATATCAGTAACAGTCAGTCCACGCGCGAATTCTAAAGATTTTATAACGAACAGAATGTGTGGAGACGATATACTAACGGTTCTGGTAATAATTCGGTGCTGTAACTGCGATTACCGAATCTATGCCAAAATCGTGTCGTGCTGTGTTTATTGACGTTGAAGTTCGGAAGTATATTATGTCTGAATGACGTCATGAAGATTCTGAATTATGCCACTGTTTCTTTATCGTCGTATAATTGTTAGTGAACGCTGAATTGCTTATCTAAAATATCGTAATCCGTTAAGCATTACGTATCTTTTATAAATTTCAATGATCTTTACAATAAAGATTCGCATGGAAAGAAACGGCCATGAAAATGTGTGATATGCTTAAAAAAAAATCCGGAATTTTCCTAAAAAACTCACGACCACGCCACCTCTTTATCGTTGTCTGCCTAGCCTTTTCCCAAATATGTTGGGGTTGGCTTCCAGTCTAACCGGATGCAGCTGAGTACCAGTATTTTACCACCTCTTCATCTCGACTCAAATTATTCAATGTGCTTTTATTAAATCATCCACACACATTACTCCAGGCCTTCATAATTCATAAGTATATTAGCACCTGATAAATTTAAGACCAATCTCCGACAGATGAGAGTAACGCTCAAGGTATACAATGGACGATATGGTAAACAACTTCTATTCTTAACGCAGACAGCCGGCAGAGATCAGGTTCATTAACAAAAGACGACTTTACGAGACCTCGTATTGACGGGAACAATCAAATGAGGTTTTATGATGAAACACATTACGATTCTGTTGTTTTGATAAGGTTGGGATGAAATTCTCATTTATGAGGGACGTGACGTCGTAAAATGTATAACGTGGTGAAGCATTTTTCATTTGTTTTGTTCCTATGTGGCATGGCAATGGCATGTTTGATAATGATTTATGATTTACTGATTTCAAGTCGGACAAAAAATAAAAAAAGTTTTAAACAATTAATGGCAATGTGTCTATTACTTATACAGAATCAACAAAAAATGCGCACTAGTTAAAAAGTTTTGCAGTATTAAGTAATGGGGCAGTTTTTTATAGGTTTAGTCTATATATCTTGACAAATTATACTCTTGTGATGAAGGTCGTTTGACAATTGCTTATATTTACGAGGCAAAGTCCATGACATGATATCAAATTGGAATATTTAATCAACAATTCGAGATATAGCAAAAAAGAACAAGAAAAACGATAAAGACAATCTGACCGTTAATGATGTTAAAGATACACAAAACAGAAACAATGAAAAAATAACTAGTTCAAAGACGACCACGATGTTTGGCAAGAATAAAATAAACCAGAACAATTCGACAGATAACTGTGTGAAGCTAATTAATTATATGTAAAACAGACACATCACGCCATGTTTCTTGCTATGAAGGGAAAACTGCTGCAATATCTACACTACCCTTGCTGTTTTCATCCATTTTTAGGGTTCCGTAGCCAAATGGCAAAAAACGGAACCCTTATGGTTTCGTCATGTCTGTCTGTCCGTCCGTATGTCACAACTACTGTTTTCCGAAACTATACTGTTGAAACTTGGTTAGTAAATGTATTCTGTGAACCGCATTAAGATTTTCACATAAAAAAATAAAAAAAAAACAATAAGTTTTAGGGGTCCCCAATACTTAGAACTGAAACTCAAAATTTTTTTTTCATCAGACCCATACGTGTGGGATATCTATGGATAGGTCTTCAAAAAATATATTGAGGTTTCTAATATCATTAGTTTGCGCGAGAGACACTTCCAAAGTGGTAAAATGTGTGTCCCCTGTAATTTCTAAAATAAGTGATAGATAAAACTAAAAAAATATATGATGTAAGTACATTACCATGTAAACTTCCACCGAAAATTGGTTTGAACGAGATGTAGTAAGTAGTCTTTTTTTAATACGTCATATATCGTAAACCGAAATTTACCTTTCATTCAATCAACTCAACGGAACCCTTCATGGGCGAGTCCGACTCGCACTTGGCCGCTTTTTAGATTTTTGTTTTCATATATTTTTTCAAATCTAATTTGTTTGACGTTCCAATATTAATTTTTTCTTCCATATTTTTGTATGTTCAATGTAATTATTGTCCATTCCTCTTCATTCGATTTTCGAACAACGTGACTTATGTTAGAATTTGTTTATTGTAAACGAATTTAAGAATTTTAAGAACGCTTGTTTATTTTTAATTGAATCGGCCGTCATGAAATTCTGTCATTTACACAAGTATTTGTCATAAAGGTTTCAAAAAACGCTGTGTATTTATACAGCCCTTATGTGTGTCTGTTGTCCACATCTTATGAAACCAAAGCATTACTGTACACTTGTTGACGTAACATTGAAACAGACTACAATTTGTCTGAACAAGTGACCAGACAAGTTCAGAATGAAGCTTAAATTCTAAGTACCAAGAAGTAATAAAGCCAAATATAATATTATATTTCGGCTATAAAATGTAAACAGAAGCGCTTAAACATATACCTTGGGCACAAATCTGCATGAATAATGACTATTTTGTGTCACAATGAGCTAATATGAAATTTGTGTGAAATGCATGTTATTTAGATGTAAACTGCCCCGTCATTCGGGAAATGAACCTTATTTGCATACCGTTTAGGTTTACATTTGCATTTGGTGTGCGGAATATGATTGATGAGGCGTATTGTACGATGTAGCTGTAGTCTGAAGTATAAATTAAACTGTATGTTAATGGGCTGTAAATCTATTTGCGTATTAACTTTTAGATTTGTTCTCTTGGAGAACTGTAACTTTGATACATTAGTGCCTAACTAACTGAGGATTTTGGTTTTTAGTTTGGGTATTGACAATAGAGGGACTGAAATAGTGTTACACGTAGTAGATTGACTTTTATCACTCAACTCTACATACTCGTATGTGCTAAATGGATAGAAACGATATTTTACAGTAGATAGACATACAAGCTGTAACAGAATAAACGCAAGTCCTGAAAGTACATAGTTTGTTCATAATTGAATCGATTTAAGTAACTTTTAATATAGGTATTTTTTGAGAAATTAAGTATTCTGCTGTACTAACCGCCGATTAAGCTAATGATAATTAAATCTTATTTCAAGGCAATAAGACTAAATTTTAAATGCATAAAGTAATGCTAGGGTTAACTTGATTTTCTTAGTAGTAATAGCTAGCTTTAAAAAAATAAGTTTTGGTCATTGTATTATGTTTTTAACTCAATACCCTAATTGGGATGTACGAGGTCTTGCGTTAATTATTTAACATTCTACTAATATTATAAACGTGAAAGTTTGTATGGATGGATGGATGGATATTTGGTACTCTTTCACGCAAAAACTACTGAACGGATTTGTATGAAATTTGGCACACATTGCAGATGGTTTATAACCAGGATTAACACATGGGATTTTATCTTTTTATCCCTATATTCCCACGGGATCGAAACTCATGCGGGTAAAACCGCGGGGCGCAGCTAGTATTGTATAGTTCTGGCAGCCATGGTAGGAAAACATCTGTCAGAGATCTGAAATCGGAGTAAAGATGCCAAACATAAACCTCAAAAAAATGTATGGTAAATCTGAAGCTTCTACTTACTGGTTGTGACTTTAGCCCACGTTTATTAATGGATGGGGATGGAGATTATTTTTACATCACGTAACACCACGCCTCTATTCCCCGAAAGGTCAGGCAGAGGTGTACAGTCACGAGGAAAAGTATGCATACACTCAGCTTTATTCAAAAGCGATTTACCTACTCCTTTATTTTTAAATGAAAAATTTTTTTGTTAATGAAATTGTTATGAACATACCATTTTCGAGGTTTATGTAATGTGTCGTATTTCAACGTTGCATTCGTCATTTCACGAAAAAAATCGCAATTGAAAGTTGCCAAGTGTTGACATATTGGTGCTCGTGACTGTACCTGTACTACACCCACATTTGGTCGGTTATTTTTAAGTTCCATGTAACAGGGGCGTACCTATTCACATAAACCGTGCATAATTCCACAGTCCGGGTGGCTACTGACAGAAATTTCAGATGGAAATATCCATTAACACTTTGCCCGACGTGGGAATCGAACTCAGAACCTCCTGCTCAGCATCAGTACACTTGCAACCACTACACCAACGAGGAATTTTATTTTTAGTGGGTGGTTAACAGGGTCGATTCATAAAAAAAAAAACACATTGCAACATTGCTAATTAAATAAAAGTAATCTCTTTGTTATTACACCTTCTTTTACATAATTTATCGTATTTTTGCAACATCAAGCTAAAATCCACTTTCCACTCTGTAGATTAACGAATCGAACAATACCGCATCAGTCAAAAGTAGATTACGTGGAAATGATGAATAGCTTTAACAGCTTTGCATTTTCAGTTCCTGATTTTTATTGTCGATAAATTCGTTTCCGCCTGTTGTCACTGCAATCCTTTGATACGGCACTTAATTCTTTGAACTGGTGAAAAAGCCGATTAAAAATCACTGTCGGCAAACAGCATGTATGACAAATTGACCAAGAAGATTAGAATTTTATTCATTCGGAATAAGATTTAACATTTAAACAAACCTTTTTTACAGTCCGTTCAACCGATTTTAACTTCTATACCGTAGGCATAAGGATGGCATTAAAAGCAAAAAAGTGGTTACAATACCAACTATTTACTGCAGCTGCCATTTGTCATGCCACCTAAGTAATAGAAGTCAAAATCGCTTGAACTGACTGTAAAAAAGGTTTGTTTAAATGTCTAATCTTATTCCGAATGAAGTATAGGTAATAGAGAAATGTTGGATAGGTTCCGTCATAATTGGCTCGCGAAAGATGGAAGGAGGCCTTTGCCGTCACCCTAATTGCGTAACACTCTATCAATCTTAATCTGAATCATTTTGAAAGATATTGCTAATCCATTGCTTCAAATCTCCGAAAAATGTGTCTGCTTGACAATTTAAATAACGCAATGAATATTGTTGAACTCATCATCTGTCTAGCCTTTTCCCAACTATGTTGGGGTCGGTTTCCAGTCTAACCGGATGCAACTGAATACCAGTATTTTACATGGAGCGACTGCCTATCTGACCTCCACAACCCAGTGACTGGGTAATACGATACCCCTTGGTAAGACTGGTTGTCACACTTTCGGGCTACTGACGACCCGTAACGACTGTCAAAGATCCACGAATGACGTGCTTTCCGAGGCACGGAGGGGTCTTGGTTTGTGAAAATGGTCACCCATCCACGGACCAACCGCGGCAAGCGTAGCTTAACCTGATCGATCGACCCGTGCGACTGTTATTGCCCCTCGAATGTTGAACTGTCAAAATGAAACCCATTCCTAGGGATAGTGTGTTACGCAAGTGAGAGAAATGTGTCTTACGCAAGAGAAATGTGGGTGGCAAAAAAAACTCAGGCCACAAGTGTAATGGTATGAGTACTGACTACTGTCCTCATGACCTAGCCACTAACATGACAAGAGATAAGAGACACGTCACGTCATTCACACCTATCGTGTCACAGACGCTGACAGCGACAAATTACACAAATATCGACGCCATCCCTAATTGAACATGTGCACTGATTACATAAACTACCAAAGCGTTGAGTGAAATACATTTCTATTACAATGTCACATATCATTGTCATGGGGGATTTCTGTTGGTGACGTCATCCGACCAATGAGTTCGCAATGGGCAAGCTTACCGTTGTCAAATACTCCGCGCCGGGTTTTATCGACCGACGGCTAATTCTAACCGCATTTTCGATGGGAATTCAATGTAGTCGGTAATGGTCGGATTCGGGTTTAGTGCTTTGTCTATTTTAGGAGGGAATTCAGCGAATTGGGCATTGTTCTAAAAGGGTTAGAGATGATCATAATTTGTTCTGCCATATACCTTTATTGACCGTACCATTTACTGGATTATGTCGTTGTCATGTATGGTTTTAATAAATGATTTTGCCTTTGGGACATCGATATCACTTTTTGATTTAAGTTAACACTGCAGATGTTTCGCTGATACTTAGATTCGCCAGAGAGAGAGAGAGAGATAATACGTCTGAAGAATAATAAGGTAACATAGTTTTTAAAGCTTAAGTGTGTTCGTATATTAGGACGATTAATGACATACCATTAATATTTAGCAGAGAAGCGTTGGGCGCTGGTTAATATTATATTAAAACATGTCTTTTAACTATACCTACGATAAGTAAAACCATATATTGGAGCAAAGGATAGTCTTAATCAGCCTGTGTTATTATGTTCCCACTGCTGGGGTCCCCGACCGCCCGCATCCGCACTGGGCCCGCGTGGTAGATGAGAGTTGTAGGTAATCTACCACACGGGCCCAGTGCAGGTCGGTGGATGTCACATATATCTTTGATTTTTAGGGTTCCGTACCTCGAAAGGAAAAAACGGAACCCTTATAGGATCACTTTGTTGTCCATCCGTCCGTCTGTCTGTCAAGACCCTTTTTCTCAGGAACGCGTGGAGGTATCAAGCTGGAATTTATATCAAATACTCAGGTCTACTGACCCTTAGAGCTGTGAAAAATCAAACTTCTAAGCCAACGCAATCAAAAGATACAGCCAAGTTTATGCCGCAAATTTTCGACACTCGCAAGGGAATCAAAACCTACAGGGTACTTCCCGCGAACTCAGAATCTTGAAATTTGGTACAAAGCAACGTCTTGTAGCACAGTTATAGGAAACATTGCGAAAACCGTAAATATTTAGTTACATACTTACAAATTTGTACGGAACCCTCATTGCGCGAGTCCGACTCGCACTTGACCGGTTTTTTTTTGTTTTGGACATGCTGGTTTCCTCACGATGTTTTCGTTTACCATTTTTAGAGGAGTGGTGATGATTATTATATACTTACCTACGTAAAGTAAAGCGCGTAGACAGGTGCTTACACTTATAAGTTGTTGGTCGTAGTTGTAATCCCAAACCCATCGTCCTACAACTTTTAAGTCGTGGCCATTAACACTGGGCTATACTGCTCTAAGATTTTTATTTTTGTATTGCATAAACGGTGACAGCACATATATATAATCCATCCTCAGTCTATTTCCAGAAGTAGGTTGATTCCCTCACTTCCGAGTCGTACGTTTGAGTTCTTAAACCGACCGGTTACAGCTCTACGTGGCTGAGAGCTGCACTTACCGACGATACTACTTTTAACTCGGCTCGCTTCGTAAAAGAAAGACTCCTTGAGCTCGGACTATCTATTGAACTGTCTTGTTGTAAGAGGTTCGGGTAATTGATCGTTTAGAACTTTAGATTTTGAATATTGCGGTTACCTGTCAAGCAGACGTTTAACTGTATTACATTGTTGCAGTTGGTATGCATTTTAACGGAAATTGCAGAGTTATTTTCTAAACAAATAGTCTCTCTCTCTCCCTTGAATTTGTGTATATTATAGTAAATAGTATTCAAATTCAAAATTATTTTATTTCTCCAACATAAATTAGTCTAATCAGATTAGTGATTGGAGCCTCCCTTTAAGCAAGTAATGCCTGTATTGGGAGACTCCGAGTATGCATGTGTAGGTATTATAGGTTTTTAACCTATTTATATATTTGTGTACGTTTATTATTTATAATTTAATAATTTTAATAGTTTTTTTTTATCGTTCGGCTGAATTGTTCGGCTCAACTAAGCACCTGCCATCTAATCTCTTCACCACCCTTGGTTGACTGGTAGAGAATGCCTAAGGTATTAAGTCCGCCTTTGTACCTTTTTGTGTGCGAAAAGATTAAATAAATAAATTATAATGTTTTACCAACATAGTCTATTGGTTTTCTTGAACCAGTTGGAAAATTTATACACAAAGCATGGCTTGTCAAACTATCGATCCTAAGACGACAATAAGTAGGTTTTAAACACAACAAACCAACCTAAATAAGAAAACGATCACTGACATTAGGTACAGCAGACATGAATCATCAACTGTCTACAGCTATGCATGTATATGTAAACTGTCACGCCCTTTATGCCTGGAGGCTTTTATTTAGGTAGTAAGTTTTTATTTACATTTTAATTAATTATTTTTCAGCTTGAGTACGTATAGTTTTTATTATATTTGTTGGTATATTGGCGTGGCTAGCTGACATATGGCAAATAATTTAAGTTTCTTGTAATGTTAATTACTGAACATAGGTTCCTAGTATTGTATACATGCAACTATATTTTAACTGAACAGACAGCTGTGCTGCTAGGGGAGTTTGTTGCGCCACTTCTTCTTCCCAGCGATAGCACTAGGAAGTGGTGAAGGGCGGGCGTTTTTGGGGGACTGTCTTTTGTAATTTTGACGTTCGACAAGTGCTGATTCTCAACCTAATTTTAATAAATGACTTTTGATTTTCTACCCTTTCCCCAAGGCTGTTCAAGGCTATAGGCATTTTGTCTACCTATATTTATCCAAATACCAGCGACCTGGCCTTCCTTCCTACTAGAGAAAACATTCAGATTTTTGATGTAGGTTTCAGTGTATGTATAATGCAAATTAATGTGTTATACACTGAAACCTTCAGAAATAAATTATCTAAAATCTAAATGATGAAGAAAATCCGTCGCGTAGTTTAGAAGAACAAGGCGATCACACAGACAGACACTAAAAGCGACTTTAATTTATAATATGAATAGATTCTCACTTACCATCACCTACTTATTACATTTAACCAGGACATTTCAAAGGGTAGTGATTAAGATGACGTCGGTATTTCGATTTCCTATGATATTAAAGACGGGAAATTGGAAGGGCTCGATTTGTGTCAGGAAACGTTATTATAATAGGCATTAACAGTTCGGTTATTGCGGCGAAATGACTTCCTTGTTGAAATAAGTATGTTGCTAAGTAGAAGTAGAGGGCTTAATATCCCCATTAGCAATTAGGCAAGTTAATTTGTCAGTTTTGCCGTACGCAAAATACGCGTATTATAATAATAATAATAATAATTTTTATTTCATGAAATTACAGCTTCTAAAATTAATCTTACATAGGGGTCTCCTTTTAAGTATAAGAAATACCTGTGCTAGGAGGCCCCGCTCTTTTAAATCTAGCGTGCGTGCGTGTATGAGTGTGCGTGTGTGTGGGTGTGAGTGGTTGTGGGTGAGTGTGTGTTGTGTGATGGTGTGTTGGCGTATTACCTGAGCAGCGGTGGCCAAGTGATAACTTCCGCGGCTTACGAGCTGTAGGTCGTAGGTTTGAACCCATAAAGCGCTTCACTTTGCGTAAATTATTTCATCACGACTGCTCTCTAAACGGTGAAGAAAAACATCGAGAGAAAACCAGGCTCTAGAACCAAATAATTCAAAGACAACCCGCACTGTGTCCCTGTGGTGGATTACGGCCCACTCCCTCTCACAGAGATTCTCACAGACATAGGTATGCTATTACCTACCTTATATGTCTGTTTTGCATGTTCATGTGATATGCTATGACGTTAAGCTATAATTTTGGTCAAAAAACATCGTGCAGCCAAGTTTCCATTGTTAGAACACTTAGTTAGAAAAATTAAGCCAAGTCTCCGGACTTTTTTTTTGTTAAAATGCGTGGACATCCTAAAAATATATGTACGAGAAGGATTGTGTAGTTGACAAGATAATAAAACAACTGTAGCGTGGATACTCTTATTACCTTCGTCTCTAAAAACAGGCTATATAGCCGACTGACATTTCATGCTTGGCTTAACTTGATTAAAACTTTATTGCGTAGCATTTCTTCAGTTTATTTCTTAGGATAGAGTACGAACATCATCACCATTCTCCTGCCCTTATCTCCATTTATTTGGGGGCGCCACATGTCTTTTTCTTCCATACTTCTCTATTAGTCGTCATCTCGGTGGTCACCCCCTTTCTAACCTTATCATCATTCACACAGTCCATCCATTAATAGAGTTCGAACAGCCTCTAAAAAATGAAGTCCTGTGAAATACGAGTACTAGCTATTCATTTCTATGTATCTACTTGAAAATCTAGCTTGTCTTCGCTTTAAAAAAAAAATCTAAACTACAGAACCCATTCTCCTCCGGAGCAATATGCTCGCAGAATATTACACCTCTTGTCTAAATCATACCTATGTAGCCTTAACCTTTAGGTGAACTTGGTACCTCTATTTACCAGCAACAATATAATCCAGTGGAGGGGTAAACTGGTACACATAGGGAGCGCCTCATTTGTGCCAATATACAATGATTAAGCTCTGTCGCGTAATTGACTGGTGATTGCGAACATTAATCCTGATGCTGACGATATAGGCTGTATATTTATGTGGGTACTTGGGGTGTTTGTTTATATTATGTATATTTTTAGCTTTGGTTTTTATTTCTTCTTAATTGAATCACGTCGTGCAGCTGCCGACTGTTTCTCTTCTGTGCTCATGATTTTTTTTTAAAGTTAACTTTTTGTGTGTTTCTGTGTCAAATATCCAATTGTATTTTCTTTCTATTTAAAAAATAAATAAATTTTAGGAGTAAACTTGTTGAGGAGAGAAGAGGCTGCAGTAAAAAAAAAAATCGATTCGTTTTTGTTTTACAATACGATAAAAAATACGATGAAATAAGCAGATATGATATCTGAGGGGGTAAATCTCGTAATTTAAAACGTTCAAAATCTAATCGCAGTGTCGTCTCCGCGACAAACAAATGTCAAAAACTTGTCAAAATGTATGGAAATTACAAGTATTTTTTGACAGATTGAGACTGAGATTTTTAATAAACAACTTGTAAACTACCTACACAAAAACAAAATAATAGCAAATAACCAGTACGGCTTCAGAAAAGGAGTATCTACAGAAGACGCAGTGCTGGACCTAACTGAATTTGTAGCTAGGAAACTAGATAGTCAGCATAAATGCCTGGGTCTATTCCTCGACTTAACAAAAGCTTTTGACACAGTCTCTGTTCCCACCCTCCTATCAAAGCTGCACAGTATCGGCATACGAGGCATTGTTCATGATCTCTTCAAGAGTTACCTGGTAGACCGGAAAATCTGTGTGAAGATAGGATCTCACACTAGTGCTGATGAGATAATGTCATACGGAGTCCCGCAGGGCAGTGTACTCGGCCCAACGTTTTTCCTTATCTACATCAATGACTTGTGTAGGTACCCTTACTCTGTCATCTGCTAATATATTTACTTATGCCGACGATACAACCATTGTAGTACATGGGAAGAACTGGGCTGAAGTGAAAAATAACGCTGAAGAATCCCTGAGAATTGTCATGAAATGGCTACACGAAAATCTTCTTACTCTGAACCTACAAAAAACAAATTACATCCCATTTTCTATTCACGCTAGTTCGAAACCCCCAAACACATACTCGATTAGAGCTCACACCTGCCAGGACACTTCGACTTGCTCTTGCTTGGCGCTCCCCTCAGTAACATCTGTCAAATATTTGGGCGTGATGATAGATGATGGACTGAAATGGAACAGGCATATAGAGTCTACTGCCAGTAAAGTCAGGAAAACAATTCACCTCTTTAAGTCATTAAGGCATTCTGCGGACTTAGAGACCCTAAAAATGATTTACACTGCACTTTGCCAGTCCATAATCGGCTATTGTATTCTAGCTTGGGGCGGATCGGCCAAAACTAAGTTCCTCGAGTTGGAGCGTGCGCAAAGGGCAGTACTTAAAGTTATGTTGCAAAAGCCCTTTCGCTACCCGACTAATCAGCTATACACCGATCTCAAACTTTTAACTGTGAGACAATTATTTGTACTCAGAACCACTCTCTGGAAACATACCCAAGTACCACCTCCGGACTCATCTAAACGTGGTCAAAGAATAGTTTGCGCAACCCCTAGTCACAGAACTACCTTCGCCAGAAGACAGCTGTATGTGTTGAGCTCTCTTGTTTACAAAAATATTAATAAGTCCGCACTAATTGCAAGGTTAAGCAAACACGAGGCAAAGGCTAAACTGAAGAATATCCTGTACACCCTAGACTACGTTCAAACTGAGAAACTACTGATCACTCTGACATAACTACACTCACACAACACAAAATACACACGTATCCCAGTCACACACACACACACTCACACAACGCAAACAATACACACGATTCCCAATCACACACACAGAATCAACCACACAGTCATTTTACTTTTAATTTAATTAATTATAATTTTTTTTGTTCTTACTTTTATTTTGTTTTTCAAATGTTTTTCCTTTAAATCACAACATATAACATAATTATTCTTTTTGTGTAATATCAGCTTACCAGCTCTTAATTTTCAGAGGGTATTTTTTAGTGTCCAAGTGGCAGTAGAACACTGATTCCTAAGTCACAGGTATTCCTAGTTTAGGAGTCAGGGTTTCAACTTTTGTGCGCCTTTATTATTGTGAACTTTAGCTAGATATTAAGCATAACTGTAAGGATTTGCATCAATAAAGTATTATTATAGATCAGACTGTGAACGTTTTTAATATTAGATACGAGAATTGCCCCTCAGATCTCCGTCTCAATCTGTCAAAAAATACTTCTAATTTCCCTACATTTTGACAAGTTTTTGACATTTGTTTGTCGCAGTGATGAGACTGCGACTAGATTTTGAGATTACAAAATTACGAGAATTATTGGCCTTCAGATTGTATCATCATTTACGATTCCTGTTAAAGAAGCCCGAAAGTTCCACAAGTGGAGGAGTAGTAGTCAGAGGCCTTAGAATATCAAAATTACCTATTAGGTAATTGGGTTGTGGAGGTCAGATGCTAGTTGCCCTTTGTAAAATATTGCTATTATGTACTCCCATCTGCTTCGACTAGAAGGCGACCCCAATATATTTGGGAAAGGTCGGGCATGCTAGGCAAAATATGCCTAATATAAAACTATATTGATACATTTTTATTGTTTTTTTTAAACTACATATTATATGTCGTATCTGTATCTGTTTTACGGTGTGTACATAAATAATAAAATAAATAAGTTATTATTGCCGTCAACTTATAATATTTTTTCAGAAAGTTGCGTAGACAATAAATCAGATTTGAAATTTTGTGACCAGAAAAACATGGAGGCCATCAAACTGTTGATACATAATCAAAAGATTGTAAAAATAAATAAAGCAGCAAAAACAACGTTTTTCTAATACATTAAACAACAATTAGGCAAATAATTTCCTTAATTTGCGAAAACGGCGCGAAACAGACATTCGCTGTAATAAATTCTGCGTAATGCCGCTAGGCGAAGTAAAAATGATTTAACACCGTCATTACGCTGTACTAATTTAGAAGTATTGTACTATAAATTAACACCTTCCTCACTCCGTCATTTAGTTATGAAAGTGTTAAGAAAATTATAGTGTTGTTGAATAAATTATGTAATTTCATTGTCTGGTTTAGTGGTAACCATTAATACGGTTTAAGGTATGGAAGGTTCTCATAATAATAGAACTAGATTGGTTTTGATAATTGTATTGTTACCGAATTTAGTTTTCACGCAGCCTTTTAATATGATCCTATTGAGAACCATCTATGTCTATTATAGGAGTTTATAAAATACAAAAGGACGAAGGTTTTATTTGGCTGACTATTGCTATTTTGGAATGAGAAAATGGCTATATGGCATCTTTATTACAATTACGTGAATATAAAACAGAAGTGGTCACGGAATCGTGAACCTTCGCTTTGGACTGTGCGAATATCTAGGTATATATGTTGTATAAAACAGAGTCGCTTTTCGTATCTGTCCGTGTGACCGCGTCCGCGACCTTTTAGACTACGCAACGGATACGGTTTTCAACATCGTTTATAGAATTTATTCCGTAAAATTTATGTGTATAATACATTCATATTTAACTTATACATAAAGTTTATTCATGTTTCAAATTGATGATATTCAAGTGAAACAAATATCAACTTTATTTGAATGGCAATTTGTTGCAAAACAAATATTAACTTTATTTTAACGGCAAGTTGATTTCAGAGTGACGAGCAATACTGAAAAAAGTTATAAAAATGCTTGAAGTTGTAGCGTAAACTGAACTTTATTGTGTAGGAATTAAAGTTATTTTTCCATAAACTCATATTTGTTTACGTTTTTGGCAAATAAATCGCGAATGCAGATTAGATATACTCGTAGCACAGAAATCTCGATATTCTGTCGTCATTGCACCCGCGCGAAACATGGGCAGGTCGCTAGTTTTCAATAAAAAACCCAAAGAACACGATACTGTATCACCAATTACATAGAACCATTTTCTCCGAAAAGAAACGGACTCTTGCTAAGAAATAACTTGTGCATTTGAGCTTGTAAAGGCTAGTTGTACTGTTGAGCAATTGGAAGTCGGGGCAATTTCCTCTGTAGCATTATATGCACGGCTCTAGAGACTGGCCAATACGGGTAAGGGAGTGGTTATACGAGCTGGAAGATAATTGTTAATTTTATTGCTGTTTTAAGCTACACGGGACTACTTTTCACCTCTACCAAAATACCCTCCACTTTGGTAGAGGTAAGATTTGAATGGTGCCCTTAGTCCAATAAACAAATGATTAAAAACGTTTAATCTTCAATATAATTGTGTATCAAATATTTTTGTTTCGTGTAAAACCTTCTTTACCTAGTCTTTGATCGAGCCCTCATCACTTTTACTGACCGATCTCCCGCCCTAATTAATGACGTCACGTGCGTATATAGGCTTAAGGCATAGACACGCGATCGTCGAGATGAAGTTGAACGTTGTAATTTACGTCGGGCACAAACCCCAGGGAGTTGGAACGACTAAATTTGCGTGACGTGAAAAATGAGACGCGGGTACTCGGATAATTCGTATATTCGGATACGTTCCCTAATAAATTATGTACTTTCGTAAAAATAGGTAGGTATAAGTCTCGTTTGAGTAGAACGAGGGTAACGCGAGTATTTTTGGGTTCTTTCAGCGATGTTTAGGGATATTAATGGGGTCAATAAATGGTTTTTCTGATGTAAAGGCACGTTAAGTTACAGGCAAAAAACGTTTTTTTAAAATAAATCATGCAATCGGAAACATTATCGGCGACAAGAGATCGCTATTTGATCATTAATCTACTTCTAGTCACCCTGATGGGACCCATTAAAAGAGAATTTAGCTGTGAGGATTTTCGTACTGTGGGCCATCGGCTTTGGCCATGCATGGATTGATAATATACTGTGTGAAATGTCCAGGGATATTATTTATTTATTTATTTATACTACGGGATGAAATAATGTCGTTTATCTAAATAGTAAATAATGAGAGAAGAAGATTCAGATTATCATGATTTTTTTACACATCGGAATGAGAAATTAGGAACTGGATCAAAGAAATTCCTTAAAACAAAAAGACTGTAATTAATAATAAAAATATGAATCAAGATTTGAGAAAGCATAAAAGTGATAATAGACGGAATCAGGAAAGCTTTAATATATTTGACATGGCGTTTGTCCAAGACATACGTGGCCAAATTAATTACTAAATTAATAGACAAAAATTAATAGCAAATACAGTGTTCGTTTCTTTGAAAAGGTAAAGGAAGTCAGTGAGTTTCACCTTGTACAGACACCAGCACATCAAGCTACTACAATCTGTCAAATTTATTTAATAGATTTTCAACTTTATCGCTAAATCATTAAGGTTCAAAGTTGATTGGGAAAATTTGATACTTTCGGGTAGCTTGACCTGCTAGCGTCCCAGCACATCAAGCTACTACAATCTGTCAAATTTATTTAATAGATTTTCAACTTTATCGCTAAAACATTAAGGTTCAAAGTTGATTGGGAAAATTTGACACTTTCGGGTAGCTTGACCTGCTGGCGTCTGTACTATACGTGTAGGTAATTGGTAAAAACCTCGGACAAAAAAGTCGTGTAAATATGGTATCGTTTTTTTAAAAGTTTGGAACCTTATAAAGTTAAAAAACCCTACCAAGCTTGGCGAATGATTGGTGCAGTATCTATATCGAATATTTTCGATACTATTTGCAATTATTTATAGTATAAGGTTTATTTTTGCAGGTTTATCGATTGGGAACGATATTAAACGGATTCAGTTCGTCGCATTTTCGTGTCGGCCGTATAAAATTTAATGTATAATTCGTTACCTGTGTACCTAAGTTAACTTGCAACATAGTAAACATTGAAGAGATTGAAAATTGACACAGTTTGCTCGCAGGCCTTGCGCTAGATTTCTGTATAAGGATTCCTGATTCTACCTACATGTTATTATAATCCTATAGATCTCGAGCAACCTATAACCAATAATCTTTATTTTTTTTTCTTACTTTTTTTTAAAAACGTTGCCCCACATGCACTAGGAATTTCTCCTGTGTCGTGGGTGCGTTTACAAACATTTAAACTCACATACACAAACAGCCAGACCCGGAACAACTACTTGTAGGCTATACAAATATTTGTTCCGTGCGGGGTTCGAACCCGCGACACGCAGCGCAGCAGTCAATCGCTTAACCACTGCGCCAACCATGCCGTCGAATATTACATAAGGAGAAAGTCTGTCAGCCCACCTAATTTCCTATTTATTTCCTTCATCTCATTATCATCCACCTTGCCTTTTCCCAACTATGATGGGGTCGGCTTCCAGTCTAACTGGATGCAGCTGAGTACTAGTAATTTACATGAAGCGACTAGGTAGTCGCTTCATGTAAATTACTGGTACTCAGCTGCCAAAATAAATAGAGGTTGGGCTGTGGAGGTCAGATAGGTATCTGACCTCCACAGCCCAACCTCTATTTATTTTCTAAAAAATAAAATAAATACGAGCCTATTATTGTCTCAATTCAGGGTCAAGGCCTTTTCTCGAAGGCATCATTGGCAGCTTTACTTACGAGTAGGGATAAATATTTAAACATTGAAAACTGAAGTAATCGATTTCTCGTATCGGGAATTTCATTAATGCGGCGAAGAGTGAAATTGCGTCGTTTGAGTTGGTCCATGGAGTTCCATCCAAAATTGTTGATCAACTCGACGCCGGAATATGGCATTTTGTAGTTCAATAGCTCGAATGTTTCATTAAAATTTAATTGGTATCGTGATATAGCGACTGCGGGTTGTAATCCAGTTGGTTCGAATTCAGCTTTCAGTTCATCTACGATAGGTAATTGTTTAGTAAATTTCTGATTACTTGAATTTATCAATTAACGTTATTCGTTACTCGGCGGAGGGGTCCGAATCTCTTCTATGATAGTAGCTTACTAATTATAGGCCGATATATGTACATTTAAAACATTAAAGCCTATACAAAACTATGTACTTACTTTCATCCCGGATGATTAAAAGTGAAACTCAGTGACATAAAATCCTTTTCACTAAAATAAACAACAAAACAAACAACATCAAATAAATCCGTTGTTTACAAAAAGAACAACATCAGAAAAAGAGCCGCAAAAACAGGATATTATAAAAGGTGGGCGTTAAACAATAAAGGGAAACTTACTTAGAACATTTTTCACGGATCCCCTCGTGTACTTCCAAAGGAAATGAAAAAATCGGGCGAAACGTTGGCACAGGGTGATCCCGGCCGCCGGAGCCGGCTCACTGTCTGAGAACCTAACCCTTTTCTTGCTACGTTTGCCCTTACTCGCTTTACCCGTCCGTTTATTCTTCAAGCTAGACTTCATAATTTTCACTTCATTTGCTACCGCAACACTGACTTCGATGCTCGTTTGTTCGTGTTTTTTGCCGTCGCGCTCTTTGTCGACTACATTTTTACGGGTTTGAGTTTCAACGTTCAACGGTCTCACGCTGACTCCGCTACTTCGCATCCACTCTTTCAACTCCGTACTTGTATTTTATAAAGCGCGACAAATATGTACAGTGTGTTTTGTTTACGCGACACACAATGATACTGAGAGTACTTATAGTTATGACGCGTATGATTTGCACGGCTGAGGCTAGTCTACGCGACACTTGGCTTAGTTTCAATTCACCACAATGAAACCATTAGAATATCCACTAACAGGAACGTATTCGCTGCACATCAATATGGGACATAACGAATGGATTACTTGAACGGCTATTCACTAAATTCTATGTTAGTTACGTCTTTTTAGAAGGTTCGTTGGACTACTGTTGCAGTTTAGAAGCAAAACTGATGCGTGTTTGGTATCCTGCCAGCGTTTATTATGCGACAATTCGCGTTCAATGCGTTCCAATTATAAGTCAGTCTGATTGTCATGCAACATAATTAATTATCTGTGAACGAAAATAACTGTGCATCTGCAATATAAAGTTTAAACAGCATCTGTCACGGTCAGTTCGGAACGCGTCGGTTCCAATAATGTTCCGTAAGTAATGCTGTTTATATGTTCGTGTGTCTAGACGAATCCAAACGAATCTGAATATTGAAACGGTTCGACGTCGAGGTAATTGATCTGCTAACGGATTGGCAAATGTTTGTGGAAGCAGCTTGGTGACGTGATAGATCCACATACCTACCTACATCTCTGCGATGTCTGCATAGTTGGCGTAATTAGAGCGCATTAGACATTCAGAGAACACGCAATACAATATTTGACAAATGTTTGGCAAATACACAAACCCAATGGAACCACGTTTGTTATGAACTCTGAGATGCCGTCATGTTTGCGAACGTTTTGCATTATGTACCAATTTGATTGCTTTCCGGTACATTAGTGCCTATCGGATGTTCATCTGATAACTCATGAAGAACACCAATGAGTTTTCGCGATAAAAAAACAATTAAACACGAGTGCTTTGAAAAGGAATTTCGATAAATTGATAGGATTGATGAAAAAATTCACCAGCGTTTAATAACTTTCATTTCTCTCAGGATTCGAGGGTTGCGATAAAGGCACTTTTTTCATCGAAATCGTCTGCCAATTGAAAGGGACTGACGCGGAATTCGTAAATGAACAATTTACGTATCTAACGTCGAATAATTTAGAGAGTATTCTTCGTGAAAATTAACTGATCCCTAACGATCCGCCGAGGTTTCTCTGAGTACCAACCTTAAGGCGAAATGCTCAACCATTTTCGACCATTACGTTGAAACGATTTCTTAAAGCAAAGTCTCTTTCATTTTAAAATAGTCCATTTAGAAGATTCTGGACAGATATTAATATTAAATTTAATAGAGGACAGAAAATAAAACAAGAATTAATTTTGATTTTCTAAACGAGCCTTTTGTGGTTTTTAGGCACAATTATTTAGCTGTTCGAGGAAAATTTTTGATCGTTTGCTGAATTTGGAACAACGTTAAACGTAGTTTACTGCGACAGGTAAACTGCTTATCTCCTCGCACGAGTTGTGGAACTGACATCCATTAGTGCTCACACGTCGCTGATTTTGGTCGAAAAACAGTTTTAGTAACGGCTGGAATATAGGAACTGTTTTTTATCTACCTTGTTGTAAGGTTGTAGTTTTTCATAGTATTTTTTATTTGCTTTAAACCAGGAGAAACGTGTAACGTTATGGCCACTGCTGGGACACAAGCCTCCTCTCTGGGAAAGGGAGTGGGCCATCCACCACGCGGGCCCAGTGCGGGTTGGCAAATGTCACATACTCGAATTTTTGATAATTTTAGGATATGCCGGTGATAATAATTAAATAATAATTTACACAAAGTAAAGGTAACCCACTTAACTAATCATTTTCGTGATAAAACTATGTACTTGCAAACAAAATGGGAACTCGTTGCCCCACACTAGGAATTTCTCCTGTATCGTGGGTGCGTTTACAAACATTTAAACTCACATACACAAATAGCCCAGACCCGGAACGACTATTTGTAGGTCATACAAATATTTGTTCCGTGCGGGAATCGAACCCGCGACACGCAGCGCAGCAGTCAATCGCTTAACCACTGCACCAACCGTGCCGTCATTCGTCAATTTTTAGTAGGTAGGTAAGTAAACAATCTTCCTATTTGTCTCTATCAAAATAGTAAGAGCCAGCTTAAAAAGACACTTGTTAGTTAGGCACTGAGGTCCAAATTTCTTAATTTCGTACTACGTAAGACTTTCGGTGTAAATTACTCGACAATGACAATATTGCTGGTGTATGAAAGTAATTTATCACTGACCAAAACTTTGTAAATTTCACAAAGGCAGCAAGTTTAATAAAGTTTGTAAATTAAGTGTCTACCTGCTGTTGCGAGGACATTGGGGAAGATGTTTACCTGTTCTTATTACTATTAAGCCGATAAGGCTGTACGTTTTGTAGTATTAAATTAGTATGAAATAAAGTTAGTTTTTGTTATACTTTTCTGGTGTAGGTACCTACAATAAAGTATATAAAAACAAATTTGAATAAATAGGTACTATTAGTAGGTGGTTATGGAATCTTTTAATTAAATAATAACAAAATTTCACAGAGAACATGGTCTTATGAAAACACGAATTTCATACTTAATATTGGTTGTGACTGCCGATGTAGCATCATTCAATTATAAATTCAAAAAAATATGTAAATTGGCAATATATTTCAGTCACTTTTAGTTGTTCTACAAGCCAACCTTAATTAAGATAGGAACAGCAAGTCATTAAGCTCATAATCATATTCCTGTTTTGGAAATACGGACAAACTAAGTTAGAAGTCAATTTGAAAAAAAAAAAACACACATTGATAACAGCATAAATTCATAACGCTATCATAACAAATCCTACGCTACAAGTACCTACTGCCTTTTATCATTTACTAGCTTCTGCCCGCGACTTCGTCCGCGAGAAGCAAGTTTCTTAAAAAAAAAATCCGTAAGAACCTTGTACAGAGTATTAGAAAACTACAAAAAAAAAATCAGCCAAATCGGTCAAGCCGTTTTCATGTTATGTCGTGACAACGGAAAACGGGTTTCATTTTTATATATATAGAAGATTATAGTGATATGTACCTACACAAAGATTTCTGTAAATGTACAGAAAATATTTGTGAGGTGTCCATGTTCAGAAGTAGTTTACGAGCTTTGATCCAGACAACTTCTCGAGTTCTCGTGTGAAAGTGTTTATGTTTTGTGTTTAGTTTTTAGGGTTCCGTACCCAAAGGGTGCCAACGGGACCCTAATACTAAAGCTGCGCTGTCCTTCCGTCCGTCCGTTTGTCATAGGGATGTATCTTTGAACCGTAATGGGTAGACACTTGAAGTTTTCACAGGTGTGCACTACTATCGACTCTATAACAAAAAATAAAATAAAGTAAAAAAATTAAAGGGTTAAAAAATATGTGGTGTCGGTAGTATGGAAACCTTCACGTCAAGTCCGACGCGCACTAGGGCACTTTTTTGTGTTCACCCCAACTGCTACTGTGTTGTTGTTTATATTTTTCGAAAATAAAAATTACATCTTCCATTCTGATATTCTTATTCTACGCAGAAAGTAACAGAATGTTATGTTATTCAGAAACACAAACAACTTTCTAAGAACAGAAAGAAAATATTGATTCTTGTTCGTGCGTAAAGTTGATAAATTACAATAATAAATTGAAGAAACCGGCTCGTTCACGTATTTCTTAGCAAAATACTCGCGCTAATACATTGTAGATTTATTATTTTTATCTCGCAATATTATCAAACGTATTTGGACAGTTGTGTGGAAATCGGTTTCAATGGTATGAGCGCGGAAGAATGAGGAAAATGTCGTGAAGTAAGCTTTCTGTATGAATGTGAATGGCTATAACAGTAGGGGAAGACCAAAGAATTGATGGATGGACTATGTGAATGATGATATGGCTAGAGAGGGGGGGAATACCGGGATGACGACTAATAGGGAAGTATGGAAGAGAAAGACCCAAAATAAATTGGGATTTGCGCAAGAATAGTGATTATAAAACAAATGTCACACATCTGTATTTATCGCACAATAGATAAAATCTATTCAATAAACTTAAGTTTGTTCGGGATTGATACAAAACTATCTGATTGATATAAAACCCTTTAGTTTTAAAGTGCCGAGGCGAGGCTCACAACATACACACGATGAAACTTGTTCTCTAAAGCACTCTTAAAGTTTGATTGAATGCTGTAATTTTATACTGTGTACCTATTGTCCATTAAACGTGATCACAGTCGACGTCAATACAGTATTAAGCCCGTTGTACACGGCACGGTTTATTTACGATATCGAATGCTGCCGCACCGCAGAATAAAAGTGTGAGCTTGTATGCATAATCAGCCAATAACATCCCCACAGCACACAGGCCTCCTCTCTGTGAGAGTGAGTGGGCCAAAGTCCTCCAAGTGGGGACAGTGCGGGTTGGTGGATTTCACGTCTTCGATTTTTTGGTTCTAGGACATGCCGGTTTCCTTACGATGTGGTTACCGTTTTGAGACACAGAGTCACAAGACGTGCCGTGCCATAGTGCCGCTGTGTCGTCAACAAACTTCCATAGTAATATGTAAAGATTATATAATAGTAATAAAGTATATTCATCAAAAAGTAAAAATACAATGTGACGGATTCAGTGAGCTATAAACTAAGCATGGCTTGTATCTTGTGGCTCTGAAATATAATACTGATCCATACAACACTGACGACCGTGCCTACATACGGCGAATAAGGGCCAGCGCCCACTGGCGGCATGGTACAACAAGGGATTTTTATCTGACGAATAGAAAATATAACTTAAAAGTATGACAATAAAAACGAAATTTCATTGGCAAAGATGCCGCGGTATCCTTAGGCATGCCGCGACGTCTTTTGGCGCCGTCATTGAAATTTAAATTTTATTGTCATACATATATGTTATATTTCCATTCGTCGAATAAAAATCCTTTGCCGTGCCGTGCCGCCAGTGGGCGCCGGCCCTAAACCGCAGTTTTTCACGGCAAAAAAAACGTGGATCTCACAGCGTCACTACTTCACAGTAGGACGCTTTCAATTTCACAGCTGTCAATGTTTGAACCGTTATACCACTGCATGAAATTGATAGTTGCTCTGTGGTCGCATATTCATAAATATTGGCATTATTATTGGTCTACCGCAGATATATGAAACATGGAGTGAAGTAGTGCACATATTGCAGTTCGTTGCCGTTATTGCGCCATTGACATTTTGTCATCGAAATGCCGGCAAATAAATTTATAGCCCTCGACTTTATTGAACGTTTTTTACGGAACTCGATACTGATATGTAAAATTTTTCAGGTTTTTATTTTTTAATTGTTTACCGGATTTCATGTCGATCAGTGTAATTAAGAATTATCTTTTGAGATTCTTGAGGACAGTTTGGAATTAGGATTTAAACTTTGAGTCTAATATCATCAGCTACGCACTTGTAGGTACTCAGGTTCACAAATACACAGTGCTCTTGAGAAATCTAGGTATAAGTATTGTTCGCAATAATTATTGAGTCAGTAGGTATTATTTTAAGGTTATATTATGTTACTTACACACAAACATGACACAGCCTATAATGTTCCCACTGCTGGGACACAGGCGTGGTCTGTTGTTGTTTGTGTCTGTGTCTGTGAGAGGGAGTGGGCCATAATCTACCACGTGGGCCCAGTACTGGATGACATATGTATGTCTTTTAATTTTTGGTTGCCACGGCTTCCTCACGATGTTTTCCTTCACCGTTTATTATTTGTTATTTATCTACTTAAAAAGACAGCGAAATACATTTACATACATCTCGATATTTTAAGACAAAATAAAAGTGTGAAGATGATTTTTATCAAACTCAATCTATTAAGGGGAAACCCAATATTCTAGACCTGATTCAAGTTTGCCGAGTGAATCTAGTAATCACTTAGATGGCTCGAAGGTAGGCTAGATATTTCATTACTCTGTGTACCAGCCAGGCTTTTGAAACATTTTTGTGCTCTTTTCGATATTGATAAAAATATTTGCGGCTTTTTAAGGCATAAAATTTCTGGTGTGGTGTTCTTTCATATGTGTATGTGACTTTAAAAAAAAAAATAGTGCTTGCTGTTTTTCGTTTTTATGAACTCATTTTTAATAACAGTCTTCATAATTATGTAGGTAAATGTTAAACTATTTTTTATCATCATCTGCCTAGCCTTTTCCCAGCTGTGTTGGGGTCGGCTTCCAGTCTAACCGGATTCAGCTGAATACCAGTATTTTACATGGAGCGACTGCCTATCTGACCTCCACAACCCAGTTACTGGGTAACATAATACCCCTTGGTAAGACTGGTTGGACTTTCGGGCTTCTGACTACCCGATAGATAGGTATAAAAATAACGTTAAAAATGTGACACATGCAACCTTGTTACTACATAGTTGGGAAACGGCTAGGCAGATGATGATGATTTTATAGCTGGTTTGAATATTTAAAGAGCACCCATCACTATTAAGAACAATGTCAGAGTCCTAATAGTGAAGCTCTCTAATTCAGAGAGAATGTATAAACGTGGAGAAGCAACAGGGGTACCTATGAAAGGTCCGTAATAATAACGTTTTGTGGTTTCCACCCCCTATGGGAGAAAGCCCGTAATACCCGAAAATCCCCTTGATTAACTCCCCAACGTTTCGCAGTATATTATTATTAATATAACAGCCAATAACATTGAAAATTACGAGCTAGTAAGGCCTCCCGAGTTTACTATTTCACCTTCACTTTTTATGGTTATGAGGGCCTAATGTAACAATGATGAAAGCACTACGTTTGCTGAATATAGAGTTGTTTTAATACTTCATGTAACGTCGATATTCAGACCCGTTTTATCGTAGCGGTTGTAAGTATTACGCTTAAAGTTAATCGTTTTGGTCGTATAATTTTGCATGGATTATAACCCATATTTGGATCCGTTTATTTTACGTCTGTGTGTGAGATGGATAGGGGAAGTTTTATTTCTTCGGTTAGTTTAAATTATCAATTCAGTTTATTGCAGTCCACTGCTGGACATAGGCCTCTCCCAGCTAGATGGACGGATGACCTCAAGAAGGTGGCTGGGATGACTGGATGCGGAAGGCAGACGACAGGGTGTTGTGGCGCAGCCTGGGAGAGGCCTATATCCAGGAGTTTAAATTATATTTTAGAGGCATGGTGAACAGGGTGTAAAGTTCACTCATCCTCCATAGCAAAGGGAGGATCCTCCGACCAGACGGGTGTTGTGTCTGGCGGGCAATTGCCCAACGATTGATGTTGGGAAATTGTATCTATGCTAATTGCGCGGTAAACTCTGCTTACGAGATGCAGGATTTGCGTGACGTCAGTATGACGCGTTGTTCGCATGTGGCGTTGTAAATACCGCTACAATATCTAATAAAAAACAATGGCAATGCTGCCAGCCTTTTGGGTACTTTTCCTGTTGGCGGCGATGTGGACGAATTTTTTTATGCTTTTTGATTATATTTATTATTTTCTTTTTATATACTTGTGGATATTATTCTAAGACTGTTGGCTTTATAAACAAACTGTTAATACAGAGAAGGACGATGGGTGGCAATAGTGCGGAGACATAGTCACCTAACATGATCCACTAGTTCCACTACCTAAATAATGTTGTTACTTTCGCAAAGAAAATTATTTATGAGGGCATTTATTACTGTGCCTACGCACGAATCATTTACCTAAAGTACTTCTGCTTACGAAGTAAACGAGTTACCCCGAACTCAGGCGAAGTATCTAGTGTACTTTAGACCACGTTCTGTAATAACGCGTTACGGCCACGTAGGCCAATAAATGTTATCGGCCTAATCGCTTGGCGTTCAATGTGTGTGCGACCTACGCCATTATTTCACGCTTCAAGTAACAGGTGGCGACACCGTCGATTTATGGTTGAACCTTACGAATTCTCATGGTTCATGTGTTTAAAACGTACTTGTTTTATGGTAGTATCTGGGTATGGACGCTAAAAGGACAACGCGTTCACATAAAACGTATAGTTAGCTGCTGACTGAGAGGGTCAAGTTAAAAATGTTTGAAATAATAACGTCAGCCGCAGACTGACAGCTTATTGTGACTACGAGCGAGCTTTACGTCTGGTGTGAACGCGGCTTTACCACAGCAATTATCCTTTTTTCCCCAAAAAACTTTTGTTGGGACACACTTTATATTTTAAAGAACACTGGCCTTTAAAAATAATTGCACCGATCTAACAGAGTAAACGTAGCAGTATACCGAACGACGACGAAAAAACACGATGTATAGACTTTTCATAACCAGGAAAAATGTTTTCATACTTTGCCGTCTCACAATTTTCTATAGGAACATATTCTTGTGAATTTATTTCTTATAAAAGTATCTACGGTTATCGTACTGAGTATAATAAAGGGCGGTTTCTCCGATAACAAGGGACCAATCGTAAGTATCCCTTGAGATATCTTATTTTTATCAGACGAATAAAGTTGTATTCGTATAAGGCCTGGTTTTTCAATAATCAGATAATTTTTATCTGAAGAATAAATATTGCGGTTTGACAACTTTTGTATAGAAATTATGTCAAGCCGTCATATTACTGTGACTACGCTTGGAACAATGCTTGAGAAATGTTTGATTTTTATGATAAATAATTTAGGAAAATAAAGAAAAACGCTCACAAACGTTATATTCGTAAAGAAACATTGCTTGTCATTGTAACCTTGTTCTCGAAACTGTAATTATCTATAGTCTTCCTTTATTTTCGTTACTTATATATTCAGGATGTATTTATGTATATATCTGTTATTTAGGATGTATATCTATCTATCTATATATCTATTTTAGTATATTATTGCACCAACGAGAACCCCATTTTATGTCCGGGCCGATCACGGTCCATTCCAAGGTTGCCTGAAAGCGATAAGGCCGCACATTGTATATTTTTAGTGTTCGATAATTTTCTTTTTGTTATTTATTTTTGTGGTGTACAATAAAGTATAAAAATAAATAAAAATATATAAATAAATAAATAAACGTTTATCCCGTTTTTTGTCTATTTATTTTTGTAAATAAAATATTAAAAAACACTTTTCCACGTCAAAATAAATAATGTTTTAAAACTACTTATGTTTTTACTAAAAAAATAATGTATTGTTTTGTGTACTAGCTTAGTTAAAGCTCTGTTTAAACAGTTAGTTTTTAATGAAATTTAATAGGAATAAAAAAAAGATGGGCAATGAGTATTATAATATGCCCATTGCCCATCTGAGGTTTATTGTTCTTGAGTAAAAATTGGTCACAGATTTTTTTTTGTTTTATAAAACGTTGTCCCACACTAGGAATTACTCCTGTATCGTGGGTGCGTTTACTTAAACCCACATACACAAACCGCCAGACCCGGAACAACTACCTGAAGCAATACAAATATTTGTTCCGTGCGGGAAACCGAGACACGCAGCGCAGCAGTCGGTCGCTTAGCCATTGCGCCAACCGTGTCGTCAAACTACTCTTTGGAAAACTCGTAAAGTGAGAATTTCAATACAAGTTATGTAACTAAAAACAGTATACAGGGTATCAGGACATCGACGTGAACTTACCATGAATTCAGCACATAATTCTAGATCCCCAAGTGTAGAAATTCTTTGTCGGTTATCGAAATAAATAATCAGCTGTTTCATAGGAAAGTATGCGATCAAAACGTAGATTTCATTTGGCAGAGCAAATTTCTTTTAAATAATCGACGAAATTTTTCAACGATATGTCGATACGACTATTATTATATACTAGCTTCTGCCCGCGACTTCGTACGCGGATCCTGTTGCTTATGCCAGCGACAACGGGGTCGTCAAAATCGAAGATCTGAAACGTCTGATGTCGAATGCCCAGGGACGGGAAAACAGTGTGATGCGCGAGACGATTCGAGACGTTCCAGATCTTTTATTTTTGTAAGTCAACAGGAAATGCCCATCAGACTAAACAACTTTTGCTAAGACGTCATTCTTATATAATTATGTTATAGTGTCGCTGGGCTTTGGAGTTCCACAACAGGTGTTCCAGATCTTTAAATTTATTCTCACAGCAGAAAATGCTCTTCACGTGGAATATTTTTTGCTATGGCACCATTTTTATATCTCTTATACTTTAGCTGGTCTGTTGCGGTTCTGCATCAGGTGTTCCATTTTCCAAAATAAATTATAGCCTATATGTTGCCCAGACTTAATACCTATATAACAAAAAACTTTTCTTCCCGTAATTCCGCAGTGGATCCCAAGGGTACACTGAATTAACAATAATATTGCAAATAACTTTTAAAAGTGACTTGATGAACTCCAAATGAAGTCATCTGGAAAGCACTGTTCTAGGCTCGAATACGATCTCCGGTAGCTCTTGCATAGAGTTTAGTCGTACCTTTCCAGACGCACAACACATTCTTGGTCTCTCCTTTCCACTTACGCGCGTGACAGTGTGCACACACCGCAGACATGGTGCCAATGTCTCCGTGTTTGATGTAATTAATAAATGGGTTATAGGAAAACGCGCTCCTTTCTTTATTGAACTACGGTTGCTCTTCAGGATCATAAACCATAGACTCAGTATCAGATGAGGATGAATTGCGAAGATTGCGAAGTATACGGTCTAGATAAATTTGGGCCACACGCTGTTCGACTGACTGACTTGTCCGAATTTCCTGAATCCGCTCACGTTCTTGCGTAGAATGAACTGACACCTCAACACGCATGTCGTGATATCTTTGCTGAGCAAGTGCGTTGCGTTGCTCGCGCTGCTCGTCTGTCTCCAAAGACCGAGCTAGAGCATGCTGTGAGCGGTCTGCGCTAAGGCACGTCTCATGCTCTTCAGGATTCTCAAGTGATCGAGATGTGGCAGTGCGAATAGGCTGGGAGCTTAAACGCGAGTTTCTCTGCGTGTAAGTCTCCGAAGCGCGAGATAGTGCGTGATGCTCGCAATCGCTTGCCTGGCGTGTATCGCGCTCCTGACTGTTCTCGAGCGACCGAGCAGTCTCAGTGCGGAAAAGCTGAAGACTTAATCTCTGCTCTCTCTCTGTATTCGTTTCGGAAGCGCGAGATAAAAAATAACGCTCTCGGTCACGCGCAAGTCGTATCTCACGCTCCTGACTGCTCTCAAGTGATCGAGCAGTCTCAGAGCAGATATTCTGAAGACTCAACCTCTGATCCCTCTGTGTAACCGTTTCGGATGCGCGAGACAAAGAATGACGATCCCGGTCGATAGCTAAACACATTTCTCGTTGTTCCACACTTTCCTGAGATCGAGAAGCAGTAGTGCGGACTCGTTTAAATTCTAGTCGTAATTGGCGCTGCGTGCTAGTTTCTGCGGACTAACTTAGTGCATTACGCTCACGGTTAGCACCTAGCCATTTTTACGGTCTGCATCGAGTGTCGAGAGATCGAACTAACCTGCGCATCTTAGAAACCCTTGAGTTTCGAAACAGATTTGATCTTTTTCTAAAAGGCTTAACTAAAATTCCTTCTTATTCCGATACTAACGATATTCAAATCAATGAATAGTAAGCGAATAAGTACGTAAGAATTGCTAGTAAGTAGAAAAATAATAATTATTCGGAGAAAAATTAAACACATCAATCAGACAGACAACAAAGGTAACCCCCGTTTCTATAGGATGAGAGCGGCACATCGGCACCTATAACATCACTTTTTGGGAACGAAACCACAGCGAGATCTAATTCGATGCCAACGCCATCTAGTTAGAAAACGGAAACTACATATTATTTACCCAAATTAATTAAATTATGAATAAAACTAAATTGTTGTTAATTTAACAGACACCTACATTATATTTGCATTAAAAGCAGCAAGGAACAAAACTAAGAATTACATACTTAAATCAATTACCTACAACAAATGTGCTTGGTAAGATAGAACTTTGAACGTTTCCTAGGACTATCTCTGAGAAAAAAGGCCGAAACAAACCCAGAGGTCTCAGCACGCTTTATATAGCCACAGACGCGCAGGCGCAAGGCGTGTACGTACTCTGATAGAATACCTTAACAAATGTTCGCCGTGATTCTTTAAATTGACATAACTTTTTTATTTATTAACCGATTGACATGAAATAAACACTAAATGTTAAGTGAAGCTTATTATAATATATTAATGAAAACCGCATCTAAATCGAATGAGCCGTTTCTGATATTAGCGTGCACAAACACACAGACAAACAGACAAACCGACAAACAGACAAAAAAAATATTAATTACATTTTCGGGTTCGGCATCGATATAATAACAACCCCTGCTACTTTTTTTTAATATATTTCCATTGTACAGACACCACTTTTCTACAATTTTATTATATGTATAGATTGAATTCATGATAACAGTTTCACTGCCACCCTGTATACTGTTTTTAGTTAAATAACATGTCTTGAAATTCTTAGTTTATGAGTTTTCCAAAGAGTAGTTTTCTTACAATAACAAACATTAAACGTTGCCCTGTTGCTAGTTTATGTCTCACTTGAGGAGTGCTATCTACCTTCGCGGCACATTTAACACGTTGGATTATGTACGCATAATAAATTCTCCTCTCGGCTTCCAACCTGATAATAAATATCATTTTGAGGTGTACCGTCTCGTATTTTGTACGAAATTTTCAAATTATAAAACCGTACTTGGATTAAGGTGTCTTTGCAGTGAAAATGAATAAGAGATTGTGTTTAAGAAGTTTTTTTTACAGTCAGCTTTTAAAAGTTTTTGTTATAAAATATAAATGTAATAATTAATTATATAATTATAATTATCAATTGTTATGATATTATTATTATATTATTTAATAAAAACATATTATGTTTTTATCGTAAAATGAGTCAGAAAGGAAATAAGTATTGTCAAAAAACTGCTATTTGGCGCCATTTTTCTAATAAGGCGTCGCGAACGGCAAAGATACGACGTGGCAAAGTTAAAATTCAGAAAGAGCACATCGAAATCAATAAAATTACCAATTTTCAAAACTCCCGAAAAACTTTCCAGGTTAGTCTACCAAATGACTGTACCATAAGTACATCTAACAATGCTTACTTCTTTTTAATTCCTTTAGGATACCGTATATCCTAGAAGAGCGGTGGCCGTCACATAACTGCAGCAGCGACAGCTGTCATGAAAATGATGGCAGCGGGGTTTGACTTTATGATGTCAGAAAACGCTTTCTAGGAAAATACACCTACTTACTTACATAAATAACGTTTCGGTGAGGTTTTTTTCCGGTAAATTGACTTAACAGTATTATGTTTAGCGTTTAGTTTGTTTGATTAGGCACACAGCAGTTGTGTGCCAAGCCAAATCATTTCAGTTCGAAAGCATTACCATAAATGCTATAATGTTCCTAGAAAGTAACATTCAATAGCATGTCATTATTATGACATGTCTCTATTGATTATTTTATTATTTTTGCAGGAAAACCAATATTTTATCAATGGAAAAGTTCTCAATATTGTCCAAAAAACTATTTCCACAAAAATAACAAACATAAACTCCTCAAGTTTGGTGTCAAATACATCCTCATTGAATATAACTTTCGGCTCCTCAAAAATGTATTCGTCCTTATTCTCAAGCGTAGGTACGGTAAAAGCAGAAAGGAGCGTTCTGAACATCAAAGACGCCGACGATTCTTTCGCTAATGTTCCTCGCGACCTTACGAATATTCGGCCAAGTGTAAAGTTGAAAATTCATTTCGAGAAATTTCGACTAAATGCTAAGCTTTGTGCCTATATTACGGTGGCGGCGGGGCGGCCCGAATAACTTTTGTTCGGAGGCAGTTTTGTACCTACGCCTGAGTTTTATAAACAGGCATTTTAAGTTACTTTACGACGTTCCCCGAATATGCTTCGTTGAAGCTCGGGCTTTAGTAAAGATAGAGGGAAGTTTGTAAGTTCCGTAGCGTTGAAGATTGAAGTATTATGCTATGCATAAATTACATATTTAATATGCATGGTTCAAGTGATGCGCTCTATTCTGTGTACTATTTCAATTACATACATTAAGAAGTTTATTGTTTAAGTTTGTTTATAATGTGATGCTTGTCTTAGGCGAAGCCAATTTCCTTGCTTTTCCTTGCTACTAGGACACTTGGCTGTGTATAAGATAAGCATATTATTATACCAAGAAGTTATAGATTTAGTCTCACTTTCTCCATAATTACTGAATGAATTTAACGCTAAACGTATTTAAATCACACATTTACATCCACCATCCCGCACTGGGGCTGCGTACTGGATTACGGCCCACTCCCTCTTACCAAGAGGAGGCCTGTGTCCCAGCAGTGGGATGCAGCTTAATGTATTTGAATATCATCCTGTCTCTGTCATCTTCAAACACTTAACAGAAATGGAACGATGTTTTAAATAGGTTTAGCGTGAAATGCATTAATGATTTGTGGTGCAAGTGGTCCTTAGGGCATAGTTGCACATATTATAGGTGATGAGTTGATGTTGTTAAAGGTTAGAGGTTAGAAAGAAAACCATACCTAATGCAAACTTGACGCCAGTCCACGCGGTGCGGACATAGTGGAAGAGGCGGCGATAAAGCGGGCGGTGGCGGCGCCGGCGCACAGGGGCCTCCGCGTCGGGCGCGGGCGAGGGCGCGGGATCGTCCGCCCCGCCCGCCCCGCGACCCTCCACCGACGACGCCGTGGCGTTCCACACCCAGCTTTACTTAAAACGCTCCCGCTGTGCTAGTGAAACCGCACCCTTACGCACACAATCCGAGCACCCACATGCATTTCACTTTTCACTGTACACTTAGGTTTGTTTCACTTCGATTAGTGGTACTTTAGGGTCGATGAAATTCCATTAATTAAGGATATTAGACTTAGAAGCACCAATGTTTTAGCCGCAGCTTTGAAGGATATTTAGACCCCCTTAATAATTCAGAGGGCATCCATAACAAGCGGTCGAATACTAATCGTCTACTAAACTGTTCTTCAATATATACATGTGTCTCAATCTTCAAGGTTAGAGAAATTAGTTTGGAATTTCATCGACTATTAAACACAACTCACTGCGAAGGCGAATTAAAAGTAATTAGTGAAGCAGTTTTAACTTTGTAGTAACTTTTTGTTAAGTTTTCCAATAAAGCAAGCGTTAGAGAAGAAGCCGGGAATCTGCGAACAAAGAAAGGACGATTGTTAGTCTTGTTAGTAGCTGGTGACACGGTGAATTAGTCCTTGTTAGGCGAGCGTTCGGTCGCTCCGTCAGAGTTTTATTATTTATAGCTTCTGCCCGCGGCTTCGCCCGCGTGGATGTCGGAAATTATCCCACGGGAACGTGCTAACAGGATAAAATGTATGTGCTTCCCCAGAATGCCACAAAGGGCCCGCGAGATAGATCTCGCGGGCCCTTTGTGGCTAATAACAATAGAAAACCAATTGTGTCTCATTAGTGGTGATTAAGAGGGAACATATATGATATCTTTACCTAAGTACCTACCTAATTAAAAAAAAAAAACTCAATAACAGAAAATTAAATACCTACCTAAATAAACCTATTTCTGATGATAACTAATCTAAACTCAATAAATAAGCAAAATCCCTAACTCTATACGAATGACTAATCCTACCTAACAGTATAATAAAATAACCTACGGTCACTACGTACACTATCAAATATGCTACCTATACTTTAAAATTAAAATCTATACCTACGACTTAGGTATATGAAAATAAACCTAAATAACTCTAAAAACTAAAAGTAATAAAAATGAACTCCACTGCGGGTGACGTAACCTACGACAAACTTATTATTTGCGGTTGAGACAGTAATGGGTCTAGGGATCGAACCGCAAAATTAAATTTGTTTTTTATTGTATATACTTTTCCGGGATAAAAAGTACCCAGTGTGGTGCCCAGGATATTAAAGAATAATTATACCAAGTTTCATCGTAATCGAACCGGTAGTTTTTGCGTGATGCCTGAACAAACAGACAGACAGACAGACAGACAGACAGACAGACCGACAGACAGACAGACAGACAAAAATTTTTTTAATCACATTTTTGGGTTCGGTGTCGGTCTAGTAACACCCCCTGCCATTTATTTTTTTGATATTTTCAATGTACAGAATTTTCACTTCTACAGATTTATTATAAGTATAGATAGTTATGTCGGGCCAATAAGGAAATCGGAGGAAAAGTCTCAACCTTCTCTATTTAGACTGCGTTCGTAACTTTGTTTCCAAAAGTGTAAACAAATATGTATTTTTTGAAAAATAACCATAATAACCACACATAAAGTTCAGCTTGCGCTGGAACTTCAAAAAAAATTATGACATTTTCAATAGTTTTAAGCTTTCTGAAACCAACTTAATTTACACTAAAATAAAGTTGATATTTGTTCATATACAATTAAAATGACTTGGAAATAAGATTTGAAATAAGGAATAGGTACATTTTTATTGTGCCAGTTTTTCTTTGTATATAATGTATCGATTGTTCGGATCTTTTTGTGTTCTCCGTAATCCATTCCTTCGTTTGAAAGGCTTTTATGGCAGTCATCGTGGAGAAAGTTAAACGGGATCAGGTTTCTGCTGATTGTCTGTGCGATAACGGTTTATAACACAAATAAAGACAGGGGTATTGTTGTTGATAGCACATTTTATTGTATTTACAATGACGAAGGAGTTTTATCTCTTTCCGTTAGTGGCAATAGTGTTTATCGACACTATGGCTATAGGTTAGCTTCGATAAAGTATTCTTAGAAGAAAATGAGTGAGCAAAACATTACGCCTGTATCCCCCGAGGGGTTAGGCAGAGGTGCTAGCTATTGTACACCAACATTTCGTCAGTTATGTTTAAGTCCCAAGTAATGATCTAACCTATTGCCATCGGTCAGACACCAATTCAGACTCCAGGCTGCTGAGAAATTCCAGCTGGAAAAACCTAATAACACTTTACCCGACCCGGAAATCGAACCCAGGACCTCATGCTCAGCAGTATCGCTTGCGAACACTAGACGAAAATCAAATATCAAAAATCGAATCGGGGGAACAAGAAATTTCACACGGACGAAGTCGCGGAGAGAAGCAAGTATTTAAATTTTTTTTTTATTTTTTTTTATCCTTTATTAAAAAGAACCAGGTTCTTAATAATTAATTACAATCTAGCCTATAAGACTAATAAGCAATTTTAATCTAACTTAATTTATTACGTGATAATTATTTTAAAACTTAGAATAGTGTTTATTGTACTTTACACAAGTCCGTTCCACTTTCTTAGAGTCTAATATGATGATATAAGCACTTTGTTCATGTGTTATTATGTGTGTCATTGGCACTATTATTTCTACACTTTTTACACTACACTAACTCAAAAGGTTTTTTCCGTTTTAGTCTTCGCACTAAATTTGTTTGGTCTAACAGCTGAATTGCCTCGATGTTCACATGTCGGTGGAGTCGGTGTTCATGGGCCTCAGCAAATTTTTGGATTATGTCGGTGACGGGTTCCATTTTTAAGTCACGATGGAGGTCGTCATTTCTTATATACCAGGGCGCATTAACAATACTCCTGAGTACCTTGTTCTGGAATGTTTGTATAATTTTGATGTTGGTCGGCTTAGTACAGCCCCATAGTTGGATGCCATATGTCCATATCGGCATAAGGATATGCTTATATAATAAAATTTTGTTATGTATCGATAGACAGGAATTCCGTCCAATCAACCAATACATGTTTTTAAAACGCATGTCTAGTTCCTGCCTTTTCTTTTTGACGTGCGCTTTCCAGCGCAGTTTCGCGTCAAGCGTTATGCCAAGGTATTTGGCTGTATTTGCGTATGGCACTTGTTGACCATTTATAAAGATTGGGTGGTAATCACAATTCCTGTTGGTGAAGTCAATGTGAAGTGACTTCGATTCATTTAATTTGATTCTCCATTTCTGTGCCCAGTCATGAACTTTATTAACAGCGACTTGTACCTTTTTGGTTGCTTCCGTATGGCATGACCCTGTAGCCATAATGGCAGTGTCGTCCGCAAAGGTTGCAATTGTATTATTTTCCAGCTCTGGTATATCATGTGTGTACAACAGGTAGAGCACTGGACCCAGCACACTACCTTGAGGCACGCCAGCTTTAATAACTTTTAACTCAGAAAAGGCATCCTCGTGCCTTACTCGAAACATTCTGTTTGTAATGTATGATTGCAGGATATCGGCAAAATTATTGGGCAGCATTAGTCTTAGCTTGTATATCAAACCCTTATGCCAAACTTTATCAAAAGCTTGTGCCACATCTAAAAATACGGTGGAGCAGACTTTTTTATCTTCAAGCGTTCTCTCAATGATGTTCGTAATTCTATGTACTTGATCTATTGTTGAGTGTTTCTCTCTGAAACCAAACTGGTGGTCAGGGATCAGATTTTTCTCGTTTATTATAGGTTTTAGGCGTTTCAAAAACAATTTTTCAAACAGCTTTGATGTTATAGGCAACAGGGAAATGGGCCTGTATGATGATGCTTCGTGAGGTGGTTTACCGGGCTTTGCAATCATAATCACTTCAGCAACTTTCCATGGCTCAGGAACATGCTTTAGCACAAATGCAGCATTGATGAGCCTAGTAAGCTTAACGATAGCTTTACGCGGGAGGTGTTTTAGGATTTCTCCCGTAATAAGATCATACCCCGGTGATTTTTTGTGGCTAATTATTTGAATTTCCCTTGCAACTTCTTTTGGGGTCACAAGCTTAATTCTTTGATCTTGCAGAATATTGGCGAACTGCAGGTTGTCTATAGACCTGTCATTTGGCTGAAAGGTTTCTTCTAAGTGATGAGCAAATCTTAGGGCTTTTTGCTCATTGCTTATGGCCCACTTTCCGTTATCATCTCTGATAGGGGGAATTGGTGTAATTGGCCCTTTGAGTGTCTTTGTCGCTTTCCAAAGAGAGTATTGTGTTGTATGGTCGCTGCTTAACTGGCGTAGGTTGGTATTGAAAGTCTCATCTTGAAACGTTTGTATTTTTCTCTTCAGTCTTTTCGTAAGGTTATTCAATAGAGTTTTATCTTGCGGGAATCTATTTTGTTGCCATCTTTTTCTCTGAGTCCTTTTTTCATGTAATAGGTCTATTATTTCCCTTGGGTAGGTATTTCCTTTAAACTTCTTTATAACCTGTGGTGTGTTGTTCCATGCACATTGTTGAATATTGTTGCTAAACTTATTTACTTCAAAATCGTTTCAATCAGTATTTAAAATGTTGAAGGCATACTGAAGTTTCCCCTTGACCGTTGCTCTATGAAGTGCCAGCCCGCGCCATAGCTGAGCCTGTAGCTTTAAATCCCCGACCGTGACCTATGAGTTTGTTTCAGCCTTTCTTCTCAGAGATAGTCCTAGGAAACGCCGTGCTCATCAAAGCATTAATAATAAAAGTATTTCGATCCAGCCTATCCCATCTTGCTGCCCTCTCCCAGCGACTCCCTAAGCCGAGGTTCGTACCCCACATGGGGTGCCCTTAGCGTGCAGTCACTTAGTTTTAATTAGTTTTACGCCCTTGGCTGGAGGCTTTGAGTTCTCTTAAGACAACCACAGGATAGTCCGGTTAAGTAGCCACGACCTCTCTAGGTCAACTACGAGATGCCAATTGCACGGCACGGTTGGCGCAGTGGTTAAGCGTTTGACTGCTACGCAGCGTGTCGCGGGTTCGATTCCCGCACGGAACAAATATTTGTATGGCCTACTTGTAGGCCATACATATATTACAGTTGTAAAAAAAAGCATACTGAAGTGGCAGTGGGCTGGCCATGTATGTAGAAAGACTGATGGCCAGTGGAGCAGACGAGTCCTGGAGTGGAGACCGCGTATCGGCAAGCATAATGTGGGACGCCCCCCAGCTAGGTGGACCCACGACCGATAAAGAAGGTGACTGGGACAGAATGGATGCGGGAGGTGGAGGACAGGGTGTTCTGGCGGCATAATTATAATCCTGATGAGTCACTATATTGACTAAAGGATAACTTATATAACCGTGCTCTCAAACAATCTCACACTAGCCTTATTAGTGGCTTGACTTGCCAGCTAAACTCAAAGTTTAATCCTGTACAAAGGTTGTGGAAACTTCAACATAAACTTAGGGGAATTTCATTCGACAATAGTTGTTAGTGTTAGGACGTTGGTACATGAGCTATTTACTCTGGGTATACATTAGGGTTTAGTGTCACATTTATATTAGTTCTGCTGATATTGTTCGGCGTAGATTACAGGAACTATTATAGTAATAGTATGTATGTGTATATAACCTATTTATGTATTTGTGTACCTAGTTTTAAAAGTTTTTTTTATCGTCTGCCGCTGGACATAGCCCTCCCCCAAGCACTGCCACTTCGACCGGTTCGGTGCTTCCCGCATCCAAAGGGTTCCTACGGCCTTCACAAGGTCGTCGGTCCACCTTCTGACGTAGTGTTTGAAGGCCTCCCGACTTGCAACACTACGCGTTCCGGTACGCTGTTGCTACTCCAGAACCTTTCGGCCCCATCGGGCGTCTGTTCTGCGAGCACCCACTGCCACTTAAGTTTGTCAATTCTTCGGGCTATGTCGGTCACCTTGGTTCTCCTGGGGATCTCTTTATTTCTGATTCGATCCACCAAAGAAAATCGTCTTAATTTTATATTCCTCTGATGAACAAATATCAGCCGATTGATTCTGTAAAAATCTCACGGTGAAAAGTTACGTGAAGTGAGCTTAGAGTGAGCTGTTAATAGTGTCAATCCCTAGCATTAGTTGGAATGACAGCTCACTCCACGCTCACTTCATCTAAGTTTTCACGGTGAGATGGTTACAGAATCGCACTGCAGGCATTGATTGCAAATATCTCTACATCAATACTCCATTACATTAGTTCTCTATATTATATAACATACATATGCTTCGGGATCGCTCGAGTTGGAAGTCATGCGAATGCAAAAATATTGTTATTGTGTGGGTGTGTTTATTTTACCCGCGGGAGTGTAAATAAATTGAGGTTTATCGAAACGTGATGCTCAACTGTTTCGTACCGTGTGACGTCACATGGAGTGTTTATTCTGAAGGCCAATTCTCGTAATTTAAAACGATAAAAATCTAGTCGCAGTCTCATCTCGGCGACAAACAAATGTCAAAAACTTGTCAAAACGTATGGAAATTACAGGTATTTTTGACAGATTGAGACTGAAATCAGACTAAAGTTCTTAAAATTACGAGAATTGCCCCTCTGTTCTTTGTTACGGGAATATATCTCAGCACAGGTACATTATTTCAAACCAAATAATAATAGTGACAAGCAATAGACACTTAAATCTAAATAAAAAAACAAGCAAATTCAAAGACGCTCTCACGCGTGATAAGGTAAGCAGAGGTACAGCTCTGGTACTGTATACAGTTCGTCCTGAACTGTATATAGTACCAGGGGTGTATGTCTTATTTCGTCGGTTTATGGAACGTAGATCCACGCGAGGCACAATGGCTTTTTAATTGTGTCTGTAATTACAGCATCATCAAACGAGTACGGGCTGTATCAGAGAAATTTCAAATGGTAAATCCAATGATATTTTCCCGATTTAGAGCTTCACGCATTTACGAAAACGTCAAAGAATAAAAAATGGGATAGAATTAAAAAATTAAATAAACAGTTGTGCCAAGCACTGTCACATAGCCTGTCATCGAAAATATAAGCACAAACACCATATTGGGATAAGACAAGATAAGATAATCATTTATTTTTTATTTGACGGCACGGTTGGCGCAGTGGTTAAGCGATTGACTGCTGCGCTGCGTGTCGCGGGTTCGATTCCCGCACGGAACAAATATTTGTATGACCTACATGTATTTGTTCCGAGTCTGGGTGTTTTTCTATTTACAAAAAAAAATAATGTATAGAAGTAGTTTATCAGCTATCTTGTTACCATAACACAAGCATTAGGTTGCTTAGCTTGGGACAAGATGGCGCTGTGTGAAATGTCCAGGGATATTATTATTATTATTATTTGCTCAAAGATGAGTACAATACATACAACACAAATTGTCAGCATGCAAGAGATGTTAAAATCAGGGGTAACATAGATCATCACGTTTGCCTTAAAAATTGGCATGCAAATATTAATGAAATTTAGATGGGATGATGAAAATATTTCAGTTACATTAATTGTGTAGGCGTCCGCATTTTCCGATAGAGAATAGTTGACCTTTGACCCGAATTTAACTTTTAAATAGCTGCTAAATATGCTTTCAACCTAATTTCTCAATTTAGATGATCGATAGCAATGCAGCAGAGTTAATGATTTATGAGAGAAGTGATTTTGAGGGGCCCGTGGCTAAATAATAACAGCCGCACAGGTCGATCGGACAGGTTAAGCTACGCTTGCCGCGGTTAATCTGTGGATGGGTGACCATCTTTACATACTGAGACCCCTCTGTGCCTCAGAAAGTACCTTAAGCCGTTGGTCCCGGCTGTCATTCGTGGATCTTTGACAGTCGTTACGGGTAGTCAGAAGCCCGAAAGTCTGACAACCAGTCTTACCAAGGGGTATCGTATTACCCAGTAACTGGGTTGTGGAGGTCAGATAGGCAGTCGCTCCATGTAAAATACTTGTATTCAGCTGCATACGGTTAGACTGGAAGCCGACCCCCCAACATAGTTGGGAAAAGGTTAGGCAGATGATGAGAGAAGTGATTTTATATGTATATAAAATATACATATAAAACAACAAAACAAACAAAAACAACAAAACAAAAAAGTATAACCCTTAAACAACATTATTAAGTATATAATTGTTTGACGTAAAAATAAATGTAGTAGAAACAAAACAGTAAAAACAAACTCGAAACATCAAACTAATATTAGTGAACCTAGAGTGCTACGCATTATGCTACACCACACTCGTAGCTATGTCTACGGCGTAGGCGTCTGGGTTGACTTGCTACGCCGTAGACATTCCAACTTAAAGCAGAATATGGTTGTTATCCATAATAATGATAAAATTGATAAATGTTATGCATTTTACGAGCCCTTTTACACATATGTGGATATTTTCAGTTTTTGATTAAACGGCCCCTTTAACCAAAAAATGAAAATATCCACATATGTGTGGCTTAATATAAATCACGGCGTGAAGAACTCACTCGACTAGCCGCCTGTCGCAGTTTTATATCTGCGGGGACAATGGGCTTGCTGAGAGCGCCATACAAACTTCTACCTCCACATAAACATACAAAATTGGGCTTTATTTCACTAGGGTTAAAGATGTTTTGGTCCGCAAAGTCAATGTTGTGAGTATATAAATTAGACCATGCGTCACTGTCGCAGCAGAGCGGCAAACGAAAGGATGGCTCGTAATAACCTGTGAAATGAACGTTTGATGACCACTTCGAGCCAGACCATAGAGCATAGAAGTTCCAAGTTGCTCGAATAATTGCGTGCTTCGGCAAATCACTTGCAATTAAATTTGCTTGATTAATGGCGAAGGGTTAACTGTGGGAGTTGGCGAAGAAATGTTGAAGAGATATGTTTGGTCTCTATTCTAGCGGTGATTTTCATTTGTGTTTCAATCAAAATGTTACCTTGAGATATATCTGAGGGGTAATTCTCGTAATTTTAAGAACGTTCACAGTCTGATCTCAGTCTCAATCTGTCAAAAATCCCTGTAATTTCCCTACATTTTGACAAGTTTTTGACATTTGTTTGTCGCTGAGATGAGACTGCGACTAGATTTTGAACGTTTTAAATTACGAGAATTGGCCTTCTGGTGTTTTAAAGCAGCTACCTCTACTTTTAGATACCTGCCACATAAAGTAGATTATCGGATTATTCAACTAATGGCTGATTTTTCAATACTCAGATAACTTTTAACTGAAGAATAAATATGACTGTTTGACAGTTTTCGTATAGGAAATATGTCATGCTGTCATATTTATTCTTCCCATGAAAGTTATCTGACTGTTGAACAATCAGCCATTAAACTGCTAAATTAAAAAAAACAATTTAAGACAACGTTTCACTGACATTAATTAACTTCTACGAGTGTGGTGGCATTATTCACTCATAAATCCTTGAACAACATTAAAATCGAAAGAACAATAAACATTAAAGTCTTGTCGATGAACAAACAGCGCTTTGATTTAACTTCGTAAAACTTTGTTCCTTAATCAAATTAAATTTGACTCCCACTCGTAACACTGTTTGTCAAGATAACTGTGTTCTCTGATCGCAACATGTTATAATTGTGTTTAGTTTTCAACATGTTCTTGAGTTAATGGAACGGTTATGTCGCTTTTAACATGTCTTCTCTGAAATCTTGTGAGGGGTTTTGGTGAAAATTATGATTTGAGAAAGATACTGGTTTGTTATTTAAATTCACCACTAATAAAAGGTATCTCATTTTAAATGGCTAATTGAAAATAAATCTTTGAAATGTCATTATAAACGTATAGGTAAGCTTACTTTTGCTCCTATAAAATAAGTAATAGGTAATGCAAGAAAACATCTTTGGCACAAGGCATACAAAAAAGCTTCAACCATGATGAAAAGAAATCTGACAACCAGTCTTACCAAGGGGTTTCGTATTACCCAGTAACTGGGTTGTAAAAGTCAGATAGGCAGTCGCTCCATGTAAAATACTGGTACTCAGCTGCATCGGGTTAGACTGGAAGCCGACCCCAACATAGTTGGGAAAAGGCTAGGCAGATGATCATGATGAACAGACTCTGTAAGGTAAAGCCGGGCGAAGTCGGTAATGTGAAGCTGGACTACACATGGATCGGCATTGAGTCTTTTGTCACTAATTTAAGACGACATTACTGTGTTAAGTCAAAGTCAAACAAACAGAATAATACTTGTAAGAACTATGTCGGTACCACTCAAAGCGTTGTTCAAACTATCCAGCATTCTATGTTAATGTTCACAATTCGACGCTGCGAAATAATTGACGGCGCCTGAGAATTACGACCAACATAAACTGGGAGTGTGTATACAGACTGTATAGTGTATACTGTAAATTGCGTGTATTTGTGGCAATGCTGGAATATTTGGATGTCTCTCCAGTTACTCTGGAAGTTTGAAAGACATGTAATGTTTCTTAAAAACTGTCATGTCATTACTGTCAATCTTTATGATTGTTAGTTACAATGTTTTAATTATGATTGCTTTTTTCCTAGCTTGAATTCAAATAATTAATCATCGGCCTAGCCATGTTGGAGTCGGCTTCCAGTCTAACCGGATGCAACTGAGTATCAGTATTTTACATGAACCGATTGCATATCTGACCTTCACAACCCATTGACTGGGTAATACGATACCCCTTGGTAAGACTGGTTGTTAAACTTTCGGGCTTCTGACGTTACGGGTCGTCAGAAGCCCGAAAGTTTAGTTTAGTTTTTTTCCCGACTGACAAAGATCCACGAATGACAGCTGAGACCAACGGCATAACATGCTCTCCGAGGCACGGAGAGGTCATCCTAGTTATAAACCATCTGTGTGCCAAATTACATTCAAATCCGTTCAGTAGTTTTTGCGTGAAAGAGTAACAAAAATCCATCCATCCATCTATCCATCCAGCCATCCACCTATCCATCCATCCATACAAACTGTCACGTTTATAATATTATTATTTATACTTATAGTAGGATAGGATTATTCAAATTCGGTTAATGCAAGCATTTCACCTTTAGCTTGAAGGCAAACAGAAATAATTTCATCAAATTACAGCAGAAAGAAATACGCCACTCTCCAAATGACATTTTCATCAATAAATTGCGCAAAGATTATCAATGAATCATTGCTCGAGAATTTTATCGTCCAGTACAACCTGATACAAAGGAAAATCAATTTAAAAAAGAACCAGAACAATTTTAAATACCGAATACAAATTGAATTCACTTCATGATGACGTAGGTTAATTCTTTAAAATGCATCCATTTAAATTACTTCAGTTTATCGTATTCGCTTTAAACTATAGTAATTGAAAATAACTTTTTAACGAGTTCCATTCCCGTCTCATGCTACAAAAGTTAAATGAGGTGATACATGCAAATGATGAAAGTATTTAATCATCCTTGTGCGACTTTGCGATAAAAGAATATGTGAATGTGTGTGTGTGTGAATATGTTACGATAGTTATGAACGTTAGCGTATTCTGAACTTTTTCAGTCAGTCTCACTTCTGCCTTAGCTGACTGGTTCAATCTTATAAACACAACATCACATTATAGGGTGAGTTTGTCGTCTTAGGGGGTTTGTTTGTAGGAGTTAGAGTATACGCTTAGGGGCTGGGTGAGCAGCAAAGAAAAGATTTTTTTTATTGTAGCCACTCTTTTTTTGGAATTATACAATTTTTTTTTGCAGTATCAGGCTAACCTTGACCATAGAAACCATTTAGGTTCTGAGAAGCATGGCCTTTCAACGCACCGTTTCCAAGTTAGGAGCTTTCGTCATGCTAAAGTTGATACGAGGGAAGAAGAATCATTGAAACACTTTAGATTTACAAAATGTTGAGTAATGAATGCAACATTTTCTTTAATTGTTTTACTGGCTATATTTTACAATAATGTCATTTGTCAATATTTCCATGTCAAATCACTTGAGTCAAACTCTCTCCGCTTTGCCGCGTTAAATATAGTGGTTGCAATTTTACACTCCGTTGTTTTAATATACATATTAATAAAGTAAACACACGTAACCCATCAAAAATCTTCACCAATAAGTCCCTACCATGAACTCATAGGTTTATGATTTACTAGACAGCACTAAAATCCTTGTTTTGAATGCAACTGAGCTGTAAAACCACAAGCAGCAAAGTACAGGATTTAAAGTTTATGTTTGTGCATAAGCTTTGTGGTCGCGGTCTCGACTGCCAAAAGATATATCAAAACTTTTTGTGAAGAGAAGATTTTGTTGAGTTTTTGTTGTTAGAATATTATTTATACCTATCCATTGTCATGTCATGCCGTGTTCCATTGTCACCAAATATTTATTTGTTCATAAAGGTACACCAACAGTTTCTGAATATATAATAGATATTAAGTATTATAAGTAACAATAGCCTCGGACACACACAGTCGCTAATTACAGATTAACCCTTGCGGGTTAATCTCAGAAATAGGTGATAACACATAATAAATAATAATAAAAATAAAGGCTCTAGAATTAAGAAATTATGGCACAATATTATGTTTCTAATCTTAAACTTAAGATTAGAAACGTAAAAGAAAATAAAATTTCAAGACGAACAATATTGTAAGTTTGCCCATTAACTTAAGACTAAGACAGAACAATATGAATTGTAACAAAAAAGAGATCATAATGGAAAATATAGCTTCTAAAATAAACCATACAAAAGATAAAGAGTTTCCAAAATACACAAACATAACAAATTGTGATTATGATTTTTTGACTTAAATATATTGGCTTTAAAGACTTTTATGGAATAAATCGAAATCTGTCACAAATTTTATCAAAGGACATAGGCAATACAGTTCTGTTTGGTGACACTGGAACAATAAACGTACAAACATCTATTGATCCAAATTTAAACAGACCGGTTTAATCATCTCTATGAGCTGTCACGCCCCTAGCCTGCACACGATTAAGCCGTTGTACAATAGTTTAGTGGTATTGCTTAATAGCTATGTATGACAGTGCACTTATGTAGGTATGATTAACTTGATTTTAACGTAAAATAACGCATTCTTTCCCCGGAGAGTTCTGCAGAGATGAACTTATAGAACACCCACATTGCGCCAGTTATGTTTAAGCATAGTTTAAAGATACTATGGTTTAAGTGTCATGAAATAGGGGTCGAACCAATTGGCCACGATTCCAGACTCCGGCTGCTACTGAGAAATTCCTGATGAAAAAACCCATGCCTGACCTGGGAATCAAACCTGGGACCAGGCTTAAAAGTAGTGCTTGTGACCAATAGACCAGCGCGGCAATCCGTGACTTGATTTTTTTAAAACAAAAGCAAACATCTTCTTCATGTTAATTTATCACAATCTATGCGTCCTCCGCTGTCACTGCGAGAAGATAACTTTTCTCGAGAAAACGTTTTTCTCGCAGCATAACTCGCGTGGTATAAAATAAAGCTGTCACACCATATTTTTCTTGTATTCCCAGATAACGTGTCCTAAATAAACTCCTGTATTCAGTCTGCATAATGCAAGAGATACACTTTGTTATTATATTACAGACGCGCACGGAACCATCTTTCTTCGCCGTAAAAGATAAGGTAGAAAAAAATTGTGGGTCGTAAATCTTCGCAAAAGATAGTGAATTGTAGAAAATTATGGAAAGCAGTCCTCTATGTAAAGATAAGGGTTTCCCTTGGGCCGAGGATCCAACTTAAGTTATTTGATTTCATTACCTATCTACAGACCTTCTGGTAAAACGAGAATTCTGATTCAACTACTCAGGTATATTAGAGGTGATTTTCACTACGACGCCGACGCCGGGACGATGGGTGGACTTAAGGATGTCGTGAAGTGTATCGATATTCTACTGTATAGTTTAAATGTTTTGATATCGCATACGATATACCTACCTATTCCAAAAAAAACAATATCTCGGCCAAATATTGTAAGAATATTGGCGTTTTTATCGACTTTTAAAAAGGAAGAAGTTCTCAATTAAAAAAAACATGACGCGGAGAAAACAAAAACAAAAAAAGAACAAAAACAACAATTCGATGCTGATCTTTATGTTGGTATGATGTCTTCACAATTTAATTTACTACGTATTTATTTTGATGAAGGTAATCTTGAACCTCACAGAATGGCCAGCTTAAAACCAGTGTGCACAAGCCTCATAATTTTTAACAACGTCTTATAACCCAACATTCCCCAATTAATGACGTTCCTTTCCTCCATGATTCTTTGCAAAAAGTCACTAAACGCGCATACTAATTAACTTTCCAAAAAATATAATCCTGCCTAGTTTTCGAGCTACCCTCGTAACGTCCCAATTCCATTCTTTATCCGAAGACAAAACGTTTTAGGAGTTTTAATTAAAATTAATATAAGGAACGGGCTCCAAATGTTACTGGCTTAATTACGATCTGCTACACAATGGATTCTGTGCACAGGGTAAACCCTTGTTACCCTCCAATTTATGGCTTACCCTTATAAAAGTGGAGATTAAAAAGTATGGAGCGATTAAGTTCATGTGGGTTTGTGAGTGATATTAGTACGTGGAGCGATTTTAATAACGTGTCTATAAAATTCTGGTGTATTTTGTACGTAGATACTTTATGTTGACAACGTTTTATGGAGGTCGTGGGAGATATTACGTTATTACATTTATACAGGGTGGCATAGATACTGACGCGCAAACTGTAACCATGTATTCAGCACATGAGTGTGTTCACTCATGAGCAGAATGCATGGTTTTATAGCTGACGAAAGAGGTCTACGCTAGAAATTTTTAAACGGTTATAAAAAAAAATCTGCTATTTCATAGAAAAGTATTACACCTACGCGGTCAAAATGCATGGAACAGCAATTTATTTTTAATTTGCGATGAAAATTTAAACAGGTTCAGGGTTCAGAATCATGTACTTGATCCATGGTTATAGTTTGCTCGTCGATGTCCCTGCTCCCTGCATATTTACTTGACTTTATTTTACAGTGGTACATAAACGGTAATCTAATTTCAGTATGATACGGAACATGCAATCTACTTATCCAAGATATTTTTATATTTTACTTTTAGCCGTTAATATCCCACTCCACTGCTGGGCAAAGGCCTCCCTATAACTCTTTTTCCACCTCTCTCTGTCCAGAGCTGCCAAGGACGAATCTTTTTTTTTTTTTTTTTTTTTTTTCAAAGGAGTCCAACTCATCCCGCCTTCGCCGTCTGGACCTGCCACAATATCGTTTCACTGGGTCTTAAGTTTGGCCCACTGATCGTCTGACATGCGGCACATATGTCCAGCCGAATTCCATTTAAGCGTGGCAGCTTTCCGAGTGACATCAGAGGGGCAATTCTCGTAATTTTAAGACCGTTCACAGTCTGATCTCAGTCTCAATCTGTCAAAAAATACTTCTAATTTCCCTACATTTTGACAAGTTTATGACATTTGTTTGTCGCTGAGATGAGACTGCGACTAGATTTTGAACGTTTTAAATTACGAGAATACGCCTTCTGTTATTTTAGTAATGGAACGGATTGTTGTATTCATAAGGTAAACACAATGATAATGACAATAATATTCCTTTCATCTATTAGAAAACCATTTACTTACAGTAGAAAAAGAGAAATCCTAGCCTTAACGTCTTTCCAATTCCAAAACCCATTAACGTTTCGTTTAAAAACGCTATTAAAAAGTAAACAAAAGAAAATGCAGCGGACTATAAAATTGTATTTTCTTTTGTCCATAATTAAAGTTCTAGTGGTATGACTAAACTATTTAAATATTCTCTATACATAATGTATGAGATAGCATGACAATCGCGTCTCCTCTCCCTTTGTTTGACGATAAAAATAAAGTTTCGAGCTAGCTTTAATTATGTATATTTTTTATTCTGCTGCGGTAGTGGAATTATTCTAGATTTACATATTGAACTTGCATTTAAAGTTATTTAAATAAATGTATGTATGGAATTTGAATTAGAAAACCATTTGGAGAAAAAATAAGTTGGTACAGTCAGCGACGAAAGTCAAGAAAGAATTCAGTTTTTTAAATTATTGAGCTAAATATTTCATTAAAACCGGATCAGAAGTAAAATTAGATTATTCTTCTTCGTGTCGCTGGCACGACTGTATTTTAGATGTTGTAAACCTTCCGTGGTCCACTTGGATGTCAAGTGCAAAAAAATGAAAATGTATTTCATTTGTATTTGTGTAAAAAGATAAAATGTTTTTCATTGTTACAAAAATACGATAGCATGTCAACATGTCGCTTACGTACATGTTTACCTAACTGCCAACGTCAAACGACGAGCGAAAAAAACATCCATTATTTTCATTTTCATCCATTCGAAAATCTAATTTAAAAAACGTACAGTTCCATAAAGAGAAATGACAAACTTGTCAAAACTTCTCAGACATGTCATGCCAATTTATTTTATTCAAATTTCTTTTATTTAAAAGTTAGTTTCAATACCAAAATTATCGTAATTTAAGATAATTTTGGTGTTGAAACTAACTGCTATTTGGTTTTAGTAGGTAACTCTTACGAGTACGGTCGAACCCAATAACCTATTGACAGAGAGCTACTGATAGTAGCCAGTATAATTATAACTGTCAGTATAATATAATCATACAGATCTCTACTACTGATATAGATTATTGGGTCGTTAAAACCAGAGATATGTAGATAGGTTTTTCTACCTCGAGTATTCTAAAACTGGTGATAGATAGGTAATTAAGTTCGGCCGTTAATTGAAAAGGTTTATTACTTACACTCAAGGTAAGAGGAGCTCATTCGTAGACTTTATGAAACCTGAAACAAAAGAAAAATATTTAATTAATTTTATGACGAGATTTTGTAATTTTGTTCTCAATAACATGATTTTTAAACCTAATAAGTAACAGTAATCATGATCAGCTTATAACGTTCCCACTGCTGGGACACAGGCCTCCTCTCGGGCAGAGGGAGTGGGCCGTAATCCACCACGCTGGCCCATTTCGGGTAAGTAGATGCCACATGTCTTTGAATTTTTGGTTTTAGGTTGGTGTTAACCCTAATAAGTAAAAGTAATATGCAGCAGAAAAAAAAGTGTTGAAATGTACCAAAAAGGTTTTTCTGTTCTCGGAAATTTTGCGAATAAATAAACCTCACCCCAATAAACAAAACTCACCGAACTGCTATTCATCAATATCTACAAACATTTTTACTTCGGAAGCCGTTCAAACCAGATGAAGCCGGTATCGGTGTCAATCGGTTTCGGGCCACTTCGGCAACTCTCGGCGGTCGATCTGACGCTCGTTATTGCATATAACCTTTGCGGTTATTGCCTTATTGCTCTGTTCAGCTCTGATCCAACGACGTGGAACTTATGCTGAGCTATTTCGGGATCAGTGAGTCTTTGATAGGGTACCGACTGCAGACGGCTTCAATGGCTCCAATATTTTATAAAAGATTTTCGAAAGCTATTTTTATCTATACAAATATAATTTCCCAGTTTTATTTTCATTACTTACAAATTAAATGAAAAAGTTGAAGTGAAAGTTATTAGGGATTTTGCAAACCATATTATTTTTTCGCAAAATCTAATTACTGTACTTGTATTTCCCGCTCACATTTTGTTAATTATATTTTTAGTACCTACCTTATAATAAGCAGGTAACAATGTTAGTTTCCAACATCAAGGTTAATTAAAATGAACAATGTTGGAAAGTATGTAAACCCTCCTTTTTTCCTTTATTTAGATCTAATAAAGCAATTACCTTTTCCACGAGCATGTATAGCAAATTACAATAAAATAACAGTATAAAAACTAAATATAAAGCCACTACAACTGCTATTAGTTTATTCTGGGAAATATTGTGAAACCTAATGTTGGGTTTGCATGTGCACGAGGTTTTATATCTACAGAAAAAGTTGAGATTTTATGTATAAATGAGTATCTGTTTTTTTTTGGTTTGCCAATCCGAAATCGGTATTGGCTATAAATTGGCTTTTGATAAACCAAGCTTTTTAATTGATTGCATTTTTAGGTCAGAATTTAATTGCCGGGTTTATGTATTGTCTTTATTCATAAATATTATTATTATTAAGAAACAAAAGGAGTATGTGATCGTAGCAGGTGGCGTTCTGAAGTTTTTACCCCCCATGGGAAGAAGCCGTGAGTATACGAGTATGGAGTTTCCCCACGTGATCGACTCAAAATGAAGAGATCCGTAGGAGAACAATGGTAACCAACATAGCCCGAAGAACATTCTTCAACATAGCAACATACATATGTTGCTATGTATTATTATTTAAAAAATATTGATCCTAAATGAAAATAAGGGATGGATAATGTTAGGTATTAATGAAACGGGTACCGTATGGATCCAGCACCTCAACACACTAACAATCTTAATCTGAATGGTTTTGAACGATATTGCTAATCCATTGCTTCATTTGTTCGAAAAATATGTCTGCTCAATAACGTAAAGAACGCAATGAATGTTGTCGAACTGTCAAAATGAAACCCATTGCTACTGATAGTGTGTTTGTCAGTTACCCCGCAGATACATAATCTGTTTTACTTATTATTGTATCACATAAAATCTTAGCATAACATCTATGAAAAATAATTTCGCAAGATATAAATTACTATGTAATTAAATTTAATTGTTAGTGTTCAGTTTAATGTAAATTGTAATAATTAGAATCAATATTATAATAATAACTTTTTATTTCAGGTATTTAACCCATAGCAATTACAATAAAATTAATTAAAATAAATAATACACACAATAAAATCAACACAAAAATAAACATAAAAATCTTCAAAAATATCAAAACAAAATTATAATCAAAATTAAAACCAGAATTTAAATAAAAAAAATCAAAAATTAAAACCAAAATGGACATCAAAATTAAAATAAAGTAAGTAGTAGTTGTAGTAGTTAATAAGTATTATGTACAATTTGCAGTGCCCTTACAGGTTACATGTTTTAACGCTGTGTCATGAAATTTTAATACATGCCTACTAACCAGTGTTTTACATGTAGCAAATAAATAAATGAATACCCACACGAACGAACATTCAACATGAGGTTTATGTTACCGCCATTCAGTTTATCCGTTTACTCGGATTTATATTTCAACTTTAAACTGACGCATGTCACATCACATCGCCCTGAAGACATATCCGAGATAAATCAGCTTCCTCTTAGTGATTGACATAATGAACTGTGTTGGACCACTGCATACCAGAATGTAGGCTGAAATTCTAGGTATTCCTAATTAACTGACACCTAGGGGACTGGTAGAATGTAGATGCATGCCAAGTGAAGGGTGTATTAACGTTCGATGCATCTGCAGTGCGATTCTGTAACCATCTCACCGTGAAAACTTAGGTGAAGTGAGCGTGGAGTGAGCTGTCATTCCAAATAATGCTAGGGATTGACACTACTGACAACTCACATCCGGCTCACTTCACTTGAGTTTTCACGGTGAGATTTTTACAGAATCGACCGGCTGATGTTGACGAATTGACGTTCGATTTAATAGTATGACGGAGCTATGTACAGTCACAAAATAAATAAAAGCGTGTTAAAAAGGTTCACCATCTTTAGAAAATTTTTACTTGTACAGTGAGTGAAACTTTTTATTTTCCGACTGTTTGCAGTGAGTCTCAGTCAGGACTAAAGTACTGATTCGTAGGTATACTGGTTTTTCTGGTGATAATTGTCTTTTGTTGAATTTCTACCATCCTACTTATATTTTGGTTGAGACAGTTTGTATGTTTGGATGATTGTTACTCAAACCCGCAAAAACGGCTGAACGGATTTGGATGGGCACACAGATATTTTAACACATAAAATATTTATCCCGGTAGTACGTTCCCGGAGGATAAGTTCCGACGTCAACGCGGGCAAACCGGCCGCGTTGACGTCGAATTGAATTAATACTACCACTATTAATTCAATTAATTGAAACATAAAGTACAAAGACTATATTTACGAGTACATAATTTAAGAAGCTACGAAAACCCTGTGAATTTATTTATATAACTACATTCCAATACTATCTTTCTAACTCTCTCACATACCTAGTACCTACATTAGTATGTATCCGATATCTCGGGATCTGTGTCAAGCAACTTTGGAACTCTCAAGCCGCACTCGTCCAATTACAAGAAGAACTTGCGGAGAATCGACTGGAAGTTGGAGCTGGCTAGTTTTTGTTAACATGTTGTTTGGCATACTAAAGACCTTGCCAGCTTACCTCGGGAATCGAGAAGTTGACCAACATCTCTATCTTGGCCATACTAATTGGGCGAATGTTCACGTTGCATTGAACATACGAATTTATTCCTGTAGGTACTCAGGTAATATACGGTTTGTTTGGAGGACGATAATTACCTATATTAGAGCCGGGAATTTGAGATAATTTTCAAGTTATGGAACAATAAACTGAATGTCATACTGAACAAAGCTCAAATTCCATTGCAACCAATAACTTATTAGGACCTTTTTGTTACAAATAGTCAATCAAAAATCATCTTAGAGTACATTTCGCTAATTATAACTGGTTAAGCGGCGATGGAATGTAAATTATCTGAGATTATGAATACTATACACTTATGTAGGTACTAAAAGAACACTAACAATGCAGGCAGAATAATTTTGGATATGAACTCCTTGCATAAATTAATTATTTATCTCCATCTTTGACGTGGCCACTTTTCCGGCGTATCAATCATTTTCTTTTATTTTGCCAAAGTTCAGGAATTATACCGTGACCCGCCTGCCGGTTTCAGTATGCATAGTTGAAACAATGTAATCGTTAAGGTTTTCCTAAATGTTCACGGCAATTCGCACACGATACTACATTACCTACAAATATAAATAACGATAACTTTTATAAATGTCGTCCTCCAGAGTGCCTAGACAAATGGCAATCGCTTTCAAAGCTTTTCATTTTTTTCGTATTTCAACAAAAAAATTCAACAGAATTGACATCACACGTTTTTGACAGCTTATATATTTCGATAGCTTATGTCCCCGTGGTAACGGCCGCGACTGCGCTTTACTTTGTGTAAATTATTTTATCACCACTGTTCTCAAAATGGTGAAGGAAAACATCGTGAGGAAACCGGCATGTCCTAGAACCAAAAATTCGAAGACATGTGACATCCGCCAACCCGCACTGGGTCTGCGTGGTGGATTACTGCCCACTCCTTCTCACCTGGAGGAGCCCTGTGTCCCGGCAGTGGGAACATTAAAGGTTGATTATAATGTCAGTCTCATACGTTTTTGACTTGTCCATCATCATTACTGATATAATATCTAGTCTAGGCCAGAGATCCTAGAAAATTATATTATTATGATATGTCTAGCCAATGAATATACTATTCCATTTATTCATCAAAAAGCTAGAAATAGTCCTAAATTAACAGTCTAAAAGTTACCCCCTAAGCTTGTAGAGCCATTATCTCGTACAGTTCAGGTACGAGGTTGTATCACGGATGTGTGTCAAGCGACTGTGCCTCTCAACTCGGCGCCCAATTACAGAGCCGCCGGAATCGACGCGAAACTGACTAGTTTTGTTAACTGTACCTTCAAATTATTTCACGTGGAGGTTGATGTTGCGTGGATTTTTCAAGGAGGTGAAAAGCTCTACGAGATGGTAATTTTAGAATTAAACATTTGGATGTAAATTATTTAATATGTCGTGTCGAGTTGAAAACTGTGTATCATTCGCGAATTCTTCAATTCGATAAATCTTTATTGCATTCCATAACATACAGGTGGTAAGTATCAAATAATAGAAACAATTATGGACCCTGTCAGGCACAGCTACATTTTAAATAGGTACGAGAGAGGAAGAGCGTTTTTATGGTTGGTAAATATTAGAAACACAAACAAAACTATCATGAAGAAACTCGGAAACGATCGTCATAAAATCACTTACTTAAGTAAGCGAAGCTGCTGATTCCTTCGTTGTTCGAAAAGGCAATTACTATGTAGGTAGGTAAACGTACTGTTTACCTTTTTTTCAATTTCTGTTCATAAGTTTGCATTTTTCAGCCTTTATCCAAACGCTAATTGTATCATTATCAACAGCATTATGCCTTCAGATCTGTCTGATCTAAGAACTTTCATCTTGAGGTTCTTCAGTGGGCCAATTACAGACAAGCTTATCGAATCGACGCGCGAGTCGGAAACGTCGACTTTTTGTTAAGCAACGCTGGAAGGCAGAAGTTTTAATAACATGATTAGAGATGTTTCGGTTTGAGAGCGTCCTTGTTATTCGCGACTTTTAAAAACAGAAAAGTTCTCTAAAGTGAAGTTTTTGTGAGATGTGTTGAAAGAGATTGAAGGACAAATATGTTAAAGATTGTTTGTTTTGGTAGCGATTGTCTAATGTCCATACTTCCGTACTATAAGTAGTACGGAAGTATGAACCCTAAGAGGCGGGTTGTTTCACGTCTACTTGACGCACGCGTATACGTCAAAAATAGTGCTAACTATCGGCAAACCAAAAAAAAGGCGTTGTTTCAAATTACAATTATAAAATTATGGCTTTGGCTTTACGTTAATGAATCGTTTGAAACAACCGGCTCTTAATATTGTAAATGCGAAAGTAACTCAGTCTGTCTGTTACACACGTGTAGATCAAGACCTTCTTTGTGACGAAGTATACTATTTTTATCCCAAAAGTACGTTCCCGTAGGATAATTTCTGACCATTACGCGGAGCAGACAGCTTTTTCCTGCGAAGCCGCAGGAAAAAGCTGTCTGAATTGTCAATAGAATCTACACACTGTCAGTCGATACATTAGGTATTGTAATTAAGCGAATTACAAAAGACGTCTATGGATTTGATCTAAAACCTGCGACTTAAATTAAGGTAGAGGTAAAAAAAAACCTAGAGAAAAGGAAAAAAATTAAGTTGTAGACACTTTTTTATCTGTTCAACTAATGACTTCAAATGCCATAAATATATTCGATTATTATACCAATATACCTTTTAGCTTATTCACACAAAAATATGGACATAATCTTCTTCGGACCAAAGGTACGATCATCAACAATACAAAATGGCTGAATACGCAAAACGTAAGTCCATCTCGACGATATCCGAGACTTATCTCCAATTTGCTGGGCAATCTATTGTGTCCGTATTTCATTTATATATCGGATCGTCAGTGTAATCCGCTTTGTATAATGTATTAGGTAGATATAATTTGTGAGATGTGTTTGACATTGTTACAGTTTTGTCTGTTATTGACCAGTAGTTCTATTCTATGTAATTCATAACGGGACGTAATACCAATACGCCATTTTGTTGGAACGAAGTTCCTTAAGTGCAGTTGGACTTGACTGGTAGAAATTGTCACGCTGAAAAAGCGTTATGACTTTTCCATGCAACTTTCTCTCTCTCTGTTTCTTTCTTTTATATACAAGTGTGGGGGTGCGTGCGTGCGAGTATCGCGTAAGTAACCCTGACCGCACACTTTTTTTTTCATTAATTATCAAAGCTGTGTTTCTATAGAAAGGGCACATAGGTGCCAGTGAATGTACAGGCAAATTGGATATTTCAACTTTTTCTCAAAGGTCTGTAACGTAGTTGTAATGTTATTTAATTTGTTGACAGGCGGTAACAGACAGTTTGAAATTCGTAGTTCACCGTCAGCTCCGTTTTCCGACCAATTACGTTTTAGTAAAATACCCCAGTAGTGCCTCTCACCATTTTTTTTTAAATGTTGCCCCACACTAGGAATTTCTCCTGTATCGTGGGTGCGATTACAAACATTTGAAACTCACATACACAAACAGCCAGACCCGGAACAACTACTTGTAGATCATACAAAAAATTGTTCCGTGTGGGAATCGACCCGCGACACGCAGTACAGCAGTCAATCGCTTAACCACTGCGCCAACCGTGCCGTGCCGTATTTGCAGCTGTGTAGGGTGTAGTTCTGAGCTAAGTTCAGATAGTGCCAATTAGCCCCCGAGGTATTGTAACAAGACTAAGGCTACGGAGGTCAGGTTGCAAAGGTTTCATGCAATACCCTTTCAAAACAAGCCACGTCGAGGGTACCAATGAAAAACTAGATTGAGTCGAGACCATCATTTTGAATAGTAGTAAGTTAGTAGTAGTTTTAGTGGAGATTTATGAATATTGACTATGAAACGTTTGAGACAACAGGGAAGTGGAAATTGCTTCATCCGTTTGGGTGCTACGATGCCACAGATAGACAAACACTAAAACTATAACACCCTTCTTTTCGTGAGAGATTAAAATGACAACAGCCTAGCCAGCATAATCCTAATCAGCCTGTAATGTTCCCACTGCTGGGACACTCAAAATTATTGAGGTATACTTACATTAGTTTAGGAACTTATTTAGGAGTTATTAAGGTTAAAAAAAGGTTTATTATTTTTTTCCTTTTCAGTTTTTTCGGCGGCTTAATTTTTTTATTTTATAATTTTTTGTGACTAAAATCTACTAATTGTTTGCCAAAGGGCAGGCATATGTGGCACTGAGTAGAGTAATAATACACAACTCAGCATTCAAATCTGTGAGTGAACAATAAATCACCCCTATTTTCCCACCCTTTGGGTTGGAATTTTCCAAATTCATATGGGACCAACTTTGGGGTATACCGTTTCCAATAAAAATAGAATTATTAAAATCCGACTACTCTGTAAAAAGTTATGCGTGGTCATACATAAAAAAAAATATATATACGCTTCGACTTGAGAACCTCCTCCGTTTTTTTTTGTCGGTTAAAATTCTGGTTAAATACAGCACCGACAATTTAATATTATTAAAAATCATCTCTATTTTAAAATAAGCTCTTCACCGAGCGATATGAATATGAAGCTGTGTTGCGTACCTTTCGTAGCTCAAGTGGCATTTTGCGTTCAAAGATCACAATTGTGCTCAGTAATAACAGCTCGCCCGCTATAACCCGTGATAACAAAGGATGATGCAACACTATAACAAATGAGGATATTTCTACTCGTAAAGTTTGCATCTATGTGTTCATGTTCACAGGAAGCCGGGTATTATAATCATAGGGTTGGACCGCGTACCCATTAGTTAAAACAAATGATAGATTTAAATCCTGTCGGACTATTCTGTAAAAAATTTCACCGCGAAAACTTAGATTAAGTGAGCTGTCGTTCCACCTGAAGCTAGAGAATGACACTATTGACAGTTAACTCACTTCAAGCTCATTTCAACTAAGTTTTGAAGGTAAGATTTTTCATAGAATAGATCGGCAGATATGACAATTTGTAGAATTCAAACATGTATAATGTTGCCAAATGCGGCCAGACATCGATATCTCAAATCAAGCTACTGACAGGGACTTGCCTTTGAAAGCCAACCTGAAAGTATCTACTGAAAAATCGATCAACAGTTCAGCCACTTGAAAGGTTTAGACTGACTGAGATTACTGTACAGTGTGAAGCCAGTCAATATTCTCATCATAGAAATAATGTTGTCTGCACGCTACAGGAGTTGATGGACGCTAATGAAGGTGCCATGCGCGAAGCCAAATTCTGGGCTGACTGTAGATATATAGATCGCCATCGAAATGCTACATATGAAGCAAAAACAAATACTTATATACTCGTATATGGTTCTTATCTATCGTGAGGGAGCCAAGTGGTTGGATCGCGAGATTCGGTAAACTTGCGGGTGGACCATAATGTAACAACGCTGACTGCAAAAACTGAAGAGCTGATCTTGAGCTGTGGTCCTAAAATCCGGTTCTCCCTTCATCAGCTATATTTTCCACAGTGGGTCCCTGGCTTTATAAGCCGACACCTGGCGGTCGTATTATTTTTAATGACAGCGTGTAACTAGCATGTTTATAGCCGCAATTTATTATTATTCTGTAATTAAATGAACAATGGATTTTGACGTTAACTATACACTATTTTAGTTATTATCTTTTGCGAGGTCAATAACAACGTCATAACTGTGCGATAAAAGAATGTAATACGACTAATAACAGGAAAGGAAATAAAAAAAATGGAGTGACACAGTGTCCGCTTCTTGCAGGCCAAAAAGTGAAGATAGGCCGCGAAGACTAGATTAGTCTAAAGCTACGGTTTCCTAGGAGAGCGGTGGCCGCTACATAGCCAATGACATCCCTGAAACGTTATTTATGGAAGTAAGTTGATGTGTTTTCCTAAAGAGCGTTTTTTGACACCGTAAAGTCAAACCCCGCTCCCATCACTTTGATGACTGCCGCACTGTGGCCCTTATGATGCGACCACCGGTTCTTTACATCCGTGCGTTTATATCATGATTTTCCTGAAGAAAATAAATTTCATTTATGTAAGTAAAATCTACTCTGATTTCTGCTGACTTCACACCCAGATGCGATAAGGGTTAACCGAGTTTACTATAGCTACGCAAGCGATTGGCTTGCAATCTCTCAGCACGTATGTATTATTCATAGTTTCAATGCACTTAGTGGCTCTCCCTTGGTTCTGTACGCCTGGTACCTACGTAACGGAAAATAATGATGATGGCGACGTGTGCATGCTGATTGTGACTTTCCATATAATAATTGAAGACATGAGTGGATGAAGGTGATATGTCACAAAATTCTAATTTCGAGAAAATTGAGTTCAAAGTTTCGCATAAGCATTTTAGGATATTTATATGCCAGTCATTTAAGTACCTAATAATAAACATAGAAAACAGACGTTTTATAATATTATGTTACTATATACTTACGCCATAACATGCAAAGTTATACTAATGTCACTCGGAGTTCAGCGAAATAAAACTACTGATTATTGAAAGCGTGTAAATCGGCCTTAACTTTGAGTAAAAAGTAACCCTGTAGTGCAAATTATGAACTAAACCTTTTGACTAAGAAATTATGCTTTTAGTTACTAAATAATTCACTTTATTGCGCCCGACAAACCGGAACTTCCTTCTAACTTGCCAGCTTTAATATTCTGGCCAGTCAAAATTAACAGGAGCCTCGGTGCTAAAGGTTTGGTGCCACTACTTTGCTCAGCCTTGTGACTACACATCCCCTAGTCAGCTTACATCTACGCGTCAAAAATTCTCTCCGATTGTATAGACTACAAGGGATAATATAAGCACCTAAATCCTGTTTCACTCAAAGATCGAAGACAATGAAATGGTTGAAATAGCCCTATTCTATATTTCATGTCGCTAAAAGAAAACGGAAATTCACCGACAATCTCTCGGAAGTAAAGCTTTTACAATTTAAAGTGCCGAAGCGATTTCAGTCGTTGACACACTACAAAATGGCTGGGAAGGAGGGAACTCGATCAAATCGCTTTTAAACTGCATGCCCGTCTCGGGACGATATGCATACAAAATGTAAGTTATTTACACACAAAAGATTCTATTCTGAAGGTACAAAGACTTGCTACACTACGCTTGTAATAAAATCAGAGGTGAGAAAGTCCTGGGGAATTGGTTACGGGAGAAGGCGGTCATAAGGTCAGGAATATAACGCCTTCATGGAATGTCGACGAGGATATTATTAAGACACTAGCAATGCGTGCAGCTTCGCTCACTGACTGTGTTATGACTATTGGCATTGAAAGGGAACGGAAAGTCATATATCCAGGTCAGGTTGTGAAATGTAAAGACCATCAAACGCTTTCTGTACATCACACTAAGTTACATTGTACATCAAATTAAGTTACAGTGATTATACTCATAGGTGCATGCAATGGTACAGGGGTCGTGGGTGTATTTAAGGATAAGATAAAAATATTAAATCCAGATTTCGTAAATAAATAAAAAATACCGTGATATTCAATATCTCCATAACAAGAAGGAAGGTACCCAGTTGGAGTCGGCTTCCAGTCTAACCGGATGCAGCTGAATACCAGTATTTTCCATGGAGCGACTGCCTATCTGACCTCCACAACCCAGTTACTGGGTAATACGATACCCCTTGGTAAGACTGGTTGTCAGACTTTCGGACTTCTGACTACCCGTAACGACTGTCAAAGATCCACGTATGACAGCTGGGACCAACGGCTTAACGTGCTTTCCGAGGCACGGAGGGGTCTCGGTATGTAAAGATGGTCACCCATCCACAGACCAACCGCGGCAAGCGTAGCTTAACCTGACCGATCGACCTGTGCGGCTGTTATTATTTACCCCTGTTATTCCTCTAAAACAACGGATGACTGTTTTTTCTCGCCATAGTTTTTAATGAACACCTGCAAAAAACCCATATAAGTAACTATAAACACTTTTTAATGTACGTACAAAGCACCTTTTGGGACCAACATGATTGATAGAATCATCAGCCATATCGTACAGCTGAACTTATACGCAAACGCAGTAATTGATAAACATACACAACCGTATACACAAACCGTTATATTTAAGGCACAGTGCTTAAGGCGACGAAGAAATTAAGTGTCATGTGCAACGCTCACAAGAACTGTTCCCGGATCGGTTATGTTCTAAACTTCGTACGCAGCCTGTCGACGATTTAGGGAAGTAATTGGACTTTAAAATTAGGATCTTGGTATACGGAAATTTGGTATATGTATTTGTATGTATACTGGAATTTGGAGCAGGAAATTGCGTTCCGTAGGGAATATTTGAGACCGATTTTTTATATGGACTGGTTTTTCTATGTTGTGTTACAGATAATATTGTGGGTTTTTACATTATTTATACTTAGAATATCCTGAGAATACTGGCACACAAAGGTGTTTTTTTTTTTTTTGACAATGATTAATCTATTTCCAAAAAAAAAGAATGACTGATGGATAACAAGGGATGTATGAACTCAAAGTATGCAAAAGGAGTATGAAACGCTAGTAGCAGGGGGCGATGTGTAGTTTCTGCCTGGCCCATTGAGAAAAAGAGAAAGGCCATGTGTGTGTATTATTTTTTTTTATATTGTTAAATGTTTTTCTTATGTTTTTTTTATAAAAATATTTTAAAATTTATGTATTTAATAAGTAAGAAGTAAATAAATAAACGACATAATTTTAATAATTATCTTCTTTGTAAGAGGTACCCGTAGAATCTCATCTGCTTCTTATTATTGCATGTCTAATGCAGCCTCAAAACATGTCTTTCTAGAAAAATTTATAACATTCTTAGGTCCATTCCTGTACAATAGATTAAATAGAAAACTAAGTATCTATAAACTAAATTACTATAGCTGTAAAAAAATTAGGTATACTTAATTATTTACTAACAAACAATTATGCACAGACAGAAGACCTACTTATTGTCTGCAAATAAAACTGCTAACACGCTATTTCACTTTTATTTACCTAAGTTTTAATTTAGTTTTTACGTTTTATGCATTGTTAATTTACTAAATTAAGTATGTATGCACTTCTTAGCCTGAAGCACAGGTTCAACCTAGTTCAGGCAAATAAGCAACTGTGCGCTATTTTTAAGTTTTAAGGTTAATGTAAAACGTGTTCCCTTTTTATAAATAAACGATTTATTATTATTATTATTGCATCCAAAAAGATGGTCACAGCATAAAACAATTGACCAACTTTAAAGCGATATAAAAGTCCTTTGGCGCCTTACTTGTAGTTTTGACGACAGTATAAAGTTATTTCAATATGTATGCAAGTTTTCTCCATCCCCACTTGTAACTTGTATTGTTGAAATGTGAGTGAGTTATTAAAGAAACAGCCGATCGATTCTGTAAAAAACTCACCGTGAGCTTAGAGTGAGCTGTCAATAGTGTCAATCCCTAGCATTAGTTGGAATGACAGCTCACTCCACGCTCACTTCACCTAAGTTTTCACGGTGATTTGGTTACAGAATCGCACTACAGCCGGTCGATTCTGTAAAAATCTCACCGTGAAAACTCAAGTGAAGTGACCTTGATGTGACTTGTCAGTAGTGTCAATCCCTAGCATTATTTGGAATGACAGTTCACTCCACGCTCACTTCACCTAAGTTTTCACGGTGATTTGGTTACAGAATCGCACTGCAGTTCCTATGTATGTAGAAAGGTAAGTGCCGTATGCCGTGTGATTTCAACATTAGTCATAAACAATTTTCATTTCATTAATTAACCATGGAGGTGGTAACCAATGGTTTAGGAAAAAGCATAAGGAGATGATAATAGATTATTATTTATTTTGGCTTATGATCAATAGTCACTGTATAAAAAACGGGAAAGGTGAACAGAGGTGAAAGTGAAGGAAAACATCGTGAGGAAACCGGCATGTCTTAGAACCAAAAATTCGAAGGCATGTGTCATCTACCAACCCGGACCGGGCCCGCGTGGTGGATTACGGCCGACTCCCTCTCACTGAGAGGAGGTGTCCATGTGTCCCAGTAGTGAGAACATTACAGGCTGATTATGACATTTAAATACAACAGTCTACTGCATCTCGAGAGGCCCGTGGCTAAATAATAACAGCCGCACAGGTCGATCGGTCAGGTTAAGCTACGCTTGCCGCGGTTGGTCTGTGGATGGGTGACCATCTTTACATACTGAGACCCCTCCGTGCCTCGGAAAGCACGTTAAGCCGTTGGTTCCGGATGTCATTCGTGGATCTTTGACAGTCGTTACGGGTAGTCAGAAGCCCGAAAGTCTGGCAACCAGTCTTACCAAGGGGTATCGTATTACCCAGTAACTGGGTTGTGGAGGTCAGATAGGCAGTCGCTCCATGTAAAATACTGGTATTCAGCTGCATCCGGTTAGACTGGAAGCCGACCCCAACATAGTTGGGAAAAGGCTAGGCAGATGATGAGTCTACTGCATCTTGTAGAGAGGAGGCTGGTGTCCTACATTATAGGCTGGTAAAGCTTATGCTTATGCTATGTAAAACCACCTAAATCTTGTGTAAAATATTATACAGGCGCTTAAATAAATATTTTATATCAAACCAAATATCCAGCTTCACACTATTTTTGAAAATTGTTTACGTTTCCTCTACTAAATATTTCACGTAAGAGAAGAATATTTATTCTATTTCAGAGCAAAAACTCTATCTAACGTGCATTGAAGTGCTTCGTGAAGTCGGAACTACTTTTGACTCAGATTCTCCGGGCAACTTGAGAACTAGCAAATGTACCTGTTTTTGCAACATACATTTATTTCTACTGGAATAAAGTAAGGATTCACGTTATCTCAAACCGAGATATCTTGTTGTATAGGTAGATCGATATTTGAAGTCCGTTTTATACTTTGTGGCAAGATCAAGGGTTTGTTCACAAACTTAACTTAATTTCAAAGAAAAATATGCACTGAACTGCATCAATTTCATTATGAAAAGGACAGTAAATAAATATTAGTTTAGTCCTACAATACACAAGTAAATTATCAAGGAGTTCACATCAAAGAACCAATTAATGATGAATGAATGAAATGATAATGTTAATGATAAATGATGTTATGTTTAAGCTAAACTTTTATGGAACAATAATCTTATTAGATCCTTTTTGAAGCATTCGTGAGGCACACTTTCCGGCTAATTTCTTACATCGGACTTTATACTTTTTTTATTTGTTTTTATCTGATGTATGTCTCTGGTTTACTGTGTCTTTTAGTATGTGCTAAATAAATATTTCTTTCTTTTTTTCTTTCTTATACATTGGGTAAATCATCAAAATGCCTAATTACTCATTCGATTCAGATCACAACCAACACCTAGGTATCTCTTAACTTAATTTTGTTTTCCGACATCCACGCGGAGGTAGACGCGAGCACAGTAATCAAAAGTCATTTATCCAAATTCGGCTAAGAATCAGCACTTTTCGAACGTCAAAATTACAAAAGACAGTCCCCCAAAAACGCCCACCCTTCACCACTTCCTAGTGCTATCGCTGGGAAGAAGTGGCGCAACAAACTCCCCAACAGCACAGCTGTCTGTTCAGTTAGAAAATACTTGATACTTGATTGTATACAATATTAGGTGTTAAGTAATTAACATTACAAGACACAAAACATCAAATTAAATTATTTGCCATATGTCAGCTAGCCACGCCATATCGGCGTGGCTAGCTGACATATGGCAAATAATTTAACCAACAACAAATATAATAAAAACTATACGTACTCAAGCTAAAAACCACAAGCTAAAGATCACAATGCAACAAGCCAACTTACTTCCTTTTGACAATAGAAAGTATGTCAAACTCGAAGACAATGATAGAAGACAATCTTTTGTTTCGTCATCTTATCCTGGCATCGCATTATTACTTTAAAAGTTCTTGCTGGCTTTTGGACAGATATTAACTATAGTAAACGTTCTTTAAATAAATTTGGCTTTTATCTGGATTGAAAGAGAAATCTCACCATCTGCCTAGCCTTTTCCCAACTACGCTGGGGTCAGTTTCCGGTCTAACCGGATGCAGCTGAATACCAGTATTTTTTACATGGAGCGACTGCCTATCTGACCTCCACAACCCAGTTGCTGGGTAAAAAGAACATGGACAATATGGACATGGGTTGAAAGAGAGATCTATGGAACCGAATTTGCATTCACGCATCAGTCAGATAAGTCAACTATCTCTCTAAAACTCTCAAGGACTCCACGAGATAGGCTCGACCTAGTGTGGAGTCCACAAGTTAAAATATAAAATTATGTTTCCCCTGTAAAAATAATCTTAGAAGTAGTTTATTTGTACTTAGTTAGAAGGAAATGTAAGAACACTATTTGGCCAATAAACGATTTATTATTATTACTTTATTACCTGTTGATGCGATGTAGAGGCTCGTAATAATAACCCCTTTATTGATCATCATCATCTGCTTAGCTTTTCCCATATTTGGGTAAAGCTAAGGTTGGGTTCCAGTTAAGTAATGATTAGCGACTGTTTAACTAGACATTTTTGATGTTTAAACGTGCAAGCCTTCTAATACAGGTATTGTTTGCTTAAATGGAGGCTCCAACCACGTATAAATGTAATTTAATTTTCTATTTGTCACAATAAACTATTTTGTATTTTTTGTAAACGTCTCTTAACTTTAAGCATCGTTTATAAATAAACTCCTAATGGTTTTACACCTATTCCAGTCAGCGGGCATCTCCAATTCTCAATTCCTCTTCAACGAACACGGACATCTCAATTACCTACTCGTACTCGGTACTAGTTCCATGAAACCAGGTCTTGTCCACCCATGCATTACAATTAGAACAGCCAATGGCGGCGTCTAATTTGAGCTCCGTACTCCTGAGCCCATTTATTAAAGGCTAATTGGTACCACGGACGGATATTAGCGCTGCTTTGCTATTCAGTCGGATACCATACTGTGTTCATGACTTTAGAGGACGAATATATGGGACATTGCATTAATGTCGATTTGTAATGAAGCAGTTGGGTTGGTTGTGTTTGTGTTTGTTTTGATTGTGTGAGTGTGTGTTTTGGTTTGTGGTTTTGGAGTTAGAAAAGCATTATTAATATAGTATGTATAAAGGTAATGAGCATAATGTTGATGCATGGACAGGGAGAAGAATACTAAAGAAAATATTGAAGGATTGTGAGGGAACATATGAAAGAAAAAGGGAGTGACTGATAGAGTGACGCCGCACAGGGGAGAATGGAAGGAAAAAGAGCTGTGCTCAATAGGTATGTAAAATTTGTGCTCAATATTTTTTTCTCTTTTCTTTTATTTTGTGTTTTTTATTATATATTGTTTTTGTTATTTAATTCAATCATATTTAATTTAATTTAATTCAATCTCATTTAATCTAATCTAATTCAAATTGATTTTATGTATAAGAGATTATTGATATTAGTTCTAATTACATTGTTATCCATCTTTTTGTTAATTATTATTGTATATCGAGATTTTATTAAAGTGCTGTGCTTACCCTTAATTTAGGAGCATGCAATGCTATTGTATTTGTAAATGATATGTAGGTACTTGGAATGTCTTTGTGTGTATTTAGTTGGCTTGCCTAAATAAATAACGTGTTGCGACCAAAAGTAACATGAGACAAGGACAGGAAGATGATACAGATATGGAATATTTATTTTTGCAATACATTAAAACCTTAATTAAACAAAAAAAGTATTGCTTTAACAGAAGCAGAGCAAAGAACATCTAAAAACCTAGTCTTCTGTCAAATTTTTGTCCCACAAAAATCAATATCAGGTGTGCCTCAGGCAGCAGAAAACTCAAGTAAAGTGAGCTTGATGTGAGTTGTCAGTAGTGTCAATCCCTAGCATTATTTGTAATGACAGCTCACTCCACGCTCACTTCACCTGAGTTTTCACGGTGAGATGGTTACAAAATCGCACTGCTGTTGTCTTGGGCCCGATAGGGCCGAAGCCTTCCGGGGTAGCGGGATCGTCCGAAAGGGTTACCGCTACCCTGGAACATAAAGGGCTAAGGAAGGAACACGGGTGGGTTTTAGTCAGTAAGAGTCTGACACTCCCTTCTGCTCCACCCAGAGCGGGAGGAGTCATTTGATGATTTCCCATACTCAAAAAAAAAGGCAGCAGAAATAGAACATGGTGAATATTAGAATAATACTGCCCTGGAAAACATTTTCACGAGGAACTTTACTACTATGAAGTCGGTAGTACCTACATATCTATGCTAGAATCCGAATAGAGTATCTATACCTAATAAATATATGGACATGAATAGAAACACAGTGCTCAAATAACAAAATCCATCTCCATCAAGAACGCAGAAACAAATTGGTTATAACTCCCTTGTTATACTAAGAAACGTACGTTATAACATAACAGATACCTGTGTTACTGTAACAAATACCTCTGTTACTAACTGTAACAAATACATGAGCAACGTCTAACGTTATTATTGACACATTATCTATATTCACATTTGTATTCTCGCAATTAGTAGTAACGAAGCGATACATATTTCATCTCGTTGGTATAAGGATAAATTGTTTTATTGTTGAGTAGTATCATTTTATTGTTAGATAAGATTATGTTACTTGAGTTATTACTTTCATCGTATCTGAGTATGAATATTTAGAAATATTGCGTGGAAAATTTTTGAAGACTGTGGCTATAAGAGTAGGGGAAGACCAAAGAAACGATGGATGGAATGTGTGAATGATGATATGATTAGAAAGGGGGTGACTACCGAGATGACGACTAATAGAGAAGTATGGAAGAAAAGGACATGTTGCGTCAACTCCAAATAAATTTTGATGAGGAAGGGAGGGAAGAGAATAATGATGATTCTTGAAGACTGTGGTCATTGGACCTACAGCTGCAGTTGACCGTTGACCGTTGAGCACCAGCGACCAGGAGTGTCAGTCAATTAGCCAGTTAAGGTGATTTTGGCAATATTCCCCTTTGATAGTTACATATTCTAGCAGTCTTTGCTTAAGTTTAGCACCCAGCAGTCAAAGGGAACGTTCTTGGCAATATTTTCATTTAACTATTCTGATGACAATAGTCCTCCATATGAAAATTATTCCTGTATCATGTGCATTAACAGATTTAAAACGTCACTTGCAAAACAAGTACTAACAAACAAACTAGCAATAAAATTTAAATATTTAATTGAGATTACTTCTAAATTTGCCAATTACATTCACGTATATAAAATAAATAAATAATAAATAACTAATTCAATTATAATTCGACTCTAATCTAAACTCTAGTATTGTATAATTATTATAATCTAAATACATTTAATTTAATTAAGAATTATTAATGTTGTAAATGCTATTACTTATTTAATTTATTTTTAATATTTTTACTTTTAATTATTTTATTCTTACTTATGTTGCTGTGCCCTTACAGGTTCAATAACTGTATCTTAGCTTTAAGCCTATTTTTAACAACTTAATTCACATTATGGTATGCAAATAAATAAATGAAATGAAAAATGAAACGAAATGAACTATCTGAAGCCAATCACCAAAACATAATTCATCGTATTCTTCTTGAAAACCCGTTTCTCGTCAGGACTACGATGTAAATCATACAACGCTTTAAAATTTCGCTGCAGAAGTAGTTCAGCATTAAGCATGATTCACGGCTGCGGCTTCGTAAGAATAATTACAAAACATACCGGCCATACTTCATCTCTTAGAAAAAAGAACTTTACTTGCTCGCAGCATGCTCTTTGCGGTATAACTGGAGCCTCGAAATATACTGCGAGTACATGATGTATAGTGGTGCAGCTCTTAGATTATAAAGCTTTAATAACTCGTTCAAAATTTTACAAAAGAAATATACTTAACGTAACATAACAAAATCAAATGTCATTTATTGAAACTAGGCTGAGAATCAATCAAAAATCAATAAATGTATTATAAGTAAGTACCTAATACTAGTTTTATTTTACGTTTTTCATAATTTTAAATTGTATATTATCTTAATTTTAAGACCACGCTATCGCATTAGGTACAACCTGTAATGATAGTAATTGGAGATTTTTTTATAAATAATAAATAAATATCAATAAAAAAAAAAAAAAATATATGGGGCGAGCCAATTCCCATCAACCGAAACCCAATAAATCTTCGACTGGAAATCGAACCCAGGATCTCATGCTCAGTAGTGGCGCTTGCGACTATTAGAACAATTCGAGTCTACCAAACAGAGAGAACAGAGAAATAAAGAGAACTTAAAAAACCATGGTGAAGTCCACGTTACAGATAGAATAATGGACTCAATTGCATTTAATTTACGTAATATCTAAGACTGGTCGGGGGAACAAAAAGTTCCCCCGACCAGTCTTAGATATTCGCCATCCTGTCGCATCGCATCGCCAGCTCGCGCTGTTACTTCGTTTTCGATAAGCATTTTGTCAGATTGTTTTCGTTTTGGTCGGGTACTCAAGAGTAGGGCTATCAAATACAAAAAGATTTTTTTAAATCCAAGCGGCAGTTCCAGAGATAAGCGCGTTCAAACAAATAAAATCTTCAGCTTTATTATTAGCTTCGATCAATAATAGTACTAGATTAAGGATCAGGAACAAAAATCTGTCGCTCAAGTGGCCACGTTTGCACACACGTAAACATCTACATGTCTTAGAAAAAAGTTTAATAATATTAACAACTTCAGTTTATTATCAACCTTAATGCTTATACATAAAGTTTAATTACCATTGCAAAATATATTTAAAATGTCGCTTGAAAATAAAATCATTCTATTTTTAAATTTTCAGTCATTTATTCTAAAATGAAACATAAAGTCTAAGTAATAAGGTTAAAACATACTAATTTGAAATAAGACCACAAAAGTATTTGTGGTCTTATTTTTCGGGCCGTTTTTGAAGCGCTTATCGGGAATCTAGTACTATTATTGATCGAAGGTGTAGATACAAAAACTCGAGGCACTCAGTATAGTAAAGTTAATTACAGAAAAAACCTTGCAATATTCCTCAGATAGCGAGAGTAAACCATGTTTATTTGCCGCAAGCACTTCGTATATTTTGAGTAACAAATAAGTGCAAATAAAGTGCGAGTGTCGATGATATATGGGCGGCGGCGGCGGCTCTTAGACTAACTATGACAGTTCCACTCTCCACTCACATGTTTATTGATTAAAAAAAGTTTCTGCTTATGACGTTGTTTGTGTTTTCTGACTCGATATCTCTAAATGGATCTGGGTTCTGACTCTCTGCTATTGGGATCTTTGACAATTCAATTAAAATATTGGGATCTTTGACAATTCAAAAGTGCCTGTAATTGGTTCAATTAAAATAAATTCTTTGAGTTTGAGTTTTTTGCTTTATCTATACCTCACTTAAATTATTGTCAACGTCTGGTGAAAGAGGTTTGATGGTATTTGTTTTCGTGTTCCTATCCTACTTTTTAATTTTAATATGTAGGTACTATAGACAGTCAGAAGCCCGAAAGTCTGACAACCAGTCTTACCAAGGGGTATCGTATTACCCAGTAACTGGGTTGTGGAGGTCAGATATGTAGTCGCTCCATGTAAAATACTGGTATTCAGCTGCATCCGGTTAGACTGGAAGCCGACCCCAACATAGTTGGAACAGGTTAGGCAGATGATGATGAGGTACTATAGACTATGTCTGAAATAGACTAAATAATAAAAATAGGTAAGTACATACGTACCATTGCGTTTACAAATCTCGCCCATGGACCGATCTTCTATAGTACTCAATGTTCACCTAGTTGTCTACATATTTATAATTACATAAAACTTTAATCACAACTTTAAATGAGAATTTAATACTTGTATCAAGAATCCTGAAGTTTTTTCTCAAGACTAAATTTACAGCAGCTAGAAGCAAAATAAGATTGTAAACTCAAAATAGAGTTAAACAACTTGTAAGGCTTCCTTCGCAAATAACAGGGGAATATAAGTGTGGAGTTAAAATAAAATAAAAAGCCCTGTTGAACTGGCTGTTATTTCGCGAGTTTTAGTTGCATAAAATTTTATATTCAGCAACCGTAATTTATATGCAAAACGAGGCTTTCTTGCGCATATATTTTCATTCATATTTAAATTGCAGCCGAATATGTACCATTTAGTTTTGACTTGCATTGTAAGTGAAGTCAAGTTTTAATGATGGCCCTTAATATAAATAACTTCCTACTAAATGAAGGTGTCATTTAGTAGGAAGTTATTTTACTTAATTCGGCGGTTATTTTATAAATATTTGTAACCTACAACATTTATTTTAATTTTTGGCGCTTTTTTTTTTCTCTCGAAAAAACGTTTCCCCACACTAGGAATTTCTCCTATGTCGTGGGTGCGTTTACAAACATTTAAACTCACATACACAAACAGCCAGACCCGGAACAACTACTTGTAGGCCATACAAATATTTGTTCCGTACAGGAATCGAACCCGCGACACGCAGCGCAGCAGTCAATCCACTGCGCCAACCGTGCCGTCATTGATGACTGATTTAATATGTCTAACCTAACCCAAAGTAAAAAAAATTGTCTTGCAATGACATCAGCATTGATTCACCACAAACAAAACAAAACTCAGCTAGTTTGCAAAAGCAAGTCAAGAAAGCTGCAAAGGATAAAGTAAAAAGTGAAGTGCAAGCAGGAATGTCCCTCCCATCAATCGTCTGGCCCCAACGCTCTCTTTAAATGTAACGTGACAGTTTACAGCAACTTTTCACACATCAACAGTTTTTAACCTCTTCCAAATCTTCGGAAAAAGATTTTTAAATAAAAGCTAAAGACACTTCAATACTTATGGAGGCACGGACGGCAAACTCGAATGCCCCACTCATCAATTGTCCAGCCCAAATGCACACTTTCAATTTAATTCCACAGCATTTCAACATATCGACATTTATGTACTTTCCCTCAATTCGGGGAAAATAGTTAATATATATTTATAAGATAAAACCTTCAAACGGACACCAATAACATTAACTCAAAGAGGCACGGACGTGTAGACGTGAACATTGAAGTGCAAACTCGAATGGCCCACTCATCAATCGTCCGGCCCGAACGCTTACTTTCAATTTAACTTCGTAAATTCACTTGGAGTTTGCTTCGGGCGCTGCGAGTAAGATTCAATATTATCTACGTGTTGGAATAGTGCGATTTTATTGACATTAGAACTAATGTCGAAGTCCAGAATCGTATTGTGGGCAACCTTTGATTGTACGGAATATGGAAATGTAAGTTCAATTGGAGTAATGTTTGATACGTAGTTGTAGGTTCATTTACATGTTAGTCGTACGAAGAACAAGTAGTCTTGTTCTTCGTCGTTTCGCTTGCACGACTGTATTTTAGATCTCGTCCCTTCGAACTTTGCTACTTCTACGGCGTCGTCAGTGGCAGCGCAGAGGTTACGTTGACTGCATGTTCTGGGACACAGAGGGCAGGATAGGAAGTGGAGCATGGTTTGCGACATAGCTCCAAAACCACACCCTACTGCCGTTCAGTCGAGGTAGCCCCACTGTACCAGGACAGCGACAGCAGATAGCAGCAGCAGCTTTTTAAAAGCGACAGTAATTTCATTTTATATCTGTTTTACTATTTGTCGTAAGCATCTCCATTCCCAAATAAAGACCTTCTTCAACTATGTTGTACTTGCTGAGTCACTGATAGGATTTTCAGCAAATTCAGAAAAAGTCTAAAAGTGCCTTTTACTTTCCTTTGCACTGTATAGGGCACTAATGCAACATTGTAGTTATCTAATGTCTTTCTTTCTTTTTACTCTTTCACGCAAAAACTACTGAACGGATTTTTATGAAATTTGGCACACAGATGGTTTATAACCAGGATTAACATATAAGATACTTTTTATCCCGATATTCCCATGAGATCTAAACATATGCGGTTGAAACCGCGGGGCGCTGCTAGTCGTTCTATACGTAACATTAGCAAGATTAAATAATATCCCTTACAAAGATCATTTTCTTATGCCACAATATTTATGATAACAGAATTATTCCGCCACGCATGGTAAACTGAACTCGGGTTCCTTATGATCCTTTTAGCATTTTAATAAAATAAATTTGACGTCATTTTGTGCGCGAGATATCATGCACGTCTTTATGGTGTATGTAGATAAAATGCCGCTTGCTTGGCATGCTGAGTGCATTGCCCTATTAGGATGATGGTGGTCATTTGTATTTAGATGTTTATATGTATTTTATTTGTTGTAGGTTATTAGGAAGATCGGAAGTAAAAGCCAAAATAATCTGTACTTACCTCCATGGAACATTTACCAACGTTGCATATTGTTAGTAGTTAGTAGAATGATTGTTGAGCTTCTTAGGTTCTGAGTTGAGCTGCACGATTACCTAACACCACTCAAATCTGTGTCGTTGTTTCGTCAAAAGCCTATTTCAGATACCAATCTAGATGGTCCTTACGTGATCTGATCAAGGTTATGTCGGGACAAAAGAGATTGTAATCGCTGAGTTTGTTTCGGCGTCTCTTCTCCGAGTACTCGTATAGGAAACGTTAACCTCATCTAAATATGATTGACGTGTAAAAATATTTGTACAAACCTACCTACAGAAATAAATAATATATTTTAGGCTGATTTGATTTTTCAATCATCTGGTAACTTTATCGAGGAATTATTTTGAAATTTTGACAGTTATCTCATACAAAAACTGTCAAACCTTAGTCTAAATATTGAATGCTACTTATTTATGTTCTGAAAAATTGTTTAAAGTGTAATTGGTTTTAAAAATTACATCATTTTATGTTTTTTATTCACTATGCCTTACTCATAAATAATCGGTATCGAAGTGATTTCTCATATTTTTACAACGTGTGAAAATTATTGCAGTCATCCAAATAATATTTGATTTATGGACCATGTTTAATAATTCACTTTTGATTATTTCAGTACATATTGTATTGTTACTTGATGATGAATAAAGATCAAATTCGTAAAACCCGTATTCGTTTGTCGGCCGCACTGTAGGTATTATAATTTATCCTGAATGCTAACAGAAGCAATCTACAATGTTTGCAGTGATAAAACAAATTGTTACCAATGCAGACACAAAGCAAAGTTAGATTTACTAAATGTAATAACATTATGCTTCCAGCAAATGCTTTGCTGTCGCCATCAAATGAATGCAACTTATACTACCACCAACGCATTCTATAATGCATCTTATAGCTAAGAAGATAAAGCTCAATATTAAATAAAAGTCCCAACCCAACCCGTCACAATAGATATATTTTAAGAGTATTTGACGAGCTTTTAAAGATGAACTGCCTTGAAAAGTTTCCTTTGTACTATCAGTCATTGTTTTGCCAAGGAAACTGAATGAAAACTGACACTTTCGTTTTTGTTTTGGAAAAATAGCGATATTCTTTTGTCTCAGGTGTTGGTATTTCAACGAAATTAAAATGGATGTGGAAGCCCCTAACTAAATGTCTGGGAACACACGTCTACGGCTTTATAAAGAATGAACCTTTAGATAAATAGAAATGGCGAGGAAACTTGTACGATATTTTATGTAGAGAACAATTTATAAAAGGAAATTCTTCTTGAGGCAGTCTCCTTTGTGGGGTGGGCAGAGCGCTCTAACGCAGTATAATAATATCTCTTCAAGTCAGGAACAGTAATTTGTTGTGTATGTATAAAAAACTTAATTTATTTTTTAACGAGATTGCTATGAACCGGTTGAATGCCGTAATTACAGAAACAATTTAAAAGCCATTGTGTCTCGCGTGGATCCATGTTCCGAAAGAAACGGTTTTGAAGGATTAAGAGGCCTTTGGCTAGAAGTTGTTCACCCTATTTCGATAACTCTTAACAATCTTACCTGAAAAACGTTTTTACTTTAATGTAACTAGTGTTTTTAAGTAATAATTACAATAAATAAAGAGGACAATTGACTTTAATGTACATACATGTATCTAGTAAATTGGGGGTAAATGTAATCATTATCACCTGCCTAGCAGTTAGTAATATAACTGACTAGCTGCGCCCCGCAGTTTCACCCGTATAAGTCTCGATCCTGTAAAAATATTGGGATAAAAAGTATCATATGTCCTAATACAGTTCATGGTCTACCCATGCCAAATTTCATCTGAATCCGTTCAGCGGTTTTTGCGTGTAAGCGTAACAAGCAAACATACAAAAAATCAAATATTTTCTCTTGGTAATATTAGTTCAGACAATGCGACATACATATGTGTCTAAATACATTTTCACGACAGCTGCTGTTAAATAAAGCACTAAAACGATAAAAAAAAATACAAAGCTGGCGGATGGTCAGATAGTAGCCAGTCACCAGCCCTGTGCCGGTTTTTTTTTAAATATAGGGTGGCAGGAACGTCGATGCGCAAACTGTAACCATGGATTCAGCACATGAGCTTAGACCCCATAGCGTCGAAATTTTTCGTCGGTTATTAAAAAAAAATATTATCGTTCCATACGTTTTGACCGCGTAGGTTTCACTTTTCTATAAAACAGGAGATTTTTTTTTTGATAACCGACGAAAAATTTCGACGCTATGGGGTCTAAACTCATGTGCTGAATTCATGGTTACAGGTTGCGCGTCGATGTCCCTGCCACCCTGTATACCCCTGGACGTGAAAAAAACCAAGACCGTTAAACCTGAACCAAAAATCGTATGACTCATATTGCGTCCAATATACTACACATCATATATGTGTAAAATTCCATTTTACTCCCATTCGCGTGTCAATTTGGCAAAAAGTGTTATCTGTAGGTACGAGTAGGTAGAAGAGAATATGGGACAAAGGACTCATTCCACTGTTCCGCTCCAATGATTGTCAAAGATGGTGTGAACACAGCTTTACACGATGAAAATAATTATGTAATTTTTATTATCTTTATTGTATACCCTCGAGTTTTGGAGTTACTGAGGTTTGATATTGACTTATACTTCCTGGAATTTTCTCATTTTCTTTGTGGAATATGGAAATTATTCCACAGTGTGCACGTAACTTCTCAGCCATGATAAGCCACATAAGAAGACACGCTTGTAACTCATAGCTCTCTCAAAACAGATATGGTCGCAGTAGCCGAAATCGGCATGAGATTATGACAAAGGTTCCTATTAAAATAAGTAAAATGATTCAGAAAAGCTTGAAAGTAGCAGCTGCTAAATGAAATTGGCTCAAACGTTAATTGCCAAGAGCTGTAGCTAATATTGTAAATAGGTAATAGTGAAGATGCATACAGATTAGAGCGAGATGAAAATTCATGAGCTTGAGCTATGATCGCGTCGTTAACCTTATTGCTTTGTGAATAATTATTATCTTGTTTACTGATGTGAGATGTAATTAATAGTTTGGGGGAATAGTACCTATAATTTAGGAGCTGAAGGATATGAACGGTTTACAAGGCCAATTCTCGTAATTTAAAACGTTCAAAATCTAGTCGCAGTCTCATCTCGGCGACAAACAAATGTCAAAAACTTGTCAAAATGTAGGGAAATTAGACGTATTTTTGACAATTTGAGACTGAGATCTGATTGTGAAAAATCAATGGGCCCTGAAGGGAAACCACTTTAAATCCTTAAGATAGATTATTTTACTTAAAGGAAACCTTCCTTTATTTTTCAAAAGAAACAAAACTGCATTCACAGATTTTTCGACAAGCTTACCTAAGCCGGGAATCGAACCAGCTAAAAATTCTAAAAATAAACACTCGCAATTTTATTTCACTAGTCATACCTATCTTATTCTTAGCGTGTCGATGACAAAAATATGGTTTTTGGAACGAAGTTCCTTATCGCGCGTTGCGAAAGGGGGCTAGACGGAAAAGTTGGAACGACACTTTTTGCTATAGTTGTAAGCCGTGCGACGTGCACGTGCGCGTGTTTCTCTGTCTGTCTCTCTCTCTCTCTCTCTCTCTTATAGAAAGCAAGCCAAGTTATACTTCGTTCCATCCGGGTGTCCCTTGACACCTCTCAATTTTTTTTTTCTTAATTTTTTTTTGGCTCAAAAGTCGCTATTCGTATTTGCTAACGCAGCCTTATTAGGGCCTCTCGTGTCCAGGCGACAGCATGCAGTACAAGAAGGGAGGTGAGCCATTATCTGTGGAGAGACACCGCATACACACCTGAGGTCTGAGCTTTCCAGGAACCACAGTTGTGGAGGTTGTCCTTGCTGCTGCCTACTTGGGTACGAAGTCTATTTATCTACCTACTATGCAACACTAAAAAACAACACCAACATCACAAGTAGTAATTTTTATTAGTTACACCTAATGCATACTAGAAAACGTGTTCATATTTAGATATCATGTCTCAAAACACAGATAAGTGAAATCTTTTTTTTCTTCTTAGCAACACTTAATTAGGGTCGTTATTAAAATCTAGTTCAACCGTCATCAAAATTTAGATTACTCACAAATCTAAAAAATGCCGCTCCTAACGTATTTTGTTATATTTTCAATTTGCTACTTAAAGTGAAAAAAAGACAATTTCTACGTTCTTTGTGAAGTGTTACGAAGCTTATTTTACGACTGTAATTAAAAATTATGACAAACCGATTACAAGAGGAAAGCCAACCGTTCCAAAAACAAAAGTTTTTTAATGAAAAATAATGTGGTAGGTTTGGTACATGAATAATGGCTATCCACTATGAAACATGACCCGGTATGAACATTTTATTTATGGATCTCAATTGACTTGAAGGTCAAAACCGTTTTTTTATATTTGTTGCATAGTAAAACCCAATATAACCATGGAATACCAGATAAGTATACCCTCTTTATGGGAAAAGAACTATCGGGTTATACCTATTTAACACTCAAAAGTATAATTTCACATTCGTTTGGTTTATTACTTAAACCTACCTACACTGAAAAATATTCGGTGTGGTCCTGTCCAGAAAATAAAACTTGTGAGGTGTCAAGGGACACCCGGATGGAACGAAGTTCAAAGAGAGAGAGAGAGAGAGACAGACAGAGAAATACGCGCACGCCGCACGGCTTACAACTATAGCAAAAAGTGTCGTTTCCAACTTTTGGTCTTAATTTTTTCCGTCTGGGCAAGACGGAAAAAATTAACCTTTCGTAACGCGCGATAAGGAACTTCGTTCCAAAACCGGTTATTAATAATGCTCCGGATTCTTTTTGAGGCAACAATGCCTATATTTCTACTAGACATATTGACGTAAACCACAACAAAACCGGTCTAACACTGCAACACCCAAACAAACCATGAAAAAACTAAAACAAGCAATACAATAGAAATCCAGACATCTGAAGATAAAGTGAAAACAAAACACGGTAAAATAAGCACCATAGTCTCCAGACGGCTTTATGCAACCAGAAAACAAAGAAGACAGACAGACAAGTCCTATTGAATAAAAATTTACAGCAAACTCGTCATTATCGCATACATTTCCACATCTATGAACAAGAATAACGAGTTTGCCTGTGTCTCGCGTGTGTTCGTAATTAGAAATCGATTCAAAGCCATTCGATTTTACGAACAAATTACAGAGTACACAGTATCGAGTTGTGTTTTGTTTTATCATTTGTCTAATCTTTTGTTTGCTTACGATTTATTATTTATGAATCGATGACGTGTTGGCTCGTGTAAATACTTAGTGATGTCATTTGGGTTGGTTTTGGGTTAATATTTAGGTCATATTTAACAATATGAACTATTTATTGAGTTTGACAATTTGTTGTTACTGTTTTTAGAATTAAATGAGTGTTGAAAATGAATACCAGACTCATCTAGATTTTTCATGCAGATTTTTTCTGCCGCTAAAACCGGCATACACTGACATCCCTAGAGGTTAATGAGGTAAATGACCAAACCATCAATATAGAAAAAATTTCACGCGATTACTTACTTCTACTACTGACAGATTTCTTACTTCACCACTGTCGCCTCAGGTTGGGTACTAAAAGTATATCAAATCGTTCCCGTAATTGAAATCTAGGTTCAAGTGATCAGACCTCTCAGACTCACCCGTCAAACAGTTAATGGCACGTTGTGTAATGACAATATCTACCTCGTGTTTAAGCCACTTAGGGCTAAGCTTTCACGCCCAGGTACAAATTGGGCACATTTATCATTGTGACTTGCATGAAACGTTTAGCATTCGGATATGTTGTTTACATTCCGTCAGGAGTAAGTTAAGCTGAATGGTGCTAGTTTGAAATATGGTTTGAACCAACGTGACTCATTCAATACCTAATTTCTACGTACTTTTTAGGTTTCTTTTCAAACACCATTGTCATAAATGTTATATCCCTGGACATTTCACACAGCGCCATCTAGTCCCAAGCTAAGCAACCTAATGCTTGTGTTATGGTAACAAGATGGCTGATAAACTACTTATATACATTTTTTTTTTTGTAAATACATACATATTATAGATAGAAAAACACCCAGACTCAGAACAAATACATGTAGGACTTACAAATACACTCGAGAGCAATGAATCCGGGTCACTTAAAGAATGTTAAAAATCTCGGAAACTAAAAATGATAGGTTAATGCAATAAATTGTATTTAATAGACAATGTAATACTCCTTAAATGAAAGTAAAAAAAAATATGAGTCACCATACATTTTATTAACACAAAATTACATAAAGAAAAAAACTGCTGATCTCTCCTTAAAACAAAAATAGGAAACATGACATTTTTGAACTTTATTACGATTTTCTTGAATTTTAATACTTCGTATTGCCTCCTCGTGCTTCCATTACTGCGTTTACGCGGTTTGGCATGCTGTACACCAAGTTCCTTATACAATTTTGGGGAATATTCTCCCATTCCTCTGTGAGAGCAATTTTGAGCTCACGAAGCGTGATTGGGGGAGGGTTTCGTTGTTTTACGCATCTGCCTAGCTCGTCCCAAGCATGCTCGATCGGGTTGATATCCGGGCTGCGCGCTGGCCACTCCATACGAGTAATGTTCATCTCTTGAAGGTAGTCATTCACAATCCTACCTGTATGAGGTCGGGCATTGTCATGCATAAATATAGCATCCTCACCTAAATTGACCATAAATGGACCAACGTGATCATTGAGGATTTCTTCCACATATCTTACGCTAGTTAAAGAGCCGTTTTCTATGATCACCAGCTCTGTGCGACTTTCAGAAGAAATTCCGGCCCACACAAGTACAGACCCACCACCGTAGGCTACTTTTTCTTCGATGCATGCTTGCTTGAATCTTTCCCCTGGTCTTCGATACACTCTGTGTCTTCCATCGTGCTTGTAGAGCATAAATTTTGATTCGTCGGAGAACATAACTTTTGACCAATCTTCAATACTCCAATTTACGTGGCTCTGGGCATATCTTAGTCTTGAAATACGATGCCCACGCTCCAGTTTAGGGCCGTTTGCAGGTCTAAGGGGTTTTAAGTTAGATTCAGCAAGCCGACGTCTTACTGTCCATGCACTTGGGTTACTTCCTCCGAGGCGTCGAAACTGATTTGTGAGTTCAGTTCCTGTGAGAAAGCGATTTCGAAGCATGGTGTTCACCAAGTATCGGTCTTCTCGTGCTGTGGTACACCTGGTTCTGCCCGTTCCTGGTCTGCGTAGGTTAGAACCAGTTTCTTCGTAACGTCGGAGAACTCTTTGTACTGTTGACAGCGACACACCGACAGTCCTGGCTGTATCGCGCTGACTCCGGCCGGTTTCCAGCATTGTAAGTATTCTGGAGCATTCTTCAGGCGTAAGCGACATAATTTCAGCTTGAATAATGAATATAGAGCACTATCAACATGGTTTATGTACCCACATAAATGACAGATTACAAACAAAAGCAAAACCAAATGCTGTAATTTCGTAGTTCCATCTTCGAAAGTGGCCCTTTTTCAAATTTGATTTTTTTATGATATAACTTTACAATAACTAAGAAGTTTTAATACCTTCATTTAAGGAGTATTACATTGTCTATTAAATACAATTTATTGCATTAACCTAGCATTTTTAGTTTCCGAGATTTTTAGGATTCTTCAAGTGACCCGGATTCATTGCTCTCGAGTGTATTTGTTCTGTGCGGGAATCGAACCCGCGACACGCAGCGCAGCAGTCCGATCGCTCAGCCACTGCGCTAACCGTGTCGTCATGTTGAAGCAAAATATCATCAGGAATCTGAATAAATTATTCAGAAATCACACACGCACTAGCACTGTGCATCGCCCACTGGGTGCGCCTACGTTTAAGAAAAGAATAGAAAAGACAGTGTTCCTATACCCTATATTAGGGGCCTTTGCTCTGCCCTGGGAAAATGTCAGGCTGGAATTATTATCCTGTAAATGTTCACGTACTTATTTATGATTAGGCATGACTATGACATGTTTAGTATGCGCATCCCGAACATGAAAATTTACAATATTGATCATACTTGGCGCGGGACAGTGGCATAATGAATGAATGCTATTCAACTAGGATCGGGTTGTGTACAGACAATGATATCACTAAATTATTAAAACAGACCTAATTTCAGACCCAAAAAGGACCATTAAAAGCTAGACTACATTAAAATTCAAAATGAAACCACTTATCAGACATAGTATCTCTTTACAATGCAGACGAATTTATAAATGGAGAGCAAGCAAGACCAATTTTGGGAATAATTTGCGATGGAATCTTGATAAATGATGTTCTTGTATTTATGATAAATGGACCGTTCAGTCAGGAAAAAGATACATCAATCAATATACGTTTATTAATTGAATGTTAGGTAAGTAATAATGGGACCTGAGAGCTAACTAATGGATGGAGACATGCGGCTAACAATTTGCTGGTAACACATTGATACTCTTTGGCTGGTCAATCGGTCAAAGCCGGTCGGCAGCTTTTCGACAATGTAGTGAGTATTACGATAACCAGCACGCAGTCTGATTTCGTATGAATATGGACGGGCTATCATGCTGTCCAAGCATTTCAAGCAAGCTAGAGTTTTCAAGCACCCATCCATAAACTGACCGTAGCAGGTGCAACTTGACTTAACAGATCGATCGATCTGGTAGGTTGTTATTTTGTCCCTGTGGCCTTAACAACATTGGCTTTTCAGAAAAGAAACTACAGTTCCATAGTTTCATGCACCGGTAAACCGCGTGTCATTCGAGTCAACAACGTTCGCTTTTGTTACCGACGCACGTCACCAACAGTTTTTTTTCAGTCTACAAGCAATAAAAACGACTAATACAAACACACAGTTTTAAATACACGTTGGCAGAAACCGAAAACATTTTTTCAATGGAATTGAAACAAAAATTAAAGATTAAAAGCTTTGCAGGGTTCACAAACAAATGGGTCGATTTTCAATGCGAGGTTTGGTAACGGTGATCATTTAGAGTTAGTTGTTTGTGCGAGGCGTAAGTGGATTTTCGACTTTTCGTTAACAGAATTTGCTGTACATGTTTTTATTTTGGTTTCCATTTACTCGATACGAGCATCCTTTTATTTGAACCCCCAACTGAACGCTTTGCATTCGGAAAAAGCACGCAGAGAATTTTTCACGAATACCTCTTAACTTTGCCTCTTTTCTTTGTAGCGTAAAAGTAGAATGAATTGTATTTATCCATTTGATAGAAATCAATAAGTAGTTTAGAGTTGAAGGCCGGGTTTTAGGTTAGCATTACAACCAAAACTCTCAGATAAAAAATCATAAATAAAAAATATGATTTGTTTATTCATTCTTTTTTTCTCTTTTACAGGAGCAAAAGCTTTACCTCTAGGTATTCATTTTTGGGAAAAGTTTTTTTATCAGCAAAACCTCAAAGGGGGTCTGCTAAGCCTTCAGTATTTGTTTGAAGAATTTAAGGTGTTCATGAATAAAATATTCACTGTTTCACACTCAGAGGTCCTGTGGGAGGGTTTTACGGTCAGTCTAGCCCTTAATGCGAAACGGAGGTCGCATATTGAGGGTCGGAGTGCCAAGGTCGCCATACAATAGAGGAAGTGTCCGATAATTTTTGGGATAATAGATATTTAAGAGCGCCCTAAGGTACACCGGATACACTGAAATGTTGCGATTAGACTTTTAATGCAAATGAAGTGGGGTAGAAAGACTATATTTACCTATTACAAGGAAAGTTCCTCCGTAGTTGTTTGAATCCTGATTATTTTCCAGCGATTTGAAAAAAACTCAAGCCTAGTTTTATATCTTGAAGTTTCAATCGAGAGTTGGAGAACAAAATTTCATTTGCGAGAATAAATTATAAAGAACGTAAACAAAAAATCATAAATAAAGCTACTGAAATAAGGTACGAAAAACTTTTCAGGTACCTGTAGTTAGGTTAAGATTATGATTCCTGAACGGTTTAAAAATAAAGTCAGGTGTTGCCGATGTAAAAATTCCTGGCAGTAAAAAAGAAAGATAAATTTTATTATCTTCCCAAACTTGTTTTTCATCGTTATTCTACTTGTTTTGGCGCGTTGTTCAGATAATTTTTGCGCATATTTTAAGTTATTCTAAGTACCTAAATTATAGTATTATGGCTGTTTGAACACCGTATATTTTTCTGATATCGCTACGGCCTGTAGAATTTATAAGTTTCCAACTTTTTTTTCCGTTGTAAAGACTAGTCGGTAATTCTGATGAGTGTTCTCAGCTTAGGAAAAGTTCTGAGCAAAACAATCGACAAAAAGGGTCGCTTTTTCTGTACAATTTACTAAGTAATACAAAGTCTGGTTCGTACCTATATTTAAAGCCATTCTAAGAAATAATGTCTGCATTACCCTCCCCACTACTTCTACCAACCAATTCAAGTGGACCATACACTATGTTAATTTACCTTTTATCTACCCGTGTGGGTACTCACCAGCCTTGCCAGTCGGCTGCACTGGCTAACAATGGCGATTTGTGACCCCACACAATGGACGCAGTTATCAACCAGGATAGATAACTACACAATGCAATATCGCGGTGAACGAGCATAACTACGAGTAACAATATGTACGGCGAAATATAAGTTAGTGGGTAGTCACTGTAAGGGATCGTCGTGGTCTAAGCTACACAATTAAAATACGTTTTTGTTAAAATAAGAAAATTATTCCTATTGAATTAATTTCTAAAATCAAGAAGGGCGCTGTCAACTATCCAAGCTGACTTTTCAATCCTACGGTTTCCTGACGGTTCATTCTTTTCCTATTCTTCTAAATATGAAATACTGTTTATTTGTACACAAATATTCATGGAGGTCGGTTGGCAAAGCCTTCCAGGTTAAAACCTCTATTGTACGCACGTGGAATACATTGGCCTGTTGTGGCGACGCGCTCCTTGGATTTAGTACAGGGTGATAGGGACGTCGAGGCGCACCTTGGATTTAGTACATGTTTCTGAACCATGTGTTGAATTCATAGTTACAGTTTGCACGTCCATGTCCTTGCAAACCTTTTTTTTTTTGGGTGGGAAATCATCAAATGACCTCTCCCGATCTGGGCTGAGCGAAAGGGCGTGTCAGACTTTTACTGACTAAAACACACCCCCCACCCCTTCAGTTGCCTGTGCCAGGGGCCACGGTATCTCTTTCGAACAACCCGCGGCCCTATCCTTGTAACCCTGAATACTATATTTGAAATATAATTTCAAATAAAACGTGCAGACTGGATGTACGGATGTTATGACTGAAACGTCAATATACATATAGATTACCGAATCTATAGGTATATTGACGTTTCAGCCGAATCAAATTCAGTCAGAATGGGAACCGTCCCATTTTTAGAATTTAGTTAGTACTTAGTACCTACTAAATACAATAAATGTCCATGTTCAGTGGTTTGTCTATTGATTGGTAATCGTAATCACCAATACCAGACAGGAGACTGTTTGAGATAATCATTAATTTCGACTAATTTTTATGAACTCTATGATAATAGAAAAATGATTAGAGAATAGAAAAACGACCAATTGGAACCGTGCACCTAGCTTCTGACGTTCCATAAGTGCCCATGTAGGTTTATGTGAAATAAAATATTTTGATTTTGTGGGCCTAATCATTGCTCCTAAGTCTACATAATTATAAGTTTTGTTAACCGGTTTCCTCTAAATTACCTTTTAATATTACGTAAAGCGTAGCTTGATAATAAATTGTGCTTGCGTGTCACCACCGGACGACCACACAAAGGCGCGTGAAAGGTGACTCTTGAACGTTCCCCTATCTTAATCAAGATGAGAAGTGGTCGTACGGTAATCTTACCTACTAGAAATTGCAAAATGTACATGTTAATTTGTATGTTATGCGTGTTTAGTTTCGTCAGTATACTTTAGTTTTATATACACAAATAATTCAGTGTTTTCTTTCGAAACCTTACTATTTTCGGGTCCGGTCCGAGCTCATATTCATGTAAGTTGTGGCTAACATCGTGTGTGTGGGTAACACCGTAAAGGAGAATGACCAAAAGTCGTACCAAAAAGTCTTATGCATCAAGATCAAAATATTACAGTAATCATTTTCTGATTTTTTTACGACATTACTCGTCGGGAATTTGATTTTTAATTTAAAGTAAAAAAGTGCTGATATTCCCTTTACATGACGTTCCGTTTCAAATGATAATTATGATTAATATAACCTTGAACTAAAAGTGTCATGATCACGTCTTTCAAAAAACATATAAAAATATTATACTTTTCCGATTCTACATTAATTAAAAATAACTATAATAATAGAATAGAATTTTTATTTAAACGATTATGATTTTTTTAGAGCAATAATGGCCGTTTGCTTATGACATGTCAAACCAAATAAAGTACCTAATGTTTAGGTTATTTCTATTTTTAAGAAAATCTCCGATACCCGGGTTTTGTTTACAAAAAGAACTTTTATAGGAGTTAATATGATAAGTGTAGTCTATAAAAACGTATTTACTTTCTTTCTTTCTTTCCCGTGAAGGACTTGAATTCAATAGAACCAACCGTAAAATATTTCCTATTTTCCCACAGGTTCACAAGGTATTGATTTTAACCGTGCAATATTTTCGTATAAGCACTGAAAGCCGTGTCTCTAGTTATACGTGTAGCACAAACGACGGGGATTTATCGAGTGGCCAGCGTTTACCACATTGACTAAAGCGTGATTTACCGAGTTTGCTTTAAAAATGTTACAAAAATAACCACTTTATTTTCACGTGGATCTAGATTAAGTTCTTATTTCACGTCGTCTACGTACTTTATCATGATAAGAAGAAAATAACTCAAAGGACGTTTTATCAGGAACTTCTAATTCGAATTCTACAGTTATCAAACTAGCGCCATTGCACCCATGTGAAACCGGGACGGGTGTGCCAATAAATCAAGCTATAACGTTTCCACTGCTGGTACACTGGGCCTCACGTCTTCGATTTTTTGGTTCTAGGAGATGCCGGTTTTCTCACGATGTTTTATTTCACCGTTTTGAGAGCAGTGGTGATTAAATAGTTTACACTAAGTAAAGTGCACGTCCGGGTTTGAACCTATGACCTACAACTCGTAAGTCGCGGCCGTTATCACTGGGCCACCACTGCTCTCCACTGGGCCAGCAGTGTTCTGATTAAAGATTACTGGAAAAAGAGTTCACGCGTTTGGACCAAAAAGCACCTGGGAATATTTTACTGCTAAAAAAGTACTGTTATACGCATGTGAAAATCCTATCCGTAATTCAGTTGAACGAACATCACGCATTCCAATTTATATTTTGATTAATTGGAAAGCGTGAATATTAATAATTTAAAACCACAAGCCAAAATGACAACCGGTTCGCTAAACCGCGCTGAGGTAAAAGCCACTTAACTAATTAAACCACATTTTTGCATTGATTTATCAACCCAACGAATTGCCTTGCTGAAACGTTTCCATAATACCTTGACTGTAACTTTTACAGTCAAGGTATTATGGAAACGTTTTACGGAATACATCTTTATGTATTCCATACGTTCCAGACTGCCTCGTTAGTCTAGTGGTCGCTAGCGCTACTGCTGAGCGTGATGTTCTGGGTTCGATTCCCAGGTCGGACAAAGTTTTATTGGGAATTTCCATAAAGCTCGTCTCCTATTACATGGAAATCAAACATAGGTTACTGACGAAATGTGGGTGACTTATAAGCACACCTCTGCCTTAGGCTGCCTTTCCACCAAAGATGTGCTATGCTACGTTGCTATGGATGCGTTTGTTATCCACCAATCATATATTCATTGGTCCACATAGCATAGCACTGGTGGAAACGGATTCAACTAAGCTATGTTTTTATACGGAAGGATGCGTGCTATGGATGGGAGCTATAGATACGCGAGTATTGTAGCTATGTGCAGAACAGAGTACTCCCCGTGCTTTCCCTACTATCGATGCATCGCATTGCTTGAGTTGACCATCTTCCTCGCACAGCAACCTCGCGCCTCTCGGCGCATCTTCATAGCACATCTTACACGCTCCGCTACACAGCTTAGCATTAGTGGAAACGGTCGCACAGTTTCGCACCTTAGCTTTCACATTTAATAATAATAATAATAGTTTATTTCCAAAAACTTAGTACTACTTTACAGTGGCAATGTGGCAGCAATTTCAGATAAGGTAGAGAGATTAGCGTCTGTAGCCGAACTAGGCATAGCCTGTATTTCGGCTATCAGCACCATTCCCCTCGAGTATTATAATACAAGAATAGGTGCCAAGCAATAGAGGCATATAAAATTAAATCAGTAGGTACTAAAGAAATACAGAATAATATTTGATAAGTAGGTAAGTAATCTATATAAGAATTTGCAAATAAGTACATAATTTTAATCCAAATTAATTACATGGATTGACTTTATGTGTGTTCGTGTGTGTGTGTGTTCGTGGTGCGTGTGAGGGTCTGTGTGTGAGTACGTGGTGCGTTTGAAGGTGCGTGTGTTGGTGTATGTATATGAGTATGTGAGAGTGTGTGTGAGAATAGTTATGCGGTGAGTGTGTGGATGTGAGTATGCATGAGTGTATGCATGTGTAGGTGAGCTATGTAGTGAGTGTATCTTGGTTTTCTGAGTTCTTAGCCGTATTCTTAGAGTGGTAAGTATATAAGTTGTTCTGTCTCCTCGTAGCTTAATTTCTGCAAGTATTGGCATACTTTTAGTTTGCATTGTTTTCCAGTCAAGGTGTATATATTTATTAATTTGTTGAGCTTATTATAAAGGTATGGGCCTAGAAAACTTACAAATCTTTTACTGAAGGTGGTTTTAAATGTGGTTAAATAGTCACATACACGATGTTTACGACGTCTCTGTAGTAACATTGGGTTGTAGGGCTGTTTTTTGTGTTCTTGCAGGATAATTTTAAGTATAAATAACTGTCTTACTGTCAAAACCTCGCACATCTGGAACAGCGTAACAGTAGGAAAGCGCAATGGTTTAAACGTGCTAACCTTCAGAATAGCTCTCTGGGCGACCTCAACTGCCCTTAGCGTGGTTTTGCAGATACCTCCCCAGGATGAAAGGCAGTAGGTAAGAAGCGACTGACACAAGGCCTGATATATTCGCTTCATCAGTGCAGGGTCCGCGACATGACGTAGGTTTTTAAAGACATAAATTAACTTTCGTACTCTATTACAAAGAATTTTGACATGTTCTTTAAAGTTGAGGTTATTGTCTAAAGTAATACCAAGGTACTTTAAAGCATTAACGCGTTCCAGAGGTGAACATGCGCAACTATCCGCAGAATTGCACTCATGAGACACAATTCGTAGGTCGCCGCGAATACCCACCGCCTGTCTAATACTGAAACAGATATACTTAGTTTTATCTACGTTTAGAGTAAGTATATTTTTCTGCAGCCATCCCTTAGTCATATCAAAACCATTTTGTGCGACAGTGAAAACCTCGTCCCAACTATCACCCGCAAACACCAACGCGGTGTCATCCGCGAACGAGATAATTTCACCTTGAGTAAGTTTAAGACGAGTAAGCTCATTTATATACACGAGGAAAAGGCTGGGCCCCAGTATACTTCCCTGAGGCACGCCGTGTGTAACTGGAAGGTGTGTACTTTTGTATTTATCCACTCGGACACACTGAGTTCGCCCAGAGAGGTAGCTTTTGAAAAGTTCAAGCTGGGTGCCCCTGATACCCAGTGCCTCTAATTTGTTAAGCAAGAGGGAGACAGAAATCGTATCAAATGCCTTTGCCAGGTCAAGAAAAATAGAAAGACATTTTTTCCCTTTGTCCAAATTAGAACTAATAAATTCAATAAGTTTATTCACTGCCTGTTCTGTAGATTTTCCGTACCTAAACCCGTATTGGTTTACTGAGAGCAGGTTATTTTTTTCGAGATGTTTTACTAACCGGATGTTTATAACTTTTTCTAGAATTTTGGAAATTGCGGGTAGTATAGATATCGGTCTATAGTTGTTTATACGACTTCTGTCTCCGTTCTTGTAGATTGGGCACACTTCTGATCGTTTTAGGGAATAGGGAAACACTCCAGTTTTTAAACAATCGTTGAAAATTTTTTCTAGGGGATGTACGAGAATATTTTTATGTTGTTTTAGGAATCTACTGCTGATATTATCACATCCTGGTGCGCTATCTGTTTTTAGACCCATGATAAGATGTCCAATTTCGTATTTGTCTGTCTCAATTAAGACAAAAGAATTGGGAACATTTAGTACTTTGTCTTGGGTATTACTTAGTAATGGTAGATTCCGAAAATTAAAATTTTGTTGACTGATTTTATCCGCCAATGAGCTACCCACATTTATAAAATAGCTGTTTGCTTCGTGGAGTGATTGGTCTGGAGAAGATGATAGAGTTAGAAGATCTTTATGGTGTTGTTTTGTTTTTGTTGTGTGTGTGATGTTTTTGATGACTTTCCATAATTTTTTACTATCGTTCTCTGCTTCCTGGATTTGAGTTTTTTCGTATGTTCTTTTTAACCTTCGTAATAGAGAATTACAGAAATTTCTGTATCGTGTGTAGGAAATTTTCAATACTTCGTTATCCGGATCAGTGCTTGCCTTTTTGTGTAGTTGGTCTCTGTTTCGCATGCAGCGTAGTAGTCCGGGAGTTATCCAGGGCTTAATGATTTTTTGGCGTCTAGAGAGTGTTACGATTTTTGTATTCTTTTCTATTACTTTTTGTAAGCATTGTATTAGGTAATTTAGACTAGTGTTAGGGTTTTCTGTTTCATAAATGGGATCAAAATTAATGTGTGAAATGTCTTGTGCTAATGTTTTATCATTAATAATGACCTTTGTTGTAGTTGCATGTTGCCGTGGTTTTTTTAGATTTAAAGAAAATAAAACGGGATGGTGATCTGTTAATGTTGCATTAGGGACTATGGTGTTGGAGGAGGCTTTAGTTTTTATAAGGACATGGTCTATGCATGTTTGACGTGCGCTGCGTGTAACTAGAGTGTGCGCTGGCAGTAGACCGTGCGAAGCAGCTAAGGTTAAATAGCGTTCCCCTTCAGATTTAATTTTATTAGAGTTTATTGCTAGGTTCATGTCGCCTATAACAACGATGTGCTCGAAAGAAGACACCGATTGCAGCATAGTATCCAACGACAAGAGGAATGGCTCCAGTTTAGTGTAAGAAGGCGATCTGTAAAGGGCCATTATAGCAACTTGTTTTCCAACGGTGGCTAGTAGGCAGTTACTTTCATGGAATTCCGGTTCTATTATAGTTAGGTTAATGTTTTCTTTATAGTAGATAACTACTCCGTCATTTTGTATGGGGTTTGTATTTGTTGCTACATGAGAGTACCCAGATAGGTGAGGGATTACGGTTTCATTTTTTAGCCAGCACTCTGTTAAAATTAGTATGTCGCATGTAAGTTTAAGTCTTTGTAGTAAAACCTCTAAGCCGGGCAGATTTCGGTTTATGCTTCGTATATTTTGTGTCAATATAATTAGGTTGTCCGCAGTAGAGGTAATAATATTTTGACAATCCTCTAGGTCCGCGGATTGAGCGTGAGATACGGATAACTGGTCAATATTTTCAGATAAATTATTTACCTGATCGAATGATTAACAATAGAGTAGGTATAGACAGGATATGTGGTCAGGGTAGGTACACCGATTATGGAAAGAGTGTGTATGTAAATAGATAAACAGTGTTTGTGAGTATGTTTTAGGTGTAGAGTGTTTGATATTGTAATTTGATGAGTAAGTGAGTTGTGTAAACGAATTATGTTGTAAAAGTAAAAATAGGTTGTGTGTATTTCTGAGATAGTGTTCAGTTGAGCTATGATTATGATTAAGAAGTGTTTTAATTTAATTTGGGGTTCCCTGACAGAATGTAAGAGGTTAGTGTGGACGTTGAGTTGTACTTTGTAAGTGTAGAAATAATCCATAGATTTAAACATAAACTTAAAATTAGCATGCAATCTTAAAGTTAGTGTAATAATGAGACAAAATTTGTATACTAGAGCAACAATTAGTCACAGCGGTTCAACATTATTCCGTAATTTTTCTAAATCCGCATCGTTGTTTATCCGGATATGTGAGGAGTCTTCGTTGTTTTTTAGGTAAACGATGCCATTTGCTGTCCAACAGAAGCTGTACCCATGACTTTTCCGGAATTGACGGGCTAAGTAATACATTCTCTGGGTTTTGTGAGTGAGGGCCTCTGATATGTATATAGGTTTTTGACTATAATTTGGGTTTATGTGGGTCGTGTTCAATTTGTTGCCTTTTTGTTTAATTTTGTTGAAAGTTTTTACAGATTTGAGGACCTTTTCTTTCAAGAGCACAGTCGTAAAATCGACTACGATGGGGTCTGAAGAATCTTTTGATTTTAACCTGTATATATCTTTTATATTATTGGTGTTAATATCTACATTTAGTATATCTCCCAATTTAGAAATCTCACTTACAAGAGTATCCTTAGTTTCTCCATTTTGTTTTGGTATGTTTCTAATTTCTATCCCAACCCCACGAGCTTTCCGTTCTAATGTTTCCAGTTTGTCCTCCAGTTCTTTAATAATTAATTTATCTGATTGTCTTTCTTTCTCAAGATAAGCTATTTTCAACAAAAACTCATCATATTTATTTGACATTAGGTCTATACTTGCTTGCAGTTCATGAAAACGTTTCTCTTGTTCAATGGAGAACGACGAGAACATCTTTTTAATCATGTCTAAAAGATCGGATTGTTCCCCGTCATATTTCCGCTTTTTTCTTTCCGTTATGTTTGCCGCTAGGGTATGAAGATCGGGTTCTGATTCGCAGTGTAGTAGGGATGACGTACTTTGTTCCTTTGTCGACGTAAACATTACTGCGCTACGAGTGCTTTCCGTAGGCGTTAACGGGACGGGTGAAGCTGGTGGAGTGCGATTTAGCGGCATGTTTCCTCTTGTATCGTATTAGGGCAACAAGCTGAGGCAGGAGTATTACCTTTACTGTATTTAGTGTGAACTCTAAAGTAATTGCGTATCCGAATACTCTCACGACACTCCGTTTAATTATTATTTAGTTAAGATATAACTATGATGCTGATAGCTATGATGGTAGATGATTGATGTTCAGGGTATGTACTGCAATGAACTTTAAGGACTAGGCACCCAAGCAATGCAGATGGTAATGGTTCTTCCTGGTGCAGCACTCAGAACGCAAAGTAGTGAACAATGCGCACGCGCCGATGCGATGTCCTGAGATAGCGATTACTAGGAGCGCAGACAGTAAGCGGAGTGATCGGAACGTCGCTAGCGACTCGGAGCGACACGCGCTTACGACAGAGATAGTACTATACCTCTAGGTGATGGCAGATGGGCGGGGCTTCTGTGCTCACGCGGCCGTGCAAAATACTTGTTCGATGTAGTTGAATCCGCTGACTCCTTGGAGATATGCACTCCTATTTTCTTGTTAGATATTTAATTTTGAATTTTGAATTTAAATGATAATTATAATAAAACTGCGTAGATCTATGGCACGTCTGCTCATGTTCGAGGTCCAAGGGGAAGGGCACATCCTCGCAGCATAGCTGCATAGCAAATCTCTGGTGGAAAAGCAGCCTTACCCTTCTGGATAAACAGTTGTGATGATTTGTATTCCTTTATGAACCGAACGAATGGCCTTGCCCATACATTTCCATAACTAAGGACTGTGAAAGATGTCTGTAATATTTTCGAGACCGCACCCAGCCTTCTTTATGGGGGTGAAATCTCACCCAGCAATTTATTGCAAGGCCTAATGATAACCTGACCGTAATTACTTATCGCTTATATTTAACCCTTGAATGTCCTTAAGTAGACTATTAATTCGCTGTCAGAACAGACTATGTTACCGTCTCAAGGTTGTTCTTTGTTAGAGCTGGAATATTCTTAAAAAAGATAGATTAAAAGTTTTTATCAGTCAGGTCCAGTTTGTGAATAAATTATAATGTTCGTGTAAATGGTTGAAGGTTGTAGTAAAAAAAAGCGGCCAAGTGCGAATCGGATGAAGAGTCAAATACCACTGTAAAATATAACACTACATTTTTTTTACATACTCTAATTAAACAAAAACGTCTAAAAACGTTTTTATTGTTTGGTTCTTGTAAAAAAAAGAGGACGCACTTTAATTTTTAACTTTTATTATTTTGTTGTTACAGCGGCCATCGTAGTACATATTCTGTGAAAGTTTAGAGTGTCTACCTATTATGGTTCAAAACATACAGCCCTGTGACAGACGGATGCACAGCGGAGCCTTTGGGTATTTTAGGTATAATAATAATAATAATATCCCTGGACATTTCACACAGCGCCATCTAGTCCCAAGCTAAGCAACCTAATGCTTGTGTTATGGTAACAAGATGGCTGATAAACTACTTATATACATTTTTTTTTGTAAATACATACATATTATAGATAGAAAATCACCCAGACTCGGAAAAAATACATGTAGGTCATACAAATATTTGTTCCGTGCGGGAATCGAACCCGCGACACGCAGCGCAGCAGTCAATCGCTTAACCACTGCGCCAACCGTGCCGTCAAAGGTATAGGGTCCCGTTGGCATCCTTTGGGTACAGGACCATAAAAAGTAGGTAACATTAGACTGGTACAGGTAGGTAGTATATTCTTAAATCTATGGGTTCCACCACGATAATTTATAAATACTAAGAACAAATACATAGGTATGCTTTAAAAGGTTTATTTAAATAATATTTTCTTTGTCAATATTCATATACCTATTTCTGTATCACAATTTCTACACACCAAAATCCCAAACCCATTAACAAAATAAAACAAAACAATTTCAACCTAACTCTTACACAACCTAACCTCAATACAGTTAATACGGCATCTGATCGGGATACCTGATTACCCCGTCATTATTAGGGGTAAATTATCTTCAGTTGATATGGGGTGGTACAATGGACCGTAATATTAACCCAATATAATGTCCCCCAATGTCCTCCCCAAGATGTGACCGCTAGCTATTGTCGATACAACACCCGTTCCATATCGATCGCTCAACTGAAGTGGTTCGCGGTCAAGTACTGTTAAGTATATGGATAATTAATTATTGGGTTAACTGTGCTTGTTGATTTCAAGATGCAGTTTATTCGAGTAAGTAAGAAAAGTGTGAAAGAGCAAAGTTTTGAATGAGCTGAATGCTGTTTGTGACATCGAAATACTTATGCGACGCCGAATAATTCAGCGCTGAAAGTTTGCAATCCTACTAATATTAAAAACGCGAAAGTTTTGTATGCATGGATGGATTGATGTTTGTTACTCTTTCACGTAAAAACTACTGCACGGATTTGGATGAAATTTGTCACACAGATAGTTTATAACCAGGATTAACACATAAGATACTTTTTATCTCAAAATTCCCACGGGATCGACACTTATGCTGGTGAAACCGCGGCGCGCTGCTAGTAAGGAATAATCTAATGACAAAAGCACGAAGCAATAAATATCGTTACAACGAAAACATTTGATAAATTCCTATCATAACTTAATTGTACTCTTTATGAGACAGCACAAGACAGCTGCCACTCACAACCATTAGACAGTTAGAGCTGTCTGAAATAAAATGGCGAAGTAGGATTACATTGAACAGTTATTAACAAGAAAGATAAGTCACACATACATATTATTCAAAATGAATAGGTTATGCTGCATTATTATGCTTATATTTAGCGTTATTTTACGTTAACACTTTTGTGGGTTATTAGTTAAATGGGTTAACTCTACAAAAAGTAAGTGCTCCAAAATAAAATATAAAAATTGCCTGAATCAGTTTATAATGAATTTTCAGTGTTTATTTTATGACAAAGTAAAAACCAAAATAGTAAAATATGATCACAAAGCATTCTGTAAATTTCCTTGAATTCAATTTGAAACCAATACCAGTAGCGAAGAGCAAACAGTTTAGTATATTTTAAAATAAAAAATAAACCCAAAATTGACGCCTAAATCCGGGCAATAAACAGGAGTACCGACGGGTAAAATAACGTTGTGGAGTAATTCGAGTGAGGTTACAAAGTGTAATCTGGAGCACATCGCACAGCCCGCGTGATTGATGTCGCTGCAAGGCCTTGGGCTCAAATTAACTGTCACTTGTCAGACAAAATATGAAAAGCTTTCAAAACGAAAACTTGTATGACAAAATTTTACATACAAAACACGGGGTCCATTTTAAACGTAGCCGCTCTGACAGGGTTAGATTGATGTTGGATTTGTATAAAAATATTCGAAAAAACAAAGTGGTTTTTATGAAATTATATACGCTTTGCAACTTTTAAATGCTCTCTTTTTTATAAAAGTAATAACGTTTCAACAGAAAACCATTTTAATATCTTTTACTTAGTAAAAATATTTGTATTTATTAGATTCCATATAGTTCTTCATCAATAAATCCCTGCATAAAATCTAAGATAGGAAATCCTTGAATTATTTTGAATCGCCAAAGTGAAATGGAATTCGGTTATTTCTGAGAAGCGCCTTTATGTTTGGACTGAAATCAACATGGCGTCGTAATGGAACTGAATATTATTGAACGCAAGTACTGAAAGCAAAGAGGATTAGGTCCTGATAATCTCGACAAAGGTACAAATATTTCAATGATAATGTGGATCCATATGTGCAAATAAGGAACATTATTTGTTTATTTATTTATTTACACGCACACACAGACATCACACTGCCAGCCTGTGTCCCACTGCTGGGACACAGGCCTCCTCTGGGCGACAGGGTATGGGCCGTAATTCACCATGCGGACCCAGTGCGGTTGCGGGTTAGCTGGCCCAGTATTTATTTATTTACACACAAAACTTAATAGAGAAAAATACATAAAGAATGAAGAGGGCAAATGTGTTTTTGATAAAAATCTACTTGCGTACGAGTTTTTGAAACGATACCATTTTGTGGTCGCGTTCCATCCTGTTTCCGTTAAAAAAAAAAAACAATTAGCTACCTTTAATTTATCAAAAGCATCTTAAGCATTGAACACTTCACTTTGAAGCTCGAAAACAAACAAATCAGAATTATTCATCCAAAATAGGTACCGACCCGTGAAAATTGTTATGTACCTATATTTTCTTGAACAAATAGCATGAGTGGCTCATTGCTCGCGTTCGACATAATACTTTTACGCTCTAAACATCAAATTAAGTTGATATTATTGGGAAAAAATCGTGCTAAACTAATTGGAAAGCGTAGCACTTATGATAGATAAGAGTTTTCAAGATTAGCTGCTGCAGACGACTTTCACATATGTACATTGTACATACTTCTATTCCAACAGATGAGTTCTTGACTAAAATACCAGCAAACGCAGAACATGGAGGATAAATCTCCAACTATTTCGACATTAGATTCTAATTGTGGCTTGACTTTTTTGTACACCTTTGCTGAATAAGGTCCTTGAAATTAGTAAGTCACTGGAGTGGCCACAATTCCATACTCAAAAAGTCCCATAGTCCTGGGAATCGAATCCAATATATTTGCGACCATCACGGAAATGATGCAGTGAGAATTCTACAATAAGAAATTCATATATTCCTTAACGTTACAACTGGAAGCGTCATTTCAAAGTCTATAAAACTGAAATATTCCAAAGATATTCCATATTTTACGAGTTTGGTGTTCCGATCTCTCTGAACTTAGCAATGGATTGACACAAACTATTTTGAATATAGCGAAAGAGAACTGTAGCGAGCCAGTGAAGCTTTTGTTCATGAATAACAACAAGATATTTACAATATTATTGAAGGGGAATTTCTAACTTGCTTTGCGCTCAACCTGTATTGTAGTAAATAGATATCATGTGGGCTAATTCATGAGGAAGCTATCCAAGCGATGGCTTCCTCATGAATTTCCGAGAAGAAGTTCAACATCGAGACAAGTGTGGGGAGGGCTTTGTCCATAAGTGGGAGAGATAAGGCTTGCAAAACAACAATAATGTGAATAGAATTTGCAAAAATAAAATCGATTGTGATAAGATCACGAATTGTGTGTTTGGTTTTTCATGAACACAAGAGATGACCAAAAAAAAAATGATTTAAACATTATAAAATATTGAAGCAATGAATAGATCTGTAAAAATAAACCCCAACAACTTATCAAAAAACTGAAGGCCAATACCGTAATTAAAAACGGTAAAAATCTAGTCGCAACCTCATCTCGGCGACAATCAATGTCAAAAACTTGTCAAAAATGTAGGGAAATTACCTCTAATTTCCCTACATTTTTGACAAGTTTTTGACATTGATTATAATGACAGATTGAGACAGAGCTGTGAACGTTATTAAAATTACGAGAATTTCCCGTCAGTTGTTTGCTTTACAATCTCCGTTGAAAAACAGTACCTAGATAATAATCACAATTCTGTTATTCCAAACACCAAGGCAAACTAATTTTAACACAACGAAAATTATTTATAGAAACAAAACAATATTACATACCGAATCGATGAAACACCACCACGAATCGATTACTGAACAAAATATCCCGAGCTGTGTAACTGAACCGATTGTACGATCCATGCAGTAAGAACTGTAGTCTCGACCGAAGAAATCGGTATAAAAATCGAGATGTATCGTTTCCGTTTGTTTATTGCATTTGGAACTCTAGATAGTTGTGTAAAAATGTGTATGTGTGTTTGTGTGTGTGTCTTCTTTGTGTGCTATTACAGTTGTTATGGCTGTTCTATTTACGTGACTTAGGTGTACTTTCATTATGATGGAATGTTTATTTGTGTGTGGTTTTAGATCGTATTGAATGTTGTTGAAGCCGTCCAAACTATCACAAATTTATCATATTATTGCATATGAAAATAACTCATAATATAATCTGCAAGAAAAATTCCATAGATAAGTAGGTATTATGAGAGTCTCACGATGAGGAAAATGTTTTTGTTCAGTAAAGACTTGGAAATGCATGAATGACAGCAAGATCATATGCCAGCAAAGCCGCAGAAAAAGCAAATCAACATGAAGACTAAGAAGAGGTAAGAAGCCAATAAATTAATAGCAGATATCAACTTCATTGTGGACAGGGACAAAGAATTCTAATCTGGATTTATTGAGGCAGCGGTCGGCCGCGTATCGAACCGATCGGAAGTCTTAAAGGATTTGCCGAGTCCCGAAGATTAATGTACAAATACCTATTGTCTAAGCTCCGACTGTGCTTCGTCTTTTAACCGGGGAATGTTCCATTCTTTTTACAAGATATGGATTGGTTATAAATTGTTGGTCACTTCCAGAAGTTTATTTTCTTTGACGTTAAAAGATTGTTTATTATTGTTATTCTCTTTGGAGCTTTGCAAAAGCCTTAAACAAAATACGGACTGTATTTTGTTTAAGACTTTTTCCAGTTATTTTACCTCTGATTTTGCATCACTCACACATCAAATCTGAGTGATCTTTATTCTCATTCTATTATGGTTGCTGTTGGGTTGATGCCAATGACAAATCATGGCAATCATTCTCGTTGCAATAAGATGGCTGTTGTCAGGGATAAAATAACTGTGAATGGACTGTAGGTTTTAAACCCATCCATAACTTGCAGAAATAATGTTCTACAAGATATGGATTGGTTATAAATTGTTGGTCAGTTTTGTTACTTTATTTCTTTGGCGATATAAGATTGTTTACGAGTATGTGCGACTTTCCTTTCGTGAAGGTATGTTATCGGGGTTGTTTAACACTAGTTTCGGCCTCAGAGGAAGTAGTCGGGTCGCGTGAATGGTTCGCAATTTAGAGCTACGAGTGACTTTATACTAGTTGAGATTTTAGATAGAGTGTCTAGATTAAGTACAATGCAACGTAAGAATATATTACATGAGGGTTCTATGCAGAATATTAGCTCACTACTACTCACTTTAAACCTAGAACATCTGTTTTATTTGGGATTATAAAATAAGGTAGCCGTTGTATAGACAGTTATTTTAAACTTTTTCATTTGCAGCTCTGTTTATTCTTATTACCTACTGAAAAATGGTTGAATGGAGAATTATTATTTATTAAAGCATTTATGACCACACATAAAAATACAAGAAGAAAAGTTGATATAGCCGGTGGTGATGTTCAGTGAAAATGAGGTTTGATTTACTTAAATTAACCACTATGATTATCAAGATATTAATCATTATTTTTCAACAAAGATCCTAATTGTCCTCCAGAAACCCAAACAGCGAGCACGAGCACAAAAGACGACGTCCGTTTTTAAAGTGATTCAAAGAAAAACATTGCTTTAAATTATTACAGCCTTAATTAGAGCACGATTGTGGAAGTCAGTGAATGGCGAATCTGCAAAACCGCTGGATTTTCACAAGGTTAGTTTCATTGACACTTTTACCCCAGAAGACTTTTTCACATTCAGCTTACTCAAAGCCAGTGTTAAAATTATCTTTTTGAGAATTATCTGGTTGGATTAAACTACTGGGACTGTAAAGTTTCTTTTTCGCTGTGATTGTAACTATAATCCAATTATGAAGATTTCGATTTACCTGAAGCTTAACTATTTGTGCAGGACGCCAACGTACAGTCAACAGCAAAAGTAGATGATCAAAATTCAATACTAAAGAACGGACTTCTCTTATATCTGTTCTCAGATTGACAAATTCTGCAGAGTTTTCAGTGAAAGGTTGATAATATATAAGCTATTAATTGACACCTCTTTCATCTTTTTACACCCAGGCCCAAGATTGTATGTAATAGTTTCAGTCTCCTTTCAATGCATAAGTATCATTAATCTCATTTAATTAGACCAAAAAGTGTAGCTGTCATCAAAAACTTATCCAAATTAAGATTTAACTTCTTGAATAAAAATGAACGTTAAAGTTGAAGACACTTGAATACTTTCAGTTTCAGGGGCCAATTAGCGCGCTTCCGAAAGTTAATTTATACTAACAGTATTTAAATTAATCAGCCGATTCATTTTGGTGAGCTAAGTGAATCTTAGCTCGTTTTAAAGCTTCTGTAATATTTTATGAACTGTTTTGAATGCGGTTTTCATAGCTCGTGTTAATTATTTTGTGATTCTTAGGAAAATATGAACATCTCCGCTGTCATTGTTAAAGTTACCTTAGGAACTCTTGCTGTATTTCCAGGCAATTTATCCAATGTCATTGACAAGATTGACTAATAATATAAATGTATTAGTAGGATAAACACTATTGTAAACAGCGTGCCGTTTAATGGCGACATTAATTTAACACACGTATACGATAACGCGTTTTCGTTTTATAAACACATATAAATTTTATAAAACGTTTTTATTTATTTAAATTTCGGAAATAGCATCTTGGAGCAACCTGTACTAAAAGAACTATAGTGCAGGGGTCACGAACCATAACGTCGTATCAATAAAGTTAAAACGAATAACGTGCAAAAAGTAGGCGAATTGAAGGAAAGAACCCTATGTCGGTGAGCGGCGCAGGGGGTAGTTTTCAAATTACGGATTATTTGATGTTGTTATAATTTTTATGATTACTGGCCACGCTACTGGTGGTTTTATGTTACGTTGAAAAAAAAAAAACCATTTACTGAAAAAGAAAGCCCAGTACCGTTTCAGTTGCCTCTTTTTATATTAAGTCACCCATTTTTTGTGCCAGCCCTAGCAACAGGGCCATCATTCTTTATTTCGTCCGGAGTTTTTATGTCTTGTGTTTACACACGAAGCCATGTCTGTACTGAATTAAGTACAATTTGCATCAGGGTCGCTTTTAAAAACACGAGCCAAGCGGATTTAACAGCCTTTGGTAATGGGATTTTAAATAAGAATATTTTGGAGGGAATTTTAACATGTTTATATTATGCGTAGATATAACAGCATGTTTTAAATATCAAATTAGGTTGTCGCATAAATGTTTTTGTATGCAAATTGGGGTGGTGATAATTTTTGTTTTTGCACGATTATTTTATGTAAATTGGCTCTAAATGATAGGATAGGAATCGTGATGAGCTATTTAAAACTAATTTTATATTAAATATATACCAGCTGTAACTTCTCATAAATTACTACAATTTACGTGATGATCTACGTAAAGTTATATAATCGCAGTTATGTCTAATAGATACACATCCATGTATTTGGATTATATTTATTCAAATAGCGCGTTATCATTTGCAACCAGTATCTCAGATCAGTTTAATGGTTTCTGAACTAAGCAAGACATGAAGGAATGTCAAGACATAAAATTTATTAAGTTACAAATTACACTACGAAGTTACAATATACAGGTTTATTTGTAAAACACCAGCAACCTCTTAGGACGTCATTGTACTCATCATTATGAACAACTTTTACTATTGGACCAAACCTGAAATCGCGAAAAAAAAATCAGCTGCTCCCTACATTTTCACGAGTTATGCGAACATAAATGAAGGGAACAGCTGATTTTTTTTTCGCGATTTCAGTTTTGGTTCCATAGAAAAAGTTGTTCATAATGATGAGTACAATGACCTCTTAAGAGGTTGCTGGTGTTTTACAAATAACCCTGTATACTACAATTGATGGATAACAAGGATTATACCTAGCCGCCGAAGGTTGGGGACATATAAAGGCAAAAATACTTGATCAAGTCATGTCAAAGCCAGCTGTTCTTTAGGCAGACAACATCGACAGACATGTCACAAGACCCCTTGCGTTAAACCCATGAGTAACGTCACTCAAAATCGAAGCCTTCCATCGAGGGTTCCAAACAAAAAACAAATCTGTTGCATCTACCGAGATTACGTTTTCAATCGACACCGCACTCCAGTAATTTCACACCATCGATTGGAGATTACATCGAGCCTTCAATTGCCATCTAACAGAATCTTGGAGGCGCACGTGTTGAGAATCTTGATAGAACCTCCTACCAACTAACTTTCTCAATATATTCGTTAGCACCCTTTTATCCGTTTTTATTACTTTTACCCCAAATTTGTTTTTATAGAAGTGTAGTGGGGGTGAATAAGTACTTATAAAGTCGTTTTTTACGGCTGTCTTAAATTTTATGGTTTTCTTTGTCGTCGGCAATGGAAAGTGAGGCTCCGTGTTGGACAGTTCTGGTAATTTCGTGGTGTTGTGTTTATTTTATTTTCGCTATAAATTATTGTTCCCTTTTCTTCAGATCTATAAATGAGCTGTATAAGGTTGAAGTAGACTGAGTAGACACTTCCGGATTTTGACTTTTATGGATTGACAACAATGATGGTGTATTTTTATGGGATTCTTAGAGTATCTTTTTATTATTTTGCAAGAATTAATATTTCGCTTTTATCCAAATTTATTACGTTATTACTAACCCTCCGCTGTCCGTCCATCGATCCGTCTGTCGGTCCGCCCGTCTGTCTATCAGCGGGCTGTATGTCATGAACCGTAATAGACAGTTGAAATTTTCACAGAATTTGTATTTCTATTGCCGCTATATCAACAAATAATAAAATAAAGACAAGAAACGAGTATTTTTGGCCTTGTAGTACGGAACCTTTCGAGTGCGAGTCCAACTCGCATTTGTTCGGTTTTTATATAAGCCTGTAGCCTCGCTTCAGCTAATTGTTGCCTGGCCTTTACCTTGTTAGTTAAAGAGTGTTATAAGGGCACATACGCATAAATTTACATAAACAATGATATATTATTGTTTGTTGTGTAAAGTTCTTACATATTACTCTAAGAAGGTTATGACATTGATCCCCATTGTTATTATATAAACTTTGCCGTCAGTCTTCATCGTCTTTGCTTGCATTAACAAATCAAAGCAAGCTTAAACAGTACCACCAGTTATTTATTTAGGAAATCCGAGCTTTAATTATCGTTCCAATTAAATTAACGAAGCGTTATTACAGATATTACGTCAAAATGGAAAGACATGGTAATGCCGTCAAAAGCTGGAGATAGGGAAGAGGTAGGTATATAATCTATGTATATTTATATACAGGGGGAGATGTAACGAGCGCTAATGAAATATTCGACGACACCGCGCCGCGTCAATATTTCATCCCGTCGCGAGAAAATACAGAGTTAGAAAGTGATAGACTTCACTGAATATAATTCTTAAAGATAGCTCAAGCTTGTTCTTTTTAGCGTGTCACTTCGACCGGTTCTGTACTTCTCGCATCCAACGGGTTCCTGCGGCCGTCACAAGGTAGTAGGTTCACCTTATGGGAATCATCGGCCATCTGTTCTGCGAGCAATGTGCCCTGCCCACTGCCACTTAAATTTGACAATTATTTGGAAGTAACTGCGCCCCGCGGTTTCACCCGCATAAGTTGTGATCCCGTGGGAATATCGGGATAAAAAGTATCCTATATCTTAATCCTGGTGCCAAATTTCATCCAAATCCGTTTAGTCGTTTTTGCGTGAAAGAGTAATAAACATCCATCCATCCATCCATCTATCCATCCATCCATACAAACTTTCACGATTATAATATTAGTAGGATAGGATTACACTTATATATTCAAATTTTATTTATGTTTTAAATTGACATTATTTCAAGTTAAACAAATATCAGCTTTATTGTAATCGTAATTAAGTTGATTTCAGAGTGACTAGCACTACCTATTTAAAAAGTTATAAAAGTGTTTGAAGTTGTAGCGTAAGCTGAATTTTATTGTGTAGGAATTAAAGTTATTTTTCCATAAATTCATATTTTTAGCGAATAGGTCGCGAATGCAGATTCGCTATAACTATTAACTCTAGGCTCTAGCTGGACAGACAGATTCCCATCGGAAAACCCCAGTTAAGAAAATTAATACAGGGTGGCGCGCAAACACGCAAACTGAAACTATGAATTCAAAACATAATTTTAAACCCCCAAGATTCTTAACCCACCTGTTTCATAGAAAAGTGCAATGCGTTGAAAAGTATGGCAAAGTTATTTTTTTTTTTTTTAATAATCGACGAATAATTTCAAAGCATGAGGTTTCAGAAACGTGTACTGAATGCATGGTAACAGGTTTTGCGTCGATGTTCATGCCACCCTATATAGGGGGTGTGAATATGAACTAGTAACTTTTTTATAATACCAGCTCAAAGGTTTAGGAGGTAAGTTATCATACCTATTACGATCTACAAAGTTTATATTCCGTTATTACAATAAAATTTTATGTTACTCTAAAAAAAATATATATCGTTTTCAGTAAAATGCGGGATGGAGATCAAAATTCCATTTACATAATGTTCATATTGTTTAATGTAAAAGAAGAAATATCTAGGAGAAAGCATCGGTAATCTGTTTATGGATTTTCTTTACATTTTAATATTAAACTACATTTAACAGCAACATTAATTTGTATGAAACATGCTGAACACTGAACAGTCAATATAAAAAGTAAAATATTCAAAACACTATAAACTCACACCTTGTCCCCATAGGGGTAGACAGAAACTCCAGAAAGCCAACTGCTATGATATTTTTTTTTTCAGGATGGGAAATCATCAAATGACCTCTCCCGCTCTGGGTGGAGCGGAAGGGAGTGTCAGACTCTTACTGACTAAAACCCACCCGTGTTCCTTCCTTAGCCCTTTATGTTCCAGGGCAGCGGTAACCCTTTCGGACGATCCCGCTACCCTGGCAGGCTTCGGCCCTATCGGGCCCCGTCGCTTATGCTGACATCTCTTTGAGGCGCGCGTGGAACACATACACGCCGTCTGGCACGGGCCTAGTCCTGATCGAATGGAGAGCTACCCATTACTCTCCGCCCACTGCTATGATACTTATATACGCTTTTTGCTTCGTAAACATTTATACATCTATAAACGCACACTGGTTGCGAGTACTACGCACCTGACCATTCTGAAGGATATCACCAATAAGGTCCTTCTAGGAAGTTCCTTCCGTTTCCATTCACATCTGCCTTGTACTATACCTTTTGTTAGTTGCCTTTCATTCATCCTTTTTAAATTACGAAACCATCTAAGCATTACTCAAAACAAAAACGAATACGTTTGGAATATTCAAAACGTTTTATCAAATAAAAGGTATGTATATCATGTATAAATATTTTTATTACGTTAATCATATACTTTGCCCAAGAGTAGGACAGCGTAAACTAATAAATAAATAAATAATCACATCATCATCATCTGCCTAGCCTTTTCCCAACTATGTTGAGGTCGGCTTCCAGTCTAACCGGATGCAGCTGAATACCAGTATTTTACATGGAGCGACTGCCTATCTGACCTCCACAACCCAGTTACTGGGTAATACGATATCCCTTAGTAAGACTGGTTGTCAGACTTTCGGGCTTCTGACTACCCGTAACGACTGTTAAAGATCCACGAATGACAGCCAGGACCAACGGCTTAACGTGCTTTCCGAGGTACGGAGGGGTCTCGGTATGTAAAGATGGTCACCCATCCACAGACCAACCACGGCAAGCGTAGCTTAACCTGACCGATCGATCTGTGCGGCTGTTATTATTTAGCCACGGCCCCTCGAGATGCAGTAGACTGTTGTATTTAAATGTCATAATCAGCCTGTAATGTTCTCACTACTGGAACACATGGACACCTCCTCTCAGTGAGAGGGAGTCGGCCGTAATGCACCACGCTGGCCCGGTCCGGGTTGGTAGATGACACATGTCTTCGAATTTTTGGTTCTAAAACATGCCGGTTTCCTCACTATGTTTCCTTCACCGTTTTGAGAGCAGTGGTGATGAAATCATTTACACAAACCAAAGCGCCTGACTGATTTCGAACCTACGACCTATAAATAGTATGTCGCGGCCTTTACCTCTGTGCCATCACTATTTACATACATATCTAATTACTTCAATGTTATTAAACTAAAAATACCCGAAGACTTAACACTATGTTGACTGACGCAGCATTTTGAACTCAACCCGTCGCTTCTACAAGATTCCTCGCTCTACGTCTCAGACACGTCATTTTTTCTTTACAGCTGACACCAAAGGCCTTCCTTTCGCACGACGTGTTTTCTAAAGCGCAACATTTATCATTAAACCCTTGCTTAGGGTAATTAACGTAATACACCAGGATACAACACAAATTTTAAGAAAAAAATGGTTAGTCGTAAAAAAGTAAGGTTTTACGAGGGTAATTGGGACATTTATAAGGTCCTTTTTATAGGTTCAAAATGCGTCAACTAGGCATTTTAGACCTGTAAAAAGGACTGCGTTGAAGGGTTTATTTCAGTCGTCCGCTTTCAAACAAGTCTGCTACAAGGCAAAAGTTTTAATTTATTCGTTGCTCTGGAATTTCGTCGACTGAAATTATGTCGTTGTAACATACGAGTTCTAGTATTAGGCAAGCAATCTGTTACTGCTTTTATTAGTTAATTTTCGTTTCGTTTCGTCAAACAGCCTACATGTTTCTGTTGCCAGGAGCTATGTGGTTTTGTTTGTGGTGGTGTATCTCTAACGTGAAGTACGTGGTTTTTAATGGAATTTTGTCTATCAATATACCTTTCTTCTTTTTCTTTGGCCGCGCATTTGCCTTTTCCAATCATGCGACGCCATTTATTTCGGTTTTGTGCATCATCTTCCGTAAGTCCCATCTCCCTCGTGTCTTTTTTGACCTTCGTCATCCATGTGGTTTGAGGTCTTCCTCTTCCTCCTCTTCTTTGTAGCCATGGAAAGGCACTTTTAGTCAATATACGTTGCCTATCAGTATACCATTACCTGTAAAATTAAATGACTGAACCTAACATTTTATATCTCGATGGTGATTATTTAGCGAATCTCCATTTTTCACATATATTATGATCGTAATACGAAGTCCTGGACTTGGGGGAGGTCCAGCAGTGTTACAATATAGGCTAAGGAAAAAATACGAAGTAACTACAATAAATTGCTCCAATAGAATTCTATTTCTATTTAAGTCGTGTCCTCGACTTAGCATAATAGGTTCACACTAGTAAGGCTTCAGTTTTGCATGCTGCACGTGAAATCTTTAGCATTAAATCTAACAGCGTGACGGTGTATGCTTATAAAAGAAACGTTATCGGTACAAATGCAATTAAAAACCTTGGCTAAGCTACTATTAATGGCTTTAAAGTAATGGCGGCTTAGCCTAGGTATATGCCTTAACTTAAGGCTTTATTGCGTTCTGTGTCTGTGAAAATTACTACAGCAATTAATAATAATTTCACCACGTGATATTTATGGGCAAACATAATTTTAAAACTGGCTGTATAACTATTTTGTTTTAAAATTTTTGGTAGATGTAAAGAAATAGTACTAACATGTATTGAATTGGTCTTTGATTATGTAGATTATAAGTGATAAATTATTTTATTTTGTAAGTAGGTTTGTACAAACACTTTTACACCTCAATCATATTTTAAAAACTAGATTAAGTCAGCGTCTAAGTAAGTAGTATATAAGAAAATTGTTTGATAAAAACGCCAGTTATAAAATCTTTGAAACAATATTATTATTGTATGTGTACAGTCAGTGGACAGAACAGTACACACACACGCAAGTGCAGAACAGTTAGATGTAAGGTACCTTACCTAAGAGATCTAACTATATCTAAGTACATAGTTACCATGGTAGGAAGATGGTGACGTTGTAAACACAAAAAAAAAACAGACGACAGGGCTGGCGCAATGGCTGAGCGATCGACAGCTGCGCTGCGTGTCGAGGGTTCGATTCCCGCACGTAACAAATATTTGTATTGCCTACAGGTAGTTAGTCCGGGTCTGGCTGTTTGTGTATGTGAGTTTAAATGTTTGTAAACGCACCCACGATACAGGACTAATTCCTAGTGTGGGGCAACGTTTAAAAAAAAAAAAGTCAAACATCTTTATTCACATAATGGTTCTCATAGCAGATTGCTGACAAGACTTTTATAAACGATATTCTTTCTAAAAATAGTGGTCAAATAAAAAATAAATATTACTACTCTACGTCACACATACTCACTAGATCTTGCTCCAACTAATTTCCATTTTTATTCAGAATTTAGATAACTTTTTACACGGAAAAAATAATTATTATATTGAGTCCGTCAGTTAGATTATTGTAAAATAATGGACCCGTATTTTTTCTTTTGGCATTTATATAAAAAATGATGAAGATATCGCCCGTTAAAGTTCCACGTGACGTCACGCCTGGCTACACTTTTTAGCATGGCGTGACGTAACGACCACTTTTTAACCACTTTTTACCACTTAACTCCCAAATTTTGACACGCTTTATCTTTGTAATTTTTTGTTTGATTGACAAAAGAAAAAATACGTGTCCATTATTTTTCGATAATCTAACTGACAGAGTAAATATAATAACTATTTTTTTACCCAGGAAACTACACTATTACATTTCACGAGGCCAATATTGGTGACCATGCGATAGCACAAAACCAGTCACCAGCTCTACTTAGATCTTTTCAAGATGATATAATTATGGCAATCTATCCCATTTCAATCTGCTTGGCCTTTTCTCAACTATGTTGGGGTCGGCTTCTAGCCTAACCGGATGCAGCTGAATACCCATAGTTTACATGGAGCGGCTTTCACGACCCAGTTACTGGGTAACACGATACCCTTTGGTAAGGCTGGTTGTCAGAAATTTGGGCTTGAGCAATCTGTTCTGGTTACAGTGCAGTGTAAATGGTGTGTATTTAAACTTTTCTAAATATTTTTAAAAGGTTTTATTATTATTTTTCATCATCATCATCATCAGCCTATAGCATGCTGGACATAGGCCTCTCCTATTGCATGCCATTCAACTCGATTTTCGGCAACTCTCGTCCAGCTGCTACTAGCCATCGTGAGAAGATCGTCGCTCCACCTACCCTGAGGGCGTCCTACCTTACGTTTACCGATTTGCGGTCTTAAGAACACGTCTACCCTAGCGGTCGTCGGTTATTATTTTTAACAAGTACAAAAAAAAATCTGCCTTAACGATTTCGTTCGAGCGCTCTGGTCTGATTGATATGCAAACTGGGTTTCTTAAGATTTCTCTTAACTTTCAATCTGCGAATGGTTTTAGAATCTGTTCAAATTTCAATAGAATTTACTTGATGTTGGACTTTACGAGTAAGGACTGATTTTTCAATCGACACATTATTTTTATTCGTAGATTATAATTGAGATGTAAATTTTATCCTACGAATAAAAATTATCTGACAGATTTTGTATGGAAGAAAAGTCAAACAATCAAAACTATTCCTCGGATAAAATTATCTGGCGTTGGAAAAAGCAGCCCTAAAACGATTAAATATTCCTTTCTATTCAAAAACTGTTGGATAAGAAGTTGACAGGCAAAATTAAAAACTTATGCATGCATATTTGGGTTTATTTATAAACGATAATTAAAGTTAAGCGACGTTTAAACGTCAAAAATGTATGGTTAAACAGTCGCTAATTACATAACTTTAAGCAACGTTTATGAACAAAGTGTGTTTGGGACGAATATCCGAACGCAATTCGATCACGCCAGCGTCAGCCAATAAGTGCACAGCTAAATAACGCCATTGCTCGTTTTGATTGGCCAATTGTTCCCAATTCCCATACCCCTTTCCTCGACCGCTGTACTATTTTTACTAATTACATTTTGCATTCGCAGCCGACTACTTGGTATTTTTTATTTCACAAACCCTATCAGAAAGCCATAAAACAAACAGTAAATCAGGCAGTTTGATTCATTTTCCATAGTCCACCTAGAAAACATAATATGGACTTTCTCGTGGACTATGGGAAAAATAATTTCCCTAGGTGAACTAGCCCATAGGCAACATGAGGTAGATCACTCACAAACAAAGGGGATTATGGTTTTAAGCCTCGCAAAAATAGCACACAATTCTACGGTTGTACACATGTAGGTATTTAGAATATAAATCTACTGTACGATTTGTATAGAAAACTTTTATTTCAGACAGGAGTCCATAGGGTTAGTAACAATTTTACTTAACGACGACGACGACGACGGCGGCGGCGGCGGCGGCGACGTGATGTAGCTTCCATGTTTTTCTCACGGCGGTGACATTTGCAAATATTAACAAATCTCAATAAAAAAATAAAGGTTTGAAAAAATCTATGGCTTTTAATTTAAAGTGCGCTGATATCATTTACTGACCAATCAAAACAAGCCTTTTAAAAATAGTAAACTGAGGATGAAAAAATATAATATATTATTTATTTATTTATTTATTTTTTATCTAAAAAATAAAAAAAATATTAAGTATTCTAATACACATGACAGCTAAATCAAGGCGTGGTCTTTAATTTACTAACCGCCCATCAACCACCTGCGGTCACACTAATTCACCTTCTGCGTCCCTTTGAAATTCAATAGCTGACAAGCAAGTGATGGACCTTCCATTTAAGCGGGTATTAAATAACGACACGCCTCAGCAGAGGTGCGGCTGTAACAAAGGAGGAATAAATAACGGTCTGATGTCAGTGCGTTGGTTGACAGGTTTGACTTTAGCTAGTTTGTTTGAAGGCATTGTCTGGGGTGTTGAAGAAAAATAGAAGAAAGATAGGACATGTAAAGACATGTCCTATCTTTGTAAACATTTTTTTGTGTAGATATTACCTACAGACATGAGTGCACACGAGCGACAGAGGAACATGCCGCTCGTGTGGTTGAGCACCGTACTCAAATGCATGAGCTGCACGTTGCCGACGGCTGCCGTAGCTACAGCCGTCGACGCGTGTCGCTCGTGTGTGTGCACACTACCATGACAACTCAAATCAAATCAAATCAAAAGTAATTTATTAAAATTAGGCTGAGAATCAGCACTTGTCGAACGTCAAAATTACAAAAGACAGTCCCCCAATAAAGCCCGCCCTTCACCACTTCCTAGTGCTATCGCTGGGAAGAAGAAGTGGCGCAACAAACTCCCCAGCAGCACAGCTGTCTGTTCAGTTAGAAAATACTTGATACTTGATTGTATACAATAGGTACTAGGTGTTAAGTAATTAACATTACAAGGCACAGAACATAAAATTAAATTATTGAAGAAGAATCTATATATAACGTTACAGTTAATTACAGTAAAACAATTTACACAGGTATGTTTCCCCTAAGAAGACAGTCAAGGGCGATCTTCCGTGACTACATGTTCAATTCGAATCATAAATAGCATATTGCCAAACTTTTCTCAAGGTGCACTTTAGATAGCTTGAAGCGGAATTTATCGATGTAACAGAAAAATATATTATCTTAACCTCGGAGAACCTACAGGTTTACGAGGCACTTTGAAAGACAACAAGCGTGCAATACAAGTGTTTAAATTATTTAAATCTTTTCTATAGATCCACGACATAGACATGGATAGTCTACACAACAGTAGTGTCGCATAGAATGACATGCAACAGTACTAAGCGTGTCACCCATTTCCATACTTTTGCCGTGTCATGTGTACTGTGCTTTATTTCTCTATTGCCCGCTATGACAAACAGTTTCTAAATGAACGTCGGTTTTGTATGTTTCAGTTTCGGTATTATGTTATTCAAATTCAATAGGGTAGTTGCCTGGGTAAAAAAATAATTATTACCTATATTTAGTCCGTCAGTTAGATTATCGAAAAATAATGGAAACGTATTTTTTCTTTTGTCAATCAAACAAAAAATGACAAAGATAAAGTGCGTCAAAATTTGGGAGTGGGGGGTCGTGACGTCACTTGCTTGCAAATATGTCGCAAGCAAGGACGTCACGCGGAACTTTAACGTTTTTTATATAATTGACAAAAGAAAAAATACGGGTTCATGTTTTTTGATAATCTAACTGACAGACTTATTAGATTTTTTTAGGAAAGTAGCCTATTTTGTATGTGCCTAATTTGGACTTTATAGAATGATAAAATGACAGTTGTACGTCGCCGGCGGAGTAGACCGCGGCGAAGATGGTGTGACAATCTAAGCATGTTTGTACAGAGAGATCAACATCTTCATCATCTGCCTAGCCTTTTCCCAACTATGTTGGGGTCGGCTTCTAGTCTAACCGGATGCAGCTGAATATCAGTATTTTACATGGAGCGACTGCCTATCTGACCTCTACAACCCAGCTACTGGGTAATACGATACCCCTTGGTAAGACTGGTTGTTAGACTTTTGGGCTTTTGACTACCCGTAACACTGTCAAAGTTCCACGAATGAAAACCGGGACCAACGGCTTAGCGTGCTTTCCGAGGCACAAACAAAAAGAAAGATATGGAAAGAAAAATCGAAGGCCTTTTGCCCAGCAGAGGGATACAACATAGGCAAACCAAAAAAAATACAGCCAGAGAAATGAATTGTACATTTAACACACTACGTTAATTTGCCATGTTATAGCCATTTTATACAATTGTCAAAGAATGACAGTTGAGATTTGAACATACGAACAATTTAAGTTGGTTGGCATTTGGTAAATGATTAATTTCCCTGACTTTATCTACGTCATTTCTATATATTGGATAGTAGGATCTAACCTGTAAATATTGCAAGTAATTAAACAGCAAAAAAATCCATCCATCAATCTTGAACTGACTGATGAGGCTCTGATGAACCAACACTTAACGGAATAGCCATCTGTTTTGCTATTTCTTGTGTCGCAATTTACTGGTAATAAGCACGAACTGCCTGCATTCCTATATCTTTTGCCCACTGAACAATAGACCTTAAAAAACCGTAAAAGTTAAAACCATAAAAGCCTGCTATGCTTGAACTTGACTCCTACCGAATGTTTGAAAGTTTTTCTAACTGAACAGACAGCTGTGCTGCTGGGGTGTTGGTTGCGCCACTTCTTCTTGCCAGCGAAAGCACTAGGAAGTGGTGAAGGTCAGGCGTTTTGGGGCACTGTCTTATGTAATTTTGACGTTCGAAAAGTGCTGATTCTCAGGCTAATTTGAATAAATGACGTTTGATTTTGATTGGACTGACCGACAATGGCAGAGGAAAGGGATGCTTTTGCCAAGCAGTAGGGCATTACGGGCGAAATAGAAAGTTAGCTATAAAGCTTACCTACTTGCCTTGATGGTTTCCTTAAAAAAACTAAAAAAAAGAGCCTAAGTCAGAATTAACCATTAAAATAAGATATGTAACACCTTAAGCGTAAAAACAACCCATCCAAAGTCTTTGAAACTCACACATAATACCGACCATCTGACACCATCTTTTTCTTTCAACGCCACATAAAAGGAAGTTTCAGCTAAGCGAACAAAAAGGAACGATCCTTTATCAGCCATTCACGTAACTGCTCGGTTATTAAGAAGTCAGTTCTTCGTTCACTCGTTCATTAATTCATTTGCAAACCTTTTAGTTTTTGGAAGCGTCTCAGAGTTACTTAATAAAGTCAAATTTGTAACCGTCTACCACCTCAGAAAGAGCTGTGCGAAGTAAATTATACTGTAATTATGTATCAAGAGTGTTACTGGAGCTGTTTTGCTCGCATGGAGGGTAGTATGTCAAGATTTTGAAGGTGGAATGGGAAGGGAGTTAGGCTGATTTAATTTGTATCAAGGCTGTATGTAATTTTGATTGAAACAGAAGGCGAATTCTCGTAATTTAAAACGTTCAAAATCTAGTCGCAGTCTCAACTCGGCGACAAACAAATGTCAAAAACTTAGGGAAATGAGAAGTATTTTTTGACAGATTGAGACAGATCAGACTGTGAACGTTCTTAAAATTACGAGAATTGCCCCTCTGGTGTGCTAGTGTATTTCGTTTTGAGATTTGGTTTGAATTTGCTACGGAATTTGTTGTTGTTGTTGCAAGTTATAGTAAAAAAAAAAACATCCGAACGCAACCTGCTATAATAAAAAACACATAACATAAAATGACACCTGTCGCTCTATTGTATTTTCAACTCTTGGTTCGGCGCCAAAGATTGAAAATCCAACAGGGTGATAATAAATAAGTATTAATTTTAGGGTCATGTTGGCATTAGGCACTCTCGCATTTATAATAGGGTAGTAATAAAAGATCCGAAAAAAAAATTAAGTTTGTTTGTTATATACAACATTTTTGTCGGTTAATTTTGAATAAATTTTTCGGTAATTCATTTTAACACAGTTTAGTTAGTATTGCTGCCAACCGCTGGAAGTTAATTTGTTTTTCGGAAGCTTTATTATCCATACTAATATTATAAAGGGAAACCTTTATAATATTAGTATGGATATTACTTACCCAAAACGAATCATATAACCAGGGTATTGCCCGGTACAGCAAGCAGCTGTATTCCCTGAATTTCAGGCTGAGATGCACCTATAGTACACCTACGTCTCGCCAGTAATATTATGATGCAGTTATATATAATAACAATTAAAATATTATACCAAGTTAATTGATTTTACTTTGACCTTTCACTAATCCATTTACCCACTTCCGGACCAATCCATTACTAAAGTTAATTAATTTCATAATTTCGGTAGTATCATTCTCTAATTATACAAAATTATTCAAAAATAGCTTAAATAAGCAGAACGCTTGAATAAAGTTTTGAAGTGATTATGAAAGGAATTTGAATTAGTCCGTTATTAACCTTTGCGATAGGGGAACGTTATTAAAAGTCAACACCGACGTAGCTCGTAGCACTTGTAGCAGAGCTGCTACGAATAATTAGTTTCGTAGACGTCTCGTAGCTCCTTGAGTTATTACTGTTTTTTCGCTCGAATACTCTGACGGTTTGCTTAAATTATGCTTATTTTTTTGTAAAACATAACTTTTTCATGTTGTTTGTCTGGGTTTAACGAACTTTGATGAAAATTTGTGCCCATTTTTAGACCCATAATTCAACTGGTAAAATGTAAAACTATACGGCTGGAATGAATTAAATATTTTCATTGTATGTGCCTAACTGTAGTCGTAACTAATATCAAAAATATTTCTCTGTAACACTTTAATTGCAGCTTTACTTCCCATCTTGTCCAAGCTAAACTTAAGCCATAATAACATTTTTAAAAACCGCTCTAATACCTAAGATAGCCATTCTCTACCTCATCCCTATTACAGGTCTATTAAGAACACTGTCTAACTCTACTAACAGTTCAGAAACTAATTCTAGAACTTTCCCAGCTCTTGGACAAGTAGCTAGTAGAAAAAACTTCATTTTATAACTAGCGGAGTGAATTACATAGGTAAAGTTTCAGGTAAACTTGCTCTCGATGTGTATGGTAACTTTTAATGATTGGTATCTATGGCCAGTTAGTTGCGATGTTAGTGGAAAGTAGTATGTTATTTCATGTATGACGTTATCGCTTTGGAAAATACTCTTTCAGCCGGTCGATTCTGTAAAAATCTCACCGTGAAAACTCAAGTGAAGTGACCTTGATGTGAGTTGTCAGTAGTGTCAATCCCTAGCATTATTTGGAATGACAGCTCACTCCACGCTCACTTAACTTAAGTTTTCACGGTGAGATGGTTACAGAATCGCACTGCAGTTCGTGTACAGGTTTGTGTATAGCAGAACTTGAGTAAAGAAGGAATAGTATTTGATCACTAAGGTTAAGGTTTTATGCTGTACATAAATGTTTTAGAGCTGAATTTTCCAACGCCAGATAATTTTATCGGAGGAATTATTATACATTTTTGAGAGGGGCCCGTGGCTAAATAATAACAGCTGCACAGGTAGATCGGTCAGGTTAAGCTACGCTTGCCGCGGTTGGTCTGTGGATGGGTGACCATCTTTACATACCGAGACCCCTCCGTGCCTCGGAAAGTACGTTAAGCCGTTGGTCCCGGCTGTCATTCGTGGATCTTTGACAGTCGTTACGGGTAGTCAGAAGCCCGAAAGTCTGACAACCAGTCTTACCAAGGGGTATCGTATTACCCAGTAACTGGGTTGTGCAGGTCAGATAGGCAGTCGCTCCATGTAAAAATACTGGTATTCAGCTGCATCCGGTTAGACTGGAAGCCGACCCCAACATAGTTGGGAAAAGGCTAGGCAGACGATGATGAATCATAAATGTTTGACAGTTCTTCCATAAAAAACTGTCAGACGTCAATTTTATTCCACGAATAAAAACTGTCGATTGAAAAATAAACCCGTAAATAATTTAGTAGATTCCATTCACTTACAGACGTGGGTAAGTTTTCGATATTTGTAATATTGGGAACTGTAGTCATTATTCTACGATAAAAGTAAAAAGTAGTGTTCAGTCATAATATTCATTATCATAATCATAATCATTCATTTATTCACAAGAAATGTGGTTACATAGTGGTGGTAAGGTAATTCTAATCCCGTCACATTCTACCATAACATGTGGTGCGTAAATATGTCAAAGTTGTACAAAATCTATTGATTTTAAAAATAATATAAATTGATTAGTAAATTAGTTAATTAATGTCAAAATGTATGTCATGAATAATTAATTATTGTATTAAACTAAATAATGGTACGAAAAAGCAAAGAATCAAATTTAAAAGTGACAAAGTGTGTTTAAGTTTGAGTGTAGTGAGTGAGTGTAAGTGAGTGAGTGAGTGAGTGTGTGTGTGTGAGTGAGTGAGTGTGTGTTGTGTTGTGTTGTTGATGTCAGTGAGATTAAGAAATTTCAAAATTAATTAATTACATCATTTTCTTTATATGTCATAGGTTAGTCATTAGGTTATTAGGTTCAGTCATAATATCGCATTAGGTACAACCTGTAATGATAGTAATTGGAGATTTTAATAAATAAATAAATTCTTGACTCTATCCTGTATTTCAGTTTGTACCATTAAAACCAAATTATCATCTGGCCATATTATGTCTTGCAGTCTTATCGGTTTATCTAAACACTGAAGACTACGAGGACAAAGGATATCCCAAACGTTTGATGAAATTTTAAGTATTTCAAAATTACTTTCATAAAATGCTTGTGACGACTTGGCTATCCTGAGAAAGGACGAGATTCTTTTGCTTACATTATTAAATATCTGAAGAAACCTTTTGAATGTCGGAACCTCAAAAATAATCGTTTGTCACGTTCAGGCGCGGTTGCAGCCCCAGATTTTGGGGGGGGTCACCATGGGTGCCGAGGAATATTAATGAGGGAGGTACATCTCCTCGTTGGTCTAGTGGTCGCCAGCGTTACTGCTGAGCATGAGGTCCTGGGTTCAATTCCTAAGTTGGGTACAGTGTTGTTAGGTTTCCATCAGAAATTTCTTCTTTCCACGAATGATGATCCAGCTTAACGTGACCGCGCCTGGTCACGTTAAGCTGGATCATCATTCGTGGGCATATCTAAAAGCCTTCTTAAATATTTCTAGCAATGCAGGATTTTCTCTTTATTTTGAAGGCAAAATTGTAGCAGTTTTTTTTTAATACGTTGCACACCAGGAATTACTCCTGTATCGTGGGTGAGCTTACAAACATTTAAACTCACATACACAATCAGCCAGATCCAGAAAAACTACCTGTAGGCAATACGAATATTTGTTCCGTGCGGGAATCGAACCCCGCGACACATAGCGCAGCAGTCAATCGCTCAGCCTCTGCGCCAACCGTGTCGTCAGTTTCAGCTTTGAAGTTTGTGCAGAAAAATTGATTGTGGACATCAGTGAAGCTATGTTTTTAGCTGTGTGATTTTATTTCCTTAAAAAAATATTGAAAGATTTTGCTCGCTTTTACACAGTTTTCGCAAGGTCAACTTTTTTATTTAGATTGAAATCAAAACATCAAACCAAACTGAAAAAAACACGTTTGAATTTCGACATCAAACGAATTTTTGATGGTATTTTTCTAAATATGTATGATGAAATATATGTATGATTAAAATATTACAAGAGACTTGTTGGTAAGCCTTTTCAAAATATTTCTTCATGGTGTAACCTTATATTATTTCAGCTCGGGTATATTATTATTTTGCTGTAAGTATTCCGTTTCTGGTAGCGGGACCATCCGAAAGGGTTTACCGCTGCCCTGGAACATAAAGGGCTAAGGAAGGAACACGGGTGGGTTTTAGTCAGTAAAAGTCTGACACTCCCTTCTGCTCCACCCAGAGCGGGAGGAGTCATTTGATGATTTCCCATCCTCAAAAAAAAAAAAAAAAAAGTATTCCGTTTCTCATTAAAGTCTCACTGATGATGGCGCATGTATTGGATTATTTAGCTCCCTTCAAAATGGTTGAGCTGAATGGTGCTAATCCATGCGTCATGTTCGTGAATGGGCGTCGTCAATAGGGACTGGTCATCTCTTAGCTGCCACGGCTTATTTTAATTTAATATTTGAATAGATTGTTTTACAATTTTTTTATTAGGGACGCTTTTATTGTTCTGTATCGTTCTCACATGCGTAAGTTCAACATGAATGATGTAATCAATATTTTGTAACGATATTTTGATTTATCTGTGTCTGTGGTGTTTCTTGCCCGTTCTTCTCCATAATTTAAGTATGCTTTGGAATTAAATGTTTTGAGTTTAAGTTTTTTTTTTTAAATTTTATTTTGAGTAGGTAATAATTTTTTTTTACTACAATAGTGTTACATTTACTTACAAAACATTGTGAAAGGTCAGAAACTACAGAACGCCAAGAACAACGATTCTTGCATGTTTTAGTTATTTCAAGACCAACATATTATCACCCATCATAAAAACTGTGGTCGAATATTTACATCTATGAATATGTATGATAACCATACAGTCAAACTTGCTTATGAAATTATCGAATATTTTCAACTCAACGCTTCTATGTAACTTTAAGTGAGGAGCACTCTAACGCTATTCTCAATTTCTGCATAAAAGGGTTATGTAAATGTTCGTTAAAACTTTTTAATTGTCTTTCGAATTTAAATGGAAAGGTGCATAATTATAGTAAAGGGTTATTAGCCACGGCGTTTGTTTATATTTTTTGTATTTTATAATAATATTGAACTGCACCTTGAATAGCACGGTTAGCTAATAGGAGTTTTAAGAATTAAAGGTTCCAGCTATGACAGTAAATGAGTACCAAAGTAATAAAAACTGACAACTAATTAAATAAGGTTAGGTGTACGTCAGATGGTAGTCTGTACTAATAAAGATTTAGCTAGCTAAACTGGACACAAACTTCTACAAGTATACCGGGACATATTGGAAAATGGCTAGTCGGATGACAAGATCAATGCAAAAATGACACGTATTCTTCTCTCTGCCTTCTTCTCCTTTTTAGCGTGTCAATGGCAATCTAAATAGACTCGGTCCAGTATTCGGCTGCGTGTTTGACGCCATCACTAACGTCCACCAGTTCCTGCAACGTGCACGCGACAGGACATACACGACACGAAATTAAGTGTCCTCATTTGAGGAGTGGCTGGAGAGGCGCCACGGCGCCCTCACCTTCCGCAGGTCCTCACCGGACACGGTTGTTTCGGGAGGTTCCTGTTCAGGAAAAGGCGGGAAGAAACGCCAGGGTGTCACCACTGTGTGGATCGCCCGGAGGACCCGGTAGAGCATACGGTGGAGGTCTACCCAAGCTCGGCGATCTCTCGCGTCCAGCCCTGGTCCAGGCTATACCGCCGCAGACGCCCTGAACGTCGGGAGTCAACAGCCGACTCCCGGCCACCGTAGGCGCGGGCTTACGGATGGCGAGCAATGAGCAGCTCGCCGCGGGCTTACGGGCGGCGAGCAATGGGCAGCTCACCGCCCGGTAAGGCACAGGCCCGGGTCGACGGCGCGTTGTGTTCCACGCGCGCCTCAAAGAGATGTCAGCACGAACTGACGGGGTCCGCTAGGGCCGATGCCTGCCAGGGCCGCGGGTTGTTCGAAAGAGATACCGTGGCCCCTGGCATAGGCAACTGAAGGAACACGGGTGGGTTTTAGTCAGAAAAAGTCTAACACGCCCTCCAGCTCTACCCAGAGTAGGAAAAAAAGGGCAGATTCACCTGTGAAACTGAACCCGGTCTCCCATCCCCTATTTCCGTCTAAGAAATAATATTCCTTTATTACGATTGAACCTAATTTCTTTGTCTGCTCCTTCCACTTTGCGAAAAATGCCATCTTTAAATTAACACCCGGCTGCTTTTGAAGTGTTTTTGTTCTTTTAGGTCCTTCCCCTGTTATTGAGAAAGTTAATGGAGTGTTTTTCCTGTTAATGTGAATAGGGCGAGTAGCTGAGTAGTAACCGTTCGTAAGTTTATTGGGGTTAAAGGTATGTTCGGGGGCCGGAACAGATGTTATGGTACACTAAGCTCTATTGACTGAGAGATTATAATCGCTTCTGGTTGAATATTGAATTGATTGTAATATATGAAATAGGAATAGATTTTCAATTTAGCCTGAGATTTGGGTCAGGAAGTACTCCTAATAAGCAATACTCTGAGTTAATTAGATCAATCGATGACACCATTAATCCTATCCTACTAATATCATAAACATCCATCCATCCATCCATACACACTTTTGTGTATGGATGGATGGATGGATGGATATTTGTTACTCTTTTACGCAAAAACTACTCAGCGGATTTGGATAAAATTTGGTACACAGATGGTCTTTACCCAGGATTAACACATAAGTTACTTTTTATCCCAATATCCCTACGGCATCGAAACTTATGCGGGTGAAACCGCGGCGCGCAGCTAGTATGCAATATTATTTAAGATATAAACTGCCTCGCTGGTCTAGTGATCGCAAGCGCTACTGCTGAGCATGAGGTCAGACAAAATGTTATTGTGTTTTTCCATGCCTGGTTGATGGCAATAAACTGGGCTTCTATTATTGGACTTAAACATAACTTTGTCGACACGGTTGGCGCAGTGGTTAAGCGATTGACTGCTGCGCTGCGTGTCGCGGGTTCGATTCCCGCACGGAACAAATATTTGTATGACCTACATGTATTTGTTCCGAGTCTGGGTGTTTTTCTATCTATAATACGTATGTATTTACAAAAAAAAAATCTATATAAGTAGTTTATCAGCCATCTTGTTACCATAACACAAGCATTAGGTTGCTTAGCTTGGGACTAGATGGCGCTGTGTGAAATGTCCAGGGATATTATTATTATTAACTGACCCAATGTGGGTGAATCTCTCTGCCTAACCCTTCTGGGATACAGGCGTGGTGTTATGTTATGTAACTAAGGGCGAATTCCACCAAACTTTTATACCTAGAATAAGTCTTATCCTGAGAATAAATTTTGTATTTTTGACAGTTTTTCCATACTAGAACTGTCAGACGTCAATTTTATTCCACAGATAAAAGATATCTGACTTTGGTAAAAACAGCCCTAAAGATATAATAGTATCTTACTTAAGAGTAAGCTCTAGGCCACATTGCGTTAGCTATATTATAGATAAAAAGACCTGACAGTCAGAGCATGATTTGTCTTATAGAACAAAGCCATTCCTGACCATGGCCGGATGAAGAAACTGGACAAAATTACTGTCACTAGATTTATTAATACTATAATACTGGCAGGATTATGGTATCTCTAAGAGAAAGACAATGCCCAACACAATGTTATTACATACATAGAAGATAACACAAGTACAAGCATTCATCATAATCATATGGAAAGGAAATACAAAAGGTTTACTTCATAAAATTGTGATGCCAATCTAACAAAACGCACAGCTTAGGGCTTTTAATGAACATGTCAGTTGTGGTAGCAGTAATTACGTTTTACCTTGGTATTTATCGTCCTCTTTGTTAAATCAGATACGGTCTAATTTTGTTGCTGAACCTTGCGTAAAAGACATTATTTTTGAGATCATTACAGCGACCGGCAATATAATGTGGGGTGTTAAAATGTATGGGGGGGTATAAGATATGTGGGGGTTAGACCAGTAGTCAGATATCAGAAGACGTCTGACTGCCTATCTCTCTATAAATCTGCCTGTTATAATCCTTACCGACTCGTAGTCACACCTGATTATCACATCAGTATGACAAACAGGGTTTTTTTTCTCGTTTGTCACACCACTGATTTTTCCACACCATTTATACTTAACTAGTGCTGTCCACACCATTATACTTAACTAGTTAAACTACTTAGGGCTGATTTTCCAACGCCAGATAATTTTATCAGAGAAAATTATATTAGCAAGACGGTAGCTATCCAACAGCTTGCTTCCATTTTAGCACGAAGTCCCTAGGATCCATACTCGGTAATCACTAATCAGACACATCATAATTAAGATGCACTATCTAACACCAAAAACCAAACTCAAAATATTGAAAAAAATATAGCATAGTTATCAGATCCAATTTAAATATGCCCCATACGACTTTATCCACATTTCAATTTACTATCGAACAACATCGTAGCCACTAACCGACATCAGACTTTCTGTTTCCATCTAGTTCATGCCATAATGCGTCATCCACATGATATCGAGGTCGCCACCGTGGTCATATGAATGTACGAGTTAATTCCCAGTACCATTGTGTTCCTCACACAATAATACAAGACTTTTATATCAGTTTCGGGTCAGTTGTAATGAAAGGACCTTATGACTTTAATTAAGCATTTTATAGGGATCGTTTAGATTTTGTTACAGGCTTTCTGGATAGTGTTTTGTTTTGTTTCGAGGTTGATAATTAATAAGGTTTTGTTTGGGAAGTTGCTTTGTTGTTGAATAAGAATGACATGAAAGTGTATGAATAAAGTCAGTAATGAAAATAATGTTGCCATCGTTCCTTATCTGAGGGGGAATTTTAAGAATGTTCACAGTCAGAGGGGCAATTCTCGTAATTTTAAGAACGTTCACAGTCTGATCTCAGTCTTAATCTGTCAAAAATACCTAAAATTTCCCTACATTTTGACAAGTTTTTGACATTTGCTTGTCGCCGAGATGAGACTGCGACTAGATTTTGAACGTTTTTAATTACGGGAATTGGCCTTCGGAACTAATTTATTACTTTTATAAGAAATCAAGGATTAGTTCGAGGTGGTGCGGGAAAAGAGTTTCTGGAAGGACTTGGGGAGTCATTCCAGTTCTTGGGGTCTTTGGGGAGCAAATGAGTCATTTGCTCAATGAAACAGTCGTGAGGACAGTATTTAATTACCATAAAAAGAGATCAAAGCTACTCATAGTATGAAAGCAGGAAAAGAAAGAAAACAAAGACATCATAAATAAAGTAATCAGGAAATGTTGAGAAGTACAAATAGGTATTGAAGAAAAAAAATCTTATAAAATATAAAGAAATAACAAAAAGCTATGTTTCCGCCCGGGATCGAACCGGGGGCCTTCTGCGTGTTAGGCAGATGTGATAACCGCTACACCACGGAAACTTGATAGTAGATGCCGAAAGAAACGGTCACACGCCGTCTACAGACGTGAAAGTAATCCAGTTTATATTGGCACGGAGATAATTATCAGCGTTTGTTCAAAACCGGTACCAGAAGCCACTGGTGCCACACAATTATGATCTTAATTCCAATACAGATAAGCCCGTATTATACTCAAATAAATTCCAATAGTGATAAATTCGTAACATAAATAATATGACATGATACAGTGTCTGATAACTTAAACTTGACTTTGTAGCTCTTCTAGAAATATAAGACATTGAATTATTCAATCATATTTCAACATTTAGATTGAAACCTTGGATTTCAAGAACAACAAATTAATGACACATTAATTCACCAGTTATGTTATGTCTTAAGTCCTGTGTAATAAGGGGCGAACCTAATTATAATTAGTTACAAAATAACATAATTACATAAACGTTGTATAAATATTACTTTATTTATTTATATTTAATATACAAAAAAAATATAAATCATATTCAATAATTAATAGCCGCACAGGTCGATCGGTCAGGTTAAGCTATGCTTGCCGCGGTTGGTCTGTGGATGGGTGACCATCTTTAAATACCGAGACCCCTCCGTGCCTCGGAAAGCACGTTAAGCCGTTGGTCCCGGCTGTCATTCGTGGATCTTTGACAGTCGTTACGGGTAGTCAGAAGCCCGAAAGTCAGACAACCAGTCTTACCAAGGGGTATCGTATTACCCAGTAACTGGGTTGTGGAGGTCAGATAGGCAGTCGCTCCATGTAAAATACTGGTATTCAGCTGCATCCGGTTAGACTGGAAGCCGACCCCAACATAGTTGGGAAAAGGCTAGGCAGCTGATGATGATGATTTAATATACGAAACAATGGACTCAAATATGATAATAACAATATTTCTTAATAACTATATTAGTAAACTTAACCTAATACTGCCATATAGTTTTGAGAAAACCTGCTACAAGGTGAACACCGATATGGAAAGCTTGCAGCAGCGATTCATGAACAAGGAGTCCAGTCTGCTCGCGATACACTGCAGTACTTACAATGTTGGGGCTGGACCCGGCGCACCAAGGAGGCGCATCTTTTTCGCATCGTAGCGTAAAAGTAATCGACACGAACTTCACCAAACAGTCCTGACGCGCTACAGGAGTGGAACAGCTCCATCAACACACGAAACACATTATTTTTTTATTATTTTTTATTATTATATTGAATGCGAAGGGCGCTGTACTATTTTTGAGTGTAATCTACCCACAGGCTGCACGTGTAAAATGAAGCGCATTATACATGAAATAGGAGCAGTGGTAACGACCGCGACTTACGAGATATAGGTCGTAGGTTCGAACCTATGTGTAAATTATTTCATCACCACTGCTCTCAAAACGGTGAAGGAAAACATCGAACCAAAAATTCGAAGACAGGCATCTTCCAACCCGCACTGGGCCCGCGTGGTGGATCACGGCCCACTCCCTCTCACTGGGAGGAGGCCTGTGTCCCAGCTGTGGGAACATTATAAGCTGATTATCATCATCATCTTCCTGCCCTTATCCCATGTTACTTGGGGTCGGCGCAGCACGTTTTCTTCTTCCATTCTCCTCTGTCAGCCGTCACGCTATCATTCACTCCCTTCTCTTTCATATCATTCCTCACACAATCCATCCATCTTTTCTTCGGCCTTCCTTTCCCTCTCCATCCATCAACATGTATATTCATCACTCTTTTAGTCACATGCGTTTCGTCCCTTCTCATCACATGCCCATACCAAGCCAAGCGATTTCCTTTCAACTTTTCTGTCACTGGCGCCACTTTCAAACTTCCTCTTATATACTCATTTATAAGCTGATTATATAAACACGAAATAAGGTTTTATTAACTAATCTAGAACAAAGTTCAAACCTGCGAGCGATCATATTAGCTCTCACAACACTTCATTTATTAATAACAGTATAATTATGTACTAGTTACTTTAACTATACCTAATATTCATTTTAATACCACACATGGCTGGATACACAATTAAATATACATATTATTACGCTGATATTATGTAATAGATATTGTGATAAACTCGTTTCGAAAATTAATAACGTTTCTGTACCAAAAGTAAGTCTTTTGAAATAGGTAGGTAACGCAATTTTGGAATATGTATGCAGTACTAACTTTTGGCCGCGGCTTCTCCCGCGTGGATGTCGGAAATTATTGATATTCGGAGACTAGCAGGAACAAACAGACGGACAAAAACTTATTTTTTTTTGTTGTTTGTACGGTTGAAACTTTCATTTATGCATTTAGCAAAGATTTTTACATTATAAACAGATAGGTACTTCATATTATTTGCGCTACCTTTTGAATACGTACATACTTTTGTATTATGTATGTATGTATGTTAGTGCGAATATTCAAAATACCCATAGGTGTACGGGTAAAAGTCCCAAATCAACTTGTATTCCAGAATATCCTTTTCGTAAAATTAACTCTGATATTTACGACACCTTAATAATAATATTTTCGTAATTTCAAAATGAAGGGCAGACGTATCCAAAGGTCAATTAAATTAAATCTAACTGAGTTAACGTAATCATTTTATTCTATTTATATATCACTCCACGTAATTTAGGATATTTTCAGCATTGCCCTTAATAATTTAACCTTTAGGCTATAATTTTATATCAGCAAATCGTCTGTCGACTCTCCATTCCAAGGGACCATGGAAGATTTATTCGAAAGATCGAATCGAGAGTATTTGGGAGTCAAGTCTTATCGGGGTCCCCCGTCGCCGTATGAAGGACGTTTGGTACGTAAAACTGATACCGATACCGTTTCACATTTCAACCATAGCGTATTGTGTAGGCCGGTGCTTTGAATTGGAATTTCTTCTACTCTCAATGCTAGTGTTTCGTTTTCTATTGTGGTCATTGCCTGAATGAATTTTCTTTTTCTTCAATTTATTATTTGGGGTTTTTAACAATGCTGCTTTTTTTTGCCTGCTATTGCAGGAAAAAAATACCAGTGCGCAAACTTTAACACGTTGACTGTCAGACAATAGAAAATCTATTGTTGGCGGACACCGGTGACCGCGGTGGCAGTCTATGACTTAACCAGGAATTCAGCATATGATTTTAGATCCCCTAGCGTAGAAATGTTTCGTCGGATATCAAAAAACAAAAAGCGCCTTAAAAAAACCTACGTGGTCAAAATGTATGGAAAAGCATTTTTTTTAGAAACCGACTAAAAATTTCAACTCTGGAAAATTTTCCAGAATCATGTGTTGAATTCATGGGAACAGGCGGCGCGTCGATGGCCTGCCACCCTTTATGGAGATATTATGGAGGGCAGAAACTTCTTGTGCATTAATAGAGTTTGAGTATAAGCACTCGCGGTATCGCCATTAAAGTATGTGCAGTCAATATAATGCCCTAAGGTAGACTTGTTTTTGAACAGTTTTAATGAATTTAGAAATTCTTTATATAAATTGTAATTATAACAGCGTCATTAAATAACTTCTCTATATTATTTCACCTTTACTGTCACTAATGAAGCATGTTTATACATTGAACGCTGTGTTCAGTAATAGTTGAACTTCAGATTTATGTACTGTATGTTGTCATAACTGGTTTCCTATCCATTTGCATAAAATTGTAAAACCTAATATAACTTGGCATACTTTTGTTTCTCCTAATTATATTTTCGAATAACAGCTTACGCATAATTTTTTAAGCATAATTTCTCTAATAATAATAATGATTAAGTATAACATTCTAAAGCATAAATTTATTAACGCATAATGATGTTAAAACATATTTTTTGTAGGCATAACAAATAAGCTTAATAATTAACTCCTAAAATGTTAGACACTAATAGGTACACGTTTTTATACAATATTGCTCTAATTAAATTTGTAGGCACTTTACATTGTAGGTAGAATAAATCATTCTTTTATTTTTCTAAGTGGACGGTGGTGTCATGAAACTATTGTGTCACTAAGTGCAAAGTTGTAATTTAATCCTTTAAAAAAAATCAAATTCTGTATTGAATAAGTAAATAGGTATCAGGAAACATCATACTGTTATAACCTCATGTAACCCAAACCTCAACCCAGAACACCAACAATAGAGGGGATCTGGCGCTCGGCGGCCGCTACCGCGGCTCGCTCGCTTCGCTCGCTCGCCTTCTGTTATAACCTAACCTAACCCATATATACAGGGTGACAGGGAAACTCGACGTGTTCCTTCCAGGGCGTGATAGTGTTACCCATTTGCAACAATTAAGCACCCCATAAAGCCTAGGCGAAAATTCATGGAATCCGAGAAAAACCGATTTTAAGGTTTTTTTGGAAATTTTCCAGAATTCGTCACTAAATATCGCTTATCTCTAAATTCTCTAATTGAGTGGCTTTCATAGCTATTCCATTGGCTACGTAATACTTTAACACACCTATTGATGTTACCAAATTTTCTAATATATCAAACAGTTGAAAGTTAAAGTAAGAAGTTTATTAACTATTTTCAAAAATCATCTAAGTACACGAACTTTGACACCAGTTATCTCAAACAAGGAAGGAACACGTCGAGTTTCCCTGTCACTCTGTATATAAAAAAAAAACTATTATGCTAATAGTCATTAGGCCTAGTATTATGCGAATTAAATTTATGCCAAAACAAATTAGCCTTCAAGATAATTATGCCAACATAAACTGGATACCAAAAAAAAAATATGGCAAAACAAATTATACCAAAACGGTTATGCCAAAATATATTAGGAAAAAGAATATTATGCGAAAAGAAGGGAACCCGTCATAACTGAATGGTCTTAGTCTGTCTCTGTACTTATTAAAATAAAATAAAGTGCACCTCGAGTTTACGTTGTCGAGATTTGATCCCATGTTACAGGCGTAGGACACGTCTTGTCTGTTTACTCTGAAAGTACAAAGAGCTCTATACTAGTACCTACTATCTATGACTGATCTGAATAAATATTTGGTCTTATGTTACAAAGATTTTCAAATACATATTTACCCTCCATCATATTTCTGGCATCAAGATGAGTTGTTTAAGCCGTTCCCGAACCATTGGCAGATCCACGCATCCCTTGTTACGCCTTTATCCTAATAAATTTCCGATAAGACAAATCGTTTTAGGTCCCAGAAGCTTACGTTTGAATTCAGGGTTCCTTTATCAATTTACGTTTCCCGAAAACCGTGCTTCTACTGGCAAAATGGTCTGGTATTTAAATGAAATGCTTTACTCGTTGAAACACAAAACGGGGATCGCTAAATTAAATGATATTAAACTTCGTCAGTCTGTATTGTGTTTCTATTACTCTGTAACTGCTGGGGCGTAGTTTGGAAGACAGATGAACTTGTACCGTCTGATGAAGTGAATGGACTTTGGAAGAAAATCGCTGGTTGAAAAGTTTATAAGAAATGTTGAATAATTTTGTAATTACCAACAGTATTTTAGTAAATACCTGGTAGCGTGTACGAGTAAAGTAAATGAGAGTTTTCATGTGTGCTCAATATACATACAGGATAAATTTTTAACCAGTGCGCAAACTGAAACCATGAATTCAGTACATTGTGGTTTTTTATAGTTGTTTTTTTTTTATAACCGACGTTATATTTCTACGCTAGAGGTCTAGAATCATGTGCTGAATTCATGGTTACAGTTTGCGCATTGGTTAAAAATGTATCCTGTATAGTATCCGCGTTTTAGGAGCTTTAACGTGGACCTAATAATATCATAGACAAAATTGTGATGACTTCTGCCGGACCCTTTTAAACGTTTATTTAAATTAAACAGGGTATTTATTTTAAGCTTTTTTGTAGGATGCCAGCTGTGTATAATACTTTTAGAAGGACACTAAATTATAAAGCTTTCCTTTGTTTCAGCAATAACGTTCCAGGTTTATTTGGCAAGTGGAGGTTGGTTCCAAAAATCCACTTATTCGAGGTGTCGAAATGCTCCCCTGCAGACGCAGATAAGCTTATTAAGAGCTATTCTGGCGTCGACTGGAATTAGCGCCATCTTCTTATTTTATCTACTCTCTTCAGATTCTCCCAGAACATTTAGTTTGTTTTAGCCAAAATATTTTTCCAAAATAATGTATTTTATCGCCGATGTTTTAGTATAAATGGGGTATAAAATTTCTTATTACTAAGGCGGTTAGGCTCGACGGTGAAGCATAAAATATCAAGCGAAAGTTACTTGAGCATAAGTTGCGTTAAATTGAGTGAAGTTTATGTTTGCCGCTCTTTATTATTTATATTATTAATATTTGAATGTAGCCTCGTTCATGTACTAACCGTCATATGTATGCCGTCACGACGTCTCTGATGCAAAAGATTTCGCGTTCAAAATTCGATATACATAGGTAGGGTCTCCCTTGTTTCATCGAAAAGAAATTGCCAAATTATCACTTCCCAAAAAATTTTCCGCATAATTTCATTTGCCAAATTTACCTAACAAACATCTCTTTTTCCTTATTTGTATTAAATAAACGATTATATTAAAATAAAATTGCATTTTTTAATTATGTAATTCCCAAAAAGTCTTATTTTTTTCTTTGTATTTTTGCCATAACAAATCATTTGACCAAACGTTTATTGTCTAAGGATTGTTTGCTGTAATAAATCATTTGATTAAAGACTAAATGCCTAAATTACATTATCCTTGATAATATTCTGCCAAGTAAAAATTTGACCAAATGAAAATGTGCGTACTAAAATTATTCCAAACATTGCATTGGTATAAAAAAAGGTTGCTAAAATTTGTTTGGGTAGTGAAATTTTGGCAAAAACTTTTCGGCAAAACGGCACGATCCCACATAGGTAAGGTTATTGAAGGTTTTAAGCCCGTTGGGCCCATTGATTAATCTGAGACACACCACTGTTTTGATGATAAATGTCTTGGCTAATCTAATACAACACTGACTTCTATCGTGTGGAAACTGTAAGGCTTCGTACGCACTGACAGGTGGCTTGCTTAGCTCATAGAGCCTAGCGAGTCACCTTGCGAATAGCCTAGTGAAAGGGACGCTAGAATTTTCACAACCGGCTGCACTGCCCGCACTTTCGCTAGTAGCCTAGGGTATCTGTGTATCAAAGGACGTTAAGTCACTAGGCTCTAGGCGATAAGCAAGCCACCTGTCAGTGCGTACGTAGCCTAAGGAAACTTAAATAAATTATCAGTCTTCGCCAACACGCAATGCGCCAACGTAATGATCAACCCTCTGTTCTTTTATCCATTGTATGAACTATTGCCTTAAAGTGGTAAAGTTGTAGAATGTCTTATTTAGTAAACAAACTTGCCACTCTTCCACTTATTAAAAACTTCACCCTCATTTGTTATAACTAATTCAATTGCCAACATAATCGTAGCACTTAATAAATGTTTTCACGGCCTCACAAAAGCTATGGAACTAAGTAAACGAACTTCGGGTTACAGACAATGGTTATAAATTGTGATAGCGACGGTTTTATTGGTACCCTAATAAATTACATTAGCGAATTCTGCGCAGACGACGGCGACAAAGTCCAAAGCGGTCAGCAATTCACTCTTTGGACGAATGCCCCGATAAAGTTCATTCCCTATCTGTTTGACCGGAGTTCCTTTCGTATTGTGCCTCACAAAGTTGATGTTATCGGCCGGGCGGCCATGAATATTTTCGCACTCTTCATTTCTTACTTATCTATCGGAGGATCTGCTTTGAGAGTTGCCTTATCTTTATAGAAATCTGAGTTCGTGGCTGGTAAATTATTTAAAGGAAATTTAATTTTTAATGTAAGGATCAGATATTGACAGGCAGAGTTAACTGAAATAAATTGCAAAATTTGTAAAGTTTGTTAAAATCTTATTAGTTTTAGTATCCAGAGTTTTAGTATTGAGTCTGAGTTCTCTTGTTCTGAGTTGAGATGCATGATCACTGACAAATGCCTGCGCTGACTGGACAGGTCCACTCAATCTGTGTGATTCTTTCCTCCAAATACCATTTCAGACACCAATCTACATGGTCTTCACATGATCTGACCAAGATTATGTCTGGACTTTAAAAGAGACTATAACCTTTGAGTTTGTTTCGGCCTTTTCTTAGAGTATTCAGATAGAAAACGCCGACCTCACCTAGTTTTTAAAATACTAACATTTAAAAGTGTATTAACCTAATAAGTGTTTGTACAAACCTACAGTTACAGAATTAAAATCATTTATTCAAATTGATTAACCCTTCGTGTACACGTGGATCCACGCGGGACACAATCGCTTTTTAATTGTTTTTGAAATTAGGACATTCAACCGGATAAAAGCCTTATTAGATTACATAGTGACTTTGTAATAAGGACAAAATAATTTCAAAATTTTGCGATTGAATTTGCTACCGAAAGCAATAAGCGTGTTTTCCCCATTTTCTATTGAAATAACTTTAGCTGCGTTGCTAAGGCATTCTTTATTGAGTTTCTATACTTACTCGATATTCTCATGAAACACGATGATGATGCATAGTTTTGAAAAGAATACTCTTTACAAAGTGTTGGTATATGTTTGTAAACCTTTTGGAAGTTAATAACCAAAGTATGTATTGTTGCCTAAATCTAAACTAAATTAACTTTAAGGTAGCTAAAAATACACAGTCTCTTATGAGACATTCGTCGAGTACTTAGAATTTACATCATCATGGAGGTAAGAAGTCGTATCTTGATTAAAGGTGTTGTATACTTCATTAAGTATAAGAATTTGTATTTCTACAAAAAAAAATGAGGTACCTACCTACCTAATCTGCATTCGCGACATAAGTATTCGCCAAAAATGAAAATAAATATGAGTTTGTGGAAAAATAACTTTAACTCCTACACAATAAAGTTCAGTTTACGCTAAAACTTCAAACATTTTTAAACTTTTGCAATGGTGTTAGTCACTGAAATCGACTTAATTAACATTACAATAAAGTTGAAAATTGTTTAACTTGAAACAACACCAATTTGAAATATTACTAAGTAGGTAGGCAGAATTAAGAATAAGATTATAGTCATTCATATTCTACAAAAAATAAGGTTTAATTTACCTTGCTTACTTAATAGTTTTGCTTAGAGGTGATAAAGAAATCGTTAAGATAAATCAATATTTCCTAGAAAAACATATTTGTAGAATAAGTGCCAATTTCCTGACTTTGAAACAACTACCGTAAAATTTTACCTATATCTACTAAAGCAACATTTTTCTATGCCAAACGAATATTCTTTATAAAGCCACTCACCAAAATTGAGTCTACATGACGTAGCATCCATGACGTAGCATCCCTTGAGGATTTTAATTACCTGTAAACATGAAATTAGCATCATTAGTTAACTACGATGTGTGGAGTCTGAAGAGTGGCTTGTGCCTAAGTAATAACAGCCGCACGGGGTGATCGATCAGCAGTATCCGGTTAGACTGGAGGCTAACCTCAACTTAGTAGGGAAAAGGCTAGGCAGATGATGAGTTAACTATGTGTGTCAGTAGGTTATGTAGGTAATTATATAATTTTAGTTGATGAACTTAGTGGTTGTGTTTAGTGATTCGTACAGTCAAGTAAAAAAAAAGCGGTCAACAACAATAAACGTCGAAAAAACACATGTTTCTTGCATGGAAACCCCCTTTAATTTTTAACTTTATTTAATTTTTATTATTTGTTGTTATAGCGGCTATAGTACACACTTTATGAAAAAATTCAACTGTCTTCATTATGACGGTTTATGAGATACAGCCTGCTGACAGTCAGACGGACGGACGGATGGCCAGACGGACGGATGAATAGCGGAGGCTTAGTAATAGGGTCCCGTTGGCACCTTTTGGATACGGAACCCTAAAAATACATTTAGAGAATTTGAAAGGAATTATTTTATAGATTTTTGAAATGTTAAAATTAAGACAGTTCTAAGAAAGTATCTCAATGTAATATAAATATCTCGTGGACGGTTCCCTACACTTAAAAGGAAATTAGTTATTAGGTATTTTATAACACTTGAAGAAATTCAATAAAGAAATACTGCAATTGTATTATTTATAGACTTACAACCTACTTTATGGAGATTTTTCAGTCAATATTTACATACTTGATTGATTATATATGTTGTATTGTATATGATAATTTAAATATGTAAGCATACTTCTGACGTTTTACAAACCGTAAGATAGCTGAAATGAAACAAACATCGAGACTTCGAAATACCATTGGTAGATAAAAGTATGGTCTACTAACTCCATTATTAATATTACCCGTACTTTCACCTAATTTTCAACAAGGAATTGTATCAGAAATGTACCAACCAACACCAAATGTGTGAAAATCAAATCTTGTTCGTCTGGCACGGTGCCAAAGGATCATGTTGAGCTTGCTTGTCGGCTAACCGCGGCTCAGGCTTAATATCCGATTTAAGTCTGGTTACCCACAAGGACGCGGGGCTGCTTCGACCAATATACTGCGCTTAGGCCCGCGACAGATATGTGAGGTGTACCTAATGCGTTTGGTGTTCTTGTAGGCTGTGGAATTCTTTGCAATTTGTATGCGGGTTGCAAGCTCATTAAGTAAATCGGTAATCTATATACTCGTATTATAACTTGGGGGTGTCAGGCCATCAAACTGATCAATTTTTTTCCGGGGACTATCATCGTAATCATCAAAAAAACAGCAGTCGTCTCATACAAAACTTTAATGCATACTTGACCAAATGTATTGGGACGACTGCTGTTTTTTTGACGATTACGATGTTAGTCCCCGGGAAAAAGTTGTTCAGTTTGATGGCTTGTACCACACCCCCAAGTTTAGTCACACCCCTCTGAAACACATTGTATATATCTACTACTATCATACACCGTGTTCCGGATGATATACATAAACTTCGATCAGATGTTCAGACCATAGAAATAAGCATTTTTCATTATGGACACATTAATGAATTCTTATTTTTTTGTTACTTTTCATACAAACTAAATACCTTGACGTAAATCACCCGATATGCATGCCTCTTTATCTCTTTATCCGAAGTATTTGATATTTTATCATTTTAATTCCACTCGCTTAGTGCAATTAAAATGATAAAATATCAAATGCTTGCAAATGCAACATAGACCAAATTTAAGACCCTTTCTTACTGCAAAGCTCAATTAAATTTCATTAAACAAAATTACAAATATCATTGTAACGAAGCCTTTTTAAGTACTACTTCCTTTGTTAGATTTGATTTAAGAATAGTTAGAGTAAAAGCTATAGAGGCGTTTTAAAAGTTTCTGGATAACGTGAAAATCACGGTGTATACTAACTCTAAAGCCGATGAGTTGGTTTCTTTGAACGCGCTGATTGGGCTAAGGCTATAGGCTATTTAACATCATGGTAGGACCACCCTTAGAAGCCGAGCAAAAAGGAAAGAAAAACAATCAGGAAGAACGCTAAGCGAAGTGATAGCGCAGGCAGGCGATGCAATGCGACGCAGTGGGTCGGCGAACAACTAATTTCAAATGGACGAAGTCCCGGGCAGAAGCTATTATTTTGTAATGTTAAGAAAGTCAGTTTCAGAAAATTAATTGGCAGTTTGTATACGTCAGTCACTATTAACATAGCATTTGTTTACCCGCACTGATTTTCAGGTGAAATTAAGAGAGAGATCAGAGTACCTACTTTGAACTACCTAGTACCTAGGTACCTACCTAGGTACCTACTCTGAACTCTCTCTTTAGGTATTTTTTTCTCTTTATTTTTTTAATATAACTACTAGTAGTTACCTATATTTAATATTGTAGGTTACATTTACTTTTTCTATAACCACATAATTAGTCACTGCGATTCGAGCAACATAATGAGGAATACCTAAAAAATAAGAGAGGGGCCTGTGGCTAAAGAATAACAGCCGCACAGGTCGATTGATCAGGTTAGGCTACGCTTGCCGTGGTTGGTCTGTGAATGGGTGACTTGGTACATACCAAGACCCCTCCGTTCCTCGGAAAGCACGTTAAGCGGTTGGTCCCGGCTGTCATTCGTGGATAGTCGTTACGGGTAATCAGAAGCCCGAAAGCCTGACAACCAGTCTTACCAAGGGGTATATATATTATCCAGTAACTGGGTTGTGGAGGTAAGATAGGCAGTCGCTCCATGTAAAGTACTGGTATTCAGCTGTATCCGGTTAGACTGGAAGCCCAACATAGCTGGAACAAGGTTAAGCAGATGATGACCTTATATAATAATGAGAACAGCGATATAATTATGTGAAAATGACAACAGGCGAATACAATCCGATTACAAATCCCATTACACGAGTAACGATCTTTGGTACTGAGAGAAAGACTATAGTACTAAAAGGAACGGTAGGTAGGTATAGAATTAACAACATTACCCTCTGTAGCTATATAAAGCCTTTTACAAACTTTATTCATTTCTGCATGACGTCAGTTTGCAGCGACGAAAACACAACTTCCCTTATCTATATGCTTTAAACCGGGCTAATTAGGCTCCAAAACTTGCTCAGGCTACGTGATGCTACATACATTTTTAAAATTCACCCACTTGGCTAGAGGCGGCCGGATAAAAAATACCGATCTTGCAACTTTCGAGGAATTTTTATAAAGCTCGCAGAGTTGTTTTTTGATAGTAAATTAGGGTAAACACGAAACAGTTTAAAATTAATGTTAGTGGATGTGGCTTGGCCATTTCGCTACATTCACATGAGCGTAAGGTGAAAAACTCTCATATTGTCATACAATGGTTCTTGTCGTAACGAAACGGTCAAGCCATATATTTTGACTAAGGTGTAGAGTTTGCAAATTTAGGCCTTGTAGAGTTAGGGCGTGTAGAGTTAGAAGCTTGGCTCTACATGAGATCTGATTACTTTTTGACAGTGCGAGCTACATGGTCTCGTCTTGGCAACATTTAACATGAAATGTTTTTGTGGGATTTAATTTCTTTTTGTAAGTTGCTTATGATTAACTAAAAATCTTGAAATACATATCTTATTATTTAAGTATAACAAGGACCCCCATATAAATTTTCAGACCTCTAGCATCAAAATTTACGGAAGTCTTTTATAAACTTTCACCCCCTAGTTTAAGGGGTTGGGGGGGGGGGGGGGGGGGGTAAAAGTTTCAAGTTTTAAGATTTTTTTGTTGTTTGTGTACTATTACTAGCTACATACCAAATTTCAGCTTTCTAGGACTTCAGGAAGAACCTTAAGAATATGGATGATCATCAGTGAGTCAGTGACGAAATCGGGGTATTTTAGATATCAATAAAATCTAAAGTATAAGAGCTATGCAATTGAAACTTTATAGGTTTAATAAGTCAACCACTGACATCATATACCGAAAATTTTGTTCATCTGGTATAATCCAAACCCAAGTTAAGAAGGTTCAAAAATACGACGAAGTGCTTCGAGAAAAGGTAGGTAGTGCCCTTGCGCTTCGCTTGGCTCGTCTTGGCGGGGGCACTCCCTTGCCTCCAGATAAGTGTTTTGCAAACTTGATCTTTATTAGCTACTACAATTGTCGCACTGACAGGTGTCAGGAACGCATTCTCTCAACAGCCGCACTGTAAGTACAAAGGTTAAAAGAAGATTTCAAAGTGACATGGCCTTGTAGATCTCAGTAAGAAACAATTTATTTTTGTTCTCCTTGTGATTATTTATATAATATTATCGCACACAAAAAGGTACTAGGCATTCTCTACTAGTCAACCAAGGCTGGTGAAGAGATTAGATGGCAGATCCTTTGGTTGAGCCGAAAAACGTTAAAAAAACTATTAAAATTATTGAATTATATATAAAAAACGAACACAAATACATAAATAGGAATAATAAATAATAGGGATTCCTTCACAGCTGAATATCGACAACTGGCAAATGTTCTTTTATTTTTAGGGTCCGTACTGGTTGAGCCGAAAAACGTTAAAAAAACTATTAAAATTATTGAATTATATATAAAAAACGAACACAAATACATAAATAGGAATAATAAATAATAGGGATTCCTTCACAGCTGAATATCGACAACTGGCAAATGTTCTTTTATTTTTAGGGTCCGTACCCCAGAAGGAAAAACAAAACCCTTATAAGATCACTTCGTTATCCGTCCGTCTGTCAAGACCCTTCTCCTCAGGAACGCGTGGAGTTATCAAGTTGAAATTAATATCAAATACTCAAAGCTGCAATCCTTTGAAGCAGTGAAAATATCAAAGTTCTAAGTAAACGCAATCAAAAGATACGGGCGTTTATGTTCTGTTTAAGCCGCATATCTTGACACTCACTAGGGAATCAAAACCTATATGGTACCCTTGACCTAGAATCATGTAATTTGGCAAGAAGCAAGTCATGTAGCACAAGTAAAGGAAAAAATCCGAAAACCGTAAATTTGAAGTTACATACCTACAAATTTGTACGGAACCCTCGGTGCGCAAGTCGGACTCGCACTTGACCGTTTTTTTATATAAAAAGTCCTTTCACACGAAATTACAAAAGAATTATTCTAAGAAACTAAAAAAATATCATCCGAAAAGGTTTTTGCGTTGTTCTTTCTATACTTCATCACCATCTGCCTAGTCTTTTCCCAACAATGTTGGAGTCAGCTTCCAGTCTAACCGGATGCAGCTGAATACCAGTATTTTACATGGAGCGACTGCCTATCTGAATTCCACAACCCTTACTGGGTTATACGATACTTGTTCTTTCTATACACACTCTACTTATTCTTTCACGTGAGGAAACAAAGAAACCCTGCAAGTAATTGGCCGTGAAATACATTGAGCACGGAGGCGCGTCGCGCCGTTTGCTAAAAACCGAATGTTAGGAACGCACAAACTTAAATAGCTTCTGAGATTGCTCTTATTCTTGATAGCTAACTTTATTTTATTTTATTTTATTTGAAGACGTTTTCATACGCTCGTGTAGACGAAAGGTCTTCAGGGAAAACGTAGTGAAAAACCTGTCGCTTCCCTCGAAAATGTTATTTGATGAAGTACACACGCCAGCACATCAAGCTACTACAATCTGTCAAATTTCTTTAATAGATTTTCAACTTTATCGCTAAAGCATTAAGGTTCAAGATTGATTGGGAAAATTTGACAGTTTCGGGTAGCTTGACCTGCTGGCGTCTGTACCTAATGTAAATGATTGAAATAATGGCAACACGGTTAGCGCAATGGCTGAGCGATCGGACTGCTGCGCTGCGTGTCGCGGGTTCGATTCCCGCACGGAACAAATATTGGTAAGTCCTACATGTATTTGTTCCGAGTCTGGGTGTTTTTCTATCTATAATATGTATGTATTTAAAAAAAAAAAGTATATAAGTAGTTTATCAGCCATCTTGTTACCATAACACAAGCATTAGGTTGCTTAGCTTGGGACTAGATGGCGCTGTGTGAAATGTCCAGGGATATTATTATTAATTTTATTTTGATACGAAGAACAAATGTTTGCTCATTATTATTACTCGGTACTGCCTCCAGAGTAAATTTTACATCCCATTTAGAGTTTATTATTTATTTATTCATGTAACAATTCGCATTGTGTTTGAAATAAGTAGTACATTAATTAATTTATTACAGCTAAAAATAATAAATTATGGACCTTCAAACAGTTTTCACTAAAATAATCAATAACTTATATGATAAATATTATGTCAATTAATTGCAAATAGGTATTATATAAATGATTGTAAATATTATTATGTCAAATGATTATAAATTAGACAAGACTAATGATTTAAACAGGCAAGGAATTTTCTTGGAATGGAAATCATCAAATGACCCCTCCCGCTCTGGGTGGAGCGGAAGGGAGTCAAGGGAGTGTCAGACTCTTACTGACTAAAACCCACCCGTGATCCTTCCTTAGCCCTTTATGTTGGGTGTACTATGCCAAATTCCAGGGCAGCGGTAACCCTTTCGGACGATCCCGCTACCCATCTAGGCTAGGGAGGCCTTTGCCAAGCAGCGCGCAGGGGGGCGTTAACGGCTAGCAAGAAAAAAATGTATTAGGAATTTAATTTGTTAGCTTAGTTGTTCATTTTATTGTGCATGCTGTGGTCTCCTGTAATTGAAGGGGTACACCTACCAAATACTTTGTCGTCCATTAATTATATGTAATGTTTAGTGTATATCTTTTGTTGGAGATCATAAAATAAATAAACAATAAGTTGGCTATAATGATAATGAGGATGGCCGCTGACACCAAGATATTAAGTTATCGTATGGGCTGCAATTCTAATAAGCAACTTTACTTACCTTAAGGCCCAAACTATATTTTTTACTTGAAGGTGGAAATAAACTATTACGGCCTTATTATAAAACAAGGTTTATGTTTAGACCCAGGTTTAAACCATCGAGCCATTTTTAAATTTCGAACTATAATGCGACAAAGTTAAAGTTCTCATTACAAAAACTGACGTTAAACCCGAGTCGATGTTGTCAATTTTGTATTAAGAACTTTATGATCGTCGGAATAAAGTTTAAAATACAGTTACTGACTCTCAGGATTGGGGTAGGTCTAAAGTTAGAAGTCGTTTTATAATAAGACGGTTTATATTTATTTATTTTTAATACAACCATAATCGGTTTCCCTGCACTGTTAGGTAGAAAATCTTCATCTATTATCTTAGAAAGTACAACTTTGAAAAATTTCTGTCTTACATATCATTAGGGCTGATTTTACCAACGCCAAACAATTTATCGAAGGAATAAATATTGGGGTTTCACAGTTTTAGTGTAGAAAATATGTCAAACTGTCATAAATATTATTCAGATAAAAGTTATCTGACTAAGGGCTGATTTATCTATCGACAGATATTTTTTATTCGTCGAATAAAATTGACGTCTGACAGTTTTTGTATGGAAGAACTGTCAATAATTCAAAATTATTCTTCCGATAAAATTATCTGGCGTTGGAAAAATCTGGCCTAAATGTCATATAACCTTTGAGCTTCCACGACGTGACCTTCCAAGTAGTTTGTATACAGGCTGTTAGTGTGAACAGTGGCAATATTTAAGGAGGTGCATAAGTATCATGAGTAGATTCTAAAACCGTTGAAAAAATATGACCCTATTTTTTTCTAAGTTTTTCTTCTAATATCCCGAAAAATAAAAAATCATAGTCACATTACTGTTAGGCCTCTGCCCCGCATGTACCGGCGCCGCGCCGCCGGCGGGAGCGCGGCGGCCGGGGAAGACCCCGGCCGCTTCGTGCGTTATTGTCGGGTGCGGTCACTTCGCGTAAAATTTCGGAATTAGAAAACTGTAAAATTCGCAAAAAAAAATTGCGACATACATTTAAAACTTTTGTAATATTTTTTTTATTTAAGATTATCTATCCGTCCTTTGAAAGTTGCCACTGTTCACCCTTCCACCCTGTATTGCTCATAAGAGTTAACACCAACAAATTCAAGTAAAATTTCAAGAAACCTGTTACATTTTAATCGTAACAACCAAGTTCGTTTACAGCCAGACATTTTTATATCCACATACGTAACGTGCAGACGTGGGAGCTCTAGGGATACATGTGTTCCTATTCCCGGAGTATAAGAATGTGCTAGGTATTTTACAGTTCAATTAACAGAAGCCGGTTGTTTTAAAACGTGGTTCACGTAGAGAAAGTATGAAGGAACTAGAAAGATCTATGTTTTCTGGTGTTCTGAACATTGAATAAGTCAGTAAGTTTTTATTGTGGACTAGCTGTAACCACGACTTCATTCGCGTGCATGAAGGAAAAAAATGGAATTCATGGGTTTAGTTTTTCTTTAATTCTTTTTCTAAAGTACCACTGCTCTCAAAACGGTGAATGAAAACATCGTGAGGAAACCGGCATATCCTAGAACCAAAAAATTCGAAGACATGTGTCATCCACCAACCCGCACTGGGCACGCGTGGTGAAGAACGGCCCACTCCCTCTTACAGAGAGGACGCCTGTATCCCGGCAGTGAGAACATTTAAGGCTGATTAAGCTGACTCATAACACATAATGGTGGTAGGTACATTTTTATCATATAAAACAATACGAGTACAGGGAGGGGTCCGTGGCTAAATAATAACAGCCGCACATGTCGATCGGTCAGGTTAAGCTACGCTTGCCGCGGTTGGTCTGTGGATGGGTGACCATCTTTACATACCGAGACCCCTCCGTGCCTCGGAAAGCACGTTAAGCCATTGGTCCCGGCTGTCATTCGTGGATCTTTGACAGTCGTTACGGTTAGTCAGAAGCCCGAAAGTCTGACAACCAGTCTTACCAAGGGGTATCGTATTACCCAGTAACTGGGTTATGGAGGTCAGATAGGCAGTCGCTCCATGTAAAATACTGGTATTCAGCTGCATCCGGTTAGACTGGAAGCCGACCCCAACATAGTTGGGAAAAGGCTAGGCAGATGATGATGAAAAGAATACGAGTACAGACAGTAACATAATTACAAGGGTTAGGTTAGTCTAGTGTTTAAAATTTATACTTAATTGAATGTAATTTAATATTTTGCGGACTGAAAAGGTAGCAATTTGGATGTTTGAATGTTTCATTGGCGGTGTTTTATTTAAGTTGAATTTAATTAAGGATTTCGGGCCTTGCCTGTTTTTCATTAAGCTTGAAATAGGTTCACACTCTTTACCTTTTCTAGGAACTTTGATCCCATGGAACCTACCATACCTATAGTAAAAGTAAAGTCATTAGGTATTATGTACCCTTTATTTAAAGTAGTTCTTCCTGTGAAAGGGTTAATCTGGGAACAAAAAAATAAAAAATAAATAGAAAAATAACTACCATCATAAATATTGCTGTAAGCAAATAGCGTTACTGTTCACTGCGGGGTAATTCAAATACTATCAGTAGCAATGGGTTTCTTTTGACAGTTCAACATCATTCATTACGTTATTTACGTTGTTGAGCAGACAAATTTTTCGAACATATGAAGCAATAGATTAGCAATATCTTTCAAAATGATTCAGATTGAAATTGATAGGGTGTTAAGCAATTAGGGTGTTGATAATGTAAGAAGGTTGGATATTAGGAGACTGTCCGCATATTTTGAGAACGGATATCGTATTAATTTAGTTGGTTAAAAGTGTTAAAACGTCATCTCGCCCGTTTTTGATGTAGGTGTAGTAAGTTTAACATAACCGACAAACCCTCAGCCTTCTCTAGGAGAGTATCTAGATGAAAATAAGGTACAGTCAACTTTAAATTTTGTTACCTTACTGGGGTACCCCAGCACAGTGACAAAGTTGCACATAAACATCGTAGATGGCCGCAACTTTCGAGTGCAAAAAAACTTTTTTGCAAAAAAATCAACCGACTTCCAAAAACGACACTACAAAGTGAAAAATAACTTTAATTTCGGAAGTCGGTGTCGTTGGGTTCACACTTTCGTTGTTTGCCACCGACTTCCGAAATTAAAGTTATTTTTCACTTTGTAGTGTCGTTTTTGGAAGTCGGTTGATTTTTTTGCAATAAAGTTTTTATTTTTCACTATTAAGTTGTAATTTTTACCAGTAATTTTGGTTTAAAAACCAAACTACTGATCCGTTTTTGATGAAATTTCTATGGGAGCATTTGGGAAGTATACCCTTTCCAACAAAAAAGAATTTTTCAAATCGGTTGGCAAGCGAAAGAGTTATGCGCGAACAAACATAAAAAAAAAAAAAAAATACGAACCTCCGAATTGAGAACCTCCTCCTTTTTTAGAAGTCGGTTAAAAACATGGAAATTAATATCAAAACAAAACTGTTGAAAACATTTCGTTAATAGTTATACTACTTCCAAATAACCATGTTATCTTCCAACCCCAGCCCTAAACGAAATTATATCTATAACACAGTCAATTACAATAGCCCTAGTCTCCAAGGTATCTATGTTCCACGAAGTCGCTGGCAATTTAATTTCGATGCTGACCGTATAGCGCTCGGTAATAATGAGCGAGTTAACTAACGCTACCACCGACCCATTAAAAGGTCGGCAGTCTCAGAAGTGTGCCCAATTATTTTGCCATACTGTGTACCTTCCTACGTGGAAATGTTACAAATGTGCTGGACGGGCATTTTATTCTGAACTAGCTTTTGCCCGCGATTTCGTCCGCGTGACGCAACTTTCTTAATTTTTTTTCCGTAAGGACCTTCTACAAAGTATTAGAAAACCTTTAAAAAAAAGATGGATGAAATCGGTAAAGTCGTTCTCAAGTTATGGCGTGACCAAGGGAAATAGGGATACATTTTTATATGTGTAGATTAGGTGTTTGTTGTCTGGGCACATTTTTATGGAGCTTCGAGAAATCAAAATAAAATATGGAGAATAATGTCGTAAGTTTAAGGTTTTTGTTTGAATTATGTGTCCTGTATCTACACAAACTTCTAAATTATTTATCATCATAAGCTTCCTGCTCTTATCCCATGTTACGAGTACTTGGGGTCGGCGCAATACGTGTTTTTCTTCCATTTTCCCCTGCCCAACCGTCACGCAATCTTCACTCCCTTTTCTTTTATACCAGTCCTCACACAATCCATCCATCTTTCCAACTTTTCTAAATTTTATGTAATTTGAAGAAAAAGTTCAGTCTAGATTGCATAAATATTTTCAAGTATTTGGTTTGATTGTTTATGAAATCTAAGGGTTGCCCGTTGCATGCCAGCTTATGCATATTTGCATTTTCAGCGTGTCAGCAAAGTGAAACTTACCACGTTGCATGTGTAAAATGTTCACAAAGTGATATAAATTCTAAGATTAAATGATGTAGGTATGTATATGATGGTAAAGTTATGTATATAGGTTTGATATGCTGGCTAAAAAGACACATTCAGATGAGGGATATCTAAGACTTTGAATTGAATGGACGGCACGGTTGGCGCAGTGGTTAAGCGATTGACTGCTGCGCTGCGTGTCGCGGGTTCGATTCCCACACGGAACAAATATTTGTATGACCTACATGTATTTGTTCCGAGTCTGGGTGTTTTTCTATCTATAATATGTATGTATTTACAAAAAAAAATTTATATAAGTAGTTTATCAGCCATCTTGTTACCATAACACAAGCATTAGGTTGCTTAGCTTGGGACTAGATGGCGCTGTGTGAAATGTCCAGGGATATTATTATTATTATTAATTCAGCTCACGCTCAAGATGAGTAGTAATGGCAAAAAGTTGTAATTGGCTCCCTATATACGTGTTCCTTATGATGTAAGTACTATAAAGGTTGTCTGCTAAAGGCGACCTTATATTGTGCAGGCTGGCAGAAAAACTGGTTGCATTCGACCATTCAAGCGATTTTAGAATTAGAACGAAGAAACAACAACAATAGGCGAGGAGAAGTAAACACGTTTTCTTGGAATAAACTAAATAAATATAACATGGTGTTATTTAAGAGTCCATACAGTACGCTTAAATATTATTTATAGATCAATAAACAATCTTTAGCGTTCTATTTCAGACACCTACTCACCTAAGGATTATTTACCTCCACGTCAATTACCGAACATAAGCGGACAGCACATTATCGGAACAAACAATTTTTATTTAGCCAACCCTATAACAATTGACGGTCAAATTGCGACACAATCTATTAGTACCGCGTACACTGCCGGCCATGTTTATTTAGTACAAGAGAGACGGTCATTAAAGCTGCAGTGTAACCGTAGCGTGTTGTAGTCCCCACGGGCGAGACGCGCGGCGCTAATTTTCCATATAGTTAGTGGCTCATCCACAGGGCATGGCTATTTGTGTAATAGCTATTGCGCCAGAAATGAGGTTGGCTACTTTCATAAGTTTTTTTTTTGTTTCATTATAATAATTGCGTTCCAAGGTCGGGGGTTAGTCTTGAGCAATTTTGTTCATAAAGGATTTTTGCCGGGATATTTTTGTGTGACGGTGATTGAAAATACATTGCTAGAGAGATGAACGCAGCAATCAATGGAACGAGAAAAAGCTTATGTTGTTACTACATTGGCACTGGCATTGTTGTTTGATGATAACCTGCATACAATCAAAAAGTTCATATTTTCATGAGACGTTTACTAAACAAATTTTCTCCTCATCAGAATTCACCTTGCATGTAAATACAACCCACTCTACTACATCTCATCTCATTTCCTTCTCACGTGGCGTGCGAATCATAGTAATTGTTTTTCTTGTGAACAGCCACCGCGCAGTGGAATATCGTGTTGTTTTTATTGCAAACTCCCACCCACGCACACACACACGTATACAACCCCATCCCTGTTGATCACACACACACAGGCACCTCTCCTATAAAATATGTTATAAGGATGTGAAGCAAAATGTTGACCTAGTTTTCGATAAAGTTTACACAAATGTTAACTTTGCTGGGACCACTTGAATATTTAATGGTTTCGTATTCAAATTGATATTGTGCCTAAATAATCTTCTGAGATTTGGTGAATAAGTTTGGACTTAAATTAGATGGAACTTTCCATTTAGCACATATCAAAAATCGAATTCACAAAAAAGGCACGTGTAAAAACACATTCGTCGGAGATGGATACATAATTTTCCATACAAATTACATTCTCCAGTAACAGGTTATTTAGAGCCACTAATTAACCTGTTACTGGAAAATGTAATCTATACTTCTATACTATATTACTATTATAATATTATAAAGAGGAAAACTTTGTTTGTTTGTTTGTTTGTTTGTAATGAATAGGCTCAAAAACTACTAAACCGATTTAAAAAATTCTTTCACTATTCGAAAGCTACATTATCCATGAGTAACATAGACTAAATTTTATTTTGGAAAAAAATAGGGTTCCGTAAGATATTTGGGTTTTTCGGACACAAGGTGTAAAAAATCAACCAGAAAAGTTACTTATTTTGCGTACGCTGCCTAAACTATAAAAGCTAGAACCATAAAATGTTAAAAATAATTGTAGATCTTATAAATATCTACAAAAAAGTCCGCGACACACTATACCTATCTATGTCGAGTGAGGCACAACAAACATTTTTTTATTTAAAAATCTTGATTTTTTTTGGACTACATTTATACGCATTTATTTTACTCATGCTATTCATCCTTATCAAAATAAATTATTTTATCAGTAAGTACAGTTTATGTAGATAATATTTGGTCGTTGAATGATTAAAATTGGTCGTTTGGTTTTGAAGTTATGGCGAAATTAAAATATTACGATTTCTGCTGCACGGCCCGTTGCGAAGTGGGCGTCACCAAGGCCGTGCACGTGCAGGAATAAGTTTACAAAATCAAGTCATAATATAACTATTTACATCACATCCATGATCTGTATAGTGTTATAAAGTTTTCATAATTTACGCAAAGTTTAAAAATATCATCTTCTTACATCTATTTATTTAAAAAAAAAATATTATGTATCTTTATGGGTTATTTTGATTTCATTTTTCGCAAAGTTTAAAAAATACATCTTATTCTATTTACTTAAAAAAAAAATATTTTGTATTTTTATGGGTTATTTTGATTTCCTTTTGAGATACGCAATCCTGTCACAAATCCGAAATCTACGCGGACGAAGTCGCGGGCAGAAGCTAGTCATTTTATATCTTTGAAACGAAAGAAAATGAATTTCCAATTTCTCAGATCCGTTCTTATTGATACTTAATTTTGTGGCAAAATATCTATCACGAACCTAGCTAAATCTTAGTATCCAATGGCTAAAACATGATACTCGATTGTACTACTCGTTGGTGGTCTTACAAGTTTTGTTTATCTATAAAAGTTGATCAAGATTCGATCAATTTGTTGTACATACGATGTTTTCGGCAAACCTAGAAAGCATGTCACTACAACGTTAATAGACTTCAACGAAGATCACAAGAACGAACAATTGGTTGTCGGTTAGTCGAGGCTTCGCGCTGACAAATGCCGAACTAGTGAAGTGAACGTAGGCTGGCAGGCACGTGCCTCGAATACCGACACGACGAATTATGTAGGCCTATAGTTATGTGGAAATGTCGTGGACCCAGGGATTATGGTACCTTGAAATGAGTTGAGACTTGATTTTCAGTTGACCTTCATCTATATAAATAAAACAAAGTCAGGTTAGTTACACCATTTATAACTCAAGAACGGCTAGACCGATTTTTAGATCTTTGATTTGTTGGATTTGTCTACACCTCGAATAGCAGATGAATTATAAAACATGAGAAAAAATATGTATACATATAAAAAATTGTAGATAATAAATTTTCTCATATATTCGTTCTTATTGATTCTGAGGCGGTACGAACTAGCGTGATGTCGAGCTTCAGTGTGTCGCACAAGCGTGCATATGAACTATGGTGAGTCGCAGTACAGTTTTGTCGCACAAGTGTTATTCGCACATCCATTTGTCGAGCTCACGTAGTACACTTGAAGTTCGCCGGGTCAGCTAGTTATTTGATAATGAAAACTATAGTTGATAGCAGAACTCAAACTCAAGAGTCATTTATATCAACTAAATCAATTACAGGCACTTTTGAGTTGTCATTATGGATTTTTATTATCTGAAATAAATAAATTGAATTGAATGAATTGAATTGAATTGAAAAAGTAGGTATTTTGGTAGGTCAGTCAGAAAAATGAAGCTAGTTACAACACAAGCTAGTTGTAACATATCCCAAACTAACTGAACATTTACAATAAACGCGAATTATGGATCTAACTTCCATCTAAACCTAACTTCAGTGGATCTGGTTGAATTAAGTTATCGATAATTCCATGTTTTACTTTACCTTGGTCAGCAGCAACATTGCTGGTAGATAGTGTAGAATTGAAACGTAATTATCGACACTTATAATAAACCCAAGATATTGATATAATTTCCGTCTAAACTTAACTTCAGTGGATCTGGTTGAACTTATCGATAGTTTAATCCCTATTTTGCACTTTACCTTGGTCAGCAGCAACATGATTGCTGTTGGATATTGCAGAATTGAAACGAGTAAAATATAAAACTCCATCTTTTCCTAACAACCACACACAACCTACTGCTTTATAGTGAACATTATTCTGTTTATATTTGACTTAATAACTGTTTTAAAGATAGAAGATATGGTTTTATTTTAATAGTACCGATATGAGAGATAAAAAATGTGATAAAACGGGTGCATCTTCGCATAAAACTAAGTATCTACTATAACTACCTCTTTATGGTTAGGAAAACTATGCACACTACAATATATTTTAAGCATAAAACTGTTGTGTTTAAATCTTGTATATTTTATACACAAACTGCGAAATAATGGTTTATTATTACCAGCTAGAAACAAGCCATTATTTTTACCTTTTACAATTTCGGTAAAACAAACACAGAACGTAATTACAAAAAGAAAACAACTACGGAACTTGAATAACAAGCACTTTGTTGTTTTAAATTCTTTGACGGATATTCCGTTTCCAATATTTTCGGCACTAAATGAATCTAATGACCGGCTTTGTTCTAGTATCGGTAAAGTAATTTTGGTGAGCTCGCTTTAAACAATCGGCTTAGTTATTATTTTACTATGTATTTAGAGAATATTTGCTGTCGCCTTATTATTCAATACTATAGTCCATTTACAATAGCATTAGAAAGAAGTTAAAAAAGGTTATTTTTAATGCACACTTTGTAACAAAAGTACAATAAACATTGTTACATTACGATAGACGCCGAATTTATTATGATCTATTTTTACAGCAGCTGTCACACTTACTTGTAACCATTTTAACTATTTATCTTATGAAATTATGCGGCTTTCATTTATTTGTATTATTTAACTCCAATTTAAAATTACAGTGTCAATGCTAAAAACCTAAAAGAAGCAGGGGTGAACAATACCTGGAACGTTATTCGTTTCATTTTTATTTTGTTTATATTAAACGTCCATATTTGTTAATACAATTTTATGGATGAATGGTGGATGCGCTGCAGGAGCCCGCGAAATCAGACGAATTCGGAGCAATTCTAATTTAAAGGGATGTATTGATGATTTTTAAGGTTAAAATTGTATTATTACCTACATATTTCTTATTGTTGCGCATTATATTATTTTTATTAAGGTACAACCTTACACTGACCTGCAAATTGCAAAAAACGCAAGAAAATTAGAATTTAAGCATCTCCCTTAAAATTGTTTTATCATAACTTTGAAATAAAATGTTTTGCATTCCTGCTTCTACGAGCCTCTTTTTTCTAATGCTATTATAAATGGAGTATAGTTGCATAAAAATAGTTCCATACTTCAAATATATCACGTCTAATTTCTATACCAGCATCTGAAATACGAAGACTTATCAGATCCGAGCATACACTTACATTTTCTATCTGACCCTCGAGAGTTCTTGCAACCTGATTTTATCGGTATCTAGTTAAAACACGACGTGTATTTAGATCTTATGGTATGATTTATTTTAATTGGAATTCTGTATTTTGATTTACATAAATGTTCTGTAATAACAATATGAAATGTTAAATACAACAACACAAACATACCAGCCTAACCGCCAAATAACAGTGCCATACATGTAAAGATTTTCCTCATTCCTCACGAATAATTTTTTTTGTAACGCCATCTACCTAGAAGGAAGGTATAATTTCATTACCATCAATAAATAAAAAGCCATATAACTTTTCCTTGCAAAATATACAAAATTTTAAGTGGCAGTAACTTGGTATGGTCGTAACAGTTCAAAAGTGACGATAATGCGCTACGTGCACTTAAAAAGTGCATTTTAAAGCGATGATGTGTTATGATATTCATAGTTTTAACCTAAATACTACATGGTTCTAGAATATTATTCAAGTTTGGTTCGGTTATTACTTAGCGACGATATTTTATCAATTTGTGCAAACTATTGGCAACCGCCTTAGAAACTCGGGGCCAGAATACGCGCGTAAAACGCCTTATCTGAACAAGGTCTTAGTTCGTATCTAAAAAGTTGAAACATTGATGAGATTCAGGACAAAGTTTAGGTCGTCTTTATCGCCTGTGTAATGAAAGGCAAAGGGCCTGTTTTATCCCCTTTTTATAGAGCTATCTAGATAAAGAGGGCAATTTCGTTAAAGGTACAATACTATTTTTATGACGTTAGTTTTTCAGAGCCTTAATGGTACTTGCAAGCTCTGGATAAGGCTACTTAACTTCTGCGCTATAGCATTTAGTTTTTTGTTCGTATGAATTTTATTTATTTATTTATTTATCCATTTATTTCAGGCATCAAGGCCCATATAAACTCATACAATACAATATTAATATAACTTTAAAATACTATAAATACATACAGCATTATAATTACACTAAAAACTAACTAACGCACACGAAGTATCTGTGTCGTGTTACGCTGACTGGTGTCATGTAGCCGGCCGAATTCTCAAAGGTAGATCCTGTGTAACAGATATTTTTATCTATACTAATTGAAACACATAATTGGTTTTAATGAGCATAGCATAATTGTTATATATCCAATTACCAAAATACTAAACGAAGTTTCAAACATTAGAGCCACAAAAGTATCTCATTTACATGTTAACAAATTAACAAAACGGTATTAAAATAATTATAATCATGCAATTTCCGACCGCGGGCTCCAATATTAATTAACAGTGGTGGAATCTAGCTGCAGTTGTACAGTTACGAGCAACAATATGTATACGCTAAGTAAAGTTTATTTATTTATTTAATATTTTCGCATACCTACAAAAAGGTATAAAGGCAGACTTAATGCCTATGCAAAGTTCAAAAGTCGCTAAAAACGATTGCAACTTTGAGGTGCCTAATCATCATCATTGGTGACCCAGCATCCTTATTGCATAACACACTTTCAATAATTTTCAAGGACATTTCTAATCCATTATGTATATACTAGCTGCACCCCGCGGTTTCACCTGCATAAGTTTCGATCCCGTGGGAACATCGGGATAAAAAGTATTTTATATGTTAATCCTGGTTATAAACCATCTGTGTGCCAAATTTCATCTAAATCCGTTTAGCAGTTTTTGCGTGAAAGAGTAACAAACATTCATCCATCCATACAAACTTTCACGTTTATAATATTATTAAGTAGGATAAGAAGTAAGATAGGATATAGATATTGCTAATATTGCTTGATATGTTCGAAAAATTTGTCTGCTCAGCAACGTAAAACACGCAATGAATGTTGTTGAACTGTCAACAAGAAAGCCATTGCTACAGATAGCATCTTACGCAATTACCCCGCTGCTCCACGCACTGCTGAGTATAGACATGCTTCCCTGGTCTGTGCGAGACAAGGCCTATTTCATAATAATATTATCAGGATTCAAAAATATTATGTCAGTAACACCATAAAACTAAAGAGTATGCTGGAGAGACACTTGTTTTTTTTTTTTTGGTTAGTCTTTATTGTGGCCCACTGCTGGGCAAAGGCCTCCCCTTTTTGCTTCCAAACCTCCTTGTCGTAAGCGATCTCTGGCCATGTTGGCCCTGAAAATCACGTTAGATCGTCACACCATCTTCGCCGTGGTCTACCTCGACGGCGATGTCCTCCTTCAGTCATTAAATTACCGGCGGCGGCGGCGGCGTTTGGGGTTAATTTTGATCAACTTTATACCTGTAGCAAGAACAAATAATATTCTATTTTATTCCATTCTACCAAAATTTAATTTAGTTTCACCAAAAACTTGAGCTTTAGAATTTTGCTAAGTGTATTTTTGGTCGTGATTGTACAACGAGGCTTCGACCTCTGGGAGTCAAAGTCCCAGGCTACTTAATGACTTCACTTTAAATACGCTTTTGTAATAAGCTGGAGAATTCCCAGCTAGTTAAGCAGGCTTTTATTAGAAAGCCTGGTTTACATTAATTTATATTTTAAGTTAGACTCATATTCAATGTTTTGTTATATACAATACTAAGTGCACCCCGCGGTTTCACCCGCATAGGTCTCGATTCCGTGAGAATATCGAGAAAAAGTATTCTATGTCCCAATCCAGGTCATGGTCTACCCATGTGCCAAATTTCATTTGAATCCGTTTAGCCGTTTTTGTATGAAAGCGTAACAAACAGACATACAAAAAAAAAAAAAAACAAATCTTTTCTTTTTACGAGTAAACTTTAGTTTTTTAGACTGGCCGAGTTTGAACTCATTAGGGTCCTTCCAGAGATTACATGAATAATATGAACAGCTTTAATTGCTCTGAATATTGTTTGATACCATATATATATTTCGATTGGGTAAACCAACTCCGAAATATTGAAAAACATTATCTGTTCTACTCGTACTAGGTGGACCCAGTACGAAGAAGGCGCACAATGGCCACGTGCTGCCTTACACACTTGCACAGTTAGGCGCATCACACACTACAACGCGCCACGCGACGGGACGCAGATAACGCGCCCCAGCGCGTGATTTTTTACATACAAATTCAACAAAAACGCGCTTTCGCGCGTGGAATTGGCCTCTGTTTCCCGCGCCCCGTTGCGTGGCGCGTTGTAGTGTGTGATGCGCCTTAGGTATCAGGGAGACCCTTTGGGGTGCATGTTGAAGAGCCTCCTCGTGGCGCACCCTGGGCAACGCCGGCTCCAGGTGTCCACCAGGTTTTGGTGGGCACTTGGGGCCGGCGGCTAATCTTCAACACACGGGGAAGGGCACGGTTCCAATCACCGATCATCCTCGATGGTCGTTGAAGGGAACCGGGCTATAGACGCCTACTCCCCCTCTGCTTACAGAGGAAGGTGAGTGGGCGTATACTGGGGGGGGGCTGTGGCAGGAGGGATAACCCCCCCTCCTGCCACCGCTAATATCGTAGCCCCGGAGACAGTTAAGGTCATGTCTCTGGCTGTTGAAGGGGGTCGAGGGTCTTGGCTTAACCGCCCGGACCGCGAGGAAGGACCTCTATAAAAAATTCCCCAAACCTCCAAGCGGCGGCGCACCGTGAGGGAGGTAGTAAGCTTGGCTAATGGGTAGCTTGATTTAGTCGCTAGTGCGAACCACTGATTTTTTGAGCAAGTACACAAAGTTTTTTACTCGTGGGAACTAATATGGATAAATTTTTAAAAACCAAACCAAACCCAAACGACGAAGAGAGGAGTGATGCGAGGTCGGAGTCCGACTCGGCATCGGGAGGAGCGAGCACGGCAGGCTCAGGGAGCCCTTGCCGTGGTAAGGAGTTGGCTGCTGCGAAGAGAAAGGTGCAGAGCAAGCGGCCAAGGTCAGGGGACGGCCAGGGGTCGTCCTCTGACGGGGAGCTAGCCTCGGCTCGGAAAATCCCCACCAGTAGGCGGGGAGGAGTCCGAGAGCGAGGCATTGGGAGGGGGCTCACTGCTCGGGAGGCGGCAGAGCTGGCGGAGAAGCCCGCAAAGGAGGGGGGAACCGGTCGCGCGGTCGCTCCGGAGACCTCCAGTGACGAAGCGGGCGAGGTTGGCGGCCCTGATGCGGACCGCATGACGAAGTTTGCAGCGGTCGTGGAGGCCGCGATCAGGGACGTGTCCCTGAAGAAGCTGCAAACCTCCAAGAACAGGGCCGTAGCCTCGGCAAAGGCCGCCATCATGGCGGCAGCGGAGGCGGTCAACTGCGCCGGTCCTTCGGCTGGCGAAGTGGCCGAACTGAGGGCGGAGGTCGCCCGCCTGACGGCTGCCACGGAGCGTCTCCAAGAGGAGAATAGGAGGCTCCGGGCAGACCTGGCCGGCCTGATGGACACCGGCAAAGCGCAGGCGACGCCGGCAGCTAGCCAGCCAGCCAGCCAGCCAGCAAGCCAGCCAGTGCCGGTGGAGAACCAGGTCCTGAACCTGGTTCGGCAGGAGCTAGCGGCCTTCCAGGCGCGGTTCACCGCCCTGGAGAACATAGTCCTGCGCCCCCCTCTGGCGGGTAGGACGGCCCCTGGGCCGAAGGCGGCCTCGTATGCAGCCGCGGCCGCCCCTAAACCCGGGCCGTCTGGCAGGGCCCAGGCGCCGGCTAAGCCGGCGTCGGCTGGAGGAGCCCCGGCGCCGGCGAAACCGGCGTCGGCTGGCGGAGCCTCGGCGCCGGCAAAGCCGGCGACTGCCGGCAAACCCCCGGCGAAGGCCCAAAGGAAGGGCAGAACGGCTGGGGAGGCGAAGGCCCCAGAACCTACGCCTCCCCCAGAGAAATCTCCCACGGCCAACGCCGAGTGGCAGGTGGTCGGGGAGAAAAAGAAGGCGGCCAAGGCGGCCAGGAAAAAGGCGCAGAGGAGGCGCCGCAAGGAGCGAGCCGTCGCGGCTAGGCTTCGCTCCCCTAAGACTGCGGCTGTAGTAATAACACTACAGCCAGACGCGGTCAAAAGGGGGGTGACCTACTGTGACGTGCTCACTAAGGCGAGAGCGACGGTGGACCTCCAAGAGCTGGGGATCACCGGGGGCCTCCGGCATAGGGTGACCGCCACTGGTGCCCGCATGCTGGAGATCCCCGGTGCTACGAGTGGGCCCACCGCTGACGCCCTAGCTGAGAAGCTAAGGGCGTCCCTCAACGCGGACGAGGCTCGAGTCTCCAGGCCCGTTAAGTGCGCAGATATGCGCATTGTGGGCCTGGATGACTCCATAACGGAGACGGAGGTGGTTGCCGCCGTCGTCAGGACGGGCGGGTGTCTGGCCGACCAGGTGAAGGCGGGCACCATACGTCCTGACTATACGGGCATGCGAACCGTAACGGTAAGCTGCCCAGTGACGGCGGCTAGGAAAATTGTGGAGGGAGGAAGGCTCCTGGTGGGCTGGGTGTCCGCGCAGGTTAAACTGCTGGAGCCCAGACCTCTGAGGTGCTACCGATGCCTCGTGGGGCACCACGTGAGCGTCCAGTGCACCTCGGAGGACCGCAGCACTCTGTGCTTCCGCTGCGGTATGCCCGGACATAAGGCCGGCTCGTGCACCGCCACGCCGCACTGCGCTGCATGTGCGGCTACTGGCAAGCCGGCCGATCACCGGGCGGGCAGCAAGTCCTGCGCCCCACCCGCCGATGCCAGGAGGAAAGGCAGGCCCTCCGCCGCCGTCGCCGCCACCACCACCGTCGCCGCCACTGCCGCCACCGCCGCCGCCGCCGCCACCACTGCCGCCGCCGCCGCCGCCACCGCCGCCGCCACCACTGCCGAGGGGCCCTCACAAGGGGCCCAGGAGGGGGCTGAAATGGAGGAGTAATGGCTCCGCCTTTACGCCTCCTCCAGGCGAACATCAACCACTGTGCCTGCGCTCAGGACCTGTTGCTCCAGAGCATGGCGCAGTGGTCGATTAACATCGCCGTGGTCGCTGAGCCGTACTTTGTCCCGCCCAGGGATAACTGGGTGGAGGACCATAACGGCTCAGTGGCCATAATTTCGTCGGCTGCCACCGGTACCCCGTCCCTCGAAGGTGTCACGAAGGGACAGGGGTGCGTAGCAGCACGGTTCGGAGAGATTGTGGTAGTGGGAGTCTACTTCTCTCCGAGCCGAACTCTTGCCGAGTTCCAGAACTCTTTAACAGAGTTGAGTGTCGTCGTCGCCAGAAGCCATCCTTTCTCCGTGCTAGTGCTCGGGGACTTCAACGCCAAGAATGTGGCATGGGGTTCCCGTTGCACGGATGTGCGGGGCAGGATGGTGGAGGACTGGGCTCTGGAAACAGGCCTGGTCGCCGTGAATCGGGGTTCTGTCCCTACGTGTGTGCGGATGCGGGGCGAGTCGGTAGTGGACATCACGTTCGCCAGCCCCGCTCTGTCACAGCGTGTTATTGACTGGCGCGTCATGGAGGAGGTGGAGACCTACTCCGATCATCGGTATATCCGATTTGATGTCTCCACCCAGACCTCTAGCGCGCTGGTCCAACAGGCCCCGAGTGGTCCGCGGTGGGCGCTGAAGCAGCTGGACCGGGAGCTCCTCCTGGAAGCCTCGATCTCGAAAGTCTGACACTCCCTTCTGCTCCACCCAGAGCGGGAGGGGTCATTTGATGATTTCCCATCCTCAAAATAAAAAAAAATAAAAAAAAAAATAAAAAAAAGAAAAAAAAAAGAAAAGGGAGACCCTTTACAGTCTCCCCAGAGATGTGCCCTAACAGGCGTTGCACAGAGAAGGCTCCGGATCGGACTTTTGAGAGGTAACGTTTCTTGTGCCGGTGGTGACCACCGGGTTTTTTTTTTTGTTATCCTACGTTGTGTCCCACTGGCAAAGGCCACCCCTTTTTCCTTCCAAGCCTCCCTGTCTTGCGCGATCTCTGGCCATGTTGACCCTGCAAATGTTTCCCGGGTTTTAGTGAAATAAAAATTCCACGCTCCCTGGTTTCATCCCTAAAGACCTAGGAAACCTTCAAAAGGCGCGAAAGTAAAACAAAAACAAATAAATGTGTACTTAATATGAAAATTGCCTAGTACGGCACACCTCTAGATAAGGTTCTTGTTTTATTCACATATGCAGTGAGACTTTATTCATCAACAGTGTATTTTGGACAATATTTTAGAAGTCCCTTCTAAATCTTTTTTTAACCGACGAAAAAAAACGGAGGATGTATGACCATATAAATTTGAAAAAAACATCCAACCCTAAGGGTGGGAAAATAGGGGTGATTTATTTTTTCACTCACAGATTTGAATGCTGAGTTGCGCATAACTTTTTACAGAGTAGTCCGATTTTGATAATTATTTTTTTATTGGAAAGGGTATACCCCAAAGTTGGTCCCATATAAATTTGGAAAAAAACATTCAACCCTAAGGGTGGGAAAATAGGGGTGATTTATTGTTCACTCACAGATTTGAATGCTGAGTTGCGCATAACTTTTTACAGAGTAGTCCGATTTTGATAATTCTTTTTTTATTGGAAAGGGTATACCCCAAAGTTGGCCCCATATAAATTTGGAAAAAACATTCAACTCTAAGGGTGGGAAAATAGGGGTGATTTATTGTTTACTCACAGATTTGAATGCTGAGTTGTGTATTATTAGTTTATTACTCTACTCAGTGCCACATATGCCTGCCCTTTGGCAAACAATTAGTAGATTATAGCCACAAAAAATTATAATATAAAAACATTTTAACAAAAAAATTAAACCGCCGAAAAAACTGAAAAGCAAAAAATAATAAACATTTTTCATTTAACCTTAATAATTAAGCTTTTCAGTTTTTTCGCCGGTTTAATTTTATTGGATAAAAGTTTTTTTGTACTACTCTTTCTAACAAAAATAGGTAACCAATGTTTATCTCCCAGTCCCAAGCTACTTAATGATTTCACTTATACAGACCTTTGTTATAACCCTGATAATTTCTAGGCCAATGTTATCGGTAGTTACATAAATGTTTATTAGTTAGAATATAAAAGTAACGTTCATAGGTTTTATGTAAATGGGTTAAGTACTTTCAGGAGTATTTTCTCCAAGAATATTAGAAGGGTAAGGTCGAAGTTTATTAAGCTTCTGTGTTTTATAGGTAGCCATTAGTTAGTTCTAGACAGTAATTAGTTCTAGAATTTTTCTTTTTTTTTATCCTAGAGGCTGTTATTTATTAAACACAAATAGTTTTCAAGGACATTCAGCGGTTTCTAAAAGCGTTATAATCATGTACATTAATCATGTGTCACCTCTTGAAAAACAAAGTTTGCGATAACAGTTGAAAAAAAAATTGTCTTGTCTTTATTTTGATCCAATAATTTAAAGCTGACAACTGATGAACAAATAGCTGGTTTTAATTTAAAAACATAGTTTAATACGATGACAAAACATCAAAAATTTAAAAGAAGAATCTCGCCAATTTAAAAGCTGTCAAAATAACAAAACTTTTTTTCTGGCATCTCAAGATGTTTCCAGCCACTCCTAGCGCCACCGATAACAAGATTATTTGTTTCATAAAGTAAAACCTTCTTGAATAAAAGAAGGAGGAAGCATTTTTGAATTGTCACCCCCTAGGGTTGGGACCGCTGAATTGTCGTTTTCCGTCACGTCCTTTTTGGGTCGTTTTCGAACCAAAGTTAGTGTACGTGTCTGGGAAATCCCCTAGGGTGCCTAATACATCTGATTGTCAGCCTTATAAATTATTTATTCGTTGATTGACCAGATTCCGGTTTTGATTTAGTACTTAAATGGTGGAATAGTATTTTGTTAAGAAATAAAAGAGGGTTTATTTCGTACATTACGTTGCCATTAGAAAAAGGTCCAAGGGTCCTTTGGCACTTAACCCACCGTAATTCATTGTAAAAAATGGGTTGTCTTGAAACACTTACGGTACAAAATTATTAACCCATTTCAATTTGCTAACATTTACTAGTGGTATTAGTTTAGTTTTTTTATACTTAACCAACTTTTGACTGCGGCTTCGCCCGCAAGGAGGTGGGAAATATAGACAAAGTCCATAACATTACATTAAATTAAAAGACAAAATTACACACACACACATGAATACCAAAAATACAGAACATTTCAATTAATAAATAAATTAAATTAAACACTAACACTAACAATCAATTTATAAAACCAAATTTAAATAATTAAAATAACAATACAATTGAATTTAAATTATTTCATTATATTTAGTCTACATACTTTCACACTTTTTATAATTTAATTTAAATATCTTTTCTCAGCACCGGGCTGCCGCAGCTATGCCTACGGGACCAGTGCATCAGAAAAGGGCAGTCTGGCCGCTCCACAATAGATAAATAAGAATATAGATTTAACATTAAAATAATGGAATCTTTAAGATACAACGCAATAATTAGATACCAAACTCAAACCCAAATATATCACCGCTGTATTGTATATACCCAAGTTTGGCGACAGTGCTCAGTGGTCCTGATTTATAGACGCTGCCCAGAATAATCACAAGTCTGAACGGAGTGTTTGTTAATTGAATTACTGTTTGAATTAACAGAAATGATAAGGTAAAGAGTGTACCGAAATAATACTCGAGATTTAACAAAGGGATACTTACAGTTTTGGAACATCAGTAGCTTGCGGGGTAACATACAAACAGTAGGAATGTCTTTTATTTTGACAGTTCAACAACATTCATTGCGTTATTTAAGTTATTGAGCGGACAAATTCTTCGAACATATGGAGCAATGGATTAGCGATATCCTTCAGAATCACTTACTGTTCATTAAAGCAGGCATACTTCTAGTGTCTACTAGTGTCTACTAGTAATGATACTTAGTTATAGGCACGTCTAGTGCGCCCTAAAGAAACATTGCTGACTGACTAAGCTGGTTCTCAGGACACATGAGCTATTGTTGTGTAGCCCGAGTCGACGTGACGAAAGAAAAGAGAATGCAAAATGGCTTCCCTCTTTGTTTTTGACGCCAACAGAAGCTCTCAGTAACAACACACTTCCAAACCAACCCCAACACAGTTGGGAAAAGACAGGCAGGTGATGGCAGATAGGTAGATATAATACTAATTTACATTAGCCACCCTTTGTTAATGTAAACCTAATCAAATTAATCCAAAAACATGCAGTACAAGCCCAACACAGCTCCAAATCAATAATAATAAGTTTCGTGGTCAATGAGCTACATTAAACGGTTCATTAATATGTTGGCAGTGTTCCATTCCGTTAGTTCAAATTGTTTATGTGATACATTGCAGTTTCAAAACAAATTGTGTTCCAACGGTTGTTGGTTATAACAACTTTATGATAGTTTTGTCTCATACTTGGCTTGGATGTATGTCTGTCTGTTTGTTCCGGCTAACCTTCGGAACTGCTGAACCGATTTGACGGGACTTTCATTGGCAGATAGCATCAAGAGTAACTTAGGCTACTATTTAAGAAAAAGAATTAGGGTTCCGCGCAAACAAACAGCTAGAATAAACAAGTATAAGGGTATAGGTAATTGGTTTTCTCGCTTTTCAATAAATAGTCGTAAGTACAACGTATCTACAGTCCAAGATTCGGTCTGTATAATATTATAGTACCAAATAGTCGCTCTTTGTGACCGCTTTACCTTCTAAATTAGATATTAGATTTTGATGTGGTTTTTATTTAGAGAAATTATTTCGGAAGGTTTATGTATAACACACATTCAAATTTAACTTAGATTTATGTATGATGCAATGTACTGATGTCGGTACATCAGTATATTGCACTTGGGGCGAGTTGCTAGTTCTGAATATCTGAAATGTAATAATTGAAAGAATACGCTGGAAAGAAGAAAATTTTTACCTTACTTTTATTAAAAAGCATTTTACCCAGCAGTAAAATACAACCCTATTTTACCAAAAACAGCTAAAGAAATTTGGATCCGTGCTATCAACAGGCACCACCGAATGTGATACTTTTGAGCTTCCTATTTAAAATAATACCTTGGCTTCCAGCCAGCGTAAGTAGCCGCCTATCTTCAAGCGGGTAAGCCAAAACATACAGCTTTAGATTAAGAGTACCTACTTTATGCGTTGGCAGCGTCGTCGGAGCCGCGGGCTGATCAAGACCTTTATAAACACAGGACACGAAATACTTCTAAACATACTACTGCATACTAAACATGCTACTGTTAGAAGAGCTTTAGATCTGCAGGCCAAATATCGTAATTAAACAAGTTCAAAATACAGTCGCAAGCACACTTCTGCGACAGTAAATGTCATAAATTCAAGGAAAAGAATGTCAATTTTTGACAGTTGATTACTGAATTTGGTCCAAAGAAACGATGGATGAACTGTGTGAAAGATGATATATCTAGAAAAGGGGTGACTTCCAATATGACGAATAGAGAAATTTGGAAGAAAAATACATGTTACGCCAACCCCAAATAAATAAAAAAAAGGATAATGGCAAGAGAATGCAACCTTTCTTAAAAATACGGGAAATGCGTCTCTGGATTTTTCAAGGCAGACAAAACACTACTACGTAAGCTTGGCAGTTGACAAACTAGGTTCTCCCTAGAACGAGGTAGGTATTGATTAAGACCTGTCACGTTAAATCTAAATCATGGAATAATTAAATGATAAATGATTTTAATTCTGTAAATAGCTTTGTACAAACACTTTTACACGTCAATCATATAATTATTTTAAAAGCTAGATGAGGTCGGCGTTTTCTATCTGACTACTCTGAGAAGAAAGGCCGAAACTAACTCAGAGGTCTAGATATAATCTTGGTCAGATCATGTGAAGACCATGTAGATTGATGTCTGAAATGGTCTTGTGAGGAAATAACCACACACAGATTGAGTGGACCTGTCCTGTCAGCGCACGCATTTTTCAGTAATCGTTCAGTTCAACTTAAGGAGCTCAACGATTCGACGAACAATACAAAAGAAAGGACAGTTAGTTCGAATTAATATGTATTTCAAGTTTAATGTCTTTTCCGAGAAGAGCGATGGCCGCCACATAACGGCCCCAGTGACTGGCTGACATGAAAATGATGGCACCAGGGGTTGACTTTACGGTGTCAAAAAATGCTCTCCAAGAAAACACACTAACTTACTTTCATAAATAACGTTTCAGTGACGTAATTGGCCGGTAAATGGCAGACACTATGTTGTTTTAGAAGCTTCAGTAGAAAGACAAACAAAGATACCAGATGATGTGGTTACCTTTATTATCCAAGTTTATCTTACCCGTCTTAGTTTTACCTACCTACTAACTTTTCTAATTCTGAAAAACAAACAAGATAGTTTTCATTATAATACATTCAGCTTCGTAATCTTCAATTACGCAATTAATGTAAACAGCACCTGCAAAAGTCCATCCACCTAAAATTTAATATCTTCATCACCAATTACTTCGCTCTCAACACACACGCTCCCCTCTTCCACTTTAAACCATGTAACGTGTGCAGAGTCGCCGTAAGCGACTCGTCTAGTTTAATTAAAGTCTCAACTCCATTTGAAGGTAATACAACTGTAATTAGATTGCTGTTACTTAGCATTTCAATTACGCCGCCACTATGATTTTATATTTAATACTGAACTTAGTAGCCGAGTAGAGTATGAGATTTTTTGATGATGCTTATAGAGGGTTCTTTAGTTAGGTGATGTTACATCGCAAGCCTGTGATGACTTTCGGAGTCGAAACGTACACACTCACGGTACGGCTGGTCCATAAATTCAATTTCGGTCAGCGAGCTATGCTTGGAGTCTCTTTGAAGGATAGAATCCGGAATGAGGTGATCCGGCAGAGAACGAAACTTGTCGACATAGCTCATGGAATAAGCATGCTGAAGTGGCAATGGGGCGGCCATATTAGTCGTAGAACTGATGACAGTTGGGGAGACGTGTTCTTGAGTGGACACCGCGAATGCGCAAACGTAAGTTAGGCCGCCCTCCGGCTAGGTGGAGCGACGAGTTGCCAAAAAATCGAGCTAAAAAGCGTGCAATTGGGGAGGCCTATGTGCAACAGTGAACTACTGTAGGCTGATGGTAATATTGATGGTATCAGAAGCATCATTGTCATCTTCCTGCCCTCTCATGTTACTTGGGGTCGGTCGGAACAACTGCTTAGTTACATTACAAAAGGAAAATGTTTGCCTGATCCTTTCAAAATGAAATTAGCCTCTGATCGTGAAAGCTTTCTTAAATTAATTAAACTCCTAAAACTTCTTGTGCTTCTAATGATGCACACTTTTAAAATAAATGAGTCTCTTTTTAACTATCTGGCCTTTTTTCTCAGTTCAGTAACTAAGTACTAGGGTATTCCGACCAAACGGGTTAGGTTAGTAGGTTATAATTTTGACCAACCACGTGTGACTTGAAAGGATCGCAATAACTAAGCTAGAGCATCCCGACCAAATGGGTTAGGTTAGGTTAAAACGTGAGCCTCGAGGTGGTCCTCAGTAAGTCAGAAGCCATGGAGTTTGGATCACACATCGTGGTCGGAGGGGCTCGGATCGCTGTCGAGTCTACCATGAAGTACCTGGGATTGGTGCTCGACAGCCGGTGGGACTTCGGCCCCCACTTCCAGCGGCTGAACAACAGGCGGCGGAACACCGGGGTGGTTTTTAGTCAATAAGAGTCTGATAGACACAGGGTGGCGAACTTCCATGAGGATATTCCACCCCGAGAAAAAAAAAGGTTAACACTGTGACCAAGCGAAGCAAGTTGTGCCGCGGCAATGGCCGGCGAGCGCTACATCCAAGTTGGTCATAGTTGCTTGGCCCAAAATAGTTATTATATGAGGTTCACAAAAAGAGGTGCAATGATGATATTAGATTGTTCAATAACAATCATAGCTTAGAAGCGCAAAATGGGAACTATTTGAAGTTCGATTACATTCATGCCCTTACAAAACACGCACATTACGTAACGTTATGTTACATCATAAGCATGGCAGATATAATATGAGTGGGATGGATGACAAATATAGAAACTAAAATAGGGATTGTATAAGTTACTGAGAAAAACAGAAAACATGTTATTGTGCATTGTGCCAATAACAAGGTAACTCGTATTTTTTGGCTTTGAAAGGTCAAATGTCATTGCGAAAGTGAGAACTTTATGTAAATCATTACTAAATTGTAGGTATATTGGTAATGAGAACCCAGTGGACATAAATCTGAAGGCCAATTCTCGTAATTTCAAAATCTATTCGTAGTCTCATCTCGGTGACAAACAAATGTCATAAATGTGCGAAAATTTCTTCTTTCTTTCTTTTTCTTTTTTTAAAAACTTTGCCCCACACTTGGAATTTCTCCTGTATCGTCGGTGCGTTTACAAACATTTAAACTCACATACACAAACAGCCAGACCCGGAACAACTACTACTATAATAAATTATATTTTTGACAGAATCTTAGGAACAATCGAAAAAACTTAAAACCAAAACTTGGGCAAACCTACTTATTTCAACTAACCTACTAGGTAGTAGGTTATACGTAGTAAGTCCTCGTATACCTACTACAGATTTCTTACTTCGTCCTTTTTAAATGATAAAGATAGAACAGCTCCATTATAATGTTTATCAAAATGATGAAGATGATAGAGGAAAACGTCAAATAAGACAGATTCCATTGATGATATGATTAGGGTATCATTTTTCTTAAACATAATTGAGGTAAACATAAATAACCAGTGGTTTTTCTTTACGTTGTTTCGTGCCTTTGTCTTGAATACTATTTCTTTTGGTTTTCTAGTTGATTCAACTTATAATATACTTAATAGGTCGAAGACCATTTAGGTATCAACTTTAGATCTCACATAACTGTTTCGTTAATAGGTAGGTTCCTCCAAATTTCCAGACGTTTCATTACCAAATGTATATTTATTTATTCATTTATTTATCCATTTATTTCAGGCATCAAGGTCAATATAAACACATACAATACAATATTAATATAACTTAAAAATACTATACATACAACATTTTAAAATATAGAAATGGTGTTGTCACAAATTTGTACAATACCAATAAATGAATAGGTACTAAACAGACGGTCAATATTTGTTCAGCATATTAGTAATGTATGGTCTTTATATACAAATTAATTTTCCCAGAATACTGGATAATTGTAAATAGAACCCAAAGCTATTGTTTAGGACAGTTTCTAAAATCTAAAGCCATCATTTTTCAATACACTATAAAGACTTGACATTTATTTAGGTACGCCTCTCCAAAATTGGCTTAACAAGGAAAATGCTGAGCATAAAACCTTTTAATATTATATATTATTTATATTCCTGATAAAATTCTGTACTAAAAAGAACCCTAGAACATAAGAGTATCTTTATCTATATCGTATCGTTATGTTACGTATTCAAAGGTCCGACTGCCTTGTTTAGATTATACCCCGAGGGACAATTCAAGACAACGGAAAAGTAAAATGATGAGATTTAACACAAACAGATGTGAGGTAAAAAAAGAATCTTCCTCTTCTTATCCTGTTGATGGCAATCTAAATGGACTCGGCCCAGATTTCGGCTACGTGTTTGGCGCCACTACTAGCGTCCATCATTTCCTGTAATATGCTGACCACAGGACACGCAGAACACGATAAAAAAAACTGATTAACTTAAATAACCTACGTGTATAAATGTTAGTTTATTCCCTGAGCCCGTTTAGTTACTTTAGCTATTTTCATAGTGAAATTTCGTACGGTATTCTATTGTGGGGAAATGCCGCTGATATTCAGACTTTGTTTTGCAGAGTTGAGCTGTTCGATCAATTTATAAATTAAGTCCGAGACAGTCACTCAGAGACAAATTTAAAAGATTTTCATAAATATATTGAGAAGGCGCAGTCATAAACTGCGCCTTCTCTATATATTTATGAAAATCTTTTATATGCCCATAAAAATATAAAATTGTTTATTTAATAAATAAATAAAATACAGTGATATTCATGATATAAATACTAGAAAGAAACACAAATTTGTTGTACTTACAACAAGGCTCAAGAAGGTAGTCAGATGCCAGTGTATACGCTCTTATAATAAAGTTCCAAGCCCCGTTCAAGAACTAAGCCTTAATAAATTCAAATCATTCATTAAACGTAAGTTGTGCCAGAAAGCCTTTTATACCGTTAAGGATTATATCGAGGACAAAAAAAATGGGATTGAGATGCTTCCAATTTTTACATATTGAGTGTTTTTATTTTTTTTCTCTTTTGTTGTTTTTATTTATATACACTTCGTCATTAATTAATTTTATAATGACATACAATGATATTTGCTTACTTTGCAAAGTATTCTATTATTTTAATTATTGTGAATGTGAAGACTTTGTGGGTCATTTTATTAATTTTTCTCTCTGTTCTGTTAGTTTTTGTCATGGTCTGGCAGTTTGAGTAATTAATGTGGCCAACACAAATGTCCTTTTTTATTGTTCGTTGAATCGTTGAGCTCCATAAGTTTTGAGTTGAGCTGCACGATTTCTGACAAATGCGTGCACTGACTGGACAGGTCCTCTCAATCTGTGTGGTTCTTTCCTCAAAAGACCATCTCAGACATCGATCTACATGGTCTTCATATGATCTGACCAAGATTATGTCTGGACTTTAAAAGAGACTGTGACCTCTGAGTTTACGGAAACGCCGACCTTGTCTAGTTTAAAAATATGATTGACGTGTAAAAGTGTTTGTACAAACCTACTTACAAAATAAAATCATTTATCATTTAAGCGGGAATAAATCCATGGCGGATTATCCCACGAAAGATCTTGGACAACAACAGGACGGGTCGGTAATATTAGAAAGAAAAATACTTCATACACATAAAAAGAATATAAGTACATATAAAGTTCAACAAACATGAGCTCGATTATGACACACGAATTCGATTTGTTTACTCGTACCAACTCATACGTCATCTAAGCGTTTCAAGTTTTACTTATGCTCAATATTCATACAAAACCGATTCAATTAGGTTCAAAAACGTGTTCAAAACATAGCATCATAGTGTGTCTATCTAAATAGTGATAGCGTGTAACGTGAACTATATAGGCCAATATCTGTCTCATCTTGGAGCAATAACACGGTATTGCTCGATCCAAGCGACGTTGATTAATTTTGTTATTGCTCTGTGATTTATTGCTCTTATTTTGGAGTTTGACGCAATGTTTAATATGAAAATATTCATAATAAACAACTATGAGGATACAAATGAAATTTCGCGAAGCTGGCAAATTGAGCTTTCGAACAAACGATTAATGAAGAAGGGTTTTTCCTCACAATAGAACCCAGAAAGTTGGATTAATATTTCGTGTTCTATACATAGAAATGGGGTTGTCACATGTTTGACTAATAACAATAAATGAATATGTACCAGACGGTCAATATTTGTTGACCATACTAGTAACGAATGGTACCTATTTGTGGTTTTTTGGACAAATTAGTTACCAGAGAATACTGGATAACATAACGGGTTGCACTCCGGGAGTGCCGGCAGAAGTGAAAACTTGAATATTAACGTTGTGCATTTTTGGTATTTTGGAATGCGGTCTACTGTCCCTCCGTCTTACGAATTTTCGATCTGGACACGTGTCCTGACGCGTGCTCCGTCTTACGAATTTTCGATCAGGTCACGTGTCCTGACGCGAGTTTAAAATTCTTTACTCATCACAACAAAAGTGCACAACGCCATTAAAGAAGTTTTCACTTCAACATAGTAATCTGAGTTGAGCTGCACGATTTCTGACAAATTCGTGCACTGACAGGATAGGTTCACTCAATCTGCGTGGTTTTTTACTCAAAATACCATTTCAGATACCAAACTACATGGTTTTCACATGATCTGATCAAGGTTATCTCTGGACTTTAAAAGACACTGTGACGTCTGAGTTTGTTTCGGCCTTTCTTCTCAGAGAAGTCAAATAGGAAACGCCGACCTCATCTAGTTTAATAAAATATGCTTGACGTGTTAAAGTATTTATACAAAACTACTTCCAAAAATAAAACCGTTTATCATAATGATAGGTGTAAATGTTTCACCCCTCCCCCTTATCAACTGACACTCAATTTTCCACCTACGACAACCCTAGGAAGCTCACAGTTCTATTTATAGCCGAGAGCAGGCACAATCTGTTTAGAATATTAGTAACGAATGTTACTTGATTGGGTTTCTAGGTCAGTCAATATCCTAGTTCAACAACCTATCACAACTCAGCCGCCATTGTGATCTAGGTATATACTGATCAGAGAATATCCTCTCGTTGCTGTAGTTTGAATGGGCTCTGAAATTAGGTTTGTTTTGAATGTGTCAATAGTTTGGCTTAGTTGGTTGGGGAAACATAACGTATAGTTGAATTATTAATTAGAGAAAATTTTCAAGTTTTGGAACAACAAACCGAATGTCATACTAAACAAAGTTCAAATTCCATTGCAATCAAAAACGTATTAAGACCGTTTTATTATAAATGGTCACTCAAAAATCAACTTAGAATACATTTGACTAAAGTAGATAACTGATTAAGTGGCGATGGAATGTAAATTATCTGAGATTATGAACACTCCTTTATGTAGATAGCAGATATATTTTATTCATAATTTGTGTCTACGCCAGAGAGAAATGGGGGATGAATTAAGCACTTCTACAACATGGGGTCTCTTGGAAAAATGGTTGATTTTTTTACCATCCACAACTACACATATAGATTTATGTGCCTTTACATTGACTTATCTAGTTACAAATTCCTTAGTTGCTTTTGATACTACCCTAGAAAAAAATGTAGAATGTAAAATCTATATCTTTTGTTTTTGCGATTTCAGGTTTGGTCCTATAGTAAAAGTTGTTCATAATGATGCGTACAAAGAAGACCTCTTAAGAGGTTGTTGGTGTTTTACAAATAACCCTGTATAAAGGCTAGGAATTAAATTAATTGTGATTAAAAGACATCAACGACAAGAATTCAAGTATACTTTTATTATTTTACTAAGCAACGAGTAAAGTACAAAACTTAAACATACGTCTACATCGAAATACATAAATATCAAATTACAAAGTTTCACTTCCCGCACCAGCTTAGTGTAACTTTCAGGGCTTAGGTGTTGAATCCGAAAGGCCTGGGGCCTATGAGATATGCGGCTGAAATCTATGTAAATTTAGAGTAGCCCATTAAATATACATTCCGTTGCTTCTATTGTCCCATTACTTTAAGCATTACGTTGTTTTAAATGCTAAATTGCGAACGTGTTTCTAATTAAAAGATCGCATACATCTAAATATAAATCAGTTTGGGATTGGAATAGTTTTATTCTCGCATGGAGATTTTAATTAAAATACATGAAGTTTTTGTAAAATATTCAACGTATGGCTGAAAGAAGGCGATTCAGTTTGTTTGAAGAGTACTTTTGCTATTTTCCTAGCTAACTATTTTATTTAAAAGGATATTGCTCTGGTGCCAACATTCATTGCGTTATTTACGTTGTTGAGCAGAACATATGAAGCAATGGATTTGCAATATCCTTTTATTTTGCGGATGGGAAATCATCAAATGACCCCTTCCGCTCTGGGTGGAGCAGAAGGGAGTGTCAGACTCTTACTGACTAAAACACACCCGTGTTCCTTCCTTAGCCCTTTATGTTCCAGGGCAGCGGTAACCCTTTCGGACGATCCCGCTACCCCGGACGATCCCGCTACCCCGGACGATCCCGCTACCCCGGCAAGCTTCGGCCCTACCGGGCCCCTTCATTTATGCTGACATCTCTTTGAGGCGCGCGTGGAACACATACGCGCCGTCCGGCACGGGCCTGGTCCTGATCGAACGGTGAGCTACCCATTACTCCGCCCGCAGGCCCGCGCCTACGGTGGCCGGGAGTCGTCACGCGGCCCCCGACGCCCGGAGCGTCTCCCGCGGCGGCTGAGGCGTGAGGTTCTCTCCCTCAGCCATCCCGCCACCTCCTTCGCTAGCATGACTGCTTCGCAGAAGGAGGTGACTGCCTCCCACTCCCTCTCGCCCCAGACCATGGCTTGAACCAGGGCCGGACGCGAGAGGTCGCCGCCGTTGCCGATCGCCTCTACGAGGACACGGCAGTGCTCCGCCCAAGCGGGGCAGACCTCCACCGTATTCAATATCCTTCAAATCGTGATTATTAGTGTGTTACGCGATTAGGGTACAGGTTTAAAGGCTCTACTGTACGTAGAACTAGATATTTGCCAGATCTATCGCTTCTAGCGTTCAAACTCTAATGCTTAACTTTAACAGCTTGCTTGGTACGCCTTACTTTTTTACTTTGTAGGTAAATAGAAAAAACTTAATGAATTTATAAAAATTTGATTATTTTATTTTTCAAACTGCTGAACTACTCGTCACCAAATACAATTCAGCACATTTTTAGTGCTGCGTTGCTGCTTCAAAGCGATTAAACGATATAAAATAGGCTTAAAAATTCCGTTCAACATTTTTGCCACTAATAAATCAGCCGAATGAATGCATTCCCACAAATGGGATGGTATTAAACAATTATTCAAATGACTATACAAAATGAGTATGATATGCAAATTGCGAAAATGTACCATTCAGCCGCGCGTACTATGGCAAATTCGAATTGTATCGCTAACAACAAATTAATAAATAATTTTCTACAGGTATGATTTTAATTTTAATACTATGTAAGCATCTTAAAGTTTTACCTAATAAAAACTACGAATTAGTCAGTTAGTTTCGTTGGATAACTGATTAAACAAAATTACTTTTCTAGTTGGTCAGCTTTTTTAACAACAAAGAATCCTTCATTTGATCTGTATCAAGTACAGAAGTAAAAGAGAATCAGTAAAGAATTCATTTTGAAACACCTAAAAACGAGACTCCACTTCCAGTGCTACGAATTTGCTACGAAACGTGCTACGAGTTACGGTTCCAGTGACCGTAGCGCGTAGTTATAATATATTTGACCGGATTTTTGAGACAAGTTGCAGTAGTTACAATCATGTCTGAAAAATAAATAATAAACTAGTGACCCGCACCTGCGTCGCACGGTTTTTACAACTTGATAAAACATAGAGATTTATTTATTATGTGTAAGTTTAATAAAAATGTGTTATACACATGCCTTCTAGAATTTGAGTACATGTGATTATCTAAATGATATTTTGAACCACATCAAAATCCTAGGTGCCGTTTGGAAGAACAACGCAGTCACACACGAAGGCAGACACGAAAAATATGTATAGATATAGATGTTTCCAGTAAGATGAAATCTTACTTAAAACTGTAACAGTTTTTTTTTAAGTGAAAACTTCTTACTTTTTTTGTGATGGATAAAAAATGTTAAACTCGCGTCAGGACACGTGACCTGATCGAAAATTCGTAAGACGGAGCTCGCGTCAGGACACGTGACCTGATCGAAAATTCGTAAGACGGAGGGAGAGTAGACCGCATTCCAAAATATCAAAAATGAACAACGTTAATATTCAAGTTTTCACTTTTCCCGGCACTCCCGGAGTGCAAACCGTTTTTTTTTAATGATATAAACTAGTACTTGACTCCGATCCCGCCTGATGGAAAGCAGTGATGTAATCGTTGATGGTAAAGCGCACTAATTTATTATGTGCTTATTCACTCTAGCCTTGAAGACACTTAAATTATAATCGGACGGGAAGACCGCTACAGGCAAATTGTTCCAGTCCTTCGATGTACGCAGTATAAACGAAGAGGCGAAACGCTTCGTCCAGATCGTAGCGGTGTCAACAACGTAAGGGTGGAAACTCGCCGTACTACGGGTTTTCCGATGATGGAACGGTGATAGCGGAATTAAGTCGTGTAATTCCCGCGCACACTCTCCAGAATGCATCCGATAGAATACCGATAGGCTGGCTACCCTACGCCTGTGCTCCAGGCTTTGTAGATTGGTCTTAACCAAATCTGGATCACCAATTAGCCTCTTTGCACGCCTCTCCACTGAGTCCAAAGCTGCTAGATGGCATTTTGCAGCACCAGCTCATATGTGACTGCAGTACTCCACACACGATCGGACCTGCGCTTTGTATAACATTAGAAGCTGTCCCAGTGTGATGTATCGCCGGACCTTTGCAAGAACGCCAAGTTTCCTAGCAGCCATCTTGGCTTTGGACTCAATGAACCGCCCAAAGTTTAGGTTTGAGAAAATTTCAACTCCCAAGAGCTGAAGGCGGACGGTGCACTTCAAGGATATATTCTGAAAAGCAGGAGCTAAGGTGAACGGGCTCCTTTTAGCGGTGGACAGACACGCTTGAGTTTTGGTGGCGTTGAATCCCACAAGGTCGGCTTCGCCCCACTTAGAGACTGCCTGAAGTGCGACATTCGTACGCTCTACCATAGCCTCTCTTTCGGACCGGATTACTTCCTTACAAACCCGAGCAATCGGCAGGTATCTCTCTACAACTGTGCTATCATCTGCATATATCCCCAACTGTATCGGAAAATGTAATTGAATCTTACATGGAAGATTATTTCGTGAATCGCACGAGTAAAAATTAACCATACAATTTAACTTACATTTGAACTTCAGGTTTTCGAGGAAACTAGGGTTTCGTCTGGAATTGAATTGGCACGAAACACGCTCTTGCTGTAGTTTTTAGGGTTCTGTACCCAAAGTGTAAAAATAAACCCATATTATTAAGTTTAGAATCAAAAGTAATTTATTTAAATTAGGCTGATAATCAGCACTTTTCGAACGTCAAAATTACAAAAGACAGTCCCCCAAACGCCCGCCCTTCATCACTGTCTACGCCGTCTATCCGTCCGTGTGTCTGTCTGTCAGTCACAGGGTGGTACCTTTGTATCCGCAATAGGCAGCCATCTTAAAACACAGAATATGTGTTACTATTTTATAGCTTCTAACATTACAAACAATAAAAAACTTTTTTGCAAAACAAAAAACAACCGACTTCCTAAAACGACACTACAAAGTGAAAAATAACTTTAATTTCGGAAGTCGGTGTCGTTGGGTTCTCATTTTCGTTGTTTGCCACCGACTTCCGAAATTAAAGTTATTTTTCACTTTTAAGTTGTAATTTTTACCAGTAATTTTGGTTTAATAACCAAACTACTGAACCGCTTTTGATGAAATTCTATGGAACCATTTGGGAAGTATACCCTTTCTAACAAAAAAATATTTTTTTCAAATCGGTTGGCAAGCGACGGAGTTATGCGCGAACAAACATAAAAAAAAAATACAAACATCCGAATTGAGAAACTCCTCCTTTTTTAGAAATCGGTTAAAAATAAAATTAATGCAAAGTTTAAAAGTTTTGGTGATACAGAACCTTTAGTGAGCGAGTCAAATTCGCACTTAGCTGGTTTTTTTTATAAAGAATTTAATTAAAATGCGCGCACGGATCTAGGAATGTAGGCAACGCTGTGGTTCTTATTATCATATTAATGAGAGAACTTCGTTTATTTGTATGTTGGATCGTGTGTGGGGAATGTGAGGATTTCTCGTTTAAAAATAAACCACTGTGTTTCTTACCATGGGTATGATAGAGGTATATGATATATGATATGATAGAGGGTACCTATTCTATATATTTTACGGGTGATTTAAGGTCTACTTGGTATGATGAGTTAAGGGGGATCCGTCAAGTTGGTTAATTTTTTTACGTTTTTTGTACTATGTTGATCAAAATACAATAATAATAATATAATAATAAGCCAAGCTAAGCAACCTAATGCTTGTGTTATGGTAACAAGATGGCTGATAAACTACTTATATACATTTTTTTTTTTTTTTTTTTTTTTTTTTTTTTTTTTTTTTTTTTTTTTTTTTTTTTTTTTTTTTGCAATGCGCGGCAATTACGATGGTATAATTATTAAATAAAAATCATTTAAAACTATAATATGGCTCTCGAAATTGAATTTGATCGCAATAAGACTATTTCATGTATATAGCAAATGTAATTTCGAGAGTTATACTTTTTTATTTGAATTGCCGCGAGAGAAATGTGATAGAAAGCAAAAAATGGTTTTGAGATCTATAAATAATACTTTTATATCAAAATGACATGAATACACAAAAGAAAATGACAAACAGAAGTAGGTTTGAGGGTGAGGGTGTATGTGTATGTGGTACCTTAGTATATGAAATCACTAATTGCCATAACCCGAATAATCAAGGCCTTATTTTAACTTTTTTTATTCATTTCGTTCCACGTCTCTAAAATAGTTCTAAGAAAAACTTAATTAAAACAACTCAAACTTTTAATAAAACAGTTTATTTAGGACTCCGAATAATTCAGAATTTAATATAAAAAGTGTTCAGTCAAAAAAACCACCTAGAAAAAGAGTTTTGTGAGTAACTTCAAATAATTTTGTCTGGGATCACTCCAAAGGATTTCGAGAATGAATATCAATAATACAAGTATAGTAAGAACCACAGTATAAATAAAAATGTTAAACTTGAAAGAATTTTGCGAAATACCTACGTACGGTTCAGAATTTTTCACGGTTTCGTTCAAATAATTTAAATCGTTTCATTTCAATATTGGTGCTCACTAAGAATGTTACTAGCCTAGGCTACTAGTTGAGATTAAAACCGTTACACGTGCAATCCAACCAAATTTAAAACAAAAATAATAAAATGATAATAATAATAATATCCCTGGACATTTCACCCAGCGCCATCTAGTCCCAAGCTAAGCAACCTAATGCTTGTGTAATGGTAACAAGATGGCTGATAAACTACTTATATACATTTTTTTTTCACTACTTAAATACATACATATTATAGATAGAAAAACACCCAGACTCAGAACAAATACATGTAAGACTTACAAATATTTGTTCTGTGCGGGAATCGAACCTGCGACGCGCAGCGCAGCAGTCCGTCCGTCGTCCGTCCGTCCGTCAGTCAAAATAATTATAAGCCGAATAAGTTTATTACATAATGTTATTATTCATGAGAATAAACTCAAAAAACTCAAACTATTTATTTCAACTAAACCAATTACAGGCACTTTTGAATTGTCAAGGGTCGGTCAGTCAAAAAGATGAAGCTAGTTGCAATATAAGATAACATTATGTCTTTTATAGTATAAATAAAATAATTTATTCTCAAAAAAAACGAAAGAGCCACTTTCTTTTGGTTTTTTGAGACTAATAGTATTATAAACGCGAAAGTTTGTGAGGATAGATGGATGGATGTTTGTTCCTGTTTCACGCAAAAACTACTCAACAGATTTGGATGAAATTTGGCACACATATAGTTTATAACCATGATTATTACATAGAATACTTTTTATCCTGACATTCTCACGGGATTGAGACTTATGCGGGTGAAACCGGGGAGCGCTGCTAGTTTAAGATAATATAACCTAAATGAAACTATTTATTTTTGTGTACGTATTCTCGTACATAGAATTTAGCAATATTGACATAGCCTGGGGTCTCCTTTTTATTATGTATTTTGTTCTCCGCGGCTTCAACCCAGTTCTTTTGCAAGAAAGTTCACTTATTATTTTATTTTTAGCTGGTAGCTGGTTCTAAAAAAATAAACTGCGTATATATTTTGTAGCACTAACAAAAACGAAAAACTTTAAACAAAGTATGAATTTGAAAGGAAAATATGCGGCACAAACGAGAACATAAAAAGTAAAGAAAGTCTCAAGCTTTGAAACTCTTTCTTGAACCGTGGAACGCTAAACAAACTTTGTATAAAGTAAAATAGCAAAAAGCTCAAGTAGGAAAATAATACTACTGTTAGCTCAACCTATTAATATTAAATTATGAGAATGAAGTTTGGTTTCCTTTTCGATACCTGCAACACAGGGTCAAATTAAATTAACTAGCGAAACTCTGCAAATGTAGTGGGTATATAATATCGATATCGAAACACGACAAAATAAAAGATTAGATGTTTTTTCTTAGGGGCCAACAACCACTGGAACTGGAAGTATGAGTTGAGAAAATGTGTTTTATTGTTATTAGATATCGGTATTAATCACTTCTGTGAAGTTTACACAAAAAAAACTGTTTTTTTTAAACCACAAAAAAACTGTTTTTTTTAAACTTCAAAAAAATCATCAAATAATTATTTTTTTGTTTTATCTTGTATAGGTATCAATACCCACCATATCTGCGGAGTTTCTCTAGATAATTTAATTTGACCCGGTATTGAGTTCAAACTGCTTAGTTCCATTACTAATGTCTATAGGTATGTAGGTATGCATTCGTGCAAATATTTGCTCGACTCAATCAAGATAGAACAATGAATGCTTATTAGAGAATACCAGAGGGGCAATTCTCGTAATTTTAAGAACGTTCGCAGTCTGATCTCAGTCTCAATCTGTCAAAAAATACTTCTTATTTCCCTACATTTTGACAAGTTTTTGACATTTTGTTTGTCGCCGAGATGAGACTGCGACTAGATTTTGAACGTTTTAAATTACGAGAATTGGCCTTCAGCTTCAGATAAAAGTATTATTTTAACAGCAGCCTTAACGTTTTCGGTATCAATATTAGCATACTAACACTTTGCCAGCAACTTTGTCCATAGTTATTGATGAGTTACTCAGTGTGTGAGTCAGGACTTTATTTTTGTTGATTTTCCTCGGGTTTTTTCCGTGTTTTGTTTTGAAATCGAAAGGCGCTAATTTGTCATAACATTTTTATAGCACCGAACTCTTTTAGCGACCAGCCGAAGCACGACGACCGAAGTGCAGGAAGCGACAGTTAAAATTTCCGATATCAACCGATTTCCGATTCTGACATTTTGTCGAATAAGAGGGTATTCGACAAAATGTCAGAATCGGAAATAGGTTATAGGTGTCGATATTGAAAGGATAGGGACACGACAAGGTGTTTTACATAATTTTTGTTAAGAAAAATTTAATACGATTAAATACTACTGCGTTACGATTATTTTTTTTGTTGTAGAACTACATAAGTATAATCTGCATGTAAACTGACCAACCGTTTTTCACTGAGAAATTACTATACCTATATTTTTTCGAAAAATTTACGTAAACTTCTTTCATGAAACAGCTTTTCTGGGATGTTCCCGAATTTCAATATCTGTCAAACTTATGTCTCAGTTGAATATTTCTAAAGACTAAACCCGAGACTGGTTCTAAACAACAAAGAAAGACAAGTTATTTAACACTACATTGTACTTTTAGTACAACAAAGACAGTCGCAATTACCTTGGGAATATAACCTAAAATGCAATGCTTTACACACCTCATACTTGCATGCTCCACACTATTTCGTACCAATATGAGGTATTTAATATCCGAGACAGTACGTGGGAACTGCTTTGAAGTATTTGACACGTACATATTTGAGGTGTGAGCTGGTGTATACAGGGTGACTTGTAATTCGACGTATAGCTTCCAGGACGTGATAGTAGTACCCCTTTGCAACATTTAAGCACCCCATTTAGCCATCGCGAAAATCCATGGGATTCGAGAATAGAAAATCGAGATATTTGTGTTTCTGAAAATTTCTTAAAATTAGATAAAACTTTGTCCATATATTCACTGCCAAATAAAATTGCATTGAGGGCAATTAAATTTAATAGTTTAGAGAAAAAATATATTTAATGGCGAACTTTAGACAATTTTCAGTTAAGTACACACAAATCTTCGATTTTCTCAATTCCCATAAATCTTCGCCTAGACTATATGAGACGCTTAAATGTTACAAAAGGGGCACACTATTACGTCATGGAAGGAATACGTTGTATCCGTATAAAAAACGTATTCCTAAAAAGCGTGAAAGCGTAAAAAGGTGTAATTCGACTGATATTGTGATTTAGCGCACATAATTCTTTATTAGTAGCGTACGGGGAATGGGAAAGCAATGTATGTATTAGGTTTTGTTTATTTTCATATTTGGTAAAACCATTTTTGTGTAGGAAGTTATCATAAAAAGTTATTTTATGGTCCAGATTTCTGTTGTAACTCACATTACCATTGCTGATGTTAATGTCTAAATGAATTGCTGATCGCAGTTTCAATTATTAGGTAATCTGAAAAGAATCCACTGCCTAACCCCTGCAAACTATCCCTTAATCATAAGTCTATTATAGTTGAAGGCCTGATTTTTCCATCGCCAGATAATCCGAGGAATAATTTTGAATTTTTGATATTTCTTCCACACTGGAATAAAATTGACGTCTGACAGAATCTGTCAAACGTCAATTTTATTCCAGTGTTCCAAAAACGTGATTTAGGGCTGATTTATCAATCGACAGATAAATCAGCCCTAAATCACGTTTTTTAACCGACTTCTAAAAAAGGAGGAGGTTCTCAATTCGGATGTTTGTATTTTTATTTTTTTATGTTTGTTCGCGTATAACTCCGTCGCTTATCAACCGATTTGATTTTCTTATTTTTTTTCTTTTATCAAATTCTTTTTTTGTTGGTAAGAGCATACTTTCCAAATGGTCCCATTGAAATTTCATCAAAAACGGTTCAGTAGTTTGGTTTTTAAACAAAAATTACTGGTAAAAATAACAAATTTAAAGTGAAAAATAAACTCTTTTTGCAAAAAAAAAAAAACAACCGACTTGCAAAAAAGTTTTTATATTGGTAAGGAAAGTTTTATCAGTTCTTATTTCAAAATTACAATTGCAAATAAATGGGGTGGCAAGACGACACAGACGCGTACCGCAAAGATTGGATCGAGGTGGGTCTAGAGCACGCCACAATTGCGGCGATAAGTCTCCTCTTTGAGAAGCGGCTGGAGAGGTGCCACGGTGCCCTTACCTATAATATTCCCACTACTGGGACACAGGCCTCCTCTCTGTAAGAGGGAGTGGGCTGTAATTCACCACGCGGACCCAGTGCGGGTTGGTAGATGTCACATGTCTTCGAATTTTTGGTTCTAGAACTTGCCGGTTTCCTAACGATGTTTTCCTTCACCGTTTCGAAAGCAGTGTTGATGAAATTATTTACCCAAAATAAAGCGCCTGGCTGGGTTCGAACCCACGATCTACAACTCGTAAGCAGCAGCAGCTCGTGAGGAGCAGTGATGGCCCAAAGGAACTAAAAAAAGTC